>OX327003.1:0-2400000 GCA_946800695.1 Geum urbanum
CCTAAACCCTAAACCCTAAACCCTAAACCCTAAACCCTAAACCCTAAACCCTAAACCCTAAACCCCTAAACCCTAAACCCTAAAACCCTAAACCCTAAACCCTAAACCCTAACCCTAAACCCTAAACCCTAAACCCTAAACCCTAAACCCTAAACCCTAAACCCTAAACCCTAAACCCTAAACCCTAAACCCTAAACCCTAAACCCTAAACCCTAAACCCTAAACCCTAAACCCTAAACCCTAAACCCTAAACCCTAAACCCTAAACCCTAAACCCTAAACCCTAAACCCTAAACCCTAAACCCTAAACCCTAACCCTAAACCCTAAACCCTAAACCCTAAACCCTAAACCCTAAACCCTAAACCCTAAACCCTAAACCCTAAACCCTAAACCCTAAACCCTAAACCCTAAACCCTAAACCCTAAACCCTAAACCCTAAACCCTAAACCCTAAACCCTAAACCCTAAACCCTAAACCCTAAACCCTAAACCCTAAACCCTAAACCCTAAACCCTAAACCCTAAACCCTAAACCCTAAACCCTAAACCCTAAACCCTAAACCCTAAACCCTAAACCCTAAACCCTAAACCCTAAACCCTAAACCCTAAACCCTAAACCCTAAACCCTAAACCCTAAACCCTAAACCCTAAACCCTAAACCCTAAACCCTAAACCCTAAACCCTAAACCCTAAACCCTAAACCCTAAACCCTAAACCCTAAACCCTAAACCCTAAACCCTAAACCCTAAACCCTAAACCCTAAACCCTAAACCCTAAACCCTAAACCCTAAACCCTAAACCCTAAACCCTAAACCCTAAACCCTAAACCCTAAACCCTAAACCCTAAACCCTAAACCCTAAACCCTAAACCCTAAACCCTAAACCCTAAACCCTAAACCCTAAACCCTAAACCCTAAACCCTAAACCCTAAACCCTAAACCCTAAACCCTAAACCCTAAACCCTAAACCCTAAACCCTAAACCCTAAACCCTAAACCCTAAACCCTAAACCCTAAACCCTAAACCCTAAACCCTAAACCCTAAACCCTAAACCCTAAACCCTAAACCCTAAACCCTAAACCCTAAACCCTAAACCCTAAACCCTAAACCCTAAACCCTAAACCCTAAACCCTAAACCCTAAACCCTAAACCCTAAACCCTAAACCCTAAACCCTAAACCCTAAACCCTAAACCCTAAACCCTAAACCCTAAACCCTAAACCCTAAACCCTAAACCCTAAACCCTAAACCCTAAACCCTAAACCCTAAACCCTAAACCCTAAACCCTAAACCCTAAACCCCTAAACCCCTAAACCCCTAAACCCTAAACCCTAAACCCTAAACCCCTAAACCCCTAAACCCCTAAACCCCTAAACCCCTAAACCCTAAACCCTAAACCCTAAACCCTAAACCCCTAAACCCCTAAACCCCTAAACCCTAAACCCCTAAACCCCTAAACCCCTAAACCCCTAAACCCCTAAACCCCTAAACCCCTAAACCCTAAACCCCTAAACCCCTAAACCCTAAACCCTAAACCCCTAAACCCTAAACCCCTAAACCCTAAACCCTAAACCCTAAACCGATCCCTCCGCCCGACGATAGTGGTTGCGGAAAAAGGGCTTCTGATTGTTCCACCCTGGCGCGTCTCGGTACCTCTTGTATCCTTGGGCTGGCGCCCCTCCGTCGTCTGAAGGCCGTTGAGGCTGAGCGTTCTCCTCTGGTCTGTTGGTGCTAGACTCGGAGGCGGACCCGTACACCCGTGTCTCCACTAACGCCTTCTGTACAACCAGGTCCATGATCTCGTCGTAGTCGAGATGCTCCTTCCTCACAAGTTTCTCTACGAATGGAGTGGCGAGTAGATTGTCCATCAGGGCGACCTTGGCCACTAGCTTATCAAGGTCCCTGCACGTGCTGGCGAGCGCACGTGCAGGGTTTAGGGTTTAGGGTTTAGGGTTTAAGGGTTTAGGGTTTAGGGTTTAAGGGTTTAGGGTTCTCGGTGTTAGTATTGCATCATTAGTTGTACGATTAACATACTTAAGCAGATTAGCAACACCTACCACATCACCCTAAAGACCATCATTAGTTGCACGCGCCCGTGGGGGGGGGGGGCGCACGAACACACGGATCACACACCAGCAAGTGCACCAAGTCCCACATCGAAGAACACCACCAGGTTCCAAACTCAACCACCTATATATGTAAGGTATTTATTACAGGTAAGATCACCCATTCACGACCAATTCACTCGACCAGAACACTTGTTCGCACGTTCGCTTGACTGTTATATCCAATACATCATCTGACTTAGGCATCAGAGCGTTGAAGGCGGGCCACCCCGTCTCGACCCCTGACCGCCTGTTTCATTGTTGTATTCTTCTAACAGCTGCACCCGAACACCCGAGAGAAGAAGGAAGCACCCGACAGGAGACCCATCCGACGGAAGAAGGAACCCGCACGCACGAAGAGGAGAGAGCGCCCGCCCATCCGAACAGCCCCACCGTTCAGACGTACCAGGAGGAGAAGGAAGAGGAAGTGTATTCGTGTTGCTTCTGCCCCGTTACGCCCCCGCGCGTAATTCGGTAGAAACATATGGCGCCGTCTGTGGGAAGCTTACAAATTGCAAACCTCGTATAAACACCACCAAAATCAAAGGTCCACATGCTCAACCCGATGACTAACGGCAGCAACACGCCCGATGGGGAAACTCCGCCAGACTCGCAGGAGCGGAAGGCACTAGCGACCGACAAGGACGACGGCGAGGGACGCATCGACGGCCTGGTCCAGGAGCTACGAAGGGCGGCGCTCGAAAGAGCAGAGGAGCGCCAAATCCGCCAGAGGTTGGAGGAACGACTGGAAACGCTCATCAGCCAGCAGATGGAGTAGCACGAGGAGACCCAGGAGACCACCAGTGAGGAGCAACAACCGTTCGGCCGGCCCGTGGAGGAGTCGGCGCCCCCGACGAACAACGCTATGATCCTGCAGAGGATAGAGGAGCTGACGGAGGAAGTCTCGCGCTTGCGCAAGGACAAGCTGGCCGGTCAGGGCGGGACGTTCGCCCCCCGGGTCAGTCCATTCTCGGTGCACATACTGGAGAGAGGAAGGGACCCCCACGCCAAGATAACGAAGATCGCTCGGTTCGACGGGAGCGGAGATCCACGCGCGCACGTAGACGAGTTTCGGTCCACCACGGACGGAACCCGGTACTCGGACCCAACCTAGTGTTTCCTATTTCAGGAGACACTGGCGGAAGAAGCACGGAGCTGGTTTTACGAGATCCCGCCAGGATCCATCCACTCATTCCTCGAGCTGGCGGAGAGTTTCCAGAAGCGCTATCGACTCCAGGGGAAATACAACACCGCGGGTATCCTCGTCAAGGTCCGTCAGGGGATGGACGAGAGCCTGTCGAGCTACATCAACCGATGGAGGACGCTCGCCAGCACGTGCAAGGACCTTGATAAGCGAGTGGCCAAGGTCGCCCTGATGGACAATCTTCTCGCCACTCCATTCGTAGAGAAACTTGTGAGGAAGGAGCATCTCGACTACGACGAGATCATGGACCTGGTTGTACAGAAGGCGTTAGTGGAGACACGGGTGTACGGGTCCGCCTCCGAGTCTAGCACCAACAGACCAGAGGAGAACGCTCAGCCTCAACGGCCCTCAGACGACGGAGGGGCGCCAGCCCAAGGATACAAGAGGTACCGAGACGCGCCAGGGTGGAACAATCAGAAGCCCTTTTTCCGCAACCACCAGGGCAACCACTATCGTCGGGCGGAGGGATCGGCGCAGCGGGGCGCCCGTCAACCAGCGGGACAGGAGGTCTTCGCGATCGACGGGCAGTCACCCGAACAGCTTCTCCACCTACATCGGCACCGGCTCCCGCCACCAAGCGGCGTAACGGCAGCGATGGCCCCGGTCGGCCGGATCCCGAGCATTTGGTGCGAATACCACAACGCCGCCGCCCACCACACCAACGACTGTCCCCTGCTGAGGAAGGCCCTCGAGGATATGAAGAAGAACGGTCGTCCCAGGACGGGAGGACGACAACGCCAGACGAATGCCAGGACCCGTGGGACTATCAACACGATATCCGGGGGCAAGCGCAGGGAGAGAACGTCATCGCCCGATCACTCGAGCAGGAAGGTGCTGACGATCGGGGCAGGAAGAACACCCAAGGCAGGAAGGAAGGAGGCGCCCGCCGTCAGCTTCACAGCAAGGGACGAAGAGGAAAACCCGAAGGACAGCACCCTGCCGTTCGTGATCGACGCGATCATCGACCAATTCCTTGTGAAGAGGGTGATGGTTGACAATGGGGCATCTGTCAACGTAATCTACTTCGACGCATACAAGGCGCTCGAAAGGCCCGCACGTAAGATGACGCAGGACCATGAGTGCGTGGCCAGCTTCACAGGCGAGGCCTCGTATCCAATCGGGAGCGACAACCTGTGGGTCGAGATTGGCGCGCCCGATTCCCCGCACAGCGAGATCCGGACGGACTTCATCATCATGGACACCCCCTCCCCCTACAACGCCATACTCGGGAGGCCAAGGATCTGCAGGTTGAGGATGATCATCGTAACATACATGCTCTTGGGACGATTCCCAACCGAGCACGGAGTCGGACATGTCCGAGGATACAGCGGCGAGGAGGCAGCGAAACCTCGTGACAAGCATGAGGTCCTCGCCCTGGAACCCGCACCAGGATCAGAAGTACCCGACGATCCACGCGACGGGCTGATGGCCGTATCACCCGTCCCCGAATGCGAAGAGCTGAGGACGATCCAGCTATCCTCCGAACACCCGGAGAGGACGGTCCAGATCGGGTCGTACAAAGACATGCCCGGGATCAGCACGAGTATCATATCCCATCGACTGAGCGTCAGCGCCAGCGCCCGGGTAGTGAAGCAGAAGCGGCGGGCGTACAAAGCAGAGCATTACGCGGCCATGCACGAGGAGGTGGACCGATTGCTGGGCATCGGGTTCATCCGGAAGGTGGATTATCCCAAGTGGATTTCCAACGCTGTGATGGTGCAGAAGAGCAACAAGAAATGGAGAATGTGCATCGATTACAGTGATCTCAACAAAGCGTGCCCGAAGGACAGCTTCCCGCTGCCGAGGATCGATCAACTGGTGGACGCGACGGCAGGGCACGAGCTCCTATCGATGATGGACGCTTACTCAGGCTACAACCAAATCTTCATGGACCCCGCGGACCAGGAGGCGACAACGTTTGTCACAGACAAGGGCCTTTACTACTACGTTGTCATGCCTTTCGGGCTGAAGAACGCCGACTCCACGTACCAGAGACTCATGAACACGATGTTCCATGGCCTGATCGGCAACATCGTGGACGTATACGTGGACGACATATTGGTGAAAAGCGTCCAGGCGGTCGACCACGTCCAGAACTTGGGGACTGTGCTTGACATCCTCATCAAGAATGGCATGAGGCTGAACCCCGCCAAATGCACCTTCGGAGTCACCAATAGCAAGTTTCTGGGGTATATTGTCAGCCAACGGGGGATCGAAGCCGCGCCAGCCAAGGTAAAAGCGATCATCGACATGAAGCCGCCCGTCAAGAGGGTGGACCTACAAAGCCTCACCGGCAAGCTCACCTCCCTTAACCGTTTCATCTCGCGCTACTCTGACAGATGCGCCCCGTTCTTCAAAGCCTTAAGAACCACGAACAAGCGCGAGGCTTGGAGTCTCATTGCCTATACAATCCCTATTTATAGGCTACCTACTCCTACAAAACATGGCAGTTGACATCCCCAACTTGCCAAAGGATAGGATCGAGTAACTACCTCGTCCTCTAATACACTAACACGTTTTGGATAAGTACAAGTAGTTTCCAAAACTGCTAGTTACTTTTCTGGCAGCCTGCATGCTTGCCAGCGCGTCAAAGTAACCGCCCACTAAGCCCACTCTTGCCATCTGCCAGGCCACGTTTTCAGCATCCTGGAACTGCCTCCTCACAGCCCCGTAACCGCCATCGATGCTTATCTTTGGAACTGCCATCCTTGCTGCCAAGAACCGTCAAGCCCACTACTTGGTAACCGCTGCCCACTAGTGCATCTAACTGCCTTCAGTTATCTCGAATGCCTCCAATGCCAACTGCCCACCAACAAGACCTGCCACCCGGGTCATGTCTTGGCGTATCAACGTACGCTGTAGTCGCTGCTTGCTTCCTTACGGCTTGCCCAAGCTATCTGCAAGTTCCCACTTGAGTGTTTTGTTCGAGTGTCTTATGCCACGCATTCCTTGATCACGTCCCACTGCCCAGTGCATTCCTTCGCGCTGCGCTGTCCATGTTGCAGACCTGCTGCACACCCCCAGGGTGCTAAAATCAGCCCCTCGGCTTCCTTCAGTGGCCTCTATACCGTCTCCCCGGGACCTCTAGTCTGCCTCCAGTGCGCCCAGGTTGTATACGACGAGTTATCAATGGCTGCAAAGATACGGGTTGGACTCGAAGTATCAATGGCTGCAAAGGATCAGGTTGCACCCGATGCAAACAAGGAAGAAGCGTCGATTCTCGGCGTTTTTGATGGAAAAGAGTACGGGTTTGCGAGGCTAAGAGTAACAGATAAGACACTTAGCAAAAATACGCAAGGTACTCAAATATCTTGGGGGAAGGACACAAGTATGGAAGCGACTTTGAAGGACAAAGCAGCACCCAGCTGTGGCACCAAGGAAGCTGACTTGACGACGGCTTTAGGGAAAGCGGAAAGCAATGGCAGCAACAACAAAGAAGGAAGAGATGTCATGGGATATGTAACATACCCACTGGCAACGAGGGCGTTGCCAAGCTCAAGTGCATTCCTTCGCGCTGTGCTGTCCATGTTGCAGACCTGCTGCACACCCCCAGGGTGCTAAAATCAGCCCCTCGGCTTCCTTCAGTGGCCTCTAGACCGTCTCCCCGGGACCTCTAGTCTGCCTCCAGTGCGCCCAGGCTACCTGCCTACGCTCCGCACCTTGTCTTGCTTCCTCGCAGTCTCCCGCTGCGTACCCATCATGGTGCAAGACTTGCCATGATGGGGCCTCCGGATGCCCTCGTAGGCCTATGTCAAAGTTGGGGGCGTAACAAACCTCCCCCACCAAAGCTTGACAACGTCCTCGTTGTCGCGACCTCCACGTCTAACTCTGGTTCACTTGACTTCAGTCCGGCTTCAACTTTGACACACTCCGTCGTGCCTCTGATCTGCTCTGCACTTAACTCCGCAAGCCTTTCTGTGAGTATTGCCCACAGTCTTTGATTTTCAAGAACCGCCTGTTCTTGACTAAGTCCCGCCTTCTCGCAGAACCTCGGCTCAACTCGAACCTTTTTCATCAAACTGCCACTTGCAGCTTCATCGACTTCCTCGTCTAGCACCAACTTTCTCCGAGCTGTGCTTTCATAACTTGATTCTGCGACCTCCTTGCCACGATAGTCGTTCATCAAGATTGCGTCGTTGTCTTGAACAACTTCCATGACCTCCTCGTCATGTTCGCCATTGACACATACAATGACTCCCTCGGGTATTCTTTGGTTCATTTGCTTGTGCCTTTGAGTGCTCATTATCCCCCAATCGTACTCGAACGCATCCAACGCACGTTTGTAACGAGCATACTTTTCGCTCACAAGTGAGTGAAGGTGCCAACCTGCTTCCTTCCCGAGTGTTTACCCATGTGTGAAGACTAAACCGAGTCTCCATCAACCTTAGCACCCACGTGCTACACACCAAATGTGCCCCAGCAATCCGCAATGGCTGGCGCTGAACGCTTGACGGACTACAAGACAGCGGGGCTGCGTCCAGACAAGCAGAAAAGTCAGGCAGCCAACAGAAAACCAGGCAGTAACCTACAGTAAGGGAGTTGGAATAAATCATCCAACTTCTCTTCTTCAGCCGGCACAAGCAGCAACCAAGGAGGGAAGTCTGCGAGTAGCCAGCAACCGAACGCCAAGGGGGCTGTCTCTTGCTTCATTTGTACGGGGAATCACTATGCACGTGAGTGTCCAAAGAAGCAACAGGTAGCAGCAGCCATAGGGCTCGACGAGGAACCAACTCCTAGCGAGGAGGTAAGGATGAGTCCGTTAGTCTTACTAAATACTCTAAGTATTTGTGAAGATGAGGAAACGGAACTCTTGAAGCACTGGAAGGCGGCGGAGAGCAGCAACACTACGGAAGTGCTTGTTGACATCTTCATTCTTGAAGACAACCGCGTGCGCATGATGGCAGTACTCGTCGTAGATGATATCATCATAGATGAGAAGCATCTGAAGTTCGAAGATGATATATTGGAGTGTCAATCTCCATCAAGGTCTACAGGTTCAGGTTCGTTAGATAAACATAGTAGTCATACCAGTGAAGAGGATGACTCGAAGCCAAAGAGAATGGGGGGAAGAGCGAGAATGCTTGATTTGAGGAAGAAGATGGGGGAGAAATTGGAAGAAAAGAGGCGTACCATTGAAGAGAAGAGTAGGAGCATGGTTGAGAAGATGCGAGGACCATGAAACAAGCAGAAGAGGATGTTTGATCATTATTGGCTTGGTTGGTGAATATGGACTTTCGACTTTTTGTACATGCATACATAGAAACGAAATTACCAAGGAGTGTGTGTTTGTACTGGACTGCTTTGACAAAAAAAGAACAAGAAAATTGGTGGGAAAGTCGATTCACAAACTAGACCTTTGCTTGTTTTGTCTTCTCTAGTTTTATGTTTTCTTCTGAAAATGTCAAACTAGTTCCAAGTCTAAAGAGCTCGTCGGAGGAGGTGTGTTCCGGAAACTAGATGTTCCAAATATAAGCTAAACCTCATCATGCTTACATTTATTTAGCGGTTGTTGTGTTCATACTTACCTCATTGTGTTAAAATATTTGACAAAAAAATTCATTCTAGCTGGTACGATGAGCAAAATATATAAATTTTGATCTCATTGATCCGAATTTAAACGAGCTTCAATAAAATTATTATTTTCACACCATGTATATATTAATTAGGTGAATGTATGTGTCGTCATTTTTTATTAGATTATTTTAATCCGAAGAGTGAATGAGCTCCTTAGTTTGGTGTTATGTGTACGTTGAAGGCATCTGAATATCGTTAAGAATTTTTATGTGACGAGAGGACCGAAATTGTTGTGTCATCAATCCGAGAAAACCGATCGCCATTACAACAACCGCCTAAGACATATCTCAGCAACAAGATTTCGAAAAACATAGTCGTCGAAAGACGATATACCAACTAACCCTATATGACACAAGATCTAAGCAAACCCTACACGGCGTTACAGGGAGACGTGCTCCTTTAGAACTTCTTTAACATGATTTTTCAGGTTGTTTTTTTTATTTTATAAGGACATGATTTTTCAGGTTAATACTTCAACTATTATGTATGAATAGACTCACATTTATTGTGCACCCCCTATTCATGTCTACATTATCTGCACTGTAGTCTCGATCTGGATCCGTATGTAGAAAATTATAGGTCGGTACAAAATGCAAAAGACACCAGTCAATAGTCAAAAAAAGACTTAAAAGTACAGTAATGAATGAAATTATGAAACACATAGACAGAATAGCTAGTCAATTTAATTGGTTAAAAGTCGGATCAAAGAACCAGTTGAAGGGCAGCTGTTAATCAAATATTCAAATAATAAAGATCGAACTTGAAATATTAGGTAAAAGTTGCATTCGTATTGCTCATCAATCAGCAGCAGCAGCAGCAGCAGCAGCAGCAACCAATATCGATCTTTAGCTAGAAAATAACATACCTCGCAATACTCGTATGGTACATTCACATGCATGCATGTGTACGTACATGCTACTTGATACGATGTGCATGTATATATATCGATCTGCATCTACTCCATCGGCTTAAATGTTTGCTTACTTTCTTGTAGCGAAGTTCGAAGAGTTCGAATGGACCATCGTACAGACGAGAGAGAGAGAGAGAGAAGCTAGGGCAGAGTCGCTGAGCGCGAGATAACTGTATGTATTTAGTTACTAATAATAGTAGGACGTCTTCCTTTTCACATGTTTTACAGCTGCAAACCACATCATTGTTCATACTTTATGCCACTCTCGATATATCAAGTCTCACCTACTTATTCTGCAAATTTAGGGCGGGGCTTGGGTCGGATCGGTTTGGAATTGGGCCTGATTCGAAACCGAAATCAAAATAATAATCGGTTCGGTTCGGTTCTACCCATTTGGACCGAATGAACCCGAACAACAAAAAAATCGGTTCCGTTCGGCCCAATTCGGTACGGACCCGTTTACAAAATAGTCCAAATCTGTTATTTGACTCATTTCATATTTTATGTACACCAAGCCTAATTAGAGTTTTTACATTTCAAAATCAAGTACACCTAAATCAAGTGCATTTCAAGTTCAAATATGCAGATCTAAATACAATTAAAACCAAGTACAGTTCATGTTGAATTCAGAACTAACTATAGATACTACAGATACTAATAGTCCAAACAGATACTAACTACAAATACTAATAGTCTAAACAGTCACAGATATTACAGTTCAAACAGTCTCATATATTACAGTCCAAACAGTCCCAGATGCAGTTCATAGAATTACAGTCATTGCTGTTCATAGAATTACAGTCCAAAATGCAAAAAATGAAATTACAGTCAAATTTAGCATAAATACAGTGCCAAATTCAACTAGAGCATTCATTTTCAGCCTCTTCATCTTCACTGTCATCAAATCTTCAATAAGCTCCACAGTTTCAGAAACTCCACTGGCACTGACTCTAAGTCTAATTTCTGTGGTACTTCCTAGCTGTGTAATGTGCTCTGCAAATTGACAAGCATAAACTTATATACTGATATGCATTTGATAATCAAATTACCACAGTTCACAGATGCAGACAAATTCAAAATGCAAGTTCACAAATGTAGTTCACAAATGCAGAAACAAAACAGTATAATAGCTGTTTGGACTATTAGTATATGTAGTTAGTTCTGAATTCAACATGAACTGTACTTGGTTTTAATTGTATTTAGATATGCATATTTGAACCTGAAATGTACTTGATTTAGGTGTACTTGATTTTGAAATGTAAAAATTCTGATTAGGCTTGGTGTACATGAAATATGAAATAAGTCAAATAAGGCTTGGTGTACATGAAATATGAAATAAGTCAAATAACGGATTTGGACCATTTTGTAAACGGATCCATACCGAATTGGACCGAACCGAACCGAAACTTTTCGGTTCGAGTTCATTCGGTCCAGATGAGTAGAACCGAACCGATTATTATTTCGGTTTCGGTTTCGGATCAGGCCCAATCTCGAACCGATCCGACCCGAGCCTAGCCCTAGATCTAATTAACCCATGCTTTTTCTCTCTTCTTCTCCCTCCTCCTCCCTTCTCTCACACTCATCAGGAGTCTCAGTCTGAGTCTCAGATTCAGACTTGACCATGGTGTCTCGCCGATCCAAGCCACTGATGTTCGTTTCTGCGATCTTCCTTCTCTCATCCAGTTCCGTATACCTCCTGGTGTCGCTCCCGAGGTCTTCATCAAGGTCAGCTCCTCAATCACTTACAATATCTCATCTCTTTTATATTCTGTGATCTGCTTATTACGTTATCGGATCTGTGTTGTGTATCATGTCATCATCGATCTAGTGTTAGTTTTTCGTCTAGAAAAGTAAGAGCGAAATTGAAGCGATTATAACGCTGTTGATTTTTGTTTCTGAAATGAAATGAATGCATCTCCAGTAGTAATGGTTAGTTGACCTCTTGCGAGTGGTTAATACTGTTTTGATCTGTGTGCTCCATGTTTGTTAAACTAGTTCGTGCTTATACTGTGCTTAAGAGATAAGTTTAATTCCTGAAATTATTGCTGTTGTAAGATAGGTAGGCTGGTATTACTTGTCTTTCTCGATTGTCCATTTCTGCTTATTCTCTCTCTCTATACCGATCTCGATCTCGATCTCTCCCTCTTTTTCTATCGATATTCTGTGTTTCTGAGCCTCTCATATCGATCAGGTGAGGAAGGGGAAATTAGTGACAGAATTACGGTCCTTCATCAGCTTGTTTCCCCATTCGGGAAGGTAAAGGTAAAGTAGCCTTTCAAGTTTGCAGTACGTTAAAATAAGAAAGGCATAATTAATCAAAGAAATGCTTAATTACCTTTGATCGTTATAATGTCTCGTTTAATTATGTTTGTATTCTATTCTCTCTCACCTTCCACTTAATTTAAGACGGGGAGCAAAGCTTTTAAGTAGCCTTGTTAGGTTACATGTATGATTTCTGTACATAACCAGTGTGTTAATGTTTCTTTGTTGCTCTACTATCGCTTTCTGGTATGCTCAATTAGGAATGAATGTGTTGGTTAATCTTACAAATGGATAGAGAGTAACAATTATCAACCATTTACAGCTGTCAGCTCTTCTATGTTCCCTTTAGTTCAGTATAATGGTACTATCAAAATCGAGGAATGAAATACCATTTATCCCTACAAATTGGACCTTAAAATTGCGTATAGGCAATAATGAAATTCCAGCTTTTGTTTGGTCTTTTACGTTATGACTGGCTATTTTTAGTTTATGATTGCATTCTTCTGGATTAATAAACAAAAAACATGATTAGCTCCCCTGGATTACAAATCTGAGAAAAATGCACAAGAGTTGATCACTTGTGTGGTCAATCTTATGTGAAGAATAAGATTGACCCCCAGCGTATATGTGTCACTGGAAGAAAATTCTAAATCTCTACATCCTAAACCTCTTTTGACAAGGTATATTCTTATGCTCAGTGAATGTAGTTTTATAGCATGGTTTGTCTTTGATATACTTCTTATATCAATATTTTGTTAGAACTTTATTCATTTAATATATTGTCCTGTAGAGTGGTTAGGATACGACGTATGTTGTTGTGCAAGACCAGCACCGAATGACCCACTTACAATAGATACATAACAAGAGAACCAAATTGAAGCAATAACAACCCAGACGAAAGACGATAAAGAAGACACGAACAAGAACACAAGATATACGTGGTTCAGCAATAGTCTACGTCCATGGAACAGCGGAAGATTCTTCACTATCAATGGAGGCTACAAAGAGAGAGGATAGGATAACAAACCAAAGCCCTAAAACTACCCACTTTGTTCTTTTTTCCTATCTCTCACAAACACACAATACTCTGTATTTATACAACTTTCTCTTCAATGATCTAATTTACTCGCCAATAACACTATTCCTCGCCAAGAACTCTGCTCCTCGCCAAAGACCACCAAAGCTTGTTACGTATGCTAAGAAACCAATCAAACTTCTAGCACACGACTCATGCACCTCACTTGCACATCACATGGGTCAGGGAACAAAAATATTGACGACATCCTAGTTTTCGATATAAAAGCTGGAATCGACCTTAAGGAAGATTCAAAAGCTCTAAGCGTGAGCACCCAGATCTATGCAACTTGGATCAATGCTCCTCATCCCTTAAAGGAAAGGGATGGAGAATTTGGCTTAGAAAACCTGAAAGAAGGTAAAAGCTATTTATCTCAAACCAAGAGACATGGATGTTATGACCGTGCCTCAACCCATTCCTATCCAGAACCTAGAATATGATCTAGATTTTGTGTTTAAGAATAATGATAAAAGTATTATCAAAACAGGCGTTAGTAATCAGGTAGATTACAAGCTAAAAACTAAAGACAGTTTAAACATTAGGCTAAAAGAACCTAGTCATTTGGTGATAGGTAAAAGCCGAAGGTTTGAAGAAGCTGAATGTTCAAAGATAATGGATTCAGACAATGAGTCAGAATAAACCATTATTTTTAACAACCTTAGAGAAGTTCGGTTACACGATCGGAAGTTTTTATGGTTTCAAGTATTTTAGAGTACCCTCTAGAATATGAATTAGTCGGCATTGAGTAATTCAATAACGTCGAAGATGAGATTGATCAATTAACTAAAGAAGTTAAAAATTCGAACAATCAACAGATTTCAGAAGATGAAATCAATGCTACAACCTTTTACAGTAAAAGACCTCCCCATAGGACAAAACCTAAAAGAGAACAGCATACAGATTACAATATGAATCGACCAACTTATGGCGATTATGAACAGCATATAGCTATATAGATATATATATATGCAACTATGTCAAACATAAAATAAGAGAATTTTGAAGTCCAATTTACAAAAATATCATTTTTCAGTTCGTTTTTTCAAACAAATCTTCTACGAGGACAGAGAAGAATCAGAATCGGAACCGAACGGTTCCACTCATGATTGTTACAGAATCGAACCGTATGCAAGTAAACGGTTCTGGATCTGGATCTTAAATTTTTTGACTAGATTCAAACCGAAACCAGGCCTGGTATATGGTTATTGGGAAATTGTTTCCCTTAATGCAATGTGTGGTGTCTTCTCAGTATGTATTAGGCCGTCTCAATTTTTACACTTGTTCATGATGGGCCTTGTTGGCCCCTTTCGGCTTTGTTTGATAAGAAAATATTTACAAGGGGTTACAGTATAGAGGCGAAGGATATACAAGAACCCAGAAGCCCAAATCGACTCCATGGGGTGTATATAAACCTCGCTTGTCGTTCCACTGTTATCCCCAAATCCCAATTCACTCAAAATATGCCGTCGGCGATTACCGAACATGGTACGTACTCCTTTTCGCAAGTGAATTACTTCCTTATCAAGTCGATCTGCGTCTCTTGATGCAAATATGTATGGCTTTGTTCAAATTTTTAATTGAAAATTTGCGTTGATCTATCGATTAGATGGACATTTTATCATTTCCTAATTTGATTTTATTTGATGAAATTACATGTTGGTGAATTTTTTTATTATGAGTTTGTTGGTTATTACTATTATATGATTTAAGAGAGGTTATTTATTCGAAGCTTCTTCTCCAAAATAATGTAATTACTTTGTCAGCTGAAGCTGTCAGGGGAGTCTCAAACCATAACCAATCAAGGTCTTTCTGAGAGGAAAAAGAGGATTTCCGAGTGCATTAAACCGCTAAAGGCTCTTATTCGAGATGACCCATTCTGGAATTCAGGTATTATATATGTGACGTTTTTGTTGGCTTCATGTTTGTTAGCTGATGACCATTGGGTCTTAGGTTTCAATACACATTTCATCTTGGCTTGGATGGGATATGCCAGACGTTGAAATCTTCCTACTCATTGAAATGCAAATTACTTCAAACCATACTAGGAACTAGAATTCTTTCACGTCTCTTTGGTTTGCTCTCTTCGGTTACTCACATGCATGTCAATCCCATTAAATACAGCCTTGGCTGATCCCAAGTCATCGCATTTGGAATAGGCAGAGATCCAAGTATCTTCCTAGGAAACTTACTTTCTTTGGTATGAATGTGGGCTAGTAATGGCACACCTAAACCAGAGGCCCAGTAATGATTACTGTGGGCTAGGAAACTTACTTTCTTTGGTATGAATGTGACAAGTTGGGTATGGGGAAGACTATACAGGCGATTGCTCTTGTACTTGCTAAGCGGGAGCTCAACTGGACATTATATGAACCCCAATCCTCTACTGGCTCGCCTCACATTAAAGGAACCCTTGTTGTTTGTCCTGTGGTTGCGGTAAGCCAATGGGTAAGTGAGATAGAGCGCTTTACTTCAAAAGGAAGTGCAAAAATTCTCGTTTATCATGGAGCCAATAGAGAGAAGAGTTCCAAACAGTTCAAGGAGTATGATTTTGTCATAACTACGTACTCCATTGTTGTGGCTGATTTATTTTTCAAAGAGGTGGTGAGACTACATGGTGTGCCAACCTCTATTGTGTCTGATAGGGATGTCAAGTTTACAGGTCATTTTTGGAGGACTTTGTGGAGGAAGTTTGGAACTGAATTGAAGTATTCTAGCACGTGTCATCCTCAAACAGACGGTCAGACTGAAGTTGTCAACCGGAGCTTGGGAAATATGCTGAGATGCCTTGTTGGAAGTCATGTGAAGACATGGGATCAGATTATCCCGCAAGCTGAATTTGCTTACAACAATTCAGTGAATCGTTCTACAAAGAAGACACCTTTTGAGGCAGCATATGGCTTAAAACCTCAACATGTTCTTGATCTAGTTCCACTACCTCAAGAGGCAAGAGTTAGTGATGATGGAGAAGCCTTTGCTGATCATGTCAAGAAGGTACATGAAGAAGTGAGAGAAGCTATCAAGGCTAGCAATGAGTCTTATGCATCAGCAGCTAACCAACAACGAAGGGTGAAAGAATTTGAAGAAGGAGATATGGTCTTGGTACATTTGAGGCGGGACAGATTCCCTAAGGGCACCTATCATAAGTTGAAGTCGAAGAAGTTTGGGCCGTGTAAAGTGCTGAAAAAGATCAGCTCAAATGCATATGTGATAGAGCTGTCATCTGAGCTTCAAATCAGCCCAATTTTTAATGTGTCAGATTTATATGCCTTTGCAGGCTTTGATGATGAACCAGTCTCAACAGAGACACAAGCTCGTCAACTTCCTAAGGCAAGGCCTGATGTTATTGAAGATGTGTTGGATGTTAAGGAGGCGAGGTCCAGGAGAGGCAATCAGTACAGGCGTTTCTTAGTGAAGTGGTTGGGCAAGCATGCTAGTGAAAGCACTTGGATTGCAGAGGAAGAGCTGAAGAAACTTGATCCTGAGATTTATGCTGAAGTTTTAAAGGCTTTCTCGCCGGAGTCGAGTTCTTCCCACCCGGTGGGATTGATGCAGGAGCATCCAAAAGTTTTTAATTAAATTAGGAGTTTTAAGTTGTTTGGTATTCTGTGGTGTCTTTCTGATTTCTTGCTAGTTTTGTTTTAATTGCTGTCTTTATTAGGGATGCAATAGCTTAGTATAAATATCTAAGGATGAGAGTCTTGCAGGCAGTTCATTGTTGATTAAAATCAGTTTATATAGAGTTTTGTTGGGATTTCTAGCCCAAGAACTCAAGTATTTCGTTCCTTACTCTAATCTACAGCAAGTTTCTCTATTTTCTGGTTTGTTTCCCTCTATTCTAGTGTCTACCCTATTTCCAGCCCCAAAAAAAAGCTTTAAGCTTCTTTGCTGCATCACAACATCAACAAAAACTACTTTCAACACCAATGAAAACCCTGCACGCACCAAAGTCCCAACATGTACAATTATATATGATGCAAACTGCTCCAACAAATTAGTCAAGTGACTGTAAAGAGACCAATATGTTACAAATATTGTCAACACCAAAAAAAAATTAGTTTCAAAACCAATGAAAAATACTGTCCTAACAAAAGGCTACACCAAGGGTGTTAGAAATATACTACCAAAACATCACAAAGCTACTTCCAACCACTACTACAGAGAAACAAACACTATACTGTAAGACAAAACATGAAGCTATAGAAATGGAATTAGAAATCTATTACCAACAAGACATCACAAGGCAACATTCCAGGAGCTACATCCAAACACTACTACAGAGAAACAAACACGCTACTGTCTAAGACAAAACATGAAGCTATAGCAATGGAATTAGAAATCTATTACCATTTTATCCTATATAGAAGTTTAATATATAGGCAGAAAGCTACAGTACAGCCGCTACATTTCCTAGCCCACAGTACAGCTGCTACATTTCCTATCTTTAAAGCAACAAAAATTCCTACTGATTCAATCGCTAGATTTCCTATCTTTAGAGCAACAAAAACTACATAGGAAACTCGATTTCATGAAAACTAAAAAAAAAAAAAAACTTAGTTCTCATCTCCCTGAAGCCGCCAGTTCTGCAAAATACATATTGAACCACTCATCAAACTCTGCAGCGTCCTCGAAACTAATTGGACCAGCAGGTACTTGTTTAGCTTCAGCATGTACTCTAACTCGCAACCATGAAAGAAATTCAATTTCTGTCATATCCTTAAGAGCTTGGAGAAACCCAAATTCATGTGATGTATTCATCAATTTATCAAAAACCGAGGTATAGATAGCATTAGACAGCTTTAGAGCCAGAGGTGCAAGAGTACTCTGGATACGTTTGGTAATGGTTGTCAAAAGTATTCTGCTGTTATTGAGTGGGTACTGAACCGAGGACTCCCCTCCATCACTGTGCATTCGGCGGCTAGAACTACGACTTGAGGAGCGAGTACGCCTCTTATCCTCGGAGGGAGTCCAATAAATCAGCACCTTGCCACGAACATAGTCTTGTTTACACCCTCGGATCCTTGGTAGACACTCGGAACTAAACAAATTAGTTAGTTTGTCGAGGTAGAAAACTTTTCTGTCCACTGCGTCCTTCAACAAAGCTGTACTTGGCCCCCGAGTTTCAATATACGCTCTCCATGCTGGATTATCTACATCCATAGGATCGAAATCTTCCTTCAGAGAAATGTATTCCTTGAATAGATCATACTGAAGCTCGTATGCGTCTTTGACCGTTGAGGAATGATATTGATATTTGCATAGCTGATTCAACTCCTCGGTGATTTTTGTCCAAGACATTCTCTGAACTTTGGCATTTCTCTCATAGATGCATATGTCCAGCAACTCTGACAAGTGATCACCCTGCATTCTGTAAGCCTGTCATAAGATCACAAAACAATATCAATGGTAGATTGATGTTACAATAGTACCACAACACCATTTTCAAAATCAAGAACTCAATCTGTTTAGGGGTGTAAAATAGTGTTGTGCTTTGAGTTCTTGATTTTGAAAATGGTGTTGTGGTACTATTGTAACATCAATCTACCATTGATATTGTTTTGTGATCTTATGACAGGCTTACAGAATGCAGGGTGATCACTTGTCAGAGTTGCTGGACATATGCATCTATGAGAGAAATGCCAAAGTTCAGAGAATGTCTTGGACAAAAATCACCGAGGAGTTGAATCAGCTATGCAAATATCAATATCATTCCTCAACGGTCAAAGACGCATACGAGCTTCAGTATGATCTATTCAAGGAATACATTTCTCTGAAGGAAGATTTCGATCCTATGGATGTAGATAATCCAGCATGGAGAGCGTATATTGAAACTCGGGGGCCAAGTACAGCTTTGTTGAAGGACGCAGTGGACAGAAAAGTTTTCTACCTCGACAAACTAACTAATTTGTTTAGTTCCGAGTGTCTACCAAGGATCCGAGGGTGTAAACAAGACTATGTTCGTGGCAAGGTGCTGATTTATTGGACTCCCTCCGAGGATAAGAGGCGTACTCGCTCCTCAAGTCGTAGTTCTAGCCGCCGAATGCACAGTGATGGAGGGGAGTCCTCGGCTCAGTACCCACTCAATAACAGCAGAATACTTTTGACAACCATTACCAAACGTATCCAGAGTACTCTTGCACCTCTGGCTCTAAAGCTGTCTAATGCTATCTATACCTCGGTTTTTGATAAATTGATGAATACATCACATGAATTTGGGTTTCTCCAAGCTCTTAAGAATATGACAGAAATTGAATTTCTTTCATGGTTGCGAGTTAGAGTACATGCTGAAGCTAAACAAGTACCTGCTGGTCCAATTAGTTTCGAGGACGCTGCAGAGTTTGATGAGTGGTTCAATATGTATTTTGCAGAACTGGCGGCTTCAGGGAGATGGGAACTAAGTTTTTTTTTTTTTTTTTCAGTTTTCATGAAATCGAGTTTCCTATGTAGTTTTTGTTGCTCTAAAGATAGGAAATCTAGCGATTGAATCAGTAGGAATTTTTGTTGCTTTAAAGATAGGAAATGTAGCAGCTGTACTGTGGGCTAGGAAATGTAGCGGCTGTACTGTAGCTTTCTGCCTATATATTAAACTTCTATATAGGATAAAATGGTAATAGATTTCTAATTCCATTGCTATAGCTTCATGTTTTGTCTTAGACAGTAGCGTGTTTGTTTCTCTGTAGTAGTGTTTGGATGTAGCTCCTGAAACGAAAAGAAAAGAGTTCAACAGATTTCTAATTCCATTGCTATGGCTTCATGTTTTGTCTTAGACAGTAGCGTGTTTGTTTCTCTGTAGTAGTGTTTGGATGTAGCTCGTGGAATGTTGCCTTGTGATGTCTTGTTGGTAATAGATTTCTAATTCCATTTCTATAGCTTCATGTTTTGTCTTACAGTATAGTGTTTGTTTCTCTGTAGTAGTGGTTGGAAGTAGCTTTGTGATGTTTTGGTAGTATATTTCTAACACCCTTGGTGTAGCCTTTTGTTAGGACAGTATTTTTCATTGGTTTTGAAACTAATTTTTTTTTGGTGTTGACAGTATTTGTAACATATTGGTCTCTTTACAGTCACTTGACTAATTTGTTGGAGCAGTTTGCATCATATATAATTGTACATGTTGGGACTTTGGTGCGTGCAGGGTTTTCATTGGTGTTGAAAGTAGTTTTTGTTGATGTTGTGATGCAGCAAAGAAGCTTAAAGCTTCTTTTTTGGGGCTGGAAATAGGGTAGACACTAGAATAGAGGGAAACAAACCAGAAAATAGAGAAACTTGCTGTAGATTAGAGTAAGGAACGAAATACTTGAGTTCTTGGGCTAGAAATCCCAACAAAACTCTATATAAACTGATTTTAATCAACAATGAACTGCCTGCAAGACTCTCATCCTTAGATATTTATACTAAGCTATTGCATCCCTAATAAAGACAGCAATTAAAACAAAACTAGCAAGAAATCAGAAAGACACCACAGAATACCAAACAACTTAAAACTCCTAATTTAATTAAAAACTTTTGGATGCTCCTGCATCAATCCCACCGGGTGGGAAGAACTCGACTCCGGCGAGAAAGCCTTTAAAACTTCAGCATAAATCTCAGGATCAAGTTTCTTCAGCTCTTCCTCTGCAATCCAAGTGCTTTCACTAGCATGCTTGCCCAACCACTTCACTAAGAAACGCCTGTACTGATTGCCTCTCCTGGACCTCGCCTCCTTAACATCCAACACATCTTCAATAACATCAGGCCTTGCCTTAGGAAGTTGACGAGCTTGTGTCTCTGTTGAGACTGGTTCATCATCAAAGCCTGCAAAGGCATATAAATCTGACACATTAAAAATTGGGCTGATTTGAAGCTCAGATGACAGCTCTATCACATATGCATTTGAGCTGATCTTTTTCAGCACTTTACACGGCCCAAACTTCTTCGACTTCAACTTATGATAGGTGCCCTTAGGGAATCTGTCCCGCCTCAAATGTACCAAGACCATATCTCCTTCTTCAAATTCTTTCACCCTTCGTTGTTGGTTAGCTGCTGATGCATAAGACTCATTGCTAGCCTTGATAGCTTCTCTCACTTCTTCATGTACCTTCTTGACATGATCAGCAAAGGCTTCTCCATCATCACTAACTCTTGCCTCTTGAGGTAGTGGAACTAGATCAAGAACATGTTGAGGTTTTAAGCCATATGCTGCCTCAAAAGGTGTCTTCTTTGTAGAACGATTCACTGAATTGTTGTAAGCAAATTCAGCTTGCGGGATAATCTGATCCCATGTCTTCACATGACTTCCAACAAGGCATCTCAGCATATTTCCCAAGCTCCGGTTGACAACTTCAGTCTGACCGTCTGTTTGAGGATGACACGTGCTAGAATACTTCAATTCAGTTCCAAACTTCCTCCACAAAGTCCTCCAAAAATGACCTGTAAACTTGACATCCCTATCAGACACAATAGAGGTTGGCACACCATGTAGTCTCACCACCTCTTTGAAAAATAAATCAGCCACAACAATGGAGTACGTAGTTATGACAAAATCATACTCCTTGAACTGTTTGGAACTCTTCTCTCTATTGGCTCCATGATAAACGAGAATTTTTGCACTTCCTTTTGAAGTAAAGCGCTCTATCTCACTTACCCATTGGCTTACCGCAACCACAGGACAAACAACAAGGGTTCCTTTAATGTGAGGCGAGCCAGTAGAGGATTGGGGTTCATATAATGTCCAGTTGAGCTCCCGCTTAGCAAGTACAAGAGCAATCGCCTGTATAGTCTTCCCCATACCCAACTTGTCACATTCATACCAAAGAAAGTAAGTTTCCTAGCCCACAGTAATCATTACTGGGCCTCTGGTTTAGGTGTGCCATTACTAGCCCACATTCATACCAAAGAAAGTAAGTTTCCTAGGAAGATACTTGGATCTCTGCCTATTCCAAATGCGATGACTTGGGATCAGCCAAGGCTGTATTTAATGGGATTGACATGCATGTGAGTAACCGAAGAGAGCAAACCAAAGAGACGTGAAAGAATTCTAGTTCCTAGTATGGTTTGAAGTAATTTGCATTTCAATGAGTAGGAAGATTTCAACGTCTGGCATATCCCATCCAAGCCAAGATGAAATGTGTATTGAAACCTAAGACCCAATGGTCATCAGCTAACAAACATGAAGCCAACAAAAACGTCACATATATAATACCTGAATTCCAGAATGGGTCATCTCGAATAAGAGCCTTTAGCGGTTTAATGCACTCGGAAATCCTCTTTTTCCTCTCAGAAAGACCTTGATTGGTTATGGTTTGAGACTCCCCTGACAGCTTCAGCTGACAAAGTAATTACATTATTTTGGAGAAGAAGCTTCGAATAAATAACCTCTCTTAAATCATATAATAGTAATAACCAACAAACTCATAATAAAAAAAATCACCAACATGTAATTTCATCAAATAAAATCAAATTAGGAAATGATAAAATGTCCATCTAATCGATAGATCAACGCAAATTTTCAATTAAAAATTTGAACAAAGCCATACATATTTGCATCAAGAGACGCAGATCGACTTGATAAGGAAGTAATTCACTTGCGAAAAGGAGTACGTACCATGTTCGGTAATCGCCGACGGCATATTTTGAGTGAATTGGGATTTGGGGATAACAGTGGAACGACAAGCGAGGTTTATATACACCCCATGGAGTCGATTTGGGCTTCTGGGTTCTTGTATATCCTTCGCCTCTATACTGTAACCCCTTGTAAATATTTTCTTATCAAACAAAGCCGAAAGGGGCCAACAAGGCCCATCATGAACAAGTGTAAAAATTGAGACGGCCTAATACATACTGAGAAGACACCACACATTGCATTAAGGGAAACAATTTCCCAATAACCATATACCAGGCCTGGTTTCGGTTTGAATCTAGTCAAAAAATTTAAGATCCAGATCCAGAACCGTTTACTTGCATACGGTTCGATTCTGTAACAATCATGAGTGGAACCGTTCGGTTCCGATTCTGATTCTTCTCTGTCCTCGTAGAAGATTTGTTTGAAAAAACGAACTGAAAAATGATATTTTTGTAAATTGGACTTCAAAATTCTCTTATTTTATGTTTGACATAGTTGCATATATATATATCTATATAGCTATATGCTGTTCATAATCGCCATAAGTTGGTCGATTCATATTGTAATCTGTATGCTGTTCTCTTTTAGGTTTTGTCCTATGGGGAGGTCTTTTACTGTAAAAGGTTGTAGCATTGATTTCATCTTCTGAAATCTGTTGATTGTTCGAATTTTTAACTTCTTTAGTTAATTGATCAATCTCATCTTCGACGTTATTGAATTACTCAATGCCGACTAATTCATATTCTAGAGGGTACTCTAAAATACTTGAAACCATAAAAACTTCCGATCGTGTAACCGAACTTCTCTAAGGTTGTTAAAAATAATGGTTTATTCTGACTCATTGTCTGAATCCATTATCTTTGAACATTCAGCTTCTTCAAACCTTCGGCTTTTACCTATCACCAAATGACTAGGTTCTTTTAGCCTAATGTTTAAACTGTCTTTAGTTTTTAGCTTGTAATCTACCTGATTACTAACGCCTGTTTTGATAATACTTTTATCATTATTCTTAAACACAAAATCTAGATCATATTCTAGGTTCTGGATAGGAATGGGTTGAGGCACGGTCATAACATCCATGTCTCTTGGTTTGAGATAAATAGCTTTTACCTTCTTTCAGGTTTTCTAAGCCAAATTCTCCATCCCTTTCCTTTAAGGGATGAGGAGCATTGATCCAAGTTGCATAGATCTGGGTGCTCACGCTTAGAGCTTTTGAATCTTCCTTAAGGTCGATTCCAGCTTTTATATCGAAAACTAGGATGTCGTTAATATTTTTGTTCCCTGACCCATGTGATGTGCAAGTGAGGTGCATGAGTCGTGTGCTAGAAGTTTGATTGGTTTCTTAGCATACGTAACAAGCTTTGGTGGTCTTTGGCGAGGAGCAGAGTTCTTGGCGAGGAATAGTGTTATTGGCGAGTAAATTAGATCATTGAAGAGAAAGTTGTATAAATACAGAGTATTGTGTGTTTGTGAGAGATAGGAAAAAAGAACAAAGTGGGTAGTTTTAGGGCTTTGGTTTGTTATCCTATCCTCTCTCTTTGTAGCCTCCATTGATAGTGAAGAATCTTCCGCTGTTCCATGGACGTAGACTATTGCTGAACCACGTATATCTTGTGTTCTTGTTCGTGTCTTCTTTATCGTCTTTCGTCTGGGTTGTTATTGCTTCAATTTGGTTCTCTTGTTATGTATCTATTGTAAGTGGGTCATTCGGTGCTGGTCTTGCACAACAACATACGTCGTATCCTAACCACTCTACAGGACAATATATTAAATGAATAAAGTTCTAACAAAATATTGATATAAGAAGTATATCAAAGACAAACCATGCTATAAAACTACATTCACTGAGCATAAGAATATACCTTGTCAAAAGAGGTTTAGGATGTAGAGATTTAGAATTTTCTTCCAGTGACACATATACGCTGGGGGTCAATCTTATTCTTCACATAAGATTGACCACACAAGTGATCAACTCTTGTGCATTTTTCTCAGATTTGTAATCCAGGGGAGCTAATCATGTTTTTTGTTTATTAATCCAGAAGAATGCAATCATAAACTAAAAATAGCCAGTCATAACGTAAAAGACCAAACAAAAGCTGGAATTTCATTATTGCCTATACGCAATTTTAAGGTCCAATTTGTAGGGATAAATGGTATTTCATTCCTCGATTTTGATAGTACCATTATACTGAACTAAAGGGAACATAGAAGAGCTGACAGCTGTAAATGGTTGATAATTGTTACTCTCTATCCATTTGTAAGATTAACCAACACATTCATTCCTAATTGAGCATACCAGAAAGCGATAGTAGAGCAACAAAGAAACATTAACACACTGGTTATGTACAGAAATCATACATGTAACCTAACAAGGCTACTTAAAAGCTTTGCTCCCCGTCTTAAATTAAGTGGAAGGTGAGAGAGAATAGAATACAAACATAATTAAACGAGACATTATAACGATCAAAGGTAATTAAGCATTTCTTTGATTAATTATGCCTTTCTTATTTTAACGTACTGCAAACTTGAAAGGCTACTTTACCTTTACCTTCCCGAATGGGGAAACAAGCTGATGAAGGACCGTAATTCTGTCACTAATTTCCCCTTCCTCACCTGATCGATATGAGAGGCTCAGAAACACAGAATATCGATAGAAAAAGAGGGAGAGATCGAGATCGAGATCGGTATAGAGAGAGAGAATAAGCAGAAATGGACAATCGAGAAAGACAAGTAATACCAGCCTACCTATCTTACAACAGCAATAATTTCAGGAATTAAACTTATCTCTTAAGCACAGTATAAGCACGAACTAGTTTAACAAACATGGAGCACACAGATCAAAACAGTATTAACCACTCGCAAGAGGTCAACTAACCATTACTACTGGAGATGCATTCATTTCATTTCAGAAACAAAAATCAACAGCGTTATAATCGCTTCAATTTCGCTCTTACTTTTCTAGACGAAAAACTAACACTAGATCGATGATGACATGATACACAACACAGATCCGATAACGTAATAAGCAGATCACAGAATATAAAAGAGATGAGATATTGTAAGTGATTGAGGAGCTGACCTTGATGAAGACCTCGGGAGCGACACCAGGAGGTATACGGAACTGGATGAGAGAAGGAAGATCGCAGAAACGAACATCAGTGGCTTGGATCGGCGAGACACCATGGTCAAGTCTGAATCTGAGACTCAGACTGAGACTCCTGATGAGTGTGAGAGAAGGGAGGAGGAGGGAGAAGAAGAGAGAAAAAGCATGGGTTAATTAGATCTAGGGCTAGGCTCGGGTCGGATCGGTTCGAGATTGGGCCTGATCCGAAACCGAAACCGAAATAATAATCGGTTCGGTTCTACTCATCTGGACCGAATGAACTCGAACCGAAAAGTTTCGGTTCGGTTCGGTCCAATTCGGTATGGATCCGTTTACAAAATGGTCCAAATCCGTTATTTGACTTATTTCATATTTCATGTACACCAAGCCTTATTTGACTTATTTCATATTTCATGTACACCAAGCCTAATCAGAATTTTTACATTTCAAAATCAAGTACACCTAAATCAAGTACATTTCAGGTTCAAATATGCATATCTAAATACAATTAAAACTAAGTACAGTTCATGTTGAATTCAGAACTAACTACATATACTAATAGTCCAAACAGCTATTATACTGTTTTGTTTCTGCATTTGTGAACTACATTTGTGAACTTGCATTTTGAATTTGTCTGCATCTGTGAACTGTGGTAATTTGATTATCAAATGCATATCAGTATATAAGTTTATGCTTGTCAATTTGCAGAGCACATTACACAGCTAGGAAGTACCACAGAAATTAGACTTAGAGTCAGTGCCAATGTCAGTGCCAGTGGAGTTTCTGAAACTGTGGAGCTTATTGAAGATTTGATGACAGTGAAGATGAAGAGGCTGAAAATGAATGCTCTAGTTGAATTTGGGACTGCATTTATGCTAAATTTGACTGTAATTTCATTTTTTGCATTTTGGACTGTAATTCTATGAACAGCAATGACTGTAATTCTATGAACTGCATCTGGGACTGTTTGGACTGTAATATATGAGACTGTTTGAACTGTAATATCTGTGACTGTTTAGACTATTAGTATTTGTAGTTAGTATCTGTTTGGACTATTAGTATCTGTAGTATCTATAGTTAGTTCTGAATTCAACATGAACTGTACTTGGTTTTAATTGTATTTAGATCTGCATATTTGAACTTGAAATGCACTTGATTTAGGTGTACTTGATTTTGAAATGTAAAAACTCTAATTAGGCTTGGTGTACATAAAATATGAAATGAGTCAAATAACAGATTTGGACTATTTTGTAAACGGGTCCGTACCGAATTGGGCCGAACGGAACCGATTTTTTTTGTTGTTCGGGTTCATTCGGTCCAAATGGGTAGAACCGAACCGAACCGATTATTATTTTGATTTCGGTTTCGAATCAGGCCCAATTCCAAACCGATCCGACCCAAGCCCCGCCCTAAATTTGCAGAATAAGTAGGTGAGACTTGATATATCGAGAGTGGCATAAAGTATGAACAATGATGTGGTTTGCAGCTGTAAAACATGTGAAAAGGAAGACGTCCTACTATTATTAGTAACTAAATACATACAGTTATCTCGCGCTCAGCGACTCTGCCCTAGCTTCTCTCTCTCTCTCTCTCGTCTGTACGATGGTCCATTCGAACTCTTCGAACTTCGCTACAAGAAAGTAAGCAAACATTTAAGCCGATGGAGTAGATGCAGATCGATATATATACATGCACATCGTATCAAGTAGCATGTACGTACACATGCATGCATGTGAATGTACCATACGAGTATTGCGAGGTATGTTATTTTCTAGCTAAAGATCGATATTGGTTGCTGCTGCTGCTGCTGCTGCTGCTGCTGATTGATGAGCAATACGAATGCAACTTTTACCTAATATTTCAAGTTCGATCTTTATTATTTGAATATTTGATTAACAGCTGCCCTTCAACTGGTTCTTTGATCCGACTTTTAACCAATTAAATTGACTAGCTATTCTGTCTATGTGTTTCATAATTTCATTCATTACTGTACTTTTAAGTCTTTTTTTGACTATTGACTGGTGTCTTTTGCATTTTGTACCGACCTATAATTTTCTACATACGGATCCAGATCGAGACTACAGTGCAGATAATGTAGACATGAATAGGGGGTGCACAATAAATGTGAGTCTATTCATACATAATAGTTGAAGTATTAACCTGAAAAATCATGTCCTTATAAAATAAAAAAAACAACCTGAAAAATCATGTTAAAGAAGTTCTAAAGGAGCACGTCTCCCTGTAACGCCGTGTAGGGTTTGCTTAGATCTTGTGTCATATAGGGTTAGTTGGTATATCGTCTTTCGACGACTATGTTTTTCGAAATCTTGTTGCTGAGATATGTCTTAGGCGGTTGTTGTAATGGCGATCGGTTTTCTCGGATTGATGACACAACAATTTCGGTCCTCTCGTCACATAAAAATTCTTAACGATATTCAGATGTCTTCAACGTACACATAACACCAAACTAAGGAGCTCGTTCTTTATGCGTCTTAAACATTCACTCTTCGGATTAAAATAATCTAATAAAAAATGACGACACATACATTCACCTAATTAATATATACATGGTGTGAAAATAATAATTTTATTGAAGCTCGTTTAAATTCGGATCAATGAGATCAAAATTTATATATTTTGCTCATCGTACCAGCTAGAATGAATTTTTTTGTCAAATATTTTAACACAATGAGGTAAGTATGAACACAACAACCGCTAAATAAATGTAAGCATGATGAGGTTTAGCTTATATTTGGAACATCTAGTTTCCGGAACACACCTCCTCCGACGAGCTCTTTAGACTTGGAACTAGTTTGACATTTTCAGAAGAAAACATAAAACTAGAGAAGACAAAACAAGCAAAGGTCTAGTTTGTGAATCGACTTTCCCACCAATTTTCTTGTTCTTTTTTTGTCAAAGCAGTCCAGTACAAACACACACTCCTTGGTAATTTCGTTTCTATGTATGCATGTACAAAAAGTCGAAAGTCCATATTCACCAACCAAGCCAATAATGATCAAACATCCTCTTCTGCTTGTTTCATGGTCCTCGCATCTTCTCAACCATGCTCCTACTCTTCTCTTCAATGGTACGCCTCTTTTCTTCCAATTTCTCCCCCATCTTCTTCCTCAAATCAAGCATTCTCGCTCTTCCCCCCATTCTCTTTGGCTTCGAGTCATCCTCTTCACTGGTATGACTACTATGTTTATCTAACGAACCTGAACCTGTAGACCTTGATGGAGATTGACACTCCAATATATCATCTAGATTGTTTCTGTAAGTTAGTTGTAGTTCACCATTTGCCAATAACGGGCTCTTCAGTTCTTGGCTACTCCCAGCTGATAGATCCTTGGAACTCAGTGAAAAGGCGAACACATTTGATGAGGATTCAGGAATAGGTTTTTCACTGAATTCGGCTTTCTTGAATTTTTGATGCTTGCCTAGTGAATAATCACTAGAACCTTCCCCACTTGCTTCTGTTGTGTATTTTTCCTCAATTGGTTGGAAGATTGGTATCTCACATACAGTAGTAGGAGAATCGTCAGCAGATTCTTGATTAATCCAGATGAAAGGAGCATTCTTCTGTGGTATCCAGTCATCCTTTTCTGCTACCATCCACGGTATGCATACACTTTCAAAATTTGGAAGCACTAGCATTTCCCGGATTGCTGCCTGTACAAGTGAAATGAAGCTTCAGCAAGAACCCCCTAGCAAAATTTGTTGCTTCATTTTTTCTAACAAAGATACGAGGGACATGAATTGGATTTAAGATCAAATGAAAATTCATAGGAGCAGTTTCAGAAACAAAATTTTGAAAGGAAAAGCAGTTTGACATAATAGTTAAAAGTTAAACAAAAAAATTGAAAAAATCAGTATCAAATAATCGCATAAAAGCTGAACTGGTGAATAGACCAATGTATGGGTCCTAATAAATTATTAGCATGTTTAATATATTAAAAGAAAGCGAACTAGTGAAAATAGAATCACGATTCTGTACCTTGAACCGACTAATCAGAAACAAAGCTATGCGGCCACTAGTAATCTTGCGATCTCCCACTGATGAGTCCAAGTTGAAATCTATATCAGGCATGGATGTGAAGGAAAACCACAACTGATCTGACGGAGGTGGTTTGATATGTAACCGCAATGTTCCTCTGAGGGATGTTATCCTTATTGCCAAAGATAGAGGCACCTTTAATTAGATTTAATTGGTCAGCGAACTGCAGAAGTTCCATTGATGAAAAACAAACACTCTGGATGTCTCCAAAATAAAGGAATGTACATTGTGTAGGGGTGTGTGTGTGTGTGGTGTGTTGTGTGTGTATAACACCAACTATAGACTTAGATGCAGTAAAAACAAAAAACACTGACTGCCTCTCTCTAAAGGACACCTTATCAATGCTCAAGCTTGTTGTCCACATACTTTAGTTTACATCATAATACATCATGATCCTTCCTATACTATTTAACATACCATCTACAAATATGGTAAAAACATATGCCTGGGAATTCTGCTTATAATAGAAAAAAGTTTTTCCTCCTACGAAGAACAAGAATCTCATGGAAGATGATAAAATAAAAAACAGACACGGAGTTCGCCAACAAAGATGCACTTGACAGTTCAACAGAATTCCCACAAAAACCAAAAATTACACAAAGCTAACAGTCCCAGTAAATTTAATTGGTATTAAATATCAAACTCGATCATACTAACCATCCTAGAAATTCTGGGACAGAGATGAGGCAAAACTTCTGACACCTGTCCAAAGTCAACACTTCTTTAACCTCAATTTTTTTTCTTTCTATTTCTCCTGAATAACCCCAACAATTGGAAGAACATCACTGTGCCACAACGTTCTAGCTCTCCTATTGCCTCCCTGGCCCAAAGTATACTTGATTAAAAAAGGTACCAATATCTTGGAACCTAGACCACAACAAAATCCTAAATCAATGTGCTCACTCTAAGAGAGGGACTTAGAAGTGTCAAAGATATGATATTTATGCTCACGTGATTCATTCGCAGCTTCGTATAACACGCACCAGTGAGTGATATAGAGGTTGGGGGCCTTCCGTTTTGAAACATGTGACATGTATCAGTTTTAGAGAAAGACCACTGAACAAGAAAGAAGCTATAAATTTGTAGGGATCTGAACTTTTCATTTAGATGCCAACAATAATAAAAGGAAGTTGCATGAAATGCCAACATAAGCAAGACACGCAAAAAGCTACGAGGACAAAAAAGAATATCATTGAATTCCTCCTACTAGTTAGTTCTGTAACTTCAGAGACAGTCTCGGTAAATGATGGTGAGACTGAATAGGCGACCACATTATGATTTCACGGAAATATGCACAATAAAGAAAATTATAGCTGAGAAGAGTGACTTTAAAAACAGGCCTTGCTAACTTAAATAGCTTTTCCTCGCCAATGGAAAACATCTCTAACCCATCCACCATCAATGCCACATCTAGATCTTTCGCATACCATTCTAGAGAAGTAAGTTACATATTTTCCACTATTTGCAACTAAGTTGACCACCTTAACTCCAACTCATTCTACACCTTGTTCACTCTTATCCCAACTGTTCTACAAAAATTGTGAGTGGAGTGTAGGTTACAAACTCATTTTACTACAGAAAACAAAAGCCTAACAGCCAACCCATCTCAATGAAAGGACAGAAAATCAGTTAAGCCATTGTCCACGAGGAGACAAGCCATAAATTGCAAATAGACATAGGAAACAAACAAGCATGAGTGCAGAGGTCCATTTACAAACCTGTGAAACTTGTTTGGCTATAGAGTTTAGAAGTGATTTCCACCTTGATCCACTATTTGATGCAGACATACTGCTCCTAGAACTATTTGATCCATCTGCAACACAATGTGGTTGAATTTCACACCATACGTCATCATCATTTATTGACCAAATTCATGCAAAAACAGTAGTTCATGTTAAACCATTGCCAAGATAATGCAAAAAGAATCTAGTGCATACATATGACCAATATAAAATCCAAAAGGTTTATAAGAACTAGGGCCACAGTGCACAAAAGAATGATATCACTCAAGTGCAATCTTATACTAACCAGGTTTTGGTTCACACTCCTCCTTCTGTTCTACTGCATCAACGCCTTTGGCAAGATTTAACTGCTTCCCGAAATACTCAACTTCTTCAAAAAGATCGGTCGACACATCCCCAACAGAACCTGATTCAGAACCTGCATCCCCAATGCCTTTAGGCAAATCTAATTCACAAACTTCTAATCTTGTTTCAACATCTACCACCGCACCACCAGAATATCCAACGTCAACTTCCAAAGCCCACACATCACTCATGTCCATGGGGACAACTCTCATGTCATGGATATAAGGTGGAAGATTGCCAAGATTGAAGTCTGTACATACCACTTCACCAATGTAACTTGGGATCCTCATATTGGACAATGACCTCTGTCAAAGGCAGAATCACATAAACAATCAGAGCTTACATCTGACTTTATATGCCAACAATAAAATTGTGTCAAGAGACATATAACAATGTATGATATGCGCACGAATGCAATTAATTACATAGCATTAGCCAGTGCAAAACTGTATCCAAACTCAGGATACCCAATTGCACTCGACCAAACTGTCCATTTGTAAATTTACATAAAAAGATCCAAATATGTGGAGGTGCTTTTCCTCACTTAAACATCTAATGCAACCCTACATTTTAGTACAAGTATTGAAGCTGTGCTCAGCCCCAAGTGTCTAGCATCTGTTTCCAGCAGACTAAGGAAAGAAAGCACATGATGAATGACTGCATATGCATGTATTTTCTGACAGGCCAATTTTCTCTGCTCATTTAACATATTATAATGCTGCAATTTCAGGCAATGACGCACACGACAACAATTCAAAAGGCAGAATTATCGGTTTAGTATCAAAAATTGGTATAGTGTATGTACATGTGTGTCTGTGTGTATGCACCAGGGCAAGAATTAACTCTGTGTGTGTGCAAAATTAGGAGATGATTCATATCTAAGTAAAATAAATAAAGAATCTCATTGGAATATAGTATACCTGAATCTGAGCTTGTATGGATCTTTTAATCTCCACACTACTTTTGGCATCAAAGAAGAGCCGTGACATTAACAAATTCAAACAAAGTGTCCCCTCATCACTACTAAACTTTTCATCAGAGTCCACATCAGAGATGAGGGATATATGACTTTGACTACCAGAATGACTCGAGGTTGATGATGGTGGGATAGCCAAATTCCCTTCAGTAAAACTTTGAGCCCTCTTCAGTGGAGGACTACCATCTCCCATGTTAGTAGCCGAGACAGAATCCTGTGACGGACGAATCTTTCTTTCTTCACGGCCTAAGGATGAGGTCCAGCTCAACTTATTATCTGGACCAACCTTGGTATACTTCTTTGTGATTTTTCTCAAAAACATACGAACCTTGGAGGATGTACCATCAGCTCTATTTGTCCTATCTGCAGGCTCAGCAGCAGATAGCCCTCCGGTATATTTCATAAATGAGGGGTATCCTGCATTTAACAATGTCAAATAACAATGAAATTCCTTGCGCAACTTGGCCACACGATTGAGTTTTTCTTTGTCATCACAAGATGCCAAACGAAGAGCTTTACACCATGATTCCTTCTCCCACGAAGTTTCGAGATATACATATAAGACTTTGCTTCCCTTGTAGATTGTGGAAGCCTTGTTTTCCAATTTTAACGGGAACCTTTTAGCCCTAAGAAGAGAAACAAATTCACGTAGTAAAGAAGTAAGCATTGAGTAATATATCAAATGGAATAGTAACACCCAACATGATGAGGAACTGAGGATGCTACCATTTTCTTGAAGCAAGACTTGTAGAAGAAACGGCTTCTATACTGCAACCCTTTAATTGAATGGCTATTTGGGGACCATCTGATTCTGAAAGACTGAGTAACTGGTTCTTAATTTTTGCATACTTTTTAATAGGAGAAACCTCATAAAATTCCTTCTTACTCTTTTGCTCTCCTTTCACTAGATTATCCTGCTGCCAACTTTTTGGAACTTTTTCTGGTTCTAGGACCCAAACTACTCCCTGAGACAAACTTAAAATTAGATTTCTAAAGTTAAAGATGCTAGACAATTTAGTAGTGAGTGCATAGATATCATCATCAAGTTCACTAACTCCTACAACTGGAATTGAGACTTCCAATTAATCGATGATAGGAAATGAACAAGTAAGAGTACCTGTTTGAGTTGTAGGGATTGACGGTCGGGCTTGGATTCGATTTGTTGAGATGTTGTTCGTATGGCTGCTTCTTTCTCTCTGTCCTGGAGCTTTTTGGTTCTGTGTTGTAATCTGTTGACGATAATATACACTAGAAGGGCTTCCGCGGCTAAAATCGCAACCGCCCCAAACACGAACCCAACGCTTAAAGACAGCAAAGGAAGCCACATTTCTTCTCTTTTTTCTTTTCTGAGATTAGAGCTTCTATTACATCTTTCGATCATATGATGAGATCCATCATCATCATGTAGGAGGTCGGCAACTGCAAGTCTGCAAACTGCAATTTCTGCAAAACAAAGCTAATAAGAACCGGATGCTCGCCGCAGTAGAAGCTTCTTCTATCTTGTCTTTTGTATTTCTTTCCGTGTGTACACTATTACTATTAGTACATACCCATAGGTGGTGGGGCAGAGAGACATAAGACTAATATAATATATCTGGAACTGGGACAATTTCATGCCCCGTGGTATCTAATCTACCACATACGCATACGCGTATTATAAATACGTCACAATCTTCTTTTTTCAGTAACTTTCAGTCCTGGGTGATTACCGAAGCTTCGTGCAAAGGCCTTAAATGGGCCTCCAGTTCTAAGTTTGGGGTTTGGGGATCAAGCTAGGGGGCTACTTTAATAGTGTATACTAGTGTATATAGTAAACCATGCAGAAGCTAGATTACCACGAGCATTGTAATTCTAAGGCAATGCTAATACTAGTGTATACAGCAGTGCTAATACCTTTTCCCTCCTAAAAAGTTCCAAAGCCTACAAAAACCAAAGAAAAATACCTCAAAATAAGAGCTAAAATCATCAAACAAGCAAGACAATTTCATCCAAAACATGATAATCGTCCTATATACAAATTTATAAGAGATAAGTTCCATCAAGCAACCAATTAAAGTTTAATAACTACTCATGTAGATAATAAAATTACTCGCGTCTAGGCGCTGGACTTGTGGTGTAAGATTGCCATGAAGCTCAGCAGCTTTCAAGCCAGCTAACCCAAACAAGATCTTCAACCTAAGTGCAGCCTGTTTTGTTCCACTGCAAGAGAAAATCAAATGAGCACTTGGAACTAACAAGTGATATTAGTCAGTCTAAAACCACTATCACCTTATGTACGAACCTGAATATGATCGATCAGTTTCTGTTTAAATGTCTTTGTGCACAAAGCAAGATGAACTGCTTCCTGGTTTCATTAACACATACGTCGTATCCTAATCACTCTACACGATAGGCAGATGACAATATATTAAATGAATAAAGATCTAACAAAATATTGATATAAGAAGTACAGCTCAATCGCTAATAAAAACTAATCTAAGAAAATTACTCTTCGCCGTCTTCGGTCAGAGTCACTGGCCGTTTCTCAATCAGGATTCACAACAGCAATGATTTCAGGCATTAAACTTATCTCTTTATGCACAGTCGAAGCATGATTAACGACTAGTTTAACAACATGGAGCACACAGATCAAAACAGTATTAACCACTCGCTCGAGGTCAACTAACAATTACTACTGAGACTAGTTATAATCGCTTTCAATTTCACTCTACTTTCTCTAGACGAAAAAACTAAACAGTGGATCGATGATGACATGATCCAATAACGTAATAAGCACAGCAGCAAATATGGAAGAGATAGATTGAAAGGAGCTGACCGACCTTGTTGAAGTCCTCGGAGCGACTCCAGGGCGGTAGAAGGAACTGGCGCCATGGATGGATGAGCAGAAGGAAGATCGCGAAGAGACGAGGCTGAGGCTGAGGCTGATGAGTGTGAGAGAAGAGAGAGAAGGGAGAAGAAAGCTTGGGCCTATTAAATCTGGTGAGGAGGGGTTGTTGTTTTGTTTATTTGCTTGGTGTATTTGTATATTTGTATATGTGGTTCTCGCCTTCCTATTTCTCTGTCACGTAAATTTCAAAATTTGTAATAAGAAAGAAGCATAGAGAGTAGTGGACTCGGGTGGGGCTGTCGGTGCTCATAGACATAGAGCCCAACCCAGGAGTTAGCCCATAAAACAGAACCCAAAATAAATAAAGTTGAAATTTTGGGTCTGATCCAACTATTTTTGAGGTTTGGGCCCTCAATTGGTTTCTTCTTGAGGAGTCGGAACGGGTTGAGATCTCCTCAATCCTCATCATCGTGTCTCCTTGTGGACCATGGCTCTCCATGCATGGATCTTTCATGTGATGCATACTTGTGCATATAGAGAGTTACGTACACAAAATAAAATCAAACCCTCTCAATCCTCTAATTGGAGTACATTTATAGTGTACGAAGTATAAGTATGCAGAACACTTGTCACAATCTTTGTCGCGTTATACTTAAGTGACTAATGTAAAAGAGAAAATAGACCATCGATTAACCCCTTGCACATTTGTGCTTCGTACATTGTAGAATTACAGATATAATCGATATATAAGGCAGATTGGCAGGATAAGCCTAGAATGTAACTAGCTTGTTACAATCGATTACTAGAGATACTTTAGGGTATGGATCAATGGACATGTCTGATATATACAGAGAAATTTTCAGGTGCGGACGGTGCGTACGGATTCCGGCTTTTGGCCGGTGTTCCGGTCACCAAATCCGATCTCCACCGTTCAGATTATAGGTATGCGTGTATAGATCAACCCTGTAAAATTTCATCCAATTCGGTGATCGTTTGGGTCCTCAAAATCGCGATTTATCAATCGGAATTCAAACGGTTTCAGTTTACTGTTTTTTGTCCGTTCGTGTAAATCGCGATTTTGAGGACCCAAACGATCACCGAATTGGATGAAATTTTACAGGGTTGATCTATACACGCATACCTATAATCTGAACGGTGAAGATCGGATTTGGTGACCGGAACACCGGCCAAAAGCCGGAATCCGTACGGGTGCGGACGGTGCGGACGTCCGCACCTGAGACGGACTGGATATATATATATATATATATATGTGTGTGTACGTAGGTAGGTAGGGTACGTAAACGTATCTTAGCTTGTTCAATTAAAATAGTCTCGTGGTACCACACATGAGATTGAACTATTTTTATCATAAGTTAAGAATTCTAATATAAGAAAGTGTAACAAACATGTCATAAGAGGGATAGAAAATTGGTCGGATTAATTGCCAGCGGATCGAATTGGACCAATTAATTGATCAAATGGATATACTGGATAGGCTCTATGCACTTTGCAGGCCCAACATCTTAGATGTCTTTTTCTTTTTTTAGGGGTTACTCATTTTATTAGAATTAGATATACGAAATATCGATACAATTACCTGAGGAGGACATAGTGTCTTTACCTTGGTTAACAAAATATAAATTCTTATAGGGTGCATTATGGTTAATCACAGGAGCCTAGCTCATCTACAGACAAATCATCAATACCACTACTAGAAAGGCGTGCAAGACTATGTGCAACACCATAATATTTTGTTTTGCGAGGTACATGGCGCACCAAACGAGATTGTAAAGACTCAATATAAGACTTACAATCCTCAATGATCTGACCTACCTCAGAAAGATCATCATCTGATTGTTGTAATGCTGCAACAATCACCAAGCTATCACATTCCAGATCCACCTCCTTCCATCCATGAAAAATAGCCAAAAGCATATCAGCCCTACATGCCTCAGCCTCCGTTTGAAGCGTTGAGCATCCAAAACCAATCGGCCTATCTAAACTAGCTACATGCTCTCCCATCTCATCCTGAACCACCACTTTAATACATTCATCTCCATGCTCAACAAAGAAGTCTTACTTGCAGAGAGCGAGGGTCGTCTTATTACTGAGTGTCACAACGACGATCATACAAGGTTTAGCCATTTAGGGCTGGCAGCATCGGTCCAAAACGTATCTGGCCCATACTTACAATCCCTAAACCTTAAACCCAAAGAATGTAAAGACTTTAAGACTTACATTCCTCAATGATCCGACCTACCTCAAAAAGATCATACTTTGATTGTTGTAACGCTGCAACAATCACCAAGCTACATTCCAGATCCACCTCCTTCCATCCATAAAAAATAGCCAAAAGCATATCAGCCCTACATGCCTCAGCCTCCGTGTGGAGCACTAAGCATGCAAAACGAATCAGCCTAGCCTCAAAATTTCTTCAGCTGGATTTACGTTTTGAGCATAACGTATATCTAACAGTAGGTTGTGGTTTCCAATCACTCTTTTGTGGTAAAAGGGATAGATACAATGTTATATTCTAGGGGTGGACTAGGGCCTAATATATTGCTTAGGAGAATCAATAACTTAATGGGTGACATGATCTACTATACTTACTAGCTACAAACGTGCTTGAAAGAATACATATATGTATAATATTTCTAATATTTGACCACACCACCCAAGGGAGGAGCGGTGACGTCGCGGGAGTGGCGTCCCATGAGGCATCGGCTCCACCTTAGAAAAAGGGAAAGAGTGATTAGTTCTACAACTCTCATCTTGCATTCAACTTGGAAATATTGGCAAAGAAAGTGTGGCGGGTTCTTCAAAATCATGATTCTATAATTTAACATATTTATTTTACTCCTAGTCTACTTGGGATGCAACTACAGGTAGTGCTCCTTCTAATACATGTATGGGATAGTCCTTTAGCAGCTAGGCCGATGTTAAAAGGTTGAGCTCAGTTGCATGTAGGCGATGGATCTTGTATTCCGGTGTGTGTTATTTCGTCTTGTCAACTATGACCAATTACTCTATGGAGTATCTGTCAACATACCATTATGTTTTCCAATTCATTAACCCTGATAAATATTGAAATGTGGAGTTGTCTGGAACTAATAATGATTTTCAGTTACCTTTTTTTTTCACTATATTTTGATTGATTGATCTCCACCCAGTCCGGGCTCTCTTTCCAGTAAAGCCTCCTTCTAAAATTTGGAATTTTATTATTTTTGATATCGTGTTTTGTGAGGATGATGGCTTTCAATGATATTGTGCTTACCCAGAATTTCCTTGGGAGATAGAGAGAGATTGATTGAGAATCAATGAGTGTCTTCAGCTCCTCCAAATCGCTCTCAAATAAGGTTTTGGAGACATTAATACCTGAGATTAAAAGCTTGAAGGTAACTTCCATGTCCAAGATCTTCATACTATTTCTTGGATGAATGTATCTTTAGATTGATTTTCCAAGTTGTTGTGTGCACATTGCAGATTTTTGAGGCTCTAAGCTATGGTATTGGACTATTGGTTGTTGATTTCATCACGGTTTAGAAGTTTTGTTGTTTTCATCAGGCTTATTTGAGATTATTCTATGGTCTGGGTAAGTTCTTTTTTTCTGTTTCTTTATTTGGAATCGAAATTGCATATAGTTCTGTGGGTTTTGTAACGATTTGGTATTGGGGATCATGGTTTAAGAATTCGCAGAGAAATTATAATGGGATAGACAAATAAACGTGATTATATCCAATGTTACGCATCATCCAAAACCTCATTCGCCTATTTGCTCGGTAAGCTATTATCTACTATCATTCATTGTGGATATTCTTTTGTCAACAACAGAGATCATTAGGATTTACAATCCCTTTCCCTGGAATATATTGCTATTGGTGCTCAGATTCTTGGTTTCTTATTCTCATTTGTCATTTGGATTTCGTGTATTGTCTTATTAGGAGAAAGATGGCAGCTGGAAGTGGATAAAGGCACCTCCGAACAGTAAAAAACCTATTCAATCTTTAGATCTTGCCGATCAAAAGAGGTCTAGGAAAGCACAGAACATGATTGTACGAGAGAGGCTCTTGAAAGGTTCTCTCTTTCTTAAAATTTCCTGTGGCTTCTTTCTTTTTGCTCAATTCCATTGTTTAAATTTTTTGTTTTTTGTAACTATCGTAATTTGATTCTGATTATTAAAATTTCAGTTAGTAAAATCAATTAGTTTATGATGATATGGTAGTGAAATATGGTGATGCCTTTTTATATCTTGATGAGCAAGTTCTAGCACGAGCTGCAACTACGACTGCGGCGGTGGTTGCACGTGCTATTGAGGGACTGCCTCCGCATCAAAGGTATAGTCTCTCGGCAAGCTCGGAAGAATTGAGCTCAATTTATGGGAGCAGACAACAGGAAGAAGAGGTGGATGAAGTAGAGGAAGAATTCTGTTTTTTACTCTCTCTTTTTTTATCAACTTGAGTTTCACTGTGTATCTACCAACTACTGTGATGATACCAACAACATTTGTGTATGCCTACAGGTACACTCACTACAAGAAAAACGTACTTAGACGACGGAGCGTTTCCGTCGTCTAAGTGCGTTTTTCCGTCGTCTAAGTACTTAGACGACGGAATCTCCGCCGTCCAAGGTCCGTGCTCCAAGTACTGTCGTCCAAGCACTTGAACGACGGAGATTAAGTTCTCCGTCGTCTAAGTTCACTTGGACCGCGGACATTCTCCGTGGCCCAGATAATCACCTGGACGACGGAGAACTTAATCTCCGTCGTCCAAGTTCTTACCTGGGCCACGGAGATTGTTAGCTTCTCCGTGGCCCAGGTAAGCACCTGGACGACGGAGAACTTAATCTCCGTCGTCCAAGTGTCTTTTTAATTTTTTTTTTTTAAATAAATTGTAATTAAATATTATTAATTTAATTTATTATTAATTGAATTTAAATAATGAAAAATGATAAAATTAATTAAATAAACTAAATTTTTAATATTACTTAATTATTAAATAATTAAAATTAATTTGTACATACATATCCAAAAAACCCATAAAAATGAAAATATTGTTCGGAATGCGGAAAGAAACGAGATAATTAAAAAACTACTAGCTTATTAACACACTGGAGGAGCAGATGCACCGCCGCGTCCCCCGCCTCCAGCCGGGTCGTCGTCGTCGCGGTATGGGTTCGGAGGAGGTTGACATACTTCTCGAGATTGTTGTATGAGGGCGATGAGTTAGGCTATTTGTGCTTGTTGCTCATCAAGTCTTTGCCGCATGGATTGATTCTCCTCTCGTGCCAGTCGAGCCTCTTGAATGGCTGCTTCGACGGCCGCAGCCTGAGTCATTCTCCGCTGGCCCGAACCTCCCGTAGATGATGAGTCGGAGGTCGTCGACAAATCTCGAACCACCTTAGGCCCGAAGTGCCTAACCTCCTTGCCAACTCTACGACCGTAGACCTCATCCGCGATTGCAATTTGGCTCTCCATGGATAGAGGAGGCAGGTCTTCCGGCGGCACATCTGGGAACGCAAGCTGAGTGTTAGCCAATTCTTCCTGCGCACGCTCTATCACTCTTGCCTACAAAAGAATAATTAATTTATTATAATGAAATAATATTTAAATAATAATTACTATAATTAAAAGCATATATATATATATATGACTTACGCCGCATTGACTCGCTTCATTATCGAGCCCAGGCGTCACGTACGCGCTTATGCTTGCATCGAGATAATGGTGTTTGGAACCCTTATCCCTGTGCTCCTTGGCTATTTGAATGAGTTGCTTGGCGCCGGAAGTATGGTGTTTGTCCTTCTTCCCCCGGTTGGCTTTGTTGACACCGGAGAATTTCTGTTAGACAACATAATTAAATCATTAAAAAATTAATAAGTAACTAAAATTTAAATAATTCAATTATCTTAATTGAAATAAAAAAAGTAAATTAACACCTTAAATTCTTCATCGGCAAAGTGGTTACACAACCACTGCCACTCATCTTCTCTATCCCCACGCAGCTCTACGGGGGGAGGCGCGGGACCGTAAGTTTGGAAGTACTGATGGAGCCTGTACTTCCAATCTTTGTAGATGGAGTTGGCGGTTTGGTTGATATGCCTCAACATGGCCGGTGTCGGATCCACCGCAAATTGTTCCTATCAGAAATAAATAGAAAATTATAATCGTATATATTATGAAATTATAACTAATATTAACAATATTATATAATAACTAAAATTGGACGTATTACGTACCGAAAGTTCTTTAAAGACTTTTGCATTCTCATCATCCGGCACCTCCTTCCAATTAGGGGAATTAATTCGAACCCGGCTAAGAACGATTGACCCTATGCTATGCGCCGAGAGACTTGCTAGCTGAGCTGTGGGAGGGCCACCGGTGAATTCGTCGTAGGGCAAGTCGATCTTTTTTCCCGTCGCCTTGCAAATTTTCTCCGCTTTGCCCCCTTTAACGAGACCCCGAGTCCTTTTCGGTTCCGAGTCAGTGGGGCCCTCCTTTGCTTACGGTGGGCGCTGTACATGATAGATTCAGCGGTCGAGGACGCCTGAATACTTACTGTTGAACTGGCACCGGGCGTCGGAGTTGAAAAGGGGTCGACGTCATCACCGCTGGAGATAAATGGGGCAGAGGGAATTTCCCCAAAAGGCGCCACCTCTGAACCAGATGAAGGGTTCGGATTGAGGGCGTCGTTGCCCTCCTGTTGAACCCAACCGACTTGGTCCGCCAAGCGGCGGAGCATGGCATCTTCTGCCTCCTGTTAGGCTTTCTTCTTGCCGGATGGAGCCATTTAAACCTAGGAGTACGTTGTTAAAATACCTACTTACCATAATAATTACAAGTGCAAAATTTACGCTAATTAAGTACGGTTAAGATTTAAATAAAGTACACTAGCTTGGCTTTTTCGGTCGTTCAATGGACGTGCGACCCGCGCGATAAAGTGTAAATTTTCAATTAATCAACCTTGGTTAAATTGAAAAACATGGCCAGTTAGGGATAGAGATAACGCGAGAGGCATGACTAATTTCGACAAAACACATATTGGTGTCGTCTTTCTTAGATCCAAAACTTGTCACCAGTCATAACCCGTTTCTAGACACCATGTCCGACATTCGGCCAATTTTTCGAAAATTTACACTCCCTCAAATCCTTTGCAAACTCCGCCCTCAACCTCGTGTCCATAACTTCACTTAGGTTATGGTGTGCGATGATGAAATCCACACATCACGAGGGGTTAAGGAGATAAGCTAGGAAAAGAGGCGTCATCTATTCCAAAGAGTGTGACTTAATAAACCAAGCCTATGTACTAAATTTAAATCGAAGACGTACGTACTACCATGCAATTTACTAGAAAATACACGTAATTATCAATTAATTAAAAAAATAAATAATGACAATAATGAATTATTATTTATCACGCATTTAATAATAATTATTCATTTACCAATATAATTAATTATTATTAACAATAATTATTATTACTATTACTTAATTACAATAATTAATATTTACCAAATAACTATTATAATAACTAAATAATTAAATAATAACAACTAAATGATTATTATAATAATTATAATAACTAAATGATTACTAAATATTAATAATTACCACTAAATATTTATTATAATTACAACTATTAATTATTTAAAACTAAGTATTTAATTATATTTAGAAATTAATTAATTAAATAAAAATAATGTTAAAAAGGTAAAAAATAGAATTATTACCTCGCCGGAAGGTCGCCGGAATATCGGGATAGTAGAGTCGTCGGAGAGGGGGAACCACGCCGGAATATGAGTCGCCGGAGCGTCGCCGGAGGAGGAAGGCCGGAGGAGAGGAGAGGAGAGGAGGAGAGGAGAGGAGATGGAATGAGAAAAGGGGGGGTGCTGTTCTATTTATAGGCTTTCACTTAGATGACGGAGCACTATTTTCCGTCGTCTAAGTGAACTTGGACGACGGAAACAGTGTTCTCCGTCGTCTAAGTGACGGTTTTAAAAAATTTCAAGCGGCGCCAATTAATCGGCGGGACGTTTGGAACCGCCATAAATTTGGACTTAGACGACGGAGAAATCAATTCTCCGTCGTCTAAGTGAAAATTCAAGCGGTGCCGAAAAATGAGGCGGTAAATCGAACCGCCATAATTTTCAACTTGGACGACGGAGAATGACCATCTTCGTCGTTCAAGTGAAATTCACATGGAAAAAAAAATAAAAAAATTAATTCGAACCGCCATGGTAATTTGAACCTGGACGACGGAGATGGGCATTCTCCGTCGTCCAGGTTCAAATTACGTAAAAAAAAAATTTAAATAATTCGCTAGGAATTTAGCGATCTGTCATTCGAGTGAATTCAAATAGTCGTACAATATCTATGAACGCATCGTATATATAAACAGTTAAATTTGAACCGACGAATAATTTTACGTCTTGAAAGTTGTTAAGTATCGACTAATCTTTACGACTTAAGTGTTCATGAGTAGAGGCTCATTTGCAGCAGAGTATTAATGAAATTGAATTTGGACAAAACAACCGTTGGATATGTTCGTCGTAACATAATATATAATTGTCTTTAAAGGACCAAAAAATAATAAGTTCGGGAAGGGTTTCATCGGCACAGTCAACCGCAAAACCGAGAATTTCACAAACCGGAAACGTGGATACAAGACATTTCGCAACTTCGATTTTCGAACCGTCGAAGCTCACACACCAAGAATTGTTTACTCTAAAGTCTTGACGAAAAGAATATGCATTGGAAGAAGGTCTAGATGGTCGTTGTCTTAGAAAAAATTACGAAATCTGCACCTGGATGACGGAGAAGCTCATCTCCGTCGTCCATGTTAGTACCTGGACGACGGATATGACCTTATCCGTCGTCCAGGTACTCACCTGGACGACGGAGAATGACATCTCCGTCGTCCAGGTGTATATACCCTGAATTCAGGGGTTATAGGCCCTTACTGTTTAAGGTTTAGGGTTTGTGAACTTGGACGACGGAGAATTAAGTTCTCCGTCGTCCTAGTTAGTACCTGGACGACGGAGAATGACCATCTCCGTCGTCCAGGTGTAAAAACCCTGAATTTAGGGGTTAGGGCCTTAGGGTTTAGGGTTTAGGTCGTCCAGGGTCATTTGTGTGTCCGTTCAATTATTTTGAATCAAAAAAAAATTAAAAAAATAATCGATCGATCCGATTTGGTAGATTTAGGGTCGAGGATTTAGGGAGATAGCTCAAGGTACGTATTTATGTATGAACTTTCATTCTCGCATGATATATAGATTTAACGCCGTAATTAAAACAACATATATATATATACACACACACTACATTTGTGCTCACAATAATATACTATTACATGTCGATCAACGTATAGAATCAATTAATCATAGAATAATATAGTATAATTTCTGAAACATTTATTTCATTAATCTCTCGCAATATATAATTATATATATGGACGTGTGTAATTAATTAATTAAGTACAAAAATATTAAGATCTACGTACATATATACATTCTCCTCCTTATAATATTTATATTAATTATTGATCGATAATGCATCATATATTACAATAATTACATAAATTAATTACCAATTAATTTTTTTCGTCTTAGTTAAGTAGTCATCATCATAATCGTCATCATCCTCGTCCCCGGTATCCGATTGCTCATCCTCCTCATCATACTCAACATCGTCCGACGAATAACCTGAGTCCTCGTCCGCGTCCTCATCATGCTCGTCTTCTTCATCTTCTTCATTAATGGCATCGATAATCTCATCTTCAGTTAGATCTGTACAACCATCAGGCATGGGTAACCGTTCACCATCTTGAACCAGGTCCATTATATCGGAGCGGATGACAGAAATATTAGGCTCTTGATAGGCAGAAATGTCTCTTTCTGGTTCAACAGCATCTTCAGTCGCCGGTGTCCCTTCAATTGTCTCTGTATTCCATATTCCTCGATGAGAAATATGGTTCACTATTTTCCACCCTTCACCGGCTTTCGGATCGTCGAGATAGAACACCTGCCGAACTAAGGTGGCGAGAGCGAAAGGCTCATCCTCATACCAGCTTGAGTTTGTATCGACTGATAATAGTCACAGGTCTTCCTTTGTACGCTTGAACCATCTGCACTTGAATAGGAAAACGTTGACATCATTCCCGTAACATAGCTGAACCACATATACAATAGCCCTGTAATATAGATCATTGTCTTTCCCAACCGCTACCCCACTGTTTTGTGTTCTTCTTCCTTCATCTCGGGCTAATGAATGGAACTTTACACCGTTCACAAAACATCCGGGATAAATATAGTGTTTAATCGGCTTCCCTGCTAGCAAGTGCTTTGGCCATGACCACCACCCCCCCGTGGTTTTCAGATTTTTGCAGATTAATCATCTGTGAAAAGGGCAAATTAATATAAGGGTTTAATTACTTTCTCCAAACATGATCGATATGTATATAAATTACTAATTAAATACCCAGACGTACGTACGTACCCATTGGAAGAAATAATCGGAAAACTTCTTCTTAACAATTTTCTCAATCCACGCCGAACTCTTGTTTTGATTTAACGCCTGAAGCCTCTCCCTGTATGACATCATGTACGGCTCAACTTCGTCACAGTCTCGCAACACTACCCAATGTTCCTCAATAAGTTCTTCCCGTGTTAACGATTCCTTTAATACTCCTCTAAACGGTCGGACGACATTGGTGACGACAGAAAGTTTGATGCAGGCACTGGGATCGGAGGCAGTGGGAGGTGGTGGATCTTTGAGGTACATGTTGTAGTAAGTAACACACTCATGCATTAGGTATGTCTCTGCTATGGAGCCATCCGGGGCCGACCTGTTTTTGACAAATGACTTATACTGTCCAAGCTGTATACAAAATCAAACATACAATAAGAATAAGTACATATAGCTAGCTAGTAATCTCCAGTGGAACAAATTATGAATCGAAAAACCTGTATAATTAATTAGTTGTACATACCTTTCTTGAGGATACATTCGAGTGTACTGGACCGGACCAGAAATGAGCACCTGCTCGGGCAGGTGGATCATTAGGTGAATCATGATGTCAAAGAAAGCAGGGGGGAAAATCCTCTCTAGTTTGCAAATGATGTGCACAATTTGTTGTTGCAATTCCACCACATCTGACTTCTTTAATTCTATGGCGTATAACCTCTGCCACCACATGCACAATGCCACTATTGGTTCTACGACGTCATGAGGCAAGTATGGTCGAATTACCACTGGAATCAGACGTTGCAGCATAACGTGATAGTCATGTGTCTTTAGACCAACAAACTTGTGTTGCACCTCGTCCACTGCTCCAGTTATAGTAGCTGCATACGTAGCCGGATAACGAACGCCCTTAAACCAGTAAAATACAGAACATCTAAGTGTCGGCTTCACCGTGTAAGGTGCAGCTGGCATCTTGTTGTACACTCCTTTCCTATCCCTCCTTAACCACAAGGGACGACGTAGATTCATTGATTCCAGATCTTTGCGCGCTTTGGGAGTATCTTTAGTCTTGAACTTAATACCGAGAATTATTCCCACCACGCTGTCGCACACATTCTTTTCTATGTGCATCGCGTCCAGGTTGTTCCTCAGCTTCAACTTCGACCAGTAAGGGAGTTCAAAGAATATACTCTTGTGATCCCAATAGCTCAGATCATGTGGAGGAATTGGATTGCATTTCTTCACATCTGCATCATTGGTCAACACACCAAAGTCGAAATAGCTCAACCTCTCTAAAATCTCTTCGCCCGACCAACTACGGGGTTTAGGATTGTTCTCTACCGTCCCGTCGAAATGAGCTTCATCCTGTCGCCACGGGTGGTCGTGAGGAAGCCATCTACGGTGACCCAAGTAACACACATTCCCCGCGTGCCAACTAGAGTTCACGTTGTCCAAACATATAGGACATCCATTATATCCTTTTGTCCTGCAGGATGCCAACATCCCATACGCTGGAAAATCGCTGATCGTCCACATTACGGCAGCCCTCATCGTGAACATCGTGTCAGTGAATTTGTCATAAGTTGGGACTCCATTTTGCCACAACAGTTTCAGCTCGTCGATCAAAGGTCTAAGGTAGACATCTAAGCACTTCCCTGGAGATTTAGGACCTAGAATTAGTACAGTAAGGAAATTAAATTCCTTGTTCATGCACATCCACGGAGGCAAGTTGTACGGCATCAGAATAACTGGCCAAGTGCTGACGGCGGAGCTATTACTTCCCCAAGGATTGAATCCGTCTGTAGATAGGCCGAGTCTAACATTTCTAACCTCTGCAGCAAAGTCTCCAAATTCTCTGTCGAAATGTTTGAAACCCTCCCCATCCGCGGCGTGTCGCAGGACATCGTCATCTATTCGCTTTTCTGCGTACCATCGCATCGCCTCTGCTGTGTGTAGAGACATGTACAGGCACTGCAATCTGGGAATCAAGGGAAAATATCGAACAACTTTCACAGGAATTCTCTTTTTAGAACTCTTCCTATTCACCTGGAATCTGCACTGGCCACATACGGGACAATAGTCCAAATCTTTATTCTCTTTGTAAAATAGCACACAATCATTCGGACATGCGTCAATTATCCTGTACTTTAGGATGAGGCTGCTCAAGATATTTCTAACCTTATAATGAGATTTAGGAAGATTGTGATCATCAGAAAGCAACTTACATATTTGCTCCTGAATTTCGTCAAAAGCACTCACTAACATTTTGTGCTTCACTTTTATCTTCATTTGCTCCATCACATATTGCAACACATTCTCTCGACATCCAGGGAACACCGGGGTCTGCGCTTCAAGTAGCATTCGGTTGTACTTATCCATCTCACTGGTGTCAGTGGCCAAGCTAGCAGCGGGGAATGTGTCATCATGCTCATTAGTGGTACTGTAACCTCCGTCTTGGTGTTGGTGTCCACCATGACTACATCCCGGAAACGCATCCTGGACCAAATCTGCAGTTGGGTTGCAAGCTGGAGGTCAGGCACCACTGCCGCTGGATGAGGCACCATGGTAACTGTACCCTGAGCTGAAGTCTGCTGCGCTGAACTCTACTGCTTCACCATGCTCGCTCCATGTAGTGTAACTCCACATCATACCATTTTCGTACACGTGTTGCACCATAACATTAACCTCCACATACTGACAATTAAGACATTTCTGGCACGGACACCTGAAACGCTTCTTTCCCTGACCATGTTCTATCGCAAAATTCACAAATTCGCTAATTCCATCCATATACCGGACATCACATCTATTCTTCAACTTCATCCAACTCTTGTCCATACTGCTAAAAAAATTATAATTAATTAATTATTACATATATATATATTAGTCCTTTAATTTACGCTTAATTATACTTACTCAATCTACATCGATCCATCAATTACGTACGTAATTTAATCTGTATATATAGCTAACATCCATGCATGTATGTACGTTTTCACTAAATATATATTAAGCAAATTTTAACTGCGTACGTACCTGCTGGCCTTCTCGATATCAGTTAATTAAGCTAGCTAGCTAGTCAGCGGAGATCCCTGATCCTGATCCTTCTCCTTCTCCCTTCTCCTTCAATTCTTCTTCGATCTTTAAAATTTCCCGCGGGACAGAGGATCGGATGGAATGAAGAGAGTTTGGCATCGGGCTTATATAATGCTTCACTTAGACGACGGAGGTGTCGGTACGTCGTCTAAGTGAAGTTACTCGGACCACGGCGCGTCGGTCCGTTGTCCAGGTGATCACCTAGACGACGGAGAATACCATCTCCGTCGTCCAGGTGTGACTTGGACGACGGAGAAGTCTCCGTCGTCCAAGTGTCACTTGGACCACGGAACAATTACGTTTCCGTGGTCTAAGTGCTGTTTTCTTGTAGTGACTACAAATTTCATGTAGCATTTGATTGAAGAATGTTAAGAGAAAAAAGAGAAATGATTTTGGACAGATTGAAGCATGGTGAAGAGTGCCAAACCTTTATTCGCCAAACCCCCGATCTGAGAAGAGTACTATGGCGAGAGCACCGCTGCTGCTTCAGTCATCTCCAATTCCCAGACCAAAGAGTGCCTCAAGCTCAAAGTAATTTTTGAAGAAGCCTAAGAAGGTACTGCCCCATGGAAGGTGTCTCTTTCAATCACGGCACCTCCTACTATTTTGATTCACTTATGTGTTATATAGTTTGGATGATGAATTTGCTTGAAATTTCCTTGCATACATGATTATAATTTAGTTAGGTTTTAGATTCAGTTATGATTCTATGATTTGGGTGATGGGTTTAGATTGGATTAGTTAATCAATGATCTTGATTCTGAATAATTAGAGATTAACCCAAAAATATTTGGAGATTACGTTTTAGTCTGAATATTTTATCTACAACTTTGCATGTTACAAAGGAAGATTAAGCTCTTTATATTATCCTGTTTCTTTATTTTGGGTTAGGTTTGAGGAGGTCAAGACATTGCGTGCTGATTCTAAGGAAGCCGAGTTTTCTACAAAGACGGTAAGTTCTTCGAATTCTATGTTCTTAATTTTTCTCCAGTATTGATACACCTTCAGGCCTTCTTGATATCATAAGATATGGAAGACCTTTATATCATGCAAGGAGTTTGTTGTTTAGCTTTTAATTTCTAAGTTGTTTTTCATGTTGAAGATCCAATCATTGTTGAAGGGAGATGTTATAGATATATTTTCTATAACTAAGGTTAATATGTAATTGAAAATGATGTAGGAATCTTTATTTAGAGTAGAAACTAAACCTTTTGTGATTAAAAAGGTTGAAGGAATCTAGTGTGATTTAGATATTGGTAATTCTTTGATTCCATTTACTTTTCTTCAAACATGATGTTGATTTAGTGGTTAAACACTCGGAACAAATCAATATCATTGCCTCAGTAGATTGAATGATATTTAAACTTTACTAAAAGTCATTAGTTCATCGATACAAAGTAAAAGTGCACTATACAGAAAGTCTAAATTTGAGACCAACATAATCCAAGCAGTAAATGGTTCTTCATTGTATTTATTGTTATAAAAGGCATATATAAAAGACTAAAACATAATAATGAAACATGGAGCAAAGAAAAGTTGGGATTTTCCATCAAGCATAAGTAGAAGAGTATATGTACCTTTTGTGCACCCTCTGAGTTTATTGGCCTGATATCAGGATTTGGATTCACAGTCCTGTCAAACACTGATATGAATTTAGCATAAATTAGGTTCTTTATCAAACATTGATATGGGTTTTGCTTTGAATAATGTATATGTGGTTTTGGGAGTTCAGTCGATAACATCTATATGAATCTCTTTTGAATTATCAGATCTTCGAACACCACTTCCTTTGTTGTCCTAAGGATCTGCACTATGTGCTCTTTGACTCTACTCTCTGCTTGCAACATGTACCATTTTCACTCTTATTTGCAAATATTTTTCTCTAACTTTGTTTTTTCTTCAAGCTAAAGATATGTTGCTTGAATGATTATGGATTTTTCTTTCATTAATGAGCATGGTTGTAACCTCAGTTAAGAGACGTAATGTTTTTTGTTAATATTTGATTAAAAAAAAGGATACTCATGCCTTCTTTTCTTTTGGTTTAGTTTTGATTGTATAAGTTCTATGTGTGACTCTTTTGAGTCTGATATGGCTCTGTTCTATGCGTTGATTGCCGAATATTTAACTCAACGCTAAGTTCCATATACTCTTTCAGATCATCAACATCCTTCTTAAACGTTTCAGGCGCTTGACAGTTATGTTTATTTTTGGAGGCATGTTATTCACTCTCTTGCCTTCGCTGCTACTTGGTTTGAATTCAGAGACGGGTGCAAAAGACTCAAGGAGTCAGAGATGGAGTATGAATTTGAATGTAGGGAGTCATGTGATCAGACAGGAAATGATTCTTATCCTTACCATCATAATCATCTGAATGTGAAGTCGTGTTAGAATTTGGATAAAGCTCTGGTGCCATTTTTTGCAATAAGAACATGTGATCTTATCAGAAGAAAATGGTTAATGGTATGAAAAGTTTAACATATGTTGCCGACAATGTATTATACATATATATAGGCAGATTCAATTGACATGAAGAAGGTAAAAGCAGTTAAGCCGTTTCAAAATTGAAGGATCACGTACTGCATTACATTATATATGAAAGGACGTGATGTTTTGAGTGCTCAACGAAGTAATTGTAATGGTATATCTTGGAAGATAAATTGTGACAATTGAGAGATCAATTAAACAATAAAATGATAAAAACATATGACTCTTGAAATCTGCCTCAAGTAGTCCCTCTTGAATCATGAATTTCACTACTTGCATCTAAATTTCAAATATGGTTGCCGATTCTATAAGAGTAACATGTTACACTGTGCAGGTATTCTCTAACTTGCATGTGTTGGTTGTGTTGTTATTTTACGACTAAGTATGGATTTGATCTGTTCATCACTATGGTGGATATGTCAAAATATACACAAGCACCTCATGCAACCTGCAAAGTACATTGGATCCAAAATAAGAAATTCAAATGACCAAAACATATCCAACTCACAATGGCTGATTGCATGTGTCAATTTCTGTTTATATTTGTCAATTTCTATTATCATCTGATGACTGTAATTACCTAGACCAAACAAAACTTAGCTGTTTGAGGATACATTATGGCTTTCATCACAGTTTGATTAGATTAAAATTCTCTATATTATGCTCCAATGAATAACTTCCACAATTCAAATTACTTGATAACACTTTGTTCTTGCTCCATTATATATTAGTTGTTCTGCTGAGGAGAGTCCTTGACATTTTCCTGTTTCCTTTGCAGTTTTATTAATATACTCAGTTATAGAACTTCCTTGCGTCACTGTTATACATTTGAAGATGTCATTGGTATATTCTAATGTGTTCAATTCATGGAACTCTATCTCATATAGGAACATCTAATTCCACTTGGAATATACAATTGAAACTCTTCATAACAAACAAAAATTTAGATACTTAAATCCAAGACCTCAATATACATATACATAAAAAATATAATTTAGTCTCAGACTATGATCTCATATACATGTACATATGTAGTAAAATTAAATATAATCAAATCACATGATTCAATTTGAGATATTTAAAGCTCAAAACAAACCGTTGACAACTAATACTTATATCATATCATTTCTTTATTTATGACGATAAATCTTTAAAACATTTATAATTATGAAAGTATAACATATAATCCACAATATTTTGTGTTGAGTTTTGAACTTTGGTGGTGGAATGTTAGATGAGTTTATTATTGCACGATTAGGATTGATAATGTGAGGTATAAAGATCGTAAAGTTTGAACTTTTATTGATGACAATGTGAGCTTATTGAAACCGAGTCGAATCTTTATTGTTCCACGTGAGGAATATGTTTCCTCCCTTACTGTACATTGAAGGTTTGGTTGCATTCACACTTTAAGTTCACACTCTCTCTTTAGTCCATGATACCAGTTTTTTTCACACAAGTAGGTTTTGGTACTGTTTGGGTAGGTTGCAAAATTTTGTTTTCTTTCTACAACATATAAAAAAGCAAACAACTCTTACGTTCATGAGAGGTTTTCTAAATTTTTTATTTTAATTACGAATATTCACTTAATCTCGTGTTCACACCCATCTCCAACATCTAGAAACCTCGCTCTATATTGCTTATATGTTGAAATAATTTTCGCAAACCTGCCCCTGAGGGCGGGCGGGCTCAACCTAGTTTCTCTCTGTTCTCTCCTCTTTTCTATCAATTCTCTCCCCTTTCTCTTTGGTACATAACAATTTGGTATCAGAGTCCTTCGATCCATATGGGCAAGGTGGCTTTCTCGGTGGTACCAGACTACACACTTCAAAGAATTGAGGCTTTGAATGAAGATATCATGGCAGAGCTTCGTCGACTACAAGAGATGTTCGTTGCACAAAGATTAGCTATGCAGGTGTTAGCAGACTCCATCCCCCCTTGTCCTTACGCACCGGAAGATCCAACACTTCCAACACCATGGATGGGTGTTCATATAGGTTATACAACATATGCCACCAAGCGCTCGTGCGTGAGCCGACCATCGAAACCAAAAATCGAAGCCATCAGCTCATTACCGAAGGAGCAAGCAAGCTTAGTTAGTTTGTGGCTTGAGAGCTTCCCTCTCCCACATTGGTAAAAATGTAAAGGAGGAGGCGCTCATTACCTATAAAAGGAGGTCTCTTTCCTACTTAAAAGGATATCTCTTCTACACCCAATACTTGGGCTTGAAATATATTCAAGTCTGAAGCCCAAAGTAAAGCCCAACGAGGCACAAGTGGAGTAGCCAATTGATGAACCACTATAAACATTTGTCTTATTTACTTATCGTCTTTACTTATCGCTATTTAGTTACTTTCGTTCCATATCTCGAATACTAGTTATTCTTGATATGAACATTGGCGCCGTATGTGGGAACGTAAAAAATCTCATGCGATTGTACTAGCTGGCTAAGATAGACATAAGTCATATTTCTCCAGAATTTTTTTCTAAGTTCATGAGTGTTAACGGGAAACATTTGAGCGTTAGCGAGCCGGTAAGCGTGAGCGAGGGACTACTATTTCCTAGTGTGAGCATATCAAAAAGTTAACAAATGGCAGCAGCATAATCAATCCAAGCAAGCAAAGTATAGCGGCAACGGTCAACAATCAACAATAGCAACAACGACGAGTTACATAACAGAAGCAAAGCGCGAAAGAAATTTACCAGAGCGGCGACGTCGAAAATGCCCAAGGGACTTCCCACACCGGGGGACTTCACTGATCTCGCTAGAATCACTCGACCACTCCGAGCAGAGAGGGATCTCGCCGTCACTGAGGGAATACTCCGAGGGCGATATCGTCGGTCTGCCCCGAGCAGTTTGCTGCCCTCATTTGCGTGGAGCAGTTTGCTTCCCCGTTAGCAGCAGAGTGGCCTCGTTAGCGCTGAGTTCCCTGGTACCGATACCGGCCGAGTTCCCCGTCAGCGATACCGGCCGACATAGATCCGAGATTGGCACGGCCAAGAAGCCCGATACCGGCCGACATACTCGAGACCGCTCCTTTTCAGCGGCCGACTTCATCGACACCGGCTTGTTTCCATATCGTCGGGATCCCTCAACGCTGGTCTGCCTCGAGATCAACGACGCCGCTATGCTCCCCCGACCGATTTTGGTTCCTTAAACGTCGTCCTCCCCCCGAGACCGAGATCGACTTCGGCCGAGATTGCTCACCCCGAGCCAAATCACATCTCCAACTCTATTCCACGACACCGAGACGCACCTCCCACGCCAATATGCAACCCACTTTGGTACTGCCATCTCCTACGCCGCTATACTCCCTCGACGCCGGCAGGCTTCATCAAGCCGTTCACTCCCCCGAGACCGAGATCGCCCAGCCCAATCCAAAACAATGACCACATCACCATGCACCGTTCCAGAACCCCTAAGTCGCTCAGTCTGATTCCGAGAAGCCCATGTCGCCGAGCCACATTGCCATGCATGAGGGACCCCAAGCCGGAACCCAGAACCCACCTTCCCCGAGATCGAAAAAAGAAGAAGAAGAAGAAGCGAGAGCCAGAGATCGAGAGTGACCCAGCAAGGAGAGGAACGATAAAGACAATGGGGACGACAGCGTTATGGAGGAGAAAAGTTAACATTTCGGCTGGGCTTCTCACTTTGGCTCTCTATCTTTGGGCTTACCCATCTCAGGCCTCTATTCCTCTGCTGATAGGGCTTGCCATCAAGTCAACTCGGGCCTCTATTGGATCAGCCCACATAAGCTAAGTCCTCTTTTCTAAAAACTCTTAATTAGTTACCCTTTAATTGAACCATGTCTATTAACACATATGCATGCGTCAGCGTTTATCATTACTCGCCCACTTACGCTACTATGATACATGTCATGAATACATACTCGTCATGATACGATTACACATCTACTATTTTTTTATAATTAATATATGTTGAAAATTGTTGTTAGAAGCTTGATTAGGTAATCTATAGTTTTGATTGGGTCTCCCCGAGTTCAGTATTTGCTATGTTACATTACGATTACAATATGGTCATCGTTAGAGTCGATTATATCCTCCGGGACACTTATGATACTTTCGTACCAACTCATGAGGGACTCGGCTTTCTATCATTTTGCCTAAATTAAGACTTAAACAACATTTTCACTTATATTGATTATATGTTATTTTTGTATCAATGAAACGAGCATTTTTTATACCTTTGCTTATGTCTTATGCTCTCCAAGTTACATTACTCACATCGCCGACATAAGCAAATGAATCATCTTCATACCTTTCATTGATGCAAAACATTATGTCACATATTTATCGATATTATTTGTCACTATCCTCTATGTCACACTAGAGGAAAATATTCAAGAATTTTGATTCACTATTTGGTTTACTAATACATATTATTTATGTGACTCTATGCATTGTTTAGGTGAGGCCATTCTTACTAGGGGAGTTGAGGGACTAGGGGGTCCGTACCGCACTCACGCTTGGTGACTCTTTTTTACAACTCCCTAAGCAAGAATTGTCTCTTACTCGGAGAGTTAAGGAACTTGTTCATATAGGTTATACAACCTATGTCACCAAGCGCTTGTGCGTGAGCTGGCCACCGAAACCAAAAACCGAAGTCATCAACTCATTACCGAAGGAGCAAGCAAGCTTCGTTAGTTTGTGGCTGGAGAGCTTCCCTCTCCCACATTGTTAAAAATGTAAAACGGGAGGCACTCCTTACCCATAAAAGGAGGCCCCCTTCCTACTTAAAAGGATATCTCTTCTACACCCAATACTTGGGCTTGAAATATATTCAAGTCCGAGGCCTATAATAAAGTCCAATGAGGCGCAAGTGGAGTAGCAAATTGGTGAACCATATTGGCATGACATAATTGGCACTCTCTCAAAAAATATGGATGACATGCATAAGCAACATTAACAAGCTAAAGCAATGGACATTGATCTAATTAACCATTGTGAAAGGTAAAATGATGCATCATTAACAATTACACCTTACTTGTTATTTCATCCAAAACTTTTGTGATAGGAGTTGTTAAAAACTTTACCTACAAGCTTTGCTCTTCACAATTCTTTCACTCTACTTACTGGTAGGTACAAAGGAGTAGGTATTTCTCCTTATTTTCATGGAAGCAAACACTCCAAACACTCTTACATGTCCCGGTTGGACAAAACCAAAGTGAAAAACTTTACCTTCTCACTTTAGGGTAGGTCTCTCTCATTTATAAAATGGAGGCAGGTTTTTCAGCTTTTCCTTCTCCTTGTTGTCCCGTTTGGTAAGGATCAGCATGCCTCTTTGCTGTTTCAGTTGTTGATTTTCAGCATGGCATTCCTCCCTTTCAAGGAGAACCTTTGGATTCATCTTTTGATGAAGGGCTGAGATCATTTCTTGAGCCTCAACTTGCATAACCGATTGGCTATAAATACCACAAACTTAGAAGCCATTTGGTACTTGAAAAATTTAGGAAGAGTTAGGGTGTTTGTCTCTTGTTTTCAAGTCACTTTTATCTCTTGTACGTGCAAGAGTTATCTTGTTTTCCAAAGAGGTTTTCGGTTTGTCAAAACTAGTCTAAAACTCTCTTTTGTTCTTACATTTGTTAGGAAGTTTATAAAACAAGATTTTTCCTTCTTGGGAGTTTATATCCTCATAGGAAAGCATATCAAACCATCTTTCAAATTTGCATATTGTCATATTGCATATCATAGGTGAGATGATGGTGCAATTTCATTGGAAGCATTCTAGAGAGAACTAGTCGGTCAAGTACTAAGTTCTAAGAGAAGCTTCATAGCAACTGTAATTGTAATCACTTTGTCTGGCGAGAAGATAATTGGATCTTTAATCTGGTTGCGTGAATACCAGTAAGGATAGATATGTGTCTTTGTATCCTGAGGGCTACTGTCTTGTAAAGAAAAGTGTATTACATAGGGATTGTAAGCACTTGTTCTGGCGAGAAGATAGATAGGTCTTAGTCTAGTTGCGTGAATACTAGCAAGGATAAGAGAGCGTATTTGTATCCTGTGAAAATGCTGTCTTGTAAAGAAAGGTGTTTTACATAGTGAAAGGTTTGTCCCTCAGGTAGGGACACGCAGTTTTTTCCCTGTTGTAGGGTTTTCTACGTTATCAAAAATATCGAGGTGTTATCTATCACTTCCCTTTTCATTACGTTTTATTAAGTTCGTTACTGGTTATTGGAAGATAGAAACACTCCCTGCTATCATCCAAATTCACTTTCCACGGAAACAGTGGTGAGTTTCAACTCACCTTCAAATATGGAGAAGCCCCGGCTTCTTACGAAGAGAAGCATTGTAGTTGGCAGAGAAATGGAATTGGTGAGCTCTTGGGATTACAATGGAGGATTGACCCCTATGGATATGCGACTTCAGGTACTTGTTCCTCAATTAGAAAATTTAACCTTGTAGAAAACTCTAGACGTGTCTAAGTACAATGATATTGCCAAAGTTGTGAATTATCATGATTTGGGTGGTAATTTGGTTCACGTAAGTGCAATTCAGAAAGTTCAAGATAATAAGGTATGAGTGTGAACGGATGAGCTTGCATATTATTAGTGGGTTTACGTATAGTCTAAAACAAGCATATGTGGGCCATATTCAACCTTACAAGGAGTTCCAGTTTGATGTGGTTATTCCCACTCCCATGGGGAATACGTATATCATGGATGCATTGTTTAGCCCTGTATTTTCACTGGCATATGTAACTGCAAGTTTGTTGGTTTTTGACCCCGAGAAGAGTGCATGCATGTATATGGAAAAAGAATTGGTGCCTAGCTCTTCAGAATGGCATCGTTCAGTCCTCAGTACAATTATTGTCAGTCTGTGGATCAAGGCCATTGTACAGGCTATACGTCATGATGTGAATCTTCTAATTCATCAGTGTATGCCACTATGGAATACTGCAACTTATGCCTCAACCAGTCTGCTACCTCCTAATATGATTACAGAATTTCTTTTGGTGGAGTTGAGTTCTTTTGCAGAGATAGCTTCCTTAGGAAGCGATAATTATGGTTGGTTGTCCTGTCTAACATATGCCGTTCAGGCGGTTACTGTGATACAGTTTGCAAAACCGAGTTTTTCCTTCAACTGTTATAGCCCGCTGAGTGAGATTGACTTGGCGAGAGTCATTGCTTTCAGAGTTGTGACTTGTGATTGGATAGTACAACCACAAAAGTCCAGTCCCATGCTTGAAGATGACGCTACCCTGTTGATGTCATTTATGCTCATTATCTCTGTCATTGAGCTGCCTCACCAAAACAGCTTGTTTATGCCATTACTTACTTGTTTGTTGTCCAGATTAATTACAATTTTTCAAATTTTTGCAATGTCCATGCACACCTCAGCTACCTTTGAGACTTATTTGTAAGCCGGGTTGCCAATGAGTTAAGTTTAGCTCAAGGCTTATCGTTCTACAGTGCACTCCATCCAATTTTAGTTGTCAACCTTCCTGAGCATTGTTACATGATTCTGGAAATTGACATGTTATTGAGGTATTTGTCTCTTCTACGGTCTTCAGTAGCTAAGGTTGCTTTGTTCCGTATTCTTCAATCTTGGATTAAGCATGTTGCTAGGTTGATTATTTTTGAGATTCTGAAAGAATATCGTGACGCTGCTATTTTACCATCTTGGGGAAATTTGTGCACGCTGGCATCCGTGGACTGTGTGCAAGTTCACTGCTTCATGCATCACCATCATAAGGCTGTGATTATTTTTTCACATGTTGATCTTTATTGGCCTGCTTCATGTACCACGATCATTGATCTTGATTTACAGGGTCCTAAAAATGTCGTGTTCCTTATCAATGGCTTTTATTCTCAAGATTTCTTCATATCTCTACTTGAGCTACCTCCCGAGCATTCATATGGAACTGTTGTAGATGATAATAGACACAGCTATACAATTGAGAGATCATGGTTTTATGTCAGAGCGTCATACCCAATTTCAGACTTCGCCGGAACAGTAATTGCCTTCAGTCATATTTGAAGGAAATTATGCAGTGCACAACTTTGTACTAGTTCAAGATCCTCTGATTTTCTGTGTTCCTACTTGTTCCTCCAATGATGTTACTAGTCAGGTGTTGATACTTCTGCTTACTAGTGAGATGGTGGCGCAGCAAGGTGTACTGACTCGTTCATTTTCCTGGGTGACTTTCGTATTGGTAATGGCAAGAAGAGTTTGAAGCTCATGACATAACGCAGTGCAAGCAAACTTATCAATTTGTATGATATGGTCATGTATGATGCTTCTGCAGGTCTAGTGACAATCTCACTGCTTCTCCAGGTCTGGCGTTTACAGCTGCTCACACCAAGTTTGAGATTGGAGGCATTTTGTTCAACAGCTTACTTTCGGCAATCTCGAGTCATGAGGACATGCCTGATTTTGAAGGGGGTGGGAGTTGTTGCAACCCACTTACCACTTGATCCAAGCCCGCTATCGTAGCCCAGTATCAAGCCCTGATTATGTTGTCTTTTTGCTAGTTTGTCCTCTCATGTAGAAGAGAGCTTATATTCCTTTTGTAATGAAATGTTCGGTATGAATGAAATGAAACCCTAATTCTATTTCTCCCTTAATTTCTCTCTATTCTTTCCTCTATTCCTTCCTCTATTCTCTCCCTTTTCTCTTTGGTACACAACACTCGAATAAGAGCCTTTAGCGGTTTAATGCACTCGGAAATTCTCTTTTTCCTCTTAAAAAGACCTTGATTGGTTCTGGTTTGAGACTCTCCCCTAACAGCAGCTTCAGCTGAAAAAGTAATTACATAATATTGGAGAAGAAGCTTCGAATAAATAACCTCTCTTAAATTAGTAATAACCAACAAACTCATAATAAAAAATTCACCAACGTAGTTTCATCAAATAAAGTCAAATTCGAAAATGACAAGATGTCCATCTAATCGATAGATCAACGTAAATTTTCAATTAAAAATTTGAACAAAGCCATACATGAGAGACGCAGATCGACTTGGTAAGGAAGTAATTCCCTTACGGGGTCTCTGACAGCGTTAAGAGTGAATTGGGATTTGGGGATAATAGTGGAACGATAAGAGAGGTTTATATACGCCCCATGGGGGTTTATAGTGAAATCAACATAAAAAGTACTCAGTGTTGTGTTCATTATCCCATGTCTTTCTTGGTTGGACCAACCCAACCAGTCGATTTCTTAATCATGCTGAACCTCCGATTCATTCTCTTCAAGCTTATTTTGCTGATATGGCTGGGGAAACTAGTCCTACACGTACTAGGACTGCTGTTTTAGTTTGGTTGCTTGGTTGTTGGGCCTTTTGGGCTTTGCTTCGTAACCAAACAAAAAAATAAAATAAAAAAATTCACTCACTGCCAAATGAAACCCTGCGACTCAACCATTTAGTATTGATAGTTGTAACAATTCCCTCCTGACGATCATGGCACATGACTGCTAGCTACTACGTAAGCGAAATCATGACCTTCTTTGTGAGTCCCATTTTGATAGTCGGGACACATATGTAAATCAATTTTGCAACCCTCTGGGTCCGCACCACCTCATGTGACAAGCATTCGCAATCTATATACACTCTTGTTATGAACATAAATTTGATTGTATAAGTAGAGCAGCACATTCCCAACCAAGAGTTCCTTAAAACAATGATTACAGATACTATCGATCGGGAAGCTTTGAACTGCATTCACCTGGAGAGAAAAATAACACCAGCTCAGAAGTGTGCATGCATGTATAGAAAATTAAACGACATTGACTTCATTATCTAAACGAGTAATGATCTATCATTATTAAGCGCAATACAGTTGCAGCAATATGATACACCCACTCAATTTATTCTTTGGTCAGCCATGATCAACTGCATTTCGACGTAAATCCAAGGATGGAGAATATTGAGGCAATAGGAATGGAAATTTGCCCCATTGTCTTTCACCACTGGAGAGTTAGATCCAAGTGTTGAGAACAACCGAGTAAGCAATCAAGTGCAGTAGCACACAAGAAAGAAATAACTATAAACATAGCACAGTTAGAACTAATAACTGAAAATCCAACCCAGCATAGCATCCTCTCTCTGAACTATTTGATTTTCAAGTTTGCTCAAACAAGCATCTAACCAAAGGGATTACATGTAGATAGGACTCTATGCTTAAAAAGGGTTAAAACCTGATTATAGTATTTCACACAAAAAAAATTGAATAAGAAAGAGACAATTAATATTAAAGACTAAGACACCTCAATAAACGCGGAAAGGAAACATGTCCTTATTTACGTCACCTAAAAGTAATATAAAATAAAAAAATTAAAAATTAAAATAAAAACCATGAATTGACTTGAGGCAATCAAAACAATATTATCTTCGCATTGGAATAGAGTTAAGGCAAGTGACACACATAACTATTCTCGATTTCACATAGCATAGAGTACTAAAGAGCTTACCTATATCATCTTCAAATTGGAGAACCAAAATTGAAACTTGAAGGGCCTTAACATAAACCACCATGGACTACAAGCTTATATGGTATGCCAACTATGTCATCTTCAATGCCTGTTTCAATTGCGTAAATGCTGACGGATGCATGTTACCAATGGCCTTGTTAAAAGATTCTCCATGAAGGGCAGCACATGTTTGAAGGTTTTCCCTTACTGATGCCTCCAGAGACATTTGGTTTATAGGGTCTGAAAACTTGACCTATAGTCGGATATAAATTTTCATCAGTAATATTAACTTGCATGATCAACAATATAAAGTATATAAAAAATCTTATAGGATGTATGAGCACCATATAAGAGAGAAAAAGAGTTGGTCACCTGTCTTCTTTTCAACTCTAAACTTGGAATGCTCTCCTTACTAAGAGACCCACTGGAGCTTATGTTGTCACCACTGTAGAAATTGAAAAAATCATGTGTGATTCAGTTTTACAATCTAGACAAACACATCAAGTAGAATCATACGGGAGAACTAACCAGGACTCCTCTGCTGAGTAATCATTTCCACCCAAAATTATAGACGTACAAACACTGCATGTATAAGTAAGCATCACCTTAAATAAACAATTTTCTTCGAGAATCAAAAAGTATATCACTTGCTCAATCCTTGGTGCTCATACCTCAGGATCTGGTCAAGTTTGTCAAGGACTTGAGGGAGTCTTAACGTCAGACTTATAGAGAGAGCTAAACCATAGACCTTCTTTTGGACAGAAGATACATTATCTACCTGTAACCAAATACGAAGCACCCAAGAAAAAGGCCATGTTAAGCAGTGAGGTCTGGATTCGGCTAAGAAACCTCCATTCAAAGCAAAAGAGCAGTTAGAAACAATGTCATAGATAATCCAGCTCATTCCTCTTTGTCCAATTTCCATCAAAAGCGTTTAATTGCAAAATCCCAAGTATGACAACAATTGTTTTCTTCAATTACTTGACTACATTTGAGTATGGACATAAAAGCTCGCACGACTGAAATCCATTCTCATGCACTTTGGAAATGATATCTACATTCTTCCAATAGTGCAAACAATTATCTTTATTCTTCGATTCTTCCCAATGATAGAATATTTATGTTGTCATTCAACTATCTATACGACAAGAAAGACAACAATAACCAGAGGCCGTAACCATTAGAAATCTTGCACACATAATACTTATAATTGCTGCACATTCCAACTTTTATTCGGTTCACATCGGTACTATATATATATATATATATATCTGCGTGTGTGTGACCATATGTACTTACACCAATCATGATATTCTGAAGAGGATGATATTTAATGTTTTGTTATATTATTAGAACATAGAAAATAAGGAAATGCATGCTGGATTATTTGATAAATAATCTCACACCTGTATTAGATTACTATAAAAAGCCTACAAACCACAGAAAAAAATGAAAAATAAAAATAAAATCCATACACGTGTATCAAACTGATGAGAACTCATGAACAAAGTTAAGAAATGCCCTGATAATAGGAAGCATGCTTTACTAACCTTGTCAAGCCATATGTCAACGAGAGAAAGAAGTATATTTTCCTCAACTGAGACACCTGAATTCTGAAGGAGCATCAGAAGTGATGTCTCTGATGTCAAGTGTGCAAGGTAATTGGTATTCATAACCAATAGTCTTGCCAAGATGGCAGCAGATGATGCTCTGACAGTGACCTTTGAAGGTTCTCGGTCATCGGCTCCAGTCATACATAAAACAATTAATTTCTAGCAACAGCAGAAAAGAAATATTAGCCTTTTGACAAGATGAAACTAATGATTACTCTTTCGTTCTTTTGTTTCATTTTTTTCTTTTTCTTTTTTGTGTGTTGGTGGATTAGGGAAAGGAGAGGAATCAAGGATCATAATAGCAAAAAAACCTTACTTGTAATGCACTGCTGATCAACTGTGGTACTTCTGTTGGGAAACACTACAGGGCAACAAACTTAAAAATTAACAAAATTTATCGTCCCTTTCAAAATCATTGGTCCAATGACCATAAAAAGTGTATCCCTCTACAAATTTAAGAAGAAAAAAATTACACGCTCTGAACAAGTCAAATGACAGCCAGTTTTATCAGTACTAAAATGCAGATTAAGTGAATAGTTAGTGTATCCTCTTGGGACTATTACAACAGTGTAGCTGATTCCCAAGTTCTTTTTTACAGGCTTAATATTAAACTGCTCTAATTAATACTGACAGGTTCAAACAGTACCTGTATTAACATATCAATGACAGGGAGAGTTGAAAGAATTCCTCTATCATTGACATTTCCAACAATCAGATCCAATATATTAGCAACACTTGATGCATGCATATTCAGAAATTCAGGTCCACCTAAGATAATATAATCTTCAATTATAGTAACAGCGACCTGCAATACAAGTTTCAGACAAAATAACATAGAGCAGAAGTGTGTGAGAGAAATACTAACAAAAGAAGCAATTTGAGGTATTAATTATCGATATACTGCTTAAACGATGATAAATGTGGCACTGACACACTGATGTAAATCCTAAACCATACAAACAAAACTTAAAAAATGGAAATGATGCCAGCTATAAGCAACAATATCTCTACAGAGAACAAATAAAGGCTCAATATTTCGGTCGTAGGTCCACCAGGCTAATTTCTTATCCATATGATACTATCGGATTGTCTTACAATTATAATTCAAATGCAAACAAACAAAAATTTGATATTTGGTCAAGTGGTAAAGCATTATTCTGAAACAAAATGTTGGAACAAGTCCCAACTGTGAATCCTTCCTCCCCTCAGGTTGATTAATCAAAATACGAGAAGTGAGATCACAAACAAACTGCTTGGTTCCCAATTTGCAAGTTACAGCAAAAGGAGACTTATTGATGCATTATTTGTTACCTTTAACACACAAAACCAGACATGTACCATAGTAAAATCAAGCATATAATATCAGAACAGAGTCCCAGGATCACATTTCTAACCTGCAAATGATCAAAACTTCTTTCCAGAATCTCAACTAGGCAAGGGAAATATGCTAGTAATTTAGGAACCATTGAAGGAGCTTGAGAAAGTGTGGCTTCCCATAACTACAATACATAGGTCAACCGTAGTTAGTGTATAAAAAAATAGGAACTCTAAACAGAAAAAATCAAGAGGTCCAATACTATAACAGGCCAGTGCAATACTCTTTATGTGTTCTTTATCTTTTTTCATGTAATGTTCATTTTGATTTCTGGATTGGTAATGTCATTCAATTGTATCTTTTTGCATTTCCCTCTTGCATTGTTAATCTTTGCCGTCACAACTGGAAGTTTACAGTCAGTGACATTGATACTAACTGTTTTAAATTTTTTGCCTGCATGTATCTTTCGAAGCATCCTGAAATGCCTTCTTCTAATTGGTTATAAAAAATAAAGCATCTAAAATAAAACCATAAGGACAAACCAGCATGCTATCTTCTAGAAGATTAAGTTCATCAGGGCTATTTATATCGATTCCCTTTTGCAGAACGGGCAGCAATATGTTGTAGCAAACGGGTGATTGGTAGCCAAGTGCAACAACAAAGTTCTTCAATGCAATAAGAAGTTGGATCTGCAGAAGACATTCACCAGAAGATTCCTCCCAGACCTTCGATCAAAAAGAAATAAATCTCAATGTGTGAACCCCGTAATGATAAAGAACAAGAACAAGAACCAATAATAATAAAGATACCAATAGCAGCTTACTCTTCAACCCGTCAACTTGAGAACAAACTATTCAGGTGAACCCCATAATTAACATATTTTAAACTGCAAATGATCTTGAGAACACAAAAAATTTGTCTCTTGATATTTGTGCAGCAAGATGTGGGACTTTGGAGAATTTGGATGCTTAATATAGTATTAAACATGTAAGGTTAAGTGCTTAGGTGCTGTCTCCAAATTCCATACCCCATTATATTCATTTACAGAAATTGTGTTTGTCATCTTGGAAATGTAACGACAGGTCATAGGAAGATGAAAAACAAAAGAAAAGAAAGTAATTAACATTCAAGGGAAAAGGCCTACAAAAACAAATCAAAACAATATATTATACTGTTATCCCCTACCTTCTGGAAAAATAGCACAAGCTTGTTCGCGAACGGAATAACTTCACCCACATGTCCAATCAGAACAGAAATCAAGTTCAAAACCTGAACCTGCAAATGAATAGAAAATACATGTCAATCTACAAACTAGAAGAAATAAAGTAGATTCCATAATGTCATCTCATTACACACTAAATATTACTTAAATGCCAACTTTCAAAGAGAATTGTATTACGTGAGCATGAGACAATACAGAGCCGTCGAAATCTTTAGGAATTAATTTTCATACCAGAAGTCAAAAGCAACATGCAGTGTGTGTAATATGTTGGGAACAAAAGTAGTTATCAGAAACATATAAAGATTCTCTACATCATTTATTGCATCTAAGAATTTAAGGGAAAGGCTCATGGATTAACGAAATTCAATTTCTCAAATCTGAATTTAAAGGCTGATTAGGGAATATGTCATTTTAGCAAATTTTATGTATAATTGTTATTTCAAATAAAGAGACCCAAATGTGAAAACAAAAGGACCCAAAAAATTTAAGTGCATAGTAATTTTACCTTAGAGTCAAACTCCTGAACTTCCTCAGTCAATATAAAACTTGAATCCCAACATATTGGAAGAAGATCGATGAATTCTCCTTCTGAAAAGCTAGCATCTTCAATATGTGAACACAAAGACCTGCAGGCCGCCAACTGGAAGAAGAAAGGCACACATGAAAATAATCAGGAACAGCCAAATACCAGTGCAGGCAAACCAAAACATGAGAAATTTACATATCTAAATGTGCATACCCTAACACATAGGTCTTTGTCCTGTAGTAATCGGATTAGAGCACAGTAAACAGGCCTCTTTGTGTCCTCTTTGATCTGGCATGACAGTTAAAAAAAACAATATTTGAGACTTATCTCTGTAGGTTACTAAATACACAAGAACAAGAATGGCTAATGGAATCAAATTGGGATCAGATTGCAATGAAAACCATTATTTAATCAACATGAAGTAAAAACCAAGAGCACTCAAAGAAGAAAACTACACTCCAGACTTTTCTGAACAGTTCCATAAGCTGTAATAGGTTTTAACAAAGAAACTTTTGCCAACAGTTTCTTTTTCCACCAATGAAAATTACTTTACTACCCTTCTAAGGGTCAAGTCCCACTTGGCTTGTAGACAGTTTCAATGACACAAAGCTTTTGAAGTTCAAGTGACTCATGCAAAGAATTAGATCTCAAAAAGAGCACTCAAATAAGATAACCATCATAGGAGTCTACCATCATGATCAACCCTCCAGATCCCATGTGATGGGTCATTCATGATGATTCTCTTATATAATAAAAATATAATATCAACACGATTGCAGCTTAAGACAGAGTGTCATATAATCGTTTTTCTTTATGTATTTATGAATTTATGAGAATATGAACATAATATGACAAGGATATGTTCATACAAATGCACTTATCAACTCATGTCTAGCACACATACATATGCATCCTCCGGTGAATACTATTCAGAAGATATCCGCTTCTCAGTTGAACTTCGTTCTTTCCACGGAAGTATCTTTACTTTTATGACAAATAATACACAAGTATCCATACCTCAGAAACCCATTGTCCCAATACTACTGCAACTTTTCGGTGAATGATACGCATATTTGGATGATCATTTGAGAGTTCAAGGGATAGCGCACCATTGAACCTGCAATAATCGAGTCATAAATAGATGTCCAAGCTCATTCAAACTCTTATTAGCAAAGAAAAGAAAGGGGAACAGACATGATCTGCACCGAGCACTCAATTCATTTATATGGACGAGGATTGCCTTCCCTCTCACTTAGTTTAGCTCATACAGTCCAAAAGGTTAACCCCATCACTTTGTGTAACAAATTCGCTAACAAATATGTTCTAGGGTCTCCTATTTTCATCAAAAACCATTTCCTTAACTTTCCTTTCTGTACTCTAATATACGTCCATGTACTTATTTTCCATTCAGTTAAAAGTTTTCACCCTGACCACTCTCAATATCGGGCCATCTGGCTTGACAATAGATGACCCCTAAGTTTGCAGTACATGAGATACACATATATACTATACATGGGTGTAGCATACGCACTAACCAATCTTTAAAGCTCAGATAATTTGATAGTTCATAATAAACATATGAAGCAGCACCATAAGCAGCATCTTTCAGAAGCAACCCTGGAGTGATTTCAGTCACTGAAGTTGGGCAGCCATTCATTGCCTCTTGAAGGATGGAAACCACAACAGGACCTAGGAGCTAAAATCAATATTTAGGGTAAGCACATATTCTGTGACTTCGAGGAAAAATAGTATATTGTCCAAAACTATCTCAGTGTGCACAAAGAATTGCACTAACCTGGCTGTGGTTTTCAAAAAGAACAATGTATAAAGCTTCAGAACATGGCCTTAATTTTTCTGTCCACTGAACCATATCCTGCTCATGATGAAAAGATTCAGGATTCTGATACCACTCTTCCAAATCACTTGGTGTAAGAACAAAGTACCTGAAACAGGTCAACAAACCAGATTTACGGATAGAATTTGCAAGACATAGAATCTCAGATTTTAAAGAGATGTCCAAAGTGCTTGCATAAAGAGACCAAAATGGCTCACAATATTCTTTTATTTTTTTCTTTTGCTTGATCAAAATGTTCTTTAAAATAGAAAGAGACATGTACACTACAAGAGTGATGCCAACATTTATATCCATAAGGTTTTCAACATTCTCTCACACCTCTAATCAGTCTGAAGTTACAGTGTGGATGTCAAATCTCATAGATGCTACCGTACAATCAATCAACTGTGTGAAGGACCAAATAGATCACTTGCATTTAAAATTACCATATTGGGCTTAACATGGTAGAATATCATTACGTCAGGAAATATTTTTACGACATGATTGAGGCTGCTCAAGAGGATGTATGCGAAAGATTGTTTTTACGGTCCCTTGTGGTTTGGTCACATGTGACTTGAGGGGTTTATCTTGGGTGAAACGCAAGAAACTATTACGTTTATATATATATATTTATATGTATATATATAGGATTACATTTCATAGTGTGCACTCTCTCTGACTCCTGGCAATTTTTCTTGTTTCTTTTTAATAAAATCATAAAGAACGTAAAGACATGTGAACTTCATTATTTGAAACAGGGATAAGGATCATTACCTTCTTATCAGTATGCTACACAAGGCGATTATGCGATCTCTTGTCATAAGGGAAGTCATGATGCCACTGACAGCACCAGACATATTTTTCTTCATTTGGTCCAGTGTGATCCCATTTTCATCCATCACCCGACCAGTGGAACTTGGCTTGTACTCTTTACATTCTAATACGGCTTTGATCATTACCATACATTGAATCAGAAAGTGCTCAAAGGATGATACATCAGGATTAGGATCTGTGATCTTTTGTAAACAGAAATCAACTATAGCCGGAAGAACGCATTTATCACTAAACGAATAGGGATGCCTGCCCTGAAGTGCAATTAAAACCTTCATCAGTTTAGTACAAGCCCTCTTTAGGAATTCCAAAAATTTAGGATGACCTTTCTGAAAAGATGAATCTGGAAAAGGCAACAGTTAAAGAATAGCATTAAGAAACCACATAAACAAAACCAATATATATATATATTATATTTGTATGCATATGCATAGAGGAGGGGGGTGGATGAAGAAAAAAAAAATCTGACAAAGCAACAATCAATGGATCTTACATTGGTGCATCTTAAACGCAACCTCACAAAAATTGAAACAAACTTGATGAAATTTAAAAAGGCATTTGTCAAAGATTTATGACCAGGAATTTTAACCAAAATTCAGAGCAGTTTTAACCACTGGTCATTAAGGATTTCAACGTCTTTCATTCAAACAGAGTATGCTAATCTTATCCAGCACAACCTAGTTCATATTGCTATACAAGAACAAAGATCTTCATGTGATGTAGCCAATACATCATCACCCTTTTTTTTCTGTAACTCTAAGATATGAGATAAATAGTCGAGTTGCTACTGTTGTTTATTTAGGGTTTTGTGGTGTACCTTTGTTCTTTTGTGGACTTAATGTCTTCTATCTTTTTATATCATAACTTATGTTCAACAAATTTTGTTTCTATACACAAGAAAAAGGAAAACATTGGTTTGTTTAGATCATAAACTGATACGATGCAGTAATCTTCATTCAGTTATTACTTCTTCTTTTAAAATTCTCAAGTACACCAAGAGTAAATTTGAAAATGATACTGTGTAATCCTATCAGATAAGTGGAAGACAATGGTAGCAGCTCAACATTTGGATAAAGAAGATCTTACAGTATGGAAGAAATGACTGAATGGCATTCAAGAGCATGGGCGAGACCTCCATGACTGGTCGGACCTCCTACAAGACAGACCATTAAAAATCGGCCTTAAAAAACCATATGATTTCCACGAAAACTAACAAAAACCTTATGTTTCCTTTTTCTGTTCCTTTTTGGGTAAGGGATCGCTACCTGTACACACTGTGCATCACTTGGAAACCCTGACACTATTAATTGACGTATTATCTTCAAGCACAAAAGCCATCGCTCACATGTTAGGTAAAGCTCATCATGATGCTGCTCCAATGTATTTGTGTTGTAGCTTAAAGAAAATGTGGAGAACCCATGTAACAACGTCTTCACATCACTCTGCCAAAGGTGCCAGCTATAATCAAAGAAGCGAGCTGAAATCTGCCAAAGAGTGTCCATATGCATATGAATATTATCCTCAAAATAAATGATACATTCATGGTGCAGGTGTGTGCACGTGAGAGAGAAGGAAGCGAAGCTTATTGCAATGGCATTTAGTATTTCAAATTATATCTAAGAGATATAAGCATAAAGCACTGTCTACGCAAGATGTCCCAGCAAATATCTGTATTCAGCATAGAGTACATGTTCTGATACTCTTTTTATATAATCTTCGATTATTTTGACAAGAGTCAACTTTAGAGAAATAATACATATAACGAGTGAGAAAAAGGTGGAAACAAAAAAATGAGGCCTGACACCAAAGGTTCCTTTGACACCATACCTAGTCAAAGCATTTAGTGCATCTATCATGCTTCAGTTTTCCCAAGTTCATGTTTCCTAGTTGATAAGGTTTATTCATGTTTTGTCATTATGAGTCAACCCATGCATGGAAGGTTGTTCCATCAGTCTCTCTTTAACCGTACTTGGAATGGAAGTTGAGTTTTAAATAAAAAATAGTAGCATACTGGATCAGTATAGAGAGATTCCTCATTTAACAAAAAAAAAAACTCTCGTCCTTTGGCGGAGTCCTTAAGAGTGGCAAGTTTACGATCCATGAGTACTTGCTTGCGAGTTCTCTCCTGGTTTTCAATTTTATTCGGTGTCACACACAAAGGTTCCAGATTAAACTACACTTTACCTGCTTGGGGACTCAAACTAAAGAACCCGGTTGAAGAAAAAAACTAAAATCTCCAATACAGAAGTGGTCCTTCTTTGAATAATATAATTGGCTGTAAAGGGCGAACATTAAATATTCTAAATAAGCAAAAAAACTACAACAGCGTTCAGTGCATACTATATCTTATCTATTGTCTGAAAGAAAACTATAAAAAAGATATCTCACACAGAACCCTTTAAAATTGTCTTGAACAGATGCTATGTCTTACAAGATGGGAAAGAGTAACTCTACATCTGCCCTCTGGGAAAGGGAAAAAAATGTAAGTGGTCTATGTTAGAAAAACATAGGGACAATTGGTCCTCCTTCCTCTATAGAGTAAACTATGCAATGCCCAAGCCTTCATGAACAAACCACTAAATCTTAAACATCCATACCCTGATTATTAATATCGATACTAGAAACATAAAAGTAAATGTGTGTATAAAGAGAAGAGAAAGAGAGTATACCTCTGCATAGGTCTTTTGGTCTGACATGAGACGCTTCGTGGACAACTCCTTCAAGGTTCGAAAGAGGGTCAAACAAATTCTGTGCGAAGAAAGAATATCTGCGGACTGCAGTTTTTGTGCTAAAACAGAAAAGAGCTCAGGCCTGCATATTCCATGAGCCTGTTATATACTTGATGGAGGAATTCATAATTGGGCTATGAATGTTTTGTTGAGAACAAAAGATAACAGATGAGACTTGAAACGTAACAATCAAAAACATACATATTTTGATACTCGGTAAGACATAAGTTCAAGGTATAAAGAGTTTCCAAGACTTACAACCTAAAGTTGTACAGTTTCACCTTAGGTCCTAATCACCTCTCTTCTGAACCCTTAACTACGTATAAATAATACCAAACATCCCATTATCAAGTTCTTGTCGCACCACAAAGTTCGTGTACATTATGAGCTTATAAATTAACTGCAATGTCCATATCTAAAATGATAGAAGTAAAATAACAGCAATCAGAGAAGTGGATAAGGAATTAAAAACAAATAAAAATGATGCCTAGAAAGGTCTTTAAGACTCAGAAATCCATCTCTTCTTTTCAACAATGAAGTTCATTTTTTTTTCTTTTAAAATAAAAAGTACAAAAGTAATAATATACATAACAGCGAAATCATACCATTCTTTTGGATAATCTATACGAGCAATTTTGGAAACAAGCACAGCCAACGTTTGCGCTATCTGTGTCGGAAACAAATTAAGAAATAGAAATCAGTGATTATGAATGCTAAATGCAAGTAAAACTTTTAGGTCATCGTAGGCCGAAACTAAGAAAACAAGACTGAGAATGGGGTTTAGGGTGTTCTAGTAACCTTGAAAGTAACTGGAGAAAGATATTTGTACATCAATCCCTGGACATGCAAGTCTCTCATTTCCCACAAAAACTTATAGAAGTTTTAGAGGCACCGTCCCATCTCTTAACAATTATCCAAGACACGCTAAAATACTAGCAACTAATGAATGAAAACAAACTTTAAAATTTAAATGGTAGCATGTCTATTATTCAGACCACGTAGTTATATTAGATTGAGATATTATAGTTGTTGCGGTAACAGGCAATGAATGCTCGAGACATATACATGTCCATACCAAAAGTAAGACCTTTGAGTTGTAGACGTAATCAGTACCTGATAGTTTTCTTCTCCAAAGTGTGATAAGAGTTTTTGTTTGAGATATAGTTTCTCCTCATTGCTAATTCCCCTGAAAGAGAAAGATGAAAATGAGTAACAACCTACCTGGCTGACTCAGAAGAAAGTAAGAAAGAAAGAAAGAAACAGTGATTAAAATGGAGGACTCACACAGAATCACGCCTGTGCCTCCAGTAACGATTAATACTATTCTTGAAATACACTGAAGCCATCAAGCGAACGTCAACATGAGGTGCCAAATCCTTGGACGTTATGACTTCCTGCATTTTTCGTTTTTCATTTTCAATAACTCCAGTCTAGTCTAGTCTAGTCTAATCTAATCTAATTTCAGAAACAAACAAGAGATTAAAAGTCACGGCCTAAACCCTAGAAGAAGCAGCGTACCATGAGACAAGAGCAGAAACCATGTCTCGCCTCCAACTGAGAGAGCGCCGCCTCTGCCGGTCTGCGGACACTTTCATCGCCACTCAATGAGTTACTCAGCAACGAGAACATCGCTGGTAAGTCCAACGCCGACAGCGCCATTGCTCTCTCACACGCTCTCTCTAAATTCTCTGATACTCCAAAACCAAAACACAGAAAGTTGAAAACAATAAGAACAAATAACAGAAAGAACAAAGAAATTCGAGCTATACTATACAGAATATCCAATGTGCGATCTGAAATTACCAGGAGCGTTTGAGCAGCAAGCCGTAATCTGCGAGATTGACACTCCAAATGGAGTTTTGACGACGACGACGACGACTGTCTCACTGGAAGAGCTTTTCGAGTTTTAGAGTCGGGTTGGGTCGGACGTTCTACGTCCCAAAACTACAGGCCCAAACTGAATTAGATGGCAGCCCAATAGCAACACACATTATTCCCTCAGACTGATTCCTCTTGTTACCAAAATCTTAGGCCTCTTTGATAGTCCTTTCCCTCATTGCACGGCAAATTTTTTATTTTTTTGCGGTTCGCAGGCATTATATTTATTAAGCAGTATAGTGAGTATACAATGGTACATTGTAGACATCCTGATAGTACGAAATAAAAGGCTATCGTTAGGCTAATGTAAAGATAATCTCTACATTAACTCACTACCAATTTAATCAAGATGAAGAAAAAAAGTTAACCGAGGACATGCACCCAAAAATTAGGCAAACACCGACATAGATAAACTATGGTAATGCTCACTTACACTTACTAAGGGATTTATCCCTAGGAGTCTCTGCCTCTACAACCATGTCACCGCCTCCTTCCCCTATAGGAGGTGTCTCCACAGTTAAAGCTATTGCCTCTTGATCCGCAGCCTCTTCCATTGTTAGACGCCGCCTTTAATTAAGAAGCATATTGCGTACCTTTGGTGAGCCAGAGACTACCGTCGATGTCCCTGTAGAATCATCGACCTTTGCCTTGTCCTTTGGCTTGTCCTTGGATCCAACCTTACAGCCCCACACGGATTGTACTACACTTGTTCGTTAGCAAGGTGGTGAGAGCTTACTTTCATTTCTTACCAATCAAACGAGGCATAGGGTCATGGCTAGGGGCTACAGCTACACACTATTTACTTTATTTATATTTTGTATTCAATTATGTGTCTTGAGAGCAAGTTCCAAAAAGCGCTATTCGGCTTTAGATGGTGAGGGTACTTCTGGTAGCTAAGTGGTGATTAATCTGATTCTAGTAGGTTTCGAGGCGTTCGTATTAAATATATATATATATATATTTAAATTAATAAATATTAATTCTCACAATGGATTTCGTTATTGTTTGTTCTTCTGCTTAACTTTAGTTGTACTTAGGTGTGTATTCGTGTATCTTACCATCTATATTACTTATGGACTCCAACAATCAAGTGTCGAACACTTTCCTATTTATTATTGTTGATAATGACTCTAGGGTTATATAGAACTGAAATGAATAGAAAAAATGTCACCGTATGTCCAGAAAAACAAGGTCTTGATAGTTGACTTTAGAAGTACAATTTAAATAGTCAAAATTTAGGCTTCCTGAGCTCTCGTATTAGTACATAAGTTCATGGTTACATATTCTGACCTTCAATGATGGTGCATTATTTCATTTCAAGGTTCTTGGGCGGTGTGGGATGGAATGTGAAGGACTTGATACATTATGCATCAAGGATCAAATACTTGCAAAAGAAAGTATGCTGTACTTAATATATTTAAAGCATAATTTGGTTTTCCCTCTTTTTGTTATCTTTTGTAACTCAATATTGTCTCATGTGTTGCAGGTTCAGAGAAAGTCGTAGGATGGGCATTGAGCCATCATTTAATGCAGAATCCTGAAGCTGATCCTGAAACAAGCACAGTTATATCTATTGAAAGGTATTTGATCGGTCATTAGCTATCTTCCTGTATAATTGCTAGTTGAATGCTGATCGTACCGCCACATCCTTAGGGAGTTATGAAGAGGTTTGTTGGCTTCTTTGAAGGAGTGCAAGAAATAATGACATTATTTTGATAAAGAAATATGTGATTATGTACATAATCATTTGTATGTTGAACAAAAGCTTGAATTGGTAATTGTATGTATAACTTATAGATCATGTTGATATGATGGATGATGAATGTAGTGTATTTTTTTGGTAAAGTACTAATGCTACAATACGAAACAGGGAAAAATTGATTTTGGCATGCATATTTGCATACCAAAATCATATTTTTTTTATTTATAATTGTAAATTTTGTCACGGCATTCATGCCGTAGCAAATGGGAATTTGCGCCGTTGCAAAGAAATGGCGCCATTTTTTTGTTGAAAAAAATAGATTTTGCGATAGCAACTTTGCCGTGGAAAAAAATAACTTGCGACGGTAAAATACCGTCGCAAAAAATAAAAACAGAACTACGGCTAACGTACAAAATTTGCAACGACAAATCTACCGTCACAAAAGGAATTTCTTTGTCACGGCAAAGTTTTACTGTCGCAATAGAGTTCAGACAACGGTAAAAATCGTTGCCAATAGAAATTGCGTCGCCAACCTTTCCGTCACAAAAACTCGTTTTGCCGTCGCAAAAGAGCATTTGCGACGGCATTTGACTCTTCATTGCCGTCGCAAATGACGTTTTGTTGTTGTAGTGTTAATTAATTAATATCTATATAAAGTCAAATTAAATGAAAAACAAAACACAATAAAAAATGACAAAGTGAGGAGATCATGCTTAATTGCAATTGAGGGTTACTGTAGATCCCTAAATTATAATAGTCCCCCCGACACAAGTTACCTTGATGCAAACATAAGTAACAAAATCATCTTAATCATTGAACATGAGTGATCTTGAAATAAATGCCACAAGCATCTATTGGTACTATTTGAGAGATTTGGTACCTTTTTGATAAGTTTAAGACTAATATCAAATGAAATAGAACAAATGAACAAAATGTGGCACTTGAAAAATTGAAAAACTCACTATCCTGATTTTTTCTTTCTTCTGAGATGGTTATAATTCATTGAATGATAACAGTAATACATAGCTTCACCTGATTGCCCGGCCTGATTAAAAGAAACCCTATAAGCATCACTGCTGTGAAGCACAGTTTGGTTATACCTAGAACAACAAACCACAGTAGCACTATACTAAAAAAGTTTGGGCACACCACTCCTTAGTTGTCTAGGCACCATCTATAGGTAAACACAATCGCTTTCATTCTCCAGGCCTGCTACATGGGGAAGACACGCAACTCGGCGCCCAAATACGGTTCATACCCAAAGCAGCCCTTCTTCTCCATCACCGGGCGTCTGACATATGCCCAGGAAGATCGACGAAAAGGGGTGGGCTAACCCCCATCAACATTACTATTTCCAGAGTCCCCTAAGCCGCATAGAACAACTCAAGGGTCACATCCAGCAAGTGTCCCCAAAGCTACAGACGTCGCAACTACAACAAGCTCAAGTCGCTTGCCAACTCGAATTTGCGATCCAGGAACCTGGACATCAAAGTCACTATCATCGGCGGAGAGGCCCAAATCTGCAGCAGGGACATCAAAGACAAAAAATGGTGTGGTAATGCAAGATCCTGGCACGTCGAAAATGGTCTAAAGTGAGTCCACCTCGTGCACCAGCAGACCAGAAGGTTCTAATATAGGATTATGAAGGTAGATATTTATTCATATGTCTCTTACTTAACAAAACATGGATTAAAAGACTCATTTAAGAGAAGATTGAAGATTAAAAGACCATCAACCTCGTATCATGAAAACCTCATAGTCTCAAAGGTAAAAAACATGCATATGCATTTCACTGTTTTTACTGAGGATACAAATGTGTTTTCCATCCCTGAAGCCCCTGGAACTTTTTGTTCCATTCTGAAAAATATATTTCGACTTCAAACTGGTTATAAAACACTTTTAAAATACTTCTCTGGTCAAGTGACTTAGTTAGAAAGATATGTTTTTGTTTCTTACAAACTTAATCTTTAATCTTGATCCTTATCTCTTATAAAGTGAAGATATTTTCTAAAAAGAAGTACATACACCATTTATGTGGCTGTCAAGTTTTGGTTACTTGGATGGGATTAAAACCCTGTTTTAATACTCTTTCTCATTCACTTGGTTGGTAAGAACTGGCTTCCTTCTAAGGCCATTGCATTTGGCTTATATAAGGCACAAGCACCCCTTGTCTTCCCTGGTAGTTTTAGCTTGATATTTTGCTTAGTTGGAAAAATTATCATTGTTCATTTTTTCTCTAAAACTGAGTCTGTTTATACGGCCTCTTTTGTGTTGATATTTTTGTATTAAAGTCTTCACAAAACACCATTTAAACTCATGCATACATCTTGCATACCATGAGGTTGGATTGGTAGGTGCAAGCATCTCAAGTGTTCATAGTGAGTTAGTTGCGCGATAACTAGATTCATGTCTGAAAATTATGTATCTTTCTATGGTAAATCTCTGTAAAACAAGATGGAGTATAGCTCTTATATCTAGCGCACGAGTCTAGTGAAAGGATAGCACTGAAACTTTGCTATTATCAGAACTATAGTCTTGTAATAAGAGTTGTTACATAGTGAAAAGATTTGGAAGTTTTCATCCCTGAATTCAGGGGTTTCTGCCATAGAGAAAAACATAATTGTGTTATTAGTTTCATCTACATACAACACGATTTGTTTGCTTTGATAAACTGTTATCGGGATAAAACAACATCTTGTTATCTCTGACAACAGTTTTATATTACTTTTGGTTAAGTAGTTAAGGGCCTAATCACCCCTCCACAAAGACCTTCAAGTGGTATCAGAGCGAGCACTAACTTTATTAGTGAGATCCTCTGAGAGCCGAAAATGGATCGAGGCTCTACTTCCATCAATGTTCCACCATTCTTTGATAGAAGTGATTATTTTCAATGGAAAATCATGATGTCTTCTTTTCTAATGTCGCAGGATGATGGAAAGCAATGAGATGTTATTGATGATGGATACACTCCACCAAAGATTCCATCTCTGGACAAACCAGAATTACTTGAGATAAAATCCAAAACCCTTTGGACCGATGCTAAATTTTTTTTAGCAAGAATGAATATTAAGGCTCTTAATAGCTTATTTTCAGCCTTGTCAGAAAAAGAAAGAAGAAGAATCGTTCATTTTCAAACGGCTAAAGATGCATGAGATGCATTGAAGATCGACTACTCATGAAGGAAACTCTATGGTTAGAGCTCAAAAACTCTGAAGCTTGACTCTTGATTTTGAACAAATATTTATGCTAGAAGAAGAATCTATTGATGATTATCATAGTCGATTACTTAGCATAACCAACCAATGTCAAGGCTTAGGAAGTCCTCTTGAACCAAAAGTTATTGTTTCTAAAAAATTTAAGATTTGTAAGCTCTTATTTTGCTCCTAAACAACTCACTATTGAAGAATTTCATGATATGAAGACTTATTCTCTTGATGAGCTTGTTAGTAATTTAAAGACTTATGAAGCTAAGAGAACTAAACCAAGAAGAAACAAAATCATTGCTCTTAGTTCAGTTAAGCAAGAATATGATGTTGATCAAAACATTTCATACTCTATTGAAGAATGTGAATACATGACAAAACAGTTTGAAAAGTTCCTAAAAAATAGGAAACCTTCATTTTCATCCAAAAACTCTTCAAAAAGTTTTAAAACAGGTTCCAGCTCTAGAAATCCTAGAAGAAATGATGACTCAAATGATATATCCCTCAAACCAAAATCTACACAAAAAAGGGATGATCAAATTAATAAGGTGTTTTGAATGTACTGGTGTGGGGCATAAAGTCGCTGACTGTGCAAACAGGAAAGACAAAACCCATAAAGTTTTTAAAGCTACTTGGAGTGATAGTGAATCAGAATCTAATTCAGAACATGATGATGAAACATTTTCTTTCATGGCTTCGGTTATTTTGGATGACTCCCAAGAGGATAGTGAATCCGAAAATATTTTGGATAGCAAGTATACAGAAATGTGTGTTGCATCTACGTCTATGATCACTAAAATTGAAACTCTTCAAAGTGAGCTATCAATAAGTGAAAAGACAAAATTTGAAATTCAAGAAAAAATTGTTTTTATAAAAGCCAAATGGAAGATTGAAAAAACCTGTCTTGAGAATAATATCAAGTGTCTTAAAGAGAGCTTGGACACTCAAATTGGACTTGTATCCACCTTGTTGGAAGAGAAACTTGATCTGAAAAATTCTTTAGATGCATCTCAACAACAGTTTCAAAAGTTTAACATATGTTCAAAAAAATTGACCAAAATATGTGGTCTTGGCAAACCTGATTAGAATAAATCTGGTATAGATTATGAGAAAGGTGAAAACTCACGACCCATAAAACCTATTGTTTTAGTCAAAAGCCAAAATTTGGAATCTTTAAAACTTTTTAAACGTTTTGTTCCAACTTGTCATCATTGTGGAGTTATTGGTCACATCAGACCTTTTTGTAGAAAGTTGAAAAGGAGACAGACAAAGAATTTTGATCAAAATGACTTAATCTCCTCATTTCAATCTTTTTTGGAAAAATCTGTCAAAGAACTTTCAAAGATAGCAAAAAGTCTTACCATCCCCACATCTGGATATCAAAAAAGAAAGACTTTTGAAAGGACTTCAAAACTGTTAAAACTTTTTCCTAGCTATCAAAAATCCTGGGATCTTTGTGGAAACAGTTCAGATGATGAAGAAGATCATGTTAGTAATTTCTCATGTGTTATCCCTTCACCCAAGAAAGATAATAAGATTGTTGCTATCTGCAATGTTGTTCTTACAGCCCTTACTGCAAGAAAGTCTTACTCATGGTTCATGGATAGTGGATGTTCCAAACATATGACAGGAAACAAAAATTGGTTTTTCTCAATGAATGAGTCTTTTCCATCTGGAAAAGTTGTTTTTGGTGATGGTGCTCAAACTCGCATCATTAGATGTGGAACTGTAAACACTCATGGCTTACCTAATCTTAACAATGTACTTCTCGTTAAAGGATTAGAAGTCAGTCTTTTAAGTGTAAGCCAAATTGTTGATGAACATGATTATGTGATTTTTGATAAAATTAGATGTCTGGTGCTTGATGGAAAAGGAAGAATTCTTATGAAAGGTGAAAGAACAAAAGAACATTACTACTGTGTTCTTGCAAATCTAAAATCTTCCTCAGAAATATGTTTTAGGTCTCCTTTATCAACTAACATATTGGAACTGTGGCATAGAAGAATGTGTCATCAAAATCATCAAGACATGATCAAATTGTCAACCAAGGGAGTGGTAAGGGGTTTGCCAAAGCTTGCCGGCAAACCAGAAGGTATGTGTGTTGATTGTAAAATTGGTAAGATTACTCGTACCTCTCATACTTTGTTAAATGCCAAACCAACTTCAAATGTGCTACAACTATTACATCTTGATTTAGTTGGTCCAGTTGAAACTCAAAGTATTCATGGAAAAACTTATGCACTTGTTATTGCTGATGATTTTTCACAGTTTACCTGGGTCAAGTTTCTAGCTGATAAAATTGAAAGTTTTGAACAATATCTCAGTCTTGCTAAAATAATTTCAATTGAAAAACTTTCTAAAGATAAGGAAATCACTAGGATCAGATCTAATCATGGTACTGATTTTGAAAATGCATCCTTTCATGAATATTGTGATAAATTTGGTGTCCTTCATGAATTCTCTGCACCTATCACTTCTCAACATAATGAGATTGTTGAGAGAAAGAATCATTTTCTGTTTGAAATGGGAAGAGTTATGCTTAACTTTGCAGATCTTCAACATTATTTTTGGGAAGAAGCTATATCTAATGCCTGTTATACTCTAAATAGAGTCATTTTCAGAACAGGAACAGATAAAACACCCTATGAACTTTGGAGAGGAAGAAAGCCAAACATCTCTCACTTAAAAGTTTTTGGAAGCATCTGCTACATTTACAATGACAAAGACTACCTCACAGAATTTGATCCCAAATGTGACAAAGGAGTGTTCCTTGGTTATGCGACGAATAGTCGTGCATACAAAGTTTATAACAAAAGATCATGCAAAATTATGAAAACCATAAATGTTGCAACTGATGATGATCCAATTTGCACTTACATATCTTCCACGTTTGATCAGGTTGTCACTGCCTCATCTCCTTCAGCTGAAAAGGAAGTTCCCATTGATGATCAAAATCTTATATCTAATGGTGATGGAAATGAACATGAACTAAAAACTGATCATGTCAGCTCAGGGATAGATATCACCCTTACTATCTAGCCTCTCTACAGATTAGGAATTCAACAAGTAAGGAATATCATATCACATTTTGGTTTTGTACCTATTGTTGAACAAAAAAGTGTCAAAGAAGCCTTATGTGATGTTGAGTAGTTTTCAGCTATGCAAAAAAAATAATTGGTATTTACTCCTCCTTAGTTTAAAGTTTTGTTTATATATATATATATAGTTTGTTTTTTTTTTTAAAAAATTAATAAAAAAAAATTTCGTTTTATTTCTTTTACTATATATTGAAGTTTGATTGTATTCATAAACTTATATATACACAATAATGGGGGATATTTCTTTATGCAAAAGGCCAAAGAACAAAATCATAATATGAGTTAACTAATCTGTTCAAAAAAAAATAATGTCAGTCTCTTTATGATTTGAGTGTTATGCAAATGTATATACATACAAGCCCCAACAAAAATCTATAAATGGATGCCAATCATTTGAGGATCCCTGAAATTCATTCTATCCTCCCCTGGATTTGAAGTTGTTATCCTCCGAGTATCTTTGTTATACATATTGCCCTTTTGAGCAATGCGCTCAGGGAGTCAATGATAACCTCTTTGTTACATAAATCTAAGAGGACGATTTTTCAGATGGACATAAGGACAAATTTCATCACTTGAAACATATGCAAATGAAAGTATCAAATTTTTGAGTTACCCCAATGCAAAATGAAAGCAAAAAAAGAAAAGTGGGTCTCTCAAAACAACAAAAGTTTCTTAAACTCTTTTGAGGAAATTTATTACATTTATAAACTCATGTTCCAAAAAGGTACGGTTATATCTCCCAAGATATGTGTTATATATACCTTTATGCTTACATGCTTAATTAGTACTCCTTTATTTATATATATATGTATATTTTCGTAGGAGGCTTTAACCTAGGGGGAGTACTTACCTTGTTTTGCATTTCAAGAAATGAACTGCCATGAGCTGTAAAATGTGCTTTAAATTGTTAAGACAACAAAATAAAGAGTGCCAAATCCCTTGAATATAAAGCAACACCTTTACCCTTGATTTCGGGTTCTGTAGCTAAACTTGTTTTGATGTGATCATGTTTGACTTTGCAAAAGGCAAACTCTCTAAGTTTCTTCTAGTTACACCTCATCAAGCCTAAATCAATTCTATTTGAACTAATAGTTCCAAACAAAGTCACCATTTAATCATTGGGTTGGACTCTTGCTTCGAACTCATCATATCCTATGGGCTATTGTTTGATAGGTGGAGTGTACTTCTTAGCTTGGGCTAAGATAAAAGCTGATTATTGAGGTCTGGCCCATTGTACTTGACAAGATAACTTGTGTAAGTAAAACTTTTGTTTTTACCATCAGTCATCTCATCGTCGTTCCCAATTCCCATCTCTCTCTCCGCTACCATAGCCGTACCATTCTCAGCCTCCACCTCACTCTGATACCTCTCTCTTGCTTGTCTATTAATCTCTCCCAAAAGAGGGGTTTTGTTGATCACTCTCATCTTCTGTTGCATGCACGAAAAAATGGCCAGAACCAAAAGACCCAATATTCTTCTCTCCCCTGGACCCCTCGTCTTAATCCTTCATCTTTGTCCATTAATCCTTCTTCAAGCTTTCAAGAGACCTCTGGAGCTAATCCCTCTCAATCCCTCATTCAATCTCCACCAATAGATACCCTCACTCCTCCAAGTCTCTCTATTGAGACGGAACAGGGTGATAACCGTTGGGAAATCCCCAATCCGGCTACTGCACTGCTCCGGTCACTGTTGAGCCCCTAGTTGGCACTCGAAAGTGTAAAGCTTCGGATGTTATTGAAGAAACCGTGGCGGAAAAAGTTTCAAAAAAGCCCTCCATTTTTGATGAGTCACTCGTGGTCAATGCCACTCCAGGATCACAAGCTCCTCCTCCATCCCCAACTGATCAACCTGCTGATCCTTTATGGCTTACTTCACTCCATCTTGTCCTTCTGATTCCCGTTGTGTCAAGCAAATGGCTCGGAAGAAGACTGTATTCAAGAAAGGCAAGACTTATGTCTTTGCTCCTCGTCCAAATCGGATGAATGTCAATGAAGTCACACCTCGACGATCTCCACGATCTGTCAATACCATTCCACCTCCTTCCAATGACAAAGGCAAGGCATATGTGGATTCATCTCCACCAAAGTAGAAAGCAGCTTCCTCAAAACCCTCTTCATCAAAGAAACCCATTGTTTCAAGGAAACCTTATGCCCCTTCTGCTACCAAGAGTGACCTGCCTCCCAAAAAGAGGTCTCCTCAGGTATCCAATGTCTTTATTCCTCTCTTGAGTAGGTTTGTGTCTACCAATGCAAGAGGTCTCTATATGTCTGTCACTGTGGCTAGGCCCCTTGTGTTTGAAAGAACTTTCAAATTTGATGACTTACCCCCTGAATGTTTTGATCTCATTGAGAAATTTGGTTGGATTAAAGCTTTAGCTTCTGTGTCTAGAGTGAATCTGTCAATGGTTAGGGAATTTTATGCAAATTTTTCTGTCAAATATCGAACAAAGTCAAAACTCTCACCCATGATCATATATATGTTAGAGTTAGAAACTGTGATGTTGATATTTCTCTTGCCAAAATTAGGGAAGTGATGCTTTTACCCCTCCCAGTGAAGAATGTCCTAAATAAAATCAAAGCTTTTAAAACCTCTGTCACTCTTGAGTCATTGGCTAAAGAATTTTATTCTTCTCCTAGTTTGTCTCCACTTCTTGGGAAATACCTTAGCAGCCAATACATGTCTGAATATTACAAGTTTCTAGGCTTCTTTGTTAGGTCACTCATTGTGCCTACTACTCAGTCTTCTAAGGTGTATTTCAAACAAGCTTTTCTCATGTCCTATATCAATTCATCTCATCCTATCCCTCCCATTGAATTCTATATGTTTCAATCCATTTGGGAGGCAACAGTCAAATTTCAATCCCAAACTAGCAGGTCCTTGGTTTTTTCTGCTGTTATCACTCTGCTTTGTAATACTGCTAAGGTAGAGGTTTTTGATGATGATATCTATGCCAAAGATCAACTCCCTGTGACCAAGGCCACTCTAAACAGATCCTCCTGTCACTCCTTGGTTTATGTAGAACCCATTGAGTATGCTTTTCTCAAGAGAGACGTGAAAGATCTTTTAGCTCAAGGCCTTAGTGAGGTTAAGGAAGCTGTTTTGGTTGAGCTTGCCAAACATCTAGGCACTGTTGGCTCCTCTCCAGATAATGGATCAGGGACTTCAAAGGCATCCCCTATAGATGATGAATATGAGGAAGCAATAGATGATGTCTCTGAAGATAAGGCTGCTCCAAAGACCAAAAAAGTTGTTGATGAAGACTTTGAGTCAGGAGAGTCTGATGGCACAGCTGATGATGATGGACAAGACACTACTGATGATGATGAAGAAGATGATTAAGCTTGATGTAACATATCTCTAGTTCCTATGTACTTTGTTTTTCTATTGTGGCAGTTATTTGCTCCACTCTTCACTGGTTTTTGCAAGATGCCTTTTTGGACTAATATGCATCTGTGGAACCCCTTTGCTGTTTTGTAACAAACAGGGGGAGAGAAAACCAGTAGTGATTATCAAAGAGCTTTTGTTGATTATATCAAAACTACTTTATGTTATCTTTATCAAATCTCTACTGCTTGTATTTTTCATTTGTTTCTTGGTTAAGAGTCTACATGCAGGTACTCTTCAAAGATATGATATGAAAAATATATGTTTTGTGTAAGAATGTCAAAGGAGGAGAATGAAGGTAGATATTTATTGACATATCTCTTACTTAACAAAACATGGATTAGAAGACTCATTCAAGAGAAGATTGAAGATAAAAAGACCATAAACCTTGTATCATGAAAACCTCATAGTCTCAAAGGTAAAAAGCATGCATATGCATTTCACTGTTTTTAATGAGGATGACAAATGTGTTTTCCATCCATGAAGCCCCTGGAACGTTTTGTTCCATTCTGAAAAATATCTTTCGACTTCAAACTGGTTATAAAACACTTTTAAAATACTTCTCTGGTCAAGTGACTTAGTTAGAAAGATAAGTTTTTGTTTCTTACAAACTTAATCTTTAATCTTGATCCTTATCTCTTATAAAGTGAAGATATTTTCTGAAAAGAAGCACATACACCCTTTATGTGGCTGTTAAGTTTTGGTTACTTGGCTGGGATTAAAACCCTGTTTTAATACTCTTTCTCATTCACTTGGCTGGTAAGAACTGACTTCTAAGGCCATTACATTTGGCCTATATAAGGCACACGCACCCCTTGTCTTCCTTGGTGGTTTTAGCTTGATATTTTGCTTAGTTGGAAAAATTGTCATTGTTCATTTTCTCTCTAAAACTGAGTCTGTTTATATAGCCTCTTTTGTGTTGATATTTTTTTATTAAAGTCTTCACAAAACACCATTTAAACTCATGCATACATCTTGCATACCATGAGGTTGGATTGGTAGGTGCAAGCATCTCAAGTGTTCATAGTGAGTTAGTTGCGCGATAACTAGATTCATGTCTGAAACTTGTGTATCTTTCTATGGTAAATCTCTGTAAAACAAGATGGAGTATAGCTCTTAGATCTAGCGCACGAGTCTAATGAAAGGATAGCACCGAAACTTTGCTATTATCAGAACTATAGTCTTGTAATAAGAGTTGTTACATAGTGAAAAGATTTGACAATTTTCATCCCTGGATTCAGGGGTTTCTGCCATAGAGAAAAACATAATTGTGTTATTAGTTTCATCTACATACAACACGATTTGTTTGCGTTTATAAACTGTTATCGGGATAGAAAAACACCTTGTTATCCCTGACAACAGTCTTATATTACTTTTGGTTAAAAGTAGTTAAGGGCCTAAACACCCCTCCACATGGACCTTAAAGTGGTATCAGAGCGGCCACTAACTTTATTAGTGAGATCCTCTGATAGCCGAGAATGGATCGAGGCTCTACTTCCATCAATGTTCCACCATTCTTTGATGGAAGTGATTATTTTCAATGGAAAATCATGATGTCTTCTTTTCTAATGTCGCAGGATGATGGAAAGCAATGAGATGTTATTGATGATGGATACACTCCACTAAAGATTCAATCTCTGGACAAACCAAAATTACTTGAGATAAAATCAAAAACCCTTTGGACCGATGCTGAAAAAATTTCAGCAAGAATGAATATTAAGGCTCTTAATAGCTTATTTTCAGCCTGTCAGAAAAAGAAAGAAGAATAATCCTTCATTGTCAATGTCAAACGGCTAAAGATGCATGGGATACCCAAGAGGTCCTTGTGCATGTCGGGACGAGCAAAGGATCTGTGTAACCACCAAACGCTTCGACAATAATGGTTGCCGAATGGAAAAACCACGGCCCTCCACTGGTTGCCCGGAGACAATCGCCCACCGAAGTGAAACGACATACAAACTGATCTGGAGCCGCCTTGGTGAGAGAGATCCAGCCAGGGTCATTGTCAGACGGCCACAACGAGGCCATCCTGGCTTGAAAAGACAGCACCTTGGCTGATGCAATTGGAGTCCGCGTGTGCCATGCCACGGGTGAAATCCACCACATCCTCCACCGTTTCCGGCAAAGAAGGCGACAAACGGGAAGAGAGAGGCGGCCGATCCCCGGAGAAGGTGAATGAAAACGACATGCAAAGATATAGAGATGTAGGGCTTGAAGAGGAATCAGGGTAGTCATTGATCGGGATTGGAGAAAAAACCAAGTCGGCGACTATGGAAGTAGTGTTTCACCGAGAGAGAACCAAGGAGAGAGAAACAAGTTCTTTTGGAGCACTCAAAGTCAACTCCATTATCCCAAGTCAGCTCCATTATCCTAATAAAAGCAACACTACTGTGGTGGGAAGCTACGGTCTTCACGCGGCCGGCTCGCGCTCGGCTGAAGTGCATGATGCAGCTGCAAATTTAAAGGTGGCTCAATTTAGCTTTTTCCTACTTTTGATCACGTCGTTCTTGGATATGCAATCTACCCTTACTAGTGGTTGCTACTTATTTCGATTGGCGTTGAGGTGCTAGCACTATCAATGGTTATTTGGATGGTCGAACATTAAATTTTGGGTTACAAAGTTTGTCTGACCACGTCATGAAGGGTTCCATGGTGCAACATGCTTGGACGAAGAGCCATTGACAACCGTCGGCCCTGGGAGTTAGCTGTAGTATACGTGAGAAATGGAGTGGATCATGTGCTCCCTAGTTTAGAGCGGCTGTCTTATCTGGTACTACAAGTGTAGGCGAGCATTGCCTCGGCTTATCTATATCAGTGCTTGCATAGTTCTCGCGTGCCATGTTCCTTGTCACTTTTGTAGTTCATCTTGATTGCAATGTTGTGAGTGGTGGAGAATTTCCTTTAACCTAACTTATCTCTCATACCCTAGAAATTTCTATTGTAATGTACATCGTAATTAATAAATTGCTCGCTCAAAAGAGTTGATCAAAATATGAATTGCTAACTCAACAGGCCAGTCACACAACAGCATACATCCGCATTTGATTGATCCTCACTGCTACTGTACTACAGATTACATATACATGGATAAAAGCTGATTGTCACTATCCACTAGAACACCCATACATGTAAATTTCCAGCGTGCAATAGATAGATGATTTGTTTCGTTATATAAATAAATTATATCCATATTCATCCATATATATAAATGTCAAAATCGAAAATAAACAATAAAAATTGATAAAATTAGTAGTAGGGAATCGCCGGAGGAGGAGGAGAGGCATATGAAACTCCCGTAACTGGTGGGAGCGGTGCGTTGTTATCATACTTGGGCGGCTGAGCGTGTGGAGGAGATTGTTGATGCGACCATGACGATGGAGGCGGAGGTGGCAATACTGGTGCTGGGGTGGTGGTACAGCCTGTGCTAGGTGGTGGAGGTGGACTTGCAGCTACTGTGGGTGGTGAATAATATTCGGGAGTGTGCCAAGGTGGAGATACTTGATGAATTGGGGGCGCAGGTGATGCAGTTGTAGGCGGCGAATAATAATACTGCTGAGGTGGCGGCAGTGAGTGATTATAAGTTGGAGATGGAGCTTCATGGGACGAGTGTTCTGGCGGTGGTGGGGAAGTGTAACTATAATGCTCATGCGTTGGAGGGGGTGGTGGAGATTGATGGTAACTTGGAGATGGAGCGTCTGGCGGCGGTGGGGAAGTGTAAGTATAGTGCTCAGGCGGCGGTGGTGAATGATGATAACCTGGAGATGGGGCGTCATGGGACAAGTGCTCCGGTGGTGGAGGTGGGACGTCATGGGACAAGTGCTCTGGCGGCGGTGGAGGTGAAGCGTAAATATAATAGCTTGGAGGTGAGACATGAGGTGAGGGTGGCGCAGAAGAAGGGCTAGGGCTAGATGGTGGTGGTGGTGGTGAGGCGTGAGAGTGATAACTTGGACTTGGTGCTGTTGTTGGTACTGGGGAATGGGTGGAACTAGGTGGAGGTGGAGCTCGGTGGACACTTGGTGAGACTTTGTGAGTGGGTGGTGGTGGTGGAGGAAGATGAGTCCTTGGTGATACTTTTTGAGTAGGTGGTGGAGGGGAAGGTGGAGAATGGTAAGATTTTGGTGAAGGGGAAGGCTTGGGAGGTGAGGTAGACGTTGATGTTGGCGGTGGTGGAGTATGTGATCTAGTGGAAGGCGAAGACTTTGAAGTTGGAGGAGGTGGCTGCAGAGGAGGCGCTGCAGCTGGAGGACTACTACTACTTCCCGGCGTCGGCGTCGGCGTTGGCTTTGGTTTTGTCTTGGTCCCAGAGCTAGACCCGCTGCTGCTTCCGCCTCCACCGCATTTGAGCTTGCTGCAGTCCACCGGCCTTGCAGCTGGCGAAGCACATTCTCTTGCAGATCTTTGATCTATTTCGCCGGGAATGCAGTTTTTAGTGCTATTCTTGTGGGAGAAAGAAGCACAAGCAGGGGCCTCTCCGGTGAAGTAGTTGAAAGAATAAGTGAAGTTGTTCAAAGCCGGCAACTGACAAATGCTGGCCGGTACTACACCGGTAAATCTATTATGTGCAACGTCGAGCTCTTCCAAGTTCTTCATTTGGGAAATGGCAGCGGAGGGCAGAGGGCCTTGGAGTTTGTTGAAGCTGACGTCGAATACGGTGAGATTCCGGAGACGGCCGATCTGGGGAGGCAAGCAGCCAGTGAGATTGTCATTCAAGAGAATAATCTCGTTGAGCGTCTTCCACATGTTGCCAATGCTACCCGGAATGCAACCGCCGAGATCGTTGTTAGCCAAAACCAGAACCGAAACAGGGGAGTTACCAAGATTGCGAGGAATACCAAACCGGAACCTGTTGTCGTTGAGGAAAAGTGCGTCGAGGTCCTTGTCAAACACCTGAGAAGGAACAGGACCTTCGAACTCGTTGAAACGGAGATCCAAAAACTTGAGGGAAGGCAATGACAGCACCACTTTCGGGAAGCCGCCCACGAAACGGTTGTTGCTCAGATCCAGCTCGTGGAGTAGCTTCAGTTTCCGGAAGGTGGTGGGGACCACGCCGCAGAAGCGGTTGGAGTTGATGTGGAAGAGGGCCAAGTCGGTGAGGAGGCCTAGCTCTGGAGGTAGATATCCGGCAATGTCGGCGTGATTGAGATCAATGCCGGCGACCACCCTAGTAGTATTAGTGATAGTGCAGAAGACTCCCATGTAGGAGCATACGTCCGACCCGTTCCAGTTGGCAGTGAAGTTAAACGGGTCTGAGAACATGGCGGACTTCCAAGCTTGAAGGGCGACGTAGGCATTGCGAAGCCTTGGGTTCTCGAACTGGAGATCTTCAATATCAATATCATCATCATCATCTGCAGCAGCAACTGCGGCAGAGAAGATGTGGAGGAAGAGGAGGGTTGAAATGAGCAAGAGAAAAGAAAGACGAGGAAGACGAAGACGAGACATTGGTTCGTGGAAATGGCAGTGTCTCTCTCACATGCTCTACTGGGTCGTCATGTAATTAACTTTTTGGACAGTCTTTTTGAAGTGCTCTGCTCATCTCCCCATGCTACCCAACCAGCCCTCACTGCTGTTTTTATAAATACACGAATCAATCCCTTACTTACTCTACTGGTCTTGTTCAATTTTTCTATTATTTCATTTGAATTTTACCCTCGGAGTGGGTACGTACATTTATGGAGTAATCTACTGTTGTGTTGTCTGTGAGAGAGCGTCGACAGACACTCAAGAGAGTGAGAGTAGATAAAATGTTATTGACTCTTGCTTGCCAGGTTCAATAATGGCCAATAATATAACAATATCTAGGGGGGACATTTCAAATTTATGTCATATGCAAGCCGAAAAGAAACATAACATGACATGCTGGCACGTCTCACAGATTTAGAGAGAGAAAAACTGGTTAGACAAGGAAGGCACGACCTACTCGATCGATCAATTTTTGTTGTTTTTTGTAGTGTTTTTCTTTTCTTATTGTTGTAGTGACTAGAGAGAGAGAGTTTGACGAGGTCTTTTGTAGATGCAGTACGTAAAATTATTGAAATGAATGGCCGGGCCTATCTGATTTCCTGAAAACGTGTTAGCCAGTCTTTTATCATGTAGCTCCCAGCTTTGTAGTGTACAACACGATCTCAACTGGATTCGCCTAACTTGATCTTTAAGATTGAATGAAGCATGGTAATATCTGAACTAGAGGAGGAGCAGTGTCCCAGTCTTTACAGTTTACACTTTACAGTGATTAAATTAAGTCGACGGGGAGGTCACACCGTTCCTTCGCGTCTTCTAGTCTCCTCCAAGGAGAGGCGCGCATTCTGCTAGCTATAGTCGTTGTCTGCACGATACCTGTACTCAGATGGAATCGGTCTCAGACTAATTAAAGGTTTGTTTGTTAAGAAACTACAAAACAAAAAACAGAATCTCAATACGCGTTAATTATGCTTTAACGAAGAAAAAAGAAGTTCGATCATGAATGAATATCTGTGACTGCATCGACCTATATATACTCGAGGACATGGGGCATTACATCAATAAGCATTGTACAATAACCAAATCATGAAACTCTAGTTCCAACAAAAGCATGCATTTTGCAGACAAATTTGATGTTATACAACAAACACATTCTCAATTCCAAAATTTTGACTACAATTATAAGTTTAAAATATGCCCAATTGCTCTTACCTTCTTCCAGTAGGCTACATATACTCCCCAAGCTGTAACAGAATGGTTGTCCCCTGAACAGCATCTAGCTAATATGGTACGTAGTAGTTCTTCATGAATAATCATAACCAGCAGCAGCATTGACATGAAATTAAGTTCACATAACTGTTAGCGAAAACAAAATAAGTACTGCAACCAAGCTCAGAGGCCTTTGGAGACTTCCAAGTCTACTTTTTGAGCCTGCACCTCCATAATATGGTTCTATCATTATCTCAAACCTGCAAGATCCAACCGATGGATTTGTTTTTGTGATCATAGAAAGGTTAGGGAACTTGCAAGCAACGTCCAGTTGATTGTTTCTCTGATAGTAACTATTGAAAGCATACGAAATGTTTCCTCTAGCATCCAAGTTTCCGCAAGAAGTACCGTAACCAAGGCTAGTACAATCTGCCAGTCCACAAGCATAGCTCACACTGAGTGCCACTTGCGGGTCCTCGAGGCTCACCGACGGCCTCATCACACACCATTTACGCTCCAAATAGTGCACACCTTTAGCAGCAACTACAGACCCTGTATTGGTTGTACCAAGATTAAGCTGGTATTTAGGTAATCCATCAAAAGTAAATATCCCCCAGTGACGTTCAAAATTTCCCGGATCAATGCTCTTTGCATCCTCATCAATTAAACTGAATAGATATGCATCAATCGGCCCAGGTCTCATTGGTGTTCCCCTCCCGCTAGAAATATGGTCCATGAAACCTTGATTGAACTTCTGAGCATAAACCAGATTAGCATTCCTGTCTCCATCAGTTGGCCATCCAATCTCTCCAACTATGATTGGTAGGTTTCCGAAACCATTTTTTTGCAGGGCCCATGCTAGAGTATCATAATTTGCATCAAACATATTGTAGTAGGTTAAACTGCCATCTGGCATAGGCGTTGCATTGCCATCAAAAAATGCGTAATCAACAGGGAAGTTGGAGTCGATGTAAAGGCTTATAAACGGGTAAATGTTCACTGTAAAAGGGGAACCATTGTCGCTTAAGAACTTGACAATTTGAAGCATCAGACCATGGATATCAGCCCGGAAATCACCACCAGATGGTAACCCATTCGAACTCTCATACACATCAGCATTCTGGGGCACCGTGACCTTTACTTGGTTTCCAAGGCCAGCTTTTATGAGGGCAGACTGGACATTCTGCAGAGCAGGGAAAGTTGATCGGAGGAAGCTACCATTATAGGTTGCCAAGAAAGGTTCATTTCCAACTGCAACGTACCTGACAAATCATAAACAGAATGATCACATAAAAGAATGACAATACTCGAAACATGTAAAGCTTGCAAGTGGAAGAAAAAGAAAATGTTCTCTGCACATTCGTCATACAGCTTTCATCAACCAGAAAATAGAAAGCACTTCAACCAAATAAGTTCCCAATGAAAGCTTAGTTTCTGCATATTTGTTGTCATAGAATTATCAATTGATAACGGAATTAGTTTGCTACTATCATAAGTCTCGTATTGTAATGAAACAAATAAACATGTCTACGGAAAGTAAGTTACATGGAGTTTTGTTAGGTGAGGACTTCCACAACAATGCATTAATAAAGCTAAAGATATTCATGAGCACCCTTGGAATGTTGGATGCTAAATCTTAGTACCTTCAACAACCGTATGTAAATGTTGAACTAAAATGTTGCTGAGCGGTGCTCAGAGCTTATATTGTGCAAATGTTAGGGAGTAGAAGCAATGAATCTTTCACCAATTTAATTCATTGTAATGGTGACAGAGTCACATTTCATAATGTTCCTATCTGGCACTTTAAAGAATTCAGGCAAAGCATAAACCTACATGTATGAAACAATATTTAGTGAAACATACAAAAGCTTTAATCAAGCCACATATGAGGTGGCAGCCCTAAGTTTTCTAGTACAAACCTGTTGAGTTCTCCTCTTGCTTGTTCATTATCTTGGCAGAAGATAAAAGTATTTTATCTCTTAAATATTCAAGCTTTTAATTTTCAAGAAATTAAACCTGTTAGTCTTTCTTTCTAGCCTTTTTAAGAAATTAATCTTCCTCATCAATTTTCACCCCTTTGAATAAGTTCAGAAAGGACTTAGTAGGGACTTTGCACCCAAGGCCGTTTCGAAGGAGTCGACTAAACCTTTCTCTTTTATCTACTCCATGGTGTTTGATCTCTTAAACATTGGCGAATGACATAAAACATTGTTTATAAAGACCGATAATCATGATCTCGTAGGCCAGGGTTGTTTAGATGAGCCTATGCAGATATTCTACTTGTGCCAAAAACAGTCGAAAGTAAGAATTTCTACAAGAATGTAGGGCATTTCTTACCAACAGATACCAACTAGAAAAATAATTCAAAAGAAGGTTACCTGATCTTGACATTGTTGGAGGAGATGTGAGCAGAGACATTTTTGGCAACCCATTTCTCGGCAGCCTTAACACTGGAGGCTAGAGATGCAAGCATATCATTTGGAATACCAACCATGACCTCAATCCCAGATTTCCTCAAAGTATTCAGCGTGTCATAATCCGCATCAAAAAGCTTGACCTTTTGAATCCCATTCTGCCTAAGCAGGCTCACCACACCATCTGGGGGCAGAGGATGGCTTGTCTGTGTACCCCAGTTAGCACCAATCCCACTCACTACTCCACATATGATTGAGCTTGAAACCAAACAGCAAACTACCCAGACATAGAACCACTTGCCCATTTTTACTCTTTGAATTCAAGTATGCCTAAAACAACACAGAAAACAAATAGGACAGATGTGATGAAATAAAAAGCAGCTAATTAACAAGGGTAGTGCAACGAGCTCAAGAACACAGCAGAATACAACTAATTGTGATTAGTGTAAAGTAAACATATATTCCAAGTACAAAGCAGCTTGAGATACAAATCTAGCTAGCTAGTGGAGGAAACCCAGATGGATGTGAAGTTTTATAAAAAACAAGAGAGGAAAGGTGGGATATTTTCGAACCTTGTTCCCCTTGTGCTGTGGCGGAGAAGTGACCAAGGAAAGAGGGTAAGCTCGAGCTCAAGAGTAAAGAGTCGAGAGTGTGTTTTTAGTGTCTCAGTAAAAGCAAATAAAGCTGACACTATCGCCACTAGCTTGCTTGATTCCTACAGACACGTGTGATAAAAACTAAAGGATGTCATTGCAGATAGATACAGATGCATAACATTTATTTTATTTTAGTTTTTGTTAAAGAGATGCATAACATTAATTAATATTCTTATTTTTGGTGCAAATATATATTTTTAGTTCTAAGAACATTATGCTTTTAAATTTCAAAATTTACAATAAGTACAAGCGCATGCAAAGAAACAAAATATAAAAAAGAAAAAAAAAATTGGGTTGTGCCATGTTCTATGTCTTTTCTGATAAGAGAATTGAGACGTGTTATGTTTACGAGTTTTTTATTTTCTGCAAATTTTATTTGAATGAGACTCATTATAAATAATATTATATTGATCAATAATCTTTTATTTATTTATGATTTCAATTCTTTATGTTTCTAGTTTGAAACTCTAAAAATATAGTAAATCACTTCATAGTAGCACCCAGATTACGAACTACTACACGACGACAAAAATTGCTCTTTATTGGACTCAAGATTATCAATAGTCGCAACTCTTAGCTTTGCTCATATTTGTACATCTGAACCCAACAATCGACCTATGTGGCCACCAAAATCCTACTGACTCTACAAACAAAACGAAATAAAAAATTTCAAATACGTGAAATTCGTAATCCAATCAATCACTATTTAACATATTAATTCTACGAAATGAATTGGTTTAAGTAAAAAGAACATCACTACTTATAAAGTAGGTTCTTTGAGTTGTGAGATCAAGTCACCACAAAAGGTATGAGTCAAACCATTAATCTCATTTTGACTTGAGATTTTTTTTTAAACTACTAAATATCGCTCATGGTGAAATTCAAGAAAGGTATAGAAATAAGTAAAATGAAAGTATAAAGGGAAAAAAACTTGGTCGGTGGCCGGGCGATCCAGAATAGAAAAGGCAGAAAACTGAGAGGGAGAGGGAGAGGGAGAGGGAGAGGGGCAGGTCTGGTGTCGTGGTTGGCCGGCGCTGTTATAAACTGAACTGAACAGAACTCGATTTGATCATGGAAGGCAGCAATGGCGGAGAAGTGCAGCAGCAGCAGGAGGAGGAGGAGGGAAGTGGGTCCTCATACCGTTACTGGGTGATGCAAGTTACCGATGAAGCAGCACCTCCCCCTGTTCCTCGTAAGCTCTCATCTCAAGACATTCAATCTCAGCCTGCCACCCACCTCGGATCTCTCTCTCTCTCTCTCGTAGTTGTGTGTATAGTCTTGTTTCACATCTCATTATATATATATATATCTATATCACTTTAGGCTGGTACTTGGGAGGAGAAGAATCTTAATAAATGGGCTACCGATAGAATAAACGTGAAGTCTTTACCAAATTATGAACCTCTACTAGCTGTATGCATGTATATAGGTGGTTTGGATAATATGCACTGCGGCCGTATCCAACATCTCTTGTTATTTAATTGTTGAAGCGCTCTAGCTTTGACTCTTGTGCAGGAGTTGCTTCTAACAGTTGGTTCATTGGAGTTCCCAGGCGGGAATGCAGAAATATCAGATGTCTCTAAATGTTCAGGGGATGTGCGGTTTAACCTCTACTAATTCTTTTCTTTTTCTTGTGAGCCAAATCTATGCATCTAATGTATGCCAAAGTCCCCATCTTTGACGGCTTTGCCAAAGTTCTCATGATATGAATAGGGCTTTGCCTTTGTTTGTTCTGTATAACATACTCGTATTAAGTGTTATTGCAGTCCAATTCTTTGTCATTTTTTCTTGTTTGTAATTATTTAACTTTCAGTTGTCACTAGTGGTTATTGTGCTGTTGGGTGTGGTGATACGGTAATAACTTCATTTCTTATCATTCGATTCATTACTCATTGGTTGATTTTTATCGAGTGATCAGGCATTCTTGGTGACTGTGTGAAACAAGAAATGGGTTGGCTACACATGTGAACTAACCTTGAAAGTCAAAGGTAAATTTGCTTCATTCTAACAAAACAATGTTCATTTCCTCTTTCCATATGCTTAAAATGAATCTCATGAATTCAGGGGAATGGATGGCTGGAGAGGAGAAAAAGATGGTCAAAGGCCACATAGATATCCCAGAGTTTTCATTTGGTGAGCTAGATGACTTGCAGGTAAGTGATACTCTTTCACGCTACAAAGATTTAAATAATGATAGTTAGATTGACGATAAAATGATTTTACTTAAAGACTCTAGGTATGCCTTGTGGATATGAACATGCAGTGATGTGTGGTTGGTTATACAAATTGATTTTGAAAGTCTGAAGATATACTGTTCGAATAATTTTAACTAGCTAGTAAAGGACTACATTTTAAGTGAAACCCTGGTCCTTCACACTTGAAAATAAATGGTGCAAAATGCTCTAAAATAATGAATTATATACTTCCTCGACTTCAAACATCATCTTTTTAGTAGTATCTCCTCTCTAATGCCCAAACAGAACTCATTTTTCTCAGACCACACTCATGAATCTAAATCCAAGTTTATTATTCAGACCACACTCAATTTCCCATTTGAATAAATCAGAAATTTAAAAGGTATGAGGCAGTTGTAATAAATCAGTTTATGTTGTCCTATTTTTACTGATCATCTATTTATGATTGAAGTAATTCATTACTTTCTGTTGACATGTTTGCTTCTGTCAAGTGTCCAGACCTATGCTTACTCATTGACAACTGATTATGAGAACTCATAATGTGATTATGATATGTATATGTATATGTATGTTTGTGCTCAATAGACGTTTGCTAACAATTTAAATAACAAAATGTAGATGGAAGTGAGCTTGAATGAAGAGAAGGATTTTCCGCGTCAAGATAAGTTGCAAGTCAAAAGTAGTTTGAAGCTGTTTTTGCAGCCTGTCCGTGAGAAACTGCTTCAATTTGAACAGGAACTGAAAGATAGATAGAACTGTGGCTTCACCAACCTGGTCAAGAATAGTTGCAAAGTCTCCTATTACATTTAGTGGGCTGTAATTTTACTTTGTATTGATTTGATGACGATTCTTTCCGATGCTTGTAATGGAAAGAGTAGGGATGGACATAAAATATGTCCTCTAAAATTTAGTAGCATGATGGATCATCTGTTAGGATATGTATTAATGATTAACTGTGGAAGCCAACGGGCTACATCTGCACACTTTCAAATAAACCATTAATAAACAAATATAATTCTACATTAGAACCAATGTCATGAACTCTTCTCACCAACTGATGAAAAGAATCATGTAGACTAAGACTTCTTAAACTCTTCTGCATTCCCAGATCACGCTTCATCTTGGGAGCTTTTAAATCGTGATCGACCAATGTTGACTAGTTACATTCATCTGGGGTTAAGGCTTAGCTGGGATTCTTCCTTCTTTTGAATTGTCGTGGAAAGAACTAAGAGCCATAATACACCTATCTGGAGGTTAAATCCTCGAATTGCTTAGAACCATGCTTTTACTACAGCACAGCTCTCTACAAATCAAACTAAAGATCACAGTTACACATCAAGACACATTCATATACACTCAAAGGTTCTGATATCATAATTCAAAATAGTAATGAGGGGAAAGAACCTTTTATTCAATCTACACAAAAATGGTTACACAAAAAATAAACAGTCCTTATCGACTTGATTTGAAGCTACATAGAAGCATACCTAAATGATGATCATAGTACAATGGTACGTTAAACAATTCACTAACCTTTACATATCCACCACCACTACAGACACTAGTGCATACATGCAATTATACAAGAAAACACTCATCTGTCAACAATGAACTGATCATCTAGATTTTCTCCCTCAACCCTAGCATCGTCATGATCCAAACTATTCACATGGTGCAAACTTTGCATCATCTGTGATAAATAATGATTGCTTGCACTCGGATCAGACATTCCACCTGGATGAGCAGTCCACTGAGAGACAATCCCCAGTAACTGGTTTGTTAAATTTTGTTGCTCGTGAAGAATGCGAGCCGGCATCTGACCCATCTCGGCCCGATGCTGACCCAACTTATCACCCATCCTCTTCTTCCATTCTGACCTCCTATTCATCCTCTCCTCCCACTCCCTCACATGAATCAACTCTTCCTCTCTTCTTCTTTCTCTCTCTTCGCTCTCCTCCTCAAATGATTCCCATTCTTGAATCCTCTGCTTTCTCAACTGCTCCCTCGCCTTTTCTTTCTCTTCCTTCTTCTTTACCCATTCCTCCCATTTCCACTCCCTCTCTTGCTCACACTCCATTCTGAAACTCTCCCTCCTCTGTCTCTCCTGCTCCCTCTCCACCTCACGCTGTTCAAACCGAGCCTCCATTTCCCTTAATTTCCCCAGCTGGTTCCCTATAAAACCCCATGCCTTCCTCCCCAACCCGACTGATACCTCCCTCTTCCTCTTCTTCAAACTCAAACCATTCTGCTCTACTTCTTCACACATAAACCTCCCATCTCCATCTTCCCTCACCCTGTCACTCCCATTAAAATTCTCCCCTCCGTCCTCTCCATCATACTCGAACCCCAACCCCATCATCCCATTCTCAATCTCCGCCCCAAAATCACCATTGGAATGTCCCATTTACCCAAACTCCGTAATCTCCATCCCCTTCCCACTCCCCATAAACCCTCCAACATTCTCACAATCCCCATTTCCACCACCCATCAGCTCATTCCCATTATTACTCACAATATCCCTGAAAACCTCCTTATACGTTAAAAAATTAGCCCAATGAGTCAGCCCCTCCATACAATCAAACTCCTCAACACCACACTCCCCACTGCTATCCCCACCGCAACCTGAATTACACTCGGGGTGCTGCTGCTACTGCGTCGTCGTCGGCTTCTTAATCTTCTGCTTGACAAGCAGATACTGATGCCTCATTTATTGAAAATGAAAATGCTGGACCTGAGGATAGCAAATTGCAAGGAAAATAAACATGCAAGGCATGCAATGCCAATGCAGAATGTGGCTAAGCTGCTAATGCTAACTGCCAGTCCACATCATATAACATTATAACTTTCAATCGACAACAGCTACAATGATAATCTGGAGGAACAAGGGCTCGGCACATAATCAAATGCAAATCTTGGACTGAATGGAGCAAGTGAGATAAATCAAATGTGTACTTAAAAACACCTAGTTCTTAATGTTCTTTCTTTTTCGCGGCCTACTTAGGGAAGCCTTAGCTTTGCGCCATTCTTTTACTGTAGCATCACTCCTCACAAATAAGCAGGTTTCACCTTTGTCAGCAGTTCCAGTAGAGGCTGCTTGCTTTGGTGTCAAATGTGGAGCGCAAGCACTACCACTACTTGCAATAATCTGTTGATTCTCTTTGAATGTACTCCTTTGTTTACCATTCCCCTCGGAAGCTATTCCTAGAGAAGAGGATTCACCTCTTATAAGATTATTCCTATCTTCCTTCACTGTTTCCTCGAGCTTGCTGCCAGAGGAGCTCACGACATCTACACCTGTGGGCTTTGGCACACTTTGCTGCTTGGAGGAGATACCAGCCGGTAGAATTTGTGTTATGCTGAATGAACTTCCAGTATCATTAATCAATTGCGTCCAGGACATTTTTTGGCGCCAGTAAGGACCTCTACCCGACTTAGTTGTATTTGAAGGTTCTTGCAGAGGTTGAAGCTGTGCATTCTCCTCCATCATTTCCATCTCACAGATCTCGCCATCCAAGTTCCCATCACTTGACAAGTTCTTGTTTTTACCATCAACACCACTGCTGTTTGAGTGCGGCTGTTGAGTTGTATTACCACCATTATCATCATTCAATTGTGTCCCTGATGATTCCTGCGCCTGTTCTCCTCCCGAAATATTTGATTCAGACTTGGAAGCTTTATGTTTTGCAATTGCCTTAAGCGGTTCCATTTCATTTAGCTTGCCTTCTAAGTTCCCATTACTTGCCAACTCCTGTTTTCTGGTGTCAGAATGGTACATGTTGAGACTGCCACGGTTGAGCCCCATATTGTCAGTAGAAGAAGCTCCACCTGTCAATATATGTGAGACACTGAATCCACCATTGTCCTTATGACCAATAAGTTGTTTCCAAGAAGATTTCTGAGACCATGAAACAGGGGCAGTCGAATGTTGGACATGCATTTCTGGTTGAGCGCCGGATAGTTTTCTAGACTCGTTTGAATGAGATTTAATGGCTGTCTTTCTGTCGAGGATAGCAGGCGCTTCCAATTCTTTTACATTATAATTACTGTTGGGAAGGGATTTCTTCTTCTTGTTAGGAGGTCCATTCACAATTGTGTGCGCTTCTGTTCCATGGGCTCTCAGTTCCTAGTTATCAAACATAGCAAAAGAATAAATTAATACTAGAAAGCTAAAGACTTTTGAGCAAACACAGAGTACAAGTATATATATACCTGAACTGGTGATACAATTTTCTTTTCCTGGCGTTTTGACACAATATTAATAATGAAGTCATCTTCCTCTTCCTCTTCCTCTTCCTCATCCTCTTCTTCTTCTTGATGTTCATCTACATCTGTTGCTTCGGCAGCAATATGAGGGTCATCATCGCGTTGACTAGGCAGAGACATTGCGGGGGTGACCGTGTGATCAGATATATTATCTTCTTCATCTTGGGGTGTTTCCTTTTCCAAGAACTTGGCCATCACTTTGTTCATTAGACTGAGCTCTTTTTCATCGATAACAACATGGTCGGATAGTTGATGATTATGAGGGTGAGAAAGATCAAAAGAAACTGAATGCTCCTCACAGTCGCAGAAATGAAGAGGGAGAGCAGGAGCTTGAACCCGTTGGAAACTGTATTTGTGTTTCCCAGTTCCACTATAAGGCAAAGATTTCACCTTCAAAAAAGTAAATAAGTAAATGTAAATATCAATCACATACATATGATGCACAAAATAGTAGATAAAATAGGAGGATCCTAGAGAGAGAGAATAGCATACCGTTCTTAGAGTAGGAAAGAATAATCGAAGCTGCTTGTTGCTTGAAACTTTAGCTTGTTGGGTAGCTGCTGATTCTGGAACACTAGAAGAAGCAAGTAGAGCTTCTTGTTGTTCTTGTTGAGCCCATTCTCGTTTCATTCGAATGAGATAATGTTCTTTAGCCTTGTGAAGTTTCAGCTTGCCTCCCTTCCAGACGCACCCATTATACTGTAAAGGCAATACAGTCAATACAACAAAATACACACACATAAATATGCAAAAAGAAGAGAGAAAGAGACCGTGGCGAAGAGCTTGGAGAGAGACTTTTGGGATGAAGGCAGGAAGTCGACGTAAGCAAAGCTACGGCCTTTGGTTCTGATTATATGGACTCCGTCGACTTTTCCTCCAACTCCGGTGAAGAGTCTTTCTAGATCGTCTTCTGTAACTCCCAATCCCAATCCCCCCACGAATATTCGTTCCATCTCCTCTTGAACTTGCACCTTTTCTTCTCCTGCTGCCATTGCCATAATAAATCGATCCTCCTCCTAAAACCTTCTCTGGAGGTTAGGAACATTAAAACCCTACAATCATCCTTCCTTCTCTTCCATATGGGTTGGGCCCAACTAAATATTGGGTTGGGCCCAAAATTAGAGATGTTTTTGAAGAATTACGCATCTGTATCTCTCTTTGCTATACAACACTACAGAGACAGAGAGAAGGCTCGCTTGCGCTCTCTCTCTCTCTCTCTCTCTCTCTCTCCGGTCCAGGAGGGATGCCTGTGAAGCGGGAACCTTGCAGATACTTTCAGCGCGGCAGGTCCTCTCTCTCTCTCTCTCTCTCTCTCTCTCTCTCTCTCTCTGTGCCATGAATGAACATGATATATCAGTTAGGAATACAACTTTGCTCAGATTATTGATTTGACTTGGTATAGAATTAAGAATTGCTGTGTTGATTATAATAGCTAGGCTCTCAGAAAACACACCTTCCTTGATTAATTCAATCCAAAACAAACAACTTAGGTGTTTGCGAGTTTTCCATCAAACTGATGCTGACAATAAAGATACATTCTTCTTTCTTTCAGCTGTCAGTATGGAGATAAGTGTAGATATCTACATGTCATCCCTCAACAGCCAAAGTCAAATATCTACGGTTTCGGAACCCAATCTGCCTCAGAAAAGTCCAATCCTTTTGGTTTTGGTGCTCAAAACAACTCTCATTCAAAACCGGCAGCAATCGATAAGGTTTCTTCTTTTCTTAGATTTTTAAAGTCATCAAGTAACTAGAATGTCAAGGTTTCCTTCATGTCAACTGTTTATTAAAGAAATTATATACCTGTACAATCTCAGATGTTTGGGTTTTGCCCGTATTGAATAGTTGAAAGCTCTCCATGTGCACCATTTAATGTGCTTCTTGTGGTCAGCCTTTCGAAAACAAATGGAATCGTTCGTCCACCGCAAATGCTACTGCTACTCCGTCCTCACGAAGACCTGACCAGCCAAATCATGAGTAAGTTATTGGCTAACAGTTTTTGTGTTTGCAGAATACTAAGCTTCGCACTGATTATTTTCTTTTGATTGAACTAAAGTAAGATTTATAACGGCATATGATCTGTATTTATCTGAAGGTGCTCAAATCCGGAGTCCTGCAGAAGTATAATTATTGAAGACTTTGAGCGTGAGGCACCACTTTGGAAGCTTACCTGCTATGGTCACTGGAGAAAGTAAATGACTTCGTTGGTGAATATGTTAGGAAGACCGATTAAAATTACCATGCATTCATTGAACTATGCACTAAGTTTTGAACTTGTTTGTTTGCAGTTCTCCTTGTGACATTGTTGGTGATATTAGTTACGAAGAATTGAGGGCAGCAGCATATGATGATGCTAAGCGCGGGTTGAGCTTACAGTCAATAGTAAGATATTGTGATTGATCTCTCTAATTCCATGTCCGTATGCATCTGTTTTTATGCTTGTGTGTCATCAGTGTGCATCTGACTAAACCAATCCCGTACAGGTTGAAAGAGAGCGAAATTTGGTCAATACCAAGTTGAATGAGTTTGAGAATCTTCGCAAGCCTTATGCAGTTCCGGTGAACTCTACTGTCAGCCAAAGACCTTTCCCTTTAGCTAGTGCAAATACATTATTGCAGACTGGTCAAAGTAGTGCTCCTCCTGCAGTCTCAAGTTTTAGCCAGTTTGGTACATCTCTTAATGCTGGATTTGGACCAAGGCAAGTCTCCCTTACCATAGTTATACTTCATTTGGTTGATTGATGTTGATAGATTGATTAATAACCTGAATCCTGTGTTTATGATCACCGTTGGGCTCAACAAACTTACAATGCAACTCTTTGTCAGGCCATCTGCACCAGCAAATAATTTTTTTTCGCAGCCAACCCTTTTAACGAATTCTAGTACTGCTTCAAGCGGATTTGGGACACACAATTTTCCATCTGTAAATGTTGGTAAGACTTAGATTAATGCATTAAAATAACACACCATTAATTTGGAGGTGCGACTTTGCGCTCATGTAGTGTATCAGTCTGTTTATTTGAAGAGAAGCAATAGTGCTTGCTGAGCAATTAATATGTGGACTTACTTGGACACAGAAAATACTTAGCTTCTCTTCGTTACTAGTATCTTAGCACTCACAAATATAACATATTTTGTTATGTTATATAATTTGCAAGAACATTTAATACCATACATCAGCATGAATCATGCATTTCTTCTGACTAAAACTTGCAGGTTCACATGGTAGCCAATTTCCTACCAATACACAAGGAAGTATCTTCAACCAGAGTGTAGGATTTGGCAACACTGATGTCATGAGACCTGGAAGCACTTCAGCAAGGTCATTACAGTTTCCTACTGCCACAAGTAGCCAGCCACTTACTCTTTCAGATACCCCTATCTCTGCCTCCAGTGCAACCGGACAAGTAACTGCACCGTAAGTTTGAGCACACCATTTTTTCTCGTGACTCTTTTATCTTTGAGAGAGGAAGTATAATTATCTGAGGGCATACATATCTACGTACCCCTGCTGTGTGATCCGTAATCAGGAGTATGCTTTCCATAAATCAGCCAAATGACAAATCTTCATTTGATCACAATTAGATACCTAAATGGATTCCAAATTGGCTGCAAATTTGATCCTTGAAAGGAGCATTAAAAATAGGCACATGGTATATGGTGGACCCTATATAATTTCTACATATTTATATAGTCCTTTGCAATGAGGAGTTTTTTTTAAAACTTTTTTCTTTGCAAAAATTAGGACGTCTTCATCACTGAACCTATACAACTATACCTCCAAAGAATAACCAAAAGCTTCTTCCAACTTGAAACTTCTTTTTTTCATTTAGGTTCTTATTTAATCTTCAACATTTTTTTTGTATCTTGTATCCTATATCTATCTCTTGACTCTTGTATCTTAGTAGTCTTATTACTATTATTAGTTTTGTCTTTACTTAAATGGTATGTGACTCTAACTTCTTTGTTTATCCTACAGAACTAACATACAGAGGGAGAACATATCTGGGGATATGGGTATATGGTTGAAAAAGAAATGGATTCCCGGAGAGGTAAGATGACTGATGATTCTAGCCTTCCTGGTGTTTCAAACTTTGCAGGTCATATGGCAGAGTATATTCACTCTCCCTTTTCTTCTATAAGATACTAATCACACTCCTTTTTGTTCTACAATTGACACATTCAGGAGTGTGATCAGAGTCTTGCAGAAGAAAAGGGAGTGTGAAAATCATCTCCATATATATATATATTTGTTGTGCATGATCAAGACATTATATAAAAATGGAGTCATTTTTAGCATTTGTGAGTTAGGTGTTTCGAGATGAAATCAAAGTAATAATTAATGAATGAACTAAGATTTGGGAATAGAAAAAGTATACTATTAGAAAATGGAGATGCAAGAAATGTTAGAAAGGTGTATCACACTATTACTCTTGCTTATTATTGTAAATCCTGATATGACCATGTGTATGGTAATATACTAATTCCAGAAATATTCATGTTTGTTTCTCCCAGGTTCCAGAGGAAGAACCACCAGATGCGTTGGTTAATATTGACTTGTAAGCTTTAGTAGTAGTTTATGAACAGAACAATGACAGCACTTGTGTGATTTGGTTCGCAAGAAAATAGGCATCTCAGACCTGATGTTGAGAGACCGCACACAACACTGAAAGGAGATGAATGGTTTCATTTGTGCTCGAAGGAATGATTACAACGTATTCGTCCCTTGTGATCTCTACCAGATTGCTACTGACTGTTTTACTGGCTCTTCTTATTCGCCTTGTGCTTCATTGGATCAGAACGATATGATATGGCATTGTAGTGTATTTTTTCAGCTGAAAATAGGACTTCGCTTGCATTTGGCCTCCACATAATGACTCTTTCAGCAGAAACTATGCAAAACACTACACACAATACAACTTGTGAAATCAACTTCTACAATTGTACCTAGCGATTTGTTGTTGCACTGAGCTTTCGCGAAGGCCTAGAGCATTCATGAAGGCAAGTTATGTATGATAAATACAAGTGTTCGAGCACTTTTGCACTTCATTGTCATCTCTGTGTTCTACAGTCGTAGTCACCTGACCACGAAACAAGTGACCACTAGAACATGTTGGCTCCTTCAACACCTCTTAGTTGATTATGTATTTATAAGTTAGCCGATGAATAATACACGAGAAATATAAAGTATAGACTATAGACTGTAGATTAAAGCACCCAAAATCTGGAAATCCTCACTTTTGGATAAAGTATATCATCATTCATGAATATACACAACATTAACCTAGAGGTCGGCAAAAAGCCCGGTCCGGCCCATTTATAGCCGGCACGGGCCGGGCCTCAACAACTTTTAATATTTGCGGGCCGGGCCGGGCTGAGCTTTATCTTTTATATAAGGATCCGGGCCCGGCCCATTCAAGCGGGTTTTGCGAGTTTTTGCGGGCTTTTACGGGCCGGACCTGGTTTATCGGGCTTTACTTATTAAAAGATTAAGACATTTCAAAATAAACGTAACCTCCATCCATGAACCGGGGTTTAAACGTACTCCGACGAGTCTAAATTTTACGTACGGTGTTTATCACTATAAGATGGACCTTTCTACATGTCCTCGTTTATCATTAAAACATATTTAATTCTCATATTGCTTGAATTCTTCATATGTATATTAATGTTCTTACGTTTGTTCCTTTGTTATATGGAATGAAATACTTTTGTGAAACTTAATCGGACATGTTTAATTATTTTATAAAATTGACCGTTAGATTGATTGGTTAGAATATTATAACCATACCTTTAAAATTTTATAAATTTTGGACTTGATTTAGACATCGATCCATGTATTTCGCCAAATGTGACCGTAGTACTCTTACAACTAAAACGGAAATCACCCCTCCCGAAAATAACTTTTTAACATCAAATTTTGGACACATATTCTTATGGAATACATATCTATCTCATAGTGTCAAAAAAATTGACATAAAAAATTGATTTATCTACTCCCCCCATAGGAAAATAAGGAAAATAAGATGAGTGTATTTTAGTGTTTTCACAAATTTTGTTTAACTGTATTGTCTGGGATCCAAACGTACTTCGATTAGGCTAATTTTTACGTACGGTGTCTTTTATTACAAGGTGAACTATTATATATGGCCTTCTTTATTGTTAAAACATTTTTAATTCTTATATTACTTGAATTCTCTACATGCACACTAATGTTCTTACCTTTATTCCTTGGTTATATGGGTTGAAAGACCTTTGTGAAACGTAATCGATCATGTATCATCATTTTACAAAACTGACTGTCAGATTGGTTGTTCATAATATTCTAAGCATGTCGTTAAAAATTTATAAATTTTGGACTTGATTTAGACCTATATCTATGGGTTTCTCTAAATGTGACCGTAGTACCCTTACAACTAAAACGTAAATTACCCATCCCTAAATGAATTTTTTAAGATCAAAATTTTAACACACATTCTTGTAAATTACATATCTATCTCATAGTGTCAAAAAAATTGACATAAAAATTTGATTTATCTAGTTTCTCCATGGAAAAATAAGCAATATATAAGAGAAGGTTATTGATGTCATTTCACACACTCTCAATTAAACTCGCACCATTGAAAAATTACAAGATCTAATCTGAACCATCTATTATATTTACTGTTTTACGGTGTACGGTAAATCGATAAAAAAAATTACAATGAAACCCTAAACCCCAAACCCTAAAACCTAAACCCTAAACCCTAACCCTTAAACCCTAAACCCTAACTTACTCTAAACCTCAAAATTCCTAAAACCTAAAATCTAACTTACTCTAAACCTCAAAATTCCTAAACCTTAACTTACCCTAAATCTCAATTCTCTAAACCCTAACTTACCTTAAACCTAAACCCTAACGTATCCTAAACTCTAAACAATGATTTAATAGTAAAATAAATACACAAATATAACTATATATGGAATTCCAATATTTGATCAATATATGTATATGTAATATATTAATATAGACATACACAAATATAAAAAAAATATATAGTACTAGTCACTATATTATATATATAAGTGTAGGTATAATGATATATGTACTACTATCTTATATATATAAAAAATTGCGGGCTTTGACGGGCCGGGCCTAATGGGCCTTGACGGGTTTTTGGCGGGCCGAGATTTAGATCTCTAAACCAAGTTCGGCCCACCAACCACCTTTGCGGGCTTTTTTTCGGGCCGGGCCGGGATTTTAGCCCACGGGCCAAATGCTGACCCCTACATTAACCTACCCACTAGTTGCCTACAAATCGTCATTAAATACTATCATTTAACATACGAATCAAGAAGAAAAATGAAGATAGTTTTCATGCATATAGGTTTACGATGAAAACCTCAACCGTACCCCGAAAAAAGGAGGAAAAATCTAAAGCTTTCAGGGAGAGAGAGGAAGAGAGAAGAGTAAGAGACTATACGAAGGATTTACACTGAAGATATAAATACACGTACTGAAGAGACGTGAAGGAAGACTGACTGGAGCTTATTCAGAAATGCATGCATGGCCGTGCTTGTTGGACATGTTGGTGCAGATAAAGCCGAGTCTGGGAACAGCTAGCGGAGGTTTACTTTGGTCCTCGAAGTCATGTATACGTGCTTACAGAGATATTTGACGTGTACGGATATCCGAATCTGTAAAGGGATAGCTAGGGTTCTGATGGGGATATACGCCGCTCCGGGAAAAGCGGAGGCGCAGATGGCTCTAGGGGTGGTGCAGAAGGTGTCGATGCAAGGAGAGGAGCTCGGAGCGTACTTAGAGTTCTACCAGGACTTAGGGGTACGTGCTCGGCGCGTCGGAGTGCCCTAAAGTGGAGAAAATTCCGGAGGAGAAGGGTAAGGATGTGACTGATCGGCAACATAGCCACTAGCTTTGGTAATTGATGCTACGGTGCCAAGTTTGGACTTGACTTTCTTATCCTGTAATCAGCAACTCTTGCCGCACTTACCCCCTAACGAATTTGGAGGCTCCTCCCCAATTAGCTGTGATGGATCAGTAACTTGCATAGGCTCTGCTCGCTGCTGGCTTGCTGGGATCAGCATGCCTTGGTGTGAAGCCAGCTCTAGAGACCCCATTAAAATCTCATAAGCTGGAACATATTAAGAAGTCGGTCCTGTAGACTCAGGTGCCTTGTCTACAGTAGACATTATAATAAAATCGAAAAACATTCATGGCGACCTCCTGCAGTGCCGCCAGCTTCCTACTTGGACCAGGAGGTCCTAAATCTGGTATCTAACCTGAGGGTTTCATCTACAAAAAAATCACTTGGTTTGCAGGATGCTTCTCAAAGAGGGGATAGTCCATGCCATCATAGTGGTTGCCGACTCGTCCAAAAGCGGTAGTTGCATCGCCTGTTGATCCCCATTGACCCCCGGCTCATCTGATGTAGGTGCAGTAGGCAAAGATGTTCCTCCTTGAAACTGTTGTGAGAAAGGCCCCAAATTCCATCCATGACCCGAAGCTGCCACTAATGACTCAAAGCCTTGGGCGAACTTGCTCGACACAATAGCCTTTGCCATAGTCTCCTGTTCTGTATTTTTTTTTTCCAAAAATACAACCTTCCACACCATGCGTGAAGGATCACAATATCCTTTGATATTCGCATACATGAAAAATACATTTATAGCATATACTTCAGAGAACCAAAATCGGGATCTTACCACCAAAAGTTTGTTGAAATCGAGTTCCACCCGAATCTTCATCTCTGATTGATAATTCAAAGCATGTCGATCATATTGCTTCCACCATTGTTGAGAACATTATTGAAGTGCTTCTTTAATTTGTAACGGAACTTAGAATATGTTGACTTACATGTTTTTAATACATATCTCTTGACCCATTCTAGAGACGTGTCAATGTCATACTTGTTCTGCATATTGACATGTTTGTGTTAAATAGAATATATAGTTATAATCTTATTGCATAAACTACATACACACAAAAAATAAGACTCACTTTGATACGCTTTATCATGTTGTCCACAGTAATTTTAGGGATATTCTTCCATTTTTCTGCATTCAATTGTACATAATTTCATACACTGAATCCTATCTCATTTGCAAACATGTCAGCATATGGGCCCGTGGGTCTTCCATTTTCCTTTGTCAAAGGGACGAGTAATTGTGTTTGCAGTTATATCAGCATCCAGTCCTCTTGTCTTTCCCCGCATCATCTTCTTTGTAAGTTCTACATATGTTTTCAATATTATAATAAAACACCATATATACCCAACATTTGTGAGCTAGTAACTATAAAATTATATAGTAATTTGTACCTAAATTTGTCTCTTGGGTATTGGCTGATCTCCCAAGATCATTAACCTCCTCACTAGTAGCATCTGTTGAGTGGTCTAATTCGATACTTCTTTGATTCCATACTCAATGGTGAATCCTTAAAGGGGCCAGAAGGGGTCATGATTCTTCTGCCAATTTCGAGTTTTTCATCTTAACATGATCTAATTGTATAATTATTGATAATAATTTCAAGAAATTTGCATATATTGGATTTTTTTATTTTTTTAGAAGCGATAATAATTTGTATATATTGGCCTCTTGTTGCGTCATAAATAAAACATTAATTTCTATAATAAATAAATATCCAGCACACTCCTTTAGAACTATGATTTATCTCATGAGTAATAAAGTCAAAGGAAGTCTTCTTTGTTCAAAAATTATATTTAATTAAACAGCTAGCTCTTTGCATTTTGTAACAATTCATTGAACTCTTATTAGTTCATGTTGTATGAACAAATTTCAAAGGATGAGAAAGTGAAAATGTTTTGAGAACTTGATCATCTTTGAATTCTGTTTTCAGTGTTCACAAAAAGGAGTTAAAGAAATTTGTATAGAAAGTAAGTAGGTAAGTAATCCAACTCGATCAATCAAATTATTTAGAGAATATTTTAGTTTCCATATATACATTGACTCCTTGATTTATTTATTTTTTTGAAGGGTAGATGTGAGACGTCAGTTCTCATTATAAGAATAAGGAGATACAAATACAATCATGACTGCCTACTGAAGGGCAATGTAAGAAAGAAGTCATAGTCTAGACAACCTAAGCAATTGAAATCACCTAATTTTTCCAAATATTTGTACCTAGCAATAAGCACCAGGACAAGTAACCAATGACGTAGCGAAGCAATACCTACCCCCAGATCAACTGTAAGTTCAAAAATTTCAAAATAAGATTCGATAAGTAAAATAAACTAAAAACTCCAGCGAAATAGGATCCTCCATTAAAAATGCTTCCAACTTCAATCCCCGAGTTCCAAAGACGAGCCCAAAAGCCTGAACTTTCCTCAGAACTCAAGCCAAAAATGAAGAGCCCAAGAGCAAAGGAACGAGGAAAAACCCTAGGCCAGCCATAACGGGATAACCGCTGTTGGGGATCAATGAGGCTGACAACTGGAGACCAGATCCCGCCCGTTGTGCCACGCACAAAACTACCAGTCAGCTGCCAATCTGCATCACATACCATCAAAGCATTGCCGCCAACGCGCTTAGCCACACTCGTAGACAAACATGACCACTAGATCAGCACCCTAGAGCGACTTCGCCATCGCTGGCCAATACCATCCCGTGCCAACTCCCAAGGAAGGATCATTCGCCGGCCAAAATTCCACCCTTGCACCACTAAACCTCGACGATGGGTCTCAGAAGAGCCTTGGTCCAAACCAGTAACCATTGTTGACAATCCACAATCTCTCCCGCCATCCCAAACCGAACGTCCAAGCTTCGCAACTCCAACTCCCGCAAGATTGTGAGGAAAGAGCCCCTCGGCCTCTACCAAAAGATGCAGACGAAAACCCTCATAAGAACTCAATCTTGCCTTGGGAAAACCACCCTCGCGATATGACCAAGAAGACCAGAGGGTACTCACCCTCAAATATGAAGACGAATGATAAGCTATGCAAAGGAAAGAGCACACCTCAGCAGTCAAGATTCTAGGCAAGTAAACCCCTAGGGTTTGCCACTGCTGGAAGAGAGAGACGAAAGCTCTCGACATTAGACTTTCAAGATGCTTTATAACTGTTTATTGTCTTCTTTAATCTTATTGATTTTTATATAAACATTTTATAATTGTCTTGTTAAATTGAGTTTTTATATGTGAATAGATTTTTTGATCGAATTTAGAGAATACTTTTGGTTTCATACATGTATAAATTACTGACCGGGAGGGTGAGGAGGCTGCGGGTTTGTTTGACGTCGGTGTTTTGGGTGGTGCGGGTTGGTGGGTTGAAGCGGGAGGCTGCGATGTTTTCCTTGGGTGGTGGCTGTGCTACTGTGGCTGGGAAGCAGTTTGGGCCGAAGGTTGTTGGGCCTTTTCTTTGTGGGCTATGTTTTGGGTTTTAATATTTCTAGGCTTTAGGTTTTCTATTGCAATAAATGTCCTATTTATTTTTAGGACCCTAGTTAGGGACTCGGATCCTCTCCTAATGGAGAGTACCTGACATCTGCCTAACTCACAAATCACAATCGTATGATCTACTTCACGGCTAAAATCAAATTTTATGTTATTTTCCTTTTACTACTGAATTGCACAAACTATACCTCTCTCTCTCTCTCTCTCTCTCTCTCTCTCTCTCTCTCTCTCTCTCTCTCTCTCTCTCTCTCTCTCTCTCTCGATCTCTCTCGAGTTCGGCTTCTTTCCATGCCCATTTGATCCACGCCCTAATTTTTTTAGAAATTTACACGTGTCGTGTAGATTGGTAAATAAAATCAATAGTTAACGAGCTTACAATAAACTCGGGGCACCAAATTATTTTCTCTCCTCTCTCTTCTCTGCGTCGAACTTCTCACTCTCTCCTTGTTGATTTCATCATCCACCACCTCATCGTGGCCTGAGATCTAACGGCAAGCCTATACCCATCCCAGCAAACCCGACTCCGACTCCTTTGTACCCATCCGAACTAAAATATCCAAGCAATTCGTCAATGGGTAGAGTACTGTAGGACTAACTATGTTGCAGCACACCCAGAAAAGATGCAGATCAACTAAACCAAAACTTTCCCGAATATATGAATCAAATACAACAAATTCACCATCATCAATATGATCAAGATGCAAGGAAACACACTGTATACAACTTTGAGCAAATATATTGATTCCAAACGGACTAGATCAAGCGCACAAATTTGATCAAACATACTCAAATCAATTTCATATGCAAAATTTGAATCACTTCCTTCTAATTATCACTACCCTTTAATACCCAGTTCTAAATCAATGAAGGTCGTCAATTTCCAGTGAAGCTTATATGAATATGGTACACCTAAATTCCCAATTGACGAATTGTTTTCATCCCATAAATCAATTTTCTTCAACCCGTAATCAAATCAAAATCTGGACGTAGAAGAGAGTTGGTAAGATGAGCCGAACCTTTCATCTCTCTTTCAACTTCTGGATCGTCAGAGATGACAGGTGGCGTCGATTCCACAATGACACCCACATCAGCAACTACCGTGCTCCCACCGAGAATGAGGCTCCGGCCACCAGGTGAAGCAACACCACCACCGCGCCTTGTGGCATGAATTTGAGTTCGATCGACAACAACACGGCGAGGACCAAGAATATTCCAGTCAACACTTTTGTCATCCGCACCAAGCAAGTTCCGTCGTCAAAACCATCAATGTCTGACGACTATTCTCTGTCGGCACCGATAAGGTCACAGTCACCACAGCACAGATCCGTCGCGTAAGCCGAAGAAAACATACCAAGTTGTTCCTGAGAAAGAGAGTAATAAAAATGATGATTTGGATGTATCGACGCCCAAATCGTTGCCGGAGGGAGAGATGAAAGAGAGAGAGAGACATCGAAGGAGAAAGTAAGGATGTTAGTTATCTTGTGGGCTTTGCTCATTGTAAGCTCGTTTTGTGAGAAATATCCAACATTTGGAATTAAAAAAAGAAGAAGAAGGGCGTGGATGGATTCGACGCGGAAAGAAGCCGAACTCCTCTCTCTCTCTCTCTCTCTCTCTCTCTCTCTCTCTCTCTCTCTCTCTCTCTCTCTCTCTCTCTCTCTCTCTCTCACACACACACACAAAAAATCCATCTGTGCCAAGAAGAAACATGCCATGAACATTAAGTACCTCATATCTAATTGCAGATTGAGAAGCTCACCCAAGTTACCATACGAAGTAAATAATCAATAGCAGCAATTGCTCATCTCAATCATGTATTAGTCGATGATAGCATCGAGACCCAATACACCTAAATATCCAGTCGCTAAAAGCACCTAAGATTAATCCAATAAACCCAAATCAGTTCACTTAAGAATGATTCAATTCAATCGAACAATTACTCAACTTAAAAATTAATAGCACGAGAGACGTGGGATTAATTTGGTCGTCCTTAACACCTGAAAACAGGAAAGGGAATTCCGGTGAGCGGGGTCGAACAGTCGGATCCTGTTAAGTCATTGGAGGGAAACTGGTTCCAGTTGGATGATTATGTCGGTGGCGGCGATTGAATGATGAGAGATAGAGAGAGAGAACATAGTTTGTGCGATTTGGTGCTGAAAGGAAAAGAACATAAAAATTGATCTTTGCCGTAAAGTAAATCTCAAATTTGTGAGTTAGGTGGATGTCAGGTATTCTCCGTTAGGAGAGAATCTGAATCCCCTAGTTAGTACTATTAGTATCGTCGACTTACTTGCATCTTGTTTAGATGACATGATTTATCGGTTTTGCTTTACTTACCATAATTGCGTGCTCAGAGGTATGCTAATTCCATTTATGATTATTCTCGTGATCTTCTTAAGATGTAAGTAAGCTTGACTATTGTTGAGTTTAGCGTATTTAAATAGTAGTGCTAGTTGTTGGTCTTTGCCAGTTTTTGTACTATTCAGTCCTGTAGGTCTATAATGTGATCTATCTCACCCAATTTTCATGGTGAACGTAAAAAAAATATACGTATAAATTATTGATTTAGTATAGAAATTTAAATTTTTACTTATTAGAAATCTATTATATAGTGATCAATGAATTTGATGATTCCTGATAAATGTTTCTTTTTTATGGTTTAATATATGAAATGTAAAAAACGGTTGGTCGTAGGTTCATTAGTTCACAAGTAACTTGAGAATAATAGATTTTTCTTCAAAATAAAACAAGTTAGAGAACTCCAAAAAATTTGAGTTGTTCCGAACCCTTAAATTTCTTTTGCCCCATCCGGAGTTCACTCTCAAGTTCCACCACTGTCCATGCTAAAAATGCAAGAACTTAGATAAGAGTTTAATTTACAATCATGTTTCGATAGATGAAAGTAATCCTCACAGCAAGAACTCATTAGACTAGTTTTGCACATACCATAAGTGTGGAACTACATATCAAAACATTACTGAATTTTTTTCTTTTCAAAATATGATATTTTAATCTCAAGTAAAACCATTATCAAGAAATTAATTATGTCTTTTTGTTTGTATTTCAAATTATGATTTTCATTGATTGAAATATTTGTTGATATATCTTTTTTTGTTATGTAGATTTATGAATGAATTATTCAAATAACCTTTGTTGACAAGATATTTCACTATTTACATGCATATATATCTTGCAACATTGCATACAAAATATTTCACAGTGATAAAGAATTCATCATGGATCAAGACATAAATAAATTGCCGAATGAAGTATCACCAATTGATCTAAATAAGTTGCCATTTGATCTAAATGAGTTGCTGAATGAAATATCACCATTTGATCTAAATGACATGCCAAATGAAGTATTGCAACTTGAGAATACAAATTTGAGGTATGCAGTATTACTTATAGGACTACATGTACGTGTAAAATTTATGTGTTTATAATACCTTGATCAATGCACAATTAATGTGACGTACTCAATCAAATCTATATTTTTCTTTCCTTTGTATCTTTATTAGCACAAGTGAGTATGTTCAACCATCAACAAAGAAGAACGAAGAGGAAATGAGCAATGAGAAAGAACAAGGGAGTAGTTCATCAAATAGAAAAAGAAAGCAAGAGCCGATATCTAAAGAAATGATAATTGAACTAATGAAGACCTTAACTTAACGTAATCCGAAGCGGTCGTAAGGCTCAGAATTTCCGTGCCAATGTCGCTTAACACAATGGGGGTTGAGGTTGATGCCCCCGACCAGAACTCTGGTTGTGGTTCCTTATTATACGAGGTAATTCGACCATACTTTCCTATACCGCATTATCTCTATGGCGACCTTCCTAAACCCTATCATGTCAATATCTCTGATCAGTACCGGCCTTGGGTATATGCCTAGAGGGCCTGTGCCTATAGCCATCAAGGTAGAGAGGCCCAAAAATTAGGCCCGACTGTAGAATTATACATGTAAATGGGCCACTTTTCTTGTGTTGCCTAGAGCCCCATGAGTTATTTCCAAACTCAGGGTCGGCCCTGTCTCTAATGGTGGCTCTTTGTCATCTCACTACACCTATTCGGGGGGTGGGGGTGGGGGGTTATTGAAAAATTTGATTCATCTGTACTTCCCAAAACCCTCCTCCGACGAGTGATATATTTGTGTTTTGCTGTTACTTCTACGACTATACACATACCCTCTATGGGCCCTTATATTCTAGTAATAAGTAGTTTCTTGCATGTATTTATAGTTTCATCTCATTGCTATTATGTATCGGTTAAACACTATATATACAAGATTGAGGACTTAGGGATAAATCCTCTCAATTTGAGAATTATAAGTAAATGGTTTAAGGCTTTGTCATCCTTCTTCTTATTTTGTTGTACGTGCCCAACTAATTTGTGCAATTGTGAATTCTCAAATAGAAAAATTTGTGCAATTTTGGCATAATATCTTATTTTGCTGTACGTGGCCACTAATGAAATAACACCCAATTAAATATTACCAAACCAAATTACTTCCTATAGATTTATCAAAGATTTGTAGAAAAATTAATTAAATTAGGTGCATGGTGGAGGATGGGTCAACAATTTGGGTGATATAAATCTATGCATGTTAGATTGAGGAAGAAATAGAGATCATGTTCTTCACTATGCACTCGGTCTCTGGCTTTGCTCTTTCTAACTTAAAGCATTTTCTACCGGATCCAGCTTCTGAAATTACAATCTTTACCGCTTTTGTGAAGTTTTTGATCCATTAATGTATGTCTTCTCCACCATACAAACAAATGTGTTTGCCCTTCTCTCAAATAAAATTGAAAGATAAATTTTCTCAAAACTAGCTTAGATAAATGGGACTTATATAACAAATGTAAAGTAAGTAGTTACCCAATAATTTAAGTTCTCATCGATGGAATGATTGGAATATGCTAGAAGTTCAATCATCCACGTCTCTTCTTCCCAAAGCCAAAGTGAATTAGTAAAAGGTCGATTAGTAATATATTTAAAGTCTTGTTAATTTATCTAAACTTGTAGTAAAATCCGGTCATCGCTCACATACATTTTTTTCTTGTAGAGACCTAAACTTGTACAAGAAGAAATCATATGGCATGAAACTCTTCATACCGTGCTCCGATTAGTCTTGCAGGTTCATGAGGATCCAAGCTTGAGGGGAGATGAAATCTGCTCTCACAGTTATAGCTTGTGGTCAGAGCAATGATAATGCATACAAATTTGCTGGTATCTTCTTGAAGATATGCAGTATTACATCCAACAATCCTTATTCGCTTGAGACCCGGTAGCACGCTAACCATTCAACGCGTACCAGCTGCTAACTGGATATTCATATCTTAAGATTGTTGTCTGACCAATCAAAGATGGTTGAAGAACTGTTGTTGAAGTTCCTTCAGGAGTCTAAACCAGCCGAACAAGAGCGCATCTTAAGATGTGATCTCAAAACAGCGGTCACGAAAAATAAGGGTACGGTTAACAGTGGCTTAGTTGACAATGTTTTGAAGAAATTGGACGGGAAATTTACTTTGGATGGGTCACATGTTAGACGAAAGTATGATGATCAACGCAAACATGTATATTTGATCGAAATAGCCAACCCCAAGGAAACGGTGCTGAAGAACCTGTTGGATGAAATATCAGTCATATCTGACTTGAGAGATGATCTTAAGGTAAACAAACAGCCGAGAAGTTATGAGCTCATGGCGGTTTAAATAGTTCTAGCTTATGAACTTTTTCTTCTTGACATGTTTTGTGCCCAAATCAGAGACGATAAAGGTAAAAAACGCATATGGGAACTTATACAACTGCGTTGGAAGCTGCAAAATTGAATGATAAGGCTGCTTCCATATGTACACCAATCTACTCTCGCGTCATTCTCATATCTATCATTATAGGTGAACACAAAATAAACTCAAACCATATGTACACTAACATTTTTATTTAATTTGTTAATCACAAACCAAATATAAACCAACAAATCAAATCAATATAAACTGATGTTCCGACATATAGCATATAAAAAATAAAGCCAACAATATTCTATTACAACTCATAAAAAGATAATTGATTTCAGCAATAAATAAAAAAGAGAATAGTATTTTCCACTTAGCAAATGCTATAGCTTTCTCCTTACAGCGAGGACAATGCAAAACATATTATTCTCCTCGTTCTTCATTATTGAAATCTATTGAGGAAGGCAGCATTGTTTCTTGCACTCCAAATATTGATTACATTGACACGAGTAACAACCATCTTAGACCTCCTAACCCTGGAAAATGCACGAGTCTTGAAAAGAAAAAGGGACTTGGAAAGTGAGAAGTAAGGAGAGTACCATGCTAAAATATATTTTTATAACGAAACATCCGCCCATAATCATGTTCAGTCATGTTGCACATATCCCAAACTGTTAGCATATCACCATTACCATTGAATGTGACCAAGAATGCTTTCCATCTATTTCTTATGCAACCAAATGGGACAACAGATATTGGTTCAATTGACACCTACAATAATAACAAACATAAATTTTGGGATCTTTTGAAAATAAAATAAAAATAAAAATTGTGAATAACTTACTCCTTCCATATTGTCGACTTCATCTTAGCTTCAAACATGTTGTCATATGGTAAGTTGTCAAAAAAATAAGAGCTGTGTATCCTCATTCAAAGGATGGTCAAATTCAAAGGCAATGTCAATGAAATGACATCTTATTCCAAGGAGCCGAGAAGTTATGAGCTCATGGCGGTTTAAATAGTTCTAGCTTATGAACTTTTTCTTCTTGACAAGTTTTGTGCCCAAATCAGAGACGATAAAGGTAAAAAATGCATATGGGAACTTATACAACTGCGTTGGAAGCTGCAAAATCGAATGATGAGGCTGCTTCCATAGCCAGACCTGAGAATTTGACACTGAGGTGAGAAAAAAATAAGTGCTATTTTCTTGTCTTACAAAAAAATTGGTCATATAAAAACAAAACGGACAATTATAGAAAATTATGTCACAGTTATCTAAACCAATCTACTCTCGCGTCATTCTCATATCTATCATTATAGGTGAACACAAAATAAACTCAAACCATATGTACACTAACATTTTTATTTAATTTGTTAATCACAAACCAAATATAAACCAACAAATCAAATCAATATAAACTGATGTTCCGACATATAGCATATAAAAAATAAAGCCAACAATATTCTATTACAACTCATAAAAAGATAATTGATTTCAGCAATAAATAAAAAAGAGAATAGTATTTTCCACTTAGCAAATGCTATAGCTTTCTCCTTACAGCGAGGACAATGCAAAACATATTATTCTCCTCGTTCTTCATTATTGAAATCTATTGAGGAAGGCAGCATTGTTTCTTGCACTCCAAATATTGATTACATTGGCACGAGTAACAACCATCTTAGACCTCCTAACCCTGGAAAATGCACGAGTCTTGAAAAGAAAAAGGGACTTGGAAAGTGAGAAGTAAGGGAGAGTACCATGCTGAAGTATATTTTTATAACGAAACATCCGCCCATAATCATGCTCAGTCATGTTGCACATATCCCAAACTGTTAGCATATCACCATTACCATTGAATGTGACCAAGAATGCTTTCCATCTATTTCTTATGCAACCAAATGGGACAACAGATATTGGTTCAATTGACATCTACAATAATAACAAACATAAATTTTGGGATCTTTTGAAAATAAAATAAAAATAAAAATTGTGAATAACTTACTCCTTCCATATTGTCGACTTCATCTTAGCTTCAAACATGTTGTCATATGGTAAGTTGTCAAAAAAATAAGAGCTGTGTATCCTCATTCAAAGGATGGTCAAATTCAAAGGCAATGTCAATGAAATGACATCTTATTCCAAGGAGCCGAGAAGTTATGAGCTCATGGCGGTTTAAATAGTTCTAGCTTATGAACTTTTTCTTCTTGACATGTTTTGTGCCCAAATCAGAGGCGATAAAGGTAAAAAACGCATATGGGAACTTATACAACTGCGTTGGAAGCTGCAAAATCGAATGATGAGGCTGCTTCCATAGCCAGACCTGAGAATTTGACACTGAGGCGAGAAAAGAATAAGTGCTATTTTCTTGTCTTACAAAAAAATTGGTCATATAAAAACAAAACGGACAATTATAGAAAATTATGTCACAGTTATCTAAACCAATCTACTCTCGCGTCATTCTCATATCTATCATTATAGGTGAACACAAAATAAACTCAAACCATATGTACACTAACATTTTTATTTAATTTGTTAATCACAAACCAAATATAAACCAACAAATCAAATCAATATAAACTGATGTTCCGACATATAGCATATAAAAAATAAAGCCAACAATATTCTATTACAACTCATAAAAAGATAATTGATTTCAGCAATAAATAAAAAAGAGAATAGTATTTTCCACTTAGCAAATGCTATAGCTTTCTCCTTACAGCGAGGACAATGCAAAACATATTATTCTCCTCGTTCTTCATTATTGAAATCTATTGAGGAAGGCAGCATTGTTTCTTGCACTCCAAATATTGATTACATTGGCACGAGTAACAACCATCTTAGACCTCCTAACCCTGGAAAATGCACGAGTCTTGAAAAGAAAAAGGGACTTGGAAAGTGAGAAGTAAGGGAGAGTACCATGCTGAAGTATATTTTTATAACGAAACATCCGCCCATAATCATGTTCAGTCATGTTGCACATATCCCAAACTGTTAGCATATCACCATTACCATTGAATGTGACCAAGAATGCTTTCCATCTATTTCATATGCAACCAAATGGGACAACAGATATTGGTTCAATTGACATCTACAATAATAACAAACATAAATTTTGGGATCTTTTGAAAATAAAATAAAAATAAAAATTGTGAATAACTTACTCCTTCCATATTGTCGACTTCATCTTAGCTTCAAACATGTTGTCATATGGTAAGTTATCAAAAAAATAAGAGCTGTGTATCCTCATTCAAAGGATGGTCAAATTCAAAGGCAATGTCAATGAAATGACATCTTATTCCAAGGAGCCGAGAAGTTATGAGCTCATGGCGGTTTAAATAGTTCTAGCTTATGAACTTTTTCTTCTTGACATGTTTTGTGCCCAAATCAGAGACGATAAAGGTAAAAAACGCATATGGGAACTTATACAACTGCGTTGGAAGCTGCAAAATCGAATGATGAGGCTGCTTCCATAGCCAGACCTGAGAATTTGACACTGAGGCGAGAAAAGAATAAGTGCTATTTTCTTGTCTTACAAAAAAATTGGTCATATAAAAACAAAACGGACAATTATAGAAAATTATGTCACAGTTATCTAAACCAATCTACTCTCGCGTCATTCTCATATCTATCATTATAGGTGAACACAAAATAAACTCAAACCATATGTACACTAACATTTTTATTTAATTTGTTAATCACAAACCAAATATAAACCAATAAATTAAATCAATATAAACTGATGTTCCGACATAAAGCATATAAAAAATAAAGCCAACAATATTCTATTACAACTCATAAAAAGATAATTGATTTCAGCAATAAATAAAAAAGAAAATAGTATTTTCCACTTAGCAAATGCTATAGTTTTCTCCTTACAGCGATGACAATGCAAAACATATTATTCTCCTCGTTCTTCATTATTGAAATCTATTGAGGAAGGCAGCATTGTTTCTTGCACTCCAAATATTGATTACATTGGCACGAGTAACAACCATCTTAGACCTCCTAACCCTGGAAAATGCACGAGTCTTGAAAAGAAAAAGGGACTTGGAAAGTGGGAAGTAAGGGAGAGTACCATGCTGAAGTATATTTTTATAACGAAACATCCGCCCATAATCATGCTCAGTCATGTTGCACATATCCCAAACTGTTAGCATATCACCATTACCATTGAATGTGACCAAGAATGCTTTCCATCTATTTCTTATGCAACCAAATGGGACAACAGATATTGGTTCAATTGACACCTACAATAATAACAAACATAAATTTTGGGATCTTTTGAAAATAAAATAAAAATAAAAATTGTGAATAACTTACTCCTTCCATATTGTCGACTTCATCTTAGCTTCAAACCTGTTGTCATATGGTAAGTTGTCAAAAAAACAAGAGCTGTGTATCCTCATTCAAAGGATGGTCAAATTCAAAGGCAATGTCAATGAAATGACATCTTATTCCAAGGTCCTCCATTCCAGCTCCGTCGTTCCTCACATGAATCACTAAAACAAAAATTAATAAGAAAGAGCGAATTACAATTACGAGCAAGGAAACACACCCTAATTTTTTTTTACAGAGACTTCTAAATTTCAGAAATTGGACAATCAACACCAAAGAAAAACATAAAAGTATAATCATTCCACCAGCAATAGTACAAAACCTTACTGTTTAAGAAATGAAAGTTAAAGATATTGACCTAGGAATTGCTAGCAAGAGATCACCGAAGAAGCAAAATAAAATAAACACATAAGATTATACAAAATAATCCTTCATGTATAAGTTCACAAATAAGTTTTCATCTCATATTGTTTGTAAACTTGTAAGCATATTAATATATAACCACTGTTATAAGACTCCATAAGTGTTAATTGACAAAGCTATGTACTATGAATTGATACCATTTTACTGTATCTCAAACTAGTAACAAAAACACAGTCACACCAGATTTCTTCAATATAAGAGAAGAGGAGGAAGAACAAATTAAGCCATAAATCCTCAGCCTCAAGGAAAATATGCATCCATATACATCAAAATAACTGATGACATTTTTCATATGCATGTATCTTTTTGTAATCTGATTCTTCCCAAACCACAACCCTATTAAAAGATTAGGAATATTAATTTCACAACAACAATTATCTCAATTTGCCGAAAACGAAAACTATTTATACCTTATATAATCACATTCAAAATGACCACAAACATATATTCACAAACCAGTAAGTTCACTTAATTAGACATGCATAACCAAAATATCAACTAGTCTTCCACTTATTATTCAGAAATCCTTAAATAAAAAGATCAATTTTTTTTTCTCACCTTGATCAAGATTCAATCTTAGCAGAGTTTTCTATTGTAAACCAATACTATCCAAATCCTAGATTACCACACCCACAGTTAACAAATAAACATCAACACAATTACTTTTTTTACAACACAATTAATTGCACCTATGCTCCACATGTCTTGTGCCTTGAATATTCCTTAAAGGCCAAACATCACAGTGGTTCATATCTAACAACACAAAAACTGTGTTCACAATATTCATAAACATAATCACCAAAGATTGTAAACAGAGACATCACCAACAACATGTAGAGGATATTCTTCACTTCTATGAAAAAGAGTTAAAAATTAGAGTAATCAGTTCAGCCCGATTTTTAAAATCCGACTGTATGAGTACTCAAATTAAGAACCTCAAACTTAAGAAAAATAGTCGCATGAAAAAAAATTGAAATTCGCAACTGAATGAACAACAGAGATGGTTAACAAAGAAGACAAGAGATATTGAAATGACTATGACTAACATTTGGCTAGTGAATACATATAAAAATTAGCTTGTTCCCCAAACAAACCTTCATAAGAAAAATTCTTATATCATGACATATTTTCTTAAACGCATCACAAATTTATGTCACATTAGTATTTAAACTAATCTACTCTCACATTGTTCTCGTATATACTAATATAGAAAAACACAAGAACAAATCCAAAACATATGTATGTGAACATTTATATTAATTTTTTTTAAAGACGATCCTCATGGGGAGTCTTGGAGATACAATCAAATATATATTTTGCTTTCATTTGTATCTTTATTAGCACAAGTGAGTATGCTCAATCGTCGACAAAGAAGAACGAAGAGGAAATGAGCAATGAGAAAGAACAATGGAATAGTTCATCAAATAGAAAAAGAAAGCAAGAGCCGGTATTTAAAGAAATGATAATCAAAGCAATGGAAGACACTAACTTAACGCAATCTATAGCGGCCACAAGACTTGGAGGTTTCCGTGCCAACATGGCTTAACGCAATTGGGGCTGAGGTTAATGCCCCCGGCCAGAACTTCGGAGGTGGTTCTGGGGTTATTGTATGAGGTAATTCAACCATACTTTCATATACCGCATTATCTCTCTGGTGGCCTTCCTAAACCCTATGATGTCAATGTCTCCGATGGTGGCTCTTCGTCATCTTACTACACCTATTCGGGGGGGGGGGGGGGGGGGGTGGGGGATATATATATTGAAAAACGTGATTCATTCCTACTTTCCAAAACCCTCATCCGACGAGTGATATATTTGTGTTTTGTTGTTACTTCTACGACTATACACATACCCTCTATAGGCCCTTATAGTCTAGTAATAAGTAGTTTCTTGCATGTATTTATCGTTTCATCTCATTGCAGTTATATATCAGTTAAGCACCATATATACAAGATTGAGGACTTAGGGATAAATCCTCTCAATTTGAGAATTATAAGTAAATGGTTTAAGGCTTTGTCATCCTTCTTCTTATTTTTCTGTACATGTCCCACTAATTTGTGCAATTGTGAATTCTCAAATAGAAAAATTTGTGCAATTTTGGTATGATATCTTATTTTTCTGTATGTGGCCACTAATAGAATAGCACCCAATGAAATATTACCAAACCAAATTACTTCCTATAGATTTATCAAAGATTTGTAGGAAAATTAATTAAATTAGGTGCATGGTGGAGGATAGGTCAACATTTTGGGTGATATAAATCTATGCATGTTCGATTGAGGAAGAAATAGAGATCATGTTCTTCACCATGCACTCGGACCTTGACTTTGCTCTTGTAAAGACCTGACCACAAATTAGACTCTAATACTAATTTGAGATTAGGTCAACACTTTTAATACTTACATTCAAACTATTCTACAGAAAATTTGACATAACCTCCTCATAAAATCTAAATCTATCAAATTTCCTACCTAACATGTTGCACTTCAAACATCTCAACATATATATCACAAATAAATCGTGGCCACTAGTGCCATATGGATTTCTCAACTAACATAAAGATCTCATATAACTTCTAGAAGTAACCACATAAATCCCATAAGGTTTACAACAAGACATAAGTTTCTAGACTTCATAAAAATACAACTGAGGAAACGAAAGACTCAAGGTACTCAGAGCATTCTATTTTACAAGACTAGTAGGTTAGCTAGTAACCTACTAGGTAAGGACGATCACACGAGTCCTAGGCCTCTGAAGCAGGTGCATACCCTCTGGATCACAACTGTAAGCTGGGCAACGAGAAATCGAAAAGTCCAGGGGAAATGCACAAATATTAGAAAAATCACTAGAAGTGAGTGGACAAAATAAATCTTGAATAAACATAAGAAAAATCGTATGCCTTTCTCCGAAAATAAATAAACTGAAAACAAGCGAGTCTAAATAAAACAATGCAAGCGCGTGTGGAGGAAAAACATAAAAACAAAGTCAACGGGTGGTATTCTTAGCCCTCCCGGACGAGTCATCGGGGAATGTATTCTTGGCCCTTCCCGGCACCCACTCGGTGATTAGCCGAGTGGCCGATGCATCGATGCATTATCATATTCTTGTCGTGCATAAAAATCATAAAAAATGCAGTACCTCCATGCATAATCATAGCTCATGCAATCATGTGATATCATACTAGCATACTCATAAGCATAAAATGTATCATGTCTTAAATGCGTAACCATAAACATCATAGTAACTTAACATAAATGAAATCACAAGTATAAATATCTAGACTCGCTACAACAGTGAAAAACAAAAGTCCACTCACAGATTACAAGTAGTCTTGTGATGTGGCGGAATTCCCTTCACCAAACTCTCGATTCCTTGATCAACAAAAATGGTGGCCGGACGACGACTTTTCCGACGGGTCAGGCGGTGGATTGGGTCGGGTCAGCTACACGGGTCTCGTCCCACACCAGGTCAAACACAACCCATTTCTTATTAGGGTCCCCCCTCCCCAGCTATTTATACTCCATTCCAAAAATCAAATCAACGATCACGATTGAATCGAAAAAAGATCGTACAACCACAAAAATTCCCGATTAAGATTAATTTCTTCAATTATTACACCCCGACAAACTTCTAAAATTTATAACTAATGCTTTGATTATCCGAAAAATTCCTCAAAAAGTCCTACAAGCTCGAATTAAAATTTCCTATAAATCATCTGAAGGAGGTGAAGTTCAATTCCCAAAGGAAGAAAAAAAGTCATTTAATGACCCATAAATTATGACTAACATATGGCAAAACCAATACGCATAACTAAACATGTTTCATTTGGTTTGGGTCGTTACAATCTACCCCCTTAATAAAATTTTGCCCTCAAAATTTACATACCTATTACATGAATAGATATGGGTATTACTCACGCATCTGTTGCTCGGTTTCCCAAGTTGCCTCCTCAACTGAATGGTTTCACCATAGAACTTTCATTAGAGGAATAGTCTTGTTACGAAGTTCCTGAACCTTCCAGTCAAATATCTGAACTGGTTCCTCTACATAAGTTTGGTCTTCGCGTATCAGAAGTTGTTTAGGTACAAGAATGTGGAATGGATCAGAAATATACTTTCGTAACATAGACACATGAAAAACATCATGAACTCGAGCCATCTCAAGTGGTAACACCAAACGATAAGCAATTGCACCCATACGTTCAGATATCTCATAAGGCCTAATATAACATGGACGGAGTTTACCACGCTTCCAGAAACGCACAACACCTTTCTAAGAAGATAATTTCAAAAATACCCAATCACCAACCTCAAACTCAAGATCTTTCCTCCTATTGTAGGCATAGCTCTTCTGACGGTCTTTGGCCACTTTAAGTTTGTCATGAATGATATGAACTTTCTCTGAAGTCTCCTGAATTAACTCTGGACCAATGAGCTTCCTCTCACCAACCTTGTTCCAACACAATGGAGTCCTACATTGTTTCCCATACATAGCCTCATTTGGTGACATGCTGATACTAGCCTGATAACTGTTATTGTATGCGAACTCCATGAGATGCAATTGCTGGTCCCAACTCCCTTTGAATTGCAAAACACAACACCGCAACATGTCCTCCATGGTCAGAATTTTCCTCTCAAATTGACCATCAGTTTGAGGGTGGAAAGTTGTATTGGAATGCAGACGAGTCCCCAACTCTCTCTGCAGTGCTTTCCAAAATTCAGAGGTAAATTGAGAGTCAAGATCAAAAATAATAGACACTAGCACACCATGCAACCTCACTATCTCATTCAAATAGAGCTTAGCCAACCTACCTATTGGAAGTTTTCTAGACACGAGAAGGAAGTGAGAGGACTTCGTGAGGCGATCCACAATCACCCACACACTAGTATTACCATTATAAGTACGTGGTAACTTATAAACAAAATCCATGGTGATGTGCTCCCATTTCCATTCTGGAATCTCTAAGGGTTGTAGCTTTTCAGAAGGCTTTTGCCGCTCCGCTTTTACTTGTTGACAAATTTCGCATATGTTTATAGGCATTAATTTCCCTCTTCATATTCCTCCACCAATAATACTCCGTAAGTGTCAAATACATTTTAGTACTTCCTGGATGCATGGTATAATCTAAGCAATGAGCTTCATCGAGTATCTCCTCCTTAAGCTCCTCAATTCTAGGGACACACAACATTCCATTGAATAACAAAGTGTCATCATTCCTTAACTGACACTCTGACTCTCCACTACTTCGAATTATCTCCTTCTTACTAAGAAAATACGAATATGCATCTTGCGTTTCCAGCACCCGATCTAACAATCTAGGGCGGACTTAAAAACTAACTAACAAATAGCCATCATCACTTGCATGCAACTCTGCTCCCATCACCCGTAAGTAAGCTAAGAGTGGTACCCTTCCAACACATGCATGAGACACTGAAACTCCGAGTTTCCTACTAAGAACATCAGCAACAACATTAGTTCTACCTAATATTCAAGTTTGGTTGAGAGCGGAGATACGTGACACTTTTATGATCTGTGAAAATCTGACATTGGGCCCCATAGAAATAATTTCTGCAACTCTTTAACGCGTAAACGATAGCTGCTAACTCAAAGTCATGAATAGGATAGTTCACCTCATGAGGTTTCAATTCCTTATAGCCATAGGCGATGGCATTCCAATGCTGCATCAATACACAACCCAAACCATGCCTAAAAGCATCACTGAAAATGGTATATTCCCTACTATTATTTGGTAGAACCAACATTGGTGCAGTTGTCAGCCTCTCCTTCAATGTCTAAAAACTCAGCTTGCAAGCATCAGACCACTCAAATCTGACTCCCTTCTTAGCTAAACGAGTAAGTGGTGTTGCAATTCGTGAAAAGTCTTCCATAAAGCGACGATATGAAATGATCCAACCCTAAATTAACTAGTAATCTAGGATCACACCCTAACGACAAGTCCTTAACTACGGATTTCTGTAAATTTTTTGACATAATTTCCTCTACGAAGTGGACTACCAGAAACCTGCAAGAAAATCATACTTCAGATTTCCCACAAACAATACCGTGAACCACCAATGTCCACCCGGATTTCTCAATAAAGTGCGAAAAATAAATTAATTAAAATGGTGGAATAATAATACAGAAACTGAAAATTCATAATCAAGCAGTACTAACAATTTACTACCAACACAGAAAAATATTTACAACACTAGTTTTCAGAGCGACTTCTAGGAGTAGAATAAACAAATGAAAATATACTGCTAGTGGCTGAAACCTACAAGAAGGTATGATGACGTGGTGGACTCAAAGCCTCTGGAGATCCAAAATCCAGCTCAGGAGAAGCACTGCAATCTGGGCACGGAGAATCGAAAGACCCAGGGAAAGACATATAAAAACAGAAAAGAAAACGTTAGCGTGAGACTTTAATTTCATGCATTTTCGCTATTTTCTGTGAAATAATGCGAGTTCAAAACTAAATAATTGAAATATAGCTCCCAGGCCACCTAACCTGAGGCGTTAAACTGAAATGAAAATTATGCAAATATATGACGAGATCAACCCTGGGCTACCTGACCTGAGTCGATCTGGGTTAGACGAGGCCACCTAACTTTCCATAACCAGATATCCGGTGATCAGCCGAATAGATAGAGCATTGATGCAAACTAAACAAACCATCACAAAGAAAGCCTATGAATAAACGCTTTTAAAACATACCATAAAGCGTACTGCTAAAAATAATAACTCGCAATCAACTGAGAAAATAAAGGTCCACTCACCATACTATGTCGGGATATTCATAAAGTCGTAACCTGCTAATCATCGAAATAATCATTAGACACGGCTCGCTAACTCGAAATCCATTGTGTTCGTCATGAAATTATGAGCAGAACGACAAAAAAATTTGTCGAAAGTTCCACTTCACCGAAGTTCTAACTTGCACGGCGGCGCGTGGGGCCACGCACCACCGCTGGCAGCGGCCAAAATCCCACTGGCTCTAAATAGAGCAACCTACACATCAAAACGTTCTTCTCAATAAGCCAAACAACATTGATGAAGAACACGGAGCCAAATTCTAACCGGAAAGGCGCCAAATTGCCAGAAAATGGAAAACCCACTGGAAAATTTAATTCACACGATCGCCGGTGTCTGGCCACGGAAAGGGTTGAGATGTGTCCCAATCAACTCTTCTCCACCTGGGCTTCAAAACCTTTCTGGGTCCGACGTCCAATACCACCGTGAGCACCACTACCGTTACCATGAAAATTCACCCGAATCCAGCCGATTTCTCTGCCTAGATTTGTCGTCCTCCGGCCACCAACGCCAGAGATGTTGCCACCAAACGATAGATGAGATCAAGCCCAATAATTCCCGACCAATTTCACGGCCAAAGGTGGCCGAAAACCGCCACGTCGCCGCCGTCGTCCACGGTGGCTAAACCGGGTTGGTAAGCCCGGTCAATACGGGTCAACCCGTGTTTCCAAAAATGGAAACTTTTTTTTGACTTTCCCAAAATGGAAACCCCTATTTATACATGCGATTTTGAAACTAAACGTTTTCCAATATTTTCGTAAAATTTTCGCTGACCATAACTTATTCGTCGTAACTCTGATTTCAACATTTGACGTGGTCATGAACTCGTATCGACAAACTTTACAACCTTATCCAAAGAAATTTTTTGAAAGACATAATTGATAAATTCTCGATAAATTACCAGCGAAAGTTACCAATGGTAAAAACTAATTACCCTCGACGGTTAACGTAATTAATTAGCAACTAACCGCATAAGTTTCAATTATCACGTAATATTGTTCTGGGTCGTAACTATCTACTCCCCTTACAAAAATTTTGCCCTCAAAATTTAATTATAACGAACAACGGGAGAATTTCTAAATTATTGTTCTATCCAACGACTTCAAGCTCATACGAATAAACGCATCTAACAGAATGATCCAAAAACTTGTTACTAAACTAACTTCTCATCAACATTTCACGCTCAATAAATCTGAAGTTATAATAACTACTCCATATAAATCTGATACCGGGAATGACATAATTCAAATTCGGTAACGTGCATACTTAAAAGCTTCTGATAACCATTCCATAACTAATGGCCAAATGTACCAACAAACTCTAACTCTATCGGCCAGATTTACCCAGAAATGCATAGACCAGGGTCCCACAAATATAATTACATGGGTAGTGGTGTGGTTCCAACACAGAAGTGGCACATAAATTGCCATCAGAACCCAGCACCAGAAACTAACCGAAATGTCCAATCACGTACACTCACCCATCAAGTGGATACTAAAACCACCAATATAGAAACAGGGAACCCATCCGCAATGAATTTCTAACCTTATATCATTTTCGAAATTATTTACAGAAAATTGGGTATAGTCTCCACTAAAATGTAAGGAACCCAAAAGCCTGTATAACGAAAGTATTTCAATAATCTCAACTCAAGAATATAAACTGTGGGTTTCACACCCCGAATGGATTACTTACAAATTAACAGAGCTATACTCCAAACATAAATCACTAATATTTATCTGATTTCATGAATCATATTGATCGCCAAAATATATATCTCCGCCATTTATAACTCCCAAAAATATACTACCTCAACAAATTTTGTACAATACCATAAAGAGCCTCAAAAGGAAACATTTGTAATAAGCCTCAAATAAACCCAAACCATGGGCAAGAACGAGGGAGTTAAACTGACATCGCAATTTACTACAAATTGGAGATATAAACTCGACATTCCATCTGAGGTTCCTGAATAGTCGCCACTATTAAATTATTAATATCTAATAAATGTCAAAAATAAAACCTAAATCTCATCATACACTTGATCATTTCCCGGATCCCAAATACTCAAGCTTGAAAACTAACTGCCCTCCGCAGCTATACTTTAATAATTTACCCATATGGCTCGCACAAGAACATAACTACTATTTACATGAGCCAATAGACCCTAAGAAATTTGGCATAGGCCACCAATACATATATATCTAGGGCGACACAATTAGTCCATTGAAAATAATATAATATAGGAACGCCAAACCCATACTAGAATATCATCTTGATTGAATAATCGAATTGCTACAACCCTTCATGCTGTACCATCGTAGATATTATAATTCCTCTGACTTATTCTCGGTGAAGAATAATCAGAAAATCAGAGTACTGCGAAATACAAGAAATGCAACAATTCTCGATAACACGCAGCGTTAAAAATTCGAATTTTCATAAAGCTGAAAGAAATAAATGAAATCATTGTCACCAAGCATAACCCTAGTCATAATTCACACTCGTGGGTAAAATTCTTATAAACTTTTGCACGTGATAAGCGTTGGGTGATCAATAGGAAGCTCTAAATCACGTCTAGGAAAAATTTGAAAATCGTACAACATACAAATTTTAAATCATACCCATCAACTACTAATCTCCATGTACACCTATAACGCTCGCAAACCCTCATCTGACATCGAGCCAAAACGATTTAATCTATGCAACATAACATACAGGCCACCGGTCCAATGTTAATACAATATATTTTCTTCCGTAACTCGTGTGATTAATAACTAAAAGAAATACATTTGCAGGCTGGCGGTATGAAACGAACGGTATCCTTTCAAAAAGAAATGTGTTCATGACATAAAATGAACACAATTAATGCAAAAAAAAAGTACAAGTAAAAATATTTTAGGCTAACAGAACTGAATTATTGGGATACCTCAAAGAATGAATGAGTTTCAAGGAAATATCAAGATTAAGTAAATTATCAATTCACGGCAATGGATAATTGTTCTTCACCTAATCTTAGTTCAGTTTCCGGTAAGCGATACATAACCTCATTGAACCATCAATCCCGTTCAAAAATAATATTAGGGCTCCACATGATAAAATTCTGGGACGAATAAAATTCTCATCGATCAATTCTTGATGTTGAGTCTACCACTCCCGCAACTCAGCTGGAGTCATAAGATAAGATACTTGAGTTATAGAATCGGTACCCAATAATAACTCAACAATAGAATATCTCCCGAACCATAGGTAAACCTGGTAACTTCTTGAGAAATATAACCGGATACACACTAACTTCTTTAATTGTATCAATATAGAAAGTAGAGACACAAACTGTTACCACATGTGCCAAGTATGCGGTACATTCCTCCCGCAACATTATCACAGCCTCCATGGCCGAACCCAGACACAAAATAACACGTTTACCGCACCACAAAGCAAAAACTCAGGAAACCAAACTCCAAACACCACTTCTCAATAATCGTCTACCAATGCCTAATGATGGCTCAAGAACTCCATGCCTAAGATTAAATCAAAATTTACTAGTTACATAAGTACTAGATCAGTAGACAAACTAAAACCTCCAAATATTATACTTCATCTGCTAACATCACATCGCCAGAGGGATAAATTTACTCACCACAATTTCGGAGAAAATGGGGTAGGTATGTTGACTATAGATGCTAGCCTTACCGCTAAATAATGAACGCGTCACCCACCAGATCAAACAAGATATAACAACATTTTCAAAAACATTCAACGTTTAAATAATGACCTCAAAAGATATTCGAGGCTCCCGCAAAATCATTCGGTGAAGGCGAGCCTAACCTGACAATCCTGCCAGTCGTTCTTTAGACCTCAGTCCTAGTATACTGGTGGTCGGGGTGATGGCATAGATCTAACTCCCGAAGTAATTCTATGGTCACCACCAAAACTTAAAGCTAGAATTTTACCAGAGGTGTCCCTCTATGGATAGTCCCTCATAAAAAGGTCCACTTGACCACTGTGATATCATACAGATATCCCCAACGGGCACTGCCTATCACGATATTTATGGAAAATGTTAAATAAAATATCTGGGCACTGGGGAAATAAATCCAGACCCACCAGAATTCACCCAAAACTCTCGTCTCAGGAGTCGGCTCCTCCTCCATCACGGAAAACAACACGAATGATGGGCGCCAAGAGCTAAGGTATGAAATCTCTTGCCAGAAGATGATGTGGAACCAACTATGCTATAACCTCTACTCGTTTAATATCTCTGGCAGGGTCCACTTACTCAAATCGTCAAATAACACCTCTTCTTAGACCCCAACATTTCTCCCTCACTGTTCAGACAAAACATAATGCAAATCGAAACGGGCAATTAAACCTGTCCTGATACACCATAGCTGAAAAATTTCCTCGTATTCACGAACTCAACATGCTTCCTCTCCTCATTTTCCTTACTGGAAAGCGATACCTCTAAAAATCACTGATCTTGGCCCACAAAGTTGCAACGTACTTCCTGCCTCTCGGTGCTCATCCACCAACCATAGTCATGGTCCTGCAGTAGGCCTATAACTAACTTTGTCCTCTACTCAGGTATTAGCTGAGGACGCATATGGTCGCAAACTCGATCGATCACGATAAACCAGTTCTCACACACCACTGGTTGTGAGAACCAGGGAAAGGCACAATACCTGCCTTATTGGCCCGATTACAAAATTATCACGGTCCTCCCGTGGTGTTGGCATCATGCGTGCGAATAGCTCAAGCATCTACTGGGCCAATAACTGCGCCTCATCCTGAAGAGCTAGTTGTCGAGGCATGATGATCTACGAGTCCACCACTACTAATAAGGCCACAGAACTAGACCAAGAAAACTGGCTCAACTAGAAGACTTTGAACACTTAACAATGCATAAGACTTGGAGGTGGTAGGGATCCACCGGCCGGTCGGGCGACCCCTCCCGGGAGTGTTGTACACTATCAAATGTCCGAACTGAACTGACCAAAGAAGTCTACATAATCTGTAACATAATGCTCTGATGCCAACTTAAAGGACCCAACCCTAGATTAACTAGTAATCTAGGATCATGCCCTGACGAAAAGACCTTAACTACAGATTTTAGTAAACTTTTTGACATAATTTCCTCTACGAAGTGGACTGATCTACGCATTTTATGCTTGATTATTAATGTAATTCTCTCTACATTTTTCTATGCTATGAGCTTAGTAAATACGTTTCTAATTTACTTTATATTTTTAGGTAGAAGAATAAAGGAGGATGGACAAAAGGAGCAAAATGGAGCTGAAAATGTATTAAGGAGGAAGTTCCTAATTCTGGAGAAGAAATGGTCCGAGAAATGGTCTTTAAATGGTTACTAAAATGCATGCCCACATGGTGTCAAGAATTGGAAACCATTTGACAAATAAAATGGATACCAAAGTGGTGCAAATGAAGAAGAAGACATTCCCCTTGTGCGAACCAGGAAAGAGCAATATTGCTGAAATTATAGAGATCCTTAGAGCCGAAGTCATGGAAGATATTTGAAGATTATTTGTACCTGATTTGAAGGCCAAAATATGCTAAGATATATGATATATTCGGCCAAGGAAGCTTGGAGGAAAAGGAATGCAAGATTTGAAGATATCAAGATTTCCTACTCCTTGTAGAAGAAGAAAATCTGGGCTGCCAGGTCACCCAACTTCAAAAGGGCACCGAATATGCAAATTAACTCCGAATTTAATGATCAGATATGTTATTTGATAGCCCTTGAAGTCTTCTTTCCAACGAATAAAGAATTATAATTTTTCAAGATTTACAGCTCCTGAAAATTGTGTTTGAATACAGACTGTCAGATTTACCCGGGTACACAAGGAAAATCTTGTTTTGGTAGGAAAAGACCTAATCTTCTTCTATAAATTGGAGAGATTTGCTCATTCATCATGATCACTTATTCTATAGCCTATGATCTTCCAAATACTCTAATCCTCCCTATAAATTAAGCCGACATCCTAAGGAGCCGACTACGCCATCAAACCGCCACACCTTCACCTTCACCGACGCATATGGGATTCCGAACGTCATCCACCAAAGAAGTCTAGTTCTCTTGAGTATCCATAGGGGATTCCGAAGATATAAAAGTGTAACAATGATCTCTTTACTCCGTAGTCGCTTTTTGTGTATTAAACTTGTTTGTGTGTTTTGGATGATTGTATTTCGGTTTTATTACATAAGTAAATTTCAATAAATTTTCCATGTGTTCCTTATTCTAGATTTCAATTTGCATGAAGATAATTGGTTCTTAATGCTTTGGTTTTGATTTAGGGGATTCCTAGTCTAGATCAATGGTGTTTAGAGGATGCCTAGCACAAAATATGAATTATGCATGTTTAATCAAAATTTAGGGTTATGGGATTTCGGTAGTGTTGTTATTTGCATGTGTTAATAAATGAGTTAGATTATGGAATAAGTTGATCACCTGTATATAATTAATTAGGTTTTCTTTTTGTTTCAAAACATGGTATGTGTTTTAGGATCTTCTACGTGTTTGCTTGTCTATGAGTCAATGCATGTTAGAGTCCTAGGATTATGTGTTATGTTTGAAACATTTTTAGTAAATAAATTAGGTAATTAAAAACAAACTTTCAAACCCCTCATACCTTTTATTTTGTGTTTATAAACGTTGTCATGCATTAGTACCCTCAATCCCCGGTTAAGAACGATCTCTACTTATCAATGCTACATCTACAAAGAAGAGTTTTAAATTGCATACGTGTGAACTATGTGTTGAGTGTCTACTTTGTGTTAATATTTGATGCATGTTTTACGCGTTATCATGGACTACCAGAAACCTGCAAGAAAATCACACTTTGGATTTCCCACAAACAATACTGTGGATCACCAATATCCACCCAGATTTCTCAATAAAATGAGGAAAATAAATAAAATAAAATGCTGGAATAATAATACAGAACTTGAAAATTTATAATCCAGTAGTACTAACAATTTACTACAACACAGAAAAATATTTAAAACACTAGTGTTCAGAGCGACTTCTAGGAGCAGATTAAACAAATGAAAATATACTGCTAGTGGCCGAAACCTACAGGAAGGTATGATGACCCGGTGGACTCAAAGCCTCTGGAGATCCAAAATTTAGCTCAGGAGAAGCACTGCAATCTGGGCACGGAGAACCGAAAGGCCCAAGGAAAGGTATACAAAAACATAAAAGAAAACATTAGCCTGAGTGGACAAAAATAATATAATAATCTACGTAAATCGCTAAACTGTAATTTCATGTCTTTCCGCTATTTTCTGTGAAATAATGCGAGTTCTAAACTGAATAACTGAAATATAAATGGAGGTGCTTTCCCAGGCCACCAAACCTGATGCGTTAAACTGAAATGAAAATTATGCAAATATATGACGGGATCGTCCCCAGGCCACTTAACCTGAGTCGATCTGGGTTAGATGATGCCACCTAACCTCCCTACCTGGTTATCCAGTAATCAGCCGAATAGCTAGAGCATCTATGCAAACTAAACAAACCATCACAAAGCAAGCCTCCGAATAAACGCTTTAAAAATATGTCGTAAAGCGTACTGCTAAAAATAATAAACTTGCAATCAACTGAGAAAATAAAGATACACTCACCGTACTATGCCAGGATATTCATAAAATTATAATCTGCTAATCAGTAAAATAATCATCAGACACGGCTTACTAACTCGAAATCCATTGTGTTCGTCATTAATTACGAACGGAACGACATAGAATTTTGTCGAAAAATCCACTTCCCCAGAGCTCTGCTGCGCACGGCTGTGCGTGGGACCACACACCACTGCCGGCAGCGGCCAAAATCCTACTGACTCCAAATCGAGCAACCTACACATAAAAACGTTCATCTCAACAAGCCAAACAACATTGATGAAGAACACGATGCCAAATTCTAACCAAAAAGATGCCAAATTGCCAGAAAATTTAATTCACACGATTGCCGACATCCGGCCATGGCAAGGGCCGAGATGTGTCCCTATCGACTCGTCTCCACTTGGGCTTCAAAACCCATCCCGACGTTCAACACCACTTTGACCACTGCCACCGTTACCATGAAAATTCACCCGAATTTGGTCGGTTTCTCCACCTGGATTTGTCGTCCTCCAGCCAACAACGTTGGAGATGTTGCTACCAAATGATAGAAGAGGTCGAGCCCAACAATTCCCGACCAGTTTCATGGCCAAAGGTGGCCGAAAACCCCCACGCTGTTGAAGGATGTTCCCTGGACGGAGCCGAGTCCTTCCTTCGATCCATCGAAGGGGGATTTCAATCCATCGAAAAAATGCATGTTACAAATGTTTTCATGATATCCCCTATTTTGAGACACTATTTAATGTATTGGTCAGATTTGCTGATATTGGGTACCTTTCTGACCCATATACAGGATGTTCCCATACAGGTTATTAACCTTAGGAAACATGACAGTTCCTTGGAGAACAACTAAGTAAACCCTTGTTGCTATTACCTCGAACTATTCTAAAGATTAAAGCTTTCAATGAAGTTGTTGATGGGTGTGTCTGGTATAAGACAATAATATACCATATTCGAGGGTCTAGAGGATTATCATCTACTATGACAACACCAAATTGCATCCTTATGGATAATGCGATTTGCATTGAATAAATGAAGTTGGTTTATATTAAGGGTGTTATACTTAATTTCGCCATAGTACTCCTACAGTCAACAACAACAGTAGCTGTTGAACATTCAGGTGAACCATATTGGTCTTGCTAATAATGTTGTGAACTTGTTTACCAAGTCACTTCCTAAATCTACTTTTGTGAAACATGTGAGAAGCATTGGTATGCGGAGGTTATCTGAACTCCTAGTCTAAGTTTAAAGTCAGGAGGAGTTTCATTTCTGTAGACATCAAGGGGAGTCTACATCACATGTAGTAGCCTTAGTGGTTGGTGCGTTGTACTCTTTTTCCCTTAGCCTAAGCTTTTGTTTTACCCATGAGATTTTTGTTTGCTTTGCGAGGTTTCTAATGAGATAAAAACTCATGCATCATTCTTATGACCATCGACACAAGGAGTATTTAAGAAGATTTATTCTCCATTAATCCTGGTGTGTATCTTGTCCTAGTTAGGTATTGATTAGATTAGATTGATACGAAGAATCCCTGTTATATTGGGACACTTATTGTAATAGATTGTATCAGCCAGTATTTAAGGAATTTTATTAATGAGAAGATTTACTTCTTTCTGTCTATTCTACTTTTTCCTGCAACAAGAACATAATTTTTTTTGCCTAGTACCCCAAACTCTAAGAGCAACTGCAACGACACCGATCTTGCTCAAGCAGATGGTGGGTTTGATTGGACGATGCTCGAGTAAACGGAAAACAGAAATGAAGTGGACGAAAATGAAGAGGTGACCGCTCGTTGACCTCGCGCACAAGCAACGGATCGAGCAAAGATTGCTCCGGCAAGTGATCGAGCGCTTGGCAAAACCCAAGGCATGTGGGTGACGTTAGGCCGATAAGATTTTTTTTATATCTAGCCCGTGCATTTAAAAGGGTAAATTAAAAATTTTGACGCGTGAATAAGAAAGCAACATGTGGCCCTTTACCTTGGTTAAAATCCTGCAACGGTCCACTTGATCTGGGCCGTTGGATTGGAATCTAAAATTCGATCCAACAATCCAAATTTAAAGAAAACAGCTATTTTTTTCGACGAAAATAAACGGGCAGAATGAAAAATTTACAAAAAAAACCTCTAATATTTTCCTATAAATACTACATTTTTTTTCACAACTCACACTAATTTGTGCACAACAAATTTCACATCTCCCTCAATCTCTTCTCTCATTTCCTTGAGCATTTTTTTTTTTGAAAAAATAACCACCCATTGGCTTCTTTCTGAAGATTTACAAATGTGTATCTCTTTTGCACATCATAGTGTTGATGAATTCACCGGCAACAAACAAAGGAATGACAAATTTTGGGAGAAAATTCATGCTGATTACATGCAAAATTGGGTGTCATCGGAAGGTGAAACACCTCAGGAGGAAACTAGGACCCAAATCACGCTTGTGTCTCACTATAATAAGTTCAAGCTATCATTGCAAAAATGGGGTCAATGTTTGTGTGACGCACGTAAGCGTAAAGCTAGCGACACTTCTCATATGGATGAGGTAAGTCCCTATACTTTTCTCATCTTATTTTTATTTGATTACTACTATGAATTATGTAATTGATATATCAAATGTTTGTAAATATGCCATATTGTGCCATAGCCAATAAATTTTTTTTAGATAAAGCAAGCTCAAGCATACTACTATGCCGCCAATAAAAGACCGTTCACCTACTTTGAATGTTATGAAGTTCTTAAGGACCATCCAAGTTACATTGAGGTGGAACCAAGTACTCCATCTCTGTATGCAAGCTCTTTTGAAGCTACTCCATCCTCCGTCGAATCATCTCCAATCATCAATTTGGATAACGAGGAAGTGAATGAAGCACCACAAGGCAATATGAGCGGTCATTCGAGTCCGGTTAGACCAATGGGATGGAAGGTGGCAAAGGAAGCAAGGCGGCAAAAAAAAGTCTATTGAGAAACACACTGAGGTTTTGCAAACCATAGCAAGTTATCAAGCATCATGGCATATCGTGAGGAAGATGCATAATGAAAGCTAGTGTACTTAATTATTACAAAGAGTAAATACAACTTCAACAATGAAAAGAAGCAAGGGCGGCCAATGAGTGCCAACTCAAGAAACAAGAGGAAGAAATAAGGATCATGACAATAAATTTGGAGGCTATAACCCTAATCTCGAAAAGGTACGTTACCAAGATGTGCTTCACCAGACTCAAGCATCTAGTTATGCTTCGCCAAGTCATTCTGAAGCTCCTTATGGATATAAACGGATTAGAGATCTGCAACACAGTTGTGAAATAGTGATATATTATCTCCATCTCTACTCATTGGCTCAAAAAGAATTCGAGTCCTTGCTTCATCCATTGACACATCATAAACTTGGAAAGCTCGTACTGGGTTTTGTATATCTTCTTCTTCATTCTCCTCAAACTCTTCCTCTACAAACTCATTCTCAACAATCATGTTATGCAATATGATGCAGGCTAACATAATTTTTGTGATTACTGATTTCTTGTGCAATGTACAACTATGACGAATAATCTGTGACGACCCGAACCAGAATCAGTTGTGTATTCTGCACGATTCCGGAGATTGGTCATAGTCGCAGTTTTACGTTATATATGTGGTTTGTCGATTCTATTCGCGACTATATTTTTGGTCGAGAATTTGAGTTGAGTGTCTTCACGAAAGTTGTAGAGTACGTGATTTCGAACTCGTGGGTGGTTTCGGATGATTTTTTCGATAATCGAGGAATATATTATGATTATTCGAAGTTTCGGTTTTCGACGAGTTTATCCGATTGTTTCGAGTTTATCCGAATCATTTCGAATACTCATTTTGGACCGTCTATTGACCCGAGGCGCGAGTATAAATATCAGAAATAGTCGTAAAATCGTCGAAAAACACTGTTTGAGTTTGACCTGAGTTGACTTTCCCGTTTTGGAAGGTTTGACCGTTGACCCGAGGGGAGAAGTTTCCGTTTTGGTTCTTGCCGTCCGACGCCCTTTTTCCGGCCACCTCCGACCTTGTGGAAGGTATGGTTTGCTTCCCCTTTCGATTCTGAGTTGATTGATGTTTGAATTTGTGGGAATTGTTGAGGTTTTGTGATGACCCGAATCGGGTCGGTTTGGAGTTCATCGCCGGTATTGGTTGGCCGTGTTCCGGCGAGCCTCGGTGGTGGAGGTTAGGGGGGTTTGACTCCCCTTGACCTTGTGAGTCTCCCCATGTGTTTATTTTGGGTTGAGGATGGATTTTTGATCAAGACCGGTTAGGTCACCGAAAAACTGGATTTCGATCTGTTCGAGCTGGAATTGGTTAGGATCCGTTCTGATTTGGGCTATGTGGTAGTTAAGGAAAAGATGGGGATTATGGAACTCTTGCGATCTGGAGCTTTTCCGCCGGAGAAAGTCTCCGTTGACGGCGCGCCGCCGTCGGCAGCGGCGGTCAACGGCGGCGCTCCGGCGAGAAAGTCAACTTTTCGGATTTCGACGTTTTTAATGTCGTTTTTCTCGTAATCGCGCCCTGATTATCGTCTAGAGGTTTTCAGATTGATTTGGGTAGCCGATTTTCAGTCGAGGGTTTCGAGTGGAGATTTCGGGAATTCCGTTAATTATTTTGTACTGCATTGTATATTTCCGGGAACGGTTGGTTTCCGTGCTTCAGTACAGAGTTGTGGACTATGATTTTGATCAGTTATGTTTATGAATGTTCAGGAGATCGAGATCGAGACCGAGATCGTGCTTCAGGCGAGGGATCTTCCGCCGGTCCTCGAGATTAGCGCAAGTGCGCATTTTGCTCACCTGTGAGTGGAAATTTCTTTTCACGGATTATTTGCGAGTCTTTATACACGTTTTATGAACTTGAGCATGCATATGAGATTTCGGTTACATGAGCATGTGTTTTACGATTATATATATACGGATATGCGTATACGAGTATACATACACTTATATGTTGTTTCATGCATTTGCATCGAACTATTTATGATTTGGTTTACACAGAGTACAGTCCTTATATATGTTGTTGTATCGATACACCCGCATCCCGGCTGATCCCCGAGGATGTTTACCAGGGGAGGCTGTGACTCCTGACCCGAGGCCTTTACCGGGGGGAGGCAGACCTTTGACCTGAGGCCCTTTCTGGCTAGAGTCACGTGCGGGCTAGGGACCCCGTGATTCTGACTGTACTAGCACGGATGTGTCCATGAGTGACCCCGTGAGATTTTTATGCATGCTTTGTACGCGTGAGGAGTTAGAGTCTCCCTCGTGTACCTTTTCTTTATTTATGCATCTGGACTCGCATATGATTTTATAATATATATATATATTATTCGGCGAAAGACAATTATCTTTTCGTCCACTCACTGTAACAGTTTTCATGTCTTTCCCCTGGGCTTTTCGGTTTCCGTGCCCAGTTGCAGTTCAGGTTCTGGTGTTTCACGTCGCGGTTGGAGGCTAGTGATCCGAGCTGCTTGTGTTTTCCAGTAGGTTCTTGATTCGCCTACTGATGTGTATATTGTATATGTTTTACACTAGAGGTCGCTCTGATACACTCTGATACGTATTTATACGGATTTTCTCGGATATATTATATATAGCACAGTATGTTTACTGTTTATTGTTTATATTATGATATTGAGAAATCCGGATGGGATTGGTGCCCACGGTTTGGCTTTTGTGGCATAGGACGAAGTGTTGTTTACAGGGTGCAGGTTTATGCAATTCCACGTTATTAACGAAACTCTGCCGAAATTTTGAATGGTTTTTGTTGGTTCGTATTTTCAGAAGGGGTTCGATCCCGATTTGGGCAACTGAATCGGGGTTGGGTCCTTTCATAATCGCCCAACGGGATTGCAAGATGTCAAAGCACCTCTCCACATCTTTCTGGTATACATCTTGTTTCTTGGCGAAGAGCTTATCTGGTGGTGTTTGGGGATTGAAAATTGTTTTGACAAATGTAGAGTATCTCAAATATATTTTGCCAGCCATATGATAAGTATTGGAGTACCGCTCTCCATGGACTTCAAAGACAGCAGTAGGGCTTCTTTCATCAAGGACTTCGTCAAACACATCTGATTCGTGTAGCATGTTAATGTCATTTTGAGGGCCAGACACCCAAAAAAAATTCTGTTATATCCACATATCATACGAGACCACTGCCTCTAAGATAATAGTGGGGCGACCCTTTCATTCTGAGTATGCCCCTTGATGAGCAATTGGGCAGTTCTTCCATTCCCAATGAATGCAGTCGATGCTTCCAATCATACTTAGAAACCCTCGATGTTGGCCATTAGCTAGAAGCCGAATGAGGTCCTGTTGTATTGGAATGCGGAGGTAGCAGTGACTATAAAGATGAACCACGTGTCTGCAAAACTCCTTTATATATTCTACTGTAGTCGATTCCCCCATCCTTGTAATCTGAGGCTGCACGGTATGCCAACATTAGTAGAGCACCGGTCATCTTTTGTTGGGGAAGAAACCCTAGCATTCCAGTGGAATCTGCTCTTTGATGCCAATATTGGTCGTGGTTGCAGAAATCCGTCATGATAGTGTTGAATAAGTCTCTGCTCATTCAGTACCTCTGATGAAATTCTTGCACATTGAAGATGGGGCGCTCGATGAAGTAATCTTCCATGAGATTCTGTCCACTCGATGCCTTCAGTCTTGGTCGATTTGGTTAGCGACTCTGACGTGAACCACGACCTTATGGTTCACCCTCAAGTTGTGCCTCCTTCATGGCCACGAGGTTGACGAAGGATTACTCCATCTTATCATCCTCTTGGTTTTGTTGTTGTCTCCGCTTGAAAAAATTATGGAAGCTGAAAGGATTATTCATCGGAGTGATGCAGGAAGAATTGGAAAATATTTTGAGAGAAGTGCTATCTGCTCGAATTGGAAGAGTTGTAGATGGTGTGATTGCAAATGAGTGATGGATGATGAATTTTGTATAGAAAACTCTATAGAATCTGATCCTTGAAGATGAACACGCGTGTTGTATCATCATTGGTCAAAAAATCTTACCGAAAAACTGGTTCATTTATTTTGTCGATATTTCTATCCGGATGTGACATGTATCACATCGTCATTAGTCAAAAATATTACCAAAAATCTGGTTCAATTATTTTGGCGATGATCAACACGTGTCACATTGTTATTGGTCACTGAAAATAACTGCTCAAGCAGTTTGGTTACTTCTGCATTCTAAACTGCTCTTGCTCAAGTAGTTTGGTGAATTGCTTTTGCTCTAGCAGTTTGGTGAATTGCTCTAGCAATTGCTAGAGTAATGTGGACATTTGCTCTAAGGGCCAGTCTAGGTTCTACTCATGATTGGCATTCTACCTTATTCCATATTTCTATTGTACTTGTTGCATTCGTTCTTCAATAATATGACATTGCCATGTCTTGGTGAATGTATATGTAGTCTTTGAATGACTCTTTATTGCTGCTATTTGGGCTTGAAATAAATATTTCATATTGGGCTCGAAAGGCTAAGTCTTGGCGAGCGGCCCAGGATGAGCTGAAATCTTGGCGAGCGGCCTGATTAGAAGATGTAGCTTGGCGAGCGGTCAAGTGGAGAAACAGAGTCTGTTTCCAAATCAACTTGGGATTGTGGATTCCGGATAGCTAATTCATGTGGCTTAATGTCTATTATACCTTTTCTGTTTCAGATAGGTTTCTTCTAGTGAAGGAGTTGTGATAGCATTAGAACTATATAAAGATACAACCCGTGTACTGGATGGTATTAGAGTTATATTGAGATTCAAAGAGCAAGAGCAGAAGAAGTTCAAGAGAATTGAAAGATGATTACTGAGCATTATATAAAGAGAGTAAGAGCATTGGTGAAAGGATCCCCGATCAAACATAAAACATTTGCTATACGCAAGTACACCTAGACATCTCGTCAAGAGATTTTATCTTTGCAGCCAAACGATCAAAGTGCTTGTCACCAAACGAGTGAGAGTATTACGATCAGAGGAAGCAAGTATCACGACTGGAAGATCGAAGAGCTTGTCACCGATCGAGTGAGAGTTTGGATATCCAAAAGGAGTAAACGCGACTGGAAGGTTGAATGGCTTGTCACATATCGAGTGAGAGTTCGGACATCCAAGGAAGCGGTGTTCTCAACACATCGTCAGAGAAGTTGCTCTGCTTTGCACTCGTAAAGGGTAATATGAGGTATTGATTTCTGGGGTTCTGCTAGGGACACATAAACCCAAAGTTTTAGGTTACTAGGCAAGAAGGACCTATTCAGGCAAGGTTGGTGCTCTCCTTGTCTTAATCGCTTATCAAGAAGTTAGGCAGCTTTAAGTTCTATATTCCGTTGAGAGACGGTGGCACGCCAGCATATGAAGTACATACAAGATAAACCGACAACTGTGGTCAAACTATCTGAAGTCAGTAAAAGAGACTGCTTTGCAGAAGGATCTCAGCGCGAGAGATATTTTAGCGTCAAACATTTTGGCACGCCCGGTGGGACAATCTTTGTGTCTCTAAGTGACAATAGGGGATCCTTACTGAAGGATATACCCTCAGTGTCACAAACATCCTCAACTGGCTTACCGTGAACATACATCTACTCTGTGTCGTTCACTAAGTAATCAAGCGGTTGAAATTATCTTTGCTAAAGAATATCTTTCAACCATGTCATTCAAATCTTTAAGTGAAGCAGAGATTGCGGAACTTACGTTCCCAGAGTATCTAGCTTATGCGGCTAGGCGCGACGAACATCAGGCTAACTACTACACGGCTCTTGGAGAAAGGATTGAACAACAAGCAACTCTTCTCACTACTCAAGGTGATAGAATCAATGCGGCGTTAGCCGAAATCCAAGCATTACGAGTAGAATTCTATAGAGATCAGAAGGAGAAAAAGGCAATTGGAGCCCAGGTAGCTAGTCTCGCAGAAGGTCAAGATAAATTACGGATAGATATCATGCAAATCTTGGGATCAAGTTTGGATGAATATCGCCGACATGCGGCGACACTGTCTCAAAGAGCAGACAGGGACATAGCGTCTCTAATGAAATCCGTTTCTGATCTCGCCAGAAAGACTAGACAAGTGGAGTCTTTCCCACCTACATGGGAACAACGGTTAAATAGGTTCATGAACGACTGCGACATACATCTGGCCAAGATGTGTGAATCATACGAGACACTGTTTCCTCCCATGTAGAAGGATGATCCAGATGCTTGGCAATGGCCAAGGTACTACCGACATCAAACCTTCCAAACTTTCTCTGGCGACGGTGATTCCAATGCAGCAACACATTTAGCATACTTCACACTGCAATTAGGGAAGTTTGCCGATAATGATGGACTCAAGTTAAGAGTCTTTGGATCATCTTTGTCAGGATCGGCCCTCGTTTGGTATAGGGGTTTGGAAAAAGGTTCGGTCGACGAGTGGAAGGACATGGAGGCTTTACTCATATACCACTTTGGAATGGCTAGACCTGAAACCAGTGTTGGAAAACTGGCTTCTTTGAGCCAATCGGCGACAGAAAGTCCAGTCACCTTCCTACACCGTTTCCGGTCAGAATATAATCTATGCAAGACTCCACTAGGTAAAGAGAAGGTAGTAGAGATGACCAAGAATGATTTGGAGGATACGTACCACCAACTGTTCTTGAATAGCAAGTAATTTTCCTTGAACGAGCTTATCACAACTGTAACTAAAGCCTATAGCACCATGCAAGAATGAGACAACAGAAGAAATACGTCCAAGGGAACGTACACTTCTAGGTCTTACGACAGACCAAAGCCAAAAACTGTGGCTTATATGTAATACATAGATGACCAAGATTCACACTCTGATGGAGAACAAGTGGGAGTTGTGGATTTATCGACAAATAAGGTTTTAAAGCCCTGCAAACTTCAAAAGAGTAAGGGCCCCATCAAGCTTTCAACAGTGGCTTTCACTAAGGCAGAGTTTGAAACATATACGTACGATGCTAACATGACTCATGAGATCCTGGATGAGCTCTACGGCATGCGAGCTGTCAAAGCAGATTTCAGACCTCTCCCTACGGCTGAACAGTTAAAAGGTAAAAAATATTGCAAGTTCCATGGAGCATGGAACCACATTACGAAGGACTGCATCAAGCTGAAAGATCATATCCAAAAGTGGATCAATGAAGGAAGACTAGAACTAGAGGGAGCGACCCAGGCAGCTGCATTAGTAGATTCAAAACTCTTCCCATTGCCTCAAGTTAATATGATAGATATTGGCTGGTCATCACCTGATAGTTGTGTTGGAAGCGTGGAAGATTGGAATAAGCCAGTCTTTTTATCTTATTATTTCCCGTATGATAAGATGAAAGAGATCTTGGACAGGCTGCGCGAAATGGGATTGATCTTTTATTACCCGATACTCAAAACCAGACATTTACGGTATGAGGGACTAGCTCAACATTTCTGCAGATTCCACTATCAGTTTGGTCATCGAACAACAAAGTGTTCAACCTTGAGAGATAAAATTCAGGGATCGATCAATTGGGAGGTGATCAAAATTAACTACAGGGGAGTGGTGGAATGGCGTCCGCAAAATCCTCAGGCAGCACCACCTCCCGATATATCATTTGCTTCTCCAGACACATCTTCTGCTCGCAACTCATCTGAACCAATAATCAGAAGGAAAAGATCAAGGCGGAGGCCTGGACGTAATATTGCATTTGTCCGTGTGACGACCCGAAACAGAATCAGCAGTGTGGTCAGCTTACTTTATGTGTTACTGCGACGTCGCAGATTTCCGACAGTTGTTTGAATCGCCAGACTTGATCACGACTACATTATTGGCCAAGAATTGGAGCTGAGTCTCTTCTCGAGAGTCGTTGTACGTGTGATTTCGAGTACGTGGGCGGTTTCGGATCGTTATTTGGACAACCGAGGAATAAATTATGAATATTTGAAGTTTCGACAGAATCGGTTTTAAATAGTGGCTCTCTTAACGACTAAATTACCGGACGATAATTTGGTTTCGGTTTCTTCACGGAAGTTGTTGAGAATTTAATTTCGAGTTCGTGGGAACTTTCGGAACATTATTCCGAGTTACGAGGATTATGTTGTGAATATTTCGACCGTTGATTATTTAATCGGGTAAGTTTGTGTCTGGTTTGAACCGTTGAATTTTTATCGGTTTGGTCGATGTGTTTGACTTTGAGTGATAATTAAAGAATATGTTGAGTCGAGTTTGTTGCCGTGAGAATTATTGGAATCGAAATTACGACGAGAAAGTTACGGGTATTTGAAGTTTGCCGAAAAGTGTGTTTGTTGGTTTCCATTTGTGGAAAGTATAAATAGTGAACTTGCCATTTTGGGAAGTCAAAGTTAGTTCATTATTGTGGTTGACCGAGTTGACCGAGTCAACTCGGTGGTGAGAGAGATGGCGACGGGGAGCCACGGCCTCGCCGGCGGCGAGCTCCATCCGGCCACCCCACGGCCTAGGCTATGACCCGTTCGACTCGCCTAGGTCCCCTCATGTTGATTCCGGCCTCCCTTCACGGCCAAGCTCACGGAGGAGGAAGAAATTCCGGAAAGAAAATTGAGGTTTTTTTGGTGAATTCGGGTTGCATGAATCCGGCCGAATTGAGCTGCAATTTGGAATGGGCTTTGAAGCTCTCATCACCTAGAAGCTACCATGTAAGTTTGGTGATCCAATTTCACTTGTGTATGGAGAATTTTGGATTTGAAATTTTGGTGACAATTCGGTTTATCATGAAATTGACATGGTTAGAGTGAGAATTGGCCTTTGTTGCAGTTATGAAAGTTTCTCAGTTGGTGATTTTGAGTGGAATAGGTGTTGCTCCCTTGAGGAATGTTCAGTTTGGTGGCGGCGCCGCCGGCGGCTGCGGTCAACGGTGGTCAACTTTGACTTTTTGGGGTTTTCGACAAGTTACATGTCATTTCACTCAAAATCGCGCCCCGATCGCAGTGGGGAGGTTCGTTTTTCGAATTGAGCGTCCGAAATTACAGCGAGGTATTGAGGTGTGAATATCGGATTTTCGACAGTTCGTCGACATTGGATTATGTGTTTCCGAGAACGGTGGTTTCTCGTGATTTGTTTTGAATTGTCGAGTTATGACTTTGAGTAATGGACTTTATGATTATTCAGGGATTCGTGATCGTTCGATTGGCGAGGGACTTTCCGCCGGATCACGGATTAACGCGAATCGCGTTACGCTAGTCTGTGAGTGGACAATTTCTTTTCACGGATCGATTGCGAGTCTTTTATATACTTGAGCATGCATACGAGATTATGTTTTACATGAGCATGTGTTATACGATTATGCTTATACCAGTATATATTACGTATATGCATTTATATATATATTGTTTATTGCATTTGCATCGAACTATTTATGATTTGGTTTACACAGAGTACAGTCGCAGTTACGTTGTTGTATCGATACACTTGCCCACTTGCCTCTCGGCTGATCCCCGATGGAGGCCTACCAGGAATGGCAGTACCCCGACCTGACCGGCGAGGGGCAGTTTCCCGGAACCGAGGCATTTCTGGCTAAGAATCACGTGTGGGCTAGGGATCCCGTGATTCTGACTGTACTAGCACGGATGTGTCCACGAGCGACCCCGTGAGATTTTTATGCATGCTCTGTACGCGTGAGGAGTTAGAGTCTCCCTCGTGTACCATTTCTTTATTTATGCATTTAGACTCGCATATATTTTTATAATTTATATATGATTCGGCGAAAGACATTTATTTTCGTCCACTCACTCTAACAGTTTTCATGTCTTTCCCCTGGGCTTTTCAGTTTCCGTGCCCAGTTTGCAGTTCGGACTCTGGTGTCGCACGTCGTGGTCGGAGGCATAGTGCTCGAGCTACCTTGTTTCTTCCAGTAGGTTTATTGTTCTACCTACTGTGGTATATTTATATGATTATATATTACAGGTCGCTCTGAGTATTCTGTTGTATATTTTTATACGATTTTACTCCGGATTTCAGTAAAGCACAGATATATTTATCATTTTACTTTACTGTTGATATATTGAGAAATCTGGATGGGATTGGTGCCCACGGTTTGATTTTTGTGGCATAGGATGAAGTGTATTTTCCGCGTGCAGGTAATGGTAATTCAACGTTAGTAACGAAACTCTGCCAAAATTTTTACGGTTTTTGTTGATTCGTGTTTTCGAAGGGGTTTGATTCCGGTTTAGGGATCTAAACCGGGGTTGGGTCCTTTCATCCGACCTAAGCGGGCTGAGATAACTTATGATGCATCCAGGCGAGAGGAGATATTTGAAGAGCTAATCCAAGCAGGGATAGCAACAATTCCTGATAACTGGGGAACACCAGACCCACATTCTGAAGATGTTAGGGGTCTACCTTACTGTCGGTATCATCATCGATGGGGTCACCATTCCAAGAATGCTTGTCGTGACTTGAAGTTCAAGATTCAGCAGTGGATTGACGAAGGAGAAATAATAATAGATCAAGAGCCTTTGCCAAGCTTGGCGACCGAAATATCACTGATGGTTGGGATGTTAGAGTTAACAAGGGGCAACCCAAGTAAACGCAAACAGACCGTCGATCTCTAAACTACTGGCGAGAGTCCACCAAGAAAACAAAGGACAAAATCAAATAAAGGAAAAGGAAAGGTGGATCCAAAAGCAAAAGTTGTCAGTAGCCCTTTGTGCTCATTGTAAGCTCAGGAGCGGGCTGAAGATTTCCTATGAAGAGTTGGCTGAAGCAGCCAAGGTCTTCCCAGAGTTATTTTCACAATCAGATCATCAGCCCCATAGCCCATGCAGAGCAAGGCAAAGGGATTCCCCAACACCCAAGCGTTCGCGAGCAACAAAGAAGATCAGTGAAGCAAAGAAGTCCGAATCAGAGATTGCTGACACGCTCGCCAGACCATATATTCCACCAACTTCAAGAACCATCACTAAGGAGAATGTATAGTACGTGAAGGAGAAGGGAAAGATCATTGAGGTAACTCCAAGTACAAGAAGAAACCTTCAGTGACGATTTGGAGAAACCAAATGGGCATTAGAGGCTTATGAAATAGGCCTGCTTAAAGAAGAAGAATTGGTCTGTTCCCCAGAGACGCTGCGAAGGCGATTGAACGCTCTTGCAGTGAACCCCTTGGTAGCTTTTGTGAAGAAGTCTCGCGAGCCTAAAGTGCGAGCACAACGACCAGGTGTCTTTGACCTTAACCCAAAACTATGGTCCAAAAACAAACAACCCGAACCTGTTCATGAGGTTCGTCATGGAGTCACAAAACGTAAACCAACAAGACGACTTCTTAGTTTTAATGATGAAGCGACGGAAACATTGGGGCTACATACACCGCCAAAGGAAGGGGAGCATGTCTAAGGACATGTCACTCCAGGCGAGACTAGAGTTTTGCAGTGGAAACCGAAGCCTTTAATCATAGAAGAACAAAAAAGGCTAGTCTTACAATACTTTTCCCCCTTCTAAAGAACAAAGTTCTGAGTTACTCATGCCAACAACCATAGATCCTACACCTGAGGATCAACTGCAACAGGTTGCTTCTCTGGAAGTCACTGCAACCATGGATCCCAAGTGACGTAAATCTAAAGACGACAATTACGCAGATGATGAAGAGTTGTTGGATTATGGTGAAGTTGAAGACGAGGAAATTGAAGAATACATAGAGGAGGTGGACACCAATTTTAACATGGTGTTCGTTTTGTCTTATAAGTATGCTTTACCTTCACAAAAATCAACGGATGAATCAGTCTCGAGCAGAAACGTTAATAACTTGATAGTGCCAGAAGATGAACCAATATTGACAGACCAATCAGCACTCGCCAAGACATCGGAGACTGACCCATCATCGACAAAGGGACAGATGATGTTCGCAAAGCACACCTTGAATATGGCCATGCTTATGCGGCCATTATATGTGACAGGAAACATCTAAGGGATTCAGGTCAACAAACTTTTGGTGGATTCTGGGGCAGCGATGAACATCATCACAGTCAAAGCAATGGCCTTATTAGGCATTCCCAAGTCTGTTATCCAAGAGACCACCCTTAATGTTAGAAACTTTCAGAGTAGCATTTCCCAGACTTTGGTCATCGTCTTTTTTGCAGGTGCACATCAGTCCAGCCACCGGCACATACACGTTCTTCGTAGCAGAATGCACAGCTCCATACAATGCAATTCTTGGGCGTGACTGGATCCACATGAGTTATTATGTACCTTCGTCCCTCCATCAGCAGTTTTTACTATGGAATATAGAGTTGGGTGAAGCAGAGATTATCAATGTTGATCCTCATCCATACTCCGTATCTGCTAATTCTTTAGAAGCCAGTTATTACAACAATGACCTCAGGCTACTGGATGTATATGGCTTTGATAGCAAAGGCCGCCCAGTTGGTGTTACGGCCTTTGAGTTAGCTCAGTGGGGTATTATACAAATAGATCATGATAATAGCAGACCCTACGCCATTGAGCTACCATCCAAACACTCTCAATGATCGGGTCTCTATCAAGTATAGAGACCGAGGCTTGTTACTCTTTATACGACCGCTTCCATAATTTTCTGATGGAGAGTCAAGCCTATGAGAGGGTTCCAATGATTGCAGCATTGGAATATGTGAATGAAGACGTGTTACACAACTTGGATGAGGAGGAAGAGATCAAATTAGCACCGGCAGCCTTGGATGATTTACCTCCTAAAGTCAAAGATCTCATTGAAAAAGTCAATCTTGGGAATAACGAAGAGCCAATCTCTGTGGCTATTAGTACATTCCTAGAACCTGAAGAACGACTAAAGCTCATTGAATTGCTACAGGAATACGCTGATTTTTTTGCAGAAAAATATGACGACATGCCAGGACTGTCACTGAAATTGGTTTGTCACAGCTTACCCATCATAGAAGGAAAGAAGCCGGTAAAACAAGAGATGCATCGAATGAACACAGAAACATCAATTCTAGTCAAGGAAGAAGTAGAGAAAATGCTCAAGTCAGGGATCATACGAATAGCTAAATATAACGAGTGGCTATCCAACGTAGTCCCGGTCAAGAAGAAGAACGAAAAAATGCGAGTTTGTGTTGATTATAGAGCCTTGAACAATGCAACTCCAAATGATGCATATCCAATGTCAGTAGTAGATTTGTTGGTGGACTCAGTGGCTCGTCATGAGATGTTAACATTCATGGATGGGACGGCTGGTTACCATCAAATCCCAGTGGCAGAAGCAGATAGACATAAGACTGCGTTTCGGTGCCCAAGAATTGCTAGAGTATTTAAGTACGTGGACATGCCATTTGGACTCAAGAATGCAGGGGCAACCTACCAACGAGCAATTAACTTAATCTTCCATGATCTTATTGGTAAGACTATAGAAGTCTACATCGATGATGTGGTGGTTAAAACAAAATGCAGGAGTAATCACATTGAAAACTTGCGGCAAGTGTTTATCCGGATGAGGCACCATCAATTGAAGATGAATCCAGCTAAATGTGTGTTTGGAGTACAAGCAGGAGATTTCCTGGGATTTCTGGTTCATCAACCTGGGATTGAGATACCAGACGACAAAAAAGAAACGGTTCTTAGTGCAACCCCACCAAACAATAAGAAAGAACTACATCCCTTATTAGGAAAAATCAATTTCTTACGATGGTTCATTGCCAATGATGTTGTTGGAAAGACACAACCATTTTCAACCTTGCTCAAGCTTCAGAATCAGAAAGACTTTGTGTGGGCGCCTATCCATCAAGAGGCATTTGAAACCATCAAAGCATATTTGACAAACCCGCCAGTCTTGGTACCTCTAAGGCCAGGGGTTCCTCTCAAGCTGTACATTTCAGCTACTGACATGTCTATTGGGAGCTTATTAGCTCAGAACGACACATCCGGCACTAAACGTGCTATTTTCTATCTCAGTCGTACCTTGAACTAATGTGAAACGAGATACTCTCCAATAAAACAACTGTGCCTAGCATTGTATTTTTCAGGAAGCAAGTTGAGGCATTACATGTTATCCTTCACCACGTGCATCATAGCCTAAACAGACTTGGTGAAATATATACTTGGGAAGTGGATTCTGGCTTTGTCTGAGTTTTCTTTGCAATATGTTCCCCAGAAAGCGGTAAAAGGCCAAGTAGTGGCGTATTTTTTGCCTCATCATCCAATGAAGGATGTTCGCGAGGGGCCAGAATTAGAACTCACTCGTATTGATCTGGCACCTTGGTGTTTATACTTTGATGGGTCCAGTACGAGTACTATGGCTGGGGCAGGAGTAGCATTGGTTTCTCCATGCTGCCACACTTTTTTATATTCTTTCAGGTTGGATTTCCGGTGCATGAATAACCAAGCGGAATATGAAGCTCTTATCATTGGCTTGGAACTTTTATTAGATATGGAGATCACATATGTGCATATATTCGGAGATTCCCAACTGGTGATCCGACAACTTGAAACCAAGTATAAGGCTAGACCAGTATTAGAACCATATGCTAAGCAAGGCTGTGATTTACTCAAGTTGTTTACCAAGGTGGAATTGAGTCATGTTCCTCGCGAGAGAAATTATGCAGCAAATGAGTTGGCCCAACTAGCAACAGGGGTGAGCTTGCAAGATGGAGTACGTGAACGTATATGAAAGGTTGAACGAAGGACCCTACCATCTTTCTTTGCTCTCCAAGAAGATAAAAATGAGTGGTACGTTGCTACCCTCGATCACATTGATATGGATTGGAGACAAGTTATTATTTCCTATCTCCAGAATCCTAATAATCCGGTAGATAAGCGGATTCATTTTTTAGCTCCTAATTATATACTCAAAGATGATGAGTTGTATAGAAGAGCAGATGAAGGCATATTCTTGCGATGTATCTTTGGACGTAAAGCTAAGCGATTAATGAGGGAAGTTCATCTTAGGATAGTAGGGGCACACCAGGCTAGTCCAAAGATGAGATGGTTAATATGACGACATGGCTTTTATTGGCCAAGAATGCTTAGAGATTGCATCACGTTCGCTAAAGGTTGTGAAGAATGCTAGAAACATGGTCCAATCAGCCATATGCCCAGAATTCCATTACATCCTATAATCAAGCCTTGGCCAACCCGAGGGTGGGCTCTGGACTTAATTGGAATGATTCACCCCCATTCATCAGACGAGCACAAATTCATCATCGTGGCTACCATTTTCTTCACCAAATGGGTCGAAGCCTGACCTCTCAAAGTATCATCAGCAAAGGTCATCTGCCAGTTTTTATTCGAAAATATTATTTGTAGGTTCGTCATTCTTGAGAGTTTTGTCTCAGACCGTGGGGCAGCGTTCATGTCTAGAGATGTAGACGAGCTTATGAAGAATTTTGGAAAACTTTTTCTACATTCTTGTCCATACTATGCCCAATCTAATGGTCAAGCTGAAGCAAGCAACAAGATCATCATACATATCCTTAAATGGATGCTTGTGAGCAATGCCAGATTGTGGCATGAAGAATTATTTAACGCCCTGTGGGCTTATAGAAAAAGTAAAAGAACGCCAACAGGTACTACTCCTTATGCATTGATGTTCGGCCATGATGCAGTCCTGCCTTTAGAAATCAACGTCCAATCTTTACGGGTGATGGAACAACATAGCCTGATCAGTGAAGATTATGTGAAAGCAATGTGGCAGGAGCATGAAGACTTGGATGACAAGAGAATATAAGCTTACAACAGTCTATGCGCTGAGAAAAGAAATGTGACTTGTGCCTATGACCGATGTACTCGGGGCATAAGTTTTGCAGAAGGAGAATTGGTCTGGCGAGTCATTCTGCCCGTTGGCGAGAAGACTGTTGGCCGAGGAAAGTGGTCAGAAAAGTGGGAAGGACCATACATCGTCGATCAACTTTTAGGTAAAGGAGCAGTTCGTTTACGTGATCGAGATGGAACCATTCATGCTAACCCTATCAATGGTCGTTTCCTTAAGAAGTTCATACAACCAGTCTGGGAGTATGAGGACCCTCCAACAGTGGCTTAGTCCAATTTATTCATGCTCATCTCACTCGCATGATTAAACTGAAGGGGCAACACACATGGATTATTTACATTAGAATAGCCTATACTTGGGGCTAAATTTTTAGTTTCAGCCTATACTTGGGGCCAATATTTTTTTTTTTCTTCTGGATTAAGAGAGTGCACGTCAGCCAATTACTGTGGCCAAAGTTATGTACAAACTATATCTGAGTTTATCAATATAAATTTATTTTTTGCATAAGGAACTCTTTGCTCTAAATGAAAATATTACATTGTTCAGAAGAATACAAGGGCTTTGTGGCCTCAAGCTCTGATACCATATGAGAAACAAACTACAATTAGCAACAGAACAGAAAGATAAATACAGTTTGTTTTTCCAAATCCTCAAACAGTTGATAACCGGTCCTTAGGTCCACATATCAAATATGGATACATTGAAAAGAGAGAGCGACCTCAAGAGACAAAAAAAGAGGATTTGAAACGCAAAGGAAGCTAGTTCAGCAAATCAAAAGACCATTTAAACTAGGCTTGGCTGCCTTTCCCCAGTTGAACTCCATGTTCTTCCTCTTCAGTGCAGCCATGTAAACACTTAATCAAACACGAATACAATTAAAACCCTTCTTTGTTGATGTAGCATTGATAAGTAGGGATCGTTCTTAACCGGGGATTGAGGGTGCATGCATAACTATGCTAGGTTATATAGGGGGGTGCAAAGTTGGTTTGTTTTCTATAACCTATGAATTTAAACAAGAAAAATGGTTAGAAACACATCAAGAAATCACAAGTTCTAACATGTTTAAACTCATAGACAAGCAAACAATTAAGAACACATAACCCTAAACATGTTTCTACACCGAAAAACCCTAATTCTATTATTTACAAGTGATCATCACATTTATTCAACCTAGCCGTTTACCTCATCCTTATTTGATCCCAACGAAATTCATAGCTCAAGTTAAAACATACGCACAAGTATACATTGAAAGTAGGGAGCAACCAAATCGAGTTAACCACCTAAGTCCAATTTTATCTTTAATTAGTTCATTAAAACATGCGAGGGTGAACTGGATATTCGAGTATCATCCTAACAAGCTCTAACGCATTAAGTGTTGGTATACTAGCATGCATATTCGAACCTAAGGCTATGAACACATGGAAGGTTTCAAACAAATCTGAAAATAAACATCTTACAACAAAACATAATCTCACTACACAAAGTTTGGAAAATTCCTTACAAAACCAAAACAAATTACAAGATATTGTTACACTTTTTGATCCGAGGGATATTCGCTCCGCAATCTCCAAGTGTAGCAGCTCCTTGATGGTTGATGAAGTCGCACGAACTCAAAGCCAAATCGAGCAAGAGAGGCCGCGGGTGAAGGTAGGTTTATTTGGAAAGTGGTGGAGATGGTGTTTCGGTTTCTTGAGAATTCTCTTGGCTAAGTGTGAGAGGAGGTGATGTAGAGACAGGGGTTCGGCTCTCTAAATGTGTGATCCTTTTTCTCTTCCCCAAAGCTCTCCTTATATAGGAGATGATTTGAGATGCATGCCATTAAGCTCCATTTGAATGGAATTAAGCCATTCATGCAATCCATGCCATTTTCCCATGTATGCATAACAGTTCCAAGCATTAGCTTTTATTTTGTTCTCTAGCTAGCTCACCGTTTCATCATCTCAAAATAACTCAAACCCGTTTTGCATGCAAACAGCTAAGTCACCTCACCATTTCAAAGATAGCTCATGTCCGTTACAAGTCTTCTAGCTTATCTCAAAGCCGTTTATGCCATTAGCTAGATCATCACCATGCAGCCATTACACATCCGTTTTGTTCCATTGCAATTAAGCTTCCATTTTGGCTTGTAGTCAAGCTGTTCCATGCATGCATAACCGTTTTGCACAATTAAGCCACCATTTTGCCATCTAGCTAATTATCTATTTCATCCAACCATCTCATGTCATCTTCATGTCATCCATGCCATAACGTTCCAGCCATGCAAAATCAAGTTGTTCATTGTAGTTTTCCTCCACTAGCTAGCACATCATCTCGATCATCACCGTACAAATTAACTAGCTAGATCAAAAACGTTTTGCTGTTTTGCATGTTAGCTCATCTCCATTTAAAACCATCCATTGCAATTATACATCCTTTCATCATGCTCCATGCAAGCTCCATGTAATTCCACGTGACCATTTATTCTTCGGAATTTAGGAACGTCTTCCTTAGCACACATTTTGTTCCAAATCGCTTCCTTTATTATTTCTCCTTTATTTTCTACCTAAAAACATAAAACAAGTTAGAAACATATTTACTAAGCTCGTAACAAAGCAAAATGTAGAGAGAAAGATATTAATAATCAAGCATAAAATGCGTAGATCACCATGTCCATAGGGCTTGCAGCCTCAATGCATCTAGAAACGGAGCAGGTGCCTGTGAGGAAGACGAGGTGAGTTGTCCCTCTGGATTGTGGCTACGTCACTCTGTAGAAACACAAGGTGAGTCAGCCAAGGCAACACCTGGACATAGATATTACTATCTAGTCCAGGTTTGGACATGGATATTACTATCTAGAGTCTACAATATGGACGGTTCTATCTGGAGGTTTCTTCAGATAGAAGAACCAGAGCAAACACATAAAAGGGGAGTTCATTCTCGCAAAGAAGTTTGGAAGGTTTGATCACAAAGCAGTGAAGAGGAAACCTTTTATAGAAAGAAGTCATAGTGGTAAGGCTTTGCGAGAGTAAATGCACCCGTTAATAGAGGACATGTGTCTAATGGAAATTGGGCAATGTTACAGTTTATCTACCCCTATAAGAAAGCGTGATGAATGAAAGATTTTGGGGCAGGTAAAGCGTATTTTGAAGATTTGATGGTTGACGCAATACGGATTCCAAGCTTGGAATTAAAGTCCATTTAATCCCGATTATCAGGGCAGGCGAGCGGTTAGGTTATATAAATGAAACTAGTTTCATTCGAGTAATTCTTGGAAGGCTTGATTCTAAGGCCCAATTTGGTGTCCTAGGCCCAATTGACACTGATTCCAAAATTTGGACTAGACAGACATATACTCAAGAGTTTTGGAATGCCATGAATAACATAAAAAAGGCTTAAGATCTGTGGCCCAATAATTACAAAACAAGGGTTTTTTCCTTCAACAATATTTTTGCAAACTCGAGGTATCGCCAGGATTGTTTATACAGGTGTAGAGCGCTGGTGGCTTCTTCTTCTACATCCTGCAGTAGTTGAGTTTGGCTCTCTCCTTCAATCGTAAGTTGACGAACAGACGCTCAATTTGAGTGAACATTGAACCTTAGGCAGTCTACCTCAGCTTGGAGGGCAGCTAATTCAGCTTCCTTAGTTGCTAAAACCTTTTGTTGAGTTGTTGCATCTTGCAGAAAGGTCTGGATTTGTTGGTTTTCTTCCTGTGTCTGGCGAGCCAATATCTCCATCGCCTCTTTCTTACGTTCAGCTTTGAGTTTTAGACGGTGGAGGACTTTGCTTTGACCAAGAAATTCATGAAGTTCTTTCTCAAGGTCAGGTATATTATGGAGGAATTCAGCAGGAGCAGTGACCTTTAAATTCCTAACTTGTTCTTGGACGCGTTTGACATCTTGAGGGGAATCCAGACTACCAGAAAGGATCTTCTGGAGAGAAATATCAATGACATTAGGGAGGCTCTTTGCACTCAGTTCGGTTGAAATCCCTCGCAGGATTGTTATTTCTTCTTGTGGGTTAGGTGCTTGAGAGGAAAGTCCCTTTGATGAAGACGGAGCTTTAGTTCTTTCGAGAGAAGTTTGAGGTTCTTCATCGATAGCATATAGTGAGCTGGAAGGCTGGTCCATGGCGGCCATTGTGGAAGGCTCAGAGGAGTGAAGTTGGTCTTGCGAGCTTGCTTGGTCCTCTGGATTTGCTTGTGAGTCAAAGACCATTTGGTCGCTTGTCAGAGGATTGGGTTTGAACTAAAAACAAATAACAAAAAGTCAAAAGGCTAACCAAAAGGAAATTAATATACAAAACAAAGTAAGTAAATGGAAATCTTACTTGGACGGAAAACAATTATTGTGTTTCTTCAGTCGCTTGAAGTTTAAGCTTTGGCGAATGAGGAGTTTGGGCATTTTGTTCTGGGATAACTTCAACCAATGGCTATGGTTCTTCAACTGCGACTTGCAGCTCTGGCGAGGAAGGGATTTTAGTCTTTTGCTCTAGAATGACTTGGTCGTTCTGAGGACTTGTGTCATCGCCAGAAGAGGAAGGAATGAAGCAAGATTGAAATTCAATCTGGAGACGCCGAATTAAAATAGCAATATCAATTGGCTTTCTCTTCTCTTCTTCCTCGAGTTCCTTTAGTATGATTCCAGCCAGAAACCTGGCTATGAAGTCTTTACAGTACTCTTTACCGCTATTTATAACTTCGAGTTCTGTTTCATGATCTTCAGTTCCAAACATGATGCTGGAATCATCAAACTTTAAAATGTAGGCTTTACAACATCCTTCAAAAAGCATTTCTCCGAGTGAGTCAATAATAATAGTAGACTTCACCTTCAGCTTTGAGGACGAAGAAATGATCGTTCCAACTCACTAGGTACACTTGAGGCTTGGTGCTCTTGCTGATGTGTTCCCATATCATATCAAACGATGCAAGATCACTCAGGGCTGCAAACCTCTCTGGGTTGAAATACCCAATGAAGGAGTCATCAGGTGAAATCTTCAAGGGTCTGATGTTGGCCTTCAGAATAACCTTGAGATCATAATGTTGATCCGGGTAGGAGCTGGCGAGGGCCTCATCCTTGCATAGTTCATGCCACTCCAAAGAACCTTGGACTATGAGGTCATCAAATTCGGAGACTGTGGGCATGCTGTCTGGGTTTGCACATAGCCAGAGTGCAATGGTGAAAACCAATGCCGAGCAGGCGCTTGCCCCGGAGGCTTTGTCACTCTGTTGATCAAAGGAGGCGTGGAAAACATGAGCTTGAAGCTTGGCTTGTCCATCCCTGCCGTTGATCTACGTAGCTGTTCAGACACCACTTGGGGGCACCTCAGGCCTAGAGCGGGTTTTCCTGCGCTTACGAGACTATCAAAAGATTGGGTCAGCTATAGTTCAGTGAAAAATTTAAAGAAGCAATTGTTCTGGGAAAAGACTTTGTAATACTTACTGTTTGCCCAAAAGGATTGGACCTTTTCTTCTTAAGAGCTTGTATGGAGACGGTCACGTCTGTGTCTTGGGTGTGTTGTTGATTATAAGATAGAAGGATTGGTCAAACACAATAAGAGAAATTTCTAATGCATATGGAAAAATTTGAATGTAAGAAGTATACATGTGGCTAGGGAGTTCTACTCGTGTTCTTGTACAGCTTCCCAACAACCGCCAAATCTTCTTCATTTGAAAACCTTTTGCCAAAGTCGCAAAAGATGTTGGCAAAACAAGCAAGCGGTCCTATGTGTCGTATATCTTCCCAAAGTTGGGAGTGCCATACTTGGTATGACTCGGTGACCGATTGAGCCATCACAAGTGGCTTCGTCAATTCAGGAATAATCACCGTTGGAAAGCCAAAGTGTTCATCCTGCATATCCAGTGCTATAGGATGACTTGTCCCCCGCCAAAGAGTATATTTATTCACAGAACAAGCGATGGGCATTGGGGCATCTTGGGTGAGCCCGAGTTGTCTCGAGAAATGGTTTGGAGCATAGAGCTCATACCTGGGGCTCGAAGAATCAGGGATTGGCAGGTCCTTGCATGTGTGACATCGAAAGAAAAGGTTCCTCGCAAGGTCATCTTGCTCTGGCGAGGGCATAAATCCACTCGCAAGGCTGCCAGGGTAACGACTATTCAGAATCACTTTAACTGCTGCGGTTGGAAAGTCTTTATGCGAGCAGAGGTAGTTGAAGCAGATTAGATAGGACCATACTCTAGTCCTAGTTGGTGCAGATACCAAGGTCTGGCCCAGAAGCTTGTGTTCTTCAAAAGGAGGGACTGCTGAAGGGAAAAAGAAAGGAAAGTACATCCGCAACCAGAATTCTACCATCTAGAGTGGTCTTGGTTGATTAAGGTTGAGCTTTGAAAGGACGACTCGCCTCAGACCATAGTATATGTAGGCGAGAATGGATTCAACCAAGCCCAGTTGTTCACGATTAAAGAGGCGTTCGACAAGGTTGGTCCAGCATCTATTGACTTTTACGGAAGAAGAACAGAAGATGTATTTTGATAGCCAATATTCCAAAAAGGCTATGCCTCCTTGGTCGGTGTCTTTCTCCTCCAGTGCAAAATGCTTAACCCAGGAAGAGTAGGAGGAAGAACGATTGAGGGAGGCCTAAACTGGTGTCCCGATTTGGTGATTATGTAACCAGAAGTTTTCAAATGCTGGAACTCCAAAAAGGGTATATAAATCAAGAATAGTAATGCTCACATCACCACAGGGATGACGGAAGCAGTTGGCGGTGCAATCCCAAAAGCACATGGTTGTGGCAAACGGTGCTCTGTTGCCACCAGCAGGGAGTGAAAAGCATAAATCGATGAGTTGGGCAATGTCGACCGCTTCCCATCGATCGATGTCTTGTCCGCGACGGTGCCGGTACTAAGCGAGATCCTCTGCGTTTTGATGCGGCCATTTCCCAATTAAACAAAGAGTATCTTTGTTTGTCCATTTTTTGGGTTCTGCCTTGGGATGTTCTTGGAATATCAAGGCAGAGTTACAAAGGGGGTGGCGGAGAAGATTAAAAAATTCTGGATTAAATAGAGTGTCCAGAAAGGGACCAAGTAGGCCAGTGCCTGCACTTGGGTCGACATTTAAGGAGATGATTTCCTCTGGGTTCAGTCAGCTAGCGATAGCTTTGAGGTGTCTAGAGAATTTCTCAACGTTACGGTCTGAGTAGAGAATTGAGATGTCTTTGCATGGAGGCATGTTTTTAATCGGAATAGATGGACGGCGGCGAGAATGGAAAGTCTTAGCTTTTGACTAAGGAGGTCAAAAGATTAGGATCAAGGCAAGTGAGAGAGTCTCGTTGGGGAATGAGATTTTGTTGATATGGACTAGTGCTTTTATATTATGTTAGTCGAGTGACGCAACTTTTTAGAGGAGTTGTGTAACATGACACTTGCGTGTGATGTTATCGTTTGGTTTAACAGCGCGTCATTCGGGTAATATTCAAGTTTTTTCGCTTGCATAGGTAATTTAAGCATAAGTAATTTAAGCTCAAGGCTTGAGGGACAATATTTGGCCCTGAAATAAATATTTCATATTGGGCTTGAAAGGCTGAAGTCTTGGCGAGCAGCCCAGGATGAGTTGAAGTCTTGGCAAGCGGCCTGATTAGAAGATGTAGCTTGGCGAGCGGTCAAGTGGAGAAACAGAGTCCATTTCCAGATCAACTTAGGATTGTGGATTCCGGATAGCTGATTCATGCAGCTTAATGTCAATCATACCTTTTCTATTTCAGATAGGTTTCTTCTAGTAAAGGAGTTGTGATAGCATTAGAACTATATAAAGATACAACCCGTGTGCTGGATGGTGTTAGAGTTATATTGAGATTCAGAGAGCAAGAGCAGAAGAAGTTCAAGAGAATTGAAAGATGACTACTGAGCATTAGATAAAGAGAGTAAGAGCATTGGTAAAAAAGGGTCCCCGATCAAACATAAAACATTTGCTATACGCAAGTACACCTAGACATCTCGTCAAGAGATTCTATCTTTGCAGCCAGACGATCAAAGTGCTTGTCACCGAACGAGTGAGAGTATTGCGATCAGAGGACGCAAGTATCACGACTAGAAGATTGAAGAGCTTGTCACCGATCGAGTGAGAGTTTGGATATCCAAAGGGAGTAAATGCGACTGGAAGGTTGAAGGGCTTGTCACATATCGAGTGAGAGTTTGAACATCTAAGGAAGCGGTGTTCTCAACACATCGTCAGAGAAGTTGCTCTGCTTTGCACTTGTAAAGGATAGTATGAGGTATCGATTTCTGGGGTTCTGCTAGAGACACATAAACCCAAAGTCCTAGGTTACAAGGCGAGAAGGACCCATTCAGGCAAGGTTGGTGCTCTCCTTGTCTTAATCGCTAATCAAGAAGTCAAGCAGCTTTAAGTTCTATATTCTGTTGAGAGACAGTGGCACGCCAGCATATGAAGCACATACAGGATAAACCGACAACTGCGGTCAAACTATCCGAAGTCAGTAAAAGAGACTGCTTTGCGGAAGGATCTCTCCGTGAGAGATATTTTAGCATCAAACAGCTGCATTCAATTCTTTGTCTCTTTCAGTATGAGATAATGTATACTACACCTACATCCACCATAATACATTTATATGTTTCAACTTTAATAGAGGATGAGGAAGATAGGACAACATCCACATCATATGAACTAGAACCTGAAGAGAATAATGTGGTTGCCAGATAGTACTCTAGAAGATGATACAATAGGAAAATATCAATTAGTGGCTGAAGTTGAAGGAAGTGAAATTCATGAAGCTTTTGGAAACTTGACTTCTGATCATCGAAGTATATTAGAGGATGCTTGTGTCGAAAACCAAACTTCTCCAATTTCGAATGGTAAGCCATTTTAAAATGGGGTTGATTAGTTTATATCAAAATTAAACCATTTGTTATGTTTGTAATGATTGAAAAATTATTTCTGAATTTTATTGGCTTTTCCATAGAGCATGAGGATAATGAAGTTCATCCTCTTGGTGATCTCCGAAAGTATGGGAATTAGAAGACATTAAAGTGCAACCAGGTACTTCATTGGGTGACTCAGTACATGAGGAGATCATGGAGCATAAGGAGGAGGAACTGATATACAAGGACCAATGCAATACCAGCTTCAGAAGCAGGATTCTTCCAAGAAGGGTATGTTATGTTTATCTTATACCATATTACTACAATTAGTAGTTTTGAATGATTCTCGATCTAGCTAGATTTTTTTTTTCTTTAATTTTAAGTTGGTAGAATGTGATTGTATATCACACAACCACACAACCCAACAAAATACCTTCATATGCTATTAACTTGTCAACAGAGGATGAGGAAGATGGTACATCATCTACATCACATGAAATAGAAGCTAAAGACTCCAAGCACTTTTAGTCAAATCTGCATGAATTGGCTACAGTTCAAGCTGACCAATCTGTAAAAGATAAAATTGAATCTTTACTACGGAACAAGGACTATCTAGGATCAAATTTGACTTCTGATTGCGATTCGAGATGTCATTTCATATACACTGTATTGGCATGTTGACATTCACATTTTTCTTAGTAAACAAAAACATAACAACCTATATTCAAGATAAGTTTTTCCCTTGACAAAGGTAAAGACATGCATGCATTTACATCATTATAAATCAAGGTTTTCTTGTTTCTATATCCAAAACTTTTTGTAAAAGAGAGTAGTTAAAAGCACATGTTTTCTTTTCTAACAAGTTTCGATTTTCTTTCTCTTGAAAATGTTGGTTGGTGTGAAAGTTGTTGTGTCCACTCCTTATTTCATGGAGAGATGTTTTCTTTCAAAACTTTCTTCTCCTAGTAGTCCCAGTTGGGAAAAATAAAAGGAAAGTATGGTTCTTTCTCATTTCAAGGAGAAGTCATTGATTTATCTTTTTGATATCTAAGATGAATGGCCAAGATTGTTTTTGGCTTCTCCACTTGCCACCTTTGTTTGGATATAAATACCACTTGCCAAGATTGGTTTCAGTACTTGAAGAAAAAGGGTCTTGATTTCCTTTTTACATATGCTCTTCAAGTGGCAATGGTGGCCGGACGATGACTTTTCCTGCGGGTCAGGCAGTGGATCGGGTCGGGTCAGCTACATGGGTCTTAGCCCATACTAGGTCAAACACAACCCATTTCTTATTAGGTTTCCTACCCCCAGCTATTTATACTCTATTCCAAAAATCAAATCGACGACCACGATTGAATCAAAAAAATATCGTACGACCACAAAAATTCCCGATTAAGATTAATTTCTTCAATTATTACAACCCAAAAAACTTCTAAAATTCATAACTGATGCTTTAATTATCCAAAAAATTTCTCAAAAATTTCTACAAGCTCGAATTAAAATTTCCTATAAATGATCTGAAGGAGGTGAAGTTCAATTCCCAAAGGAAGACAAAAAGTCGTTTAATGACCCATAAATTATAACTAACATACGGCAAAACCAAAACGCATCACTAAACATGTTTCATTTGGTTCGGGTCGTCACAACTCTTCCCAATATAAAGCAATTTCTACCGGATCCAGCTTCTAAAACTACAATCTTTGCCACTTTTGTGAAGTTTTTGATCCATTAATGTATGTCTTCTCCACCGTACAAACAAATGTGTTTCCCCTTCTCTCAACTGAAATAGAAAGATAAATTTTCTCAAAACTAGCTTAGATAAATGAGACTTATATAACAAATGTAAAGTATGTTTCCTGTATTTCAAAATTGGATTTTAGTCAAGTCACATTGGTTCACTACAGTACTTGTATCCAATGTAAACATCTCAATTGTGTAATGTAATTCCATTCTTCCCTAAAGAAAAGTGAATGAGAGACTATACGAGGGATTTACACTGGAGATGTGCCTAGTAATGTAATAAATATTTAAAAGATATTATTTTTAGTATTGGAAAAAAAATAAAAAAAGAAGAGGAAATGCGAGAGAGATAAAAGAGAAGAGAATACAAGATTTGTTGCTAGTGCGTTGTGTTTTGATGGTGCGACGAGTAGATTTCATGGTGGCTGGGATAGGCACTGTCGACCTCGTTGAGGTCGGCTTACGTAAAACCAAGTCGTTTAGGATACTATAGCGGTGACTGTAAGGATGGTGGCTCTCGTGGTTACATTGTTTTGGATTGAAAGGGGTTGCCAATCGTTTTGGATTAGGCTAAATGATGATGTTAGTCGACAGTGCTGGTCGAAACGATCAGGAATCGATGATCCCGATAGAAGAGGTGTCGACGGGAGGTCCTCAGGATGGACGGCAAGGCAGCTCTGGCAGGAGATGGTGGGTAGCAGTACTGAAAGAGTAGTACCCTAGGGAGGCCGAGTCACTTTCACTACTGTGTGTGACTCGACCTCTTATCATCTTTGGCATTATCCACTGGGACATCTAGGTCGTGATATGATGATCAAAATATTGAAATACTCTCATAGTCATCAGTTTTTCATAGCAAAGAAGCATATGAAAATACCCATCAAATTTAATGAGGTGGATGAGATAAACAACCTTCATCTGGTCTCGGTCTCCAAGATGAGTATGACACCTAGTGTTGGTTCATCAGATTCCTTTATGACAATCTCTGATACTCATAGCTCATTTTGCAAAGCTTGTTCATTAGCAAAGTTGCAGGCTACACCTTCCTTTGCGGTTGATAATACTGAAAACATATCATTCTTACAGAGAATTCATGATGATGTTGGTGGATCCTATCAAATCAGAATGCATACCGTTTAAATATTTTAAGGTTTTGGTAGATGCATCAACACTATGGTCACACATTACTTTTCTATCTACAAGGAATGCTACATTTGTAAAACTCCTAGCACAAATTATTAAGCTTCGGGCTCACCACCCGGACAACCCAATCAGGTCAATTAGATTGGATAATGCAAAAGAATTCACATCAATTTTTTTTGATGATTACTGAATTTCAACAGGGATTAAAGTTGAATATCTCGTCCTTTATGTTCATTCACAGAATAGTTTAGCAGAGACACAAATCAAGCGGTTATAGCTTGTGGTCAGAGCAATGATAATGCATACAAATTTGCCAATATCTACAAGGATATATGCAGTATTACATGCAACAATGCTTATTTGCTTGAGACGCGGTAGCACGCCAAGTCATCAACCATTCAGTACGTACCAGTTGGTAACTGAATATAAGCTTGTTATTTCACATCTACGCATCTTTGGTTGTGCGATATATGTGCGAATTTCACCTCCACAACGTACTAAAATTGGTCATCAGCATCGTTTAGACATCTATATTGGTTATGAATCTCCAACAATTGTCCGTTACTTAGAACATTCGACATGAAATCTCTTTACTGCAAAATTTGCAGATTGTCGCTTTGATGAAACATACTTCCCAACATTAGGGGGAGATATAAATGCCTCCATTTCGATTGAACATCAGGAATTGACGTGGTATACTCCCATTATGTTTCCAGAAAATCCACGCACATCACAAAGTGAGATTGAAGTGCGACGTATTCTTGATCTTCAAAAGGTAGCAGACTCGATACCTGACTCTTTTACTGATATTGCCAAAGTGACAAGATGAGACATTCCTACTGTAAATATTCCTGCAAGGTTGGAAGTCCCCAAGAAAGGGCGGTTTAACGCAACTCTAGGACAACTTTGGTTGCTACAACATCTCAAACCACTGCTTCCCTGCCATCACATTGGCTAAGACCCGCATCATCTTTTCTGAAATTAAATGTTGATGGTGCGATGGACTCTCATTCTAATCTTCGTGGATTAGGTGTTATGCTAAGAGATCACACTGGTTTTGCATTATTGGCTGTTTATAAAGGAATGCGTGAACGGTTTGATGTAGTGGCAATTGAACTGTTTGCTGCAACTCTTGGTCTCCAATCATTATCCAATAATGCTTATTTGCATGATAAATTCTCTTAATTTGACTATCCAAGATCGTTCGGTGAATAGAACGTGGAAATGAACTATTTTTTTTTCCACTTATTCCCATCTGTTATTTGTATTATGTTACAAGAAAATGTAATCAGGTAGCACATACTTTAGCTAGGAATACATTTTTGTTTCTGCATTTCAAAATTGGATTCTAGTCAAGTCACATTGGTTCACTACAATACTTGTATCCGATGTAAACATCTCAATTGTGTAATGCAATCTCGTTATTCCCTATAAAAAAATGTGAGACTAAATAAGGGATTTACACTGAAGATGTGCCGAGTAGTGTAATAAATATTTAAGGGAAAATATTTATAATGATCACTCAAGTTTGTCACAATCGACAATTTGATCACTGAAGTTTAGAAAATATTAAAATGGTCACTAAATTTTAACTTTATCTATCAAATTGATCACTTTGCCCATCTTTAATTCTTATTTACTTCATGGTGATTTTCATACTTCTTTCACGTATGTTATATGCATTTCTCTCATAATTCTATCTATATAAGTAAAATATTCGACAAATTAAAATGTTTAAAATAAATAAAATGATCAATTAATAGACAAAGTTAAAATTCAGTAATATTTTTAATATATTTTAAAATTTAGTCATCAAATTTAGTCATCAAATTATGAATTCTGACAAAATTTAAATTATGAATTCTGACAAAATTTAATGATTAATGGTCATTTTCCAAATATTTAAAGACACTACTCTTAGAATTGGACAAAAATAAAAAATAAAGAAGAGGAAAGGCGAGATAGAAGAGAAGAGAAGGAAGACTGACTGGAGGAAGAAGAGGTCTTTGTGTTGTGGACTCCATTCGATCTCTCATCGCTCCGATCCTGCTCTTACCGTCGATTCGATTCGATTCAGGTACGTTAATCGATGCAATCTCTACTCTTTTAAGCTCGCAGCAGCTTGAGAGCGAATTCTTCTACTGCTTCGTGTTAATCAGTCAATCAGCTGTCTAGACCTTTCAAGTGCTTTTATTTCTTCTCAAAATTGCTTCTTTTCGAAAAGTGTAGTGTTGGATTGTTGATTTTTGTATGATTATATGCTGATTACTATGATTGGGCCAAAAGGGTTTCATTTTCATGCTCTGTTTAATGCTTGTTACCAAGCAAAAGTGAAATCTGGAATTTTTTTATATTTTGTATTGAAATAAAAGACTTGAAATTTCTGTTGGTTTTTAGGTTTTTGTGGAAGTGAAGAGGTTTTAGTTGTGATGCTCAACAACTACTAGGGCAAGATTGCAAGGTTGTGCTAGTTTTGTGTTTGGGAGTTGGGGAAATGTTGGAAGGTGGTGCTAAGTTTCCTGGAATTATAGGTCTAAACAATGATAACAACTACTATGATTTGTCTCAAGGCTTTTACCACAAACTCCATGAGGGTGATGGAACCAACATATCCATTGACAGTATGCAAACAAGCATCGATGGAGGCTCCGTTGCAATGTCTATAGATAACAGCAGCGTGGCCTCGAATACGAATGATTCCCACACGCAGATGTTGAAACACCCGGGTCTGAAACGACATACTAAGGACAACTACTCCATTGCACGAAGTGTTAATCGTCGAGGAAGAGTCTCACATGCTCTGAGTGATGATCAACTTGCCCGAGCTCTAATGGACGTCAATTCTGTGACAGAAGGCCTCAAGAATTATGAAGACTGGACAATCAACTTAAGAAAGCTGATCATGGGCGAAGCCTTTGCACAAGGTGCTTTTGGGAAGCTATACAGAGGCACTTACAATGGTGAGGATGTTGCTATCAAAATTTTAGAGAGGCCAGAGCATGACCAAGAAAAGGCTCAGTTGATGGAACAACAGTTTCAACAGGAAGTCATGATGCTCGCTACATTGACTCATCCAAATATAGTTCGGTTTATTGGTGGCTGTCGTAAACCAATGGTTTGGTGTATTGTAACAGAATACGCCAAGGGTGGTTCAGTTAGACAATTCTTGATGAAGCGACAGAACCGATCAGTTCCTTTGAAATTAGCTGTCAAGCAAGCTTTGGATGTTGCGAGGGGGATGGCTTATGTTCATGGCCTTGGCTTAATTCACAGGGACTTGAAATCAGACAACCTTTTGATTTCATCTGACAAATCAATCAAAATTGCTGATTTTGGGGTTGCCCGTATTGAGGTGCAGACAGAAGGAATGACACCGGAAACTGGGACCTATCGCTGGATGGCTCCGTAAGATTCTCTTCACCCTTTAGCTGCCATACAGTTCTGTTTGTTACTTTTGTTGTCTTTATTACGGACTTAAATTGCTCTCTTCATTGCCCTATAGTCATTACTCATTAACCTGGATGAACCTTTACTCAATTGCTCTTTCTTAATTCTGCTCATGGTATACTGTTAGCCAATATCATTTTCATTTTCATAATCAAAAACAAAAATTTGTTACTGTAATTAGATATGCTGTGATCGCACATGATTGGTAAATAGTGTTGCTTGAGTACAACTATTCATCCAGGAACAAAGGGATCAAATTGGCTTCCCACAACTAGGATGTTGCGGTATGGACAAGCCATGTTTGGGTACATATATTGGCAGAGTTCTAAAATCTGAACACCTTATGTTCTTCAAATAGGGTATTGTAAAGTATCTACATACATATGGTGCAGCATGTAAATATGTACCTATCAGTTGAATTTCTGCTGGTCTTATTCTGAATAGGAATTGGACACATGACTGAATATTGCATGAATCTGCTTATATGAAAGTATTGACTTCCAGATATTGAAGCATTTGGGTCAATTGGTTCTATTTAGTATATGACTATATGCACTTTCTTTTTGGATAGAAATTTGGTACTTGTGCCTTTTTCATTCAGAATTAGCAACCTAAATGGATGTATGGTCTGTGTTTTCTCTATTGTAAATTGATAATTACTTTTTGATCCAGATGTTTTGCTGTCTAGACAACTACTAGTTAGATATTTGTTACTTAGCTTCCTAGAGTACACCGTGTATGTAAACTTAAAATTGATGATCTTTTTTATTATTTTATATTTTGCAGTGAGATGATCCAGCATCGGCCTTACAATCAGAAAGTTGATGTTTATAGCTTTGGGATTGTTCTTTGGGAACTTATTACAGGGATGCTCCCGTTCCCGAAAATGACAGCAGTGCAGGCAGCGTTTGCAGTTGTCAATAAAGGTGTCCGTCCTATAATTCCTGATGATTGCTTACCTGTTCTTGGTGAGATCATGAAGAGATGCTGGGATGCCAATCCTGATGCCAGGCCACCCTTCACTGATATTGTGAGAATGCTCGAGAGTGCAGAGACAGAGATATTGACAACTGTCAGGAAGGCTCGTTTCAGGTGTTGCATGACCCAACCAATGACAGCCGAGTGAGACCAGACCCGAAAGAGAATATTAGAAAAACAAGCAAGGGCACCCTTATTATATATAACAAAGAAACAAGAAGAAGAGGAGAAGGGAAAGAAATAAGTTGAGAGAGAGAGAGAGAGAGAGAGAGAGAGAGAGAGAGATTAAAGTGTAGCCTTTGTGTATGGTAGAGCCTTTTCTGATAGAAAGAGGATGGGATGATGTTGTTTGTATTCAAAGAAACACATTTGGTTTTGAGATGTGTAATTTTTAAATTTGTCATTAAACGAATTCGAGTAATAGAAGAGGAGAATTTGATGTGTATATTTATGTATGTATGAAATTGTTATCAATGCATCATCATTTTGTGATGAAGCGCTTTGCTTCTACGCTTAACATCCAAATCAGAATCGAGGAGTTGGTTTCTAAAGGATTACATGACCAAACCTTACAAGTGTACAGAGACGAGCTCAGTTCTAGTTCTAATGGGACTAATGGCCTCCATGCAATCCTTCCTTCAATCATCAAAGCATGCTCCAGTTCCCAAAGTAGTGGGCTTCAACTGCACTGCATGGCTCTCAAGTCAGGCTCTAATTTGGACCCAGTCGTATCAAATTCTCTCATTTCCTTGTACGCCAAGCTCGGACTTGTCGAGGCATCCCGCCAGGTGTTCGACGAAATGCCTGAGGGAGACACCGTCACCTGGAATGCCATGATAAATTGCTACATCCAGAATGGGCAACAACTCACAAAATGTGTCCAACTTCTTAAACGAAGAATGCACTCGGATGGCTTTGTGCTTAAACCGGAGTTGGCTGCCAGCATTGTATCGGTTTGTGCAAGGAAAAGAGAGTTCAGACTAGGAAGACAGATTCATGGCCTCCTTCTTGTCAATAATGCCATGATTGATCAGGAGGAGTCGGTGTTGTTGTCGACGGCTCTGGTTGATTTCTATATGAGGTGTCACCAACCTTTGATGGCTTTACATATTTTCCATCATATGGAAATGAGAAATGAAGTCTCTTGGACTGCCATGATTTCGGGGTGCATTGCTAATCACGGCTACGAAATAGCGATGGATTGCTTCCGGGAAATGCAGGTTGAAGGAGTGAGACCCAATCGAGTGACAGTGCTTGTCATTTTACCAGCTTGTGCCGAGTTGGGAGACATACGGCACGGGAAAGAAATTCATGCCTATGCTCTTCGTCATGGATTTGAATCAGATCATCATTGCTCAGCAGCTCTCATACACATGTATTGCAAGCGCGGGAAAGCGTTGCGTCCTGCCAAGCTTATTTTCGACAGTGTATCTGTTAAAGATGTTTTCATGTGGAGTTTGATGATTGGGAGCTATTCTCAATGTGGGAATGGGGTGAAGGCTTTGAAACTCTTTAACCAAATGCAAGCGGAAGGAATCACTCCCAACTCTGTAACTTTACTGGCCGTCATTTCTGCCTGCGCCTCACTATCTACGCTACACATTGGAAGTGGAGTCCATAGCTATGTCCTTAAATCCGGGTTAAACTCTGACATTTTCATTGGGAATGCACTCATCAATATGTATGCAAAGTGTGGTTGCCTCGCAGATTCGCGCCAAACTTTCAAGGAGATGCCGAGTAGAGATTCTGTCACGTGGAGCACAATGATCGAGAGCTATGGCATTCATGGTCTTGGTGATAAAGCTGTGCAACTCTATCTTGAGATGCAAGAGAGAGGGATACACCCCGATGGAGTCGCTTATCTCTCAATTTTATCGGCTTGTAACCATGCCGGCCTGGTGGAAGAGGGCAAGAAGATTTTCGAACATATGACAGAAGACAGTGGAATGCATTTAACTTTAGAGCATTATGCTTGCTATATCAATCTCCTAGGTAAGTTTGGGAAACTCGAAGACGCTTGTGAGGTTGTGAGATCAATGCCAATGAAACCAAGTAGTAAGATTTGGAGTTGTTTGGTCACAGCTTGTAAGGTTCACGGAGTATCAGAAAAAGCAGAATCCTTGGCGCATGAGCTTATTAGATTGGAGCCTGAAAATGCTGGCAACTATACTTTACTGAGCATGGTTCACGGTGAAGCTGGTAACTGGCTTGGTGTGGAAGAGGTGAGAGAAGTCATGAGATTACAGGGATTGAGGAAATGCTACGGATTCAGCAGAATATAATAAGCTGATCGATCATGAGAGGTGATCATTACACAGCAGAGGAGAGAGAGTAGCAAATTTAGTTAATAGTTCAAAGTTAAATGTGATAGCACAATATTATGAGTCCGCAGTATTACATTCACCCGTTTTGTAAGTGTCGAATAATGTTTTGTACGTGCAAACCAGTAATTTACGGTTTAATTCATCTCGTCCACTATTATCTAAACTTAATACGTGTGAAATCACGTATGGATGCACTTGAATACAACGACCGTTTTGTGAGTGTGGAAACCAAACTCGTAGTGACAGCAGAGTCCACATATGCAAAATATAATTTAATTTTGTATTTAAAATTAAGAAATATAAAATAGAGCAACAAACTGATCCGATGGTTTGAAAGTAGAAAGACCCAAAGACAAAAAGAGTGAGTGAACCGTTATCCATTTGGGTTGAGTTGAGATTGAGAGAGATTTTTACCACCCACACCCAGAAAAGAAGAGAAAATAATAGAATAGAAGGAAGGAAGAGGAAGAAGAAGAAGAAGAAGAAGAAGAAGAAGAATTGATGTTCAAGTTGGATTCTTTAGCTGCTGCTCGGTGAGTGAAAAATGTTGGGTCATATTAATCATCATGTTCTCCATGGTCTTGTGCGAAAGCTTCATTTTTGTTAACAACCACCACAATCAGACCTCGTCTTCTGCTTCTTTTCCGCACAAATCGGCAGCAGTTCAAGTAGCTCAAGCTCGACGACGGAGGTGCAGTGGGTTTGTTGTAAATGCCGCCGGAAAAGGAAGAAGAAAACGGAAATGGTGGCAGAGCTTCTTCTTCGACGAGGATGACAATTGGCTTGGATTGAAGGATGACGACATGCTGATGATAGAGGAGGAGGCGGAGGAGGAAGACCTGGGATTCAACGACTCTGAATCAGAAGAAGAAAAGTTTGAGGCTTGGAAGACAAGGGCCGAAGCAATTGTGGATTTGAGAGAAGCACAGCAAGATATGACCAACGAGGAAAATCGAAGCTGGGAGGATTGGCTAGATGGAGATTCCACGACGAACATTTCATCGTCATGGCAATATGATGAGACCGCACTAGAAAAGAAGGAGGAGGGTTTGCTTTACTCTTTAACTGATTTCGTTCTCGGAAAGGAAGATGATGATGATGATGATGACATGCTCTATGAAGATCGTGTATTTCGTTATGCCTCCCTCAATTCGGTAAAACCTATCTCATCTGCATTTTCTATATTAATAATAATTCTCCTTGCTACTGCAAGTCTGTAACTGAATGCTTTTGATGCACAGGCTAAATTTTTGGCGGTTTTGATCATTATACCCTGGGCATTGGATTTCGTGGTTCACGACTATGTTTTGATGCCTTTTCTGGATAGGTAACAGACAGCTATCTCTTTATGCCTCATCTTTAATACACCTGTAACAAACACCGAATCCTGCTTACAAATGTGAAGAACAGATATGTGAAGACTGTGCCACTTGCAGCAGAGATGCTGGATGTCAGAAGGAATCAAAAGCTTCAAATGGTTGATGAATTAAAAACCGAGAGAGCAAGATATCAGCTCGAGATGGAAATTGGTAAATCACCACCACTTTCTGATGACGACGTCTGGTGGGAGTTGAGACATAAAGCGTAAGATTATTACAATACTTTGTTTCTCTTTGTTGTTCTAGTTTTTTTTCTGTTTCCTTTTTTTCTTTGAAAAGAGATTGTTGTCCTGAATTACATCCTCCCAATGCTTTGACAGACTAGAGCTCAGAGATGAATGGAGACTGGAAAATCGTAGTGCATTTGCCAACATTTGGTCAGATATGCTATTTGGGATCTCATTATTCATTCTTTTATACTGCAACCAGAGTAAAGTGAGTTATTGATTTTATAACTGTTATTTCCTTCATGTATTCACATTTTCTTATTCAATGGTTTGTCTGTTGGGGTTCTATAAGAAGAAAATCTAAAGATTAACTAAACTATGATTTTCTTTGAAATTAATGACTATAACTTATTATGAAAGAAAAAAATCCTTCGATTTATGCTCCACTCATAGGCTAGAAACAGGGAAGGAGAGTGGGCAACTGTTACAAATTGAAAGCTTATACTACTGTGGTTTGGTAAATCCATCCATTGCTCTTGTAAGATGTTTGCAATAATCAATAGCTCCTGGTGAATATGGGTGCTTTACTCATTCGTTGAAATATTGGACTTATGAGTTTGTCGAGGAAAACTGATTAACATTTTCGTTATGCTTGAAGTTTTATGTAGGATGTAGTATTAGAAGACTATTTTTCTCTTTGCTTATGGAGTATGCATAGAGGATTAACTATTTCTTGAATTATGCAATCAAGTATTGTTAAATTAGTTTTAGTTTTAATTTCTATTCTCCTTTCTTTGCAGGTAGCGTTGCTGAAATTTACAGGTTACAAGATAATAAATAATATTTCAGATACTGGGAAGGCATTTTTAATTATACTCATCACAGATATTTTTTTAGGGTAAGAATAACTTCTATTTGCTATTGTTTTCTTCTTCTTATTCAATTCATTTATCATATTCTTGTCTGGGCGCATGTGAGGAATATCAATTCTATAAACCACTTGAGAAGTATAGTGCCTGCATCTTATATCATATAGTCTGTGTGGATGGAATACTGATTGTGTTCTCTCATTTTGTTTTTCTTTCCTTATCAGAAAAATTACTTTTATTCCAAAGTGTAATAAATTTCTTCCTGTGATCATCTTATGCATTTTGTGTGACTCAGTTTTATGCGTAATAATTTTCTCTGACATACAACACTCCATGCTTGCAGGTATCATTCTGAGTCTGGTTGGCAGACTTTATTAGAAATTTTTGTGGAGCATTATGGGTTTGAGGTTGATCAATCGGCTTTAACCATTTTTATCTGCCTGATTCCGGTTATCATTGATGCATGTGTGAAACTTTGGGTATGTTTCACTGAACTATATCGTGATTTCTGTTTCCACCAGTCATGTCTTTGATAGTTGAGCTTAGCAAGACACGAAATACTGTTGGACCTGGATCCCTTTCACTTTACTCACAGTTTGAGACCAACAACATGCTGACCTTATAGTTTAACCAAAACGTAAGTTATTTAAATCAACAACCTCTATCACGATACCAGACTAAAAATCTATCAAGATCACCATTGTAGTCTGATTTGTAAGAGTAAACTGCATGGAGAGCCGCATGTTGGTTTCCCTGTCCTAAGCTCATCTAGAAAGTAGAAGTTGCTTCTGCTTAATTCCGATAACTTCATTCAATATGATAAGCTGTTCTCATGGTTATACATTTAGTATCTCTGATCAAAGTTGGTCAGTTAAGTGGCTCTTATATCTCTGTTCATTTTTTTTTCGTATAAAAACACGTTCCCTTTTCCAAAAGTGTGTATTTACAATTCTAAAACGAAATGGTGGTCAGCAAGTTTAGGTTTGTGGATTGATTTATGATGAAGCCCATATAGGCTTTAAAGTGATGATCGCTCTTGTAGTGATTGATCTGCAACGTAACCTGTGAGGCATACATTCATTTCTGACATACTGGAAATTTGATTATGTGATTAACCTTCAACTATGGTATTGTTTGAGCTGCAGCTGTTCAAGTTCCTTCCGAGATTATCCCCAAAGGTGTCAAACATATTCCGGGAGATGCAGCGTCACTAGTAGAATCTATCTTTGTCCGGGTTTCATTGACCAGAGAGAATTCCCAGGAGGTAGCATGCAACGCTTACATCCTGATCTATCCTTAATATGATTCTATTTTCCATCTATTAGCGTGAGAGGTTTGTCCCTGGTTTTGTAAATGTTGATAAATATGAACAGGTTTTCACTCGCTATGGGTGAATCTTCTGTTAGATTGTAGGATGTTTTAGTTGTTGGGATGCTATCCATTCCCAAAAGTGTGTTGTAAAATCTAGAAGATCGTAATATGATTAAGTTTAAATGTGCGAAAGTTCACTCTGTGGTAATTTATTATTATTTTTTTTAATTTTTCTTTTCTTTTATGATATGTGATAACTACTTGCAACAATTTACTCATCATGACTGTTTACTTGACATGTCCCACCCAATATACCTCTCAAGTGTTTGTTCTTGTTATGTCGGTCCTATGACATTAATAAATGCAAGTAGCGACATTGTGAAACGATTCAAGAATGCGACCAAATTTCAGGGGTATACTAACTTTTACCACAAAAGTTGTTTGCTTCGTTACAAGAATTATGAATTCGCTAGCAGTTATTTTTTTGTTGAGCGAAGAACGAAATTGCATTAGGCAATTGAGATGTTTATATCGAATATAAGTATTGTAGTGAATCAATATAGCGATGTATACAAATATTATGCGTTACATTTCATTGGAACACAAATACAAAAAATAACTGTGGTCAAGTTGTAAGAAACTCACGTCGTTCATTGAGATACGTGTTAAAATCTCATTAAATCCTCTGATCCAAACAGTCAAAATCAATTTCACCATCACCATTCCAAAATTTTCAAAGATAAAAACCGCCTTAATTGAAAAGCCTCCCCCACCAAATAAAACGTATGAGTTACTTTTTTTTAGTACGGTAAATATATAAAAATCTGGTTTGCTTAATTTGTGTGTGTATATATAAACATGGGAACCTAAAACCCTCCCCCATTATTTTCCCTCTGCAAAAACCATCAAAACCTCTCTCTCTCTCTCTCTCTCTCTCTCACACACACACACACACACACAGAGTTTATTTCGCTCTCATTTGTTTTCCGTGTGTATTCAATTCAATTCAATTCAGGTCCTCAAATTTCACTTGCTCCGGTAGCTGCTTTCTCTTTCTTAGATCTTCGATTTATGGACGACCAAGATCGAATCGTCTCCACCGGTAATGTTTCGTTCTTTTCATGGCCCTAAAAATTTCATGTCTTCTTTTTAAGGTGTGATTACAAGTACTCGACCCGTCTTTTTATCTTTTGATTTTTTCTTGGTGTGGATTTAGAATTTGTAGGGTTTGTTTGGTATGTGTTCGATTTGATTCGATTGGATGAGAAATCACTGTAAAATCTAGCTCTAAACATCAAATTGCGAAATGCACTATGTTTCTGGGCACATTTGTTTTAAGAGAGAAATGGGGATTTTCCCCTTTGTGTTCCAATTTTAGGGTTTTTGTGTCGGTTGAGAGCAGAAACAACAGAAACTGGAGTGGTTTAATTCTGTAATTCGACATTGTTATCCCATTAAAATTCATTGTTGAAAAACACTGGGGGACAATGGGTTACCAGTGAGTCAGTTTAGAACAGTAGATATAGAGTTGGGTCAACAAGATATTGACTTTCGAAGTATTTTCATTGCTCAAATGTTTGGCTTGAAAAAGTGGTAGACATTTTCTGCATGTAGCTGGTGTCGCTTTCGTTACAAAGCCAATTTTGTAGGGGGAAGTTTTACACTTGGGTTTAAGAACTTGCATGTAAATGCATCTTTATCGAATATATCATCGAGAGGGTGAGATCGATGCATGAATTGTGACGTTGCAGCTTTTTGTATTGTGTGTGTTTCTTGTATTTTACTGACATACTGAACATTTGTTACTGTGAATTCAGGAGAAAGACCTGTTGTGAAGCCAGATGTCTTCAAAGAGCAGGTACGTAGTTGCATATCCATAATGAGGCATCAGTTGTATATGAAATAATGTATTTTGGATACTTTAGATGAACCTTTTTCCATTAGCACCTAAATTAGTTATTTATTATCAGCCTGTTTCGCCCAAAGATGAGAGGATAGCCTCAGCAAATCCCTCCCTACCTGCAGTCATCACAGGGCCGTCAGGCAATGCCACAGAACAACCCAAGTCTTCTGATGTTGGAGGAGAACTTAGCACTACCCATCCACTAAATTTGTATGGGGGATCTAATGAACGCAGCATGCCCTATGGTGGTTAGTTTCTTAGCCTCTTTGCTATTATTTTTTGATTAGAAAAATTAAGCAGCTCAAAGTAGTAGTGGTGACTGTGAGAGATTAGTCTGATTCCTGTAAAATCTCAATTATTTTGATATTTTGCTTGAACTTCAAATCCTTTCTTAGGGCCACTTCATGAACCTTTGGTTTCTTTTTCGAGCTTTGGGAACAAGGCTTGAATTGTCATGAATTTACTGTAAAAGTGTTAATCACCTTCAATATGACAAGCTTTTGATGGTAGTAAAAACATCCTACCACTATTCAAATACAGAAAACATATATTTAAACTTGTGTCTTGTTTCAGGCTATGGAAGTGGCACTGGTACATGGGATGGATATCCTCAATATCTCAATGCTGATGGAATGCATATTGTATCACCAGTGAGTATCATCCTTGCTCATAATATTTTATCACCAGCAAGTTTTCAGATACTCTTGTGTGTTAGTCATAATATTGTTTTTCCTATTTGACTCTGTAGGTAATGTACGGTGATAATCCATCTCTTATGTTTCACTCTGGTTATGGTTACAATCCTGAGTTAGCATATGGACAATATTCACCAGTTGCTACACATTTGCCTCCTTTGATGGTAGATGGCCAGTTGTATTCTCCACAACAAGTTCCCTTCTCACCAACCTATTACCCTCAGCCATCTCCTCCGGGTCTGTCTCATGGCACTTCATCTATTCCGATGACACCTACTGAACTGATAGCATCAGAAAGTAGTAGCACTGACAACATGGCCTTTGGGCCAGGATCAGGTTACTATTTTACACCATTTAGTGGAGGAGATCTGTCTGGAAATCTTGGTTCCAGTCCCTTAGCATCTCCTGGAATTTATCCTCAGCCAATGGGCATACTTGGATCATATGAACACAGTGTTGGGCAGGTCGGGTTTTTAGTATATTCCTTAAGTTCAAAATGAGAAAGTCTATTCAAGTTTATATGTTTTCATATTGGAGGCATGTTGATGATTGTTCAGCATTGTAGTTGTAAGCATCCAACATTATGGTCCATATGGAAAAAAGAAGAAGAATAGTACTAAAATGAACAGTTACATGTAGTCATATCAGCAAAACCATTGACAGAAAAGATATGAGTAGTATTTCAGCTGAAAAGAATTTTGACTATGGAGTTTATTAGTTGTGTTTTGGGATTGACTTTGGTTTATCCTTGATTTAATTTCAGATTTCTCATCAACAGCGACAAATGCATGGATTTGGATTGGCATCTCCTCTCACTGGGCGGTACCCTCATAATAGTTCTTATCAGAACTCTCACTTTGGTGGTGCTTCTTACTCATTTGGTAATGAGCGGGGTCGGCTGACCATTGACAAGAGTAGAATAAGAGAGAAGGACTGGGACACAAATTCCCAGTTCAGCAATTCTCATGATATCTCAACTGACCGTAATCGAGGACCAAGGGCTTCAAAGCTGAAAGACAAAAATCTTCCCGAACAGGGCTCTTCATCTAGTGCGAGGAAAATGGATCTATCTGCTTCTGGAATTAACAAGGACTCGTTTAACCAGAAGGATTTTGTGACAGATTACGAGGATGCAAAGTTCTTTATCATTAAGTCATTCAGTGAGGACAATGTTCATAAAAGTATTAAATACAGTGTTTGGGCCAGCACACCCCATGGAAACAAGAAGCTTGATGCTGCTTATCGTGAGGCGAAGAGGATAAATAGCAGCTGCCCAGTTTTCCTATTATTTTCGGTATGCTTCTTTGCATAGTCAACTGGTTCAGTGTTTAGGTTTTGGGCCAGTGCCATAAGTGATATCAGTTTCATTAGTAATAGGGTAATAATTTCTAAGACAAGTCTGGTGATATTATAAAGTTATAGTGTGGCGAGCAAATTAAGGCTTTACATTTTGAATTTCATAAAAATTTCATTTTTCTTGCTTATTGGCAATACCTGTGTTTGTTGAAAGAGCTAGGTTTTCACTATGATCAACATCACCTTTCAAAAATATTATGAATTCACGTCTTTGTGCTGCTCTAGTCATTACACAATTTTCATACATATCTGTTGAGGATTTTCAATCCCAGTCCAAGTCGTTAATACATTGTGCTGTCTTTACATATGTTAGCTGTATCAGAATATCTAATTTGGTTCTTGTGATGTGGTCTAAATTACAAGTGAGTCCTATGTTTTTTTGGTTGCAACAGGTTAATGCTAGTGGACAATTTTGTGGGGTAGCTGAAATGGTTGGACCCGTAGATTTTGAAAAAGACGCTGATTACTGGCAGCAAGACAGGTGGAGTGGGCAATTTCCAGTTCAGTGGCACATTATTAAAGATGTTCCAAACATTCGCTTCCGTCATATTCTACTTGACAATAATGATAATAAGCCTGTCACCCACAGCCGAGATTGTCAGGAGGTAGCATATCTCTTTCTATCTCTGTCCATCATTTTAGCGATAGATCTCCATTTCCAATTAGACACCAAACAATTCTGCTACTATTTGTTTTCAACCTACACTGCCATTTTTTTAGTTGGATGCCCTTTCCTCTATGCGTGGGTGTTTATTCTAAGAATGTGGGAGTTGTGTTTACCATGAAATTTATTGATTTTGGATAGCTTGAGTAATTACCTAGGGCTTTAGAAGTGTTACGATTATGTAATTTTTGGGAACATTGATTATTTGCCAACAGGGCTCTTGCCATGAATGTTTTTTTTATCCCAATTTGAAAGTTGTCTGTAGCTCATATATGCATGAATGCATGTCATTCCTGATATATAATGTGTTGCAACTTTGTCAATTTTCTACACATCTCATACAGTTATGGTCGACTTACTTTGTTCAGTTCGACATATTTTGCTGATCCGTAGTTTTGATATCAAAATGTCAGGTGAATCTGAAACAAGGAATTGAGGTGTTGAAAATTTTCAATGATTATGATGCACGAACATCCATAGTTGATGATTTTGAATTTTATGATGACCGCGAAAGGTCCTTGAAGGAGAGGAAAGCCAGACAACAAGTTTGTGCACCTACAGATGCTTCTGGTTCACTTGCTCCTGGTTCTGATAAGCAAATTAGTCTTGACAAAGCACCGGAGTTGAATGGAAGTAGTAGCAAAGAGGTAGTAGGAACTGAGCATGACAGTAGCTCCAAAACCGATTCAGTCTTAAATGAACATGATGATGCCGTACATCAAATATCTGATAGTTTATCCCAAGTATTGCAGTTGGAAGAGGGTGACAAAGAATCTGTACTCCCGTCTGAAACAGAGATCAGGAACAACAGCAAGTCTGTTGACAAGAAGGTAACAACAACAAGTGTATTGGCCGAAAGATAAGCTTAATTAAGCATTTTAAGCATGCAGTGACAACACACTACTGCCTGCACCCTTGTGATTTGATAGACTGTTCACTCACTCGCTGACAAATTTAGAGGTGGTATTTGGTCATCTCGAGCAGTTCAGGTTCAAGCAGACCTCCTTTCCTCTCTTTGTTTTTTCTTCATCATCAATTGTTCAGAGCAATTAAGTCGTACTCTGCGAATGATATGATTTCATGGGGAGGCTGTTTGACACCATTTGTATTGAATTTCCCTTTCAATTGTTTTCTTGGAGGGCAGATGGTTTTTGATGCTGTGGAATAGTCGACCAAAATGTAGCATGGTCTGTTGGGGGTGGAGGGGCTTCTTCTGTATTTGTATGTCAGGGTAATTTTATATAGTTTTTACTGGTTATCTCTTGGTTACTGGGTAATTGAAGAATCGTGATGTTACCCATTTGGGAGGTGGATGAATAAATGGAATTCACAAAGTGCAGTTGTTACAGACTAAAATTTGTTTTTTTTTTGTTGGCTGAGGCTCTTATAAGCAAAATGAGCACGCCTCAGAAATCTTTCTTATTAGTTTTTGCCTGTGCTGTAATGCTTGGAAATTACACCCAAAAGTGTCCAGACTACTGTTTTTTTTTTATCATCAAATGAGCGGCACTTTATAATCACAAGGAAACATTGCTACATGGTAGACGTCCTGAGGGCTCGAGAGAATTGACTACTATCAAACTAATCTAGGAATCTTAAACTAGTTCACGAATAAATGCTCATAAATAAACACCAAGAAATTAAGACATGCCTCTCATAGCTAAGACGAACACTAACATGGATAAACTAAGGTAATGTTCGCCTAAAAACCACGCCAGGAGACTCCACGGCCATAGAGGCCAGGTTCTTGCTAGCTACCAGGTTTGAACTAGAGCCCTCTATTACTGCCCCCGACTCCTGGTTTGCTTCTTTCCCAAGAACCAATTTCTTACCAATGACATGCCTCTTACGTACCTTAGGAGAAGCTGCCACAGTCAAGTTGGTTGCTCCAGTAGATTGCCCTACCGCTGCATTCTCCTTGACCTTGTTCTTTGATCCTACTTGACATCCCCCCTAGACTACTGTTTTAATAGCAATTTCTGAAGATAAATAAACCATCATCCATGTATTGAAGTGGAGCATGTTTCTAGTCTGAGGTGATTGTTAAGATGTTGTCTCAACTCCAATCTGATTCTGATAATGGTTTGTGCCTACCTTACATTCTTTACATTCATAGTCATCCAGAAAAAGCAAAAATTAAGAGCAAATAACATAGATTCACATAATGCAATTTGTTACAATAAACTTGTTTAGAGTCGGCTACTTGGCAGTACAAGGAAATAAAAACTTCAATACATGTCAACACTAATTTTTCCAAGCAGTACAACTCTATCAGTCCAAGCCTCCGAAGTAGCAATCACTAGTCTAAGAGACCCATCACACCGAATTACATGCATCAAAAAGCTCCCCTATTGTAATTTAGATAAGGAATTTCTCAGTGGCATCCTACAATTTACAAACGTTATAAATCAGAACTCGGGGCAATGTAAAATAAGGTTTGAACTTTGAACACAGAACCATGTATCTAACAGTGCACAAAGGCTAGAATGAAGAGCATGCCTTGAGCTGTTGTATTTGGACCTTCATTTGGCTTCCTTCATTGGATGTCACAGGGCAAGCGATGATAGGTCTCGAGACACCACAAGCCCTGCCCAAGAGCTTGCCTTGAAGGCACAAAAACGTAGGGCACATTTTGTAATAATCCAAACAGAATGAATAAGATATTAACTTATGACACCCTGTATCACTTTACCAAAAATGAAAGGTTTCAAAGTTAATCCATAATTTTGAAACAAACAAATAATAAACTAAATGTTTTGAGCTCTTATCCTTTATCAAGAGTAGCCACAACCAAAATAATATTGAAGCTTATTACAAGGTTTGTAGCTATCCAAAATGAAATATCTCAAAGTTGATCCATCAACAGCAATTAAACTTATAGTAAACTACATCTTTTAGCTACTACGTTGATGGTAGAGTGATACACTGTGTGTGCCTGTGTGGTGTGGTCTACATATCCACAACCAATACAGAGAAGTCGTTCTCCATCTAACATCACAACAAAATTCACAAATTATCTGAAAACAATGAACTATTATGACTGGTCAACAGTACTATCACAAACCAAATGTCTACAGTAAACGACTCAATGTTTCATAGTCCAAAGACTAAGCATTTTACCAAACACCAGTAACCAAATACTAACTGTTTCTACCGGATTACGCGGGGCGCAATCTAGCAGAAGCAAGTACAAGCTTCTTCTCCTCTTCGTCCGAACGCTCGGGTTGTTCGGATGATCGGGTGCTTCCTCTCTCTTCGAGTCTTCGGGTGTTCGAGTACGCGTGTTCGGATATGGCTGTTAGAAGAATACAACGACAAACAGACGGTCAGACGGTTGAGACGGGGGTGGCCCGCCTTCAACGCTCTGATACCTAAGTTAGAAGATTTATTGGATATAACAGTCAAGCGAACTTGCGTGAAAGTAGATTGGAGTGTTTAATGCTCGAATTCAGATCCTCCTTACCTGTAATAAATACCTTACCTATATAGGTGGTTGGGACTGCTGCTTGCTTGTGTTCCTCAGTGTGGGACTGGACTGCTTCTGTTGTTTGTGTGATCCGCACATTCAGATGTGCGCCTGTCGGGTGCGTGCGTGCTCGGATGGGGTTGGTCTTGTGAGCGAATTTGCAGCCTTCCTGGTGATCTTTCGGGTGGTTTGATAGGTGTTGATTACCTGCTTAAGTGGGTAAGTATGTTTAATCGGACAACTAATGTTCCTATATACTAACAGCACATACTGGCAAAAGGTGATGTCTTTTATTTATGTTTCATTTATTTTATTTTTTGTAGTGGTTGGAGAATCCGATATTTGACCTCTCCGAACTTGCGGCCATTAGATGTAAACATCTATCAATTCATCTTCCATGTAAACAAAACGGTGTTGTATAAGTGTGTATATAATACTTTTTTTTGAGGCAAACAGAAACAATTTTATTATCGGAATAGTAGATAGAGTATATAATGATCACTAGCCTAAATTAACTCCATATTACTATTTTGCAACACTCTTTGGCATTGGTAATCCAGAAGAACTCTGGTCAATGGCTAGACAAATGCCACTAGACATAACCAACTACTTCAGCGGCACTGCGACCTTCATTAGAAAGACCTCCATCTTAGCCCAACTCACGCTAACCTACAACTCAAACCCCAGATATGGGATAGGGCTTCCAAGACAGAATGAAGCAGGCCCAATCAAAGGCTCAATCCAAGAAAGACACACATGATCACCTTCATTAGAGAGACCTCCATCTTACTCCTTACAGCGAGAACAATGCAAAACATATTATTCTCCTTGTTCTTCATTGCTGAAATCTATCGAGGAATGCAGCATTGTTTCTTGCACTCCAAAGATTGATTACATTGGCACCAGTAACAACTATCTTAGACCTCTTAACCCCGAAAAAGGCACAAGTCTTGGAAAGGAAAATGGACTTGGAAAGTGGGAAGCAAGGGAGAGTACAATGCTGAAGTGTATTTTTATAATTAAACATCCGCCCATAATAATGTTCAGTCATGTTGAACATATCCCAAACTGCTTGCATATCACCATGACCGTTGAATGTGACCAAGAATGATTTCCATCTATTTCTTATGCAACCAAATGGGACAACAGATATTGCTCTAACTGACACCCTACAATAATAACAAACATAAATTTCGGGCTCTTTTGAAAATAAAAATAAATAAAAATTGTGAATAACTTACTCCTTCCATATTGTCGACTTCATCTTAGCTTCAAACATGTTGTCATATGGTAAGTTGTCAAAAAACAACAGTTGTGTATCCTCATTCAAAGGATGATCGAATTCAAAGGCAACGTCAATGAAATGACAACTTCTTCCAATGTCCTCCATTCCAGCTCCGTCGTTCCTCACATGAATCACTAAAACAAAAAAAATAAGGAAGAGCGAATCACAATTTAGAGCAAAGAAACTAAAAGAAAAGGCAAACATAGGAAAGAAAGCAACTTTGGTTTGTATTCATTCATGTCATTCCAATGCAACAATAGCTACATATATTTGTTGCTAACAGACGACAGACTGGTCCCCTAGACACATGTCAAACATAGACACAGGAATTTAAACTAAAAGAGCTTAACGGCTAGTTGCCTAATAAAACCAATTAAGGACTCTAACATCGGGGACGAAGATCACTTTCCCAGAGAAAGGGAATGAGCATCCAAACGAAGTTCCTGCAGATCTCGTGTTCATTATTGACGAGAAACCTTACAGCACGTTTACAAGTGAAGGAAACAACCTAATCATCATGCAGAGGATCATGCTGGCAGAAGCTCTAACTGGCTACACTGCATCTCACCACACTAGACAGGAGGACCCTCACCATCCCCATCAATTCTGTCATTCTTCCAACCTAAGAACAAGTAGTCCCTCGGGAAGGTATGCCTATACCGAAAGATCCCTCCAACAAGGGCAACCTTAAGGTCGAGTTCAACATCAAGTTTCCAACAAGGTTGACTTGTGAACAGAAGTCTGGATTAAGAAGCTTTTGGCTGCATAATTGTATTGCTCTCTGGCAATATTCTATTTGAGTATGAAGAGCTGTAAATAGTTTTTGTGATTGACATGGATTTGTATAAGCAGTTTTCGATCAGGACATATGTTCTGTAATTAGAAATAAGATTTAGTTGTGTGCGAATGAGAATTTACAAGCTTATAAACTGGCTTGTCTGAATTATATGAATGTCTTCTGCAGCAATGAAAAAGAATGACAACTAGTCCGAAATATGCAAACTTGGATAAATGAAAGTTTAATATAGAGCACAAGTATATTATGATCAAACTGCAGTATAACTCATTTTCGCTACAGACTACTTTTAGGCTACAGTACAATACCAATTACAGCACTTCTACCTAGTACTACCTACACCCAGTCTATTCAGCAAATGTTACAGTTTTCTCCTTACAACAAGAACAATGCAAAACATTTTATTCTCCTTGTTCTTCATTGCTGAAATCTATCGAGGAATGCATCATTGTTTCTTGCACTCCAAAGATTGATTACATTGGCACCAGTAACAACCATCTTAGACCTCTTAAACCTGAAAAAGGCACGAGTCTTGTGAAGGAAAAGAGACTTGGAAAGTGGGAAGCAAGGGAGAGTACCATGCTGAAGTGTATTTTTATAACTAAACATCCGCCCATAATAATGTTCAGTCATGTTGCACATATCCCAAACTGCTTGCCTATCACCATGACCGTTTAATGTGACCAAGAATGCTTTTCATCTATTTCTTATGCAACCAAATGGAACAACAGATATTGCTCTAACTGACACCCTACAATAATAACAAACATAAATTTCGGACTCTTTTGAAAATAAAAATAAACAAAAATTGTGAATAACTTACTCCTTCCATATTGTCGACTTCATCTTAGCTTCAAACATGTTGTCATATGGTAAGTTGTCAAAAAACAACAGTTGTGTATCCTCATTCAAAGGATGGTCGAATTCAAAGGCAACGTCAATAAAATGACATCTTCTTCCAAGGTCCTCCATTTCAGCTCCGTCGTTCCTCACATGAATCACTAAAACAAAAATCAATAAGAAAGAGTAATCACAATTACGATCAAGGAAACGCACCCTGAAAATTCTTTACAGAAACTTCTAAATTTCAGAAATTTGACAATCAACACCAAACAAAAACATAAAAGTATAATCATTCCACCTGCACCAGTACAAAACCCTACTGTTTAAGAAATGAAAGTTAAAAATATTGACCTAGGAATTGCTAGCAAAAGAGCACCGAATAAGCAAAATAAAACAAACACATAAGATTATACAAAATACTCCATCATGTATAAGTTCACGAATGAGTATTCATCTCCCAATGTTGATAAACTTGTAAGCATATTAATATATAACCACTCTTATAAGACTACAAGTGTTAATTGACAAAGCTATGTACTATGAATTGATATCATTTTACTGTAACTCAAACTAGTAATAAAAACAGTCACACCAAATTTCTTCACTCTAAGAGAGGAGGAGAAGAACAAATTAAGCCAGAAATCCTCAGCCTCAAGGATAATATGCATGCATATACATCAAAATTATTGATGACATTTTTCATGTGCCTGTATCTTTTTGTAATCCGATTCTTCCCAAACCACAACCCTATTAAAAGATGAGGAATAACCATTTCACAACAACTATTATCTCAATTTGCCAAAAATAAAAACTATTTATACATTATGTAATCACATTCAAAATGACCACAAACCAGTTAGTTCACTTAGACATGCATAACCAAAATATCAACTAGTCTTCCACTTATCATTCAGAATTCCTTAAATTAAAAAGATTAAAAAAAAATCTCACATTGATCCAGATTCAATCTTTAGCAGAGCTTCCTACTGTAAACCAATATTATCCAAATCTTAGCTTATCACACCCACAGTTAACAGAATAAACACCAACACAATTACTTTTTTTCACAACACAACTAATTGCACCTATGCTCCACATGTCATGTGCCTTGAATATTCTTTAAAGGTCAGACATCACAGTGGTTTACACCTAATAACACAAAAATTGTGTCCACAACATTCATAATCATAATCATAATCATCAAAGATTGTAAACAGAGACAACACCAACAACATGCCGAGGATATTCTTCACTTCTATGAAAAAGAGTTAAAAATTAGAGTAATCAGTTCAGCCTAATTTTCAAAATTAAACTATATGAGTACTCAAATTAAGAACCTGAAACTCGAGAACAATAGTCGCATGAAAAAAAAATGAAATTTGCAAACAAACCTTCATAAGAACCACCAACTTCAATATCATTTATGGAGGCAGCGAGGAAACCTTGTTTCAAAAAGTAAAGGGCATCACCACGACCCATCTCAAGTGTGTCCTCGTCTATGAAGTTGTCAATTCCCAATTCCCTTGAATAAGAAGATTAAGCATATCAGTATTCAGCCACAGTTTTTAAATTTAAAGTCATGCATCACAGATTAGATTTTTTAAATTGCATGTATTTTTTTTAACAGATTTAGGGAGGACTGAAGATTTCACATGATGAAAAATTTAAGTATTTCTGATTAAAAGTAGATTAAGAACTGTATTCAAGGTAGTTTTCTACTCAGGTTATCCGTCATTTTTTCATATTTGTTCTACTACACCTTGTAGGCGTGTATGATTTCTTCATGTGCTAAGATGGCATCAGCATAAAGAAGTACCCCACAGGATAGGATGATTGATAACTCTTAAATGAGTAGCCAGAAATAAAAACTCTTTATGGTGTTTTAAAAATGATGTTTTTGAAGTTCACAAAACCGGAATTAATCATAATGACATTTTACTACAAAATTATTTATTCTCACTAATATAAACATATATTTGCACTAATATATTTATTACTACAAAAAAAACATGTATTTGCACTAATATATATATATATGTATATCTGCACTAACCCCCATTTATTCTCCGCGGATTGGTCGCCCGAACCAAGGGCATCATAGGATCGGTGGATGGGATAATCAACATGCAAATCCGGTCCGCCATCGGGTGTATCTCGAAAAAGGAGTGCAATGCAAGCCTACGATAATGTGTGATTATATATATTAGTTTGAAGAAAGATAATTTATAAATCAAAACAAGAGTTGTAAACTTGTAATAAACTCACTTGCTCTTTTCGAGAAAACCCAATTATGAAACCCTCCACACCATCATCAAAAAGAACTTGATTATCCATCAAATATTGATCAGCCCACCCCTTGACATCATGTACATCGGGAACCTCATCAACTTCAAGAGCCACTTCCTTCAAAAGAAGTGCCGTCCACAACTCTTGTTGCCTGTTAGAGTCACCCGCAATCGTGACTGCAATCCTCTCACTGATAATCAGACACTTACTAGTCCTTTCATCGAGCATATATGTGGTTGTTTCTCCTTCTTTGGTCACTGTAGCACAAATACCAATATATTTAAAATTATAACTCAATAGATTCTCTAAATTGAAAATATAATAAGCCCATACCTTTGTCACCAGATCTCAGCATATCACACAAAATAAGGTATTCCCCTCCATCAACACGTATGTACGCGTTCAGCGATCCGCGGCCCTATACATTAAAGCAATTGAGTAAATTCAATGATTCTCATTAACATGCATGTAAGACGTAATTTGTAACATTGAAAGTTTGAAAAGATGCAAACATTACCACTCATATGTTTCCAAACCTCCTCTAATTCATAACTAAACTAGTGGTCATACTATTGCTTCCCAAATAGAGATAGTTGAAAGGGAAGAATGAATTCTCATTGTAAAGTAATGATCTCCCTTTTTATCTATTTTCAACATAATTTTTAGTAGACTACATAAACAGAACTACAAACCCATATCTCTTTCACAAATCCCAATACATTTTCAAGTAACAACAGTTAAACTAAAAGAAACCTTAACAGATTGCATTCTTCAAGAATGAAGCTTACCGGCCTCTTCTTCATGGTGCGGAACAAAGAAGCCTCATTTGAGGAGGATGGATCGTGATCCAGATATCCCAATCTTGCGGACAAATCTGCAAAGTGGTGTGAAGAGCTATGACTGGCATGGAAAGGCCAGTCTTGGCCACCAGGTGGTCGGTCTGACATAGCCTGAAAATTTATAACAACAGTCACTTTGCAACCCTCAAGAAACCTAAGCTAAAAGAAACCTTGACAGATTGCATTCCTCAAGAATTAAACTACCAAAACTAGTTCCGCGTAAAGTTGATGAAGAAATTACATATATGAGCTAGAAAGTTCCAATGATAGATGAAATCTATATATGCAGATAACCGCAGAGCATATATCGATCATATTGCATTTATAACAAAGTACCAAACAAGTCCAGCAAAGCTAGAATAACTTTAGGGTCAGTTTATCATAACTTCATGAACTTGATTTATTGTGTAGCTAGAATAGTTTTGTCATTCTCTATATAGTACCTAGTACAAACATATACAAATCAAAAGAAATCCAGAAAACCATTCATCCTGTTTCATATTCTTTAATTGAAGACACCCCAGGTATACTCTGGACAACCGGCCAGGGATTAAAATCAAGATAGGTATACTCTGTTTCTATAATGAAGATTGCTTATTGGGTCTGGATTCTCTCCAAAGTTTCTTCCAAAATGTTGTATTACTTCTATGTCATTGGAGATTCTATTACGAAGAACCAAAATAATAGGCAAATAGGTAATTTGAACTTTTATATAATAGGCGAATAGGTAATTCGAACTTTTATATAATTATGTCGTGGATCACTCTCAACCACAATGCGGCAAACCTCATTGGTTTAGATTGCACAAGGTTTGTGTTAAAATAGAATAAAAATATGTAGATTGCTCATTCAGTTCTAGTAAAAGTGCACAATGAGTTGATTAAACTGCTTTGTTTTTGAAATACTATCCAATAAATAAAAACTCATGAAACTGTATCGTGTAGGTTACTAGTTAGATTGATTGCAGAAAATCATGCGTTCTACTTCAAAACCATATTCCAAAAAACACTTTAGGGGAAAGCTTAAGACAATGTGGTGCAAATATATATGATGCTATAGCAGACATAATGACATATGCAGTTAAACTGAATAATCGACATTTTGTCTCTGTTTTTCTGTTCTTACATACCCCAACCAATTTTTTTTATGTAATCAGGTTACTAATCTTGTATATAACATTCGGATCTTTTTGCATAGACCAAATTCTACCTACAATCACTCTCCTTAAGCTTATAATAAGGAATCAAAATAAGAAAGACCCAGATCATATATCGAAGAGGTATGAGTCCCAAAACAACAAATAAAGCATACTACTACACCCAACAAACAAGAGAAAGTAGCAGAAATCATTTATAGGTTGGGTTGATTCGAAGAGATGCAAAAACTAGCTCAGAATAAAAAAGAAGACAGGCTATTAGAAATCGAAATAAGAGCTAGTATAGAATATTAGAACCCAGAGCCTACCTGATGGTAAGAGAAAAACCGGAATGATTTTCAAGGGTTTGGAAATGGGAACGAACTGGACTCCCTCTCGCAGTCCTTTTGTGGTGGTATAAAACCCTAATCCTAAAGTAGCAGTTGGCTTCTTCATAATCCAATTTTCTTTTCTTTTGTCGAATTCAAATTTCATTGTTGCCGGAACTTGCAAATTTTGGGTGGGTGTAGGGGTGTCAGAAACCATGGAAAGGGTTCGATTTGCCCAAATTGGATTATAAAGACAAGATGTTCTAATACTACTTTTGTGGGTCAGGGTCAGTTAAAGGAGTCGTGGACAAATATTTATTTATTTTTGAATAAGTTCTTAGCTGGTGGGTAAATCACATTTCTATCGAGTTAAAATTTCACTTAATATTCTGGATGGTTCTTCTTTTTTTCCGATCTTTAACCAAATTTTTGATGATTTTTAGTCTCATTTACTTTTCCAATTCTCAATTGATCACTATGATTCTATAGCCGTTTGTGTAAAAAGAAAAGACGAATTGAAAGTCAATCAATTGTACACAAAAAAAGAGACATCTCAGCTCACAATCTTACCAACACGCGCACAACTTGACTCATCCTTACTTTTCCACCTCAGTTTGATTGCCAAGATTTCGGTTGCATTCGGGTTTAGTAATTTTTCTTCTTTTTTCTATCTCTTCCATGAACTCTCAAGAAGGCTCCAACAAACAAGGCATATGTTGCGCTGTCGCCAACTTCCATCAGTGTTCGTATAACATCCCACCCGCCAAATCAGCCGCTTATCTCCGGCAATCCGGTTATGTTTAGGAAGTAAATGCACTATTTAATTTTGTTTGAACAGTAATTTCGTAATTTCTGCTCAATAAAAATTTTATTTACCAATGGAGGAGTGCAAATTTCAGTACTAGTCATGAAGATTATTGCGATCCTCAAACCACGTGGACCCATAAATGGGGCATCTGAATCCTCCAATGTGGTGGCCCGGTGGGGTAGATCATAATGGCCGGTCTGGTCTGCATTGTTTGAATGCAATTTCCTCATGTTCACTTTGTCACGACTCACGAGGGGTTACTTGCTAGCTGCTATCCACAAAACTCATCAGAACTGTACATGCATTTAGATTTTAAACCATGAGATTCATATGGCAAAACCAATTCATCACTTGCTAGTTGCTACATCTTTGGAATAGATACAAAATTTTCAATGACAAAGCAAGACTGATTTGTACCGTCTGGATCAAATGCTTGCAAGTCCGGCCGTTATTTCCCTAATCGGATATTTCTAGAAGACAAAATCTTTGACAGCGTCGTGTTACACTGCATGAGGATTCAAGCAAGAAACGGTTTACTATGATACTTCTTTACAGTATATTCGCAGATTACAGACAGCATGAACAATTAAAAACAGCGCTCCACTAGTAGACGATATATGAATTATTCAATGCCCATTGCATGCTCCAAATATGCAGTGGCCTCGTATATATCAGAGATCGAATGTGCCAATAACAGACTACAACTTACAGCACATAGTCAACAATATCTCGGGTAAGATAAAACAAGAGTTTGTTCTAGACTCAGAAAACCTTACAGAACACAAATGTATGATCATGTTACCTAGAGCGGAAGTAAATATGTATAAAACTCGGAACAAATGCACAGGTAGAAATGTACAATACATAGAGCACACAACCTCATACAATAGCTAGAGTGCCAACGGCCAAATTACAATACAACTCTATATAAGGTCCGAACAGGCAGCACATCTCAATTTAACAAGCAATACCACGAGTCAAGATATTCATCCTCTCAACAGCATGCAAGCTTAGATCTCATCGAACTTTCCATCTGTAACTGATACTAGCTTTTCCTCTTAGCAAATGCTTTAGTTTCACACTTACAGCGAGGACAATACAAAACAGGGGTCACTTCATAACCACATCTTTTACATCGTCTGAAAAATTCATCCTTAATACGTGCATTCGGTGGAATAGGCTTCAGTGCAAATGGGCATAGAAAAGTGAGGTGTGGACGATCACAAATTTCACACAAGCCTGCGACTACGGGATCATATTTCAGCCTTGGCAACCAATCACACTTCTTTTTTGTCTACAGGGAAACAGATAATCCATTGATTTCTTAGAACAAGCTTAAAAGGGGGAAACAGATAATCCATTAATTTCTTAGAACAAGCTTAAAAAGTAAAACCAAAACAAACAAGACTCACCTTCTTTCCCTTCTTTATTATTTTTATTGCAGCCGAAAGGCGAGCCTCCTTTGCCTTCATTATTCTTTCTTTTGCAGCAAGTGTCTGTAATTGCAGCACACCGTAATTCGTAAACCTACCTTGCTTTTTAGGAATGTCTTAATACACATTAGTAACTGTACACATTAGCTTATACCTTCTCATCAGAATCATCATCTTCAAGTGGATGAACTAGATCTGGGTTTGGTTCTTTATACTCAGTGACTGTTAATTTGTGGTTCAATCGTTAAATACCACAAACAAAAAAAGAAAGAAAAGGAAAACAATGTATAGTTCCAGAAGAAAACCTGTTAAAGTTATCTAGCTACATGAATAAAAGTCATTACTAACAGTATTTATAAGGAAGTTATTTAACATACCCTGGTCACTGAGTAAAAATACCTACAGAAAGTTATTTAGAAGCAATAAATTCCATATGGGCAAGAAACTCAATTCAAGGATACACACACACACAAGTAGAACAAAAGTAATAACTGTATACTAAGACCATGGTTACTAGCTAACAAACATGAAGCCAACAAAAATGTCAAATACATAATACCTGAATACCAGAATGAGCAATCATGAATAATAGCCTTAAGCCTTTGTATGCACTTGGAAATACTTTGTTTTCTCTCAGAAACACCTTGATTGGTTCTGGTTTGAGAATCTCCCGAAACAGCTTCAGCTAAAAAAGTAACTACAAATTATTAGAACAAAAGTAAAACCCACAATATTGAAACCTATGACCATATATGGTTAAAATACCTGAATTCCAGAATGCGTCCTCTTCAACAGCCCTAAGCATTTGAATGCACTCGGAAATCCTTTGTTTTTTCTTAAAAACACCTTTATAGGTTCTGGTTTGAAACACTCCCGGATCAGTTTCCGCTGAAAAAGTAATTACATATTATTAGAAAGAAAGAAAAAAAGTTTCAAATAAATATCCACCCATAAATCATATAATAGTAATAACCAACAAAATCATAATAAAAAACTTCACAAACATTTAGTTTCATCGAATAAAATCAAATTCGGAAATGACAAGATGTCCATCTAATTGATAGATCAACAAAGCTTAATCCTCAAACGCACGAAAATTTTCAATTAAACATTTAAACAAACCCAAACATATTTCTTCAAATAAAATGCATAAAGAGACAATATATACAGGCACATCGACTTGATAAGGAAGAAATTCACTTACGAAAAGGAGTACCATGTTCTGAAATCGCTGACGGCATATCTAGGGTTCGTTTGACAGCATTAGAGTGAATTGGGCCGGGATTTGGGAATAATGGAATGACAGGACAGATATTAATTTATACACAGCGATAGTGAATTGGGCTGTGGGTTCAAAATTAAAATCCACGAAAAAAAACAATGAGGCATAGAGATAGACTCATCAAAAGTTGTATTGTCTTTAGTTCTTGTCGCCGCGGGTACAGAAACAGTGCTCACTCAGCCGCGTGTACACAAAAACCCGATCGAACTCTCTTTAGTTTTGTTATCTTAATTTGTAAACCTAGATTGCTTCTTAGGAATGACTAAATAAACATCAGTAAATGTACACATTAGCTTATACCATCATAATCATCATCTTCAAGTGGATGAACTAAATCTGGGTTTGGTTCTTTATACTCACTGACTGTTAATTTGTGGTTCAATAGTTAAATACCACAAACAAAAATAAAAAATAAAGGAAACAATCCGGAACTATTAGTTCCAGAAAGAAAACCTGTTAGAGTCATCTAGTTACATAAAAATAGAAGCCATTACTAATAGTATTTAGAAGGAAGTTATTTAACAAATCCTTGTCATTGAGTAAAAATACCCACAGAAAGTTATTTAGAAGCAATAAATTCCAAATGAGCAACAAACTCAATTCACGGATAAACACACGTACACACAAGTAGAACAAAAGTAAAACCCACAATTTCGAAACCTAAGAGCATGGGTATTAGCAAACAAACATGAAGCCAACAAAAACGTCAATCATACCTAAATTCCAAAATGAGTCATCTTGAATAAGAGCCTTAAGCCTTTCTATGCACTTGGAAATACTTTGTTTTCTCTCAGAAACACCTTGATTGATTCTGGTTTGAGACTCTCCCGCAGCTTCAGCTAAAAAAGTAATTACAAATTATTACAACAAAGGAAAAACCCACAATATTGAAACCTAAGACCCAATAGTTATTAGCTAACAAACATGAAGCCAACAAAAACGTCACATATATATACACACATATAATACCTGAATTCCAGAATGAGTCATCTCGAATAAGAGCCTTTAGTGGTTTAATGCACTCGGAAATCCTCTTTTTCCTCTCAGAAAGACCTTGATTGGTTCTGGTTTGAGACTCTCCCCTAACAGCTTCAGCTGAAAAAGTAATTACATTATATTGGAGAAGAAGCCCTTCGAATAAATAACCTCTCTTAAATCATTTAATAGCAATAACCAACAAACTCATAATAAAAAATTCACGAACATGTAATTTCATCGAATAAAATCAAATTCGGAAATGACAAGATGTCCATCTAATCGATAGATCAACGCAAAGTTTCAATTAAAAATTTGAACAAAACCATACATATTTGCATCAAGAGACGCAGATCGACTTGATAAGGAAGTAATTCACTTACGAAAAGGAGTACGTACCATGTTCGGTAATCGCCGACGGCATATTTAGGGTTTCTCTGACAGCGTTAGAGTGAATTGGGATTTGGGGATAGTAGTGGAACGACGAGAGAGGTTTATATACATCCCATGGAGTCGATTTGGGCTTCTGGGTTCTTATAGATCGTTTGCCTCTGTAACCCTTTGTACATATTTTCTTATCAATCAAATCCGAAAGGGGCCAACAAGGCCCATCATGAACAAGTGTAAAAATTGAGACGGCACAATACATACTGAGAGTAGGGGTCATCATTTGGCCCGTGGGCCGGTGGAGGCCCGCAAGTCCGTGGATTTAAAGTCCGGCTCGAAAAAAAGCCCGCAAAAGTCCGTCAAGGTGGTTAGTGGGCCGAACTTGGTTTTGAGATGTAAAGCCCGGCCCGGCCCGCCAAAAATCCGTCAAGACCCGTTAGACTCAGCCCGTCAAAGTCCGTTAGGCCCGGCCCGTCAAAACCCGCAATTTTTTATATATATAAGATAGTAGTACATATATCATTATACCTACACTTGTATATATATAATATAGTGACTAGTACTATATAGATATATATTTTATGTTTGTGTATATCTATATTAATATATTACATATACATATATTGATCAAATATTGGAATTCCATATATAGTTATATTTGTGTATCTATTTTACTATTAAATCATTGTTTAGAGTTTAGGATAAGTTAGGGTTTAGGTTTAGGGTAAGTTAGGATTTAGGGGATTGAGATTTAGGATAAGTTAAGGTTTAGGAATTTTGAGGTTTAGAGTAAGTTAGGGTTTAGGTTTTAGGAATTTTGAGGTTTAGATTAAGTTAGGGTTTAGGGTTTAGGGTTTCATTGTAATTTTTTTTATCGATTTACCTTACACAGTAAAACAGTAAATATAATAGATGGTTCATATTAGATCTTGTAATTTTTCAATGGTGAGAGTTTAATTGAGAGTGTGAAACGACATCAATACCCTTCTCTTATATATTGCTTATTTTTCCATGGAGAAACTAGATAAATCAAATTTTTATGTCAATTTTTTTGACACTATGAGAAGAATATGTAATTTACAAGAATGTGTGTTAAAATTTTGATCTTAAAAATTTCCTTTAGGGATGGGTAATTTACGTTTTAGTTGTAAGGGTACTACGGTCACATTTAGAGAAACTCATAGATGTAGGTCTAAATCAAGTCCAAAATTTATAAAATTTTAACGGCATGCTTAGAATATTATGAACAACCAATCTGACAGTCAGTTTTGTAAAATGATGATACATGATCGATTACGTTTCACAAAGGTCTTTCAACCCATATAACCAAGAAATAAAGGTAAGAGCATTAGTGTGCATATAGAGAATTCAAGCAATATAAGAATTAAAAATATCTTAACAATAAAGAATGCCATATATAATAGTTCACCTTGTAATAAAAGACACCGTACGTAAAAATTAGCCTAATCGAAGTACGTTTGGATCCCGATCAAATACAGTTAAACAAAATTTGTGAAAACACTAAAATACACTCATCTTATTTTCCTATGGGGGGAGTAGATAAATCAATTTTTTATATCAATTTTGTTGACACTATGAGATAGATATGTATTTCATAAGAATATGTGTCCAAAATTTGATGTTAAAAAATTATTTTCGGGAGGGGTACTTTCCGTTTTAGTTGTAAGAGTACTATGGTCACATTTGGCGAAATACATGGATCGATGTCTAAATCAAGTCCAAAATTTATAAAATTTTAAAGGTATGGTTATAATATTCTAACCAATCAATCCAACGGTCAATTTTATAAAATAATTAAACATGTCCGATTAAGTTTCACAAAGGTATTTCATTCCATATAACAAAGGAATAAATGTAAGAACATTAATATACATATGGAGAATTCAAGCAATATGAGAATTAAATATGTTTTAATGATAAACGATGACATGTAGAAATGTCCATATTATAGTGATAAACACCGTATGTAAAATTTAGAATCGTCGGAGTACGTTTAAACCCCGGTGCATGGATGAAGGTTATGTTTATTTTGAAATGTCTTAATTTTTTAATAATTAAAACCCGATAGGCCCAGCCTGTAAAAGCCCGCAAAGGCCCACAAAGCTCGCTTGAATGGGCTGGGGCCGGATCCTCATATAAAAGATAAAGCCCTGCCCGGCCCGGCCCGCAAATATTAAAATGTTGTTGAGGCCCGGGCCGGGCTTTTTGCCAACCCCTAACTGAGAGCATATGCACCCATGGGAAGGCTTTGCTCCTCCTATTTGAGGAGGAGCAGACACTATTTGAGGTGGAGCAGATAATATTCATCAAATAGGAGGTGCAGTTCTTGTTTTTCGCGCAGCGGTGCAAAAAAAATAATACTTCATATTACTGTTCATAAATTAATTTAAAAAGTTAACAAAAAATTAATTGTTTTTCAACCAATACATAGACAACACGTGTCGTTGTTGTATGAATAATTGAATAAGATTTCAGGTAAGATTTTCGACCAATGACGAGTTGACATGTGTCACACCAACAGAACGTTATCTTACAAATAATTGTACAAAATTTTTTTGGTAAGATTCCCGATCAATCACTTGGCGACACAAGTCACTTTCATGTGTCATTGTCGTGTGAATAAAAGCCGAAGATTTTCGGTGAGATTTTCGACTAGTTAAGAGATGCCACGTGTCGTCATCATCAAATTTCAGATAACCTAAAATCGGCTATAAAAGGATCATCGTGCTTCATATATTCTCACACCATCTACAGCTTTCTTGCTATTTCTTCGAACATTTCTTCACATTCCACCATCAGTAAGATGGATCCTTTTAGTTTAAACACTTTTTTCCGAGGAGATGACAACAACGCCGGTAAAGTGCATAAATAGCTAACGGTCACTAAAGCGGTCGTGGCAGCTACAGCGTTCGATGTTGAACCACCTCGCCGCCGTCCAAATCAAGAAAGGTTGAGGGTGCAAAGGAGACAGAATCTTATGAAAGATTACTTCATCGAACGTCCGGTCTTCAATGAGCAAGCATTTCGTCGGAGGTACCGAATGAGTTCGAACTTATTCAACCGTATCTGCACGGATCTCTGCAACAACAATCCATTTTGGCATCAAAGAGCAGATGTCATTGGATTGCAAGGACTTCTTCCACAACAGAAGATGACCGGTGCTCTCCGAATGTTGGCATACGACGCAGCCGCAGATCAATGTGCTGAATACACAAGGATTGGTGAATTAACCATACTAGAATGCATGAAGAAGTGGTGCACCCAAGTGCATGAGCTTTACGGTGACATTTACCTCCGCAGTCCAAATGCAGCTGACATCACTCGACTTCTAAGGAGGGCCAGACATCGGGGATTTTCAGGTATGATTGGAAGCATCGATTGCATGCACTGGGAATGGAAGAACTGTCCAACAGCTTGGCAATGAGCATACTCCGGCCGTTTTAAGTGTCCCACTATTATCTTGGAGGCGGTGGTCTCATATGACACGTGGATATGACACAACTTCTTTGGGATATCTGGAGCACATAATGATATCAACGTTCTTCACTAATCGGATATCTTCGATTCGCTCCTTGCCGGAAGTAATCCACAACGATATGAAATACCACAACACTTACTATCTCGCCGACGGAATTTATCCAAGGTACTCGTCATTTGTCAAAACTGTTTCCAATCATCAAACTTTACCTCAGAAGTTGTTCTCAAAGAAACGAGAGGTATATGGTTAAGGCTTAAGGTGTCCTAAAGTTCTAGATTGCTCGTAAACAAATTATGTGTCCTTCCAGAGTCATGAATGCTACATAAGAACTGGTAAGATCTTCGATGAAAACTGTTTGTCTTTTATTATTTTGACCTACTGTGCTTTAAAGAATGTTTTACTTTGTGACTCAGAATCAGGTAGCTGAAAATTTCTTCGTAACTTTAGAATTTTGAATGGTTATATTTTTTGGATCAAGTTTAAAAATATATATTTCACGTGACGCTCTGAAGGTTGCACCCTTCGATGCATAGGACAAAGACAAAATTTAATCTCAGAAGTCTTCACCACATAGCTGGTAACCCCAGTTTCAATATTCATTGTCATATTGCAACTTAGATTTCACTTGCACTGTCATGGCTGGATGATCGACTCACTTGCATTACTACACCTTGTTACACAACCCATCATTCTAGCTGTTATCCAGTCACATGACCTACTCGGATCCCACAGTTTCTCTTGTATACGGTGCATTGCCTGAAAGGCTGTTATAGCTTGACGTTGGCTTCACTTGCATTACCACACCTTGTTACACGACCTGTCATTCTAGCTGTTATCCAGTCGCATAGCCTGCTTGGATTCCACAAATTATTTAATATGGTGTGCATTGTTTGAAAGGCAAGAAGCTGTGAGCAAAATCCATGAAGGGATTCACTTATTTTATCATTCACAACCACTTTGAATGTTAAACATTGGGTCCCATCTTTTTTATTTTAATTGCGGGAACCGTCAGCAGATAACTCCCCTGAAGGATTTTGTAACATGGTCTCACTTTGCATGTTATGGAGATGGGGTTAATGGTGTAAACATGGGAGTAATAATTGTTGTTTTTTTCCTTTTGCTGCCATGTAGCTTCTGCGTTCTTATATTTCTCTCTGTATTGGAATAATGCCTTTCAGCATCTGTTGTGATTGAAGAATTTGGTCAAAAGGAGGAGTATGGACCTTTATTTGTCACTACTTTGGAGAGATTTACACATGCAGAATCGGTTATGGCTCTTAATTCTTCATATATATGTGGCCAAGAGCCTGATCTAGTAGAGGCATACACAAATTTTGCATCCACATATGTTCGCGGAAATTGTAAGGTTATGTACGCGTTCCTTTTGTAATTTCTTTCATCCTATGTAGTATAATTGATTATGTTAGCGCCAATCTCTCATCCTCACAATCAGCTCCAACGTATCAAGTCAGTCATTACAGAGATCCTCATTCATAGCCACAAATCTCTAGTTGATTTGTAAATCTCTTTATCAGTAACCTTACCATATCAGTAGCTGTCATACCATAGATGTGGCATAATCTTCAATACTTACTGTAATAGGATCTCTATATATATTGTACAAAGTGTTATCAATAGAAATAATAGGGAATTCAATTTCAATAGATTAAACCATTGCATTATCTATTTCGAAGTTGAGAAATTGAATTGATTTAATTATTGTGTTACCTCAGGATGTAGTAGCTGCATGTGGTGCCCTTCTTGAAATTTCTTTTCAAAAGGTAGCTATATGCTGCACAGCTATGCATCGTGGAGTAGCACTTGCATCCATGTCATACTTATCTCGTAAGTTTCAACTCTGTTTTACCCAAGGTTCTAAAAATCGCTAGGCAACATTAATCGGTGAAGGTACCTTCTAGCGCCTAGGCGGCTAAACGTGGATTAATCGAAATTAGACGTTTTCTAGGCGTTTTCTATGCGGTATTAATTCAATATATATTTATATATGTGAAATAATGAATTTAAAATATCCTCACCAAAATATAATAAAGTAATAATTTTAAAGCTCAAATGAAATAAGTAACAAATCACATAACACAATCACATATATCCATCAAAAGTAAAAACATAACAAAATAAAAATCAACCATTCGAAGAACCTTAAACAAAGGACCTTAAACAAAGTCCACATTGTCACCCTCGAAATCAAAGTCATAAGCTACAACATCATCGGTCTCATCATCCGATGTAAATCCTTCATCATCGAGTTCTCTTACTCCAACATTACAAGAACTTCTCCTAAGCTCTTGAATACCTTCTTCATCCCAAGTAATATCGGAATCCACATCATCATCACCTCCTTCAACAAGCCATCCTTGAGCTTCATTTGGATCCTTAGCAACAAGTGGATCTTTCACACTTTTCCTTTTATTGCTAATCTTAGCATTAAATTGCACAAAAACCAAATTGCTCACTCTTGTTGCATCCAATCTATTCCTTTTTTTTGTATGCACCTACATCCAATCAAATATAGCACCAACTATTTTAGCTAACCATAACTAAAAACAGTAGCTAAAAACAGCTCCAAAACACAGTAGCAAACAATCTCGAATTTAATAAAAAAACAGTAACTAAAAACAGTTTCAAAAACAATAGTTAAGAGTCTCCAATTTCTCCAAAAACAGTAGCTCAATTTCACCAAAAACAGTAGCTCCAAAAACTACAACTAATTCAAATATAGCATCCTAATATTGAGTACTTACTCCTTCAAAAGTACTCCAATTTCTCTCACACCCGGAAGAGCTAGTGGTCAATGAGAGGATCCTTATAGCCATCATTTGCAGTTTTGGAACATGATTTCCATAAGTAGCCCACCAATCAACTAAATAAGCAAAAAGTCCATAATTAATTGAGAACGTCTAAAGATGATAAAAAAATATATAACTAGCAAATTATAAAAGTTCATACCGGGATCAAAATTAGACTTAGAACATGTGATCAAGGCAGTAAGTCTTCCAAAATTACCTTCTTTCCTTTTGTACATCTTGAACTCTTCACTAGTTATGTGGCTTTGCATTTCAACATCATCTGGAAAGAATCTCTCCACACAATCAAGAAATCCGGTCATGACATGTTGATTCAAACTTATACTCTCATCTTGGTAGAAGTAAAATGGGTTCAAGAGATATGCGGTCAAATGCAATTGACTATCGAGCCTACCACTTGCTTTTTTCTCAATGATATCCAAGATAGGACGATATGTAACTTCCACACCGTTAAATGCTTTCTTGATCCCTTCTTTAGCTTGTTCAAGTTCTCCATGCAACCATCCCATGGACGGTTTGTCTCCATCAACCATTTGAAGAACCTTAAACAAAGGACCAAATATGCTCAAGCAAAGTGAAACCCCACTCCAAAAGCTATTACTCAACATAGAGTTAAATGCCGCTTGACCCTTTAACGTCTTGGATTGTTTCAAGTCACGCCAATCATCACTAGCGACCATAGTCCTCAACGCACTTCTCTTATCATTCAAGCTTTGCAAAGTTAGAAAACTTGTTGCAAATCTTGTGACTCCCGGCCTCACCAAGTCTCCTTTCCCCGTATTCTTTCTCATCAATGCCAAAGTCTTATGATGTGCATAAATGAAAACGGTGAAAGCTTTGCCTTGTCGATGACAACCTTGAACTTCGGTTCATTGCCAATATCCTTGAGCATTAGATTAATTGTGTGAGCCGCACATGAAGTCCAATATATACTTGGTCTTTTCAACTTCAACAAATCCGCCGCCGCCATATTGTTGCTTGCATTATCCGTAACCACTTGAACCACATTTTCTTCGCCAATATCTTCAATGCATTTGTCGACGTACTCGAAGATATACTTTCCGGTGTGTGCATCCTCTGAACATTCTTTAGAGGAAATAAAAGTAGTACCTTCTTTACAATTGACACACAAATTCATGATACTTCTTCTCTTTTGGTCGGACCATGCATCCGTCATAATTGAACAACCATGTCTAGCCCACTCCTCTTCTTGATTCTTAAGAGACTTCTTTGTTCTCTCAACTTCTTCCTTCAATAAAGGCTCTCTCAACAAGTATTGGCTTGGTGGTTTATACCCCGGTCCAAATTGACCAACCGCCTCTACAAATCTCAAAAAACTATCACAATCAATTGCATGAAAAGGAATCCCGGCTTCATAAATCCATCTAGCCAAATATTGATGCACACTATGTGTTCTTTCTTTTGAAATTGCATCATGAATATTTTGTTGTCGCATACTTTTCCCTTTTTCTATAGCAGGTTCCGGATCAATGTTGGATACAAACTTATCCATCGGACCAAGATGATGTGGTCCTTTTCTTGCCCCTTGAATCTCTACTTCTTGTTCGTCGATGACTTGAACTTCTTGTCTTACTTCACTTTGATGAGTGTATTTTTGCCTCTTTTTTTGTTTTGGCACGGATAACGCCTCTGTACATTTCTTCTTGTCATCCGGAGTAGCATTGGGACACCCCCTTACATTTGGTGAATTACCGGCAATATGTTGTTTTACTCTATATACTCCCCCAGTCATGAGTTTTCCGCACAACTTACACTTTGTTTTATCTGCATCTTTACTATCCCTCAATTCACCATACAACCATCCTATATCTTCGGAGTTACGTTTCAAAAGCATCGTCGATTCTGCACTGCTTGGATTCGATGCCGCACATGATCCAGAAGTTGGATTACTACTAGGAGTGCTTGTCATTTTTCCTGCAACATTCACAAATAAAAATGCAATAATGGCAAGTCAGCAAGTCAGCATTCACATGATGTAAAACCATCATCAATAACATTGGACAGTAGAACAACCAAGACAAGAATGACAATCATGTGTTAATACATTCAATACCAAACAAATAATAAAAGTCCAGTGCCATTCTATGTACTGTATATTTATCCATTTTATTTCATGAATACCAAACATGAGACATCAACTAAATGATAAGACAGAACAGAGACAATTGATTTTTCCTTTTCTGTATTATTCCAAATTCTGCACTGCTTTCAGCGAATATATGAAACAGAGGCTACATTTAAATAATAAAAAGAAGTCAAAAACCTCCCACAATCACAAACTTGGATAAGAGACCAATGCTTCCTTCAAACCTGTAGGAGACCAATGTTCATATCAAGCTAAATGGCCCAATGAATTTTGATGAATGGAAATGCAACATTTCTACACGTGATACATTTCCCAAACCATTCTCTAGCTGGTTGCTGGTGTCGACCAGCTTCAACAAACAGACCAAAGAAACAGACTATTCTCTTGTTCAACCAACTGTGATGGATAATGGATTGCACACTTGAGTGATGTATACTTTGCTTCATTCCTTTCACCGGTAGTATATGTGATTGATTCACTGGTTGATGGTGAACAGTTGAACTCATCCAATGAGGAATGTGTGGCATGTGATCATATAACAAATGGACATAGACAACTAATATTCCTATATGAAGATGCTCACATGTTAACAAGTAACAATCCAGTCACCCACAGAAATTTGTTAACGAGTTCATCAATGCATTAAAAAAAAGTTGATATCACTTTCACCGTGAATACTCGGCGTTTAAATTTAGAATTGAATGTTGAAGAAAAGATTGAATCTTGTTGATTGAGAACAGAAAAAAAGTATATATGATACAAAAAGCTCGCTTGCTTGACTACAAGAAGAGTCCTGAAATTCTGAACAATTCAAAACTAGTTACACTCTTGTGCTAAAGAAAAAGCTAGATTCATTGTCCATATTCTAAGAGTACAACACAGCCAGGCCCCTCTGGTTCCTCAAATGTACATAAATATCTCTATAAGACCTAGAAACCTAAGATGTCCAAGTGCTTTGCGTGTATTAAATAACAGTATCCAGACCAATTCTTATGCATATGAGCACTACTTATATATAGAATCACAGTTCAATGCAATGACCCCGAAAATGCTTGTAAGAAAGCTTAAAAAGTGGACCAATGCAGACTCTAACAAAAAAAATTCTCACAGTCCAACCCATTTTGGTGGCAGGAAGCTTATCTTGTAGAGTTGTAGCACACATATTTACACAGATTATACAAACAGGGCATACGAAATTGCTATACAATATTTTCTATACAATTTCATACAAGTGATGAAGTGATACAACCCATTGAACCCAGTACCTGGTAGAGAGATTTGATTGAGGATGAGATCAATGGTGAACTTTCGAGGAGCGGAGACGTGCCACAGTCCACAGAGCAAAACCGCACAACTGAGGAGAGGATGAGATGAGGCAAAGGCTACAGAGGAGAAGCGGAGCAGAGGCGGAGTGCGGCGGGCGGAGCTCAAAGAGCCGTTGATTTTGAAACTTGAATGAGAGGCTGAAATTGGGTCTTTGAATTTTTTAGGTAGAGCCGTAGAGGTGAAGAGGGAATGAAAGAGAACTGAGGAGATAGCTTTTTAGGTTAAAATTGGGTCTTTAGATTTTTTCTTCCGCCCAGCTCGCCCAGCGTCGCCCAGCCCGCCCAATGTCGCCCAGAAGCCCAAAACGTGGAAACTCACGATTAGAGGCCTTATTCCCTCATTTTGGGTCGCCTAGCGCCTAGGCGTCGCCTAGGCGCTCGCCTAGCTCGCCTTTTAGAACACTGGTTTTACCTCTACTTGCAAGTTATGTTATGTGGTTTGTGTGTGCTTAAAGCATATTTGTTTCACTGTTTGTGGTAAGTTATAAGCCCAAAAATCAGGTCTATGCTTTACTCGGTGTTTCAGCAATGTCACGGGTAAACAGAAACAAAATCTAAAGACTTACTTTGCTAAGGTTTCTCGCATTTGTATAATTTCTGCACTGATAATGTTTCTACCGGATTACGCGGGACGTAATCTAGCAGAAGTAAGTACGAATTCTCTTCTTTCTCGTCCGAACGTTCGGGCTGTTCAGATGGTCGGGCGCTTCTTCTCCCTTCGGGTCTTCGGGTGTTCGGGTACACGCGTTCGGGTATCACTGTTAGAAGAATAGAACGACAAACAGACAGTCAGATGGTCGAGACAGGGGTAGTCTGCCTTCAACGCTCCGATGCCTAAGTTAGAAGATGTATTGGATATAACAGTCAACTGAACGTGCGAGGAAGTAGGTTGGAGTGTTTAGTGTTTGAGCTTAGTTGTTATTGGGATGATCCTGTTACCTGTAATAAATACCTTTCATATATAGGTGGTTGAGTTTGCTGTCTGCTTGTGTTCCTCGATGTGGGACTGGACTCCTTCTGTTGTTGTATGATCCACACATTCGGATGTGCGCCATATGGGCGCGTGCGCGCTCGGATGGGGTCGGTCTTGTGAGCGGAGTTGTAGCCTTCCTGGTGGTCTTTCGGGTGATCTGGTAGGTGTTGATTGCCTACTTAAGTGGATAAGTATATTTAATCGGACAACTAATGATGCTATACTAACAAGTCCCCCAAGTCCCCAAGTCAAAGAGAACTTTCTTGACTGGGGAGTTGAAAAAGGGTTCGTGCGATTAAACAAGATACTTATCCGATTGAGCAGTGGTGCGTGGTCCTGTAACCCCCAAGTCCCCCAACTCTCCGGTCAAGGAAGGGTTCGCATGACGGAGTGGGTACCTGTGCGTCCGATCGTGTACCTGTTCGTGCGGTCCTGTATTCTAGGCCCGGCCTCCAAACGAATCTTGCTATTTGGAGCCGCGCGCCAGTGGAGTTTGCCTGGTAAACACAAATGGGTGCAATACATATATATAAGTATGCGAATGCGTGAATGTATGAATGTATGTATGTTTGCGAACATGATGGATCCGAGCTGAACCCCGACCCTGGAATGGAGCCGTTAAGCCACGAATCGGTCGTTCTTGAAATGTTATGGGTGGAACCGAGCTGACCCCGACCCCATAATTTGGAGCCGTTAAGCCTCGGAACGGTCGTTCTTGATGCATGGATGGATCCGAACTGACCCCGACCCCGACCCCCCAGGAGTCATTAAGCCCCGGACCGGTGGTGCATAGGTGCCCGAGAGGGAGTTGTCAACTCATCGGCGCCGACCTATCGTAGCGCCAACGTTGGGATGCCGTTGCGTACGTTGTAGCGTCAACGGTGGGATCAGGACCGTTATGTACATGTGTTGCAGCGCACACGGAGGGACGGACGCATACCCGTGCCGCTCATCAGTCTTAGTGTGCCCAAGGAGGGGACAGACCGCACACCCTTGCCACCTAAGTCGGCGAGTCGATCGTTAACGTTGCGCGCACGGAGAGGAAGAACCCCACGCCCGTGCCTCCCATCGGTCTTTGCGAGCGCAAAGAGGAGTCGGCCCCATGCCTTTGCCGCCTAATCCGGCTTGCTTTCGCGCACGGAGAGGACAGACCCCACACCCGGAACGCTCATCGGTCTTAGTGCGCCCAAGGAGGGGACAGACCCCACACCCTTGCCGCCCAAGTCGGCGAGTCGATCGTTAATGTTGCGCGCACGGAGAGGACGGACCCCACACCCGTGCCTCCCATCGGGCTTAGCGCGCGCAAGGAGAGGACGGACCCCATGCCCGTGCCGCCTAATCCGGCATTTGTTAGTCGCTTCCCGTCACGCGCACGGGGGGAGGTGCCCTACGCCCGTGGCAGTGATCTCTCTGTTCAGTACGTGCAGGCGGGAGAACACGGACGCTCATCTTCCCCTGGGACGCCTAAATGGTGTTGCGTTGGTGGTGTTGACTTGCCTGTGATGTTTCTTAGGCGATTTGACGTGCGTGTGGTGCGTGCGCCAGTCCGAATGGCGGGAGTCGTGGCGTGTGTCGTCTTACCTAGGGTGTGGTGATGCTCTGTTCGGTGAGGCGCTTGAGGTGACATTCCTTTTGACTTCTTCTTGGGAATCGTTGTGTAATAAATGCTAGCCGGCATAATTAATGCAGACGTGCCCTGGGCATTAAATGCTGATGACGTAATAACTGCTCGGAGGTCATGCGTCAGGCGCGTGGGCGCGTGGGGTGTTGCATGGGTGACACGTGGAGGGAGGTGGGAGACCGTGCTAGGGTTTGAAACCGAGGCGGGAAGCTGAAGGGTCAGCGCGGTTACTTAGGCGGGCAGGTGAACCGCCTCGGGGCCACGTGTCGTAATCTGACGGTGGACACGCGAAAATGGACGGCTGGCGTTCATTCGCGTATACTGTGTGATTAGTATAAATAGGGGCTCTGGTGTCGTCTTCCTTACCACTTTCATATTTACCGAAACGCTGCGAAAATTACTCTGCACACTGTTCTTCTTGTTCTTGCTCTCTTGCTCTCTGTTCTTGCTCTATACCGGAATCCTTCGTCGACGTCCATCTTTCAATATTTCAAGCTCAGTAATTGGTGAGGCTCTAACCTGTTTTTGTTGTTTTCCGTTTTGCTTTTTCCTCTGTTTTTTTTTGTTTTTCCGGTTTCTTTTTGTTTCTCTCCTCCACGATTTCTGGGTTTTTTTGGCTTTTTCTGGATTTGCATCTCAAGAACAAGGCGTGTTCTTGAGGTGTGCTAGGTTTGATCTTGTTTGGGGTGGGTTTTTTGGTGTTTCTGGTAGTTTGTTTTCTTTTGCTAAGTGTGGGCTTCGCGTGCGTGCGTGCGTTTAGAAGATGGAACCCATAGAGATATCGAGCGGACAGTCGCGTGAGCGGATATACATACCGGGGGCGGGGTGGGTTAGTTGTGGTTCGGGCACGAGCGGGTCGAGTACATCCTCGTATGAATCTGTGATGAGTGTGACGCCTCTTCGATTCGTCCCTAACGCTTCTCCTGTGGTGCAGCCAATGGACCCTCAACAAGCGCTTGCTGCCGTAGGGTTAGGGGAATCGTCCGGGTCGTCGGGCGGGTCCTCATCGTCCGGGCCATGGGGGGACGAGCCCGTCTGATCGAATCAGCCCGTGACCCAATTTCCAGAGGGCGGGCGCGTTCACTGGGTGCTCCCGCCCTCTGACGGAGTGTCAGTGCAAGAGCCCGAGCGGGCGCCAAGCGTCAAGGAGATGGCGCGGTGGGCGCGGGATTATCACATTCCGTCGTCCGTCAGGCTGAAGATACCCGGGAAGGGGGAGACGTTCACCCGACCGCCGGCTGGCCACGTGTGCGTCAGTGAATTCCATCTGAAGGCGGGGATAAAGCTGCCCCTTCACCCATTCTTTCAGTATATCCTGGCGCTCCTCAGGATCTCCCTTGGTCAGTGTGGGCCTACACTGACCCGAACGTTGGTGGCATTCTTCAATATCTTCCGCTCGAGCGGGTTGGATCATCCCACACGGGCGGAATTCCTCCACTTCTTCCGTCTGAAGTACTCATCCCGCTGGCAAAACTCGGGCACTTTCACCGTGGAACCATGCGTGAAGTGGTGGCTCATCGATCCTCCCAGTTCCTCCACCAGCTGGCGCACGATCAACTGCCTGGTCGGAGGTGACTGGGAGTTTGGCGCTCACGCCCCCGAGATCACAGCCAACGCCAATCGTGTCTACCGAGTCCCCCAGCGCTTCCATTGGTTGGACATGAACGAGTATCCCTTGACGCCCGAGGAGGAAAACAGGATTGCCCGTTTGAAGTTTGTCTTCGACCCCAGGCCCGAGGCGAGGCACTTCTGGGCAGCGTGTCACTGGAACCTGATCGAGAAGAACCGCCTGGCTCGAACACCTGGTCTGTCGGGTGGTGATATATGTAATGTACGTGCGGTGTAGTTTGATCGACTGTTACTAACCTGATTGTTCCTTTTGTTTTGCAGTGAAAATGTCCAAGTCTAAGGCGAGCGATCGGGATGCGGAACACGTGCGCCGACTGAACATGCTGCTGGAGGGTGCGGACACTGTACGCCGCGTCGTGGTGGACGGCTCGAGTGGGATGCGTGTTAGTGATGAAGTTCAGCCCACCATGCGTGCGCCGGCCGTCTCGTCGCACGCCTCTCCCATCTGCCAGAGGTCGGGAGCTGGGTCATCTGTTTCCGCTGCTGCTAACGTCGGGCAGGGAACATCTATCCCTCAGCCTCCTCCTCCTCCTCCTCCTCCAGCCAATCGGGGCCAAAGTCGGGCCGAGCGGGACCGCCTCCACCTCGAGAATGAGCAGAGGCAAGTGGAGCGCGACCAGCGCCAGCTGGAGCAAAGGGACAGACGAGATGCTTCCCACAGACGGCGCCAACTGTTTGTACCGGATTACGCGGGACGCAATCTAGCATAAGCAAGTACGAGCTCTCTTCTTCCTCGTTCGAACATTCGGGCTGTTCGGATGGTCGGGCGCTTCTTCTCCCTTCGGGTCTTTGGGTGTTCGGATACACGCGTTCGGGTATGGATGTTAGAAGAATACAACGACAAACAGACAGTCAGATGGTCGAGACAGGGGTGGCCTGCCTTCAACGCTCTGATGCCTAAGTTAGAAGATGTATTGGATATAACAGTCAACTGAACGTGCGAGGAAGTAGGTTATGCACTTGTCCTTAGCCTCATATGCATACATACATGCACTTAGTCTCCCTCTCTATGCATACATACATATATATTATATTTAAAATATGCGAGGAGCTTCAAGTGAGGATATGCACTTGTCCTTAGCCTCATCGATGTCCATTTTATTTTGTGTAGATCATCAGATGCATTCTAATGTTTCATTTATACCAGGTCCAGGCTCTTCCTGCTGAATACTTAAAGCAAGGTGAACTTGAAACTTTAGTGCCGTTTTGGTCCAAGGCACTTGCAGGAGAAGCCTCCGATTATATCCAGAGCAGAAGTTGTGATGAAGGATATAATAGTTATGGTCACATGCAAGGAAAGGGTGGAAGAGTTTTGAAGCGTTTAGTCCGTGAATTTGCTGATAGCCACCGCAATATTCCAAATTTGACTTGATGAATATCTAAATATTCGGTTTATCAATTGTTGTTTGCATCTGATTGCTCTGAGGCCATATGATTTGTTGATGTCAAATGGAACCATATATGTTGTAGTTGTAAAAAGAGGCTTGTTTTCCAGACCTTACCTATACGTACCGATTTTCTGTACAGCGATCTTTGCCAAAGAGAGAATTTTCCATGGCCAAGTGACTCAGATAGGAGTAGCTCGAGATGACAATAGCTTTGTAAAGAAAAAAAAATGATAGATCGAATAATGATTATTAGCCATAGCACATGTTTCTACAGGATTACGCGGGGCGCAATCTAGCAGAAGCAAGTACAAGCTTCTTCTCCTCTTCGTCCGAACGCTCAGGCTGTTCGGATGATCGGGTGCTTCCTCTCTCTTCGGGTGTTCGGGTGTTCGGGTACGCGTGTTCGGATATGGCTGTTAGAAGAATACAACGACAAACAGACGATCGAGACGGGGGTGGCCCGCCTTCAACGCTCTGATTCCTAAGTTAGAAGATGTATTGGATATAACAGTCAAGCGAACGTGCGTGAAAGTAGATTGGAGTGTTTAATGCTCGAATTCAGATCCTCCTTACCTGTAATAAATACCTTACCACCTATATAAGTGGTTGGGACTGCTGCTTGCATGTGTTCCTCGATGTGGGACTTGACTGCTTCTGTTGTTTATGTGATCCGCACATTCGGATGTGCGCCTGTCGGGCGCGTGCGTGCTCGGATGGGGTTGGTCTTGTGAGCGAATTTGTAGCCTTCCTGGTGGTTTTTCGGGTGGTCGGGTAGGTGTTGATTACCTGCTTAAGTGGGTAAGTATGTTTAATCGAACAACTAATGTTCCTATACTAACAAGTCCCCCAAGTCCCCGAGTCAAAGAGAACTTTCTTAACTGGGGAGTTGAAAAAGGGTTCGTGCGATTAAACAAGATACTTATCCGATTGAGCAGTGATGTGTGATCCTGTAACCCCCAAGTCCCCCAACTCTCCGGTCAAGGAAGGGCTCGCATGACGGAGTGGGTACCTGTGCGTCCGATCGTGTACCTGTTCGTGCGGTCCTGTATTCTGGTCCCGGCCTCCAAACGAATCTTGCTATTTGGAGCCGCGCGCCCGTGGAGTCTTTCGAACGAATATAAATGAGTGGAATACAGATAAGGATGAGTATGTGAATGTGTGGATGTATGCGAATGTGTGAATGTATGTGGGTGTATGCAAATGTACGTGAATGTATGTGGATGTATGCAAATATATGTATGATCGCGTGCATGATGGATCCGAGCTGGACCCCAACCTCCCCGTAGGGAGCTGTTAAGCCTCGGATCGGTCGTTCTTAAAATGCATGGGTGGAACCGAGCTGACCCCGACCCCCAAATTTAGAGCCGTTAAGCCTCGGAACGGTCATTCTTGATGCATGGATGGATCCGAGCTGACCCCGACCCCCCAGGAGCCGTTAAGCCTTGGACCGGCCTTGTATTAGGTGCCCGAGAGGATGGTGTAACTCATCGGTGCCGACCTATCGTAACGTCAATGGTGGGGCCCACGACCATTACGTACGTTCGTTGTATTAGGTGCCTGAGAGGATGGTGTAACTCATCGGCGCCGACCTATCGTAGCATCAACGGTGGGATCAGAACCGTTACGTACGTTTGTTGTATTGCGGGCACGGAGGGACGGATCGCATGCCCGTGCCGCACATCGATCTTAGCGCGCGCAAGGAGAGGACAAACCCCATGCCCGTGCCGCATAATCCGGCGAGTCGATCGTTAACGTTACGCGCACGGAGGGGAGAAGCCTCACGCCCGCACCGCCCATCGGTCTTAGAGTGCGCAAGGAGAGGACGGACCCCATACCCGTGCCGCCTAATCCGACGAGTTGATCGCTTGCCGTTACGCGCACGGAGGGGAGGAGCCCCACGCCCTTGCGGGGTAAGTGCTTCACTTACGGTGTACTTGCCTGTGAGGTTTCTTGGGTGCTTGGTCGTGCGGGTGGTGCGTGCGCCAGTCCGAATGGCGGGAGTTGTGACGTGTGTTGTTTTTCCTTGGTTGGGGTGACACTCTGTCTGGTGAGGCGCTTGAGGTGACATTCCTTTTGACTTCTTCTTGGGAACCGTTGTGTAATAAATGCTAGCTGGCACAATTAATGCAGGCGTGCCCTGTGCATTAAATGTTGATGACGTAGTAACTGCTCGAAGGTCATGCGTCAGGCGCGTGGGCGCGTAGGGTGCTGCATGGTTGACACGTGGCGAGATCGTGCTAGGGTTTGGAACCGAGGCGGGAAGCTGAAGGGTGAGCGCGGTTACTTAGGCGGGTAAGTAAACCGCCTCGGGGCCACATGTCATCATCTGACGGTGGATACGCGAAAATAGACGGCTGGCGTTCGTTCGCGTGTCCCGTGCGATCAGTATATATAGAGGGCTCTGGTGTCGTCTTCCTCATCGCTTTTTACATTTACTGAAACTCTGGAGAAATTACTCTGCAACTGCTCCTCTTCTTGTTCTTGTTCTTTCTGATCTTGCTCTCTACCAGAATCCACCGTCGACGTCCATCTTCAACCTTCGATTTCAACTTGGTGAGGCTCTTGACTTGTTTCTTTGTTGCTTTGTTTCTTTTTTTCCGGTTGCCTTTTTGTTCTGCCCCTCTCGGTTTCTGGGTTTCTTGGCTTTTTCTGGGTTTGCGTCTCAAGAACAAGGCGTGTTCTTGAGGCGTGCCTGGTTTGATCTTGTTTGGGGTAGATTTTCTGGCTTTCTTTTGTGTCTGGTAGTTTGCCCCTTTTTTTTGCTAAGTGTAGGTCTCGCGTGCGTGTGTCTAGGAGATGGAACTAATAGAGATATCGAGCGGCCAGTCACGTGAGCGAATATACGTACCAGGGGCGGGGTGGGTTAGTTGTGGTACATATTCGAGCGGGTCGAGCTCTTCGTCTGATTCTGTGATGAGTGTGACGCCTCTGCGGTTCATCCCTAATGCTTCTCCTGTCGTGAAGCCAATGGATCAAGAGCGAGCGCTCGCTACCACAGGGTTAGGGAGGTCGTCTGGGCCATGGGGTGACGAGCCCGTTCGAGTGGATCAACCTGTGCCCCAGTTTCCAGAGGCCGGACGCGTCTACTGGGTGCTCCCCGATGGAGTGCCAGTGCAAGAACCTGAGCGGGCGCCAAGCGTCAAGGAGATGGCGCGGTGAGCGCGCGATTATCATATCCCGTCGTCCGTGAAGCTGAAGATACCTGGGAAGGGGGAGACGTTCACCCGACCGCCGCCCGGCCACGTATGCGTCAGCGAATTCCACTTGAATGCGGGGATAAAGCTGCCCCTTCACCCGTTTTTCCAGTACATCCCCGCGCTTCTGAAGATCTCCCTCGATCAGTGTGGGCTCACACTGACCCGATCGTTGGTGGCGTTTTTCAACGTCTTTCGCCTGAGCGGGCTGGATCATCTAACGCGGGTGGAGTTCCTCCACTTCTTCCGCCTGAAGTACTCCTCCCGCCGGTGGGACTCAGGCACCTTCACCGTGGAGGCATGTGTGAAGTGGTGGTTGATCGATCCTCCCAGCTCTTCGACCACCTGGCACACGATCAACTGCCTGGTCGGAGGAGATTGGGAGTTTGGGGCTCACTCCCCCGAGATCGCGGCCAACGCCCGGCGTGTCCACCGAGTCCCCCAGCAGTTCCACTGGCTGGACACGAATGAGTATCCCCTGACGTCCGAGGAGGAAATGAGGATTGCCCGTCTGAAGTTCGTCTTCGACCCCAGGCCCGAGGCGAGGCACTTCTGGGCGGCGTGTCACTGGAATTTGATCGAGAAGACCCGCCTGGCTCGAACACCTGGTCTATCGGGTGGTGATATCTGAAGTGTACGTGGTGTAGTTTATTGACTGTTGCCGACCTTGCTTTTTCTGTCTTGCAGTGAAAATGTCTAAGTCCAAGGCGATCGATCGGGACGCGGAGCACGTGCGTCGTCTCAACATGCTGTTGGAGGGTGCGGACACTGTACGCCGCGTCGTTGTGGACGGTTCGGGCGAAATGCTTGTCAGTGGTGAAGTTCAGCCTACCATCCGTGCGCCGGACGTCGCCTCGCATGCCTCCCCCATCCGCCAGGGGTCGGGTGCTGGACCCTCTGTTTCCGCTGCTGTTAGCGTTGGGCAGGGTACGTCTCTCCCCCCACCCCCATCCTCCTCCTCCATCCGGTCGGGGCCCAAGTCGGGCTGAGCGAGATCGCCTCCACCGCGAAAAGGAGCAGAGGCAAGTGGAGCGCGACCAGTGGCGCGTGGAGCAGCACGATCGTCGTGAGGCCTCCCAAGGCTCGGGGTCGCGCCGGTCCAGTCATAATGGTGCAGATCTCTCTTCCGGTACCCCGACCGGTGAAGCTGAGCGCCCACAGAAACGCTCTCGTATGGATGCCTCATCTCCGGCGGATACTGATGGTTCGGCGCCTTCGGTCGTTGAATCTCTCCGTCGGGCTCTGGTGGACAGTGCCACCTCACTGGGGCCCCTGCTCCAACCGTTGGAGAATGTTGCTCCCGACGGCCTGGACAGGGCATTCATCGTGGGCGCCAGGCTCCAGCACTAGCTCTTCTGCCTGCGCTCCCGGGAGAACCTTGAACTGGTGCGCCTCAGGACCGAAGTTTTAAAGGCGGCCCAGACGAAGGAGACGATCGTGGCCAGCCTCAACAAGGCCAATGACCTGGTCCACCGGTACACCACCCGCGCGGAGGAGGCGACTGCCCGGGCTGCTGAAGCCGCTGAACGTGAAGCCACACTGAAGGCTGAGCGTGAGAGCGCGGTGGCAGAGGTGGAGCGGATGCGTTCCGAGCTGGAGCGTGTTCGTGCTAAGGCAGCTACTCGGGAGACGGAGGCGGAGTCCCGTATAATGGAGGTGGATCGCGTTGCTCGCGCGGATGCCGTAGCGACGTTCAAGGAGTCAGAAGAACTCTACGAACTTGTGAAGGCCGAGGTGGAGGAGCAGGTGACCGCCTTCCGTGAAGCGGTGAATCCCTTCATCAGGTTGGACGAGTACCGGGCGTTCGTACGGTCTGAGACAGCGAGGCTCGCGAGGGCTCGGGCTGCAGATGCTGATGGATGGGCGGGGCCTTCGGGGGTGGCTGGCGAGGCAGAGGTGGAGCCTGTGCTGGTGCAGGTGGACCCGGCCTCGTCGGATAAGGTGGAGGAGCTTAATGTAGATACCGGGGCGTAGTTTAGGGATTTCCTTTTGTACTCTTTCTTTTTTGTAATAGTGTAGGACTTTTGTAACGGGCCTTGTGCTCTATATCAATGAAGTTTTTTTTCCTTCCGTGCGTGTGCCTTGTAGTTCTGTTTTTTTTGGCATCTTTTGAATTGTTCACGTGCGTGTACGCTCTCTTGTTGCTATGGTACTTTAACCAAGTGTTACATTGATGCGAACAGTCTCTCCCCAATCCCCCGAGTATCAGGCGGGCGGGTCAAGAACAAACGTAACAATAAAATGAACTTAAAGAATTAAGTACACAACACAACAAAGTTTAATGAAAATATTTCCTCAAGTGTTGGATGTTCCACGGGTGCCGTAGTCGTTGGCCTTGCATGTCTCTAAGGTAGAAGGTGCTGGTGCTTACCACCTCGTCCACGACGTAAGGTCCTTCCCATGACGGACTGAGTGCTTTGACCTTCTGCTAGATTGCCTTCATCACCCAGTCCCCCTGTTGGATTGGTCGAGCGCGAATACGCTGGTTATATAGTCGGGCGATCCTCTGTTTGTTCGCAGCGTTGTGGAGATGTGTTGTGTCTCTCCGCTCTTCCAGCAAGTCGTTGTTGAGTCGTAGCCCCTCGTTGTTCGTGCTCAGATCGAACCCCTCGATCCGTGGGCTCTGGTGAGTGATCTCCAAGGGTAGCACAGCTTCCGTTCCGAACGTCAGACTGAACGGGGTTTCGCCCGTGGCTGAGTTGGCGGTCGTCCGGATAGACCATAGGATCTCCAGGATGACCTCGGGCCAGCGCCCGTATCCCGCGTCCCCAGGTTCGATGTCTTCAATCTTCTTCTTGATGCCTGCCTTGATTATTTTGTTTGCTGCTTCCACTTGTCCGTTTGTCTGGGGGTGCGCTGGTGATGCGAACACAAGATCCATTCCTTGCCGCTTGCAGAAGGCCGTGAGCCGAGGGTTGTTGAATTGTGGCCCGTTGTCCGTGATGATGCTGATCGGCGTCCCGTAGCGACAGAAGAGGAAGCGCCAGAGGAAGCGCTCGACCTTCTCTGTCCTGATCTTTGCCATTGGCTGGGCCTCGATGAACTTGGTGTGATAGTCGTGATGACGATCAGGTACCTGTATTGCCCCTTCGATTTTGGGAGTTCCCCGATCAGGTTCAGTCCCCATTGTGCGAATGGTACGGGAGACAGGAGAATGGACAGGGGGACGGTGGACGTGTGGTGGCGGTGCGCGTGCAGCTGGCATTGGTGGCATTTGCTTGTTAGCGCCATGGCGTCTGCATGGATGGTGGGCCACCAGAAGCCACACCGAAGGGTCTTGTGTGCGATTGATCTGGCACCCGCATGGTGGCTGCACGTGCCTGAGTGGATTTCTTGCAGGATCGAGTTACCTTTTGTTGGAGTGACACACTTGAGGCTCGCCCAAGTCTTCCCTTGTCGGTATAGAGCCCCATCGCGCATGCTGAAGTTTGCCGCCCGTGCGACGATGGTTCTGGCCTCTCGCTTGACTTCTGGTAGTTCTCTTCTCGCCTTGTATGCGATGAGTACGTCCATGTAGCTGTGCTCGTGCGGTTCGATTGCCAGGATCTGCTCTGTTCCCGAGATGCTTGGTCGTCGCAATACTTCGACGATCCACTGCCCCGGTCCCGTGTGTACGGGGGATGTGGCTAATCGGGTGAGCCTGTCCGCCTTCGCGTTGAGTACCCTGTGGATATGGTTGACGTTTACGTATTTGAATCTGCCGATTAGCGCCTTCACATGCTTCAGATAGGCGATCATGGATTCCCCCTTCGCTTGGAACTCCCCTTCGACCTGGCTCACCACTAACTGCGAGTCACTGAATACGTTGAGGTCGGGCGCCTCCGAGCTCTTGGCCAGTTGTAGGCCTGCGATGAGCGCCTCGTACTCAGCCTCGTTGTTGGTTGTCTTGAATTCGAACTTGAGGGCGTACTCTGCGTTTACCCCTCCTGGCCCGGTCAGGATGATCCCGACGCCACTCGCCTTTTTCGTGCATGATCCGTCAACGTAGAGATTCCACTCCGACAATGGTCCTTTCTTGACCTCTGGTTTGGGCTCTGGTTTGTCGGATGTCTGTACCGTCGGGCCGTCGGATGCGTCGGCCGACATCGACTCTTCCTCCGTGTACTCGGCGATGAAGTCCGCCACTGCTTGCCCTTTGATGGCCGTTTGAGGTTTGTACTGGAGGTCGAATTCGCTAAGCTCGATCGCCCACTTCGCCAAGCGGCCACTGTGATCGGGCGATTTGAGTATCTGGCACAGGGGCACGTTCGTGAGGATGTGGATGCTGTGTGCTTGGAAGTATGGCCTCAACCGGTGACCGGCGGTGATGAGTGCGAGCGCCATCTTCTCGATCGTCGGATATTGGGTCTCAGCGCCTGTCATGCCCTTCCCTGAAAGGAAAACGGGCAGTTCCGTGCAGTCCACCCGGTGGACGAGGGCTGAACTGACGGCTGTGAGGGAAGCGGCCAAGTAAAGGTATAGTATCTCCCCTCGAACGGGCCTGGAGAGGAGTGGGATGAAGGCCAGGTATTCCTTGATCTGAAGGAAAGATGCCTCGCATTCGGGCGTCCATGCGACCTCCCGCTTGTTCGTCGTTCGGAGAGCCTTGAAGAATGGGAAGCATATGTCAGAGTAGCGAGATATGAACCTGTTCAGTGAAGCAAGCTTGCCCGTGAGGCTCTGCAGATCTGCATTCTTGACGGGCGCCTTTATGTCGATGATTACCCTTACCTTGGCGGGCGCAGCCTCGATTCCCCTCTGGCTGACGATATACCCCAGGAATTTGCTATTGGTGACTCCGAATGTGCACTTGGTCGGGTTCAGCCTCATGTCGTTCCCGATGAGGACGTCGAGCACAGTCCCCAAGTTCTGGACATGGTCGACCGCCTGAACGCTCTTCACTAGTATGTCGTCCACGTACACGTCCACAATGTTGCCGATCAGGCCATGAAACATCGCGTTCATAAGCCTCTGGTATGTGGAGCCAGCGTTCTTCAACCCGAATGGCATGACGATGTAGCAATACAAGCCCTTGTCCGTGACAAACGTCGTCGCCTCCTGGTCCTCGGGGTCCATGAATATTTGGTTGTAGCCCGAGTATGCATCCATCATGGACAAGAGATCGTGCCCAGCTGTCGCGTCTACCAACTGATCGATCCTTGGCAGAGGGAAGCTGTCATTGGGGCACGCCTTGTTGAAGTCGCTGTAATCGATGCACATCCTCCATTTTTTGTTGTTCTTCTACACCATTACAGCGTTGGAGATCCATTTCGGATAGTCCACCTTGCGGATGAACCCGATGCCCAATAATCGGTCCACCTCCTCGTGCATCGCCGCGTAGTGCTCTGCTTTGTACGCTCGCAGTTTCTGCTTTACTGCCGATGTGCCGGCGTTGACACTCAGTCTGTGAGATATGATGTTTGTGCTGATCCCGGGCATGTCCTTGTATGACCATGCGAACACCTCATGCTTCTCCTTTAGTAGCGCGATCAGTCGCTCGGCTATCGCGGGAACCAATGATGCTCCGATTTGGACTGTCCTCTCTGGATGCTCGGGGGATAGCTGAATCGTCCTCAGCTCTTCCCGTTCGGGAATGGGGGACACCGCCATTATCCCGTCGCGCGGATCGTCCGGTATTTCCGCCCCCGGCGCCGATTCTTCCATGGCCAGGACCTCCTTCCTGTTCCGGGGCTTCGCTGCCTCCTCGTAGTTGTATCCCCGGACGTATACAACCCCGTGCTCGGTTGGGAATCGTCCCAAGAGAAGGTGGCCAGCAATGATCAGCTTCAACTTGTTAATCTCTGGCCTCCCGAGTATGGCGTTGTATGGGGAGGGGGTGTCCATGACGATGAAGTCCATCCGGACCTCGCTGTGCGGGGAGTCGGGGGCTCCGATCCCGACTCGAACGTTATTGCTTCCAATCGCGTACGAAGTCTCACCCGTGAAGCTGGCGACGCACTCGTGGTCTTGCGTCATCTTGTGTGCGGGCCTGCTAAGCGCCGTGTATGCATTCAGATATATTACGTTCACGGACGCCCCGTTGAAAACCAGCACCCTCTTCACGAGGAATCGGTCGATGATCACGTCTGTCACGAACGGTAGGGTGCTGTTCTTCGGGCTCCCTTCTTCGTCCTCCGCCGTGAAGCTATTGGTTGGCGGCTCCCTCCTTCCTGCCTTGTGCGCCCTTCCTGCCCCGATCGTCAGCACTTCCCTGCTCGAGGGATCGGGCGATGAAATCCCCTCTTTACGCTTTCCTCCGGATATCGTGCTGATAGTCCCCCGGGTCTCGATATTCGTTCCGCGCGGTCGCTCCTCTGCCCCAGGAGTGGTGATCTGACCTTCCCTCTGCATGTCCTGGATTACCTTCTTTAGCATGACGCAGTCGTTGGTCTGGTGGGTGATGGCGTTGTGGTACTCGCACCAGACGTCCGGGATCCTACCAGATGAGATCCTCTCCCTTGACATGTTGTTTGGCGGCGGAATCTGGCGTCGATGCTTGCGGAGTAGTTGTTCGTTTGACTATCGGTTGATTGTATAGACCTCTTGTCCGGCTGGCCGGTGCTGCGGTGCTGGCGGTAAACGGGCCCCCTGCGGTGCTGGTCCCCTCGCCTGGTGGTGGCGGGAGGATGGCCTCTGGTGATTCTGCCCTTGCGTGTCTCGGCCCCTTTATAGCCTCCGCTCGGTTCTCTTCCGTCGTCCGAGGATCGTCGTGTCTGGACGCTTACGTCCTCCTGCCTGTTGGTGCTAGGCTCGGAGGCGGACTCGTACACCCGCGTCTCTACCAACGCCTTCTGTACAATCAGATCCATAATCTCGTCGTAGTCGAGATGTTCTTTTCTTACCAGCTTCTCTACGAATGGTGTGGCGAGCATATTGTCCATCAGGGCCACCTTGGCCACTCGCTTGTCGAGGTCCCTGCACGTGCTCGCGAGCGTCCTCCACCGGTTTATGTAGCTCGACAAGCTCTCGTCCCTCCCCTGGCGGACCTTGAGAAGGATACCCGTAGTGTTGTACTTCCCTTGGAGCCTGTACCGCCTTTGGAAGCTCTCCGCCAGCTCGAGGAACGAATGGATGGAGCCTGGCGGAATCTCGTAAAACCAACTCCTCGCCTCCTCAGTTAGCGTTTCCTGGAACAGGAAACACAAGGTCGGGTCCGAATACCAGGTCCCGTCCGTGGCGGATTGAAATTCATCGATGTGTGTACGGGGATCCCCACTCCCGTCGAACCGAGTGATTTTCGCTGTTTTGGCATTGAGGTCCCTTCCCCTCTCTAGTATGTGCGCTGCGAACGGGCTGACCCGGGGGGTGAACATCCCACCTTGCCCGGCAAGCTTGTCCTTTCGTAGGCGCGAGACTTCCTCCGCCAATTCCTCCATCCGCTGAAGGATCAGGGTGTTGTCCGTCGGGGGTGGCGAATCCCACGTTGGTGTGGGTGTGCGGATTGCCCGGGTGTCGGTCCTGCCAAACGGATGTTCTTCGTCGGCGTTCTCCTGGATATGTCGCGTCTGCTGCTGGCTGATGAGCGCGTCCAGTCGTTCCTCCAGCCTCTGTCAAATTTGGCGCTCCTGCTCCCTCTCGAATGCTGCCTCTCGCAGCTTCTGGAGCAGGCCGTCGACGCGCTCCTCACTGCTGCTGGCTGCTGCTCGTCCCCAGCTCCATTACTTGCCGCGCCTGTGCGCTTGGGGGTGTTTCCTCGACGGGCATGTTACCGACATTAGTCTCCTGGGTATGCATGTGGGCTTTTGGTTGGTGGTGTTTATACGAGGTTTGCAATTTGTACGGTTCCCACATATGGTGCCAACTGTTTCTACCGGATTACGCGGGGCGCAATCTAGCAGAAGCAAGTACGAGCTTCTTCTCCTCTTCGTCCGAACGCTCGGGCTGTTCGGATGATCGGGTGCTTCCTCTCTCTTCGGGTGTTCGGGTACGCATGTTCGGATATGGCTGTTAGAAGAATACAACGACAAATAGACGGTCGAGATGGGGGTGGCCCGCCTTCAACGATCCGATGCCTAAGTTAGAAGATGTATTGGATATAACAGTCAAGCGAACGTGCGTGAAAGTAGATTGGAGTATTTAATGCTCGAATTCAGATCCTCCTTACCTGTAATAAATGCATTACCTATATAGGTGGTTGGGACTGCTGCTTGCTTGTGTTCCTCGATGTGGGACTGGACTGCTTCTGTTGTTTGTGTGATCCGCACATTCGGATGTGCGCCTGTCGGGCGCGTGCGTGCGTGCTCGGATGGGATTGGTCTTGTGAGCGAATTTGTAGCCTTCCTGGTGGTCTTTCGGGTGGTCGGGTAAGTGTTGATTACCTGCTTAAGTGGGTAAGTATGTTTAATCGGACAACTAATGTTCCTATACTAACACTAACCATATCACCAAACTTTGCTAATATAATTTGCACATAAACACTCATCATTTCAATCATCCAACAAAAACCAATATTGAAAGAGACAATAATATCGAACAAAGTTGCCCTTATCTTCAGCCAAAAGCGGAAGATGAAGAAGGATCTCAAGTGGCTTAGTGCCCGCCGTCATCACAATGAACTCAGCAATACCTCTGTTCAAGGTTTTAGTAGCTTCAAAAGTCAAAACCAAAGTTTCAATCTTTCATTCTTAATTTAGCAATAAAGTCCCAAACTTTACCATAAAAGAAAGCAAGCTATTTTCTTAAGCTAAAAAAATAGAAAGGTAATGAAATATAAGCAAGTAAACCTTCATTAGCGCCCTTTTTGAGCTGCTTGAAGTTGAAGGCTTGTTGAACCAAGTCAAGTATGGTCAGGGATGAAGCCAGGATTCTCAGTTGGGAGGGGGGGGACTAAATGAAAAGCTTAAAAAATAGTCTCGGTTAGGGTAGTCAATTTGATCTTGATTTGTATATTTTGCCAAAACAGTCTCAATGTGTTATTTTTGGTTTGATAAAACATCACAATTACTCGCAGCCTGATTATGAGTAATATTTGATCCTCCAAAATGTGATATTAGCGTTTGTTTCTTCTTCTAATTATTGAATCTATGATCAACACCAACAAAAGTTTCACCACCGCCTTATTCTCCAATAACTAGTTTGAAAAGATAACAACATAAACAAAATGCAACATCCTCTTTAATATTGTACTCTAACCAATATGAAAATTCAATAAACCAATCACAAAAAACCTTCTTCTTTTTTTCCCCCAAATTTCATGAAAGGGAAAGTATGATTTTTAGGTCGACAAGGGCCTTGTTGTAGATAATATCTTCGAACTTCTTCTTGAATGTTAGGATGATAACTTGAAATTGGTGGGCGTTTAGTGGGATCCGATGTATACTTTTCTGTAATATCTCTAGCACGAGACTTTTTCATATTGTTATTATTCTTCTTTTGAATTTTCGTAGGTGGTTGCTCATCTGATGTTGGAGTAGAAGAAGAGGGTTTTTCTTTACTTTTGAAGTATCTATCCATATATAATCAACTTAATAAAAATGATTGTATTTTAATCTCAGGAACAGTAGAGCTTTTATAAAGAAAAAAAAACCATAAAATCCTAAACTTAGTAAGAGATCGAATCCTAATTGACCTAATATTTGGACTTCATTATTGAGATAATATATAATAATATTCTTACAAAGTTGTAGGATTTGAATTAGTCATGTACTCATATGCATCATTGAAGTTTAGTATACTTCAAATGAATTATAATATTTATATATAATAATAATAATAATATACTATTTTTTTTTCACATAAACTCAGGGGGGGATCCAGGCCCACTCTGGCCCCACGTCCCTCCGTCCCTGAGTATGGTGATTGTGAGCTGCCCATCGGCCAAAGGATATGCTTTTGGGTTCACTCCTTCTACAGTCTGCAATTGAATTCACAACATAAACAAACACAAAGCGACGAATCAAAAAACCGAGACAAGTTCATCGATACATATATATCAGAGCAAAAAATCGGTAGAGGAGAAGAGAGGTCCCATTGTGTTCGAGGAGTTAAGGTCTCTTTGACTCGAGTCACATTCGTCATTTTGAGGGGATATTTATGGACTATGATAAGTTGGCCGATCTCATCATGTATTCATCGGTCACATAGGCCCAGGCTCATTTAGCCCGCTCATAAAAAATTGGTGGGCCTGTTATATGCGATGTTAATAAACAAAAAGAAAGAAGTGGGCCAGATCTCATGTTCTAGTATACTCATCGGTCATATACGCCCAGGCCCATACCCGCTCATAAAATTTGGTTGGCCTGTGTATGCAATGTTAATAAACAAAAAGAAAAAAAAAGGGGACTATGATAAGTGGGCGTATCGATGATGTATTGTTCATTGGGCATAAAGGCCCAGGCCCATACCCGCCGTATATATCACGAATTTGACTCATTAGGTGTGGTTTCCCGCGCGCGAGGCGCGGGTGGCAATAATGATATCAAAAAAGGAAAAAGTATAAGTGACATTTTTACATTATAAGTTTTGTTGAGGAATTAAATCATTGGTTCATTATTTGTTTGTAAATATGATTATGGTTAATTTGATTATTTGTAAATATGATTATGATATTCCTTTTTTTGCGGATTGAATGACCAAGAACTTGAGATTTAAACAAATATATAGGATATATTTATAATCAAGCCTATGCAAAGAATGGTGTTATGATGTCATAATTGATTAATTCAAAGTAATCCATTTGTCAATAAAATATGTTTTCCTCCTTCTCATTGAATACGAAAAATAAAAGTTTGACAAATGAAAGAAATTATGTCTGATTACATATTAAATAGAATAAAAGGATAGTGATAAAATCCATCTAATAATAGATAAAAGTTGCAAAACTTAATAGTGATTGCGCATAATATAAGTTGGTTCTCAATAAAAGGCAACTTTTATTGATGACACACACAACATTCCTTCGCAAAATGCCCTGCAAGTTTAATACAGTTGATCAATTACACATTTCAATAAGGTATGATTAGAAAAGCAAAATGATTAAGAGATTTTAAACAAATATAATTCTTTATTTATGCAATGGACAATTCTGTGATAGTACATTAGAAACTATATCTTGAAAAAGATGACAATTTTGAAAGCAAATCAAGATTTCTGATTGGAGCAGTCATAAAGCAGAGATGCGATGAGGGATTATTGCATGTTCCAAGAAACATGAAAGCAGTTTGGTTCTTAGAATGTGATCATGTTCAAGCAAAAATAGAAATTTTTTGGATTTGACCATGACTAATTATACATCATCTTGCATTGAAGCTGAGTTTGTCCCTTATTGTATACATATTTGAAACAAATGATGACTTTATAGGAACTGATAATTCATACTTTTGAGGTTGGCTTTGTATGAGGGGGCAATTTCAATTTTTGATACATTAATATATGGAATAATAAGATATGACAACGTCTCTTTTTTTCTCGAAATTATGAATATGGCAGTGTTATATAGCAATGATTCACTTAAATGAGCAAATAAAATAGAGATTAAGAATGACCTGGGTTTGGAACCATGTTATCAAGCATTTTGTGCAGTTTCCTTGTTGTATATACAAATGAGTTAATGTTGGATGAGTTTGGAGCAAGTGTTGAATTCCAAATAAATAATTGTGTAAAATGGAACAACAGCACTTACACTATCTCCATTCTATTCCATCCTTGAAATATGTCCTTCAACTCGGTGAAAAGCTCTATCATTTGTTTTGTCTGATTCACTTGTTCCACCACCAGATTTCTCATACCAGCAACCATGACATTGTTGGAATTCAATTTTTGCAAAATCGTTGCCAAATTCTCTGGCGGTCCATCTGGTCCCATTGGGCTTGCAATGTTTGCTGCTGTTTCTTGTTCAGTTGCTGCGGAGATTCTCTCAGATGAACGATGCCAGTTGAATTTGGCCTGCAATGGCTTCCTTTTCATCCCTTTTGTATATCCTCTTGGCCTTCTTTCCGGTGGCGTTTGATTGCCTTGGTCGTTGAATTTTCTTTAAGAATAAAATTCAATAATATGGGAAAAAAAGAGAATTCAGTGATAGAGGACGCCAAACCTTTTTTCCAGGTTTCTGGGCACCCCCTTTGGCCATCCAGGTTTCCCCTTTCTTTGATTTGCCTTCAACAGAGTTCAATGATAGAATGAGGCACACCTTTTTTTTGGTGTTTCTGGGCACCCCCTTTGGCCTGCCCCTTTTCCTTTTTCCGACATTATTTGAACGGTCTCTTCTTCGGAACTGTCGCAGAAGAAATAATCAGTTTTGCATATCATCTTTCGTACTTAGCATCAGAATACATAAGATTAAAATCATATGGATTTTTGTATTCTATATATTTGGATGTCTTAAGAAATTGTCAAGCATTTGAAATCAAGATTATATCTATATTAACAATAATGAGAACCAATATAGCCCATGAGTGCAGACATATATGTATGATATTGATTTCATACAGTAAGGTTATGATAAGCTACAATATATATTACAGTGCTCTGTTGAAAAAAACATTTAGCCAATGTTGGTTTGTCTACTTTTGTTGCAAATGATGCAACCATTTGGAATCCTACACCAGCACATATTCCGCGAATATTTGTTTAACAACGAATAAAAAAAGGGGATGAAACTATAGAAAAAACACACAATAGTAAGAGGTAACCTTGATTGATCTGGATCGCTGTCAACAGTTTTCTCAATCTGTCTTGATTGCATTTTGGCCTTCAGTTTCTGTTTTGTAGCAGTCGATCTTGTAATTCTCTCTATCCCTTTACCTATTGGAGGGCCTGGCCAGCAGGAATTGAGATCTTTTATTTGGGGGTAAGCAATTTTCGTTTCTGGTACTGGAGATGGAACCAATGGTGGAAGGAGCAGCATGATTCCACTTGGAATGGGTTGGAGCATGACATCATCTATTTCTTCATGGTTGTTGCTTTCACCTAACACTTTATGCACAGATTAATTGAGTTGCAAAATACTATTAGGGAAGTAAAAATCAGAAAAGTTGTAATACATTATGAATGCAAAGCAGCAATGGAATTCAAGCACATATATTCTGTGGCATGTATTCAAACACATATATTTACCGAATAGGAAATGGCATATGTCTAAGCACATGTGCTCCATGGAAAAAAAAAATCTCCAAAATGGTATGCCCAATGCAACTAATGATGCTTAATTTCAGTTCAAATTTGGCAAAAAAATAAACAGAACAAAACCATAAAAGAAGTCCAAAATTTTGCAATTACAGAACCATTGATTCAAATTCAAACCATATACTTTGCTGAGATGATTACACAAAACGATGCAACATTCAAATTGGAAGATGCATATATCACATTATCAATCCAAAACAATGATCGAATATTAAGAAACAATAATTCAACCATAAAGTCCCAATATTATCATATTCCAGGTCAAAGTGATGGCCTTTGGAAGAGCGTGATAAAAAAATTATATAAGAACGACATAGGAAGACACATATATCATGCCATCGGTTGAAGACGCTGATTGAATATGGAAAAACAACAGCCCAACAAAAGCTCCAAACATGATCAAATTTTTTGGCATAGAAATTCGACAGAAATCAGAATTTTGCTCTATTCTGATTCTACTGTGTGCAACAACGTTCATCTAATCCTAATTTGCATGCAAACAAATTTGGCTCATTGAAAAATGCATTGGATATCCATTAGAATTGACATGCAAATGAAGCGGTCAAAGCCATATCTAATCTTTAAATGTCAGACTGAAGAGACAATTAGTTAGAATAGTTTAATGGGGAAAAAAAAGGGAACGATGAAGATTCATTCTTACCCATCTTCTTTGTGAAGGCGCTGGATGATGGCTTTGCTGAGATGAAGAAAGAGCAAACAAAACGGAAGAAAATATGGTGAGGCAGCGAAAGAGACTGGTTTGGGTTCCATTATATATTCTGGAATTCGTCGATGTCGGTTTGCAAGGCATTAATCGCAGAACGTTTTGAATACCAAGGAGATGTAAGTGTTCAGTGAATGATCTGAGGAATGGCTATATGAATTCAATCATATCCATAAATAGGTGATGCACTATGTTGAGGATCCTATTGTAAAAAAATTTAGAAAATCGATTCAAAAAATTATTTATTGAATAGTAGATATGCAGAAAATCCTAAAAAATGAAATAAAAATTTAAATTGCATTTTGAGTTTTAGAAATTTGAGAAAATAAGTAATTTCAGAACAATGAAAATTCATTTATTGCAGAGATTATTTGGAGATCACATAGAATAAATTGAGTTTAAATTAGGTCATTAGCTACTAATTATACTGGATTGTTTAGTCATTGTTAAGAGAACCAAAGCAGACACATTGATTTTTTTTTGTTGAGTATGAAGTCATTGCTGACTGTTTCGTTGATGTGAGCAAAGTTTTCAACAGTGTTTGTGATATAAATGTCATGTAAAAATTGTTCAATAAATTTTGATCAGCCACCGTAACAAACACAAACAATTTAATCACCACATTAGAATACATATATGACACAGATAAGTGATGAAATTAGCACAGTAGATTACATATTAGAGTCTGTCTACGTCACTGTTTAATACTAAGGTAAGTCATATATTACTCAGAGATTAGAAATTTAGCACACATCCAAATATACAAAATGATGGTTAGACAGCTGGACGAAGAAAACAGGATCTGTGTTCAGCAAAAGACAACTCCATATCATCTCAATACTAATGATTTTCACATCCACCTGCAAAATTAATATTTCAAATAATCAAAACATTTAATAAAGTCATGCCATATACATTTTTGGCAAAATACAAAGCAAGATGAGTCTGTGTTAATAGCATTAATGAGGAACACATTGTGCAAGCAAGTATTCTATATCCTAAGATTCATTTATAGCCATGATTCATGGTCAGCACACTATAGAAGTAGAATCCTATCCTGGCTTAAGTGTTGCAAAGACCACTTTTATGATTTTCTGGTGTGTACCTGTCCACAGGACTAATCTTGTGAGAAAGTTAAGGCAATCTGATACTTGGTTTACAGATGAATGGATAAATTGTGGCCATTTGAAGGATGAAATAATCAATGTTGTTTAAGGAATATATCATTATTTTTTATATAGGAGAAAACAAAAAATTAAACAAAAAGTTGGCGGTCTTTATGTAGTGTACATAAGTCGCAATTGAACCGCCAAGGTTTGAAGACTAATAGGAACATGCAAATGTTTGAACTTGATAGATCATCACATGATAGAAAACACAACAGTATATGATTCATAAAAAGTTCAAATACGCATAAAAGAATTAATGAGTCATCCCAAGAAAATAGTCGAAGATTTTAGACATAACAGATCGACCATTGCATTGCAAATTGTCAACAAAATCAATGCCAAAATGTAACAAATGAAATGTATCTGATTGAAGCAACCAGAGAATAAAGTATGCAAATGAAAATTAAATGGTCTTATCATAGTTTAGAGAGTAATAGTCACAATATACAAAAAATCATGAAATTGTCAAAGGAAACATGCACCACAGTTCTGTGTTGTATAATCATTGCAGTGTGAACAGAGAAATCCGCATATAAATTTGTTAGTACCTGATGCCATGGCCATAAGCCGCAGAATATTTTGCGTGATCTTTGTCATTTGTAACATGACATCCGTGAGGCCAGCAATGATAGCAGCTTTATCAGTTCCTGTTTTTGGTGTCGGTTCCTCTGAGAGAAAATGAATTCCATGTATGAATAAGAGCTCTCACTTAGTTTACAAATCAAGGGTTATAATGTATTAGAAATCATGAAACCACATAAATCAGTCAATATGTATCAAGTTTGAGAGAAAATGAATTCCATGTATGAATTTGTGAGTACCAGAGGCCATAGCCATCAGCCGCACAATATCCTATGTGATTTTGGTCATTTGCAATATCACATCCGTGAGGCCAGCAACTATCGCGGTCTTGTTGTTTTCTGTTTTTGATTCTGATTGATCTGTTGTTCTTGGCGTTGGCTCTTTTTCCTGCATTTTTTCAGCTGTTGTTGGCACGCCATCATTTTTCCGCATCTTCTTTCATGTTTGCGGATTTTGTTCTGCTTGATGGCGATCTCCTATCATTTCTTTGCTACAGTCAGTGTTGTCCTTATGAGGTGATGTTTGTGCGGCCTCTTCCCATAATTTTCTGCAATACACATATTGAGTAATAGTGAAACCAAACACATAAAGAGTTTTCTCTGTGAAAAACCAAACATTTTTTCACGGTTCCTGGGCACTCCTTTTGGCCAACCTCGTTTGCTTTTGTCCTTCTGCTCACAGTTGGTGCCTTCCCCACGTAACTTTCTGCAAATCAAACAGCAAAGAATTTTCGACAACGAACTGAATAGCTTTCAATTCAGACACAGCCTAAAGAAGATAAACGATTTTTTTGCTAAATAAATCAACCTTTTTTCGCAATTCCCAGACATCCCTATTGGCCAGCTTCGCTTTTTCTTTTTATTTAATTCATCAATGATAGATTTTTCTTGCAGCTTCCTGCAAAGAAAGTAATTAAAAGCTATCGGCAAATAAACAGTTTTCAATAAGGCATAAGATCATACCTTTTTGTTAAATTCCTTAGTACACCCTTTGGCCACCCTGGTTTCTTTTTCTTGTTTGGTTCGGGAGTGCTGGCCTTTTCAACACATTTGCTGCAAAATTGTTAACAATTAATATCATATTTGCTTCCACAAATTTATCTGATTAAATTTTTTTCTCTTTTCTACCTTGGATTCCTTGGATCTGCATAAATTTGGCGAACCACCTCTTTAAATAAGATCCCAGCATCCTGTTTTTGCTTTCTGGTCCTAGGCCTGAATGTTCTTGCCTTTCCTTTTGCAGTTTTGGCATTCTTTGCCTCAGCAGTTATTTCCACTGATGTTGGAGATGGAGCCTGCATATTTGTAGTTATAGGTGCTGAGTGTTGTCGACAAATAGGCGTAGTTGTGGTTGAATATGGATGGGGAGATGCAATCGATTCTGGAGGAGGAGATGTGGCCAACTGTGGAGGCAGAGATGAGGAGGCAAGTGGTTCAGGCAGGAGTATGACTTTCACTGGAAACGATGAGAGCGTTCTGTCCTCCAGCAAGTGATAGTTTCTGCTTAAATCCAACACATTACCTGTTCATTTCATCAAATGAAAATATATTAGCCAACAAAAAGTAAATACAAATACGGCGAACTACTTGTTCAAAAATATATATCTCGTCATCATTGTAATATATCAGTCATGGAAGAAAACGTGTATACGCAATACACATTAATGTTTGTGATAATGTTATTGAATTTATAGACTCAAATGACAGATTGTGTATGGATTAATATGATGAGATTACAAAGAAAGCAATCAAACACTCAACTCTATGACTCGACAAAAGAAGCCATATTGACGTCACAGAAATGGCAATGAGATTACATGATGCACACAAATACAAACACAATTCTGGGAATAATAAACTCAACTAAGTAACTTGACAGAGCAACCATATTGATGCTAACAAACATCTGAATAAGTTCACACAATGGATATCCAAAGCAGTATACAGTTTAGCAATTAAACTGATATCGAGCTTTTGGTTAAGATAGTAGTCAGATTAAAAATACATAATTTAGAGTTAAAGACCTGTATTTTCAGAATAGAAACAGATAATCTCATAAGCATGAATCAAACCGAGCCGTTAAACATTGCATGCAACCACAAACAATCAAAGGAAACCATTTCTTTTTAACAATCATCAGGTCGTGATCAAATCAGTTTAGTTCAACAACAATGAATCTGTGACATCAACGATACCAATGGAAGAAATCAGTGTTCGACCCAAACAAATTACCAAAATACATAAATTTTAATCAAATCAGAACACCCAAATTTCATCAGCAGTAAGACATGCATCCAAAATGGCATCCTCTTATGTAATCTCACTTAGTCACTGTCAGAGAGAGATTCGAAGAGCGAATTCGTAGAGAGTAAATGATGACACTCACCAGCTTTTTGGAACTCTGATTTGGTTCTCATATTGTGTTCTCTGTCATGGAGAGAATTGCAGCAGAAGGGGGAACATGCTTAGAATAAATTTGGGGGAGCTTTGTGGGAGACACAGGTGGGTTGGTAGGTGAATTTCTATTCAATGTCGTTGTCTGTAATCCATAAACGGAAGAAGCTTCTATATTTTGCACACTAATCACATTTGTGGGCAACATAACATAACAAATATAATATTTTACATATGAAATGGATAATTATATAAGCAATAAGAGAATTGTTTGCTCGTGAATAGCTTGTTTGCATCAGGTTTCTGCCATTGTATTTGTTGTGCGAAAATTTTTAAATTCAAAGAGATGGAAAGAATGTCATAAAATGATTAGTAATTATCGTTAAATTAGAACAAATTCAGTAAATGTTTCCGAATGCAGTATTGCTCTATGATTGGACACTTTTAATTTTTTGCAATTTTGCCTTGAAACAATTTGTGTTATTTGATAAATTTCTCCTTCCATCGTTGGAGCATGAATTTGTTGATATTCTTCCTAAAAAAGAATTATATGGATTGGTGATTTGTACAATCTGTTGATATAAATTATAATTGATTAGGCTTGGCCAAGAAATGACCAAGAGTATGGAATAAATGGGAGAAGACAATATTACGGTCCTGAAGTAATATTTTTTTTGGTTTATCAAGGGACACTCTTGTATGGTTATAGCATTTTGTCTTTTATCATTATATATTCTATCTTAGAATATACTCTACCTATATTTAACATAAATAAAAAATTTATATCCTTGTTATCTTATTAGAATATGGCGAGGAAGAAAAATCTCCAAAGATTTGATCAAATTTGTTGGCAATGATTTTTAGCAAAAGATGCACCATCTATATGTCAGAGAATGTGTTCAATATACATAAACACATGGTCTTAGTCTTTTGATATTTGCAAGCGTGCTAACACGTTGTGAGACATGCTTTTCACAACAATATGAAAACGGTTGTATGCCATAACTGCCATCTAAAATTAAAATAATATGGAGCAACGGTAAACCAACCCAATATGTTCCATTGTCAGATCACAATTTTTCAAACACACCAGAACATCAAGAGCAACATACAGCACATCATCCATGTGTGAACAATCACAAAAGTTTGCAAAGTCATGTAATGTAAAACACTGTATGGTTGTGCCCCCATATTATGGCCACTTCATTGACAAATAACAGTGCAAATGATGCGAGGCACATGAAGCGCAAAAAGAATGTTATTGACCACCGATTTGCCAAAATCTATATCATGCAAATGTTTGACTTCTGCAATAGCACATGACAGGTTAAACACTGTGAAATAAGAGTCCAATAAATATAAAATTTGGACAGGCAAAGAAGAATCCAGTTAGTCACAAATTTGGCATGAGACAGTGTGGATAAAATAAGGCATAACAGGGAAATTAAATATGAGAGATTAAATATATTACTGGGATTGTATGTCAACATAAGATGTCGATCTCGATCACATAAGTGAATGTACAAAATAGCTAATCCTCGGATCAAAAACAGGTTTTTGATCATAGCATTAGCTAACTTGGATTCACCATAACAGAAGTAGAACAACCAACATCTATCCAGTTAAACCATCTAACTAAGCAAAAAGGTTGGCAGACTCCATCCAGCTTTTATACAAAGTACACTTGTTTACAGCAAAAGCCAACCTTTCATCATATTTATAGGACTTATTCACAGTGCAACATGTGGACATAATAATAGAAGCAATCAAAACATTGCTTAGCATTGTATGAGCAATCGATTCAATTATGCATAAAATAGTTCGCACCATCATCACGCAAGATATACCATATGCAAGACAGCAAAGCAGACCACAGACAAATGTGTTCAGCAAATTGTATCACAATCTAGTTTTTTGTGGTGTTTCGGTACTAAAAACAGACCCAACAAATCAATTATATTGGAGAAGATAGCACTCACCTTATTTAAGTTTCTTCTCCATATCTTGTGGCTGTGTGTCTCCCATATTTTTTGTCAATGAGCTTCCAGCATCTTGGTCTCTGAAAAGACAACGGAAATTTTTTCAGCCAAAAGATAGTTGGCTGTAATCCAGCAAGGAAGTGTATTTATACCTTTTGGCCTTTTTTTCCGTTTCTGATGCAAACAGTTGTCGTGCAAAATCTTGGCTCCCACGTTTCCTCTCATAGATAATTTTATCAGGAGTGTGGAGGCTTGACTGATCAAATTCAACTACCTTTTGAACTTTTTTACTTCCAGAGATATCTCCCTCGGATGTTCCAGCAGCTAGATCATAGCTACGGCTGCTTCTCACAAAGAGCTCACCACGTTGACTAATTCTTATTTCAAATATGAATTTCTGGTCAGCTTTCGAGGTGATCCGTGTGGGAAGAGTTATTTCTGCAGGAGGGGGGGGGAGTGTTGTTCAAGAGCTCCTCACATGTTGCTCCAAATAATTCATCAGTTGCCCTTCCCATTAACGTGACTCTTGCTTGATCATAGTCATCTTGTATGACCATATACACCTTACAACTGCATAAGATAATGGCAAGATAAAAATGAATCAACTCAGATAACATTTGATTTAGGATGAACAGATGTATGAAAGCTGTAAATGAAACAGTGTTAAGCACTTTAATTTTGGCTTTTGCTTGCCATGGGTATTACAGATGTATCGATTGTCAGCTTCCTCTTTCTTCAACATATGCTTATAGCATTTATCTACAGGGCAGCACCTGTAAAACCATCCCTTGTCGACAAAAAATCTCCTCACAACAGCAGAACAATATATTGACTTAGTCTGAAACACAAATTGAATACAGTGGAGTCACAAACCAATGTGTTACAACTGGACAAATTTGTATGCAGAAAAGTGACAAAATCATAGGCAGTTGAATACACATTGAATAAACTGAGTCTTTAATTACATATCCAAACTTAATATCCAATTGGTTTTCATGTTGGATTCCGAAGGATTAGATTGAGTTTTTCATTGCACATGATTTAAATTGATCACAGAGAAAAAAATTCTGAGCAGCCAAAAAGGGAACATCAATGCAATTCATGGAGTGGTCAAATGTGTACACAACTTATAATATATAGATATTCTCATTTGGTCACGCAAAAATTCTATAATTTTAAATCATATTCAAAGATAAGGGACGGAATGAAATACCGCATGGAGAGATGGATCCAGCGCATTCAATTCAGAGACATTTCTATTGTCTGCTTCATCAATTAATCCTGGTGACATCAAACTGGAAAATGCACTGGAGACATTCACTTTGTCTCCATTCTTTGAAAATCTGCCACAAAAATTTTAAATACCAAGAAAGAAGCAGACGATATAAAACCTATCAAATTTGTCCGATTCCTGAGAAATATTTATTCAAAAAATTGAACCAACTTACTCAGCCTCATACTGTTTTCTTTCTTTGATGTCTGGATTAATCACAAAGCACGTATGAGGTGTACTGTATGCTGAGACACGACCTACATAATTTGGAGCAATTCACGTAAACTGTGAGTAGTTTATAAGCTCTGACGCTTTCCTAACTCACACATAGAAAAAATAAATAGAGCAACAGAGGAATTGCAGCCCACCCGAACTAAAATGGTGGCTCAATAATAAGACAATCCAGAGCAATTTAAAAATTTAAATCATACAGTATCCATGTATAAATCAGCAATTGAAATCAGAGGTACAGAAGAAAGTTGCCCAAAAATAAGAGCAAGTAACACTAACAATAAACGATAATGTACTCTATCCTAAGAAGAAGACCAAACATAAACAGCCATATGTATCATGGATAGATGAAATGAAATATATAATTTTATGAGATAAATATGAATAAATAAAGGTGAACAGAAGATATTAAGCTAATCTAAAACAGCTGCCAAAGGTCATAAAAGCTGGGATAAACAAAGAAGTGAAAGCAGGATACCTTCATAAATGCTGATTCTCATTCCTGTGAAAACTGCAAGCACTGGTGGAGGCATCTCAACAATCTCTTGGACAGGAAATGATCTTGCAACATCAGCCCACAGAGAGATCTTCAATTCCTCCCTCCTATATGTTTGATATATATTGTGACGACATTTTTTTTCAGAAATATAGTGCATGTAATTAAAAAGGAAACAAATTCATATATGCAATACCCCAAAAATTGAATGAAGAGATCAGTCCTGGTCTCTTTCTCCTTTGGATTGTCAATAACAATCAGTTGTGGTGCTTTCACAGATTTAACGCATCCATATAGGTCTTTGGATACACAAAGCTTAGCAAATTTACATTTCCATATAAAATTATAAACATATTCAAATAAACACAGGAAACAGGGATAATTCTCACATGAAAGGAGAGTTTGTTGGCTTGCCTCGGCAGCCAGGTCTCCAAATTGTCGCAGATTGAAGGAGTATTTTGGAAAGTTGAGCAATTCTTCTTCGACTTCGTCAAATTGAGTACATTCTGTGAAATACAAAATTGCAACATGGGCAACGACTTTGTGTCTAGCTAGATCGTTCTTTGAAGAAAACCTCGATACATCATATATCTTCCCTGGTTGCATCAACATTGGCATATGTGCGTAATAACACTCTTCAATCATTGCATGTATCGAGGAACCCTGCAACGAAATTCCCATATGCGAAAAGAATCCAATAATGAATACAATATGGAGACATCATATGACCACAAAACCCAGATACATATATTTGAAATATATACTGAGAAATGCCAAAGCAGAAAAGTAACAAAACATATAAATAATGGATACTGAAATAACCTAGGAAGCGAATGTTATAGGACAAACAGAAATCAATAGATTAATAAATATCGGCGAGGATAGTATAAATGCAACTTTGTTAATAGAAGTTGACATGTTTTTAACAGAGAATCTACCTTTTCATCTACCAAGAGATAATGCAATCCACTATAGTCTGTGCTGTCAAACATACGGGGCCTCCATTGCAATGCAGCACGAACTCTGATAGTGATACCAATTGCAGAAAATGGCTTAATCTCAGCGATCAACTTTTTCATCTTCGATTTATCTAACAATAAGAATAAAAAATATGAGAGACCTAAAACAAACCACTACGGATATGTTAGCTAGTCTATGATGACTGGTGAGCCAGAATAAGACAATTACAGTTCAAATTAGCACACCAATCAGTCACACGTATGTATATGGACTATACATAAATCATTTGCTGAATGAGACAGATCTACTTAACCTCCTTTCTTGATTATCTGTGGATGGAAGATACATAAAGTGGGGCATATATAGGATCAGAGGGAGAATTGATATACTGTATAATTGCTTCAGCAATAACAACCGTAAACAAGAGAAATGTAAAACAGACGAAAAACCAATCATGTGGCAAAAAAAATAAAAAAATTGCAGGCACAATTTCAACAACAGAAAACATGGTCCGAAACCAAATAAGTCTTTGAAAGCAAGAGAATATCAGTGAAATAATAACTGGAACCTAAAAGAGGAAAACACAGCATTGATCATGAAACCTAGCCTAAATTTCGACTCTAACTGATGAACCAAACAATCTCAAATGAACAACTCTTCAAAAGCAAGAAAACATCAGCAAGGTGATAATCGGAACCCAAAAGAAGAAAACACACCATTAATCAGGAAAGCCACTGTATGCCTTAACTCTGACTAATGAACTAAACAAATGATAAAGAGATGAAATGCAAATAGCAGTACACCAATGAACAAAACCGCATAAAAATTGATAGAAAAACACATACAATACAATAATCACACGGTATACAAAATTCAATATGACCGTATCCTCTATGTTGTAATCCTTTCAATGAGATAATCAACCACAAATAGATTCACAAATAGCAATTGCCCAATAGACAACAGAGATAAGCAATTAGTTATCAGGCAACTGGGATTGTCTGCAAACAACGCACAACGCGAAAAAAGAAAGCATAAAAATGAACCAACACGAATTCATATAACATAATCAACGGAGATAGAACGAACATAAAAACATTCCAAAAAAAAGGCAAAGAAAAAACCTTGTTTAGTCAGATAACGGTTCTTTTTCTTGGCAACAGAAAAGAAGAGGAAGTCTTCCCAGAGACGTCCTCTTGTGAGCTTGTTGATGCCTTTAATCTGTGCCCATGATGACGCCTTATAGGCAATGCCAGTGGCTCCAGTGACCAGGGGAGAGAGACACCACGTCGCCATCTTTCTGAACAAATGGCGTGTTTTGAGTTCCAATTTCAGAAACCACACATGGCGGAACAGAACGGAAAATAGCCTCAAAATTGATCATGATCGATGGAGGAAGCATGACTTGTCCAATTAGGTGAGAAAATGTTTGGCCAAAAAGCTGGATACAGAGTTGACTTGCCTAGGAATAGACTAAGAAGGGACAAAAACAGTTCAAAAGCTGCCATGATTTTCAGGCACTCATCTCCTCCAGCAAAGGGGAAACGTGCTGGACGAAGGAAACCACAATGATGAAAGGATGGGATAAGACAACGTACGGTGTGGTTAGGCACTGAACGTAGATGGTGTAAATAATAAAGAATTCAACATGAGTTTTGATCCATGTATAGGTCAATATATTTATCTAGGAAAGAGCAATAAGACAACTTACCATATTTACAGTTGATCAAATTTACCCATCAGAAATATATTTTTTTTACAAAAATTGCAAAGTCCATTTATCCTTTCAAAATTGATCAAATTGTATATTCCAAGTCCTCATTCTATTGATGAGCCAATTGCGGAACATGAACTCCATTGATTATCTTTTCAAGTGATTCCTTTACCGATTCTGTAGTTTTGAACCAATGTCACATAAAAAATTACTAAAAAGTCATGAGGATCAATTATCATTCATGAAATCATATGTATCTAGAACAATCATAAAGCCATCAAAATATGCATATTATTTTCACACAATATATCATATCACATATGTTGTAAGACATCTCTATAAACAATATTTTTCGTAAGATTTTGGACATCATCACAATTATTTATAAAAAATTTTAGACCTTTTTTTGACATAACTCTAGATAATGCAACATATAATTGTCCATGAGTAAAAACTGGTTCCGACAAATATACACATACTTGATTAAGTGATTGACCCTGACTTTTGTTTATCGTCATTGCATAACACGGTTTAACTGGAAATTGACGCCTTTTAAATGTAAATGGCCACTTAGTTTCAGTTGCATACAATACAATTCTTGGAATATGAACTTTTTCTCCCGTCTTATTCCCTGTAAGTATTTTTGCTTCAATCAATTTGTCGAACAATTTTGTCACAATCAATCTTGTACCATTCCATAAACCACGTATTTGATCTAAGTTTCGTAACAACATGATAGGCATGCCAATTTTTAACGTAAGCTCATGTGTCGGTAATCCACTGAATTCAAGTTTGTTCAAAAATTCCATTGGATATAACATATTAATATGATCACAATTACCTGAATTGTAAGAAATTGAATCAGAACTAAAATACGATTTTCCATGAGCAGGTAATAACTTACATGCATAATTATTTATTTCATGGACAGTTATATTTTTTGGAGTAACTATAGCACGTTCTTTTAAATAATTAATATCATTATACTTGCTTAAAAAATTGGGATAAGTTGCTTCAAAAATTGATCGTATAGGATGAATCGTATGATCAGCAAGTAATTCTCTCGGTATATCAATCCAGCTCACATCTAGATCACCCGTGGGAATTTTTGATTCCAATTGACCATCCCCTATTTGCAAAATCCATTCAGCAAAATTCTTAATTTCGTCTTTTTCTGTACCACTCAAACCCACTGTGGACAATCTCATATTTTCAGTCAATCGAAATACTTTAATAGTAGGCCATAAGTATGAATTATTCAACGATGCTTGAATGATTTGTTCTTTGCTACCATTTTGTATAATCGGTAACGTCTGCCTAAAATCACCGCCAAATATAATAGTTTTTCCTCCAAATGGCTGCCTTTTTTTTGATAAAATATCTCGCAATGTTCTAACCACTGATTCAACACACCATTTATTACACATAGGAGCCTCATCACAAATAATTAATTCGGCCTTTTCTATTAAATTAGAGAGATTGGTTTCTTTATTTATATTACAATTTGAATCTTTATCTATTATCGGTTTTATTTTAAAACGTGAGTGAGCTGTTCTACCTATCGGAAGTAACAATGAAGCAACTGCCAAAACAATTTTACCCTCTGATCTCAATCTAGAAATTATTGTATTCCACAAAAAAGTTTTTCCTGTGCCTCCGCTGCCATAAACAAAGAACGATTTTGGATTTTTTTTCTTCAACAGCCTTGATCACCTCATCATATATCAATTTTTGACAACTGTTTAGTTTAGCAATTAAGTCAGAATGATTTTTTTTCAGCACTTCACAATCAAAATTTAATTCCTCTCTAATTAGCCTATTGTCTAATTGATGTATCAGTTGTATTTTTGGCATTGGTAATTTGTGATCTCTCAAAGTGGTAGACGACATGTTGAACAACATTTCAAGCTCATATAAAACGGCGTTCTTTAATTCTTCATTAGGTACAGTGAGATCAGACATTTTAAAATTTGATCTCATTTTATTTACTATATCGTTAGACATATTGATCCAAAAAGTATCAAACAAAGTCGAAGGATCCGAGACATCATAATGTAGAATAATTGTAACAAATAAATAACGAATCTGTGAAGAACTTGCACTAAAAGTGGATTCCATTAATGCTTCTATCCATTCTTTATCATCGCCCAGCAATCCTAAGGTTCGACATGCTTCTTGGTATGTAGCATACATTACACCATTGACTATTTTTATTGAATCAAAATTGGTACACCCCTTTTGGATATTTAAAAGCATTCTAAGATAATATAATTCACATGCAATCAGCGGCACATGCGCTATCCTACCAAGAACACGATATTGTTTTCTTGGAGTCCACAATTTCTTATCATTATTCCAAACAAATTCCGAAGGAAATTGGATATATGTCAATTTCTTTGCCATCGTATAAGTCTCATTTGCCCTAAACCAAGCAGTCAACATAGTTATTTCTATATCTGGATTATTCAATACATCTTCAAGAGAATTATTTTCATGAAAACAAACAGGCTGTTCTTTAGGTAAATGAATCTTTAAATATTGAACCGCAGGAAATTTAGAATGAATAGAAAATTCAAATAAACGCCATACGGACTCATGCGGAGTTAAATATCGACAATTCAGATAATTTTGGATCTCATCATCGACATTCTCACGGACTAAAACGCGAGCTCTATCAGGTCCTTTATTAATATATTTGAATAAATATTTTATTAACATAGATTGAGAACATGACTCAACATTTATATGAGCATTAAATCTTAATAATAAATTAGCGTTGTAAGGAACGACATAATTGTTACCCACGTGAACTCCTTTTTTGACAACAAAACGCGACTCATCATCACGACGTCTATATTGAGCAGTTTTAATTGCATGAAAAATTGTGTTGCTCATGAATGGTTTCGGAAAATATTTAGTGCATGATTTGTCTCGTATACATGGAGAATTAGGATTAAGTTGACCGCAAGGACCATGAATCATAAATTGACTAACTAATTCAAATAATCGCGGATTAACATTTTTATCAGGTAACTCTGCTGATATTATGGAATCCACATCGGCAGCTGTATAACACTTGTATTTATTTTTAAGCCAAAATAACATGTGAGCATGAGGCAATCCTCGTTTTTGGAATTCAATGGTACACACATGAGTATCAACTTTGCCAAAAGGTAGTCCAGATTTAATATAAGCAATCATATCATCTACTTTTATTTTAAAAATTCGACAAACAATATCTGGACGATCCTCTGGTCTGTAACCGGGTTTTTTTTCAAAATATCTCAAAATTTCAGGCCACTTAACATTGCAAGTGAAAGTAATGAATAAATCAGGATTACCATATTCCCAACAAATTGCCATCGCATCTTGGTAATTATTCATCATATCTCTTGGACTACCTGTGTGAGAACCATGAAGAAACACTTTTTTCCCAATATCAGAACCATCCACAATGCCATCCGAAACAAATGCAGATATATTTTTCCATGTTTGGCATCTAAGTTCTGGTTGATGATGTCTTATATATTCGAGACGATTTTCTTCAACTGTTGCATATGCATCGACCAAATATTGTTGAAACAATCTGCCACCTTTTAACAAAGTGCTCGATTGATTTTCTCTGTCGTGAATCTGATAACACAAAAATTTGCTCATCGTTAATTTTCTATCTTTATTATGACTCCCAATCGATCTCAATTTCATGTTTATTTTAAATCCATCTTCTCCATATGAAAAAATGAGTGGATACTGCAACGACATCAATTTAGGATGAATTCTAGAGATTCGTTTTAGCAATCCATCATTAGATCGAACAATTATGTCTCAATTTGAATCAAATTCACCTATATCACCCACAATTAATCCGCCTATTTCAGAAGCAGAAGGTAATTCATATTGTTTACCATCAGTTTGTTCGCAATTAAGTATAGTCATATCAAAATTTAGCATCAACTAATTCTCAAAACTATCTCTAACCGATCTAAAGCTCTTGGTTAATTCATTGCAATAATCCAACAACTCTATTAATCCTCTGACAACATCAACATCAATCTTATTATCTGCATTGTCGCCAGCAATGGCACTTATACGGTTTGATATTTCATTCCGAGTATCGTAAACATATAATTGAGCATATCTTGGACACTCTCCTTTTGGGGGTAAAACAGAACCCATCTTATGATGCACTTGTCCACATATTTTGAATACATAAGGAGCTGCTCCACTGTTTATAACACGCTCAATTTTAGCACCCATAGAGGTAAAACCAAACATAGAATTATAAACTCTAATATTTTCCCGAAATAATACACTCTTTCGTCCATTGTTTGGATCTAATAATTAATCGAGAAAATATGGAGTTGGATACAATAATGGAAGATGTACTTGGCCATTTTCACAACAATTGGTATATGTTATTTGATTCTTCACCTTTTTTTTCAATGCTTCTGATGACCAAAAGAAAGCATTACAATGGCCACACACATAAGCATCATCACCAGCATCATCATAATCAACAATCACACCTGTGATCACAATTATCAAAATCTGTGTTAAATTTTTGATAACCAACAGTGTAGATATAACAAAGTAAGAATTGATTGATGACTAATAATTGATAACAATACAGCACTAACCTTCATGCCTCCTCTGATATGATGCCTGGCCAAAAATGGTGCCCATGGAGCCTACACTTGACAAAAGATCTGTTTGTTAGATTAGTCACAAAAAAATGCCAAGATGATCATACCATAGAATAAATGACTCGATTTAGAACCTTGTGGTTGCCTAAAACCATTCGTCTAAACAAAATAAAATCAACTCGACCAAGTTAAATTTCACTATACTTCAGCAAAGATTAATCCATTCTAAAACCCACAAAAGTTTGATCTCACCAAGAATCAATAATCCAATAATACCATTTTAGGAAAACACCATAAGATTGATCCATTTGCAGGATACCAATTTGAGCAACAAAACTGAATTCCAAAAACTAACATGCTGCCACACAATAATGATAAATCATGATTCCAATATCAACTCCAAACACTATAGGCACAAAGCATATATCCAACAGACACAATCAGTTGATCAAGAAGCACATACTTGCCCAAACAAAACAGAATAAACTCATCAGCTCCAAATTCCACCAGACCTCAGGACAGACTAATTAACCTAATATTTTTTTACTCTCCTAAAGTAGAAAATAAGCAAAAGTCTGCATGCTGCAAAACACTGACAGATTAACAACACCATTTCATCAAAATACTATCACATTCACCAAAATAATTGACCCACATCATGCTACAGTAATTCACATTGTTCAACACAGGATTGAACATGTATACCACCATATACAACTAGCCAAAGATTAGATAAAGACAAAGTTTTGATTTCAAAAATCATAAATTACTTCTAATATCGGTCATCACATAAGCAAAACAAAAAAAACAACAGCACATAAATATTATTTCAGCCATCAATATCAACTATATCCAGAATAGGAGATGGTTATCCACAATACATACCACCTGAGATAAGTTGGTGAAGATCTTCACCATCACTTCCATGCAGCGCCGTCTCCATGTCACGGCACTGCGAAAATTGTCCAAAATCAGCATCGAAAAAGCGTTGTCTTTCACTCAAAAATATTTTTCCAACAGGGTCTGCCGCAGCATGACCAGACAACACCTCCGACTCTTCTCTGCTGCCCATAGCTACAAAACATATTCAAAAATATCATCATAACTGCCGACCCACAACATATTTTTAAGGCCCACAAAGTCTCCACATGACACGACCATATGCATACAGGAAGAATTAATAAAGCATCAATCAACAGACAACAACACATGGCGAAAATAAGATAACAACATTCAGGAAGAGAGACGGCAAGAGAGCGACCAGTTGCCGTAAATTAGCAACAACTGAAAAATACCATTTTAGGAAAATGTCATCAGATGATTGTGCAAATCCATAATATATTGTAAACCCCAAAGGCTCTGATCTTCTTTGCATATCTATAAACTCTAAAAGTACCCTGCACATTTACTCGGGTTTGCTTTATTTTGCAAAGTCACAAAATCCAACCGTATGTCGCACAAAGAATATGCAATGTTGTCATAAACATATACGATCAGAAATAACTCACCAAATATCAAACAAAGACAAAGATCCAAACAATAGAAACTTTAGGAATCACACAACTAAGATAATTTGGTAACGCTGTAAGAGCACCCTTTTAGCCAGTATTAATAGATCCATTAAAAAAAACTGACAACACACAACATACATCACCGAAAATAAGTTGATCCAAACCTGCATCATTGCGCACACCTGCATCAATACCACTGCCCAGCAGTGTTGCCTCCATGTCACAGCAGGTGGAAGATTGTCCAGAACCATCCCGAAAAGAACCCTGTCTCTTGGCCATGGTCCTGTTGCCTTCCAATGGTACTACCAAATTCCTCCTCCGCCCCATATCTATAAAATATATACACATACAATAACAACCAAGAAACTATTTGTCAAAAATTAACAGCATAAGAACAAAATGACATGACAACGATTACAAAAGATGACAGCAAGAAAACAACCCGTTGTTTTCATATTGTAACAGCCATGCACTCAAAATTATAAAAACCACATACATCGAATTACACTCAGAAAGAGCGGAATAAATAAGCCGTGATAGGGGCTTCAGATCACATAGGAATCCCAATAATCTAAACCACTGAATTCTCAAAATTCTTATGTGATCCAAAGTCCCCACCATACTCATACATACATCATTCCTCCATCACAATGATAGCAATATCAATATCATGGTTAGAAAAATCAAACACAGTCCTTCTCCACCTCTCAATCCCTGTGTTCAGGAAATCAAACACCGAACATCCAAAGAAATAAAAAATCAAACTCCAGCATATGTCCAGAAGAGTACCAAATTTGAATCAATTGAATAAAATAAATCACATCTCCAACGAAGAATACCACAGATCAAAGAGAATCCCACCCACCATCAAACAAAGGAAAGATTAAAATATGCAAAGAATGAAAGCAACAGAGTTGGAAAAACATACGTCAACCCCATACCTATAAACTATTTTCAAATATGTTCATAAAAATTCCTCATCCATAATCTATCCAAGGCAGCCACAATTTCTCAATAATATGTTTATGTACATATACAGCAACAACCAAGAAACCAGATGTCAAAAGTTAACGACACAAAAGCAAAATGACATGATAATGTTTACAAAAGAAGGCGGCAAGAAAACAACCTGTTGTTTTCACACTGTAACAACCATCCATTGAAAATTATAAAAACCAGATACATTAAATTACACTCAGAAAGAGTGGAATAAATATACTGTGATGAGGGTTTCAGATCACATAGGAATCCCAATAATCCAAACCACTGAATTCTCAAAATTCTTATGTGATCCAAAATCCCTACCACGCTCACACATACATCACTCCCTCATCACAGTGGCAGCAATATCAATATGATACTTAGAAAAATCAAACACACTCCTTCTCTCCCTCGCCATCTTTGCGTTCAGGAAATCAAACACTGAATATCCAAAGGGAAAAAAATCAAACTTCAGCCTATGCACAAAAGAGCACCAAATTTGAATCAATTGAAATAAAACAAATCACATCTCCAACAAAGAATATCACAAATCAAACAGAACCACATAATCAATTGAAATAAAACAAATCACACCTCTAACAAAGAATATCACAAATCAAACAGAACCACATAATCAATTAAAATAAAACAAATCACACCTCCAACAAAGAATATCACAAATCAAACAGAACCACATCCCTTATCAGACAAAGGAAACACCAAAACACGTAAACAATGAAAGCAACAGAGTTGGAAAACGGCACGTCAAAAGTTAACCAATTATATCACACACTTAGCAAGAGAAAACACACAGAATGCAATGGGCACTCCAAATCCAAGAGGAATCCCAACAATCGAAAGTCTAAAAAATCTAAAAAAACCACCATGGAATCCAAGGGCCTCACCACACTCATGCACACACCATTCTGTCATCACAGCGATACTAACATCAACATCACCGTCACAAAAATCAAACCCACTCCTCATCCATCTCTCCATCTCTGTATCCAGGAAATCAAACCCCAAATATCCAGAGGAAAAATCCAATTTCAACTGAAATATAACAAACCATGACTCCAACAAAGAATATAGCAAATTAGAAAGAACCTTGACAATGATCAGACCAAGCAAATATTAAAAATTGAAAATAATTAGAGCAACAAAGTTTGCAGTCAAAGAGAACAGATGTTATATCCCAAACATTATTCCAAAATGTCATATTACCAAATAAAAGGTTTGCCCACACATTCATCACATCCAAATATATAAATGAATGAACATGGAACTTAATATTAGATCATAAGCATCAATATCTCCAGATTATTCACTACAGCCCACACATTTACAAAACACACACTGCATATACAGTCAGAAACATGAACTCCAAGAAATATCTCCAGATTATTCACCACAACCCACATATTTACAAAACACACATAAGAACCCACAACAATCAGAATGGCCAGTTTGCACACTTATCCACAACCCCAAAATGGCCAAATGACTATAGAATGCAGCAAGATGACCAGAGCTCCCACCAATTACTCTCGAGCAACCAAGACTTCCTCCGTTGTTCACCTAAGAAAGCAACATCACACATAAGAATCAGACAGTGACGCCACCAAAAGACCATAGACAGATCAATTTTTTCGTCCATTAGCCACTCCTAAACATCAAATCAGTCATACGCACATCTGTTTTCGCACAAAATATCTAGAACAACCAAATCTTACCTCTGTTTGAGCACAACACCAGTACTATTTCTTAGCCCAAAACAACCTCCTCGTTGAACTAAACAGCACTGCAAACAGAGAACCATTTATAGACACCATTATACACCATAAATCTAATCACCATCGCACAACAAACGTCCAAACAAATGGCAGAAACAAACTGAAAATCCATACAAACCCAAACAAAATGAGCACAATAAGGGAACTCCTTCCACGCACACACGTACTCCATCTATCACAGTCCAACCCAGAGACCAAAAACCCACGATTGAATCACAACACCGAACCACACACTCATGATCAAACCAAAAAACATCCAAGCACCCATGATCGAATTAAAAACACCAAAACAACCTATACCAAACACCATACCTCTATGAACATGCAGCCTTTGTCCCACAACGATGTCGAAAATGAAACCACAATCTAGGGAATCAACATCGACAAACAATCCAACCTAGGAAATCATGGAAATAACCACAGGGATGAGAAAACAATCAAACCGAAGAGAAAAAAAAACTCTACAAAAAATAAAACAGAAGCTCACACTCGATCTCCACTGCAGATTTCTGTCCGGCTCTCTCTCGAAGCTTGCTTGGCACACGATCCAGAACACAGGGGAAGAAGGATACAATTGTGGAAACGGTAGGTGAGGAAGAGATCCAGAACACAAAGGAAGAAGTGAGGAAAAAGAGCGAGGGCCGGTGAGAGCAGGTGGAAGAGATCAAGGCCCATCCAAAACAGTCTCCCACACGGACCGCACGCTTTGAACAATTTCGCTACAGTAATGAACATGACGGTGAACAGTTACAGTGCAAACCCAGCTTTGTTATATAGTAAATTTTGAGGAATAGACTATGATAAGTGGGCCGATCTCATGTTCTAGTTTACTAATCGGTCATATAGGCCCAGGCCCATTTAACCCGCTCATAAAATTTGGTGGGCTTGTAGTACGCAAATGTTAATAAATAAACAAAAAAAACAAAGAAATAATATTAGACTCGAATTTAAAACTTGATCGATCGATTTGCTCAGAATTTTCTGAATACGTATAGAAGAAGAAGCTTTGAAGCTCTCAAGCTCAATATCATGGAGCAGATTTCCAAAACTTGCTCGCTTCTGGAGAGAAAAGATCAAAAGAATCAGAAGAGAGAGAGAGAGATAGATGATTTGGGCCAGCACAGATCATCGGTCCTATAGGCCCAGGTCCATTCTCGCCATAACATATTGTGGGCCTGTAAGTTTCTCAATTTTAATGAAAGAAAATTATAAAAGACTCGAACTTGGAACTTTTGATCGATTTTGCATCTGTATTTCTGAATACGATGTCATAGTAGAAAGAAGAAGCTCAAGCTCTCAAAGCTCTCAAAGCTCTCAAAGCTCTCAGCCATGGCGGTACATTTCCTCTCTGTCTCTCTCCTTTTATTGTTTCATTTGATTTGATTGAGAATCATCGAATTCTATCTGCAGGACTCGTCGGGGACGACCCTAATGGATCTGATTACGGCGGATCCATCAACAGTATCTGCAGCTTCTTCAACCTCTTCTTCTTCTTCTTCTTCCTCGTCTTCGTCGTATTCGGCTCCTCCTCCTCCTTATGCGGCAGCGCCGAGAGGACCAGGTACTGCTTTGGGAAAGCCTGCTACGGAGAAGAAATCCAAGAGATCTGCCCTGATGCAGATCCAAAACGACACCATCTCCGCCGCCAGAGCTGCTCTGAATCCAGTACGCACCGGCATGCCCACTAGTATCATGCCTAGCAAGAACAAACACAGCACCAAACACAAAAAGGTCAGTCACTCAATTCAGTTACTTCAATTTTTCCAATTTCAACTATTTTCTTATTACTGTTACTGTTGCTACTGCAGCCTGTGTCATATGCACAACTTGCCAGGAGCATTCACGAGCTAGCTGCTTCGTCCGATCAGAAAAGTTCAGTGAAGCAGTTAGTCAATAACGTCTTCCCCAAGCTCGCCGTTTACAATTCCGTTGACCCCTCCGTCGCACCATCTCTCCTCATGGTAACAACAACTAATCTTGCTCTGATAATTTTTAGGTGCAATGCAACTTGTTTAGAATGCTCTTTTTGTTTCATTCTGCAGCTTAACCAGCAATGTGAGGATAGGAATGTACTGCGATATGTATATTATTACTTGGCCAGGATTTTATCGGATACTGGTGCTCAAGGTGTGACCACGGGTGGTGGAATCCCAACTCCAAATTGGGATGCTCTCGCCGACATTGATGCTATTGGAGGGGTAACTAGAGCTGATGTTGTGCCAAGAATAGTGAATCAGCTCACTACCGAGGCTTCAAATGCAGATCCAGAATGTAATGTTAATTTTTCCGGACAACTTCATTAGCGGCTGGTCTGTTGTAGTTTCTGTTTATTATGTGAATAACGTTTGAACTTTGTTTTTTGGGCTTCTTGTTGTGTTGTTGTAGTTCATGCACGTAGACTGCAAGCTTTGAAGGCTCTTACATATGCTCCATCAACAAATTCTGAAATTTTGTCCAAGCTCTATGAAATTGTGTTTGGCATTCTTGATAAGGTATGTTTTATGTTTATCTCATAAACAATGGAACTGTTATGGTCCATAAATACCAGACAGTGGTTAGTTTTTCTTGGAGGCTGCAATTTCTGGATCATTAGATCAGATGTAGGCTTGGTTGCTCGGTTGTAAAATCATTGTTTAATGGAAGGTTTTAGTTGCCGCCGACTACTAGTTTTATACTGCTCTTCAGTTTTGATATCTAAAGATCTGTTTTCTGTATTTTCATTTATGTATAGGTTGCTGATGGCCCACAAAAACGCAAGAAAGGTGTGTTTGGGACTAAAGGCGGCGATAAAGAGGTAATATATATAGATACCTACTTAGTATACTTTTTTTTCTACTTGAAGGCTTGGAATCATAGAATCCTATATTTGTTGCTGTACTTTCAAGCTATATGGTGTGGAATCTTATGATTTTACTTGCGAGCATTAAGAAATTTAGTCAGTTGTGACCTATTTTCTTATTGTATGTTAGGTCTTGGTCATCTGATTTTCTTCATTGAGTAGAAACTCCCTGCGTTTAAGATAATCCTTGTTATACTGATATTTTCTTTTCATATGCATTTTCAGTTCATCATCCGAAGTAACTTGCAGTATGGTGCCTTAAGTGCTCTTAGAAGACTGCCTTTGGATCCAGGAAACCCTGCTTTTTTGTACCGTGCTGTTCAAGGGTTTGCTTCCTATTTTTCTGTAGTCAGTTCCCAATTGCATGGTTTTCCCTATTTAGATTTCATTTTACAACTTCATGTGGTTCATCTATCTGATCCAATTTTTTAATCATGCATATATTTTCAGCATGCATGATTGTGAGTACTTGGGGGCACCTTGTTTTGATCGGTCGTTTTGTTTTGTTATATAATTATCCCTTGCATCTATTTTGGGTATTTTTTTTAAAGGATGATGAACTTGGCACTTCACTTTGATGTAGTTAAAATGGAGTGCAATTGTCTTGGAATTCCATTGCAATTAGACTCTTATTTATACTTTGTTTAGCTACCTGCCATGGTATCTTCAGAAATTATACCTCTGTTGAGAAATTACTCAAATTAGCTATCCAATCCTTGTATTTTTCAATTCAGGGTTTCATTTGCTGATCCTGTTGCCGTAAGACATGCTTTGGAAATTCTGTCTGAGCTTGCCACAAAAGACCCATACGCAGTTGCAATGAGCTTAGGTGATGTAAACCTATCAAATTTTTCACATTAAAGAAAAAAAACAATTTCTATTCTTGTGTTCTTGGTATGGATTTAGCTTGAACCTGAGCTTTGGTGATGTTTATGCATCTAATGCTTTTTACCTTATTATTTTCAGGGAAACATGTAGAGCCTGGAGGTATATTTTCCAATATTTGTTATTCTATCCTCATATGTTCATCGTGATTGTGTTTGTTGTTCGAAATGTCATTTGTTTTGGAAATATATATATATAGATATAGATATATAGAAGTCAATGTTTTAGAAGTCAATGCTTTTGTCTACTTGTATCAAGTTTTGTTTCCTATCATAAAGACAAGAAAGAAGTCACATGTATATTTAAATATAACAATGGCATGTATATGTGCTGTAGTTTGCAGTACAGTTCCTAGTCAATTGACTAGAACAAACGTCATTTATTACATTTTGTGATACAGAAATAAATTTATGTAGTTCTGTTTTACCTGTGAAACATTGAAACAACAGGTCTGTTTGTAATAAATTTTAGAGAGCTTGTTCTCTTTTTAATATGTGAGCTTGTGTGTTTCTACTTGGGGAAAAAAAGATATTATGAAATTTGGATCTTAGAAGATTGTGGTTTACAGCCAATTTGATTGTATTTTCATATAGGTAATTCAGACTTTTAAATAGGTTTCTCACTGCATGTTATGATGCCATGTGTGTTTTTTTATATATACCAGGGGCTTTGCAGGATGTTCTTCATTTGCATGATGTTCTTGCTAGAGTTGCTCTTGCCAGGTTGTGTCATACAATTTCAAGAGCACGAGCATTGGAAGGTAACTCTAATCACAGATTGATACACACACACATATATATTCCTTTGTTGTTTTTGATACATTGTAAGCTGTATGATTTCTCTAATTTGTTTCTTGAACATGCTATATCTGCAGAGAGGTCTGATATTAGATCCCAATTCAACTCTGTGCTCTATCAACTTCTCCTGGATCCCAGCGAAAGAGTCTGTTTTGAAGCAATCTTTTGTATATTAGGCAAACATGACAGTGCAGAAAGGTTATCATTCTGAGACCAAAAAGTTATAATTGGATGGCAAATTGTTATATTACCGGTCTTTCCCAGTTCTACTCGCCTACTTGTTGAATCAGATATCTGTTTTCATACACTTATTTCTGAAAGGCATTTTCCTAAATTTATCAAATGTAGGATTGATGATCGAGCTGCTGGATGGTACCGGTTAACTAGAGAGATTCTCAAGTTGCCTGAAGCGCCTTCTGTCAAGGATTCCTCCAAAGATAAAGCTCAAAAGACAAGGCGTCCACAACCCCTTATTAAACTTGTAATGAGAAGGTAAGCAACCAACACAGCGTTTATGCCATCAAACTAGCTTAGTCAAAGAGTGAAATCTGCCTAGAAAACAGACCTGCAAAGATGCTCAAACCTAAATCTCTTCCATCATACACCACCACATTACTTATGCATCCAGATCATCGTAATTACTGCCAGGTGTCTTCTAATTTTAGCTTCTTAAATTGGTTTCAGGTTGGAGAGTTCTTTCCGTAGTTTTTCTAGGCCTGTACTCCATGCAGCATCAAGAGTTGTGCAGGAGATGGGAAAGAGCCGGGCTGCTGCATTTGCTCTAGGCATACAGGATATTGATGAAACAGTGCATGTCAACACATTTTCCGAGACTCTTGATTCACGCGAGATAGATAGTGAAGTGTCACATCCTGAGAGTAATGTTCCAACTTTGTTTTGACAGCAATTCTTCTAACTTCTCACTTACTTTCCATATTGCGTACAATTTTCATATATGTTTTGGTTCAATGAATATATAATTTTGCTACTAGATACTGTTGGCGTAACATATAATTTTATTTTATCGGTTAAATGAATGGTCTATCAAGAGATTGTGGATTTTACTTGATCATGAAGTTTTACGTCCAATTCATTGAGTGTCGACTTCTCCCAAATCGATTGCTTATTAATGAAGATAACAGAGTAGAGATCATAAACAAATATAGTAGAGAACTGGACAAGGAAATCTACAAGGGCAGCAAGTAGAGCACTCTACCCAGTCCAAGCAGCAGGATAATTAGGAATCAGAGTTCCAAGCTTAAACCACTGTATCTCAACTCACTGCTGCTGATCTGACATTAATACTGCAAGGAGTAGATCCTACTGACCAACACCAGAAAAACTTGATCCTTAAGTCTATTCACATCAACCCCCGAATAATTCTGCTAATTAGCCCTGTCCATATAACCCAAACCTGCATGCATGTAGAGTCTTTTGATAAGATTAGCTTTATTGTTTTCTTTCATTTTATTGATCCAGTACAATTTATAACTTTTTCAAAAGAGTTTGGCGGTAAAGTGGAATGTAAAATCTGATCATTAGCTTTATATTGATTGCTTTCATCTTACTGATTATGTCCAATTAATTTGCAATGCGCATACTGGAATAAATGCGGATTGTTCCTTGGTTTCCCTGTTATCAACTTTTCTTTGCACATAGGTATGCGAAGAACCTCTTCCTTACCTACTGGGGTAGGTGGCAAGGATACAATTGCGAGTTCGTTAGCTTCATTAATGGAAGTTGTACGGACAACTGTGGCATGTGAGTGTGTTTATGTTCGAGCAATGGTTATAAAGGCATTGATCTGGATGCAGAGTCCACATGATTCATTTGAACAATTAGAATCTATCATTGCATCAGAGCTTTCTGATCCTGCTTGGCCGGCCACTCTCTTGAATGATATTTTACTCACTTTGCATGCTCGGTTTAAGGTATGTAATGGAAATGAAAGTATTTCACGTCGTGCCATTTACTAAGAACCTGATATGTACAAAAGAATTCACATATACTTGAGAGATTCTAACGATTTATCTTTCCACTGTTTTGCATACACATCACTCCATCTTTTTCAATATAATAAGAAGTAATAGCTTTTTGAGGTTAGCTGCGATATCTTATAGGAAAAATGTTCTGATATGTTTTGTTTTTGTACCTTGGGTATGTCCAAATTTTACTTAAGAATTTTCCACTCCACATTAGTTTGTTCTTGACCTTCCTATAAGGATCAAAGATATTTTATATCATCTTGATTACCTTAAGCTTCGTATACAATGCTCTCATTTTAGATAATTTGTTTTATCAGGCAACTCCAGATATGGCTGTCACTCTTCTTGAAATTGCAAGAATCTTTGCTACTAAAGTTCCAGGGAAGATTGATGCTGATGTATTGCAACTACTCTGGAAGGTATTTTCCTTCAATCTTCACATCAAGCAGTTCTAATCGATTAGAAGTCTCGTCCATTATATGTTTTTCGGTTTTTATGTTTGTTTTCTTGAGCAAGTTTCCTTCCATTTTTTATAGATTTTATGCAACTCTTTTTTAAGTATGTTTTCCATCACTGCCTAGCATTTTTTTCTCAACCTAGATATGTTTTTACTTTTGTATGATTGAACCATGTAGGATGATTGGTGCTGTACACGTCTGATTATAGTTTATGAAAGTTAACAAATGTTCAAATAGCATGTAAACTATACTTATCAATAGCTGGGATCAATTATGTGATATGGAGCTAAAACCTATAATTTTGTCCATTTATTTACCAAAATGTTTTGATTTTGTTTCAAGTTGTATGGTACGAAACAGATTGCGCATACGAATTATTTTAAGCACTTTTAACACTAGGCCATTTTTATAAAGAAAGACACTGATTCTAAAAATAAAACCACTACAGCCGTTTGCCATGAGTCTGAGTTGGAGCCATATGCGAAAATCTACAATTCTCCAAAGAAGTGGTCCTCTTTGTAGAGAACATGCCTTCCTCTTCTCATTTTTCTTTTTGTTTCTTCTTGTCTTCAGTATTGCCATTTCCACTCAACTTTGTGATGTAATTCCCTTTCTTACATCCAGAGAATTGAGAGCAAATATTCATGTTGGTTGTTCTTATAATTATGGCATTTATAATCTCCTCGGTATACATCAGATGGATTAGATGTACTGGAATCTTAAATTTGCAACCAAACCTTGTTCATTTTTTATCAACAATCAGTATAAATGTTGATCTAATTGATTGCTATTATTGACTCATTCAATTGTAGACTTGTCTTGTTGGAGCTGGTCATGATGGGAAACACACTGCACTAGAAGCAGTTACCATAGTTCTTGATTTACCACCACCACAACCTGGGTCAATGTTGGGGTTTACATCAGTAGACAGTGTATCTGCATCTGATCCAAAGTCAGCACTGGCATTACAGAGATTAGTACAGGCAGCAGTAAGCTTCTAAATGACCAGTGGATTCTTTATTGGCTTCTGTTCAAACTGAATCGTCATATTACGTGTATGAAGTATTTCTTTATTGATGTCTGATCAAGTGTACTGTTAGGTATGGTTTCTTGGAGAAAATGCAAATTATGCTGCTTCTGAATATGCATGGGAATCTGCAACCCCACCTGGTACTGCATTGATGATGCTAGATGCAGATAAAATGGTAGCTGCTGCCAGTTCCCGCAATCCTACTCTAGCTGGTGCATTGACTAGGTTACAGAGGTGTGCATTCAGTGGCAGCTGGGAGGTATTAGCTTTCACCTCAGTTTCAGCCACTAGTTCTTTGCTAATGCAAGTATTGTGCTCCCAATTTATATTAAAATCAAAAGTTTCAAGTTGTATTCCTACTAGTATGGGTCTGAAGATCACGGTAAGGGTTGAAAACTTGTACTTACTACTTGATTGCAGTGTTTTAAAACCACTGAGATGATGGAATTGGTAGTTAGAGGCTTGCATGTTTAGCATAAATATCCATAGTGCAAGGGGACTACGTGTTTAGCTCCGCACTTGGTTGGCAAAAATAGCTGTTTTGCACTAGGTGATAACGAGGCTTGCATATTAGACTAACTAAATAGCCGAGGTGATAAATGAGAGTTATTCTGAGAGACATTAAAATTTGCTTAGAAGAAGAGAAATGACATGCATCAAAATCACAACAATGTGTAAGAAATGACAAACACCAAGTGATGTAAATTCCAGTCTCATCACTTTCCATGTTATTTCTTGTATGCTTTTTTTATTTGTTGATCTTTCACTTTAATTATCTGACAATCTGTTGGTCCTGTGGGATCTCCAGGTTCGAATTATTGCTGCTCAAGCTCTCACAACTATGGCAATAAGATCTGGTGAGCCTTTTAGGCTACAAATCTATGAATTTCTACACACATTAGCACAGGGTGGAGTGCAGTCTCAATTTTCCGAGATGCATCCCAGTAACGGAGAAGACCAAGGAGCTAGTGGCACAGGACTCGGAGTTCTAATCAGTCCCATGATAGAGGTTCTTGATGAAATGTACAGGGCACAAGATGATTTAATCAAGTGAGTGGTTTCTTTCTTCAAGTTAGTGAATTCTTTTTTAGATATTCATACTAATTTTATATGTGGGTGAGTAGGGAAATGCGCAACCATGATAATGCTAACAAGGAGTGGACAGATGAAGAGCTTAAGAAACTCTATGAAACCCATGAAAGGCTGCTTGATCTTGTTTCACTGTTTTGCTATGTTCCAAGAGCAAAATATCTGCCATTGGGGCCAATAAGGTAGAGATCACTACAATTGCTTCATGCCTTTTTATTTTATTCAGATACTTTTGGTTGAGTATCGCATGTGTTTTCTTGGTAATTCGAGTTACCTAACTCCTCTATTTTCCTCCTTGTTCATTATCCATCTTGATGTTATGACAGTGCCAAACTTATCAACATATATCGTACCCGGCATAACATTACAGCATCAACTGGTTTGAGCGATCCGGCTGTTGCTACTGGAATATCTGATCTTATTTATGATTCTAAACCAGCAGCTGTAGAGCCTGATGCGTTGGATGATGACCTTGTAAATGCGTGGGCAGCAAATCTTGGTGATGACGGACTATTAGGAAATAATGCACCAGCAATGAGCAGGGTAACAATTATAGCTATTTGCATATTGTATTCTGTACTATTGATTACTTTTCATAATTATGTAGCTGAAAGACAGAATATGATCGCCGTCAAATTCTAGTCAAGTCCTGAGTGAGTGAGACCTTACTTAGGCCTTCGGCCTTCCCCTCCTGTCCCTCCCTTTACATATACTATATAATTCAGAGTTAAAAGAGCACAATATTATAATTTTCCTTTTTATGAAGCTATGGGTTATGCGAGACTGCAAGAGGGGGATAGGGACTCCTGGTAGATTTAGTTAGACATCCCAAGTTTTGCTTGACTACTTGTCTCTAGTTTTTCCTAGTTGTCTATTTTAATTCTTAGCGGACCTCTCGTCCGTTCCCTCGTTTGCTTTTTGTTTTCAATAAAAAAGTAGTTTCTTTAAAAAAATTGCATTGATTACAAAAAAGTAGAATGGTTCGGTGGATGCTTGGTGAGCTTATTGATGATGGCTTAGATTTGGCTCATGCATCACATGATTGGTGACTCAAGTCAAATCACTGTTTTCTAAATTCTAAACGGAATTAAATAGGCATTCATTTTTCAGACGGAAAATGACTTTTCATGTGGTGATTTATATCTTGCTGAGCTAAAATTGATTGATTAAAGTGCTGTTCGTAAATGGTTGTTTTAGAGTCTATCTTTAAGTTCATAGTATACTTATCATTTTCACCTTACTGTGTATTCTCTTCATCCACCTTGAGTGGATAATTATTTAATGTCTGCATCCTTTTAGGTGAATGAATTTCTTGCTGGTGCTGGAACTGATGCTCCTGATGTTGATGAGGAAAACATCATCTCTAGACCGTCAGTCAGTTATGATGACCTGTGGGCAAAGACCCTTTTAGAGACTTCAGAACTGGAGGTATCCCCAAGTGGCTCAGCCTGCAATAGAGATAGAGGACTTGAGTATCTAAGGAGATTGTAACTCACTATATCTGATTGAATTGCAGGAAGAGGATGCGAGGTCATCCGGGACATCTTCTCCAGAATCAACAGGATCGGTCGAAACTTCCATATCATCCCATTTTGGGGGAATGAATTATCCTTCACTTTTCAGTTCACGGCCGGTATGAATGCATGTTTCGGATTTTCATTTACACTTTCTTTAAAGGTCTGAAGATGGATTTTTCCCTATGGGGATTTGTTTGAAGTGGAAGAAAAGTTATGATTTTATAATCGAGCAAAAATATGCTGGGTTAGGATTAAGGTTCATTTTATTGGCACATTCCCTAAAATGTCTGTATCCTATAGGGTCAGTTAACAATTATGCTTCTTAACAATCTGTAAAAAGTACTGGTTATCAATGAGCTTATTTTGGCATCCATTATTATAGCATCTGCGATAAAGGATTTAATTTGGTAAATGAATTACTTGGAACAGGAGAGGTCTGGAGGTAGCAGATATAGCAATCCATCTATGGGGGGTCCCTCATTCAATGATGGTTTAGCATCTCCAGTTAGTTCTCATTGGCTCTCTTTTAGAGTAAACTATCCTTTGATTGTGTCAAAGTTCTGATTCTTAAACTTTTTACCAGATTAGAGAAGAGCCTCCGCCATACTCGTCACCTGCCAGGCAAAGATCTGAATCATTTGAAAATCCCTTAGCTGGTCGTGGATCCCAGAGTTTTGGATCCCAAGAGGACGAACGTGTTTCATCTGGAAATCCTCAACATGGAACTGCACTTTATGACTTCACTGCCGGTGGAGATGATGAGGTATATAAACTTCTAATGAAACAGTCTGGCCTAGTTATTGTATCAAGATACAAGCATGTCTTATTCGTAACATGCTAGCAGGTATTTATTTGTTTAGGCTTTACGGGTTTAGGGCAGTGATCCAGTGATTAAAAGTTTACTGGATGACCTTCAGCCTTCTCATATGTAATAAAACCAGAAATTTTGCTGTCTTTATGACCATATCTGCAATTTTGAATTCAAACATGGAGGTGGCTAAGATGGTCTTGTGTCTGTGCAGTTAAATTTAACAGCTGGAGAGGAGGTTGATATTGAGTACGAAGTTGATGGCTGGTTTTATGTAAGTATACAAAGAGCAGAGGTTTTAATCAATGGGAATACTTGGACTTGATTTTTCATTGTTCAATTCTGTCCTCTTTTGTTTCAATAGAACAAAACAGACTGCTTTTGTTTGATTATTTGAATTAGGTTCAGAAACAAAAGGTTGTATTGTATGTGGTCTATGTGTTAGTTATCTATTGGACAACTGAAATATTGACGTTTCAACCTAGCCAAAAGTACTGTCCTAAAATTAATGGTTCACCTTGACCCTGGGCAGTATAAATTAAGACACCCCAAATCGCATGATCTCCTAGTTTTGCTAGGATCTTAGTTTCTTAAAGTGTTTGAATCTTTTCTTAAATATCACTTTGGTTTGTTTGCTATATAGTGCTCTTTTCAAGCGAGGAAACATATTGTATCCGTGATTGTTAATTTGTTGGGTTATACTTCTTAACAGGTAAAGAAGAGACGCCCTGGCAGGGATGGGAAAATGGCTGGGCTGGTCCCAGTCCTCTACGTTAGTCAGTCTTAAATTGCAGATTGATCTTTCATTCTTGGTTCGCGGTCTTATGTGGCTATCTGATTTCATGAAAGCCATGAAGCCTTAGGAAGTTTTAATGTGCAGTTTGGTGCTATCATTGGTGAATCTCCCAGGACACCCTCATTTTGTAGCAGTGGGAGTTCTGTGAAAGATCATCAGCCAGGGCTTTTGGTCATTGGTTGATAGTTGTTGATTGTAATATATGTTCACATGGGGTAGTTTTCTATTGTGGTTTTGATTTTGTAACTACAATGTAGGCTTATTTGAGTTCTTGTCCAGAAATAGTTGGCATCTCGTGACACAGTTGGCTACTAAATGATCGAGTGTGAGATGCTAATGCTTTGGATTTTTATTTTTTTTCGAGAATGGCAACATCAATGTATTTTTGTAGAAATGAGTTGTGAGGTTTTTCAATGTGCAATGCAATTCTTGGTTTTCATTGCATGTTTGGCATAATTGGTGCCGTCCTTAATCGTATGAATCCCTCCACCCCTGAATAATTTGCTACAATATAATATAGGAAAATGACTTACTCAAGTTTGTCATAATCGATAATGAATTTTAGAATATATTAAAAATGTTACTGAACTTTAATTTTGTCTATCAATTTGATTATTTTATCTATTTTAAATATTCTAATTTGTCAAATATTTTGTTTATATAGATGAGATTATGAGAGAAATGTATATAATATAAATGGGAGAAGTATGAAAATTATCATAAAACAAAAAAAAAATGACATCTAAGATGGGCAAAAGTGATTAATTTGATGGACAAAGCTAAAATTTAATGATATTTATGATATTTTTTAAATTTTAATAATCAAATTGTTCGATTATAACAAATTTGAGTGATAATTTAAATTATTTTTTATATAAATATATATACAACTTGAGCTGAATCCCATCCCCACTCTCTTAATCATTTGGCAATGTCCCTAAGCAAATGAAGGTTACATTTCTTAGTGTTTTTGTGACGTAATCGGCACAGGGCTCCCACCACTGATAAACTCGTATGTTTTCTCTCTCTTTCTCTCTACTTGTGCGGTTGTTTCCGATTATTTTTAGGTCTTGTGTGGATGCGATTCTGTCCCCTTGCAAAAGGAAAAGAGTGCACATGACTAATCGTCTATGTCATTGGTTTTTCCTGTCCAAGTTTATATTAATGTGCTTTGTTATTCTGCACGGTGCTTTTTTCTTAGTGGAAGTTGAATCCTGAAGCTCATGGTCATGTTCCGTATTTACTGTACATTGGTCTGATGGTATTAGCTTTATGTGAGGTATGATTATTTAATTAACATCTTATACAACTTTTGCATTACTATTACAACAGTCCAGCTAAATTTAGTGTAGCACATTATATGCGTTTTGGATATGCTATATGGATATGCAAGGATAGAAAAGGATAAACAAGATATTTTCATGTGCAGCACAAGTAGGGGTGGGAAAACCCGGCCCAAAATCCGGAAACCGACTCGAACCCGGCCCGAAAATTTGAATGGGCCGGTTTTTCAAAAGTGACGTCATCGGTCCGGGCTCAAAGCCCGGCCCGGACCGGTAAAACCCGAGTACTGATATTTTTATTAATAAATATATAGTTTGTACACATGTCAGTTGTCAATTGGTTTAAATGTATGGTTGCACATATGTAAAAATAGAACTCATATATTCTATCCTACCCCTAAATAACCCTAAATAACCCTAAAACCTAATCTGATGCCTATCCGGCCCGGCCCGAGCCCGACCCGAAACCCGAGTGGTTAAAACCCGACCCGGCCCGATATAATCGGGCCTTGGAATGGGCCCAAAATTACAGAACCCGACTCCTTCCGGGTTTTTTCGGGTCCCAGCCAAAACCCGGCCCGGCCCGATCCCACCCCTAAGCACAAGCATTACTTGCCCCTCCTCTTGGACATTTGGCCATCATGAATAAGGAGGTGTGTTGCAGAGTGAAGATGATAGTGTGCATTGCATGATTAAGATTAGTTCCAAATTAAGGTAAGAATACATTTAAGGTCATGGTTGCTGTAGTTACACCTCATTGGGGAAGGCAATGTCACATCATTAAAGAGCATTCTGGTTTAAGAGCTCCCTAGTTTTCATAACAAGGTTTAGGCATCCATGTTCTTTCACTGGGTTCAATTCCTATTTGATAGGTGTTAGATATGTATACTGTGTGCAAATTTTCTTGTATGGTTATGCTACTTATGAAAAAATAGAATATGTGCGCGATAATGGAGAAGTTGTTTACCATATCACATATAGCATATATGTAAGTGATATGAATGCAACTGAAGATTTGTATATGACATTGATATGTTGAATGTATTCTAGTTTTCACAATGAATGAGATTGAATAATAATTGCACCTGAAACCATAAATGTATGTAGTTTATTTGTAGAGATTATGTGCAGAAAGTGGCTTGGTTATATGTGTACAAGTAACTAAAAACATATCAAAGTCTGTCTTTTAACAGCTCTGTCTTTGAAGGACCACTTGAACAACTAAAATATTGTTGTACTTTAGACAGACAAACAACAATAAAATATTAACATTCAGTTGTTTGAAACAAACATCAACTCAGTATTCAGTTGTTTGAAACAAACTTCAATATTAGAATTTAGTTGTCTTTCTCTATATTATATGAGAAATATCAGTAGTTGAATTTGTATCACATAACTCATTAGTCCTTAAATATCACTTTTTCAAACTTTTGAAACAACTGAATGTCAATTGTTGGAGTGCATATCCAACAACTGAAATTTGATCGTTGTTTGTTATGTGCTCAGATCATTGCTTGCAATTGATATACAACATATTTTTTGGTGTTTCAGATAACAAATTAAAACGATTGTCTGAAGCACTTTTTGTAGTAGTGAGAAGGACTATACAACCGGTTACAATTATTTCTTTGAAGGTCTTTTTGTTTCTTTTAAAAAAAAATTGCCACTTCAGCATAAGTGATGGAGAATAGATGAAAAATTGATAAAGGTATCTCGCTAATAACTTTTAAGAGTTTATGTACATTACTGATAATTTTTAAAATTCGACACTCTTTTTAGTATAACACCAAGAATCTAAGTATCACGGTGAATTTAATCTTTTTTTTTAAACCTCTATCGATATCCTATCCTTTTGGTTGGTTACGGTAATTTGTGTAATTGATCCTTTTTTTTTCCTGGCTAACTTTGAGATTTCGAGTATTTTGTGACTAATGTTATTTGAATCGTTCTCGGATGTTTTCGATTAAACCATACACACAAGTGACACAGCAAAAGCAGCTGGCTAGAGGTCGATTGAGTCCACTACTATCGTGATCAGTTCTGGACATTAAACTAGTAACCAAAAATATTAAATATACATATATAGATCGACTTGATCGACCAGTTCATCAGTTTAATTATGAATAATATGCTTGTGCACAGCACAGACATCACATGACAGATCGATTGACGGATCACATGACAGATCTTTATACTGATATATATGCATATATATATATATATTATATGGGTGTAAATTCACCTATCATGTATGAGACTATCCATAAATATCTAAATGATGTCTAAATTTAAAAAATATTAAAGTAATACTTGAAAATTTAAAACGTTATCTAAGGAGTGTCCGGATCGGCTGAACTCCCAATTTCTAATCTCCGACATTTTAAATTTTCAGGCTTTTTTAAATTTAGGCATCGAATTTAATCCATATATATGAATTTAATCCATATATATAAGGGGGCGTAAACAGTAGATATTTATGTCTAGCTATTACCGATTATACAATTTATGTCTTCAAAACATCGAAAGTGCATGGCACGTACATCATCACTAATTCAGATTGAATTTGTCACACACTTGATAGTTGCCATAAAATGTAATAGAAAACATGAACAAGAAATACAATAATAACCCAAAGAAAAAAAATTAACAAAGCCCGTAACGTGATGAGTTGTGGTACTTGGATTGTCGTGTGGGGCATGTACGTAATCAACCTATGCTTTTTTGTGAGGGAAGAGGCGGACGGGGAGATTCTTAGCCGGCATGGGCAACGGATCGACGACGATCTTCTCGTCGGGATAAACTGCTTCCCACTTGAATCTCTTGACTAGGTTGTGCATGAACACAAGAACCTCCAAGCGAGCATACTCTTTTCCAGGGCACATTCTGGGTCCTCCTCCGAAGGGAACAAATGTATATGGTGCAGGTCCATTTCCTTCGAACCTTGAAGGATCAAATTTCTGGGGTTCAGGGAAGTAAGTGGCACTCTTGTGTGTTGAGTTCGCACTCCAATATAACTTCCAGCCTTTGGGAATGGTGAAGCCGTTGAAGACAAAGTCTTGTAATGCTTCCCTAAAGGCTCCTTGAAGTGGTGGTGCTAGCCTCAACACTTCCTGTGCAACGTTCCACGAGTATTTCATCTTCTGAAGATCATCCCAGTTCAACAACTCTCCTGGTGCTTTTGAGTTGGCAATCTCCATTTGTTCTGTAATCCAGCCAATAGATTAATTAAGGACACTGAATAATTTAATCATGGGGATAAGATATAAATTGTCAAGGAAACAAGGTATTAATATTTCAGCTGTCTATATTTGAGTATTTGACTGATTTCCGGCCTACCAACTACTTTAGGAAAACTACATGCAGGAAACAGACTATGTAAGTCGACCTAGTACAACATAATTTATATATGGTTAACATTGTGATAAATAATGACTTAAAATACCGGATTATAGATATCGACGTACAGATAGCAAGGATCTTGTTCCATCCAAAAGAGTTGCCGACAGACATGTGATGTACCAGGTCACAACAAATAGTTTTTAAAAGGAGGTAATTATTGATCGATGAGTGGTAGTACGTGGCAAAAGTAAAATGATTGAGAATGACCAGATGAAAACGGTTTTGATGGAGGTCCTTAATTAATTAATTGATTGATAGGGTTGATCAGCAAATTTTACTTGGTGTATATATAGTTTTTGACGATTTTTGCATGTTAATATTGATTAGTAAATTAATAATGGGGGGATCAATTAATTAATTACCTTTGTAGACTGCGTCGTAGATGTGAGGGAGCTCCCCAAGGTACTTAACAATGAAGGTACAGGTGGCGCTGGCAGTGTCGTGTCCTCCGACCAACAAGCCGAGGATCTTATCGGCGATGTCGTGCTCCTTCATGTAAGTTCCTTCCTCGTCGCAAGTCAAGAGCATGTGAGACAATATATCTTGGGTGGGTGATGCCTTGCCCTCTGCCAAGTCGTTCTTTCTTTGCTTGATGATCTTGTACAGCTCACCTCTGATCCAGTTTGAGGCCTTGATGGCTTTGTTGAATGGTGTTCCGGGAAGGTCAATCGGCATCGAGATGATTCCGGAGGCCAAAAGCTGGAAGGGGTCACCGAATTTGTCAACGTCCTTTGGGTCCTCAAGGCTAACGAACAACCTGGCAGCCAGCCAAAATGTGTAGCTGCAACATACATACGTACATATATTAAGTTAGATTCATATTCACACGCATGTAGTTTGATGATGGATCAGATTCACCACAAAGTCAAATGAAAAAGACTTACTTCTTGGCAAGAGGGAAGACCTCGACTACATCCTTGTTCTCCCAGCCGAGGGCAAAGTGTCTTTGAGCGATGGTGTCCATGACTCCAATGTAACGCTGAAGAGCCTGAGGGTTCATGAAGCTAGGGAGCAACTTCCTCATCTTCTTGGCCTCCTCTTTGGCCGAAGTATCCAGTGAAGAAGGGAAGACCTTGTCGACGGACTTAGGCCACCAAGCGGTGACAAGCTTGTTCTCGTTGGAGAACAAGAACTTGTTGCAGGCAGCGCCGGCGAAGATACAAGCCTTCTCTCCCATGAGGGAGGTCTTGAAGACTTCGGACGAGAACTTGTTCATGCGGTCGAAGATGAACTTCTCCGGGTGTCCTTTCCATCCCGTAGCCAAGAACTGGTAGGTCTCGCCGATCACCGGGTAGCCGACTTGTCCCGGAGGGAGGTTGTTGCCGGTGAACTGAGCACGGTGCTTGTAGAAGAGGAAGAAGATGGAGATGGTGACAAAGGAAACAAACCCCAAGAGGAGGGTCAGATAGAAGTTAAGCTCCATTGCTTCCCTTCCCTTCCTCCCTAAATATGTGTTTGTTGTGTGGTATGTAGGTGAGAATAGTGTGATAGGAGTATTTTGTGGATGGTTTGTTAGAACGGAAGAGGATGGTTTTATATATAGCTAATCAAGCAGCACCTTGTATGATTGTGAACTTGTTGAATGAGGTGACTTTTTGGTGCGACTGTGAGTGGGTGGGCAATATCAAAGTCAAATTAAGCTCGCTCACTCTTTTGTTGATTTTTTATTTTGGTGAGCTCGTTGCTCTGTCTCTCTCACTCTGTCTTTCTCTGTGTGCATATCGTGTGAAGTCCCACACCTTACTACACCATTATTCTTATTTGTTTTATCAACACCAAACATTTTACATTACTTATATAGTGATATAGTTATATATATCCACTTGTTTATTTTCTCCTTTGTTTATGTACCAACTCTTATTTAGTAAAAGAATCTACGCTTTCAAGTTTCCTTCGAACATGTTAATTTAATGAATCTTGTAAGTCTCAAGTACGAACGAAAAAGATGCGTGCGTATGGGAATTTTTGAAATGCCAAAATGAGTTTTTCAGCATTAGCTTAGGTTCAGGATTATTTAGGAAATTTGATGTGAGATACAGACATCCTTTTCTTCATCTAATAAAGCGGCAATGCATGATAACACTATATTATTATTATTACAACATGGAGGTGGAGTACAGTGTTAATTAATTTTGATGGTATTGGAGTGTAGGCTCACTCTATCTATACATATTGATGGTACGTAGACCAAATAAATAAGAGAAAATTGCACTGTTGTGTGTCCAATAAGTTAGTATATGTATTCTAAAAGTGATTAATGTAGTACCTAAATTTTATTTTCGTTATTTTCATAATGCCTCTGTCCGTTTTCAGTTAAAACGTTAAATTGATGACGTGGCATGACAAAAAATGAGTTTTTGATATGAAATGACACAATTACCCCTTATATGTTAAACTATCTACAAAACTTGCCACTGCAAGTTCCGTCGACTCGAGGAACATCTCCGGTCAACGACCTCTCGCCGACTGAGTGCGAGGTATTTTCGACTCCTTGCCCTACCACCTCCCGCCGACCTATAAGTACACCGTCGAGCGACACACCGGCTCGCCTCTCCTCCCCAATGTCTTCTCGTCGTGTGCGTGACATCGAACGACAGCGTTGAGACTCTTGGATGTAACGACTTCGGCAACGACGACGCATCCCAAGGTCGATCCCAACACCGGCAAGGCCGACTCCTCGAATCTCGTGTGTCTCTTTACTTTCGAGGAAAAAATTTCATTCATGGACGGGCTCGAGCTGGTGGTGGACAACGTGCCCCAGAACCCTCTGGAAGGACGCGGCTAGGTGGTTGGAGACGAGTCACAGACTTGGCCAGGGGAAGCCGAGATCCGAGCTATTGAGGGAGGCATCGACAAGGACTGGGTTCGAAGTCTCCGGGACGGGTGAGGATATAATTGTCATTTAACACAAAAAAACTCATTTTTGGTCATGACACATCATCAACTTCGTGTTTCGACAACGGAAAATTGACAGAAGTACTACAAATATAGCGAAAATGAAGTTTAGTTACTACATTGATCACTCATAATGCAAATATTAACTCAATAGACACACAACTGTGGTGTAATTTTCTCAATAAGATAATTCAATATTTGAAGATTTGACTAGCTAGGCTCATACAACTTTTACCACTTCATTATTTGTAGGTTGTTTGCATTGAGTTCAAATTGTAAGGAGTCATATTGATCAACCTATTTTTCTTAAATGTATTTTTTCATCATTACAATGATTAATTCTCTTTAAAAAAATAAATCGTATTGCATAAAAAATAGAAGAAAAGAAGTCATCCGGTTATAAGTTTCTTAATTAATTTCGGTACCTAGCTATTAGTATATAGTATATACCCCTCGTTTTGGGTAAAGATAGTTTATTTTGTTTTCGATGGGAAGCAAGATGGTTTATTGGAGGGAAGGTGCTGAGAAATCAGATGGATATATATATGCTTTATAATAATACTCGTGGAAGTCGTGTATTCACACTATGTAATTGATACTGATGAAGTCAAACATATATAGCTGCAGCGTGCCAGCATATGATATGATACCCTCTACGTAAACGTAAACGTAAACGTAAATGTAAATGTAAATGACATAATGAATAATATTTACTGAGTGCATATATATTCATCATCCGTAACTCGATCATATATATATACGAGGGCTTACGAAATTCTATAGTGCTTTGGAACTTCTTAGTTAGAGCGTTAAATAACTTCTGTGGTTCTCATTTTTTAGAAAAATGAAGTAATCTAACGTTTCAAAATTAAATATTTTTTGTACTCGAATACTGTAAAACACCCGTTGCATATATCGCAAGCCGGACGACGCAAGCTAGGGGTTGGCATGGGAATTAATCTACCGTGCATGCATGGATGCGCAATTAATCGATCACCAATTAAACCACTAGTTCATCAACCCTAGCTTCTTTTTTTAGAAAGACATCAACCCTAGCTTTTTAAGGATCTCGATCGGGGCTTTTAATTAGTTTGAAGGAACAATTAATTGAATATTATAACATACGTACTGTAAAATTAGGGTTAGGCCAAGTTATAATCGATCAAATTTTGACAACAGTACTACTAGCTATAGCTAGTGACCAATAGATTAATCGAGGAGTACGTGTGTGAAAGTAAGTTTTAAGCGGTCTACTGTGGTGGCTGACTTGCTGATCCAGTCCTGCAGGTTTGAAGATCCCTTGCTTATTCCAACGTGGTGGGCTGCATAACATTACTGCATTATATATATATATATATAATTTTCATCGAGCACTAAATTTTGTACTGAAATTTTAGTGTAAAATTGTCTTACATAAAATTAGAAACGTAACTTAGTCATTGAAATTAATAATTTTTTAGATACCTATGTAATAATTAAATGTGTAAAATTTTAACTCAATCGGAAATTGTTTAGTCATTTGATCACCACATTCAAGTTTTAAACTAAATTAGACAATCTGTGTGTATTGTTAAACAATATCACGATCAAACGATTAAACATTTTCGATTGAACAGAAATTTTACATGCCCGATTCTTATATAGGTATAAAAGATGATTGACTTCAATAATTAAATTACGTATTCAATTTTATGTAAAATACAATTTCATGCCGAAATTTCAATACAAAACTTCACGAAAATTATATATATTATATATGTAATACATATATATTTTGATATCACCGTGTGGCGCCTACCACACACTGCAGCGAACCCCGACAAATCGATATCAATGAGGACAAAAATGAATCAATGTGCGCGCTAATTTAAAAACTACAGGGTACTCGTGCTCATCTTCACTAGCTCCAATGGATTAATTTGATTCATTTCGCATTCCGTTTATAAGCTAACAACATATCATTGATGGCATATATATGTTTCTGTCCTCCATCTATTGGGACGTACGTCTGGTATATTTGACATGTTTTCCACCTGTCACTTTGGCATCATAAGTTTTCAAAGCATCTTAATTTAATCGAATATATATTTGAATTTCTTGAATAAATTCATAAAAAAACCCTTAAATTATGTTCACTACTAAACTCTTAACATACCAAGAATACTTAGGCTCTTAAATACAAGGAGGGATAATGAAGTCATAGAAACTCCAAAAAAGAGTTCTTTGGCGTCTGGCGTCTGCCCCAGGAGCTATTGTCATATATGTGGAAATCGTGGAAATCGGTGGAAGCTCCACAATCTCATTTCATGCTATTGATTTGATAATGATGGCGACTGACCAGGAGAGGCTGGCGATGTTCCGTGGTGGCGAGCGACGCCCGAACAACAAGAATGACAAATTTAACCTTGGCCCTAAAGTGGGGGGTATGAAGAAGGTGTCGCCCAAGAAGTCTACAATCCGTTTATTAGATGATATTCTCTAAATTTACAGCAACCTTCAAAATTTTGGAGAATAGGCTATCATTAATATTTATGAGTCTTAATGTCCCTCAAAGCTCTCCCAAGCACCTTTTTGCAAGTCTTAATAGAATATTTTATTATTATAATAAAAAAGATGTAGTTGTAATAAATGCATAAATTTGTAAAATATAGAAGTTATTTGAGTTGAAGCATATTTTTTTTAGAAATTTAGACTTTTATTTCCTCATCTTACAAAAATTATAAAGAAGCTGTTAGAATTGCTCTTATTCTCTACTTCTTGCTAATTAATGTTTGGAGCACAATTATTTAATTCGTCTATTAATTTAGTTATATTTTCAGTAAATTTGTAGAAAAAAGAAAAAGAGAATATACAATACGACTTCGTAAAAATCGTCGGCAATACCTTGTAGGCTATAAACCGTCGGTAATAATACTATTGCCGACGATTTGTTGCAAAAATCATCGGCAATACTCTATTATTGCCGATGACTTCAAAAATCGTCGGTCTTTGTTTCTATAAGTCGTCGGCAATGAGAAATTATGTGGTAGTAATATATATGTGATTAAACATGAAAGGCACCTTTGTAAAACTAATTGAAATCTCTATTAATAAAACGAGATATATCTTTGATGTCATCAACCTCACCATAATCTTGATTTTTCAAAATACCCATAATAAAAAAGTAATTATTCCCTATTTTTCATTAAAAAAATCAACAAAATGAAAATAACTTTTATAAATATGTTTTTACTCTCCTAAACTTCTATTTTCGTCTCTCTGCACACATCGAGTGCGGATTTTTTCTAGTACAAATAAAAGAAGTGATCTCATGCTTGACATTCTATGAGGAATGAAATGGGATGCATAAGTATACGGTTGAAATTAAACCTTAATAAACATTGCATGTCAAGCAGAGAGAGAATGTTTAATTTTAATAATCCACCTGCACATCCTATTTCATTCCTCATAAAATATTAAGCAGCAAAATTGTTCTGGTACAAATAAATGCATCTCTTCTGTTCTGATTATTTCTGTTAAGGAAATACCCCATAATTGAATCATTAATCTGGCCACATGCACCGAATTTCACATCGGGCTTGTAATTAACTAATTATTGTTGGGACGAAGGTATGCCTTTCCATGGACATCCTCTTTGCAATTAATATTTTCATGGAAATGCAAAGATTTCCATACTCTTAGAACTAGTTATTAGCTGATCGATCGAATAGAATCACAATCGAGTGCCGTGAAACCAAAGGTTTTCCCGAAAAAGCATTGGTCGATTTTCATGGACATTTTGGTGTGTGGAATTGCATGCCGTGAAACTTCTAATTAATAAATTAAATCCATGGCTAGTGAAGCTACTGATTAATGCTTAAAATCGACTTTCAGTTATCTTTCTTTTTGAATATATAAGTATGAGATTCCCAGTATATGGATAACCTAAGTACTAAGGCCCAGTTTGATATCAAGTTTTGAGAGAGAAAATAGTTTAATATTACCATAGTAGATTATCAATATGTTTGGTTAATATTTTATATGTGTTTTTCTAAATTTTTTGACCAATTAACACAAAAGTCAAAATCAATCCCTTAGTTGTTTTTTATTAATTATATTTTTCTCACTATTAATTTATTTCACCACTAATTTTTTTTATCACACTTAATTTCAGCTCTATACCAAACTAAGCTCCAGCTAAGCTAAGGTTTCCTAATTGCATGGCTTGGTTGATGAAACATTTATTTTCAAGGAAGGTGATCAAAGTTCCTAGGTATGAGGAAATTAATTGTTTCGGGCTGGGCTTAGAGAGAGAGAGAGAGAGAGAATACCAACCAAATTTCAACCTGGAAGTACGTGTGTCTCTCAGTACGTGGTCATTCTCTCGCTCCGTATCGCGCCACGTGTTCCTTCAACTTCCAATTGTCACTACGAACTCGACTCTGCAAAAAGTGCAAATACTCTCCCTCTCTTCACCTCTTCACTCATTCATCTCTCTTGCTCTGGACGCAGCACCCCAGCTCGTCTCCAGCGGAATCGAAACGACTCAACCGGGTCTACGCTGCCAACACTGCGCCGTCAAAATCAACGGCAATGGAGGAGTTTCCACTGTGAGTCAACATATATTCAACCTTGTCTTTTCTTGTCTTGTATAGTCGTATCGTATTGAAGATTGAGATTTTGGTAATGACAGCGAATCGGAGATGTTTCAAAGGAGATCAAGAGAGTAAGAGCACAGATGGAAGAAAACGAAGACTTGGCAATACTCATGAAAGGTCTTCGTGGACAAAATCTCAAGGATTCCCAGTTTGCTTCAAGACAGTAATTTAACTACATTCAAGACAGTAATTTCTCTTAACATGGTTTCTTGGCCTTTTACTATATAGGTAGACGAAAGCAGTGAATTCTTGCCTCTAGTATATATGATCCTGATAGCATCTCTGCTTATTGGGGAAAACGACCACGTTCTGTGTCTTGCAGGGGATTTCATAAACAAGAAAATCAAAGAGGTAACTCGATCTTCCCTCTTTGCTTTTCTATCTTACAACGTTTTTGCGTTGATTGTTACATGATGGAATCATCAGTGACATGCATAGCTCTTTCCATGAATCAGTGACAACTGCAATGACTGAGCTTCAAAAGCTCTGTGATAATGTAAATTTATTTTGATTTTACTCACAAGAATAAATCTTCTTTTGTCAATGTCAATGGTAAATTAGAAACATACAGGTTGATTATTGGTACTCCTGTCAGCATATGTCTATGTGATAGCTGATATATCCATCGATCATTATTGAAGGTTCCTTCATTTCCGGATGATATAGCTATGGCTCTCATTGAGGAGGAGCTTGGTCAGCCGTGGCAAGAAATTTATTCTGACCTCTCTTCTTCTCCAATTTCTGCCGGTAAGATTTTCTAAGAACAGTATATTACTAGTATGTTACTACTAAAATATAAATAAAAATCAGTATTAACATAAATATAGAGTTTTTAAGTTCTCTGCTCTTATAGTGTTCATTTTTCCTGTCCAAATTCTATGACAGCATCTCTTGGGCAAGTATGTAAGGGTAGGTTAAAAGAAAACGGAGATCTCGTGGCTGTTAAAGTGCAGAGGCCCTATGTTCTTGAAACAGTTACTGTCGATTTGTTTGTCATACGAAACTTGGGTCTGGTTCTCCGGAAGTTTCCTCAGGTATCTCTATGGCAAAGTTAAGGTTTTGTTGCCTCTTTACATCTGTTTATTAACTGGTTAATACTTAATATTGACTTTCCTCCTTATTTTTCTCCCTTTTCCTCTTTCTCTTGCCTCTTGATCCAGATCTCTGTAGATGTAGTTGGATTAGTAGATGAATGGGCAGCTCGTTTCTTTGAAGAGCTGGATTATATTAATGAGGGTGAGAATGGAATACTCTTTGCTGAAATGATGAGGAAAGACCTTCCACAGGTGAGTCTGATTACTACCTCCAAAGAATTTCTTGTGGAATTTGCCTTATCAAGTTTGGTTCTAAATCCGAAATTTTAATTATAGTCACCATGAAGTTTATGCTCGATTGTCCTATCCGAATAAGTCGAGTAATTGGTGCAACTGTAGTCTTTGTATAAATCATGAAGCCTCCATTTTGACATGCTAGCATGCTACTGAACATTGTAAGAGTTACATGCTTTAACTCATAGTGCTTCACCATGTGCTTAACTCAAAGTCAGAAATCATGTTAGAAATAGGCTACGGGGTTTGGGCAATCGCTTTGTGCCCGTTCTAATTAGGTTTGGGGCTTTGGGCTATCCTGGGAAACTGATGCTGGAAACATGTTTTTTCTCTATTGCAATAAACAACAGTGTTGAAGGGTTTGGCTAGAATTGTAAGTACCTCAACACCTTTCATTACAGCTATGTTCCTACTAGCTCTACATGCATCCAATGCAACGATAGAAATTTATATATATCTCCTACGGTTTCGTTATTTTTCTTTAGATTCAATTAAATGATTGTCCCAAGCATAGCTGGTTGCCCTTTCTAGTTGTAATTTGTCTTAATTTGTACATTTCAGTAGTATCTACCATACAAAATTTGTAACTCATTATGGATTCATGGCTTTCAGGTGGTTGTACCAAAGACTTACCCAAAATATACATCAAGAAAGGTTCTTACAACATCGTGGATAGAGGGAGAAAAGCTATCACAAAGTACTGAAAGTGATGTTGGAGAACTGGTGAATGTTGGAGTCATATGCTACCTGAAGCAGGTAAAGTACATCAATAATGGACTCGGTACTCTTGTGATTTCTGGATGCATACTTCACATAGGATTTTGTTACCGAGTGATATTTGATTTTGAAATTGTTACCAAGTAAAATTTGATCATAGAGGTATACCTCACATATCTTTTCTTCTATGTTGCCTCATTGTGATGAGTTCAACAGATTACTTATATAGAACCACTGTACTATAATTTGACAAATAATATTGTGGAGACTAGTGCCTGAATTCTGATTGGTTGTTTAACAGCAACATATGCAACTGCAAAGTCTTTTATGTGGTCTTTTTTAAAATTCTTACTTTTTAAATCTTAGTTCTGGCCAATTTAATGCAAAGACTAATTAACTTCCTTGTACTGATAAGTCTTAGTTTCCACCAGCTCAAAACGTTTTAACTTATTCTAATTATGTGGGTTTTTTTTATCACAGTTGCTCGACACTGGCTTATTTCATGCTGATCCTCATCCTGGAAATTTGATTCGCACTCCTGATGGCAAGCTTGCGATACTTGATTTTGGTAATATTCTTCTCTATATTTTTTTGTTGAAGTAATATTCTTCTTCAGTAAACTATCTGCTGAAAGGTCATAGACTCATAGTTATGTTACCTCTCATTGTCAAAAACAGTTCAAAAATGATGATCATGTTTCAATTAATTTTTTTCTTTCTCTTTTGCTGATTCCATACTTTTTCCTTTTTCTATGTTTCATGACCGGTCACCAAATTAACTGATGATCAGAAGTATGGAATGATTGAGGCAAGTGCTCACCTTATTCATCGTGATTATGGAGCCATAGTCAAAGACTTTGTCAAGCTTGGTTTTATTGACAAGGGAGTTAATCTAGAACCTATTTTGCCTGTTCTAGCCAAAGTGTTTGATCAGGCTCTTGAAGGTGGAGGAGCAAAAAATATCAACTTCCAAGACTTGGCAGCAGATTTGGCACAAATCACATTCGACTATCCATTTAAGATACCACCTTATTTTGCTCTTATAATTAGAGCAATTGGGGTCCTGGAAGGCATAGCCTTGGTGGGAAATCCTGATTTTGCTATGAAGCCTATCCATATATTGCCCAGGTATTCACTCATGCATATAACTCGTCCAAACTCGTTATCTTGGTCTGTTGTTCATTCAATGTTCCATGCAGTATGAATGTACATAGTACACTTAACAAATACATGTTTGTTGGACCATATGGCTGTATCCAAAATAGCTTTTTTAATTATGTTTGGAAAAATTGGCAAGCAACTGGTGATGGCAAAGTCTGACCAAGACAGAATCCCTTTTTTTGTTTTTTGTGTGTGAACAAGTATCTTGGCTTACCCTTTTCTGTGTTACGTTCCTTTCTGAATTTTAAAGTTTATGAGTTGACTCGGGTAGGTTATTCATTTTAGTTTGAAATATTTATATGCCACCCACTAAATTGTGGAGTTGGTCTTAGCTGCTCCATATTACTATCGTGAATAATGAGAGATGATTATTTCACTTAGCTGCACCATAATATTTGTTTTTTTTTGTTATGAAATGCTACAGCTTGTGGTTCAACATTCTTACCGTTTAACAATTGTTTCACTGTTAGAGGCTACCGACTGATGAATCCCCACGGTTAAGGAATGCTTTGCGTTGCACAATATATGGGAAATCTGGAGTTTTTGATGCAGAGAGATTTATTGATGTCATGCAATCCTTTGAGAGTTTCATAACTGCGGCTAAAAGTGGAGGTGGAGAGGAAATGAATGGAGATATGGCTGAACTTGGATTGTTGCAAAGTCAAACACAGTATACCCTCCCTGGATTTGCATCAAATGTGGAACCAGTTCAAACAAGGGCGGCTTTAGCATTTGTACTGTCTGACAAGGGAAACTTTTTCAGAGAATTTCTTCTAGATGAGGTACTCCTAGATTTTACTTATAGTATCTCATTTTATTAGCTTCATGTCCTTCCAAGTCAATGGTCGGTCTTTTCCTGGATGAACTTGATTTCAGAGTTTTTCTTAACAGTGTGTGAACTATTTTCAAACAGATTGTGAAAGGCATTGATGCAGTTTCAAGAGAACAGTTGGTTTGTGCAATGGCACTCCTTGGATTTGGGAATGCCCTCCCAGTTTTCAGCATGGTTCCTAGTTTTGGGCCATTCAAGCCAGCAGGACTCCTACCAACAATAACCGAGGAGGATAGAGGTTCAAACAGTAGTCGTATTCTTGGCTGCAGGAAGTTCAATGTCAAGAACATCAGATCAGGTACTTCCGATCAACCATTTAAATTAAAACTTCATTGGCTGATGGCATATGTTTCATGAAGATCTAATTATTATGTATGGGAAACTTGCACAGGAAATAAATGTGTTCCAGGTTAGCCAGGTTAGCCGAGAGTTTCTTCCAGTTTTACCAAGCATGTCTTCCAAAGTGCTCCCTGAAGTGTTCAGTGGATTATCTTCACGGGTAATAGCACGTGTGATTCGAGATACAATTTTGTAGCGAACTTGCCATGGCTAAGCTTACCTGCAAGAACTTGATTGTGCATATATATATATAGCATTATCAGATACAGGTCAGAATGTCTAGTCTAACCTTGTTTTTAGGTGCAATTCTCATCTTCAACAGCTGCCTGAACCCAAATTGTTGTTGTATATAATATCATTAAAGAAATCAATGAAATTGGGAGTGAAAATTCCAGCTCCCCTTGCAGAATTACAACACATTATGCAAAAGCAAAAATAAAAGAATAACTCAGCTGCTGAAGGGAAGGTTATTTTGATTGTTTAAGCCAAGTCCAATATATGCAAGAGAAATGAATTAAGCAATTAAACTGGTGTAAACATTCACCATTGTCAGCAAGAATCACAGGATTTTTCTAACCCCCCACAATGATTTAGTAGCTTTTTCCTTGATGAGAAGGATAATTCTTTTCTGTACCAAAGCCTTCTCTAGTGTATTAGTCATCTTCCTCCTTACAGTATTCACGAGATCACAATGAATGAAATACTATTTGTCTATTTTGTATCTGCTGCTGAATTCCTTTGGTGAGCTAAACCTTCTTTACATTTCGGGTCTTGATCTCATTTCTGGTGACTTTTCCCCTTCTTTGATTTGTTCTTCTCCTGCATTCTCTTCTTCTTTGCTTCAACTGTAACCCAAGTATAATCAGCTGGAATTGCAAATGGGTCTGGAATAGTTTCTATCCTACTGCTAGAACCAGTAGTGGATGTGCCAGAGCGATTGTAAGGAGCTCGTATCCACTGAAACCAAGAACTCGAGGATTGCATCCCTGCTGGGCTCTCTCTGCCTGCAGAAGTTGGACTTGTAGGGGGTGTTGAAAATTCATCGACTGGCGCTAATTCTTCGAGTTTTGTAAAAGTGACAATGACTCTAATAGTTGGAACCACTGGGATAGCAACCTAAATGTAAACACATGGAACTAATCAGAAACTATATTAAGCGATGAATTATTAGAGTAAATCAGTAGATATCACCAATAGCAGCACAGACAAACTTCATCAAAAATCAACAGGACAAAAGTGTGCTACCAAAACATTGCTTCGTATAATGAATATGTTACCATAAGGAACAGCAAATATTAGATTAACAGGTACAATAAGAGCATAAAGCTTATAATTCTGAAAATCAATATAGGTACAGAAAGTTCCATTTGGCAAACAAAAGCTGCCAAAGCCTTCCCATCACTTAACCACTGCTGAAAAAACTATGATCAGAATTTAAATATATCATGATATAAATGAGTACACTAGGTGATCAATCAGAAGCAATCAAACAATGGATTAAGTTCACAGCTATCTCTTGTCCTTTGAGATCCAGCAAAAGCGTTAATTGATAGAGCACGGAACATTAGTTTTTCATGTAATCCAAAAGGTTATTATTTCTATTCCCGAAATCTAACGAATCCTAGAGGTTGTTTTGGCATTAGAGCTGTTGATAGAGGTTATTAATTCAATTGTGGGATTTGTGGGTACCATTACAGAATTCTTCAATTTGCTCCCCACCCCAAGCATCAGAGCATTATATTTATAGATGACCAAAAAACATAATGCAAAAGTCCATTTTGTCCACTAGATATACTCATTTCCCATTGTAAATCATTTCTACAAACTCTCATCTCCTGAAATATAGTGTAGGAGGCAAAATATAATATACCGACTTTGCCGTTCCTGGTACTTTTTACAGGGGGCTAGGCTCACTCCAATCTCCAATATGCAATTCTAGTTACCCACTTGTAATTCAATTATATCATTTTTTTCTTCATCAAAATTAGCTATCAAGTTATTGCTCAAGTCTCACCAAATTTTAAAAAGTACTGATAGTACAAATAAACACACTAACTATTATAATTCCAATGCTAAAATAAGCAACACATTATTTAATGATGCACAGACCATTAATTTATGAAATCAAATATACAAAATATTCAGAACAACTAGTGAACAGCCAGAACCCAATTTCTAAGAAAATATGATGATAACTAGTCTTCCACAATATACCTTTACTCAAAGAACTACGAGAGGAGTCCCAGATTAAATTAGTCGATTAACTAAGCTGGTCATAATATTTAAACATGTGCACAGTGCATCAGACTCAATACCAGAGCTACAAAACTTAATTGACCTCAACAGAGAACCTGGCGCGCACAAGAAAGAGAAGGAAAGAAAATGCAAATGGTGATACCAAGATGATAAGAAGTGAGGCAGCATACCTTGACAGGAAATGTTCCCAGTGGAAGTTTGGTCGTAAGCAGCTCCCTTAAACGACGGATGGCTTTAACCTTGTTCGCTAGAATATCGAGCAATGGCAGCAGTTCCTCGGTTTGTAGTGGGAAGTTGGGGGAAAGCCAGAGAATAGGCCTTAGCCCTTTCTTATACTCGTTCTCCTTGCTAACATCTTTATGACGACTCCTGCTATCAGAACCCACAGAGGAAGATGCTTTTGTATCCCTTACTCTCCTGTGCTCATCTCCCCTCACCACAACATCCACATTATTTCTTCCAGGTTTAGTCTGATTTCTCGATGGTGAATCTCCTAACAGATCACTCACCTTCTCATCCCCACATAGAGAACTTCTTGGTGGGACATTCTTTTTATGTACTTCATTTCTAGTATCCCGTTTTCTCCATCCACCAAACCATCCTTTCTTTTCCTGCTTATTCTCCCCATTTCTACAGTTGCTTACATCCTCAATAGGAATTTCCCTTTGCTCATAACAGCTATGACGATGTTCAATGATCCCATCACCATTCTCGTGGGTTGATTCGGATGAATCCAATTTCAGTGCAACTTCAAGCTGCCTCCTCTCATCCTCTGTTAGGATATCATCAAGTTCCTCACTCTCTGTTTCATTTTCATTGCAAGATGAGAAAAACTCATCATCTGTCATAGCCCCAGGGACCTTCCTAGACTTGATACTCACAACCACATTATGCATATCATATACCTTAGCCTTCCATGCCCCAACTATTTCTGTTCTTTCCTGCCGCCTCCAAGTCATCTGAGGTAAGAGCACTGCCTGTGTCACATCAATCCCAGGCCTAAATATATTAGTCTGAGACATTGCAACTACCTCTTGCCGAACTTCTTCTTCAGTTGCTTGCGAACCAGCACCATCCAGAGCATTCATGACCTCTCTATCCTTGTGTGAGATCATGCAAAGTGACCCAGGAGGCACCTTCCCATCGTCAGATCCATCACCAAGAAAAAGAACACTCTGATCAGAACGCTGAATCCTAAAGCCATCAAAACCAGCCAATGTCATGTCTGCTCTCAAATTTGCACCTCTCTTCCAGATCTTGTATGTGTCTGATGGAGCAATCCTCGAAATGAAAGGGATCACAGAACTCTCAAAGTGGAATGTGATTTCCATATAAAAGTCTCTCATCCTCCGCATAGTTCCAATCAAGCGAGGCAGCCTTCTGCACCATTTTGCCCAAGCCAACGGTTGGTAGTGCCTAACGATAATCATGGAAATTGCTTCTTCCCTGTTGCAAATTGCTTCCTGTAGTGCACTCCACCCCTGCTCATTCTGCAAACTCCAATCTGCTCCAGCAACCATAAGCATTTCGGTGGCTGTCTGGTCCCCAAGTTTTACAGCCAAGTGAAGAGGGGTGTCACGGTTGGGGACATCTCGTCGATCAATAACTGCAGCAATGGCTTCAGCCTTCTCTTCTTCTGCTAACGAGGCTGATTCAGTTCGAATCTCGGCAGGGTTAGAAAGCCGCGGAAGGGCAGCAAGAATTCTCCTGAGACCAGCATAATCCTTGGTAATAATGGCCTTGTGTGCAGGACTGTGAGCATACTTCAAAACATCCATTGCAGCCATGACTCTCTCACAAACTAATAACCTAGTCAATACTGAAACACAATCAGACAAAGTTGATGATCTCTACCCTAAAATGCAACTCAAACACAGACCCAATACTGCAATCAGAATCCAGACTTCAGTTTTTGCTTAGTAAATTCAACAAATGAAACAGACCCAGTTCACAATTGATCAAGAAACTGACAGATTCGCTACAAATCATCTCTATAACGAAGAAACGAATCAGACCCAAATCAAATTACAAAGCAAGAACGAAAAGGGTTCGATGAATATAACAGAGAGAGAAAGAGACCCAAGTCGAGAAATTTCACCTTCTTCTTTGTTGATGCTGTAGCTGTAGCTGTTGCTGACGCTATAAACCCCAAGAGCTAAGTCGTCTATCGCTCACTATCTTCTCTGCAAGTTTTAGAGAGAAATGAAGAAGAAGAAGATATTGGGGTTGTGTGATCCCATCCAGATCAGACAAACCCAAGAAGATGCATGTGGATGTGGATGTGAAACAAATATGGTATTAGTTTTTAACAACAAAGAAGAAGAAGAAGAAGAAGAAGAAGAATAAAGAGAGAGCAGGAATCTGGGTACATAAAAAGAAGTCTGGAAAGGAATAAACCCCACCCACAAACAATTAAGCACAAAGGGAATAACAATCAAAGTGAGGCAGCCAAACAAAGAACAAGTCTTTTTGCGACGGTTTTACCACGAAGAGGTGAAAAAGGCTTGGCACTGGTTATGAGTCCGGAGATGTGTCATTTTTGATTGTTAATATTATATTTTGATTTGATTTTAGTGAAGGCTGAAAGAGAGATAAGGATGGATACAAATTATAAAGAATGGTCAATGGGAGAGGGGGTCGGCAACAACATGTGACCAGAGAGGATACAAGTCATGGAATTTCCTCGCCCCTCTTTCCTTTGCGGTTTAGGAGATTTTATTTACGCATTCTTTATTACATAATAATACACATCCCCATTTTTTAATTTATTTTTTACCCTCAGTAAACATGAAAGGGAAAATGAACTCTGCCATTTAACTTCATTTTGCAGAACCAGAATGGAACTGAGGAAGCTCAGCAAGAACAAATTCTGTGAGTTCTATCTGTAAAACAAATTATGCAGGAGATTAAATGACTCTTTACGAACCGTAAACTCTTTGCATCATTTAGATCATTAGATGACAGAGACTGAATTTACTTCACAATCTGCATAATCAATCCGATCTCTACGCCTTCTCAATTCTTATGGTATAAAACCCGCAAGAAATTATTATTATTATTATGACTGCCAAAAGACCAGCTGTTGGCTAGCAACAGTGATTTTCAACGCAACGAGTTTGAGAGAGCACGAGATGGCAACGATGTCAATCCTAGGTGTTCGATATCAAATAGTACGGATAAATTGGATTGCGGTTGAGAGAGAGAAGAATATCTAGTGCAAACGGATTGGATTGATGTTGAGAGAGAAGAAGAAGAGTGGAGAGCTAGGGAGCAAAAAAGACTGATGCTGGGAAAGAGGGGTGAGGAGGGAAAGAGGAGGAGAGGGCAAAATAGTAAGACGCATGACAAAAAATGTCAAAAATAAAATAAGGGGGTGTGTTTCTATAAAGTAGGGATGTGCAAATAAAATTTTCCTTGCAATAAACATATTAATTTGTGATTCAATGTCATTTTTTTTAGATGAACAATAGAATTGATTGGGCCGTAAGATTACAAGGAGAATACTGAGTCATCGGCACGATAGAAAGAACTCCCTATTGTAATCTAAATTATTACATGTTCAGCACAGACATACCATAACATAACTAGACGGATTAGAAGTAAAGAAATGACAAGAAAAAAATATGGGCCCCAAATTCGAAACTAAAAGTGTGTCAGTCTCCACCAAGTCAAAATGGTCTAGTGTATCCCATCAAAAGCTCAAGATGGAGGGGAGGCCCAATTTCTGTATGGAGTGAAAATATCCCCCATGGTGGAAAAGGTCCTCCAAGATTTGAGCCCAAAGTCTAGGAGGAACCCTACCCACCTACATGGTAGGCTATCCCACAGTCGTCGTCGTAGCCCAGAATTCGAGTCAGTTCCACTGTCGCTGCCTGATTGTCGCCATAATCGACTCATCCACAAATCCCTCTTCCTCTGCCATCCTTTATGCCTAATCACTCTCGGCCCAGAACCACTGGGAAGATCGAGAACACTTTGACGTAACCTCAGCCAGTTCACCGTCGAGTTGGTGGCGACGGTGACTCGATCAGTCACCTCTCATATTCTCGCTCGGAGTGGTCGTCGCTCGAGCCGGACTCTCTTCCATGTCCGCCACCAAATCGTCATTCGCGTAGGTCCATCGTAGTCTCTCTCGATCAAGCCGTCTCCTCCTCCCGACCATAACCTCAACCACCTCAAAAAAACCACACAAAATTGCAACGCAACTTCTGGCATCACGAAACTCCTGGCCGTTTCTGTATTGGAGTCGTCCCAGGGGATCCCGAGTTTATGGATTTAATTCCATAAAACTAGATTAACCAGATCAAAACAATTTACGAACATGTCATCATCTTGCTTAGAGGGTTCAAGGGTGTAGTAATCCTCACGCCTCGTGCGTCTGACCTCCAACTCTTCTTCAACCCTTATTCTGACCTGACGTTTGTGATCCCTCTTCTTCCTTGTCAACTCTAGTTGTTTCAGTAATTGAGCGTTTATGGAAGATTCGTCAAAGTTTGAGAACAAGGTTGTGATTGCAGATTATGGGGTTGTGGATACGCCAGCAGTTCGTTGCTTCTCTGTTTGCGGTGTTATAAAGTTGATGTTCCTTTCTAGCTCTACCATAGTGCTAAGTGACTTTTTGCGTGGTAACGCAATTTATTTTTGAAGCGATTCCCACCGACGGTGCCAACTATTTAAACCGGTTTCCGTTAGGATGATTGTATGGATTGCTCTTGACGAATCTCTCTTTCCTCTACACTGCACCTATTAGACCACAATTCACAAACAAGTCAGAAGTCGAGACGGGGTTGCCCTTCTTTGATACTCCACTCCGATACTTAAGTTAGTGAATGAGAAGTATAATAACGTTAGTAATATACTAGCGTTAGATGCGTTACCTCCTTACTGTCATAAATAGTGTCTTAAATAGACAGTTGGAGGTTGGTTGAACATTTACTGTTTGATATGGGGTTATTACTTATTACGCTGTCTGTAATCTCTTCTTAATCCATCAGATTTGGTAGGTGCGTGTTCCGTTAGGAAGTGGCCGGTTCTCGCCAGCGTTGTTAGTGAAGCTTCTCCTTTCTGAATGGTCTTCATTGTTAGGTAGGAGGTGCTGGTTGATGCTTAGCGTTAAATATACTTAATTAGACATATACAATGTGATGTACTAACACATTGATTGTTTACCATTATTTGTCACGCTTCTACACAACATACAAGGTTCTGCACAACTTATTTGAGCCGAACGGAGCCGCCGAGCCGCATGTAACACAAACGAATTTGAAACTTTCATGCTTTGAATAATTGCCCTAAAACAAATGGTGTATGGATCGCACAAAAGCAATCAATTTTTGTGATGCACCCATCACATTCACAATAAAACAATTTAACACATAATTTATTCATCATTATTATCTATACTGTAAGTCGATACATTTTGTCGATCTTCGAAATAAACACGAATGCTCTTTCCTCCAAAATGATCAGAATAACAAATTCCCAGAAACAACTAGCTAAGCTAGCCTCAGCTACATAATCAAACTATGAAAACGCAAATCGCAGCATTGAACAGATAGACAGAACATAACATAACATAATAGATCAAGCAGCGACTCCCACACTGTGAAGCACGACGGTCTCAACGGTGAGACCAGGTCCAAAGCCAAACAAGACTCCCCATTCCAAGCCCTCTCCAGTTGTATTTTTCCCATTAGCAGCAGACCTCCTCCTTACCTCATCCAAAATAAACAACACACACGCACTCGACATGTTACCATATTCGGATAAAATGTGCCTCGTCGCTTCTAACTTCTCGGGCTTAAGGCCCAATTTGGCCTCTACTTGGTCCAATATTGCTGGGCCACCCGGGTGTGCAATCCAAAACAGTGAGTTCCAGTCCGTGATATTCAAAGGCTTGAAGGCTTCGTTCAGACTCTTCTCAATGTTCTTCGAGATAAGCCCGGGAACATCCTTGAGGAGGTGAAATGTAAGCCCAACTTCACGAAGATGCCCGTCGATGGCACCGTCACTGTCTGGAAGGATAGTTTGGGCCGCCGAGACCAATTCAAACAAGGGCCTCTCGACCTCGGGCAATGGATCGGCCCCGACAATAATGGCCGCAGCACCGTCTCCGAACAACGCTTGGCCCACAAGACTGTCGAGATGGGTATCACTAGGCCCACGGAAAGTAACGGCAGTGATTTCCGAGCAAACAACGAGAACGCGTGCGCCCTTGTTGTTCTCGGCCAAGTCCTTGGCCAACCGGAGCACCGTGCCCCCCGCGAAGCAGCCTTGTTGGTACATCATGAGCCGCTTCACGGAGGGGCGCAGACCAAGGAGCTTGGTGAGCTGGTAATCAGCCCCGGGCATGTCAACACCGCTCGTGGTACAAAATACCAAGTGGGTGATTTTGGACTTGGGTTGACCCCATTCCTTGATAGCCTTGGTGGCAGCCTCTTTGCCGAGCTTTGGAATTTCGACAACCACCATGTCTTGTCTTGCATCGAGCGACGGTGCCATATATTCGCACATACTAGGATTCTCCTTGAGGATTTCTTCCGTCAAGTACATGTAACGCTTCTTGATCATCGACTTGTCACCTGCATACGCAACATTGATCACAAAATATATTAGTTACGTACCTCAAGCATTTTTGCTTTAATTTGTAGAATATTTCAATTCTTACAACATGCATGCACATTTCTCTAATCTCTAATCTTATCTCTTCCAACTTTCAAGTTTCGTAAATATTATTGTATTATAGGAATTCATATATGGAACAGATTAAACCAATTACTAGCTAGCATATAATGTTAAGATCGATCGACTTACACATGCGCTGGAATTTCTCCTTGAGCTCGGCCTTGTGCTCACTGTTGGTGATACGAAAGTAGTAGTCAGGGTATGTGCTCTGCTCGATACAATTGGGAGGAGTTGCTGTCCCGATGGCTAGAACAGTGGCTGGACCCTCGGCCCTCTGAGCCTTGCGGACTTCCTCTACGGTCACCATTGTTAATTAGTACTGATCGGAGGAGCTTGACAGTGGTAGTTGAAGTTTGCGGTGAAGGCAACAAACTAGAGGGATTGAGGGGCAAGAGGAAGAGGAAGGTGTGAGAAAATGAATGGAGGAGTGTTTCTTATTTATATGCGGGGGGGGGGGGGGGGGGGGGGGGGGGGGAATTTACAAAGAGGGTAGCTGGGATTGGGGGTTCACGTGCTAGCTAGCTAGACAATAAGTGCATGCGTACCTTCTTAATACAAAGCTAGCTATCTCCAACTACCAAATTAAAATGTTGCATCCTTATTATTAGATGGAGGATATTTCCAACAGATACATATGCATGGCTCTGTGAGGATGAGCCGTGTGGCACCTACCTGCATGCCGGCATTTCTCTATCGATCGCTTTAATCTGGCGTGGAAGCATGGCTGTCTATGAAGTATCAAGTATCATACGGACGTCTGTGGACTATGAATGTATGTATTTGGCTAGCTACGCCGCTCTCCTTCTCCATCATCTGTCTCTCTTAATTCTAAGGATATTAAATTAAATTAAATATAATATAATAAATATTAATTAAATAACTTTTATTAAGAACTTTTATGCCACCTACAGACTTGTATGGTGTTTTTCTCCCAGGATAAAATAACTTCAAAATTTTGTACCAGAGCACAAGAACTTTTCTTCGAACTGAAGAATACATTATTCTATCATCGGATTTGCTCACTGTTGAGAGAGGGGGAGAAGTGATGAAGAATGAGGGAGGATGGAGCCTCTATTTATACATGGAGGAGATGGAGAATGACATTGTGGCCGGCCTTTAAAAGGTTATGAGTTATCACTCATTAACCATGCAACATAAATCCGGCCAATAATGGTGAGAAAACCCACCATAACTCGGCCAATAACCACCATAATCGGTGAAGTTGAAAGGTCTCGAGGAATGCAAAAAGTTTTTCCTGAGTGCAAAAGAAAACTCGTGCGGCCTGTCCCAAATCGGAACGATATTCGTGTCGGCAGGACGCGGGGGCACACAAGTTTATATCGCATACTCATTTCACCCAAGATTTGCACCCCCCTGCGCGCGTGAGAGAGAGCTTCTCTACTCACTTACTCAAGGTATATTAGGGTGCAATCATATATAAAGACTTCCACATTTCTAATTTCTCCTATGTGGGATCACATTCCTTCCTTTTGTTTCAAGTAGCCATCTTTGGGTGAAAATTTCTCATTCACCCCTTAACCAATTTAAACAAATGAATACATAATCTTTATGTACTCTTGTAGGAGAACACAAATCCATGTTTCCCTCACATCAAAATTAAGTGCAACACACTCAATTATTTTGTTTAAATTGTCATATTAAAATGGTGAAAAATCACTATTTTCCAACAATAATTTCGTGTCTAATACGAACGTCTGTGGACTATGAATGTATGTATCTGGCTAGCTGCGTTTGTCTATATATCTTCGATCGATCAATCTTTCACCTATCCTAAGACAAAAATTATCTGGCTGGTGATGATGTGGAGCATCCTCTCAAAAATATTCTATTCTCAATTCAGATATATCAATGTAATAATCAATCATAAGGGTTATCGAACACAAGAAATTAGTGAAACTATATCATAAAACTAGACTAAAATGCTGATAGACTCGATTACAGTACACTAATGACACTACGAACCTACTCTAAACAGACTCAAATAATACAAAATTTTGACACAATATACTAGACACAGTGGATGACTACCACACAAAAATTCAGGGTATTCATAGTTGATTTGGTTACCAAACTAAATCGGTTAATTAAGCTACAGCTAATGTAGAAAATAAATGCTGAAATAAATATGTTTATGAATCCTAGCATGCATACTAAGTTTTCCACTAAAACAAACATACAAGAATTCATACGGTGAGTTGCATAGAGAAAGAAACCTCATTTAAATTGAATATGAAAAATTAGATTAAAGTATATGAATTAAAAAGACTTCATGTACGGGGTTTCAAGCAGCCACTTAACAAGGTGTTTAACTACTCATAATCTTTGATAATAACATCAAAGAATACATGAGAGATAAATTAGATGACGGAGAAGAAGAAAACTCTTGTCATTGTCGGGATCGAGCTTGCAAGCTTGGTTGTGCAATCCTCTTTCTTTCCGTTGATTTCTTTGTTTCTTTCTTTTGTCTCTGTTCTTCTCTACGTCTCCCAGTCTCCGCACTTCTTTCTTTTTCTTTATATATCTTCTTATTTAGCTAGAGGTAGGTTAATTAACCCAACTCCAAACTCATGTGCACCATATGACCAAATCCGTTTTGCCTTAGGATTAGCACCTTGTTAACGCAGACCTTCTGCTTGAATGCTTGATTAAGTCTCTTTATTTTCTAATTATCTCTAAAATACCTAAAAATAATAGATATAATTAATTCACTCAAATAATAACAATAAACCAAGTATAGGAGATTAATTAAACATAGTATAGACGCATAAATATGCGACTATCAAAATACCCTACACTTAATTTTTGCTAGTTCTCGAGCAAAACACTAAACTAAGACTCTAAAAAGACTCAACAATTTTAAAGACAAACTCTAATGCCCTGAACAATTTGCCTAAGCATTCTTTCACAAAATTGTAACACCAAGATCACATGTACCTATAAGTTACTAAACATAACTCCAACATATAACACACATGTAACATGTAGAACACAGACATAATCAAGGTGAATAAAGATCTAGAACACGCACAAAACCAATCAAGATTCAACCTCACATCGATATGCTCTCATATGTGTTTCTCTCAAAATATATTTAAGGTATCACTCAATTCGATTACTTGCCAAATGGACCAAACTGTATGTTCACTTTTGTGACTAATCTCCACAGATCAAAGACTGTCATCTTGAGAATTAAAAGGACTTTATGGGCTGTAATGGGGCTTGGCTCATAGGTTAAAAGAATAAATGGATATGATTTTCCAACACAATTCTAGAACCTAGTAGAGCACCATATAAGAGACTTCTTCAAACTTTACAACCATGAACTTTTTCACTATTGTGGCCGGATTTCATCTTGTTAGGGTTTCGCATCATTGTTTCATCAACAGTTAACCTGGCTATCAAGCTAGATATCATAATTTTTTTTATTTTTACATTAGCTTGATGCCTCACACTTATTTCTTGTTATCACCTTTCGGCATTGTCGTTGTCTTCACATATCTGTCTCATGTATAGCTCTACCATGTCCTAGAACAAGGGTAAAGATATAGTTATTCCATAGTTAAAGGTCAGAGATATGTGTGATGACATAAAGTTTCACATGAAGGCTCAAAGTGGTTAACTACGGGGTGCATATCTTGTGTACACAAAATCAGGACACAAGTTTATATGGCTATGGTGGTGTCCCCTAAATGCCTTTATCATTTTCTCAATCAAAACATGTATTGACTAAAAGGTTTGAACAACACAAGAGCAAGTTCTAGTAATTTCTAGAGTTCATTAACTTAATCTGCGGCAAGTAATTGACACTCAATAATGAAAGCATGTATATAACATAAAGGCTCAAAAGCTCACGGGTTCAATGGATCTCAATAAGGTTTATGCATGCTCAAAAATATGTACCATGTTAACTTGTTTCTACATCTACTACATATTCACACATGCATTATATATCAAAATCAACCAAAGGAATTCAAGTAACATAATCATCTCTTAGTCACACTATTGGAAGAAATAAGCACATCATTGACTTGTTAAGGGCTCCTAAGACTCTTCTTTTTGTGTTTTTCTTGACACTATTTATTTTTATATTTGGTTTTTCACATAAGACACTACAACACACAAGAAAAATAAATAAAAACTCAAAAATATCAAAAAGTGATGCATAAACCCTTCCAAGACGAACAAGTCGTCGGAAAAGATCACTTCAACTTTTGACGGGTCGAATGCATGCGACTGCCCAAAATTCTACACAATTTTGATGGGTCGAAAATCCGATATCGATCATTTACAAAAAACCTAAAAACTTTCAACGGGTTGAGGATTTTACTCGACGGGTCCAAATGGGTCACCTGTACATCCAAAACTGAGCGTACGTATCCACTTGCGTAATTTACACAGAATTAATCACACATCAGAATGTGCTAAAACTTTATGATAATAAATAAGACACATGTATAAACATTTTCTCAAAATTTCATAATTTTCCGAGACTTCTACCCATGTCAAATAAATTACACAAGATAGCATATTGCACAGTTCTGAATTAACACCTAAAAAACGAAAAATTTATACATAGACGCTAAGGATATGATATAAACCTCACCCCACACTTGAAATTTGTATTGTCCTCAATGTAAAACACAACTAAAACATGCAATACATAAAACCAACATGGAATGAAACACATAACACATCACAAATCACACTAAACATGGAGAAAAATAAAGTAAAGGAGAAGGGATAAGAGAACAAATCTGATAGTCACGCTTCTTCATCAACATGGATTGCCTTCCAAGTAGTGCTAAGTTTAACGTCTTCAGTCAGACGACGAATCCACTCAATTTTCCATCGGTGGCGTGTCCTGAAGGTCCACGTCTTCAAACACGTGCTCCACAAATGACTCATAAAAAGGCTTGAGTCGTTGTCCATTCACCTTGAATGTTTTCCCTGTTGTTGAACTCATAATCTCTATAGCACCATGAGAAAAAAATATTAGTAATAACATAAGGTCCAGTCCATCTACTCTTAAGCTTACCTGAAAATAAGCGTGGATGACTACTAAACAACAAAACTTTCTAACCAACTAGAAATTCTTTTCTTTTTATGTTTTGGTCATGAAAAGCTTTGGTTCTCTCCTTATATATCCCGTTGGACTCATATGCATTATGGCGGATCTCATCCAACTCATTGAGTTGCAACTTCCTATGCAGACCCGCTTCATGCAAGTCAAAATTGAACTTTTTCACAGCCCAATATGCTTGGTGCTCAAGTTCCACCGGAAGATAGCAGGCTTTCCCATACACCAAATTATAAGGAGACATCCCAATAGGTATTTTATACGTTGTCATGTTAGCCCACAACACATCATCAAGGCGTTGACTCCAATCTTTCCAGGTTGGACCAACTGTCTTCTCAAGAATTTGCTTGATCTCTCTCTATTTGATACCTCTACCTGCCTGCTTGTCTGGGGATGATAAGGTGTTGCCACCTTATGTGTCACATTGTACTTCCTAATTAAGCAAGGCATCAAAGATCCTGTTGCAGAAGTGGGATCCTCCATCACTGATTATGCATATTGGTGTTCCAAACCTGTTGAATAGTTCCTTAAGAAAACTGTGAACAACCTTAGAATCATTAGTCTTGATGGCTTTAGCATCCGCCCATTTGGATATATAATCAACAGTAACAAGAATATACAAATACCCTTGAGAATTTGGGAATGGCCTCATGAAATCAATACCCCACACATCAAATATTTCAACTATAAGAACAGGGTATTGAGACATTTGGTCTTTTGGACTGATGTTACCTGTCATTTGGCACTTGGCACAAGACTTAAAGAAAACTTGTGCATATGGGAATAAGGTGGGCCAATAAAATCCACTCTCAAGCACTTTGAGAGCCATCTCCTTCCCTCCAAAATATCCACCACCTACATGTGAGTGACAAAAAACTAGAATGGAATGGAATTCAGATTTAGGAATGCACTTACAGATGATGGTGTCAGTGCAATGTTTCTACATATAGGGATTGTCCTACACATAATACCTAACCTCCTTGACTACCTTGTCTTTTTGTGCTCTTGTGAAATCAAAAGGAATGTATTTACTGACCTTGTAGTTTACAATATTAGCATACCATGGTGCTTCATCTTGAATAACAAAGAGGTGTTCATCCGAAAAGCTGTCTCTGAGAGGAAGTTTATCATCTTCTGTGTTAGAACTATAAGGGATTCTACTCAAGTGGTCAGCTACCACATTCTCAGTGCCCTTCTTATCTTTGATCACAATGTCAAACTCTTCAAGTAAGAGCATCCATCGAATCAGTCGAGGCTTGGCATCCTGTTTAGTTATCAGATATCTCAAAGCAACATGGTCAGAAAATATGATAACTTTAGTTCCTAATAACTAAGATCTAAACTTTTCAAGAGCAAAAACCACTACTAAGAGCTCATTTTCTGTAGTTGAATAGTTCAACTGTGCATCATTTAAGGTCCTGGAGGCGTAGTAGATGACATGAGATAACCTCTCTAGGTGTTGGTTTAGAACTGTTCCAACAGAGTAATCTGAAGCATCACACATGAGCTCAAATGGGAGGTTCCAATCCGGTGCTCGAATGATGGGGGTTGTCGTCAACAACTCCTTGAATTTGTTGAAAGCTTGAAGACACTCAGCTGTAAAGTCGAATGAAACATCCTTCCGTAGCAATGCACACAATGGTCGGGCTATCTTGGAAAAATCCTTGATGAACCTGCGATAGAAACCTGCATGGCCAAGAAAAGATTTCACCTCCTTCACAGTAGAAGGAGGGGGTAAGGTCCGCACAATATCAACTTTAGCTTTGTCTACTTCTATGCCCCTAGCTGATATGACATGTCCCAAAACAATACCTTGTTCCACCATAAAGTGACATTTCTCCCAGTTAAGCACAATGTTAGTTTCTACACAATGCTCTAAAATCATAGATAGATTATGTAGACACAAGTCAAAAGAATCACCGAAAATAGAGAAGTCATCCATAAATACTTCAATGATCTTTTCAACCATGTCTAAGAAAATACTCACCATACATCTCTGAAATTTTGCAGGTGCATTGCATAGACCAAAGGGCATCCTCCGGTATGCAAAAGTACCATATGGGCAAGTGAAGGTGGTATTATTTTGATCATCTTTTTGAATGGCTATTTAATTATACCCAGAGTAGCCATCTAGGAAACAATAATACTCATGCCCAGCCAATCTTTGTAACATCTGATCAATGAACGGGAGTGGAAAGTGATCATTCCTTGTTGTGGCATTTAGCTTACGGTAATCAATGTACACTTTCCACCCCGTTTGGACTCTTTGAGGCACCAACACGTTCTCGTCGTTCTTTACCACTATAATTCCTGAACATTTGGGCACCACTTGCACAGGACTAATCCATTTGCTGTCAGAAATAACATAAATAATACATGCATCTCGAAGCTTGATGACTTCTTTCTTGACAACTTCCATCATTGGAGGATTGAGTCGATGTTGAGCTTCTCTTATGGGCTTAGCTCCCTCTTCCAGATGTATTCTGTGAGTACATAATGTTAGGCAAATGCCCTTGATATCAGCCACTGTCCATCTAATGGCGGCTTTGTACTCCTTAAGTACACTCAACAACTTTTCCTCTTGTAATATTGAGAGCTTGGAAGAGATGATAACTGGAAGTGTATCATTCTCCCCCAAGAAAGCATACTTCAAATGCTCGGGAAGAAGTTTCAGCTCTAATGTGGGTCCCACATGTATAGATGGAACAAGAATATCATCTGAAACCAAAAGAAGAATAGGTTTGTATGACTTACCTTTCATACTTGGCAATGATTCGAGTGCCTTTTCCATAGCATGGTACTCCTCTTTCATCTCAAGGTCACCAGCTGAAGCAATCTCAAACATAGGCTCACATTCGACGGGTCGAGAAAATTCTCGATGGGTCGAATGGAAGCTACTATCTGAAACGAACTCATCCTGGAAAAGGTCCCGACGGGTCGAGAGTTGACCTCGACTGGTCGAATGTTGATCTTGACTGGTCGAATGTATGCCATTGTCTGTTCTCGGGAGTGATCCTCGACAGGTAGAATACTCTGACCTAAGATGCATTTTTTTCCATCCACTTCAATGACTTTCTGTAAAGGGTCCTCCTCCAACGAGTATTGAATGAACTCCTGCACAAAAGTTTCCAAAGTTTCAATTGAACAACATAAATAAGCATCATCGCTATTTGGGTGTTTATGAGCTTCATAAATATTGAACTAGATTTTCTCCTCAACTACTTCCATGCTCAATGACCCATCATAACAATCAATCTTTATGCGCGCTGTTCTCAGGAATGGTCTTCCGCGAATCAATGGTATTTCTGATGGCATTGGCTCATGCTCCATCTCCAATACAAAGAAATATGCTGGGAATATCAAGTCTCTTACCTGCACTAATACATCCTCAATAATACCTCGAGGGTAACAGTTAGACCTGTCAGCAAGTTTAATAGTAACACTTGTGGGAATAAGTTCTCCCATTTTTAATCTGTCATAAACAATGTAAGACATTATGGATGCACCTAAATCATGTAGAGCACCTGTAAACCTGTGATCACCATTAATGCCTGTGATCGTAAAACGACATGGGTCGGCCAACTTACATGGAAGTTTTCTTTGAAGAACTACATATACTCTTTCTTCTAAAGTTACAGTCTCGGTTCCATAGAATTTTCTCTTTGTAGTACACAAATCTTTGAGGAACTTTGCATACTGTGGTATGTACTTGATCACATATAGCAAATGGATGTTCACTATAACTTTTTTAAACACATCAAGCATCTCATTTTCTTTGTTAACCTTCACCTGCTTCTTCAACCTGCTAGGAAAGGGCATATTATGAGTAATCAAAAGAGAAGGAATATATGATACTTGACCTTCTTTAGGCTCTGTCAATGAACTAGCTCCAGGTGCATTTTCGTCTTGGCGAATTGGGGTTCCTGGGCTTCCTTTCAACAGTTCACTTGATGCAACCAGGTTGGTCACCGGTTCTTCCCACTTCCTTTTTGTTGACTTGGGAACTTCTTATAACACTTTTCCACTCTTTAATGTCATAGTATGAGCTTCATATTAGCCATTGGGATTAGGGAGGGTGTTACTAGGAAGACCTCCAAGATTGCCAAGTCAACAAAAAGGAGCTTTGATTTGGCTAATGTTTGTTGAATTTGGCTCACTTGTCTCTCTAGCAAGTCAATTGCCTTTCCTTGTTGCTGAGTTGTAGCTTTGATTTCCTGCAAAAGACACCCATCTCTTGGCGGAATATACTGTTCTTTTGGCAAGATGCACTATTTTCCTCCCTTTCTTTCTTATTACTAAACATCATTTGTTACATCATGGCTTCCAAGGTAGAATTCCCTGATGATGTTTGAATATGAGCTTGTTATTGCTAAGGCACACGCCTTTGGCCAAATTGTTGCTCATCTCTTGTAGGCCATCTCTGCTGAAAACCTGGTGGAACGATTGGAGGATTGAGCACGTTGTTGCTCCTGTGGCTCAATAAGTCCATATTCTTACCATATGTGTTGGGTTGCCTCTGGAAGTAATTTGCTTCTTCTTCTCGATCAACCTCTTCACTTGCTCTGAACTGGGGACAATCTTCTGTTAGATGGCTTGTAGCTGAACATAGAGTGCACATAACTTGAGCTGCAACAACTGTTGTCTTCTTACCCACTTTCAAACAACCAGCAATCAGAGCAATATCTTTCTTCATAAAGCTTAATCTTTTTTCCATGGCTCCATCGATTGCAGCTGTATTGACAGATCTTCTACTTGCTCCCATGAATCTATCGCTTGACTGAAACTGCCTTGAGTTTTCGGCTTGATTCTCAACACAATCCTTGGCTTCAGTTCCAGTCATATTCCACCAATTTTCCCCTCAAGCCAAATCAAGCTTTAACCTGTTAAGAGAATCAATTCCTTCATAGAAGAACGTCATTTGAGTGTTGAGGTCAAATTTATGATGAGGGCATTATCGAAGAAGACTCTTAAACGGGCTCCAGGCTTCATGTAAATCATCAGTGTCTTTCTGCTTGAATGTGCTAATTTGCTTCTTCAAGTTCTTGGTGCAAGAAGCAGAGTAGAACTCTTTCATAAATATAGAACACATCTTCTCCCATGTGTCCATAGATATAGGAGCTAAAGAATTGTACCATGCTTTTGCTTGCTCATTAAAAGAAAATGAAAACAAGAGGAACTTGACAGTGTCTTCTTCCACATTTGTTGATCTCTGGATTCCGCACAATGCTGTGAATTCATTGAGATGGTCCTGAGGATCTTCCAAAGACGTTCCTCTGAAGTGTGGCAGATTCGATACAAGGGATGGCGGAATAGAATAAGACCCCAAATTCTCTGGTAGAACGATCAGTGTGCTGCATCTGAGCCTGGCACAAAAGACTCTCTCAACTTTGTGGTGTTTGCCATCCATGGTGGTGATGGTGGTGGTGTTGGGATATGTTCCTCTTCCTCAAACTCATAATCTGAACCTGAATGTCTTCCTTGCTCAGATGGTTCACCATCACTATTCACACTCGTGGACCGTTGTCCCTACTGCTTTCTATTTTGCCTTGTTGAACGTTCAATATCTGGATCAAGTAGTAATGGCTCAACGCTTCTAGTGTACCTAGTACGCATACACGATATTCCTGCATACGGAAGAAACTATAAGACTCAGAAGAAACTAAACTAAACAAAACTGAAATTTAAAGACTTTATTTAGGACTGAGAATTAAGCAATTCTCCAGCAATGACACCAAAATTTGATGATGTGTAGAACTACCTCTCTAAAATACTCTATTCTTAATTCGGATATATCAATATAATAATCAATCATAGGGGTTATCGAACACAAGGAATTGATGATACTAAATCCTAACACTAGACTAAAATACTGTCAGATTCGACTACAGTACACTAATGACACTACGAACCTACTCTAAATAGACTCAAATAACACGAAATTTTGATACAATATACTAGACATAGTGGAGGACTACCACACAACATTTCAAGGTATTCGGAGTTGATTTGGTTATCGAACTAAATCGGCTAAGCTACAGCTAATGCAGAAAATAAATGCTGAAAATAAATGTTTATGAATGCAAATGAGTTTAAACTATATGATAAATGAGTTAAGATAAATGCAATCCACCACCATCATTCCATCTATGTAACACATACTTAATCTAATGTACATATCTAATGAATGAAAGTTCCCAGGAAGACCGATAGACACGACACATTCTATTACATAATCCTTATGCCTATGTAAGTTTGTCATGGACCTCCCCCACATATATGCTTCTATTGAACCCATAGTCATGGACCCCAAGGTTTATGAAGAAGAAAGTATTAAGTTCTAGAAAAGTTTTGAGAATCTACAATGATTCATAGGTACACTATAGGCGTATCCTGCTAGACCTAGGGTTTCAATCACCTGACAAAATCGGTGTATCACTATAGAGAATCCGGTGGAAGAAATTATCTTCAGTCGCCCGTATCTCACGACAATAGAATCCTAACATGCATACTAAGTTGGTCACCAAAGCAAACATACAAGAATTCATACGGTGAGTCGCATAGAGAAAGAAACCTCATTTGAATTAAATATGCAAAACTAGATTAAAGTGTATGAATTAGAAAGACTTCATGTACATGGATTCAAACAACCCTTTAACAAGGTATTTAACTACTCATAATTTTAGATAATAATATTTTTAGGAATACATGAGAGATAAATTAGATAATGGAGAAGAAAAAAACTCTTGTCGTCGTCGGGATCGAGCTTACACGCTTGGTTGTGCAATCCCCTTTCTTTCCGTCGATTTCTCTGTTTCTTTCTTTTGTCTCTGTTCTTCTTTACGTCTCCCAATCTCTGCACTTCTTCTTTATTTTTCTTTATATATCTCCTTATTTAGCTAGAGGTAGGTTAATTAACCCAACTCCAAACTCACGTGCACCACATGACCAAATCCTTTTTGCCTTAGGATTAGCACATTGTTAACGCAGACCTTCTGCTCCAAAGCTTGATTAAGTCTCCTTATTTTCTAATTATCTTCAAAATATTTAAAAATAATAAATACAATTAATTCACTCAAATAATAATAAATTAAATATAGGAGATTAATTAAACATAATATAGACGCATAAGAGCGGGCTAGATTTTTTTATTCGACTTTGCCGATCGATCGATCATGGAGCTGATCGAGCTTTTGCAAGGTCACCATATATGGCTCCATAAATTGCTCAAAAGCTTAGCTAACTACTCCATATATGTACCATGCAATGCGATTTGTCATCTGCATAAATAGAAAAACTATACATCAATCTAATTAATAAGCAACAATGTTAAGACCGATTTGCCGTGTTTCTACCGAATTACGCGCGGGGGCGTAACGGGGCAGAAGCAACACGAATAGATTTCCTTCCTCCTCCTGGTGCATCCGAATGGTGGGGCTATTCGGATGGACGGGCGCTCTCTCTCCGTGCGTGCGGGCTCCTTCTTCCGTCGGGTGATTCTCCTTTCGGGCGCTTCCTCTTCTCCTGTCGGGTGATCGAGTGTGCGCGTTCGGGTGCGGCTGTTAGAAGAATACAACAATGAAACAGGCGGTCAGGGGTCGAGACGGGGTGGCCCGCCTTCAACGCTCCGATGCCTAAGTCAGATGATGTATTGGATATAACAGTCAAGCGAACGTGCGAGTAGATAGTGTTTGAGTCGAGTGAATTGGTGTGTTGGGACGTGAATGAGTGTGTGAATTCGTCAAGATGGAACGAATGGGATGATCTTACCTGTAATAAATACCTTACATATATAGGTGGTTGAGATTGGTGCTCACTTGTGCTCTTCGATGTGGGACTGGTGTGGCTCTGCTGGTGTGTGATCCGTGTGTTCGAGCGTGCGCCTGGCGGGCGCGTGTGCGCTCGGATGGAGTGGGTCTAGTGAGTGAAGTTGGAGCCTCCTTGGTGGTCTTGCGTGTGGTGTGGTAGGTGTCGCTAATCTGCTTAAGTGGATAAGTATGTTAATCGTACAACTAATGATGCAATACTAACAAGTCCCCCAAGTCCCCAAGTCAAAGAGAACTTTCTTGACTGGGGAGTTGAAAAAGGGGTTCGTGCGATTAACAAGAATACTTATCCGATTGAGCAGTGGTGTGCGATCCTGTAACCCCCAAGTCCCCCAACTCCCCGGTCAAGGAAGGGCTCGCATGACGGAGTGAGACCTGGGCGTCCGAGCGTGTACCTGTTCGTGCAATCGTGTATCTGTACATGTTTTCTGGGCCCGACGTCCAAACAGATGTTGATGGTTTGGACCCGCGCGCCCGTGGGGTGTTGCCTGTTCGTGCGTTGGTGTACCTATGGGCCCGACCTCCAAACAAGACTTGCTATATATGTTTGGAGCCGCGCGCCCAGATGGGGTCGGGTCTGTAAACATAAGTACAGATATACAGATAAATATGCAAGTATGAATGTATGGTATGATGCATGAATGTATGGTATGATGCATGAATGTGTGGTATGATGTGTGTGTATGCAAATGTTTTTCGTAACACCGGCGTTGGGATGGCGCGGTGCACCGCGTACATCAACGGGGATGCCGTTCAGTACGGTGTAGCGTCAACGGAGGGATCAAGACCGCGACCTACAAGTAACGCGCTACGGAGGGGACGGACCGCATGCCCGTGCCGTTCTTCGGCTTAGCACCCTCAGAGAGGGGGCGAACCCCATGCCTCCGTTATGACAGCCGGCTTGCTTTCGCTTTTTGCCCGCGCTCATCAATCCCGGAACGCGCAAGGAGGGGTCGGACCGCACGCCCTTGGCGTTCCGAGTCGGGTCCGAATGTTAACGTTGCGCTCACACGGAGGGGAAACACCCCACGCCCGTGCCGCCCATCGACTTAGCACGCCCAGAGAGGAGTTGGCCCCATGCCTCTGTCATGACAGCCGGCTTGCTCTTCGATCATGTAACGGTGCGCTCACGGAGGGGACGGACCCCATGCCCGTGCCGCCCATCGGGCTCAGCGCGCGCTCAGAGAGGGGGCGAGCCCCATGCCTCTGCCGCCTGATCCGGCTTGCTAATGCGTGCGCGTACGTAGAGGAAGAACCCCATCCCGTACGGCGCAGCTCTTCACTCGGGGCACGGCCAAAAGGGAATTCAGGCGTTAGCCCTCTTTCGGGGCGCCCGAGTGGTACATGTACTAACCTGATGGTGTTTTGCGAGCGTCCGGTTGTGTGGGTGGTGTATGCGCCAGTAGAAATGGTTGGTATCGTGGCGTGTTGTCCTTGCCTTGGGTTCGGTGGTGCTCTGATGAGACGTTTTGAGGTGACATTCCTTTTGACTTCTCTTTGGGAACCGGTGTAATAAATGCTAGCCGTCGCATTTAATGCTAGCGTGCCCTTGCATTAAATGCTGATGTTGTGATGATTGCTCGGAGGGCAGACGTCACGCGCGTGGGAGCGTGGAAGTGGGGCATGGGCGCCACGTGTTGAGCTGTTGGAGACCGTGCTAGGGTTCGAAATCGAGGCGGGAAGCGGAAGAGTTGGCGCGGTTACTGAGGAGGGCAAGTAAACCGCCCGGGCCACGCGTCACGATCCGACGGTGGACACGCGAAAAACGGACGACTGGCGTTCGTTCGCGTATCTCGTCCGAGTAATATATATAGTGCTTCCCTTGCCTTCGTCTTCTTCATCGCTTTCATAACTTACCAAAATTCTGCCGGAATCATCTTGCGACCTGCATCCGTTTTAAGCTCTTCGCTGTGTTTGTGTCCTCCGTTGCCGGAATACTTGCTCAATCGTGAAAGACTCAGTCCACAAACTAAATCTGGTGAGGCTCTCGTCCTTGGTTCTGTTGTTGCTTTTGTTTCTGTGGTTTTGTGTTTTTCTGGGTTTTTGAACTCGATGATAGGGTGTGTTCTTGGGTGGGGTGTGTTTTGATCTGTTTGTGGGTGATTCTTTGTGGATTTTGGTGTTTCTGTGTGGGGAGGGATTTTTTTGCTAAGTGTTGGTTGTGTGCGTGCGTTCGTCTTTAGGATGGAGCCAATTGAGATACCGAGCGATCAATCACGTGAGTGGATCTACATTCCGGGGTTGGGATGGTTTAGTTGTGGGTCGAGCGGGTCGAGTACGTCGTCGTGTGAGTCTGTTTTGAGTGTCACGCCCCTGCAATGTATTTTGCCTGATACCTCTCCCGTGCAGTCAATGGATGCTAGGCAAACGTGCGTCAATGTGGGGTTGGAGAGCTCGTCTGGATCGTCGGGCGGGCACTCGGGTGGTTCGAATCCCTGGGGTGAGGAGAGGGTGGAGGGAGGAGATTCGCTTCCTCAATTTGCGAACGGTGGACCCGTTCACTGGGTGTTTCCTGATGGGACGCCCGTCCAGGAGCCAGAGCGTGCGCCATCCGTCTCGGAGATGGCCAGGTGGGCGAGAGAGTACCATATCCCCGACTCTGTGGAGCTGCGAATGCCTGGCGGAGGCGATACGTTTACCCGCCCGCCGCCCGGCCATGCGTGCCTGAGCGAGTTCCATCTCAAGGCGGGGATCAAGTTGCCGCTGCATCGGTTCTTCCAGTACATGCTGGCGCTGCTGAAGATCTCGCTTGGTCAATGCGGGCCCATGCTCACCCGCACGCTCGTGGCCATGTTCAACATCTTTCGGGTGAGCGGCCTGGATCAGCCCACGCGGGCGGAGTTCCTTTATTTCTTCGGTCTTCGCTACTCTACGCGCAAGAGGGACTCGGGGACCGTCACCATGGAGCCCCGCGTGAAGTGGTGGTTGACGGATCAGCCGAGTTCTTCCACCTCCTGGCGCACGATCAACTGCCTGGTAGGTGGTGATTGGGAGTTGGGTTCCTTCTCGGACGAGTATGTCGCCAACGCCCACCTGATTGATCGAGTCCCCCAAGCCTTCCATCCCCTTGATACAAATGAGTAACCAATGACGCCTGCCGAAGAGGCCCGGGTCAACCGGCTGAGGTTTGTGTTTGACCCGGCGCCCGAGGCAAGATCGTTCTTCGCCGCCTGCCATTGGGACCTCATCGAGCAGACGCACCTTGCTGAGCTGCCGCATACGTGGGTCTTGTAGTCTGTTGTCTAGGAGTAGGAGTAGATTTGACTAACTATTCTTCTGGCGCTAACCTTCCATTTGCTGTCTTTGTAGTTAAGAAGAAGATGTCTGGTAAGAACGTTGCTGTGAATGATGTGGCCAAGCGCCGCTTGGTCGCCCTTCGAGAAACTGCCGACAAGGTCCGAAAGGTGGTGGATGACGGACGAGGTGGTCTGGTGTTGGGGGAGACCGTGCAGCCCAAGATCCCCATTCCTGACGTGGATGACTTCGCTCCAGCCATCCCGGCGGATGCCCCTCGCCCGCCGCCAAGACACGCTGGTGGTTCGAAGGCGCAGGCCAAGGCTGATCGCGCTGAACAGCACCGGGAGAAGTGCCAGGAGGGCCGCGACCAGCGCCGGCATGACCGGGATGAATAGCGGGACAGGTGGGATACATCTCGTACGCCCCATACAGTTGCTCGTTCTTCTCCTACACCCCAAGCGTCCGTCCGTCCGTCCAGCCCCCCGCGGGTATCGGAGCAGGGAGGAGCCAGTGGGCCTTCCTTGAAGCGTCCCCGGACGGATAATCCGGCCGTCAATCCGTCTGCCGAGTCGTCCGATCCGTTTGCTTTCTACACGCCGCTGACGCGGTCCATCGAGCTGAGTGTGAATGCTGTTGATGGGATGGCGCCGGAGGTGGCGCAGGGAAATAGGGATGATATGGATAAGGCCTTCAATCTCTGCATGGTGCTGCAGCGCAAGATGTACCTGGCGCGTGAGCGCTTCGCCAACAGGCGCTATGCAGAGGAGGCGCAGGCCGAGATACGCAAGCTTGCTGATGCTTGTAAGAGGTATGAGCAGGCGGCGGATCGCCTGCGCCAAGAGGTCGGGGCGGCGAGTGAGCGGGAGGCGCTGCACAAGGCTGAACGTGATACTGCCCTTGCTGCCCTGGAAGATGGAAAGGCCGAGGCGGATAACCGGGTGGCGGAGGTGGAGTCCCGCCTGATGACTGAGGCGCATGCCCAAGTCCAGAAGGCGCGGGCGGAGGCGGTCGCTGATTTCAAGAATTCTTTGGAGTTTAAGGAGTTGGTGGACGCTGAGGCCGATGTTCAGGTTGCTCAATTCCAGGAGATGGTAGTGCCTTATGTGGATATGGAGAAGTTTGATGCTTTCCTGGCGGAGCAGGCGGGGCTGACAGGCGGGGCTGGTGGTGCGGGCGCGGATGGCGCAGGCGTGAAGTAGAGTAGCTTTTTCCTTTTCCTTCTTTTTCTTTTGTAATAGAGTAGATCTTTTTGTAATCGGGCCTTCGTGCCTGTGATTCTCGCTAGCTGTTTTGTTTTTGTAACCTGGCGAATGAATGAAATTTCTTTTTCTGTCCGTTTGTGTGCCTTGTCTCTTTTTGTTTGAATTTTACTTGGTATCCTTTGAGTAACTTGTGCGGGCGCGCACTTCCCTTTTACATCTTCGCGAGTAGCCTATCCCCAGTCCCCCGAGTATGTGGGCGGGCGGGGTAAGGACAAACAAATGCAACAGTGGTCACACTTAATGAAAGTACAAAGTAAGGTCTAATGAAAGTACTTCCTTAAGTGCTGGATGTTCCATGGGTGGCGTAGTCGTTGACCCTGCATGTCCCTAAGGTAGAAAGTGCTGTCGCTTATCACTTCGTCAACGACGTATGGGCCTTCCCACAACGGGGGAAGCGCCTTCACTTTCTGTTGGATCGCCTTCATCACCCAGTCCCCCAGTTGGATTGGGCGAGCCCGTATGCGCTGATTGTATAGTCGGGCGATCCTCTGCTTGTTTGCGGCGTTGTGCAGGTGCGCCATGTCTCTTCGTTCCTCCAACAGATCATTATTGAGCCTTAGCCCCTCATTGTTCGTGCGCGGGTCGTACCCCTCGATCCGTGGGCTCTGATGGGTAATTTCTAGGGGTAGCACGGCCTCCGTTCCGAACGTCAGGCTGAACGGGGTCTCACCTGTAGCTGCATTGGCCGTCGTTCAGATGGACCACAGGATTTCTGGAACGACCTCGGGCCAGCGCCCGTAACCCGCATCTCCAGGTTCGATGTCCTCGATTTTTCTCTTGATGCCAGACTTGATGATTTTGTTCGCTGCTTCCACCTTTCCGTTCGTCTGGGGGTGCGCTGGCGATGCGAAGATGAGGTCCGTTCCCTGGCGCTTGCAGAAGGCTATCAGTCTAGGGTTGTTGAATTGTGGCCCGTTGTCTGTGATGATGCTGATCGGCGTCCCATAGCGACAGAAGAGGAAGCGTTCCACCTTCTCCGTGGTGATCTTCGCCATGGGCTGGGCTTCGATGAACTTCGTGTGGTAGTCGATGATGACGATCAGATACCTATATTGACCTTTCGATTTCGGAAGCTCTCCGATCAGGTCCAGTCCCCACTGTGCGAATGGAACGGGCGACAGAAGGATGGACAGTCGGACGGCGGGCGCATTGTGGTGATGTGCGTGTAGCTGGCACTGGTGACACTTGCTTGTCAGTGCCGTGGCGTCTGCGTGGATGGTGGGCCACCAGAAACCATGCCGAAGGGCCTTGTGCGCGATCGATCTGGCGCCTGCGTGATGGCTGCACGTGCCCGAGTGGATCTCCTTCAAGATTGAGCTGCCCTTTGTTGGAGTGACGCACTTGAGGCTCGCCCAAGTCCGCCCTTGTCTGTAAAGTGCCCCATCCCGCATGCTGAAATTGGCCGCCCGTGCGATGATGGTCCTGGCCTCTCTCTTATCCCGTGGCAGTTCTCCCTTTGTCTTGTAGGCAATGAGCACGTCCATGTAACTATGTTCGCGCGGCTCGATTGCCAGAACCTGCTCCGCTCCTGAGATGCTTGGTCGTCGCAGCACCTCGACGATACGCTGCCCCGGCCCTGTGTGTACGGGCGCCGTGGCCAATCGGGTCAATTTGTCTGCCTTCACGTTGAATCCCCGACGTATGTGGCTGATGTTGACGTATTTGAATCCCTTGATCAACGCCTGCACATACTTCAGATAGGCGATCATGGACTTCTCCTTCGCCTGGAATTCCCCTCCGACCTGGCTCACCACCAGCTGTGAGTCGCTGAATATGTTGAGGTCGGGTGCCTCCGAATTCTTGGCCAGTTGCAGACCCGTAATGAGCGCTTCGAACTCGGCCTCGTTGTTTGTCGCCTTGAATTCGAATTTGAGGGCGTATTCCGCGTTTACCCCTCCTGGCCCAGTTAAGATTATGCCGGCGCCGCTCACCTTCTTTGTGCAGGACCCGTCGACGTAGAGGTTCCACTCCGACAATGGTCGCTCCTTGACCTCCGGTTTGTCGGACGCCTCTACCGTCAGACCATCGGGTGCTTGGGCCGGCGCCCCTTCTGCCTCCGTATACTCGGCGATGAAGTCTGCTACGGCCTGCCCCTTGATTGCCGTGCGGGGTTTGTACTCGAGGTCGAATTCACTAAGTTCGATGACCCACTTCGCCAGGCGGCCGCTATGATCGGGCGATTGGAGTATTTGGCGCAAGGGCACGTTGGTGAGGATGTGGATGCTGTGCGCCTGGAAGTATGGCCTCAACCGTCGGGCAGCAGTTACGAGCGCGAGCGCCATCTTCTCGATTGTCGGATATCGTGTCTCAACGCCTGTCATGCCCTTCCCTGAGAAGAAAACCGGCAACTCCGTGCAGTCCTCCCTGCGGACGAGGGCAGAACTGACGGCCGTGAGGGAAGCAGCCAAGTAGAGGTACATGACTTCCCCTCGGACGGGCCTGGAGAGGAGCGGAATGGATGCCAGGTATTCCTTGATTTGAAGGAAAGATTCCTCACACTCGAGCGTCCACACAACCTCGCGCTTATTCGTCGTTCGCAGGGCTTTGAAGAATGGGGCGCATCTGTCCGAGTAACGCGAGATGAAACGGTTAAGGGAAGCGAGCTTTCCCGTGAGGCTCTGCAGGTCCACCCTCTTGACGGGCGGCTTCATGTCGATGATTGCTTTGACCTTGGCTGGCGCGGCTTCGATCCCCCGCTGGCTGACAATGTACCCCAGGAACTTGCTGTTGGTGACTCCGAAGGTGCACTTGGCGGGGTTCAGCCTCATGCCGTTCTTGATGAGGACGTCGAGCACAGTCCCCAAGTTTCGGACGTGGTCGGCCGCCTGGACGCTCTTCACCAATATGTCGTCCACGTACACGTCTACGATGTTGCCAATCAGGCCATGAAACATCGTGTTCATGAGCCTCTGGTACGTGGAGCCGGCGTTCTTTAGCCCGAAAGGCATGACAACATAGCAATAAAGGCCCTTGTCTGTGACAAACGTTGTCGCCTCCTGGTCCGCGGGGTCCATGAAGATTTGGTTGTAGCCTGAGTAAGCGTCCATCATCGATAGGAGCTCGTGCCCTGCCGTCGCGTCTACCAGCTGATCGATCCTCGGCAGCGGGAAGCTGTCCTTTGGGCACGCCTTGTTGAGGTCGCTGTAATCGATGCACATTCTCCATTTCTTGTTGCTCTTTTGCACCATTACAGCGTTGGAGATCCACTTGGGATAATCCACCTTCCGGATGAACCCGATGCCAAGTAATCGGTCCACCTCCTCATGCATGGCTGCGTAGTGCTCTGCTTTGTACGCCCGCCTCTTCTGCTTCACTACCCGGGCGCTGGCGCTGACGCTCAGCCGATGGGATATGATATTCGTGCTGATCCCGGGCATGTCTTTATACGACCAGGCGAACACTTCCTGCTTCTCTTTCAGCAGCGCGATCAGTCGTTCGGCTATCGCGGGGGCCAATGATGCCCCGATCTGGACCGTCCTCTCCGGGTGTTCGGAGGATAGCTGGATCGTCCTCAGCTCTTCGCGCTCGGGGACGGGTGATACGGCCATCAGTCCGTCGCGGGGATCGTCGGGTACTTCTGATCCTGGCGCGGGTTCCAGGGCGAGGACCTCATGCTTGTCTCGAGGTTTCGTTGTTTCCTCGTTGCCGTATCCCCGGACATACCCGACTCCGTGCTCGGTTGGGAACCGTCCTAAGAGCATGTACCCTGCGGTGATCATCCTTAACCTGCAGATCCCTGGCCTCCCGAGTATGGCGTTGTAGGGGGAGGGGGTGTCCATGATGATGAAGTCCGTCCGGATTTCGCTGTGCGGGGAGTTGGGCGCGCCAATTTCGACTCGGAGGCTGTCACTCCCAATCGGATACGATGTTTCGCCCGTGAAGCTGGCCACGCACTCGTGGTCCTGCGTCATCTTACGTGCGGGCCTTCCGAGCGCCTTGTATGCGTCGAAATATATCACGTTCACGGACGCCCCATTGTCTACCAGCACCCTCTTCACAAGGAATTGGTCGATGATTGCGTCGATCACGAACGGTAGGGTGCTGTCCTTTGGGTTCTCCTCCTCGTCCCTCGCTGTGAAGCTAATGGTGGGCGCCTCTTTCCTTCCTGTTTTCGGCGCTCTCCCTGCCCCGATCGCCAGCACTTCTCTGCTCGAGCGATCGGGCGATGATGTTCTCTCCTTGCGCTTGCCCCCGGATATCGTGTTGATAGTCCCACGGGTCCCGGCGTTCGTCTGGCGTTGTCGTCCTCCCGTCCTGGGAGGGACGGGGCGACCGTTCTTCTTCATATCCTCGAGGGCCCTCCTCAGCATGGGACAGTTGTTGGTGTGGTGGGTGGCGGCGTTGTGGTACTCGCACCAAATGCTCGGGATTCAGCCGACCGGGGCCATTGCTACCGTTACGTCGCTTGGTGGTGGGAGCCGGCGTCGATGTAGGTGGAGAAGCTGCTCGAGCGACTGCCCGTTGATCGTAAAGACCTCCTGTCCCGCCGACCGGCGATGCGAAGCTGGCGGTAGATGGGCGCCCTGCTGCGCCGGTCCCATCGCCCGGTGGTAGTGGTTGTCCTGGTGGTTGTGGGAGAACGGCTTCTGATTATTCTGCCCTGGCGCGTCCCGATACCTCTTGTATCCTTGGATTGGCGTCCCTCCGTCGTCCGAGGGCCGTCGAGGCTGAGCGTTCTCCTCCGGTCTATTGGTGCTAGACTCGGAGGCGGACCCGTACACTCGCGTCTCCACTAACGCCTTCTGTACAACCAGGTCCATGATCTCGTCGTAGTCGAGATGCTTCTTCCTTACTAGTTTCTCTACGAATGGGGTGGCGAGTAGGTTGTCCATCAGGGCTACCTTGGCCACTCGCTTATCAAGGTCCCTACATGTGCTTGCGAGCGTCCTCCATCGGTTGATGTAGCTTGACAGACTCTCGTCCATCCCCTGGCAGACCTTGAGGAGGATGCCCGCGGTGTTGTATTTCCCCTGGAGCCTGTAGCGCTTCTGAAAGCTCTCCGCCAGCTCGAGGAATGAGTGGATGGACCCTGGCAGGATCTCGTAAAACCAGCTCCGCGCTTCCTCCGCCAGCGTTTCCTGAAACAAGAAACACAAGGTTGGGTCCGAGTACCGGGTTCCGTCCGTGGTGCATCGAAACTCGTCCACGTGCGCGCGCGGATCTCCGCTCCCGTCGAACCGAGCGATCTTAGTTATCTTCTCATGGGGGTCCCTTCCCCTCTCCAGTATATGCGCTGAGAACGGACTGACCCGGGGGGCGAACGTCCCGCCCTGACCGGTCAGCTTGTCCTTGCGCAGGCGCGAGACTTCCTCCGCCAGTTCTTCCATCTTCTGAAGGATCAGAGCGTTGTTCGTCGGGGGCGCCGACTCTTCCACGGGTGAGGGCGCTCGAGCCGCCTGGGCGTTGGTCCTGGCGAACGGGTGCTGTCCTTCGCTGGCGGTCTCCTAGGTCTCCTCGTGCTGTTCCATCTGCTGACTGATGAGTGCGTCCAGTCGTTCCTCCAACCTCTGGCGGATTTGGCGCTCCTCTGCTCTCTCGAGCGCCGCATCCCGTAACTCCTGGACCAGGCTGCTGATGCGCCCCTCGTCATCGTTCCTGTCGGTCGCCAGTACATTCTGCCCCTGTGAGTCTGGCGGCGTCTCCCCATCGGGCGTGTTGCTGCCGTTAGTCACCGGGTTGAGCATGTGGACCTTTGGTTTTTGTGGTGTTTATACGAGGTTTGCAATTTGTAAGTTTCCCACAGACGGCGCCAGATGTTTCTACCGAATTACGCGCGGGGGCGTAACGGGGCAGAAGCAACACGAATAGATTTCCTTCCTCCTCCTGGTGCGTCCGAATGGTGGGGCTGTTCGGATGGACGGGCGCTCTCTCTCCGTGCGTGCGGGCTCCTTCTTCCGCCGGGTGATTCTCCTTTCGGGCGCTTCCTCTTCTCCTGTCGGGTGATCGGGTGTGCGCGTTCGGGTGCGGCTGTTAGAAGAATACAACAATGAAACAGGCGGTCATGGGTCGAGACGGGGTGACCCGCCTTCAACGCTCCGATGCCTAAGTCAGATGATGTATTGGATATAACAGTCAAGCGAACGTGCGAGTAGATAATGTTTGAGTCGAGTGAATTGGTGTGTTGGGACGTGAATGAGTGTGTGAATTCGTCAAGATGGAACGAATGGGATGATCTTACCTGTAATAAATACCTTACATATATAGGTGGTTGAGATTGGTGCTCACTTGTGCTCTTCGATGTGGGACTGGTGTGGCTCTGCTGGTGTGTGATCCGTGCGTTCGAGCGTGCGCCTGGCGGGCGCGTGTGCGCTCGGATGGAGTGGGTCTGGTGAGTGAAGTTGGAGCCTCCTTGGTGGTCTTGCGTGTGGTGTGGTAGGTGTCGCTAATCTGCTTAAGTGGATAAATATGTTAATCGTACAACTAATGATGTAATACTAACATGCCGTTTTCGTGGTTCATATGTTTTACGGGGTTCATATATAACTAACTCATTCCATGTATATAATATACACAAAGGTTTTTCGTTCTCTCTTATTTCGTTCGTTCGACATAAACTTAGTAAGTGTTGGCTAGTTCGATCCCCCTTACCTCTCTAACTGTGTGTTTAGTCCGAGAGACACGATCTGTTTTAACAATATAAATGGATGTGTGACCACTAATCTGGGTCTATGGCGAGTCACAATAATTGATGAACGTGTATATGTACCCGTATGAATATCCAAAATTATACGCACATTATAGTAAATGACACTAAATTAGAATAGTTTACGAAAAATGGATCTTCCCTATCTAGCCAGCCTTATTGGACTCGCCTCCTTCTATGTATGACATTGACTGATCTACTACTTGTTGAGGGAAGAAGGATCACGTGCCTGCCGGATTACTTAGTTAAGCAAATGACAAGTGAAGTGTGTTTTGTGTGGTGTGTGTTATGTGCCGTCGATCGATCAAACTTGACCTGATTTGTAACGTTTTGGTTCTCTCATCTTACCTACCAAACAACCGGGTACCTAAAACCCACATGGACCTGCACAGTGTACAAAAACGAATATACGACCATATTTCACTCATGCTGTATAGGTGCAAATTAAGAGATGTCATTAGTTGGGATTCCAGAAAGATGATAGTTTGAAAGAAGAAGCAGCATATCCAAAGGTTCTCAGGTGAACATATAGTTTACCTTGAACTTATAGACAAAACTCACACCTTCCCTGTTTGCACAGCACGTGCCCCCAATCTACAAATGAATTCATGTTGTTCGGGGTGAACATTATTCACCACAGCCATACTGCAACATCTCGTATCTTTTTCAATTTACACCTTTGTTAGACACCCAGTGAAACATCCAAGGGATCAGCAAGTTTGTTTTACTATAAAAAAACAAAAGATATTTTCGTAAAATTTAATAAGTATCTTAATGTTCAAGAATGAAACGGTATCATTTGACAGCGTAAGTCAGACCGTTGATGAGCATGGAACGGTAACATTTGACAGGTCTCATTGCATTATTCTTGATGGGAAAGGAAGATGCGTTATGAAAGGGGAAAGATTGAGGGATCATTGCTATTGCGTTCGAGCCAACAAGAAGTTGGAATCAAAAATCTGCTTTCAATCTTTATCACAAGAAAGTTTGCTCGATCTATGACATAGGAGGATGTGCCATCTCAATCATCAAGATGTGGTGAAGCTGTCTTCAAAGGATGGTGCTCGAGGATTCCTCAAACTGACCGGGAGGGTAGCAGGTATGTGTGGAGACTACAAGATGGGTAAGCTATCCCGAACATTTGATCCTACCTTGAATGCAAAACCTACTTCTAATATGCTTGAATTACTTCACCTAGACTTGGTAGGACCCGTAGAAACTGAAAGCATTGGTGGAAAGAAATATGTGCTTGTTGTGGTTGATGATTACTCTAGGTTTACATGGGTGATGTTTCTTAGTGATAAGAACCAAAGTCAAACTTTTGGAAAGTTTTTTGAGCTTGCAAAAAGGATTTCAAATGAAAAGTTGTCTGAGAATAAGTGCATCATTAGGATTAGGACTGATCATGGAACCGAATTTGAAAACTCCTCTTTTGCTGAATATTGTGAGGAGCATGGTGTGCATCGTGAATTTTCTGCCCCCATTACTCCACAACAAAATGGGATTATTGAAAGGAAAAATAGAGTTTTGGTTGAAATGGGTAGAGTGATGCTTAGCTCGGCTAATTTACCTCATATGTTTTGGGTTGAAGCCGTGTACAATGTATGCTATATAGTTAACCGTGTGATTCTTAGGCATGGCACAAACAAGACACCATATGAACTATGGAAAAGGAAGAAGCCCAATGTGTCACATTTTAAAGTCTTTGGTAGTCCTTGTTTCATTTATAGAGATAGGGAATACTTGACAAAATTTGATGCCAAATGTGATCGAGGTATTTTTCTGGGTTATGCATTGAATAGCCGTTCTTACCGTGTTTACAACAAAAGAACTTACAAAATCATAGAAACAGTTAATGTGGCTATCAATGATTCACTTGTGCGCTCTCACAATCATTCTCTTAGAACGGTGCAGGAAGAGAATACATGTATTAATGCTGGAACAACTCCTACTGCTCTGGACACGCCTATAGATGAGCAAAATCCCATTCCTGATGATGTATCCTCAGATACGGAATCTGATTCTGAAGGTGCCGGGATAGATCAGACCCTTTCCATCCAGAAGCCATGACACACTGGTAAGAGGCAAGTCCAGAACCATTCTCCCTCTGATGTGATTGGTACTATTGATGAACCAAGAAAGACCAGAAGCAAGGTGAACAAGTTTGTAAGTAACTCGGTTACTCTCAAAAGTTTTCTTACTATACATAGGTTGGTCATCAATCGAATCTCTTGCTTTGGTTTTGTGTCAAATGTTAAACCTAAGAACATTAGGGCTTAAAGATTTTGATTGGATTGTGGCCATGCAAGATGAATTGAACCAATTTGAGAAAAGTAAAGTGTGGCATCTTGTCTCAAGACCTAAAGATAAAAATGTTATTGGTACAAAATGGGTCTTTAAGAACAAAACTGATGAAAATGGAATCATAACTAGAAACAAGGCTAGGCTTGTTGTTCAAGGTTACTCTCAAATAGAAGGTCTAGATTTTGATGAAACCTTTGCTCCTGCAACTAGGCTTGAATCTGTTAGACTTCTCTTAGCCATTGCCTGTTTTCTAAAGTTTGATTTGTTTCAAATGGATGTCAAAAGTGCTTTCTTAAATGGAATTCTGAAAGAGGAAGTGTATGTAGAACAACCTCCGGGATTCAAGAACCCTTCTTTTCCCGACCATGTTTTCAGGCTTGACAAAGCCCTTTATGGGCTGCAACAAGCTCCTAGGGCTTGGTATGAAAAATTGTCCACACATCTGATTGATCATGGGTATGTACGAGGATCTATTGACAAGACCATGTTTGTCAAAAGTACCTCTCAACATATGATTATAGCACAAGTTTATGTTGATGATGTGGTTTTTGGCTCTACTTCCCTAAAGCTTATGGAAGAGTTTATTGCTCTAATGAAACAAGAATTTGAGATGAGCTTATGTGGTAAACTGAACTACTTCTTGAGACTTCAAGTCCAGCAAAGGAAGGATGGTTTGTTCATCTCGCAGGAAAAATATGCAAAAGATCTGGTGAAGAAGTTCGAGATGGAAACCTCCTCTCCCATCCGGAACCCCACGGGTACTTCATGCAAGATCAGTGCTGATCTGGAAGGTATTGATGCAGATCAGACCCTCCACAGGAGCATGATCGGTAGTCTCCTCTACCTCACGGCCAACAGGCCCGACATCTCCTTCAGTGTGGGTGTTTGTGCTCGGTATCAAGCCAATCCCAAGGAATCTCATGTGAAGGCTGTGAAGCGTATTATTCGATACGTTTCAAGTACAAGTAACTTTGGCATTCAGTACACATCTGATACTAATACGAACATTGCACCTTACTTGAATTCGGATTGGGCTGGAGATGCCACGGATAGGAAAAGTACATCGGGTGGATGTTTTTTTGTTAGAAACAACTTGGTCTCGTGGCATAGCAAGAAGCAAAATTGTGTGTCTCTATCTACAGCTCAAGCAGAGTACATTGCGGCTGGAAGCAGTTGCACTCAACTTCTTTGGATGAAACACATGTTAAGTGACTATGGATTTCAGCAAGGTATGCTATCCCTGTTTTATGACGATACTTCTGCCATAAACATCTCAAAGAATCCTGTGCTGCATTCTAGGACTAAGCATATAGAGATCAGATATCATTTCATCCGAAATTTGGTAGAAGAGAATCAACTTGAATTAACCTTCATTCCTACTGAAAAACAATTAGCTGATTTGTTTACAAAGCCTTTGGACAACCTACGTTTTGAAAGTCTTAGAAAGGCTATTGGTGTGTGCACCATTACATAATCTCTTCCTCTCTCACTATGTTGCTTTTTGTTCTGCACTTCTGTTCATTCGCTTGTTTTTAAATAAACAGCAATAAAAAGATAATGTTATGTAGTCTGGGATATGAGCTTACTGTTGTATCCTCCGGATTGTTTTTGAACTTGACCTAAAGTGCTGTGTCCTTATTTCATGTATCTTGATAAACACTTGCTGCATTTTTCACTTGTGTATATGCATCTATGCCTTCAAGGATGTTAGTGCTTGTGGTCTAAATCATTCTTAGAATTAGAAAGAATCTTTGCACACTAAAGTAAATCTTGTGGGGAGCACATTATTTGAGTTAGAAAACTGGGATGAGCTGGACCGGTTACTAAATAACTAAGCTATGAACATATGGTGATTATTGTCAAATGAATAAAGTAAATGAATGGGCTAGTCTTTTGCTGGGTGCACCTTAATCGGAACCAGTGGGGATCCCCGAGATGTTATCTATCCTTCGATGGGTTCAGACTAGTTATCCATCGAGTGTCCTTGATACACATATTATTCCTTCGAGCATTGCGCTCAGAGCATGATGATAACTACTCTGCTACATGGATCTATGAGGACGTATTTCTTAGATAAGCTCTTGGCTAAATCTAAAAATGATGGCAAAAGTGCCTTGAAGTTAAGTGACAATGGCCAAAGGCTAAGTTGGGACAAAGTCCTTGATATGTTGAAATTCCAGAAGCTCTGTAAAGGTTGTGATAAAGTCACATGGTTACTCTTGATGTCCTTATTCCATTTGATGCTCCAAACTTGTACCCCTTAGATTAAAACTTCTCACACACACACTTCTTATGATTCCAAGGACTGATCTTTAAGAACATGGCATTTATGTCACTTAATAGTCATACATTCATGTGAAAAATTTGAGCCTTCAAGACATATGAAAAATAGGTGTCACATTTTTGTGAGTCATGCTCAAACTTTTTCTGTTTTTGGGATATGACTTCTTCTTCCTAACCAAAGGTTGTGAACTGTAAAATCTTATTCTCCATTCTGTTGTTGTCTTTATTTATTTCATGCACTCTGTGAGGGGGAGATTTCATTGTTTGGTATATACATTGGTACCTTGTTCTTTTGAGATTCATGGTTGTCAAAAGTCTTGCAAATTTGCTCTCGTGTTTTTAAGAAAGGATGACCTGCTACCTTTGGTAAAAGACTGTTGGTTATGATACTTTACACATGTGGTTCTGTGTGGTTCTGTCTGTCTCCCTAGCTAGACAAGTGTCCCATCTTTTCCCATCTATCAGAACGTCACTTCATGCACGGTTCACTTTTTGATTTTGAATTGTTTACGTTTTGGGTGGGAACGCTTCCCTAGAACCTCTCTTCTTCTTCCTTCTTTACTCTGCATACCATTTACCTTCCTCCCATTCTCCTCTCAACTCCTAGCAGTTTCCTCAAAATGAACTCCGCTCCCTCATCTTCCTCACCCTTAAACTGAACCGAAACCGCCATCGTCGCATTCATGGATCTCTTGGCGTGTCCCATTGCCACCGCTCCGGTACCGACCTCTCCGTCCTCACCCACCGCCAAAACCTCCTCGGTAAATCCTTCTCTAGCCGTCCCTTCACCTATTCCTCCACCTTCTGATTCTCCCTCGAGACCTAGGGTTCCTGTTTCCACCTACCAGCGCAAGCGGGCTTAGATACCCAAGCCCAAAACCAAATCGGTCTGCAACCTCACGGTCCCCTCTGACAACTCTCTGGTTCCTGCCTCTTCTGTGCCAAATCGGATCCAGTTCCTACCGCTCCACCCTCTCCGATTCATCTTTCGCCGCCGCAACCCTCGGTTCTTGGGAAGCGCAAGGCCTTGGCCTCTGTGCCCAGAACAGTGAGTTCTTCTTCCTCACTCTCGGGTTCCTCATCTGATTGGGAGTTCTCTCCTCCACCGGCCAAGCGGGTAACCCGGTTTACTGCCCCATCTCGGACCCAGACTCCCTCATCCTCTTGGGCTCGTAAGGGTCCCGCCGCTAAGGGCAAGGCTGCCGCCTCTTGCTCTCGCCCCAAGGGAAAGGCTCCGGTCAACCGACCCGGTGAGACTCCACTTTTGCCTCCCCGAGAACACTTTGTCTCCAGTACGGCTTTCAATCTTTTTGGTTATGTCACTATGAATCGGCATATTGTTGGTGAACGGCCAATTGCTTTTGACACCCTGCATCCTCAGTTCCTGGCTCTCGTATCTGATCTGGGCTGGGAATCTGCTCTCACCTCCCTTCCTCGGTGCAACCACACTCTCATCCAGGAGTTCTACGCGAACTTCCCTCTGGACACTCCAGACAAGGTGAAGATGCATTCCAAGGATGCTATTCTGGTTACTGTTCGTGGTGTTCTGGTGAACATTTCTCCCTCCAGGTTTCGTTCTCTGCTTCATCTCCCCATTACTCAGGATTCTGGGTTAGCCCAGGTTAGGGATTTCATCTCCACCACTTCTATTGACGATCTGGCTGCACGACTATATACTTCTGCACCTTATGCCCCTGTTGGTTCTTCCTTTCTCACCAGCAGATGCATGACTGAGTGGTTCAAGGCACTAGGTTTTTTGGTCCGCTCCCTTCTTGTCCCGGCCACCCAGACCAGCAAGATTCCCAAGAAGCAGGCTTCTCTCATCGCCTACCTCAACCAGCGCCCCCTTCTGCCTCAATTCCCTGCTGAATATTTTATCTATCAAGCCATTTGGACTGCTGGGGTTAAGCACCGCGATTTTCTCACCAAATCCTTAGTCTTTCCTTCTTTGATCACTCTCTTCTGCGCGGATGCTGGTGTTCCTCTCTAGTCACAGGATGTCATGGGTCCAGAACTGGCAATAGTGGATGCTCTCACCATTTGCAAATCTGCTCATCAATCTCAGGAGTATGTTGAGCCCATGGAGCATACCTTCCTCAAACGTGACTTCCAGGCCATGCTCTCCACTGCCGTCTTTGATTTGAAGGAATACTTTGATGACCGAGTAAATGCCGCCAAGACTGAGCTTCTCTTTGTGCTTGCGAGTCACCCTGCTTCCTCTCCTGCCACTCGGGATGTCTCTGGGTCCACCCATCCCGGCTCTGCTACTGTATCATCTAGCAGCTCTGCTGCATCATCTAAGGGGGAGTCCGGTCAGGAAATTGGGGTTGATGAAGATGATGAAGACTGCTGATTGCATTATATGTTTCCTTTCTGCTTTGTAGTATTGTCATATGTTCTTGTTGTTGCTCTATCCTGAACTCTTTATGGTTGTTTTTGTTTGTACACTGCCGCGGATGTTGCGTACTCTTTATCAGATTGCTTTGTTGGTTCTGTTTGGTGTGTTTGGTTTGCGCTCCATTTCTGGCCTCTCTATTTCCTTTGTCATTCTTGACAAAAAGGGGGAGAACAATGTACCATATGTTGGTTTGTACTCTTTGTTGTTTTCACTTGATCTTATGAGATTATGTGCAGGTTAGTGGAACTGTTGTGTTTTGTTAGGAATGCCAAAGGGAGAGATTGAAGGCATACTGTTGTAGTTGGCACTTCCTAGCTATTATCAAAACACATCTCAGTGTAAATCAACAAAGAATAGCCGAAGAACCAACCTTATCTCAATGGAAATCAGGTAGTTCATTCATATGCATGTCATAAAGTTTTTCACTGAGGATGACACCCTTGCTACATATCCCAGACCTTTCTGGGTTGCCCTAAAAATAGATAGCCGTTAGTGGCTTGTTTTCAATTTTTCCAGAAAACATAGTAAACTTCCATCCAGTTTGTTAAAAGCTTTCTAGGACAGCTTTAATCGTTGACTTACCTCTCTAACTTAGATTAGATAGTTTGTCACTTAATTAGTGTTGGTTAACTCAAAATCGTTGACATTTCTTCCTTGTTTTTGTTGAAAAACTTTCTCAAAAACTGGGTTGTTGAGTTGACCTCTGGGCAGAGCTGCTTTCTTTGGTTTCTAGGGAAGAGTCTATACTTTTCTATGGTATTGTCTTTTCCTTGTGTTGTGACAGCCACATTTCTTCCTCGGTTTCTCTCTCGGACCGGTGGATCTTAAGAAGCAGTGTTTTATCCACGGGTCCCTTTCCAGCGACCACACATGTGCTTGTCACTTCGTATCTCGACTTGTGTGGACGGCTAGTGCCGTTTTCCTTGGGTTGTGTACTGTTTCTTTTCAGCCTACTTGTACACACCAAATAGCCTCTTACCTCTACTTGTGACCAACGTACAAAACGGGGCTGCTGGGTTTATGTGCATGGCTGTACCACCTATATAAGGATTAGGTCTTCCTTAGTGAGAGGTTGGTTGAGTGAGTATTATTTTGGGTGATTCTTTGAGAGCACAAAATCTGTGTAGTTTTCTCTCATCTCTTTTCTTCCCCTTCTGTGTCTTTACTTGCTCTTTGTTGTGCATGTAAGTCATAGATTATCATTCACAAAAACCATTTTCAAAACCCATATGCATCATTGCATAAGTGCATTTCATTGAGATAGGTATGGAGATGCTCAACCCGGAAAAGTAGATCAAGAAGATTTAACTTACAAATAGTTAAGATCTAAGTTGATGCTTCTAGACACTTTCCAAGTTGTAAAAACATAAGTCAAGTAGTGTAGCTCTGTTTAGAACTGGTAATCAGACTAGTTAGGATAGTATACGGGTTATGTATCCTCAGAGTACAAGTGTCTTGTAATTGTGTGTATGCTACTTTGTAGTGGAAATGTTTGTCCCTCAAGAGTTAGGAGCACGTAGTTTTCCCCTGGTTGCAGTGTTTCTGCGTTAACAAAAACATCCTCGTGTTATTCTTTACTTATTGCTTTTTCAGTTCAATTACTCGTATAATGTCATTCGGGATAGGTTGTCATTTTGCTATCCCCGAGTATAATTTAAGCGAAAAAGTTATAAAAAGTCTATTCATCTCCCCCTCTAGGACCTTTACAAACAACAACATGTGGTTGAGTTGCAAATAATTTTACTTTGGAACTCCATGAGAGTTCAAAAAAATCCTTTTGAAAAAATGATTTGTGAAGAATTTTAGTTTGTGTTGGGCCCAAAAAAATAGGGTCAACTTAAAAAGAACCCGACCCGTTTTACCATCCGCTAAGGGCCAAGACGATGCCGCAGAGAACGGCAGAGAGCCAAAGATTTGTTTTTGTACTTTTTGGATGGTGCTTTGTTGTTTCAGAAGTCAGATCATCTTCATTCTGGGCACTTCGGATTCAGCAATAACATCAGCAACGACGCAATCCTCAGGTTTATTTATGTGTTTCTCTTTCCAAGTTTTACCCTTTGAAGTCAATTTTCCGATTCATTCTTCATCCTTGGTTCTATGTTTTTGATACCTCATTTGCTTTCTAAATGAAACTAGCGATTATGTACTTTATTGGAATCAATTGTTATTATCAAAGATTTCTCCTTTATGCTCAATTGTGTTATATTGTCATTGCATTAGATTAGATTGTGGGTGATTATACACTCATGCAAGATTGATACTTTATTTTCTGAATTTCAGTTTATATATACATTGATTTTTTTTTTACTTTTATTGTTTATTGTGTACATTGTACTGTCATGAAAATAAGTATAAGTACGGTAAAACTTCGATAATTTAATATTCGATTAATTAATAACCTCAATGAAATAATATTTTTTGTCGGTTCCAACTCGAGAATTTGAGTATTTATTTAATACTTGATTAATTAATAACCTTTTATTAATAAATTTTGTCTATCCCGAAGTTATTAATTTATCGAGGTTTTACTGTATTGCTTATTTGGTTTGTAATTAATTACCAATTGTTGGGATTTCCTTCAACATACACAGCTCAGTCACTATATTTTATTTTTCATAAACATATCAACTTTACAGGACCAGCTCCTCCTCATTTGTAATATTGAATGGAATGGACCGTTTGATTCTCCTTCACCGATCCTGATTGAACAATGGGCCTTTCCCTTTGCAAATCTGCACATGAAAATGAATTTCGTTAAAGTTAACAATGTTTTTTTGCATTATATGGAGCATATGTTCATTGCAATTTGGTGTTCTCCTTTTTGAAGTTATGCTATAACAAGTGTGGCTTTGCTCGCCATCCAGTTTATAATCAGTGTTGTGAGGCTTTTCATGCAATGTCTTTCATTTTGAGTGTCCATTGCTGACTTTCGTATTCTAGTGTACTTGTACTGAGATAAGATTCCATATCGTGTTGCCAAAAAATTGTCAGAACAATGACACTATTTAATCTAGTATTCTTATATTTGTTGTATGCAGAACACTCAATGAAAAATTGGGTTTTAACTGAATTATCAATGTATAACAACTTTTTTTCATGCATGTTTGCATACTTCTGGTTTCTACATAATCTCATTTTAATCTCGTGGCTAAATGTGAAGAGCTGCTGGGCTGGTGGTGATTGATCTATCTTATTGTTCTGTCTCTACTGTCAGATGGTGCAGATTATGGAGGATATGGAGATTGATGACGTTGTTATACCTGACACACCAACTGATAGATTAGCAGCCAGACGTGGCATTTGCAGGGAATCTGTTGGAAAAGTCTGTAGCTCACCATCAGCATGTAATTTGAATAGTTCACACTTTGCTGATGAGAAATATGGGAATGGTCCAAGGGTCAAGGATAGATATGTGTATGAAAATGGGCGTAGCCGAAGTCTTGTTATTCGGCCTCCGAGAAATTCTTCCAATCTGACATTTAAGACAGGCAGCGACTCTTATGTTCTCTCCTCAGGAGACAATTCTTTTTCTTCCCAGAATAGTCACCTCTTCAGAAGACCAGCAGTTGGCAGAAACTCTAGTAGCGAGGCCAAACATTTGTCTGGGACTGAAAATTTGGACAAAGGAAAGTCTATAAGCATAAAGTCATCCTCTAGATCATTTGGTTTCCCAGAAAACAAAGAAGTTCTTGATTTAACCGAACATAATGGTCATACCCAAGTATGCAAAAAGTTTTTTCTACACGGAAATTCCAAAGATGTTGCTGAAGGCACAAGAAACTGGCAAATAGCGTCAGTTGGCAGTTCTACTGATTGCACAGAAAGACATTCCGAGAGATCTAGATATGCTAACAAGGCGAAGGAAAAAATAGATAACAGTAGATATAATGGTCCGGGCTTAGCCGTTTCTCTAGAAAAACGGGTTGGTCTACCTACTGAGCCTCACTGCAAAGCAGAGCATCAAAACCCCATGGCTCTTCATTCTTTTACCCTGCCAAAAGTCAGCGGCCAGAAAAGGTTGGTACGGAATGGCTGTATTTCCCCACACAACATAGCGACAAGGTCTAAACAAGTAGATGTAGATCATGATAACAGTTCCAAGAATATGGAACATAGTAAAGCTGTCAATGCGGTTTCCAATAGTTCCCCATCTGTCATAGATGTAAGTGATATGGTTATTGAAGACAATAAAAGGGAAAGAGTGAAAGGGAAAGGAGTAATGGTCCAATCATCTACACCAAAGGAGAATTGCCCAAGATTTGATCGTACATCAACCAGGTATTTTGTTGAAGATGCTTCAAAGTATTTGCTATATTTATGTAAAGTCTGATGAGTTACGTAAATGTGTCATGCAGCTGTATGTAGTTTGATTCCAATTTAAAGAGTTGCCTTTGCCATCTTTTCCTGTATGTAGCTAAACATAGGGTGCTTCATGTTTTGAAAACCCTTGTACCAGTCGTAATTTTTCAGTCTATCCCTTTATGTTTTAATAGTAGTGGTTTTCCACCAATCAGGTTGGTAATTTCAGTCTTCCCCTGACAGTGTTATATCTATAACCTGTCATCTGTTGTTATTTTAATTTCCAATATCTTGAAACCTCTTAACATGATATGTTTTTGCAGCAGTCTTGTGAGTGATAATAACAACGCTAATAGGACCAGTCATGTTGATAGAGATATATCTGGATGCTCTGAGAAAATAGGTGGGTGGAGAAGTACTCACAATCGTTCAAGTTTATTGAACCCTCTTTTAGATGATTCAAACGAGGATCTTCCCAGAACAATTAATGGTGTAGGCAACTTTGTAAATGAACATGGAATCAGTGTAGAGAGGAAGGATTTTGGGAGGGAGGGGGAATGTGTACGCCTTGCAGACAATCTGAGTTCAATTCCAACAGCTTCAAGACTTGTATCCGAGTCGGGCCGGTTGACTGGCCAATATGGGGAAGGAAAGAGAGTTATGAAAAGGGAGAAGAAACGGGGATTGAATATGGGCAGTCATAGTGAATGCTCTACATTGGATAATGGTGACTCCGACATTCAGTTGCTTGGTTTGTCTGAGACATTTGAAAGACCAAAATCATCCAGGATCCAGAGATCTCAGTTTCAGGGAATGTTGAGGCCAGTTATCGAGGTTGATGAGTTATCGCCTACTGCAGGGCCCTCCGTCCCTCAAGGTGTCGATTCCATGAGTGACGATTTAGAGGCTAGGGAAAGACAACTACAAGCCGATGAGATGTTAGCATGTGAACTGCAGGAACAACTCTATCATGAGGTGCCTGTGTTTGGTGGTGGTGAGGTAAGTGCTTTACTGGACTTTGTTTGTGGTTGTTTATATATCTCCACATGTACGTTTCCATAAGGACATATTAATGGATCTCTTTCACTGAGTGATCATGTGTTCACTTTGCAGCTTATTGATGAACATCTAGCTTGGGCATTGCAGCATGAGGAGAATACTTCTAGTGGAAGGCACAACATACCTAATAGTGTGAGTGAGCATCTATATTTTCTGAGATTTGTTGTAGCATGATTCTGTTAATTGAGTATCAGATATTGTATCGCTCAGATGTGATAATTGTATCTGATAAGCAAAAGGGTTTAGTTTTATGTTTGAAGAACTATTTGTGCAAACTGGAAAAAGAAAGGGTTTAGCTTTTTGTTATGAGGCTATAGTAGGGACAGGATTCTTTGTGGCTTATCTCAGGCTGGGGTTGGAACTAACTTGTAGGGAAGCTGTGCAGTATGCTAGAAGGAGCTAAAACATAATTTTATACCACTCGGCTGATAGGTCTGGTAAAATCCTCGTGTTATCCTGCCCATGATATGGGGGAATGTAAATGAGATCCACTGATTGATAATGTAAGATAAGTTTGTCATGAGTGCCATAGATGGGGATCCTTATGCTTAAAGATAAATACATGATCCTTAGTGGTCCCTGGGAAAAATTGTCTTTAAACATGCAAGCATTCCAAATTTAGGCAGTTGCAGTTTTTTTCTTTTCTACTTTTCACAGGTACCATTTTTTTGGGGAGATAAATGGAAGACATAAAAATTGATGATGCAAAGCTAACGAGTATTGAAATCTATAATTTTTATTTTTTGATATGTTAATGGATGTTTGTTCCAATACAAATAGTTATTTGGTACTTTCTTTAGATGCAATATTTTGTGTTTCATGTAATGTAGAGAGGCTCGGCGACATTGGCTTCTCATAGACTGCCCCAGTCACGGTCTTTTCAGAACCCTTCAATTAGGAGAGGAATGGAGGCTCGAGTTCCCAACTCTTCTACTATGGCGCAGTTACGGAATCGCCTTCGTAACCAGGCTCCTAGAGTTCCAAATAGAAGAAGGAATATGCGAGTTCCTTTTCCTTCGGACATGAATCTAGACATGGTACCTGGTTCCATCCTTTCCATTTTCTAGGAACTGTTTGATAACGTGTTAGTGCTCTGCTTATTAGCTGTTATATTTTGATTATTAGGGAGGAGATAAGTAACTAAGAAAGAGAACGAAATACCTTCTCCAACTCCCTCATTACATTACCTCATGTGATTAAAAACAGAAACAGAGGGTGTATATATGTATAAGTAGTTTTAAAAGCTGTAACAGGTCGAATTAAGCATCATAGTTTCATTTATCACCGTATTTCATCTTCATCCTGTATCTTAAAGAATTATCTGAAAATCTTTGTTATTTGTAAAGACATGATAGAGCAATAGTTCAATAGTTCCACCGGCAAAACTAGAATTACTTGTAAATGTCAAGATATAGGTGGTTTGTTATTTGAAGGGCAACTCAGTTTCAACTTAAAGTCAAAATCTTTGTTCTGTGGTCTCTGTTATAAAATTTGCTCTGATATGTTATGCAGAGACTGAATATACTGGAAGCTTTAGAGGCTGCTGCTGGGGACGTTGGTGATGTGGGATTGAACAACCACATGCTTCAACTTCAGCGGGATTTCACTGCGTAAGATTCAAGTCTATTTTTTCCCATTTGTCTTGCGTACGTGAAGAGTCTATTTTATAAGCTTGTTGTAGTGGCAACTTCATTCAGGCAGTTAGTGCTTTGACACAAGTGATATGCTATGACTTTGTCTCCAATAAAAAGCATAATTGCTATTTTCCCCCTTATTTTTTCTCCATTTAGTGCCACTTTTTTATTTTTTTGCAGCAATGATTATGAGATGTTATTGGCACTTGATGAGAACAATCATCAACTTGGTGGTGCAACAGCTGATCAACTTAATAGTTTGCCTCAGTCTACAGTACAGGTAGGTGGATCATAACAAAAGCGAATACAGATATAATCTTAACAAATTTTTACTCTTTCTGGTGGTCATGCACTCATTTGCAGATTCAACTGCTCTGACGTATTGTGTTTGTTATTTCTTTGTTGCATAGACTGATGCCTCTGAAGAAGCTTGTGCAATCTGTCTCGAAATTCCAACACTTGGAGAAACAGTTCGCCATCTTCCTTGCTTGCACAGATTTCACAAAGATGTACGGATCTACATTTTTGTAGAGATAGCATTCTTTGAAATGGACGCATTAAATATCTCACTCTCTCTTTTTCTTTCCCTCTCCATTTCCAGTGTATCGATCCATGGCTCAACAGAAAAACTTTGTGCCCGGTTTGCAAGTGCTCCATCAGTTAGCATGCGCTATGACTGCTCATGCGACCTTGTGATAGCAGATATCTTGCTACTGCAAGCAGTATACTCATTTACATTTCTGTTTGATGATGCCGATGAAGAACACTACTAGAATAGCCCGACTCTGGAAACTTCATTTTACTTGGAAATATTTGTGCTATTATCTAACTAGTCAATTTTTACTGACCTAGCCTTCACTAATCACCATTAAATGTTGTGGGTGAGGACTGTATTGTATTGTATTGTATTCTGGGCTAAAATTGTTTCATGTATTTCTCCATCATGCAAATGGTGATGACATTAAATTGCAAGGTGATGTCAATTGATCTCGCATGGATTAAAATCTTCAGTAGATTTGTAGTGAAACTGCCATTAATGGCGATTGAGCTTTGCGCTTTCACAACGAAGCATTGTACTTTCATCTGGAAAAGCTTCATCTGGTGCTGTGCCACGAAATGGATACCAAAAACCGAACAGCACGTTTTTGTTTTCGACAAGAATGAGATATATGCTTCAACATGCAAGTGTCTCACCTTTATCTTTTTCTTTTCCTTTCTTGTATGAACAAGCAAGGAACATCTCCTTGGTGCTATCCTATCCTTAACGTTTCGTAGCTTTCTTCGTTAATTATGCTTCCCTTTTCCATCTCCGAGGTCCCAATATTCACCTCTTTATAAGCAACTAGCTAGAACATGCATGATAGCACACCAGTTGTAAACTTGCATGTGTTTACTTCAATTCCCACAGTTGTCTCCAGTTATTCTTCTTCCATACATTCTCAGTTAGTCTCAAAACATGGCTGGAGTACTGGTTGATGTTCTGCTAGAGCGTTTGGCTACTCTTGCCCTCGACAAGATCGAAAGCGAGCTGAAAAGGGTGGTTGGGGTCAAGAAAGAAGTCGAGAACCTCACCGGCAATCTGGAAGCCATTAAAGCAGTGCTGCAGGATGCCGAGCAGAGACAAGTCACCGATGCCAGCGTGAAAGGGTGGCTAGAGAAACTGAATCAAGTCTCTTTCGAGATGGATGACGTCTTGGATGAGTGGATCACTCAAGTTGAAAAGCATAACATGGAGAAGCAAGAAAACCAAGGTGAACATCCTCTTCTTGTTACTCCTACTAAGAAAAAGGCATGTTTCCCATTTTCTTCTTGTTGCTTTTGCTCTGGCCAAGTCAATCAATTAAAGCTTCGTCGTGATATTGCTGTGAGGATAAAAGATCTAAATAAAAAAATAGATTTGATTTCTAAACAGAAACAAGTTTTTAGCTTCCAGAACATCACAAGAAACCCCGACCTACCCCAACGCCCAAAAACGACTTCTTTTCCTGAAGAGAAGACGTTTGGTCGAGATGAGGAAAAAAAAATGATACTAAGCAAGTTGCTTGGTGAGAGTAGTGAAGGAGGAAAGAGGGTCCCTCCTATCATCCCTATAGTAGGGATGGGGGGAATGGGCAAAACAACACTTGCTCAACTAGTCTATAATGATGAGAGGGTGAAGAGCCATTTTGATTGTAGAATATGGGTTTGTGTTTCAGACCCTTTTGAAGAGCTCAAGATTGCTAGGGCTATTGTTGAAGGTTTAGATAAAAATAGTCCATCCAGATATTCAAATGAGTTGCAAACTTTAATGCAATGCATATATGAATTGATGGAAGGCAAAAAGTATCTCCTTGTCTTAGATGATGTGTGGCATCCAACTCATAGTCAGTGGGATGAACTAATAAAACCTTTACGTACTGGAGCCTTAGGAAGTAGAGTAATGGTGACTACCCGAATTGCGGGTACTGCCACTCTCATCATGAAAACATCCAACGATCACATAGTCCATTTGAAGGAGTTGAGAGAAGACTATTGTTTGGCATTGTTCTATTACAATGCGGACATTGACGAGGGCGAGTCTAGTGGGATTCAAGCCATTGGTAAAAAGATTGTAAATAAGTGTAAAGGGTTACCTCTTGCTGCAAAGACATTGGGTAGTCACATGCGCGGCAAGAAAACAATCAAGGAGTGGCAAGATGTTCTGGACAGTAAGATCTGGAAATTGGAAAGTGTTGAACAAGATGTCTTCCGACCCTTGTTGCTAAGTTATCATGATTTGGCCCCAGCAATCAAACGTTGTCTTTTGTATTGTGTTGTATTCCCAAAAGATTACCAATTAAAGAGGGACAACCTCATTGAGTTGTGGAGCTCACAAGATTATTTGAATGTCAAAGAAAACAACAGAGTTCTAGGCAAACAATACTTTGATAACTTAGTAATGCGATCTTTCTTTCAAGAATGTGAGGAAATATATGGGAATATCAGGTGCAAAATGCATGATATTATACATGACTTTTTGCAGTACCTGACTAAGAATGAATGTAAGATTATAGAGTTGGGTGTTGGTAAAAGAATGGAGGAACTGAATGATAAAGTTCATCATTTGACCTTGATGCATTCAGCTGAGAGTGAATCTTTGGATTCTCTTCTCAAATGTAAAAATCTGCGTACCTTTGCAGCATTGGATAGGTCCATAAGCTCAAGTGGTCTCGAGTTAATTGTGCAGTTAAAATGCCTCAGGACACTAAACTTGAGTGATTGTGATCTTCGGGAAATTCCAGAGGATATATGTGGGTTGTTACATTTGAGGTATCTTGATCTGTCTGATAATGAGCGTTTGGCAGAATTACCCGACACCATGGGTAGTAGTTTATACAATCTGCAGACCTTGCGACTGGTCGGGTGCGAGAGTCTCAAGAAAGTAGATTTGAGAGGGCTGATCAACTTGAGGCATCTTCTTGTTTACGGGTGTTCGGATCTGAAGCTAATGGGGATTGAGACATTAACAAATCTGCAGACGCTAGATTGGTTTTATGGAAAAAGCAACAAGGTAGAAGATCTGAAAGACTTGAACCAGCTTCAAGGGAGTCTTGGGATAGATTGTGCGAGAGATGGATATTCGGGCGAGAAAGCAGCAATTATGCTGAATAAAGCGCGCCTCCAACATTTGGAGATACGATTCTCATTTGGTGAAAAGGATAGAGAATTACTGGATGCCTTGCAACCACATCCAGGTTTGGAATCCTTTGAAATCAGTTATTACGAAGGCACCACCTTAACAACTGATTGGTGGTCGTCTTTAAGCAACTTGACAAGCCTTACCATTGAATATTGCCTGAGTTGTGAGTTTCTGCCTCCTCTGGGAAAACTGGCATCCCTTGAATCATTGAAGATTTTGCACCTTGACTCGATGAGAAAGGTAGGAGTTGAGTTTTTGGGAATAGACGACCCATCGGAAATGCAAACATCCACATTTATATCATTCCCCAAACTCAAACGACTCGAGTTTTCCCTCATGAGATCCTGGGAATCGTGGGAAGGAGTGGAAGAGGATCCTAAGACTACTACTAGTTCAAGAATCATGCCGTGCCTTTCTACATTGACTATTAGATATTGCGGTTCGCTGGAACAACTGCCGGAATTCCTGTGGAAGGCTCCACTACAGACAGTAGACTTCGGTCCCCCTGATAATCTGCAAAACAAGTACGGGGGAAAATTACAAGAAATGAAATGGAGAAGGAGACGAATGGCGATGGCCAATTCATATTCCACGCCATCAACCAATAATTGATGAGGTATGCATGTATTCTTCCCTCCCTCTCTTTCTATTGCATTTTCTGGGTTGTTGAACGCAAGGTGTTCGATGCAATGCCCCCATCTGTTTCTCAAATTCTTATCTGAATGATTTTGGATTATGTATTGGCAGTGTATGATTGTGGAGGTGGAGGAATTCAACGGACTAGTTGCAAGCTTCTTCTTTGTCTCAATCATTGTACGTAACAGGACTAACAGTTGATGTCCCAACCAAAAACTAATTATGATCCAATGCCTTCTTTCTGATTCAGCCCTCTATTTATGCACCAGGCAACTTGTGCTTTTCACATTGATGCTTGAAACACTTTGAATGACATCAGAGTTTTCAAGCTGCAGAAATTCTTGCTTGGTAAGCTATATATACATCTCAAGTGTATTGCATTACTTGAAGTTCAAGATTGTGAATCGCTTAACCTTTTGGTTGATCGAGATGTAGGGAGTCCGGAGCTAGTTGCAGCTGATTTGCATCTTTTGGAGTGCAAGGTCGTAAAAAATGTGCTTTCATGGCAGAAAATTCGACAAGACAATGTCTCTTTGGTGTACTTGTGCTGTGCTGGGGTGCGTCCGGCGTCCCCTTATGCTGATTTGAACTTGAAGCATTTGTTTTTTTATCTAGTGAAGTCCGGCCCTCTAACTACGTATCTATTGGCCTATTGTAGATCGAAGAAAATCTCGCCAAGATGCATCTATCATGGAATGAGAGGATGCGGCATATCCTATTTAACAGTGATGGGAGCAGGTAAACTGCTTCACATGGGGCTTTACTGCTCTAGACTCCTCTAAGAAGTCTGCAGCGAGAAGATGTGAAAATAGAGATGTGTCGTGTCCAAATGTCCAACCAAAGCTACACTAGAAAAGCACAGCTCAACCTCTCAACAGGTCTCACTTAAATAGCTAGCTGATGTGATTTTGTTTTGACATCATTGACATGTACATCAATTCGCTTTATTTCTTTGTAGAGGATCACTTCAAATGCAACTCAATAAGTGTTCATTTGCAGGGTTAGAAGATAGAATCATTTTCTGCTTGGTATATGAAGATGAAGACATCACCAGATTATGGAGGAGGGTGATGTAAGATTACGCCACAAGTATATCTACATGCAGATCGAAGCTGGTGCATGAAATCATACATGGAAAACCTTACAAGCCAAACGTACAATAGCTGTTTGATATTCGTAATCCCCATGTCCTCATAATTAGGTTCTAAGCTTAAGCCTGGTTTCACCCACTAACATATCACAGCTTATTAAGTTAAAATTCCAGGGTGTCCTTGACTTGTGTGCTAAGGAATGATGGGTGTCCTTACCCCCCTTAGGTTTTTTGGTGTTTTGATTGTGAAGGTCCTAGAGGGGGGGTGAATAGGCCTTCACCACTTTTTCGTTCAATTCTGCTATTGAGATAGCAAGATATTGTCCTATCCCAAGAAGCAGGTTACGAGTAATAAGGAAAGAACAGTAAGAAAAGAATAACACCAGATGTTTTTGTTGACGCAGAAATCCTCCAACAGGATTAAAACTGCGTGCCCCTTACTCTTGAGGGACAAACCTTTCCACTAATTGGTAACTCACACAATTACAAGTTTCTGGCACTCTGAGGATACATAACCCTTATGCTATCCCGACTAGTCTACCCACTAGTACAAACAGAGCTACACTACTCTAATCTATGTGCTTACACTTGGAAAGAGAAACAGAAGTATCAAACATAGATTCCTAACTACACTTCAAGTTAGAATCTTCTTGACCACTTCTTGGGTTGGGCATCTCCACACTTTATCTCTATGGAATGCACAATGCAATGATGCATATGAGTTTTGGAAAACAGTTTTTATGTTTGAGAAACCATGTCTATTATGCACAATTATGAGCAACCAAAAGACATGGAAGAGGGAGAGAGAACAGAAGAGAAACAACTGATCGGTGTTTAACCACCCTCAAAATTACCCTATAATGAACTTAAATATGCTTGTCAATGCAGTACAATAGTATAGGGGTCAATCCACAGGGAAAGATGAGACTCAATACTCTAAACTACAAATAGACACAAAAGTCAGAAATCTGATAGACTTGACCACTAGACACTAACGTAATTAATTAAAATAGCTAGACTAGACCTAAAATTACGAAATTAACACTGGACACTAAAGACACCCTATCGAGCTTCGATGCGAAATTTCGATGCAATCGGAGTTCGATAGGTTATCGAATAAAATTATGCAAAACAGAGTACGAAACTGAAACAGAAAACAGAGTATATATAAAACTAGAATCAATGATAAAATGGGTTAAGGGAAGTGTTATCCACCACCGTCAATCCATCTAGATTACAAATGCTTAACTAAATAATGTAATTGTTATGAATGAAAGATTCCCAGGAAGGCCCCGAGTTGTGAACACAACCTATTACCCAATCCTTATGTTTACAACATTGAAGGTCCGCTTATCAATATTGTCTATCCCTCAAAGAACCCGAAGTCACGGACTCGAATTTACTAAGAGAAAAGCATTAAGATTTAGAAAGGGTTTGAGAATCTACAAGGCTTCATAAGTACACTACGGTCGTGTCTTACTAGACCTAGGGTTTCTTATACCAAGCATGTATGGGTTCTACTATTGAAACTTGAGGAAGGTAATAATCACCAACAGCCATCAATTTTCTTAGAATTAGATTCCTAAACATGCATACTAAGCGTGCACTCAAAGCATACATAATCAAGAATCATCACCGTATAAATAACAAAGAAACCTCATTCAAATAACAAAAACAAAATTTAATTAACGTGCATAAGCAATCTAGATATCATGAACGGGGCTTCAAAACAGCCCCTTAACAATGGAGTTTAGCTCCTCATGGAAACATAAAATAAACTAAAATAATCCATGAAAGAATTTGATACAAACGGATGAAGGAGAAACTTGCAGCTTCCTTGCTCTTTGTTACGTCCGTCCTCCTCTTGCGTACGTTCTCTTCTTAGCTATTTATATGTTCCAAACTAACTAGGTTAATTAACCTAGCTAGCAACCCACGTGCAAGACACCAATTCCAGCCCATCTCTTCTTAATCTCATTATTATAATAGGACTCTTCTCTTCTTCTCCTTGCTAGCCCATCGAACTTCGATAGCCCATCGAACTTCGATAGCCATATATATATATATCAAAGTTGATTCACTGGCCAACATGCATCACGTGCATGCCTCTTCTTTTCAACCCACTTGATATACATATATAAAGTTAAGAGAATGCATGCATGCAGCCATCCTGACACAAAGCCACTTTCCCTTACGTACGTCTCTTTGGCTATATAAGTATATATATATATATATATATATATATCACAGCTTCTCTTTTATCACATGCTCGATAAAACAACTTGCAGAAGGGCTTCTCTCTAGCGAGGCTCGCCAAGACAAAACCTCCTCGATGAGGTTCCCTCGCCAGGAATATTATTTAATCCCTTTTCTTCATTTATCTCCAAAATACCTAAAAACAAATAATAATGTTAAATTGCTTAAAAACATAACAAAAGAGCTAAATATAAGGTTCGGTTAAGCACATAAACGTTGCATAAATATGCAACTATCAGAATACCCCACACATAGCTTTTGCTAGTCCTCGAGCAAAACACTAAACTAAGACTCTACAAAGACTCGACAAAACTCTAACTACATGACTCTAACGCCCTCAACAAATTGTCTCAGCAATCTTCCACAATTGTAACACCAAGATAACTGTCTCCAAATTAACATTCCACAAAGTTTCGAAAATTAATTTCAATGCATGACACACATGTAATATGTAGGACGAAGACATAATCATGGTGAATGTAAAGCTGTAGCATGCAACAAACTCGTCAAGATTCAACCTCACAGGTATATGCTCTCAAAAGTGTTTCTCTCAAAGTATGTCTAAGGTATTCACTCAACTCAACTACTTGCCAAATGGACCACACCATATGCTTACACTTGTGACAAATCTCCACAGATCAAAGGCTGCTATCTTGAGGATCAAAAGGACTTTCATGGGTTGTAATGGGGTTTGGCTCATAGGTTAAAGAATAAATGGATAAGGAATTCAAAAATAATTCTAGAACCCAGTAGAGCACCAAATAAGAGACTTCTTCAAACTTTACAACCATGAATTTTCACATTTTTGTGGCCGAATTTCATCTTATTGGGCCTTCACGTCATTGTTTTCGTCAACAGTTAACTCGGGTATCAAGTTAGACATCACATTTTTTTCTTTTTCTTTCTTTTATTTTTTTTTTCTTCTTTTTTTTTTCTTTTTTTTTTTTTTCTTTTTCACAAATAGCTTGATACCCCACACTTGTTTCTTTGCATCACCTTTCGACGTTGTCGCCGTCTTCACACACCTGTCTCATGTATAGCTCTACCAAGTCCTAGAACCAGGATAAAGATATAACTATTCTAAGGTTTAAGGTCAGAGATATGTGAGTGATGACAAAAAGTTTAAGCATGTAGGCTCAAAGTGGTTAACTACGGGGTGCACATCTTGTGTACACAAAGTCGGGACACAGGCTTATATGGCTATGGTGGTGTCCCCTAAATGCCTTTATCACTTCTTCAATCAGAACAAGTATTGACAAAAAGCTTTGAAAATCACAAGAGCAAGTTCTAGTAATATCTAGAGTCTATTAACTTAATCTGTGGCAAGAAATTGACACTCAATAAAGAAAGCATGTGTATTCACATATAGGCTCAATCGCTCACAGGTTAAATGAATCTCAACAAAGTTTAAGCATGCCAAAAATCTGTACCATGTTAACTTTTTCTACATCCACTACACATTCGCATATGCATCATATATCAAGATTAACCAAAGAAACTCAAATAACATGATCATCTTTTAGTCACAATTACGGAAGATATAATCACATCATGGACTAGTTAAGGGCACCTAAAGACACAAAATAAAAGACTCTTTTTATGTTTTCTTCTCGACACTTTTTACTTTTGTATTTGGTTTTTCAAATAAGACACTAAAATACCCAAGGAAAACAAAGAAAAACTCAAGAATTCCAAAATCAGGCGAGCAGCTCGCCAGAAACAGTGTATCGAGCAACACTTCTCGCCAGAATTTTACAAAATTAATCACTCATCGTAATTGGCTGAAATTTTGCGAACACTATCTAGACACATATACAGACCTACCCTCAAAATTTCAGAAAATTACGAGACCTATAACTATGTCAAATAAATTATACATAACAGCAGACTGTTTGCTCGCCAGCCCATCGAACTTCGCTGGCTCATCGAGCAGCGAGGCTCGATAGAATTTTACAAAATTGGTCACTCATCGAAATAAGCTGAAATTTAGCGAGCACTCGATAGACTCATTTACAAACCTTCCCTAAAAATTTCAAAAAATTACAAGACCCCTAGCTATCGAAGATGAATGACACGAACAGGTTACTGTTCAGTACTGAGAACTGTTGCTCGCTGGACTCAGCTCCACTCGCAAGAATTATATAAAATTAATGACAGAGTGTAATGAGCTGAAATTTAGAGGGAACAAACTAGACACATTTATATACATTCTCTAAAAATTTCAAAAATTTACGAGACTTCAAACTATGTCAAATAATTGACACGAAACAGCATACTGTACAGTACCGAAAAACGAAAAACTTATACATAGACGCTAAGGATATGATATAAACCCCACCCCACACTTGAAATTTGCATTGTCCTCAGTGTAAGACAAAACTAAAACATACAATACATCAAACAAGCATGGAATAAGACACATAACACATCACAAATCACACTAACATGGAGAAAAATAAAGAAAAGGAGAAGGGATAAGAATTCAAATCTGGCAGCCAAGCTTCTCCATCCACATGGGTTGCCTCCCAAGTAGCGCTAAGTTTAACGTCTTCAGCCAGACGGTACCAAGTATCACTCTTTATCCTGTGGCACATCCTCGAGAGGTACTTGCTCAACGATATGCTCCCTCATCAACTCGTGAAACGGCTTCAATCGATGTCCATTGACTTTGAAAACTTTCCCTGTTTTGTCACTTTTCACAACTACAGCACCACTAGGAAAGACATTAGTAACTACAAATGGACCAATCCATCTAGACTGAAGCTTACCTGGAAACAGTCTCAACTTCGAGTTGAAAACCAAGACCTTTTGTCCTACCACAAAAGTCTTGCTCCTGATGTTTTGATCATGAAAAGCCTTAGCTTTCTCCTTGTAAATCCTGCTGGACTCGTATGCATTGTTCCTGATTTCTGCCAGCTCATTCAGCTGCAGTTTCCTCTGAATCCCAGCCTCATCAATATCAAAATTGAACTGTTTGACCGCCCAATAAGCTTTGTGCTCAAGCTCGACCGGCAGATGACAAGCTTTGCCAAAAACAAGCCTGTAAGGAGACATCCCTATATGTGTTTTGTAAGCTGTACGGTAAGCCCACAAAGCTTCATCTAATCGCTGACTCCAATCCTTCCTGGTAGGCCCTACGGTCTTCTCAAGGATCTTCTTGATTTCACGGTTAGACACCTCCACTTGTCCACTGGTCTGAGGATGGTAAGGTGTCGCCACCTTGTGTTGGACATTATATTTCCTCAAGAGCGCAGCAAACGTGCGGTTGCAAAAATGAGAGCCTCCATCTCTAATGATGTACCTAGGTGTGCCAAATCTAGCAAATATGGACTTTAAGAATCTGAGCACAACAGCAGAATCGTTAGTTCGGGTGGCAACTGCCTCCACCCACTTAGACACATAATCAACTGCTAAAAGTATGTACACATTAGAATGCGAAGAAGGGAAAGGACCCATGAAATCAATACCCCACACATCGAAAATTTCAACCACAAGAATTGGTTGTTGAGGCATTTGATCCCTAGGACCTATGTTACCTGTCATCTGGCATCTTGTGCATGCCTTGTAGAAATCATGAGCATCCTTAAAAATGCTAGGCCAATAAAATCCACACTCCAACACCTTGAGTGCAGTTTTCTTTCCCCCGAAATGTCCTCCACCTACATGTGAATGACAAAAAGAAAGAATTGAATAAATTTCAGACTCGGGTACGCACCTTCGTATGATGGAATCTGGGCAATGCTTCCATAAGTATGGATCATCCCACACATAATATCTGGCCTCCTTCTTCAACTTGTCCTTCTGAGCACGGGTAAAGTTAGTAGGTACCAGTTTTGAAACCTGGTAGTTGACAATATCCGCATACCACGGCTCAAAATCCTGGATAGCAAAAATTTGCTCATCCGGAAAGCTCTCATGCAAAGGGAGGTTGTCCTCCTCCGCATTGGACCCATGTGTCAACCGACTCAAATGGTCTGCAACCACATTCTCTGTTCCTTTCTTATCTTTGATTTCCACATCGAACTCCTGAAGGAGTAGTAACCACCTGATCAGCCTTGGCTTTGCATCCTCGATGATCTTCTCCACCATGTCTGAAAAGATGCTCATCATGCATCTCTGGAAAGTAGCTGGTGCATTGCACAACCCAAAAGGCATCCTCCTATAAGCAAACGTGCCAAATGGACACGTGAACGTGGTCTTCTCCTGGTCTTCTCTGTCAATGGCAATCTGGTTGTAGCCAGAATAACCATCGAGAAAGCAATAATACGCATGACCTGCAAGACGTTCCAACATTTGGTCAATAAAAGGAAGAGGAAAGTGATCCTTACGGGTTGTGGCATTAAGCCTGCGGTAGTCAATACAGACTCTCCATCCTGTTTGAACTCTCTTTGGCACCAGCAGATCCTCATCATTTTTAATCACTGTAATGCCAGACTTCTTGGGTACCACCTGCACAGGACTCACCCACTTGCTATCAGATATTGCATAAATAATACCTGCATCGAGAAGTTTGATAACCTCATTCTTCACCACATCCATCATAGGTGGGTTGAGTCTTCGTTGTGGTTCTCTCGTTGGCTTTGCTCCATCTTCAAGGAATATCCTATGAGTACACAATGTTGGATCTATTCCTTTAATGTCTGCTATTGTCCAGCCAATAGCCTCCTTGTACTCCCTGAGTACAGTGATTAGCTTCTCCTCCTGTAACATGGTTAGTTTTGAAGATAAAATGACTGGTAGAGTCTCACCAGTTCCAAGGAATGCATACTTCAAATGCTCAGGCAAAGGCTTGAGCTCAAGCTTTGGTGCTGTTACAATGGAAGGAAGAAGCGTGTCATTAGTAACAGGAAGAGGAAGAGATTTTGAACTACCTCTTATGTATGGCAATGACTCAAGGGCTGCCACAACATCATCGTACTCTTCACCCATCACTAACTCCTCAGCTGAGCTGATTCTCATTGTTTCTTCTTCTTCATCCATGGATCGAACTTGGGTGATCAAATCCTCAAGTTCATCCCACACTTTAGAACATGGGGAAGTTTCAGATTTCCTCCCCCCCTCTTCAATCGCTTTCTTCAACGCATCCTCATTCTCATTCACCGAGTGCTGCATAAACTCCTACCTGCACCAAAACATCCTCAACATAACCTCTAGGGTAGCAGTTAGATCGATCAGCTAATTTAATTGTAACACCAGTTTGTTGTAATGCACCAATATTCAAAGTTTTATACACAGAGTAAGGCATTAAGTTAATTGATGCACCCAAATCAAGTAAAGCTCCAGTAAAGTTCGTGTTACCAATTGTACATGGGACGGTGAATCGTCCAGGATCACCCATCTTGGGTGGTAGCTTCCTTTGAAGTACCGCTGACACCTTCTCACTCAAGGCCACGGTCTCGGTCCCTGTGAACTTCCTCTTCATTGTACAAAGTTCCTTAAGAAACTTTGCATACTTCGGTATTTGCTTAATCGCATCGAGCAACGAAATGTTCACTTCCACCTTCCGGAATGTATCTAGAATCTCTTGCTCCAACTCATCCTTCTTCTTGTTTTTCAACCTGAGAAACAGATGATGATGATGTCGTTTGGCTCTTGATGGCAGTAGCAATGGACTCCAACTTCTTCTCCATTGCCTTCATTCTCTTGTCCATGTCTGGGTTGGTGGCAACCTCAAATACAGATTGCTGTTTCTTGCTCGCCAACGTTCTCTCTCTTGTATAGAACTGTTTGGTGTTCTCAGCCAATTTCTCTATGGTATCATGAGCTTGCTGACCTGTTTGGTACATAAACATACCTCCACATGCAGAATCCACTCTTGTCTTGTTGGCTGGCTCCAGACCTTCATAAAAGAAAGTCATCCTGTCCTCTAGATCATACCCATGATGTGGGCATTTCCTCAATAGCTCCTTGAAATGACTCCATGCCTCATGAAGCATGTCACCATCTTTTTGTATGAAGCTATTAATCTCCTTCTTCAACTGCTTAGTCTTCTGGGCTGAGAAATACTCCTTCATGAACGTTACCTTCATCTCATCCCAAGATTGTATAGACCTAGGAGCCAGAGAATTGAACCACATCTTCGCTCCTTCCTTCACAGAAAAAGGAAATAAAATTAGTTTCAACACATTAGATTCAACATTTTGTAAATTTTGTGTTGATGCTAAAGCTTCAATCTCAGCCAAATGTTGCTGAGGATCCTCTGAAAATACCCCCGTATAATGAGGTAGGGCAGAAAGTAAAGCAGGGGGTACTGAATAAGTCCCAAGAGCCGGCAACACTATTGGTGATGAATTCCCCTGAGCACTAGGTACAAAAGAATTCATCAACGTTCTTGGTTGTTCACCCATTGCTGCTCTTTGTGGTGGCGATTGAGGAACTTCTTCTTCTGAATCTGAACTTGTTTCCACCTCAACCTCGGGTTCTGACACTGTGCCACTCGTGTTTCCAACCTCCAGTTCTGCTTGCCTCTTCTGCTTCCGGTTTTGTTTAGCTGAGCGCTCAACCTCTAAATCAAATAATAAAGGCTCAGTTCTCCTTGACCTTCGAGTATGCATGCACTAAGTACCTGCACACAAGAGACACGTTACACTACAAAAGAAATGAAATAAAACAAAACAAAACTGAAACAAAAGACACGTTAGAATATAAAGACTAGATCTTTCCCCGGCAACGGCGCCAAAATTTGATCGGTGTTTAACCACCCTCAAAATTACCCTATAATGAACTTAAATATGCTTGTCAATGCAGTACAATAGTATAGGGGTCAATCCACAGGGAAAGATGAGACTCAATACTCTAAACTACAAACAGACACAAAAGTCAGAAATCTGATAGACTTGACCACTAGACACTAACGTAATTAATTAAAATAGCTAGACTAGACCTAAAATTACGAAATTAACACTGGACACTAAAGACACCCTATCGAGCTTCGATGCGAAATTTCGATGCAATCGGAGTTCGATAGGTTATCGAATAAAATTATGCAAAACAGAGTACGAAACTGAAACAGAAAACAGAGTATATATAAAACTAGAATCAATGATAAAATGGGTTAAGGGAAGTGTTATCCACCACCGTCAATCCATCTAGATTACAAATGCTTAACTAAATAATGTAATTGTTATGAATGAAAGATTCCCAGGAAGGCCCCGAGTTGTGAACACAACCTATTACCCAATCCTTATGTTTACAACATTGAAGGTCCGCTTATCAATATTGTCTATCCCTCAAAGAACCCGAAGTCACGGACTCGAATTTACTAAGAGAAAAGCATTAAGATTTAGAAAGGGTTTGAGAATCTACAAGGCTTCATAAGTACACTACGGTCGTGTCTTACTAGACCTAGGGTTTCTTATACCAAGCATGTATGGGTTCTACTATTGAAACTTGAGGAAGGTAATAATCACCAACAGCCATCAATTTTCTTAGAATTAGATTCCTAAACATGCATACTAAGCGTGCACTCAAAGCATACATAATCAAGAATCATCACCGTATAAATAACAAAGAAACCTCATTCAAATAACAAAAACAAAATTTAATTAACGTGCATAAGCAATCTAGATATCATGAACGGGGCTTCAAAACAGCCCCTTAACAATGGAGTTTAGCTCCTCATGGAAACAGAAAATAAACTAAAATAATCCATGAAAGAATTTGATACAAACGGATGAAGGAGAAACTTGCAGCTTCCTTGCTCTTTGTTACGTCCGTCCTCCTCTTGCGTACGTTCTCTTCTTAGCTATTTATATGTTCCAAACTAACTAGGTTAATTAACCTAGCTAGCAACCCACGTGCAAGACACCAATTCCAGCCCATCTCTTCTTAATCTCATTATTATAATAGGACTCTTCTCTTCTTCTCCTTGCTAGCCCATCGAACTTCGATAGCCCATCGAACTTCGATAGCCATATATATATATATATCAAAGTTGATTCACTGGCCAGCATGCATCACGTGCATGCCTCTTCTTTTCAACCCACTTGATATACATATATAAAGTTAAGAGAATGCATGCATGCAGCCATCCTGACACAAAGCCACTTTCCCTTACGTACGTCTCTTTGGCTATATAAGTATATATATATATATATATATATCACAGCTTCTCTTTTATCACATGCTCGATAAAACAACTTGCAGAAGGGCTTCTCTCTAGCGAGGCTCGCCAAGACAAAACCTCCTCGATGAGGTTCCCTCGCCAGGAATATTATTTAATCCCTTTTCTTCATTTATCTCCAAAATACCTAAAAACAAATAATAATGTTAAATTGCTTAAAAACATAACAAAAGAGCTAAATATAAGGTTCGGTTAAGCACATAAACGTTGCATAAATATGCAACTATCAACAACACACGAATGTGCTCTCAAAGAATGCTCTAAACAGAATAACCCAAGAACCTCAGAAAATAACTTGACCAACCAACCATTCAACACAACTTGGGACTCCTTATATAGGCAAGGTTATTCGGTGGTCAACAACAGCTTAGGGAGCATGTGAAACATAGCATGTACATGTTATAATGCAGACCTACAACTGTCCTAAAGCAAGCCTAAGCATGGAACACTACAGACCGACAAGAGCAGCAGCAAAGAGGACACAGCAAGCTAAACAAGTATGGCAAGACAGCTTTTCAGATTTTACCTTAAAGAGCTAAGGTAGTCTAAGCAAGGCAAAAGGGTCCTTTGCACTTGTACAAGAATGGCAATATCAGTTCTCAAGAAAGAAGCACGTTATATGACAGCAAGGGGGTAACCAGGAAAATCAGAACCGAAAGCGACTTGTCAGACATACAAAAAGACAAACCAATTTTCCAGAAAACACATGTGAGCTTAAACACCTTAAATCAACCAAAGTCAACTAGCATATAAACATGCGTTTGTATTCTGAATCAAGGAGGTTCTAAACTCTAGAAAGTCACATACATACTGACTCGGAAATCACCAAGACTACTGAACACAGATATGCACAGACTAACAGACCAACAGGGATATGAGCAAGAGTTGCTATCCTAAATGAAAATCATGATATGGGATGTATGAACTACCTGATATCCCAAAGAGATAAGTGAAAGATGCCAGCATCTTCAACCTCTGTTCTTGATGATCTTTCAGGCAATTGTGTTTTGACGATTGTCAAGGGATAGCCAATATCCATATGCCTTCAATCTCCCCCTTTGGCATTCCTTGACAAAACACAATTGTCAAAGAGTACCTGCATGGAGATAACACAATACAAGCAACAAAAGAATGTCCATACTCAGAGTATTGCAACACTCCCCCTGACTGGTTACCCAGGATAGAAAGACATCTAACTATCCCAGCCAGGATAATAAACCTAGCTATAACTGCCTGCATAGTTAGAGAGTTCTCCCCCTTTTTGTCTAGGAAGGACAAAGGGTAAAAACTACACAAAGATAAAAACCACAAATATTGAGGGAACATAGCAGTCATAGGATAAAAACATAATCAAACCGTTCAACATCTAAACCACAAAACCAGAAACAAACCAAGATGTTCAAGCAATAACAAGAAAAGAGTACTTAGAAAAACAAATAGAAACACAGCAAAGACAATCATCAATCATCGTCCTCCTCATCAAGCCCGATCTCTGCACCAGACTCCCCCTCAGAGGGTGCGCCAGAACTGCTAGCAGACGGAGTGGCAGCGCCGGGAGGTGTAGATGGGTTGGTATCCCGAGCAGTAGGAGAGGGTGCTTCACAACTGGTAACCACCGAGAGAAGTTGAGCCATGGTTGCCTCAAAACGAGCATCCAGATATCCTTTGAGATCAGATATGGCAGCGGTCAGCATAGTCTGGAGATCCCGTTTGAGAAAGGTATGTTCCATGGACTCGACATACCCCTGGGATTGGTTGGCAGACTTCGCAATGGTGAGAACATCCACGGGAGCGAGCTCAGGACCCATGACATCATGTTCCCAAAGGGGAACACCAGCAGCAGAGCAGAGGAGAGTGATTAAAGAGGGGAAGACTAAGGATTTGGAAAGGAACTCCCTATGCTTCACACCCGCCGTCCAGATGGCCTGATAGATGAAATACTCAGCAGGAAACATGGGCAGGAGAGGACGGTGGCTCAGGTACGCAATGAGAGCAGCCTGCTTCTTTGGGATCTTGCTGGTCTGGGTAGCAGGGACGAGAAGAGAGCGGATCAGGAATCCAAGGGCTTTAAACCACTCCGTCATGCAACGGCTAGCCAGGAAAGAGGTGCCTATAGGTTCCGAGGGAGGCGAGGTGTACAGACGAGCAGCCAGATCATCAATAGAGGAGGTTGATAGAAAATCCCGAACTTGGACAAGTCCAGCATCCTGAGTGGTTGGGAGAGATAGCACAGATCGAATCCTGGATGGAGAGATGTACACTGGGATCCCTCGAACTGTGACCAGAATCACATCCTTAGACCTAATCTTCACCTTGTCCGAGATGTCTTGAGGAAAGTTCGCGTAGAACTCTTGAACCAGTGTGTGATTGAACCGGGGTAGGGCTGTGAGAGCAGTTTCCCATCCCAAATCGGAAACTAGGGCATGAAATTGAGGATGGAGAGTGTCGAAAGCGAAAGGGCGCTCACCAACTACTGGTCGATTTATGGTGACATAACCGAAAAGATCAAAGGCAGAGTCTGAAATGAAATGGCTTCGAGGGGGCAAGAGAGGAGCCTGAATGGGACGACTGACTGGGGCTTTGCCTTTAGGTCGAGAACCAGAGACAGCAGTTTTTCCTTTGCCAGCAGAGCCCGGAGGAGCCTTGGAGGAGAGAGGTGTCTTGGCTCGAGAGGGCACGGAGGATCGCGTGACCCGCTTGGAAGGGGGGGGGAGTACGCCCTGTCGGACGAGGACCCCGAAGGAGAAGAGGCAGACGTCACGGTGCGAGGCACAGAGCCCGAGGCCTTACGCTTTCCAAGGACAGCAGTGTCCAGAGGAGAGGAGGGAACGGGTGAAGGTGGAGCATCGGAGACCGGATCTGGAATGGGTGCTGTGGTCGGAGGAACCGGTGGATCGAGGGATGACCCAGAAGGGGGGCAGACAGGCTTGGCTTTGGGTTTGGAGACCCGTTTGTGCTGGTAGGTGGAGGCTGGCACTTGAGAGGCCATGTTTCGTGGAGGAGAAACTAGTGGAGGATTGGCAGAGGAGGGGCGCTCAGAAGCGGTTTCACCATGAGAGGGAGATGGAGATACTGGGGCTGGAGCAGTGGCAAGAGGTTGAGCCATGATATCCAAGAAAGCAACGATGGCTGTTTCTGTTTGGTCTAGGGAAGATGGAGAGGATGGTTCAGGAGCCATGATGAAAAGCAAGTGTTGGAAGTTGAGGGAAGTCTGAGAGAACTTTGGTAATAAAGAAGATGGCATGCAGAGTATGAAAGGGAAGATGAGGAGATCTAGGGTAGCGTTCCCACCAAAAAGAAGTTAATGAATTTAAAAACTTGGGAAGCGAACCATGCCAAAAGAGACGTTCTGATTGAGTGAGGGGAAAAGACAGCTGTTGGCCTAGGGAATACACACGCAATCAACACAGAACCACATGATGATAGGGACATCTACCAACAAATCTTGCTTCAAGATACCAACTCATAATTAGTCCAAACACTTGAAATAATGGCAGGATATTCAAACATCACACAGAAACAGGATATCAATGTATGCAACACACCAGAGACTTCTTCTCCTCACATGGTACAGAAAAGATTTATTTTGGGATTTTTGAACAAGCATGTCGGCAAACACACCGGGATGGAAACAGTCAGTGAAATCCCAGTATAAGGAATTTAAGCATGACTTTCAAAAATGTGATAACTAACTTCCATATGTCTTGATGGCTCAAATTCTTCACATGAGTATATGACTATAAAGTAACATTAATCCAATGATCCTACAAATCAATCCTTGAAACCACAAGAGTGTGTGTGTGAAAAGGTTCATCTAAAGGAGTACAAGTTTGGAGCATCAAATGATATGAGGACATCAAGAGTAACGATGTGACTTTGTCACAACCTTTTGAGAGTTCTGGATATTCAGTACCACTAGGACTTTGTCCCAACTTGGCCTTTGGCCGTTTGTCATTTATGTTCTAAGTACTTTTGCCATTTTTCTTTAAAATTTGTCCAAGAGCTCATCTGAGAAATACGTCCTCATAGGTCCATGTAGCAGAGTAGTTACCATTATGTCCTGAGCGCAATGCTCGAAAGAATAATGTGTGTTTCAAGGACACTCAGTGGGTAACTAGTCCGAACCCATCGAAGGATAGATAACATCTCAGGGATCCCCACTGGTTCCGGTTAAGGTGCACCCAACAAAGGACTAGCTCATACCTTTACTTTAATCATTTAACAAATGAGCACCAGATTTATACAATTGTTCTTCAGTGACTAGTTCAACTCACTCAGTTTTCTAGCTCAAACTCTGTACACCCCACAAGAGTAACCTTTGTGCTCTAAAGTTCTTTTGGTTTCAAGAATGATCCAGACCACATACACTAACATCCTTAAAGGCATAGATGCATATGCACATATGAAGAATGCAGCAAAAGACTATCAAGATATATGAAATAAGAACACAGCATTTTTAGATCACGATCAGAAATATCTCTTGGGATGTGACCACAGACTCGCATCCCAACATGTGCCAACATTTATTTTCAGAAAATAAGAAAAACTTGAAAAAATAAAATTAGACCAGTGAGGGAGATATCTCATGTAATGGTGCATACACCAATAGCCTTCCTAAGGCTTTCAAATCTCATATTGTCCAAAGGTTTGGTAAACAAATCAGCCAATTGTTGTTCAGTTGGAATAAATGTCATTTCAAGCTGTTTGTCTTCAACCAAGTTTCGAATGAAATGATATCTAATCTCTATATGCTTGGTCCTAGAATGCAACACAGGATTTTTTGAAATATTGATTGCCGAGGTGTTATCACAAAACAGGGATAGGATACCTTGCTCAAATCCGTAGTCGCTGAGCATATGCTTCATCCAAAGGAGTTGTGTACAGCAGCTTCCAGCAGCTATGTACTCCGCTTGAGCAGTGGACAGTGATACGCAGTTCTGCTTCTTGCTATGCCATGATACTAGGTTGTTCCCAACAAAGAAGCAGCCACCCGAGGTGCTCTTCCTATCCGTGGCATCTCCAGCCCAATCCGAGTCCGAATACCCTGCAATCTCAGTGTTAGTATCCGTTGTATACAGAATTCCAAAAGCACACGTACCTGAAACATATCGAATGATACGTTTGACAGCCTTCACGTGGGATTCCTTGGGGTTGGCTTGATACCGAGCACAAACACCCACACTAAATGATATGTCGGGTCTACTGGCTGTGAGGTAGAGTAAGCTCCCAATCATGCTTCTATAAAGGGTTGGATCAGCATTGATGCCCTCCAGATCAGCACTGATTCTGCAAGATGTTCCCATTGGGTTGCGGATGGGAGAGGCTCCTTCCATCCCGAACTTCTTCACAAGTTCCTTTGCATATTTTTCCTGTGATATGAACAAACCATCTTTCCTTTGCTGAACTTGTAGTCCAAGGAAGAAGTTTAGCTTACCACACAAACTCATTTCAAATTCTTATGTCATTAGAGTGACAAACTCCTCAACAAGTTTTTGAGAGGTAGAACCAAACACCACATCATCCACATAGATTTGAGCAATTATCATATGATGTGACACATTTTTAACAAACATAGTTTTATCAATGGAACCTCGTACATACCCATGATCAATTAAGTGTGTAGACAATTTCTCATACCAAGCTCTAGGAGCTTGCTTTAAACCATAAAGGGCTTTGTCTAATCTGTACACATGTTCGGGATAGCACGAGCTCTGAAATCCCGGAGGCTGTTCCACATAAACCTCTTCTTTCAAAATACCATTTAAAAAAGCACTTTTCACATCCATTTGAAAGAGTTCAAATTTCAGAAAGCAAGCAATGGCCAAGAGCAACCTAACAGACCCAAGTCTAGCTACGGGAGCAAAGGTTTCATCAAAGTCTAAGCCTTCAATTTGAGAATAGCCTTGCACAACCAATCTAGCCTTGTTTCTAGTAATGATTCCTTTTTCATCCGTTTTGTTCTTGAAAACCCATTTTGTTCCTATAACATTCTTACCCTTAGGTCTAGGAACTAAGTGCCACACATTGCTTTTCTCAAATTGATTTAGTTCATCTTGCATAGCCACAATCCATTCTGAGTCCTTTAAAGCATCTTTAATGTTCTTAGGTTCAATGCAAGAAACAAAGCCATAACAAGTAATTCGATTGATAGCCAACCTATGCAAAGTAAGAAAACTTTTGAGGCTAACAAGATTACTTACAAGAACTTTGGACTTACTCCGGGTCTTCCTTGGTTCATCCACTGTGCCAATCACATCCGAGGGTGAATGATCTTTCTGAACTTGACGTTTCCCAACACGATGAGACTTCTGGATAGTTAGGGTCTGATCTATCCCGGCACCTTCATTATCAGAATCTCTACCCTGGGATACATCATCAGGCACAGGGTTCTGTTCATCGATGGGAGTCTCAACATCTTTGGGAGATGTCACAGTGCTCACATCCTCAACCTGCACATTTCTAGAAGAATGGTTGTGAGAGCATACAAGAGTGTCATTGATAGCCACATTCACGGTCTCTACAACTTTGCAGGTTCTCTTGTTGTAGACCCGATAAGCACGGCTATTCAATGCATAACCTAGAAAAACACCCCTATCACATTTGGTATCAAACTTTGTCAAATACTCACGATCCCTATAAATAAAACAAGGACTTCCAAAGGCTTTTAGATGTGAGATATTTGGCTTCTTCCCTTTCCAAAGCTCATAAGGTGTCTTACTAGTACCAGGTCTAAAGATCACACGGTTAAGGGTATAGCAAGCATTAAAGATCGCTTCGGCCCAAAACATGTGAGGCAAATCCGCAGAACTTAACATAACCCTCCCCATCTCAACCAATACCCTATTCTTCCTCTCAACAATCCCATTTTGTTGAGGTGTTATGGGGGCTGAAAACTCATGGTGCACACCGTTTTCCTCACAATATTCAGCAAACAAAGAGTTTTCAAACTCGGTTCCATGATCTGACCTGATCCTCAAAATGCATTTATTTTCAAAAAGCTTTTCTTTTGAAATACGTTTTGCTAGCTCAAAAAACTTCCCAAAGGTTTGAGTTTTGTCACCTAGAAATATGACCCAAGTAAATCTAGAGAAATCATCTACCACAACAAGCACATATTTCTTTTTAGCAAGACTCTCAGTTTCTACAGGGCCTACAAGGTCTAAGTGAAGTAACTCAAGAACATTAGAGGTTGGTCTAGCATTTAGAACAGGATGGGAGGTTCGGGATAGCTTACCCATTTTGCAGTCTCCACACATACCTGCAGCTCTCCCGGACAGTTTGGGCAGACCACGAGCTCCATCCTTTGAAGACAGCTTCACCACATCTTGATGGTTGAGATGGCACATCCTTCTATGCCAAAGATCTAGCAGGCTTTCTTGAGTTGAGGATTGGAAGCACACATCAGGTTCCAGCTTCTTGTTTGCACGGACACAGTAGCAGTGGTCACGGGACCTCTCCCCCTTCATCACATATCTCCCTTTCCCATCCAGAACAGTGCACTTGGATTTGTCAAAGGTTACTGTCTCGTATTCGTCAACTATCTGGCTCACACTCAGCAGACATACTTCTAAGCCTGCCACCAACATCACGTTCTTCAGGGCTGGGAGACCAGGAGTATCAATTGTCCCGCATCCGATGATCTCTGCCTTGGCACCATCTCCGAACATGACATCACCAACAGGATGAGTATCATCCATGGACGAAAACCATTTTTGTTCTCCTGTCATGTGCTTCGAGCAACCGCTGTCCATATACCAAGAGTCGGATTTCCTGGTGGAAAGGGCAGTTAGGGCAACGTTGCACACAGCTACAACATTCCTTGCAGCAACAGGTGGAGTCTTGACTCTCGATAGAAAGCAGACAACCTCTTCTGGTTTCTTCTTAACATTAGGGGCAGTGGGAGACGTGACCCTTCTGGTATCCCGGATTCCATGAGCAGGTTTTCTGATCCAGTTTGTAGCAGCAGGTTGATTCTTTTGCACTGGGATAGCAAGGGAGTGTGCGATCCTTGTCAGTTCACTGAGGGATTTCTGAAAGTGAGCAAGCAGATCGTTGCTTTGAGAGATCTTAGCAGGTACAGGGTTTCTTCTCAGCTTATAGCAGTACCGACGGATGTGTCCGTTATTCCCACAGTGAAAGCATCTGATTTGCGATCCTTTCTTGGGCTTCAACACCTTGGAGGTATCCGGAGCATCCTTCTTCAGCTGAGGCGGAGGCTTTCCCAACACCGAGCTGGTCTCCTTGACGAACGCGGTCTTGCCGGAGTCCTTGGATTTGACACCATTCTCAAATCCCAACCCCTTCTTGCTGCCATCCAGTCTTCCCATCCCACACATTTGGGACAGCTTTTCGGAGCCAATGGAGAACTTGGCAAACTGGTTCCGGGCATCTAGTAGGGCTGCTTCAAGCTTCAGCTTCTCAGTAGTCAGCACGTCTATGGTAGAAGACTGGCGGTCCAGTTCTTCTTTGAGGGAAGTCACTTGTTCTTCAAGTTGAGTCTTGGTAGAATTCCAATCTGCTTTCTGGGATAGAAACTCCTCTTGTATCCTGGAATGTGTCTCCTTACTCAATGAAAGCTCATTAGATAGAGCTTCATTTTTAGCAAGCATAGACTTTGAGGCTTTACACAAACGCACATACATATCATGCCCTTCATCATCGGAATCCTTGTCCTCAAGAGACTCATCCAATATGACATGAGAAACAAAAGCAACTTTTTCATCTTCTTCTAAATCAGTTTCAGAGTTATCATTTGACTCACTGTCACTCCACGTTGCTTTTAACACTTTGTGAGACTTGTTTCTCCTGTTAGCACAGTCCATAGCCTTATGTCCTATTCCATTACATTCAAAACATTTCATATCTGTTTTCGGGATAGAAGAGGGCATGTTATCCCGACCTTTCTGTGAGACCTTATTTCTAAAAGGCTTAGAGTTAGATCCTTTTGAAAAGTTCCGATTAGAGTTGAACGTTTTCCTTTTCCTTAAAAATTTCTCAAATTGTTTGGTTAGGAAAGCAAATTCTTCACTGTCATCCTCATCATTTTCATGCAACTTTTCATCGTCAATTTTAACAGAACTTAAGGCAATGGACTTTTCATGCATAGGTCTTCTCTTAAGGGCCTCATAAGTTTTCAGATTACCAACAAGTTCTTCTAGAGGATAAGTATCAAGATCATGAGCTTCTTCAATAGCATTCATTTTAGAGTCAAAGAAAGGAGGTAAAGCAGTTAAGAATTTCCTAACAATTTTCTTTGATTCTATAGCCTCTCCTAAGCTACGGCATTGATTTGTGATGTTAAGTACACGACCATAAAAATCATCAATAGACTCTTTGTCACTCATGCATAGACCTTCAAACTCAAAAATAAGACGTTGAAGCTTTTGTTGTTTAACACGAGTGTTACCTTCATGAGTGTTGACAAGCACATCCCATGCCTCATTAGCAGTAGAGCAATGAATGATCCTTTGACGCTCTGCTTCGGAGACAGCATTGAATAAACAGCTAAGGGCCTTGATGTTAGCTCTAGCTGAATCCTTGTCATCTTTTACCCATTCGGACCTAGGCTTTGAAACCCTTAAGGTTGATTCAGCGCCTTCTGGTTTTGTGGGATGTGTCCTGCCTTCCTCTACACTTTGCCACAGCATACCATCATCTTGGTAAGAGAGGAAGGCACTCATCATGATTTTCCATTGAGAAAAATCATGTCCATCAAAAAAAGGTGGTACATTTATGGAAGAACCTTTTTCCCGATCCATAATGAACCCCTCAGAGGATCTCACTAGCAAAGGCTAGTGGCCGCTCTGATACCACTTGAAGGTCCTAGAGGGGGGGGGGGTGAATAGGCATTTACCACTTTTTCGTTCAATTCTGCTCTTGGGATAGCAAGATATTGTCCTATCCCAAGAAGCAGGTTACGAGTAATAAGGAAAGAACAGTAAAAAAAGAATAACACCAGATGTTTTTGTTGACGCAGAAATCCTCCAACAGGATTAAAACTGCGTGCCCCTTACTCTTGAGGGACAAACCTTTCCACTAATTGGTAACTCACACAATTACAAGTTTCTGGCACTCTGAGGATACATAACCCTTATGCTATCCCGACTAGTCTACCCACTAGTACAAACAGAGCTACACTACTCTAATCTATGTGCTTACACTTGGAAAGAGAAACAGAAGTATCAAACATAGATTCCTAACTACACTTCAAGTTAGAATCTTCTTGACCACTTCTTGGGTTGGGCATCTCCACACTTTATCTCTATGGAATGCACAATGCAATGATGCATATGAGTTTTGGAAAACAGTTTTTATGTTTGAGAAACCATGTCTATTATGCACAATTATGAGCAACCAAAAGACATGGAAGAGGGAGAGAGAACAGAAGAGAAACAACACACGAATGTGCTCTCAAAGAATGCTCTAAACAGAATAACCCAAGAACCTCAGAAAATAACTTGACCAACCAACCATTCAACACAACTTGGGACTCCTTATATAGGCAAGGTTATTCGGTGGTCAACAACAGCTTAGGGAGCATGTGAAACATAGCATGTACATGTTATAATGCAGACCTACAACTGTCCTAAAGCAAGCCTAAGCATGGAACACTACAGACCGACAAGAGCAGCAGCAAAGAGGACACAGCAAGCTAAACAAGTATGGCAAGACAGCTTTTCAGATTTTACCTTAAAGAGCTAAGGTAGTCTAAGCAAGGCAAAAGGGTCATTTGCACTTGTACAAGAATGGCAATATCAGTTCTCAAGAAAGAAGCACGTTATATGACAGCAAGGGGGTAACCAGGAAAATCAGAACCGAAAGCGACTTGTCAGACATACAAAAAGACAAACCGATTTTCCAGAAAACACATGTGAGCTTAAACACCTTAAATCAACCAAAGTCAACTAGCATATAAACATGCGTTTGTATTCTGAATCAAGGAGGTTCTAAACTCTAGAAAGTCACATACATACTGACTCGGAAATCACCAAGACTACTGAACACAGATATGCACAGACTAACAGGCCAACAGGGATATGAGCAAGAGTTGCTATCCTAAATGAAAATCATGATATGGGATGTATGAACTACCTGATATCCCAAAGAGATAAGTGAAAGATGCCAGCATCTTCAACCTCTGTTCTTGATGATCTTTCAGGCAATTGTGTTTTGACGATTGTCAAGGGATAGCCAATATCCATATGCCTTCAGATTGCTTCCTTGCTCCTATCCATGCTTCATGTTTGAGGTATGGGGAGTTTCAAGGAGAGCAGTATGTTTGTAGGTGTGATTGCTGGACAGGCATTGCCTATACCTTCTATTGAAATTCCATTTCCTTTATAAAAAAAAGGTTAAAATTACAGGGTTTAGGGTGGTATTGTGCATATATTATCATATACTTAATAATAGTTTAATACGAACCTCTTGTATAAGCAAATGGTCAAACAGTTCATGATTCTTCACTATCATATATCTATAGCTATTAATATAAAACTTCCTCAAAGGTATTCAAAGTGTAAGTTTCCCAACAGAAGTTGGGCTAGACTGGTTTGGAGTTAGGACTTGGGAATGTGGAGATGTTTGTGCAGTTAAGTTTGTTCTATATATATAATTTGCAACAACATCTAGGAACTGAGCCTCCATTAACAAAGATTCATGACTTTGCTCACCTTAGATGGTTTATTCAAGTAAACATTTTGTTCAATTTTGATGTGTTGGAATATCAAGAGCAAAACTGCAAGATTGTTCTGCTTTCAGAGTCTTCACTGGAATCAAGTCAGTCCAGACTCCAGAGAGAGGAACTCTTTGGGATGCTCTTATTCTCTTAGATGAGTACGTTCAAAGCATAATGTCCACATAACACAAAGAATAGTGAGAAAAAATAACACAGGCCCTTTTTAGTGTTTGAGATTTTATTTTCCTTTTGTAGTACGCCAAAATCTGTGGCTCCTAAAGATTAATATACAATGCTTTGAATGAACATGTGATTTTGAGAAACCCCGTTGTACAGATTGGTTTTAGTTATTTTCATCTTTCTTCTTTTATTTTATATATTTCTTGTGAACAGATCACTCGGCTCAACAACTCTGCCCACTTTGACGACGTCATGATTCGAACCTGAAGGCATAATAAATGTTGGCTATTCCTTGCACTGGACAAAACACAGTAAACTATAGGAACATCAAGGAAAGAGATTGAAGATGTTGGCCTTATATACCTATCTCAATGAACAAACAGGTTGAATCATTCATTGCATAACATGTTTTTTCATTTAGGATAGCACTTGATACATGTATCCCTGCTTTTTTGCTGTCATTCTGGAAACGTGTTCATAAGTGTCTTCTGTTGCCTAGGTTATCTTTGATTCTGTATACATGTGATTTACTGCAGCCTAGGTCATCTTTAATTTAGAATACATGTACTTTGTTTTATGATAGTTGACTTTACAAAATGTGTGTTTGAATTATGGTGTTTTAGGATCACATGTGACTCTTAGGATTGTGTGCTTCTTTATATATGTTACTTTAATTACAGCCTGGACAACTTTCTTGCCTTCTTTATTATCTGTCCATCACGTGCTGGCTGAAGCTGTTTTTTCCATTTCTAGTATAAGGCTTGGAAATGTTTTTTCCCTCCTAAAACACTCTTTGCCTAAAATAGAAATTAGATGTTGACCTTACATATTGTCTCTTAAGCATGCTTTTGCTTTGCAAACTGTGATAAAAATGTTTTGTCAAATCTGGGACAGTTTTAGGTCTGCTATAGGGTTACTTTGAAGTTGTATACCGCGTGTTTCCTTGCTGTCATTGGCTTCTGTTTTGCGTTGCCTATATAAGGGAGTCTAAAGCTGTTTTGACTCCCTTGGTTGAGTTGAAATATTTTCTGGGTAGGTATTCTTTTTCGGGTCACTCTGTGAGAGCACAAAAATTGTGTAGTTTCTCTTCTCTCTTCTCTTCCCTTTCTGTGTCTTTTGTTTGCTCTTTACTGTGCATAAAAGACATGGATTCACAAGCATAAAAATTGTTTTCAAAACTCATATGCATCATTGCATAGTGCATTCCATTGAGATAGGTATGGAGATGTTCAACCCAAAGAAGTAGATCAAGAAGATTTAACTTGAAAATAATTAAGATCTGAGTTGATGCTTCTAAATATTTTCCAAGGTGTAAACACATAGATCAAGTAGTGTAGCTCTGTTAGAACTGGTAGTCAGACTAGTTAGGATAGCATATGAGCCATGTATCCCCAGAGTACGAGAAACTTGTAATTGTGTGTGTTACTTGATAGTGGAAAGGTTTGTCCCTCAAGAGTTATGGGCACGCAGTTTTAATCCTGATTGTAGGATTTTTGCGTTAACAAAAACATCTTGTGTTATTCTTTACTTACTGTCTTTACGTTTTAACACTCGTATCCTGTATTTCGGGATAGGTCTCAATCCTGCTATCCCCGAGAACAGATTAAGCGAAAAAGTGATAAAAGACCTATTCATCCCCCCTCTAGGACTTTTAGAAGGGAGCACACCCAACTAGGCAAGAACCAGTAGACCACTTGTAGTGGTTCTGTTTCTCTATTTGTTAATTTCCAACTTTATTTGACTCTGCCAAAAGCTTTTTCTCTAATCCCATTAGGATGTTTCATGTTCTATTCTTCCGCATAGTGCTATTAACCAATAATTGTTTAACGTTTTGGTTCATCAGTTCTTCCTCATGAAGGATATCTCTCTGCAAATCAATACTTCCCTGTTGAGCTGGAGGCACACAGATAGCATTTGCTGCCGTTCTTGCTGCAGTCAGTGAAGCCTTGGCTTTAGGGAGATTTCTCAAAGCAAAGTGGAGGTCGCTCTCTAACAGCTCTATATCAACAACAAGAAGCTTATCATCTAGTCTTCTCACTTCTTTAATCAAACTTGACAATAGAGTTTGTGTAAAGAAAAGCCTTCTCACTATCTTTGAGGTTCTTGCTTTTGGGATCAAGTTAAAGAAAGGCCTCAACTTGGTGAGAATGTTACAAAGCTCCTCTGACCCATTCTCTTGTTTAAGAAGATCCGAAAGGTTCGTGATAGCCTGTTCTTTTATCCGTAGAGCTTCAGAAGAGGACGATGGGTTCTCAATGACACGATAGAGGATTGAGATGGCTTGGGATGGAGATTTGGCTTCTAAAGCCTGAGCAATCGATTCAGCGGTTGCTGGGAGATATGATGAAGACGACATTGTCAATTCTGATATATCCAAGTCCTGCTGCAGAAAGAGATCAAGCCAACAATCATATTACACTCTAAACATGATCATCAATACACTTGCCCTATGAAATTAAAGAGGTAGTAGGAGTAAAGACCCCAAACATACTGTAAATGCATTGTTGTGACATACTACTTATAATCACATAACATAAGAAAGGAAGATGGTAAACACAGCTACAGCACTGACTTCTAACCACCGATCCTCAAATCTCGATTCTCTGTCTCTCACATAGACAACGATAGAGAATTTCACGTGTGTAGGAATCGAAATAAGCAATTGATCATACACTGCCAAATGCTTGAGGAATCGTAAATATTACATATACTATCGATCTCCATTTCGATCTGTGTTAAGCATATATATAGCAATATTAGCATACAAGAAACAAACAATTCTCATAAAGCAAACAACTTTTTACACACTGTCAACTCACGAAAACTCTCACCCCAAATGGCGAATGGACCTCAATGGGTTGGCGTCGATCGGCTCACTGTGCCGTCAAAGACTTGAGCTTTGTTTGAGACTTGGGAGTTGTGTTTTCTTTTTCTCCAAGCAAGATTGGATATCAAACAGCTGTTTGGGGTTTTAACAAAGATCTTCCTGCGTAGGGAGTTGATACGTGTTGGAATCACAAACAAGAGACAAAGATCTGCTGTGGTTCGTACGTACTTCCTTCCTTAAAAACATGAACAAAGTTTCCTTCAAAAATCACAAACTAGTAGATTTTACGAGAAGCTATACTTGTGTTGATCATCACCTAATTAATGATCTAAATAGAGTTGGTCAGTGCGTATTTTGACTACACTACTGTTACATTTCACATTATGGATAGAAAAGTAGAACATAACCAAGTACACCAATGCATATGCGAAAACAATTTGGTCAAAAATGTACATTTCTGATCCAAACTTGAGAGTTTAGCGTAAATAAACAGACAGTAGTTGAGGATATATTGAAGGCATACACGTGAATTGACATCTCCTTGACGTTAGACAAAACACGATAAGAGTGATTGAAGTTGTTGGCATCTCCATCTTATCTCTTGGATACTTCAGGTAGTTCATTCATTGCATATCATGCTTTCTATCTAGGATATGATAGTATGCATGTATCCCTGCTGTTCTGGTATGATTCTGTGAACTTGTTCGTATCTGGGTTCGGTTACTTGGTTAATCTTGCTTCAGTATACATGTGATTTATAGCAGCCTAGGTTAATCTTTATGCATGTACTCTGGTTCATGTTAGTTGACTTTACAATTCAAATGTGTTAAGCCAACATGTGATTCTTAGGACTTTGTGTTGCTTTTTGCATGTGCTTTACAATCTGGAAAAAGGTTAACTTTGCTCTTCACGTGGTATTACTTTCTGCTTGCTTTGCCATTTATGGTAATAGATTGGGTGTAGCGTTTTCCCTCCTAAAACATATCTTGCCCCAAATGGAAAACTGATGTTGACTTTACACCTTGCCTTGAAACATGCTTCTGCTTTGCAAACAGTGTCTAATCTGTCTAGTCACAACTGGGTCGATTATAGGACTGCCATAGGCTTCTCCTTATGTTTGTTGACCACGTGTTTTGGTGCTGGTTTGACCCCTGGTTGTGTGTTGTCTCTTACTGATATTGTCATACTGGTTATAAGGAAATTCAAAAGCTGTCTTGGTTTTATTTCCCTTATAGTTGTGCAGTTGTCCCATCAGTAGCTGGCCCGTTTTGTACTATATTAGGACAGTTTTTAGGGCTGCAGTATGTGCTGCTTTTTCACGTGCTTTTCTGCTGTCTTTGACCCTTGCTTTGCCTTGCTTACTTGCTGCATTGTGCTACTGTATTGTATGGTCTATATAAGGTGTCTAAAGCTGTGTTGAAAGGCTATTTGGTTGAGTGAATACTTTGGGTTTGGGTTATTCTGTTTTATTACTCTTTGAGAGCACATTCGTGTGTAGTTTCTCTTCTGTCTTCTCTTCCCCTTCCATGTCTTTTGGTTGCTCATAACTGTGCATAATAGACATGGATTCTCAAACATAAAAATTGTTTTTCAAAACTCATATGCATCATTGCATTGTGCATTCCATTGAGATAAAGTGTAGAGATGCCCAACCAATGAAGTTGATCAAGAAGGTTTTAACTTGAAGAGTAGTTAAAGATATGAGTTGATACTTCTGTTTTCTTTCCAAAGTGTAAGCACATAGATTAAGTAGTGTAGCTCTGTTTGTACTGGTGGGTAGACTAGTCAGGATAGCATACAGGTTATGTATCCCCAGAGTACCAGAAACTTGTAATTGTGTGTGTTACTCGATAGTGGAAAGGTTTGTCCTTCAAGAGTTAGGGGCACGCAGTTTTGATCCTGGTTGTAGGATTTCTGCGTAATCAAAAACATCTCGTGTCATTCTTTCTTTACTACTTTTACGTTCTATTACTCGTATCCTGCGTTTCGGGATAGGACAATATCTTGCTATCCCGAGAACAGATTAAACGAAAAAATGGTAAAGGCCTATTCACTCCCCTCCCCCACCCCCTCCAATTTTTGAGAGAACGATCAACATTTATCATGAATTACTCCTAAATAATAAAGTACTTGCATCAATAAACAAATTTTTTTGGGTAGAAACTGGAATTTTATTAGGCAAAATTACATGAATTAATGGTCCTTAATCTTTGTCCAAAGCGACACTTTAGTCATTATCGTATGACATATGTCAAAATGATCACTCCGGCCCGCTAAGGTTTCATTTTCAAATTGGTCATTCGAGCTCAAACGTCCGTTAAAAAAAGAATATTTCGTTTATTTTCAAATGTATTTTTGTCTTTTTATCCTCATTTGGCAACAAAAAAATCATTTATCAATTACACTTCTTAGACATGTCTTGAATCAGCCAGTCACGGCAACTGAGTTTGCCACTCGCGGCAACTGAACTTTGGTGAGTTGGTCAACGAGATCAAGGCTCGGCGACACGCTCTTCAACAAAAGATGGAAGGTCCACGGCTCACCGCCCTGAGAGAGACTGCAAGGCGGTGACGAGCCCACCATTGATCTACTATTGTAATCTCTGTGGAATCCTTTTTCAATCCTCAACAAAATTTCAATCCTTTTACACCGTCGATCAGCTATTTGTGGTTCGGTAAATCCCTAATCAATCCCCATAACCCTGTAAACAAAGCGTCAAAATTGTGAGCATGTGATGCAGCGGGAAGACGTCGCACCAAGGCTCACTGCGTCACAGCGCGACTTGGATCTGGAGTCGGCTCGTCGGCGTGGGGGATGGCTTTGTCGGCTCGGCCGAACGTGGTGCACCAAGCTCGTGCGGTGGTGCCTCAATGAGGGCTCGTGGCTTCTCGATCACGATGGAGGCATGGAGGCGAGGAAGGCGCAGGCTGGCGGTGGTGCCACAACGGTAAAGAAGCCATGCGAAGGCACGGTGAGGAGGCAATCGAAGGCGAGATTTGGGGCTTGGTCGCTTGGAGGCAGCGTCGCGCTGCAGTGGTTCGGCCACCGATGTAACGGGAATGCGGCTAATATATACTAGCCTTCCTACACGCGCATACGCGCGCGCGGAAGTGCGTCGCTCGCGCGTGCGATTTGTCGGATATTTTATTATAAACTATGAAATTATATAATTTCATGGAATATATGATTCAACCAATACAATATCAAATACATAATATGTGTCCACATTCACCATGATTTAGTCAATCATCACTTGCCACATATTTGTGGTTATCATCTTCGTCATTCGATATTATGAATTTGTCTTCATAGCAGTGATATGGTTCAAGATACCATAGTCCTGAAAATGTATACATGTTATATATTTTGATTATTTCATTTTCGTGAACATTAAAGTATTGCAAAAATCTTATGTACCTTTTAAAGCTGGATTAATCATAGGGTAGCAAAACTTCTCTATACACAACGTTTGTTGTGAAAACCCCTTCCTCACGTTCTACTGATCCCCTCTAGCAATATGCACGCGCATACGCGCTTGAGATTTTTATGTAGAGTAGTTTTTATGCACGTGATTTGTACATAGTGCAGTTATAGTTTACTTTTTTGCCATTAAACAGATCAATTGATAATTAAAGATAGCTCAACTCACCAGGGGCAATTGACGAAATTTTGAAAATTTAACCATAAGCACTTTTTGCTTAATTAATTAAGATATGCAATGGTAAATTTCGTAATTTTTGAAAATTTATCGTAATAGTATTATTGTAAATATATAAAATTAAATGATAAAATAACATTTTTACCCATCACAGGTTAAGAGCATCCACACTCATTTAAGACTTCCTATTGGGTGAGAAATTCCTGAAATAGGAATTTCTGTCACTATTCATCAAATAGGATGCCATATTCATGTTTTTTGAGCAGCAGTGTACGTAATAAATAGGAATTCCTATTAGTATTCATCAATTATAAAAAAAAATTTATTTAATTATTAGTGTTAATATGCCTTGAATCAAGCTTGTATGGCGATAGCATACGGGACCCTCACTGTCATTTCCTGCGCATTAAATCAGAGAAAGATGACCATCTCGACATGATAAAGATTGGTCATTTGGACATAATTGTAGGGACACATTCACTTCTTAGAAGTCGTGTTGTGTGAAGTGATCTTGGTCTGCTTGGTGGACAGGTTTGTATCGAATCTATGTGCTGCCATCCAAAACTATCTACTAGCAAGTAGTGATCGACCTATATAATTTTCTTTCTTTCTCTCATGGTTGCTTTTTTTACTGCTCTACAGAGGTTTGGCGTCAAACAAAAAGAGAAGATTGCTTCATTCAAAACGTCAGTAGTTGATGTTCTTACTTTGTCTGCAACACCTATAATGCAGACCCTTTATTTAGCCTTGACTGCTTTTCGTGATGCCAAGTAATGAATCTGCCATTAAATTCATGAGTTATGACTTCTGACCACTATTTGGACATGATCGTATGTTAGTGATGGGAGGGATCCCACTGCACATGGTGGTCTTAAGTTAATAACATCACTACCAATGCAGGAATATAGTTTCGAATCACTTGAGACAGGTTTACTGCTTCGGTTGATCTCTTCCAGATACAGGTATTTGCAGGATAGGATGATTACTAATATGCAGAATGTGAATAACTGAAAAACATATTACAAGCTTAAGTTGCTGATTTACTGATAATGAAGATTCATGGCCACGTGTGCTTGATTTCCCAACACAATTAAGATGGTTCCTCAGCCCCCTGCAGGTTTGTCTTTATTTAGTTGAAGTTTCAGATACAGAATTTCCAGTACATCTACTGATGTGTAATTGATTGCCTTCTTTCGGTTCTGTCCTCTAGTTATGCACCAGTCGACTTGTGCTTTTCACATTGATGCTTAAAACACTTTGAATGGCATCTGAGTTTTCAAGCTGCAGAAATTCTTGGTTGGTAAGCTATATATACATCTGAAGTGTATTGCATTATTTGAAGTTCAAGATTGTGAATCGCTTAACCTTTTGGTTGATCGAGATGTAGCGAGTCCGGAGCCAGTCGCAGCTGATGCTCATCTTTTGGAGTGCAAGATCGTAAAAAATTAAATGTGCTTTCATGGGAGAAAGTTCGACAAGACAATGTCTCTTTGGTGTACTTGTGCCGTGCTGGGGTGCGTCCCCTTACGCTGATTTGAACTTGAAGCATTTGTTTTTGGTAGTAGAATGAAATCCCCCCAGTCAAGTCCTCTAACTAGGTATCTTTGAGCTCAATGCAGATTGAAGAAAATTAATTTCACCGAAATGCGTCTGCAGCTGCTGTTGATAGACACTAGAGTAGCTAGCTTGGCTGTAAATCCAATCAATGAATCAAACAACAGTGATATGATGGTGAGCAACTCGGCAAGCAATTTTAATTTATTTTATCATCGGACTCTGGATTCCTCCAAGGAATTCTGTAATATTGATCGCCGTCTCTTCAGTTTATACAGGGATGGACAGCAGGCGAATATCTCGACATGCATGGGATTCTAGATTCCTGTAAGAAGTCTGAACATCAAAATATGTGCAGTGAGGACCGGAGGTTCATCGAATAATGTAATTTTGCTATATGAATTGTGTACGTACTTAGTTTTGCCTCATTCCTCGAATCCTCGATGACACCACCAAATGTTTGTTTTTCAGAATATGCTTGAATCAACTGCTGCTCCGTGTCAGAAGACGTAGACGCATTCATGATTCATCACAAGAGTATCGATCATGGAGGAGCTCGAGTTGCTATAAATCAAATAGTCTGATACATATGATGATGCATGAAGGAATGTGAGCTCAAGTGTAGTAGTGTGACTGTGAGCTCCACTTTTGGTGTATTTGCTCCAAATTGCAAATTGTACATAGTGAAAATTGATCAGTTGATTCGATTTACGTGGATGTAGTTTTTTTTTTTAGGTGAACGATAGAAATTATGTTCAACTTTGACAATTACAATCAAGTCAGTCACCATTTTTAGTGCCAAATAGAAATATAAAGACCTCTTGCATTACGCAAGGCCTTTTGAACAAACTTACCTAGCCTAACAAGCATAATAGACAGAAAAGTAACACTACAAGAAATCGAAAACACATAACTCAAGGACATGAAGACATATTTGCTAAAGTAGCAACATGGCTAGAATTTAACAAAGTTTCATTCGTTGTAGACGACCGTGTACTCGGTGGCTGTTTTGCTAAGTGAACTTTTGGATTTTCGGTATCCCGCTTGATAATATTTGTCAGGACGAGCAGGGTCTAGCGGCGGAAATATTATACAACTGATCCGGATAAACACACTTGAGAGGTTTTCTTCCAAATCGAGAATGAAATCCAACAAAAAAAAACTCGAATACACTTTAGAGCAAGCAGATACAACAAAACCAAAAACAAAAAAAATAGAAAAACTATGAAAGTGATAGAAAATCAGTATACCTGCCCAAGCTATAAAAATAAATACAAACGGAGACGTTGGAACAAAAGCACTGCAACCCTGTAAATGAAGATTTATCACAAATCGTATAAACAAATGATTATTTATTAAAAATCAATAGCTTGGAAAAACCGCTTTATCCGGTCTATTCATGCAACACCAATAAGGAAAGGTAATGCAGATATTGGGTTTGAAGTGGTTTCTTCTAATATGCAGGACATCAGGTGCATACAATGCGGATGTGACGATCGACATTGTTACTTTTCCACCTGGAGCGGAGTTACTTAGAGAAACGCTCAATGTTTCCCAACTATCCGGAAGAGATCCAAGAACCAACAGAGCTTGTACTTCGTCATCAAAGGTAATTCCCACTTTTGTGAGTTGAGAAATTACCTTTTGAAATTCATTGAGATGTGCAGGAATCGTTGAACCATCACTATGGCGCATATGAGTGATCTTCTTAATCAACTGGATTTTATTCCCTGTTGTCTTTCCTGCGTACATCGTCTCCAATTTACTCCAAACATCATATGCCGTGGTTTCATCTTGTACCAACCCAATGATGCTATCGTCAATCCAACGACGTATGTAGCACATAGACCTTTTCACCAATGAATTCCATTCCGCGTCTTTCTCTCTGTAAGAGTCAGGTTGATTGCCCTCTTCTTGAAGAGGCAAGTCCAAATCTTTGCATACCAGCAAATCCATCATCCTGCCATTCCAACTGTTGTAATTGGTGCTATCCAGTATCAACATCCTAGACTTCTCTCCCATGACGATCGACTTCTTAACGAAGCTCTGATACCACTTGTTGGGAATCAGTCCTCAGTTGATACTAATTAGTTGCGGAAGCTAACACACCAAACAATACGAGATCGAAAAACACACACACAAGTTTTAACGTGGTTCCACAAAGTTGTGTACGTCCACGGGGAGTAGTATCCTGAATTCACTATGATGAATAAGAAGATTACAAACTTACTTGCTCACCTAAACAAGAATTCCCTTATACCTCACAAGAGTATAATAGACAGAAAAGTAACGTACACTACAAGAAATCGAAAACACATAACTCAAGGACATGAAGACATATTTGCTAAAGTAGCAACATGGCTAGAATTTAACAAAGTTTCAGTCACTGTAGACGACCGTGTACTCGGTGGCTGTTTTGCTAAGTGAACTTTTGGATTTTCGGTATCCCGCTTGATAACATTTGTCAGGACGAGCATTCCCTAACCGGTATCGAGTATGGTATGCCAACATGTGCCGTAAGAAAACACGATAGTTGAGTGTGACGGACTGATGCCTCTTATTTGTAAAAACAATAATTTTTTTCTGGGCCCCAAACCCAGAATCCACAAAAATAAGTACTCCACAAGCCCAAATTAGGCTCATTCCACAGGTCCATAGATCCAAACACAACCATAGTCCACTGTTGACTAGGTTGACCATGGAGAGAAGTGAGTCAGCGCCACCATGGACCACTTACACCTCTGTTGGCTGGTGTAGGTGCAGTAAGAGAGAAACCGGGTCAAACCAAATTTCCTAATTTGACTAAGAACCCGAGTACAAGCCCAGGACAAACAGGGTCTAGCGGTCTCTCCTTGGCAGCGCCTGGCTTCACACTCTCTTTCCCTGGAATTTTGGCGACGAGCTTGGCTCGACAAGTTGGAGCCTTCTCCTTTAAATCCCCAGAGTTGACAACTTTAGGTGTACGTTTCGCAAATCGAGGAGGTACGATCGACAGTGGGAAGCAAAAGAAAAGGTCTAGAGGACAAGGAGCTGAAGGCAGCTAGGTCAGTTAAGGTTTACCAGCGCCAAGCTTGGTTTCCACTACCAAAAACTCCAAGTGAGGGGGAAATGCTTCTCAAGTCTCTCACCACCTATCTGACTAACGAGTATGGCAATATCCACGTCTCTCCTCTGAAAGAAAGAGAGGCTGCTGTGTGGGTTCGAAAAACAAGCCTAAGGAGAAGACCGAGGTAAATGGCTTGGAGGTGAATGCAAAGGAGGTTGAGAGTTCACCAAAAGTGAGGAAGAGATGCATCGAAGGGCATCGTATAGTTCTAGACGATGTGGAGAGTCCAGAAGTTGTGGTCTCGGCTGTGGTAGTACTTCCAACAGGCAAAGGGAGTGGTGACATGGCGGTGGAGACGGAGCAGGACCCCGGAACTCCAGGGATAGGTATTATAGTAACTTTTAGGCATAAATTATCTTAATTTATCCATATTAGTGATTGCCTAATTTTTGGGTGGCACAATTCTCGGTTACTTTTCTTACTTCATTTATAGTAACTTTTAGGCATAAAGTATCTTGATTTATCCATATTAGTGATTGCCTAATTTTTGGGTGGCACAATTCTCGGTTATTTTTCTTACTTTATTTTGATTACGATGTTCGTGAATTGATTTATAAAATTTCTCTAAATTAACTTAACAGTTATCTTTTCTCTCGTACTCTATAAGTATCTACTCTGTAACATTGTATACCGCCTCACGTGCTTTTAAACTTCCAAAAATGAAGGAAAAAAAGAGAGAGGAAGATGTCTCTCAAGATGTATAACGGTTCTGAAGGAAATGACACTGCTGTATAATGACTCGAGATGTTGTGGTCCTACCAATGCAACCCTCGGCCTGAGAACAAAGAATGAGAAGTTGCTAACAGTAGGATGTAATGGGAGAGCAAACTGACACTGCGAATACAAGGTCAACATGACCACTGTGATTACATTACCCAATGAAATTTAAGCAAAGTTATTCAAGTGCTTTACTATATGACTTTCAGACACCACCATACATTACTGATAGTAATAGCTGTGGTCGCTAATAGCTTCGTTCTACCGAGCATCCTTGGACATAAAATTGAGGGATTCAACCCTACGAGCATTGCAGAGTTCATCGGCACGGTCACCCCTTTCAAAAACAGCAGCTGCACCCATCCCTGTGCCTGTATTTGCAGCAATATAAGATCCATAATTAACAATAGCATTCATTCAACAGATACACGTGTACACACGAAGAGAGGGAGAGCGCGAACCTATGCACATTGAGATCACTCCATAGCGGCAGTCTTTTCCCCGACGCTTCATCTCATGCAAAAGTGTGGCAACACAACGCGCACCTACAAAAATAACTCGGGTTTTCAGGCAAACAATTCGCTTTGACTTGGATCGTTAGCAAATTTAACTTCACATGCTGAGACAAGGATCAAAACCCGCACATTTATATCATATCGCATTCTCTTCTGCGTATACACGCAGTACACACTATAGAGGATGCACTGTAAAGCAGGCCCATGAGAATGACCACGCTAAACAAAATATTGTGCACGTACCTGTTGCCCCAAGTGGATGTCCAATGGCCAATGCACCTCCGTTAACATTGATCTTTTCTGGATCAAGTCCAAGTTTGTTACGGCAATACACAAATTGGGATGCAAAAGCCTGCACAAATGTATTTCATTAACTTACACTCGCAAGGGATGAGAGCAGATTTAGATGTTCCGGCACAATCTAATATAGAACAATACCTCATTTATCTCAAACAGGTCAATATCATCCAGCTCTAAACCAGCTGCCTTGACCGCAACTGGAATAGCAGCAGCTGGACCAATACCCATGATGGCAGGATCAACACCAACAGCAACAAAACTCCTGCACAATCAAGGTAACAGCAGTTTTTATACATCAGAAACAGCAACACCAGAACGCTAGCATCAAGAACCATGTGAAAAAGGAATAGACTTCCGAGCAAGTGAGCATGCACGTTGAATGTACTTGACATCACCCAATTTTACAGTAGGCAGCAATTAAGGGTTTGCTCAACAAGTTGAAAAGATGAAGAAAAAACCTCTTTATTAAAAGATGCACAGCATCATGGAGTAGCTTACCTGAATACTCCAAGGATTGGCAATCCTTTTTGGTCGGCAACACTTCTTTTCATCAAGAGAACTGCTCCAGCACCATCACTAACTTGACTAGAATTACCTGAAAGAAATGCACCATATATAAACTGGATTAACAATGCATTTCATGTATCAAAGCATTCAACATCCGACACTCTTGACAGAATTATACCAGCAGTGGTTGTCCCATCTTTCTTGAACACAGGCCTCAATTTTGCTAGGTCAGACAGTGTTGTGTTTCGGATACCATCATCAACAGATATTGTAACAGGCTTCTCCTCACCAGATTTAGGGTCCACAATCTATTTAAGTTCAGTGAAATCCACATTACAACAAAGAGCACATATTCCATCACACAGATGCATGCAAACATATTTAGCAAAAAAGGGCAGAGTATCTGTACATTACCTTTGTGGCCACAGGGATAATTTCATCTTTAAATCTACCAGCAGCAGTAGCAGCTGCTGCCTTTCTATGAGATTCAACCTAACAATATGTGTTAAAGGAAATCATTTAACATGATCAAAACCAGAGACTATAACACCAAACTAATAGGTTTAACAACGTACTGCAGCCTGATCTTGCTCCTGCCTCGAAACACCAAAACGATGAGCAACATTTTCTGAGGTGACCCCCATAGGCAGAAGGCAGTTCTGAGCTTGTTCAAAGATCTTCACCTGACATTGATGTACATTCATTTAAGAATATTGGCGAAGCTTGTACAAGAGTGCATGTATATCTGAGAATGGGAGAGTACTTACTTTGGGATTAATGTCTCCTTCCCATGCCATTGGATTCAGAGTCATGGATTCCAATCCAGCTCCAATACCTACACGAAGCAATCCAGAATATATGAATAAACCAAATGCCACTCGCCTGAGGTGAATCCTAATCCTAACGAACCAAATAAAAAACACTCACCAATATCATAAAACCCTGCTCTTATAGCAGCGGCTACATCAGCAACTGCTTGGAGCCCGGACGAACACTGTCTGTTGACTGTTCTAACCGGCACAGTTTCTGCACATAATACTCCTCGTATGAGTCAAAACGAATCACACTAGACATTAAAATAATAATAATCAGAGGACGTCTATGTAGTTTAGAGTAAGGTACCAGGGAATCCGGCATAGAAAGCAGCCATCCTGCATTCACCAGCCCTCTGAGATCCTGGAGCCAAGACGGTACCGACAACAATATCCCCCACTTCCTTGGGATTCAGATTGGTCTTCTCAACCACTGCCTGCAACAACAAAAGCAATCATCACATCATTCACATGATACACAAATCTTGTTTTCACCCAATTGAGACACAAATAGTATCATGATCAAATTATATGAAATATTGAGCACACAGGTCAATAATAATAATAATAATAATAATAATAATAATAATAATAAAAGGAACGAACCTTGAGCACAGGTGCAAGGAGATCATCGGCATGGGTATCTTTGAAGCCGCCGCGTTTAGACTTGCACAGCGGAGTTCGAAAAGCTCTGATAAAAAAACACAGAAATTAAACCAAGTACTGAATCACTTTGATCAATTGAGAAAATAATCAAAATTTTGAAACAAATAGTGATGGAAAATTTGAATACTTACGCTACGATGACAACATCGTCGCCGAAGACATTATTCCTCGCATACGCAGCACTATCCCCAGCGGCACAGATCCTTGCCTGAGAGCCACACACACAATTCGTTAAGCAAAAAATAAGCAGCAACAATTGCGATTCAGAGATTGAATTGAATGATCGAGTAGAGTGAGAGTAGAGGCTTACGGAGAGAGAAGAGACATCGTCGGAAGAAGAAGAAGAAGGTCGGAGATGATCGAGGAGAACCTTCTGCCTGTTAATCGCTTTCTCCATTGCTCTCTCTACTGATTTGGTTTGGAAGAAGAAGAAGAAGAGAAATTGAGCGAGAGTGATTGTGGGTCTGTATATATAGCAAAATGATGAATCCAAACTCGGGTCTAAGGCGGTTGGGTAGATCTCTTTCTCTTTAATTTAATTCTAATTGTAATTGTAATTCGGTTAAAACGGTAAGAAGGATTAAGGGGGCAGCTAATTAAGCCAAGAAGCAACGAGCCCTTTAATTTTGTGATGTAAAGGCACGCGTCATCTACGTCTCTTCTCTCCCACTCTTGTATTTGGAGCGTGCAAACAAACTACATACAATACTGGTGTACTCAGTGGGATGGTAAAATAATCCGAACCGAATCCCATTGAGTTGGGTTTTTATTTATGATAAATAACGGATATTGAGTATTTATCGATTCAAATTGTGACAGGTTCGGGTCGAGTACGGATATATATCTATTGAATCGAACCTGTTCCGCCTATTTTTTAAAATTTAATTAATATATTTTATAATTTATATCTAATTTTTTAATGCATTTATTATAGAATGGTAATATTTATAATTTTATTTTTTGTATATATTTTTATTTTATCTAGTTTTAATTATGATAAATTGGTCGGATTCAAATATTAAATATCCGACGAGTTTGGTTCGAGTAAAATTCAAGTTCAAATTCAGGTACTAATCTCAGCTCAAATCCGACTTATTGTCATCCTGACTGAGAGTAGGAATTGTAATCACGCGTGGTGGAGGGACGTGGTGTTTTGGGAGGTACGCGAATGGGGATGCGTGCCGTTATGGGAGATTGAGAACACAACAAGATAGACATAACTGGTCATATCCTTGTTGCCTGTTTTACTACAAATTCGACAGTCGACCCTACTCTAATTGACAAAGAGAACAGAAATGCATCGCTGATTTACAGTCATCGAAAGTATTCTTCTCCATTACAACTTAATCTAAGTAAAAGGATCCATTACAATGATCGATCATATATTACCTATAGAGCTATACAAACCAAAATCAAAATCAAAATTCAAAATTCAAATTACAAAACCCTTTCTCTTTCTCCTAAAACGGCTAAGGAAAGAGGGACGGGTCTTACCTAACAAGGTAAATAATCAACCGAAAAGGAGACATAACAATTTACCCCAACCCTTGAGTGTTGCAGTGTGACAATTCCGGGAGGGCTATTTAGACACACACTTGAAACCATTGCAGACAGACAAAAATATGATCAAGGCTATGAGAACAACGATCCCTGCAACAATCAACTTTACTTTCATGTTCTGAATCCACATCTTCCTTCTCATTTTTGTTCCTTGTTGCTTGAAATCTTGAGCCTGCAACACAGCCATATGCCACCATTCAATTAAGCACCACATCAATATTATTACAAAACAATCAAATGTAGCAGAATGGAATCCATTAGAAATGTTTACTGGACTAACCTGGGAGCGGAGATTATCAGTTTTGTCCACCAAAAGCTCGATCTTTTCACCGCGATCAAGAACCTGCAGAATACATGAATCTCCATAATTCCAATACTCTAGCAAGTTCCTTGTTCCACAAGGAAAAACAAACCAACCCCCAGAAAATAAATATCATAGAGATCGAAGACATAGTAACATTACTAACATATAATACTTGTCTCAGTCAGCACACAAGGATAAAAGGGAGGTTCAAATCCTTAATACCAGACTTCCAAATTATCTATAGAGCTATTTTAATAAGGTTTAATTGTCAATTTGTTACCTTATTGTTTAATTATTTGAATTTTGTCAATTTATTCATCAAATTATAAACAGGCTTAATTGTGAATTTGCTAACTTATTGTTTAATTATTTAAATTTCGTCAATTTATTCATCAAATTATAAACATTTGAAAGTACTATGGTACTCTAAATCCTCTATTCAAATTATATATTTTTTAATTTGATATATAGGTAACAAATTGGCTAGTTTTCTAAATCTAGAGTAACAAATTGACAGAAAAAATTCTTAGAGTAGCAAATTGACACAAATGTCATTTCTATAGTAACAAATTGACAACTATGCCTTCTAATAATGAAATAGGACACAAAAAGAAAGCAAATCTTCCCTACTTTTTCAATATTTTCCATCATAACACCCTTGACCTCAGTAACCTGAGCCTTCACTTTGGCAAGCTTGTTGATTTCTTCAGGATGATCCGCACAGTACTTCATGTGCTCCTTGAGTTTGGGTCTGTAAAAGATTGACATGAAGTTGAGCATATTAATTTACAAAAGGTAAGGGTAGCCCAGTTAGTTATGTTCAACAATGAAAAAATGTGGGCATGAAGTAAATACCCAAACTCTCTGTTCAGTCCCTTGGCTTGTGCAGTCCCAGCTTTTCCACCGGCATATCTTTTGTTGAAATCATCCTTAATTCTCTGCAGATAGGCAATGGGAATTTGCCTACCTGCAGCTTCAGAAGCAACGACACAGTAGGCTGTCGAATACAAGATAAAAATAATTTAAAACCAGAACCTACAAGGATTATGTATCAACAAAATCCAAAAAATTAATTTTGATATAAGCCATAACAGGCTTGTAAATTATGCCAACCAAACCAAATGAAGGAATATGCCTCGGTAATCATGTACTGTACTGTCAAACTACCACAAAACAGTATTAATACAAGAACTCTATAATGAGAGAATGTGCCATAAACAAACTGTTCTTATATCATCATGACTGCAAAAATAGAGATCAACTCTTGTAGTCCCAAACAACATGTACCAGGCATGCAGCAGAGAATAAGATTTAGTAGCCACAATTTCAATGTTTGGTAACAATCAGTGCATTAAAACCATATCATCAATATGGTTTTAAAATTCTAGAATACTAGAACTAGAAATAGAGGCCACAAACGGTACATTAAAATTCTAGAATTCTAATCCATATTGTTTATCACCAAAATCTCCCAGCGAATTTTAGAGACCTTGTAAACTGTCTCTTTTCTCGATCGTGCGCTGGAGTGCCACCGTCTCGCGACGGAATGTTGATTTGTAAGCTAACTGCTACTGACTTCTTGATAAGCAATTTAGGCGAGGAGAACACCAATCTCGCCTGAATGGATGTTTCTTGCCTAATGACTTAGGATTTGCGGTTTTCACGTCTCTAGCAGAGCCACAGAAATCGATACTCTACACTCCTCCTGGTATAAATCAGAACAATTTCCTTGACAAGATTTTGAGAATACAAGGTGTTGCGTCATTGAATCTCAAACCTCTCACTCTTCCTGGTGACAAGCCTCTTGATCGCCGGATGTAGGGTTTTGTGTCCTTGAATCGCAAGAATCTCACGCTCTTCGGGTGACAACTCTCTTGATCGTTGGTTGCAAGGATTTCTCGAGATGAGAAGGATAGTTCGCTGAGAACAAAATATGTATTTGATCGAGTATCCTTTCCAATCGCTTTTCAACTCTTTATATAGAAGAATGTGTTCGTGTCCCACTTCACTTGGAACTCCTCAGTAACTAGACTCCCAATACAACTCTAAACATTTTACAACTCTAAACGATCGACACTCTCGTCTGGTCCTTATCTTTTATGCTTTCCAATCTTATCAATAAGTCTTGCAAGGGAATCCTAACCACTATAGGAAATGTTTGATTAGAAATAGGCTGCATGGATTAGCCTTCTCCAGCCCATTATAATCGGAACTGCTCACATTACACATAGGCGGCTTACTCAATCCAGCATTCAAGGCCCAATAAGAGATATTTTATCTTGGGCCCAAACATTTCCCCTCAAGCCTTGAGATTAAATTCACCAATGCAAACGAAAAGGCTTGATTTACCAAACGATGCACTGTTATAATAAAAAATGATCATTCCACACGCAAACGCCACATCACCTCCTTCCTTCTGAAAAGCCACGCCACTTCGGCTGACGTCATATAAAAAGTGCACGTTCACGCAATCTTTACTTCTCAACACAACTTTTTCACTTCCATCACTTTGAACTTTAAGCTTCTCTCCAAAGCCAGCTTTTCTATCTTCTTGCCGCTGTCATCCTCTGACTACAATCATGCCTCCTCACAAAGAAAGACACCCAGACCTAACCCAAGACAAAGCAAACTGCCTCACCGCTGATATTTGCGCTGTTATGACTTGAAGACACCCAGGCGCTACTCTCACCCTCAGAGTCACCTCTAAAGGCACCGACCGCCTAGGTCCCTTCCTTAAAATGCCAATAGACCCCGAACTCTTTCCCATTCTGCGTCACCGCTACTGCAATTCAGCTTTGATTTTCCAAGATGAACCACGAGCTAGCACAGAATTATGGACCAATAAAGATGTTCTCTGCCTAATCGGTAAATGGCCCAACCCTTCTAAAAATGACCGTGCTTGGTACAACAACTGTCGAGAACTGGACCTAATTCGATGGCAAGCGGATAACATTGACCAACTCCTCGACCTATGTTTCTCACTCCCCAATGGTGGGAATCGTACACCCTTCGCCGCATCTATGTGCTTATGGGATTCCGCATGCAACTGCTTCCGCCTCCCTTATGGCAATTTAAGTATAACTCTCTTAGACCTCTATACCCTGTTCGGAGTTCCCATGGAAAATTCTATTTGGAAATAAACTGATTACACTGCGTGTTTGATAAAAGCCGACAAACACCGACCTGCCTCATACTCCACTTGGACCACACACTTTACTGACGTTAAGTCTGACCAAGGTGGCATCACTTTCCTTGAATTTTGGCTATCAAAATACATCTTCTTCCCCTCTTCCCAAAAAGTTAAAAAAATGTTGGACCAACCTCACTAAATGTCTCTTTGAGGGCACTAAATTGGGTCTCCCCCAGTCCATCCTCGTTTGCATCTACCATAGTCTACGATGGATTGCACTCTCATGGCCCAACCTCAACCAACTAGGACCACTTTGGATGGTAGAGCTCTGGCTCCGAATGTACTTCCCCATTTTCCGCCATCCTGAAATCCTACCATTCGAGAGAGATGCGCTTCTGGACAAGACTTTGGTGACCACCTCCTCCTTTGATGGGTGGACCTACCAAACATCACTACAAGAAAATGCACCTAGACCACGGACCATTTCCGTCGTCTAGGTGCAGTTTTCCGTCGTCTAAGTACTTAGACGACGGAAGCTCCGTCCTCCAAGCTCCGTACTCCAAGTGCTGTCGTTTAAGCACTTGGACGACGGAGATGGAGAATTCCGTCGTCTAAGTGATACTTAGACTGCGGACATTCTTCGGGGTCTAAGTTTGCACTTAGACGACGGAGAATGAATTCTCCGTCATCTAAGTGAAAACTTAGACCGCGGAAATCGTCAATCTCCGTCGTCTAAGTGGTGATTTTGTAAAAAAAAAAATTAAATGAAAAATTCATGAAATGTTAATTAATAATTTAATAATTAGCATTTAATGAATTTTTTATTTAATTTTTTGTATATCAATATTCATAATAATGCAAAATTTATTGAATGTTAATTATTAATAATATATAATACGTACAAAATTCATAATGAATAAATAATTTAAATTATTATGAATTTAAATACAAAATTCATAATATAATAAAATTAATTAATCTAGCCTAAATAAACTAAATTAACCTAATACTAAACTAATTATAGGCGGTGGTGGTGGTGGTGGTGGCAGCGCCGGTGGTGTTGGCCGGAATGTGGAGGCCGGTGGTGGAGGCGACAATGTAGGCGGTAGCTAGTGGTGTGTGGTGGTGGTGGAGGCGATGTTGTAGGTGGTGGTGGTGTGTGTTGGTGGCAGCGACGGTGGTAATGCCGGTGATGGCGGCGACGGTGGTGATGTCGGTGGTGGCAGCGACGGTGGTGGTGGTGATGATGATGGTGGATGGTGATGGTGATGATATATGGTGGGTGGTTTGATTGGGGGGGAGAGAGGGAGAGGAAAAAATGAAGAGAGATTGAGAAAATTATGAATTTAAAGAGTTTTAAAACACTTAGACGACGGAAATACTGATTTTCCGTCGTCTAAGTGCTTTAAATTTTCAAACAATGCCGCCAATTTTTTCACTTAGACAACGGAAAATCAGTTTTTCCGTCGTCTAAGTGATTTAAATGTTTGCCAAAATTTTAGCGGGAAAATAATACCGCCAATTATTTTGACTTAGAGGACGGAGATGACAATCTCCGTCGTCTAAGTGGATTTAAATTTTTGCCAAATTTTTAGTGGGAAAAACACCGCCAGAAATAAAAAAATTTAAAATTTCATCTAGACCGCGGAGATGACCATCTCCGTCGTCCAGGTGTTCACTTGGACGACGTATATTGTCATCTCCGCGGTCTAGGTGAAAATTCCGTAAAATTATTTTTTTTTTTTTAAATTAAAAAATTCACTTAGACGACGGAGATTGTCATCTCCGTCGTCTAAGTGAATTTTTTAATTTTTAATTTTTAAAAAAATAATTTTACAGAATTTTCACCTAGACCGCGGAGATGACAATCTCCGTCGTCCAAGTGAACACCTGGACGACGGAGATGGTCATCTCCGTGGTCTAGGTGAAAATTCTGTAAAATTATTTTTTTTAAATAATTTGTAATGAATTTTTGGACCTGTAATTTGAATGGAATTGTCGTAAAATATCGATTAAAGAATCGTATATATAAAAAGTGAGATTTAAGAAGATGAATTAATTTACGTATTCAAACTTATTAAGTATCTACTAATATGTATAACTTAAGTGTCGGTACGTATAGGCTCATTGTATATCGATATTAACGAAATTGAATTTGGACAAAACGACCGTTGGATATACTCGTCATAGGGTTTAGGGTTTAGGGTTTAGGAATGGATCTTCAAGTTTTTCCTAGACTCGTTGAATCAAAATGCACAACTCATTGATTTCAATACCTGAGCTCTTCTTTCACAAGTTATTACATTATGCCCCTTCATTTTACACAATCCACATTTAATCTGTGTATAAAATAGAACTTTGGCAATTTTTCCAAAACAGGAGCTGGTGATTCTTCTCCTAAACATTAAAAATAAAATTAGTTAATGCTATTATCCACTTGAGCAAGGTACTCACATATACTTATAATATTAAAGTTATAACTGATTCTCTCAATCTTTATGTCTTTGGCCTCTGGTTTGCTTCATTTTTGGTGGAGCCATTGGCCTATGCTTTATCTCACATTCATCAATTCCTGCTATAGGATTAATTATAGGTGTGTAGGCATTCATGTAATCATCCACGAATTTATCATGAGACCAGTATTTAGAGTAAATTGTTGCAAGGGAATGAGGAAGACCACATAGATTCCATCTGATGCACGTGTATGTCTTCTTCTTCAAATCCACAAGGTGTTGTGCAATGACACCAGCTTCACAAGCAACCCCTCTTCCTTGCACTTCATACCTAGGATTACTAGATTCTAAAGGTATGTAGTTGTGACTCCATTTTGCATTCTTCACGATCAACTTTTCAACCCTTGGTCCAAAGTTTCCTTTCCAATTTGCACCTAAGTTTCTTCATTTCTCCAAAGTTGTAGATCCAATCTGTTTTTGCAAAGTGAGACTCAATTTGAGAGAGAAAGGGTAAATGGGGTTCCTAACATATGAGAGAGAGAGAGAGAGAGAGAGAGAGAAAAAAAAAAGAGAGACTTAACTAATACTGTAATAGACTTTACGTTTGAAAATATATATTTGCCCTTTAAGTTTCTGTAATGGCATTTGACCAAATGGGGTTATAAACGTCAAGTACTAAAGTTGAAATAATATTCAAAATTGAAGTACTAATGTTGAACTTTTAAAAGTTGAAATACTTATATTGTATCTGACTTAAAGCTGGGGTACTGTTGTAATTTTTTTCCCTTATTTAAATTTCTTCTATACAAGAAAGAAGCAGACGTTCGAAATTGTGAACCAACCAATATATGAAGATGAATTAAATGACTTGATGAAATAAATCAAAAATAGTCAAATACTCATTGGTAGGTAACAGACAAACAATCAAGATGCAGCAACTGTCAAACACAAGGTTCAGAGAATATGCTGCGGTAGAGAGTTTGTGATTATACATAGAAAGAGAGGTTCAATATCTGCTTTGTAAATATCTAATATGAGTGGCACAGTAAAGTGAAAGTGATAATAGAATACAGAGCAAGACCCCACAGTTCTTTTGTTTGGCTTGTGAAGCCAAACTATTCTAGGAAGCCAAGCAACTTGACAATGAACCCATAATGTACGGTATATGTTTTCATGAACAAAGAAACAAAATCAAAGGAAAAAGAGAACAACTACCACATTTCTGTGCCCACATATTCATATTATGATTGTCATTACCGACATTACGCCCACAAAAATTACATGAAAACCAAGTTATTTAGTAGATCAATCGGGACGTACTGCCCGCTGTTTCTGGACTATGATTAAACACGAAATGGTTGTGTTTGTTTGTAAGGTGCGTATGTAAGGTAACTATATGCTCTACGTTGTCCTTCCTCTAATAATTAGACAAAAGATCCTCTTGTTTCTATTATTAGACTTGTTTCATTCTAAGCATTAATTCTCTTCAAGAGGAATCCTAATGACCATGGCTTCTACATCAGCTTAACGAGGATGGATCATCAGCCGCTGTCGGAGTGTTGTAAACTCTATCGGAAGCTTTCTTCACCTGCAATACAATAACAAAGAACCAGTTAAGAGATCGTTTAGCAGAAGTAAACAGATGTTGAGACGTAACATAACATCATGAAAAAAGTAGTTACTTCTTTCTCCCAATCTGTAAATAAGATTATCATTGCAAGAGTCAATGATTGTACAAATAGAGCGACAGTGATTCCCATCCAAAGACCCTGCGAAGAACATCACTCTGAATTAATATGAGTATTGAGATTTGAGAAGGATATATTGAGAAGAATAACAAAAGAAAATTTATTTTGAAGGAGATTGAAAGAGAAAAAAAAAATTAAATTTGATGCAACATTAAATCAGTAAGGACAAGTATCTGGTGTCACCTTTCCTCCAACATGAAATACAAACGCTAATAATATTGCAATAGGAATGCCCAGAAGATAGTAAGCTCCAAGATTAACATATGCCCCAATCTTCTGTTGTCCACTTCCTCTTATGATACCTGAAGTGTGGAGAAAAAAAAATATGGTACCAACAGTATATACTGGTTTATATTTATACATATGACTTGATTCATATCGAAAAATCCTCATAAACAAAGAAGAAGCTAAATTGCTAAGAATTAATGTGGCAAGAACCTGAAAGCACAGCTTGAAGTCCATCAAAGAAGTGGGATATAGCTACCAAAATCAGCATTTGTCCAACATAATTGACAACTTCCATTTCATTGCTGTAACAGTAGCCCCAAACTTTTCGACCCACTATCAGTACTGCACCGGTCAAAATACCTTCAGTGACAACAATGCATAGTGAAACACCCACTGCTAAACGAGCTAGTCGTGGTTGACCGGCACCCAGTTGATTTGAAACTCTTGTGCTAAGAGACAATACATTGAAAATAAGAACATGCAGGAAGATAGATACAATATGCACAAGAGAGGCATGCATCAGACTAACCTCGCTGCACCAGAGAATGCAAGAGGAATCATGAATACCATTGAGCATGTGTTAAGGCTGTTGAATGTGCCACAAACTTATAGTTGGTTAAGGCCATAATAATTAATCTCAAGTAATAAAGGTTTTTGTGTCAAATACAAACCTGATTGATAAGACTGAGGTTTCAAGTTGTGGATTTGGAAGAAAACCAGATAAGAGTACCATGAGTTCAAATGACCAGATTTCTAAGCTGTTCACAGAAATAAAACCAACAAGGACGTACCAACATTTCAGACTTGAAATTCATTCAAAGATTCGAAAGAGGATGTCAACATTTCACTAGATAACTGAGATGAACCAAGTGTTGAACTGCAATCGGGGTGCCTTTCAACCCTTTTATAAGTCTAATGCTATACCATAGCAAGATATATACCTGATCATTATAGCTGAAGGAATAGATAACTTAATGAAGTTGGGAATTCCATGAAAGGCTTCCTTTGAGAATCCAGTCCATGTGTGTTTACAAGAAGGAGAAACTCTGATATAAACAACCAAGAACAATGCGTTGATCCAATACGAGATAGAGATTGAAATAGCAGCACCTCTGTATCCAAGGCTAGTCTTGTATACCAGTAGCCAACAGAGAAGCAAGTGTCCGAGTGTTGCAGTGCCAGTGCTAACTATCATAGGAACCACATTGTTTTGGGTTTGCAAGAATCTGGAATGACATTGTTGGACTGCATAAGCAAAAATGCAGGGTATCAAGAGGCGAGCATAGCATCCAGCAGCTACAGCAATTTCTGGATCTTGACCCAAGAACTGAAGAATATGGCCTGCATTGAACCATATAGTTGCAAGAGGAATGCAGGCCAGCAGGAGGACAAGCAATGCTCTTTGCAGGTGTATGCCAAGCATATGGTACCGTTTTGCACCATAGGACTGCCCACAAAATGTGTCCAATGCGCTACTCATTCCGATCTGATCAATGATTTTAGAACAAAATTGATATCACCATACCCTAAAAGTTGAATATTATCTTGCATGACACTATTTTGGGACAAGGTATGGGAATCGAATGACTCAGCCATTTCTGAAGTGAGAAACATAGCTGAGCCTATGAATTTAAGCAATACAAATATTGCATAATTTAAAAAGGATGGTCAAAAGTAAATATTCAGTTGATGGCTAAATGTATAGTTGAACGCACAACAGAAGTAAATAACTAACTAGTCCACTTCAGTTGAATAGCTGCAACTCTGTTTTTCCAAGTTTTGTTCTACAAGTAAATATCTTGATCTTGAAAGTAAGCCTTTGGTTATGCTACAACTCTTTTACACTAAAGTTTTAGAGCTAGGCTGAGGGATCTTACTATCATGCTCAAACCAGTGACTGATGCGAAAGAAGTGGCCATGGAAGCACCGGCGAGTGATAGCTCTCCAAGATGACCAACATACATGACTGATATAACCTGCATACCAAAGAGCAAGAAATTTGATGACACGAGAGGCCCTGCAAGCAATAGCTGCTTCTTCAGTTCCCCAAGCAGTTCGACTTTCGTAAATCGTCTGTTTCTTGATTCTAATGCATGATCCTGATGCTGTACTGGAATCAAAGGTGATTCAAGACCTGCCGATTGTGCTTCGTCGGCCATTGCTTGTGCTCTCGTTCTTCCAAGAACAGTTTTCTGAGGTTGGAAAAATCAAGTATCAAGTGCGGACTTGCAGAAAGGCGAAGATGGGTGCTCTAGATCATTTCTCTCCTACGTTCAAGGAGTAAAATATCGGGTATCGAGGATATATCGACAGTCCAAAATTTGGATATATCGTCGGAAATATCGACGAAATATCGATCCACTGAAAATTCTGACGAAAATGACGGAAACTAATAAAAATATATGGAAATTTGTAATGAAACTTTTGGAGGTTGTTATATGATCAATTACCTACCTTATGTAAAAAGAAAATATTGATCAAACATCAAAACATATGAATTTGCTATATTACTATATGAATTAGTATGTGTTAAGTGCTGATAACTATTAAAATATAATTTAATAGTTCTATTTTTATTTTTTTGATGGCTAAACTTTAATGGGAGGCTAGACCATCATATTTTTGTACAATATGTTACACATCACACATTATAAAATCAGATATATAAATACTTCAAAACCACATAGAGGACCTATGAGGTTCAAAATTCACACTATTTTCCTCATCTCTTTGTGCAGAATCATGTGTGTATTGTGAAGAGTACTCATTAAATGATTGTTCTCCCATGTAATTTTGCATGTATTGACTTACATGCCAACCATATGGGTCAGGGGGTGGTATTTGAAGATTTTGGAGCTCGTAGTATGACCCAGGCATTGCTCGACTTTCTTCATTGCTATCATCATTTGTGGCATTTGTTTGTGATTGTAACGATGAGTTATCACTTGTTGGAAGACCATAAGGCATGATATATGAAGGATAAGGCATTGCAAAATTTTGACAAGTTTTTAATTTTGTTAAATTAAAAAAGTTACTGAAAATTTCAAAAATTTCGGTAAATATCGGAAAATATCGGAAAATATCGGAAATATCGGGGATATATCGGAAATATCGGAAAGTTTCGGAAAATTTCGAAAAATTTCGAGATATATTCACGGATTTTTCAGGTAAGTTCAAAAAACCGAAATATCGGCGAAATATCGCCGATAATATCGATTTTGCATTCCTTGCATATGTTTGATTGCTCCGGTGGAAGTTCTCATCACAAGAAGTGACAGAATTTCCAGGTCTAATTTTCTATAATGGACCTGTGTCAAAATCCGTTTCGTTAATATTGTCAAATTTCTTTAAGGTTCATCGAGCTTATGACCTCGGGTGCATTCTAACATTTTCTGAATCTTTAGTTTCGTGTTCACTACTTTTATATATGATGAGATTCAAAATGGGAAAAGGGCTAGAATGCACCTATCACTAAATACCCCAAGGTCTAATTTCATATTCCGACACATGGCACTCTTTCAATCGTTGATATTTTTAACATTTTAAAGATTGATTGAACTTATGGTAAGCTCAATACACCCGATCCTTGCTGCGAAACACCTCCTTGCTGGGATGGTTATCCCCGGTCATCACAAAAACCTGCTCCCTCCTCTCCTCCTCCTCGTAGTCAATCTCAGCTTCTTTAGACAAGGAAAAGAGGGAGCGTGTTGTCGTCCATGAAGGAGGTACAATTCCGGAGGCAATCGGGTCAGGTCTCGAGGGTTTTCGATGGCCAAAGGGCGAGTTTGAGCCCGATGAGACGACGAAAACGATCGGAATTAAAGATTCGAGTTGGGGACTTGGTCCAATTTTGACCCATCGGTTAAGGCCGAGTCAATTTTGGTTCCGAAGTACGAGCTGAACATGACGTCAGATGGTTCGGAGGGGATCGAGTACTTACTAAAGCAGCAAAATCTCGAATAATATGAAGATGCATGGTGGTGAGCTTCTCCTCGGTTTGGGTGGTGGCAGAGGTCAGTCGCCGCCGTAACAGCCCAACACGAGCAATCCCATCTCAGCAAAGTTGATCTTGCTGGTGATGGAGCACGATCGATCGATCGATCTCCTCAGGTCAAATCGACAGTGTGGATCACATATAACCGACTTATCATAAGCTCGGTCATGATTTGTAAAAGTTAACTTTATCAACCACTAAAATGGTGACACGTGTCAAAAGACTAAAAAAATCTAAAAAGTTTCCCTTGTTTTTAATTTTCTCACTTTTTAGTGCCGGATGCATACCCAAAACTAACCACTGTCGTTTTATCACGTGTATTGATCGTTCTTTGTGTTTTTGTTTTGGTAATCTGATCAGACAGTGGAGGTTAAGATAAAGATTGACTGCGAAGGATGAGACAGGAAAGTTCGGAGATTAGTTGAAGGAATGAAAGAGGTGACGCAAGTGGACATAGACCGTAAAGCCAGCAAGCTTAGGTGGTGGCACGTGTCGCAATCGGATGGGGAAGAAGGTCGAAATCTGGCCGTACGTTCCATACGACGTCGTCGACCACCCTTACCCGCAGGGTGTTTACGAAGTGACCAGCAGATGTAAGGTGGGCTCGCACGTGCGAGCTCTACGGAAGTGAGGTACACTACGGCTTTCAGTGATGAGAACCCTGCTGCTTGCACAGTCATGTGATGCGCTGTCGTCACCATGTAATGCCATGTGTAGTAGACTAGAGGTGGTGTTGTAGTCAAAGTTTCGAATTTTTCTTAGTAGTCCACCTTGTTGGATATGGCGATGTAATTTGTGTGATGCACATTGTTTCGATTTTTTTTCTATTTTCCCTGTGTGTAGTCTTTGTCAAGAATCGAAAATGAGAAGAAAAAATGTTGATGAAATGGAATATGACTATACGAGGGTGTATTTTGAATGTGCACTATAAAAAGGTAGTAGTATAGTACCATACAAATGTGCAAGACAACACATGTTTCGATACGATTTTGAATTTAGATGAATAATATTAGTACGTGAAAAATAAAAATATAAATAAGACATGTAATATAGTTTCGACACAATTTTGAATTTAGATGAATAATGTTAGTACATAAAAAGAAATAGAGATTGTAGTGCATTTTTGTTGGATATGCCACTGTAATTTGTGTGATGCACATTGGTTCGAATATATTTCTCTATTTTTCTTCAGTATAGTCTTTGTCAAGAATTGAAAATGAGAAAGAAAAAAAATGGCCGATGAAATGAGTGAATATGATGACGTATTTTAGATGTTGATCCGGATAATTTGTGGTCAAAGTTGGTTTGCAGTCAAAATTGGAGGACAACGGAAAGGGCAGAGACTCTGTTGGCTAGTGAGCTAATTGGTCAGTATTTAAGCAAAGCACAATTGTCTTTTTTGTATAAAACCAATCATCGAAAACCACCCAAGTGACTTTGGTTATTCGAAGGAAGGAAGGAAGGAAGGCTACTTGGACCTAAAATTTATATTTTAGTTAAGACTAATATTTATGGCTCGATTCATGTGGCTCGCTTAGTAAACGGAATTTGATAAGGAAATTATACTATCTCACGTCAATTTTTATTAAGCAAGGAAAACATAATCTTATGAATTTGGCAAAATCATTTAGACCTAGATTTGCTAATCCTCATGAGACAAGGAACACGCTTAGTGATCATTATAAATATAGGTGTTCAGGATAATATGTTGGAGACATCCCTCTCTACATACACAATTTTCCTTTGACAAACACAACTCTCCTTGCGAGAGAATCGGCGATTGTGTTTCTAAAATTCAGTTCACCCGACAGTGCGTGATGGATTCAAAGATTCTCTATAGTCAGACGATGACGATCAAATGAGTCTGTTTCACCTGTCAGAGTGTGGAGATTTCGGCGGTTTACGAAGTCACCTTATCCAGCAACATCAAGCTTAGAATCTGGTTCACCCGACAGAGCGTGGAGATTCGAAGGTTCACTTCTTGCTACAGCCTAGGCTATGACGATCAAAGAAATCTGGTTCACTCGATAGAGTGTGGAGATTTGAGCGATCAAAGAAGTCATATCCAGTGTTCTCAACACTCACCCTTTAGAATTTCTCTGCTTTATACTCGCATTGCGTATAAAGTATCGATTCTTTTGTGGCTCAGCGAAGAGACACAAAACTTAAGTCTTGAAACAACTTAGGCAAGTAGAACTCAACAAGTGAGGTTGATGCTCTCCTCATTCCAATTGCTTGTAAAGAAGTAGAGATATCGCGGTGCAAATCACAACATACATTCTGTCCTCGGCAATGACACGCCACGCACGCGCAAGACTACTAAAAGAGACAGTTTGTGATTTTTCTAAGTCACATAGACTTGGTTAGAGAAAAATCAAGCCAAACAACTTGTGTTGGAGAATCTATTCAATTATTTGTGAGATTAGGAAAAAAAATGTTCAACTTTGCTTAATCTGTTTTAGAATTGAGTATCTCGGAAAACGAATTGTGTGCCTCATAAGACAACATCGCTAGCGGACGAGATGGTAGATCTCATGAGATGGACGGCAATGTCACCACTGACCTTCACAATGGTTAATTTTGAGGAATGATAAATGGTCCTCCCATCCATGATGATGGAAAATTCTTTTGTGTTGTGGTTGCATCTCTATGAGACTATGACCATTCTCTTTGAAGATTGGGGAAGTTATGTAAACGACTGGTGCTTGTATTGGTACTTTCTTTGCTTTGATTAGCCACCACACAAGTTTCAGCTTAGCCACTTGAAAGAACCTGTCAAAATTACTAAATTCAATAACAGTACATGTAAATAAGTTGCATTTGATAATATATAGTACTCATTAATTCCTTCATTCCAAGGTTATTGGATTTGAACATATACAAGTCCCAGAGTGGTAGAGTTATCCATTGCCAATAGGTGGGTGTATCTCCCCATTCAATTACAAGCTCTCTCACCCCTACCATATAACATTTCTTGCCTCTCTGCTTCTCTAGTGCAAAGTTCTGTATCAAACAGTTGGCCCAGGTTTAAACCCGATTCGAGTTCAAACCAGTCGGAAAACACTACCGTTGCCGACTTTCTTGGTATGATTTTGAAGTCATCTCTTCTCTCTTTCGATTCATGTATATATTGTTGATTTTTTGGTTGATTTTGGGTGTGAATCGTGGAGAGTTTTGGGTTAGGTTTTGGGTTTAATCGCTGGTGGTGTTCCGGCCACTTTCTGGCGATGGCAAGGGGAGGAATCGATGGGGTTTTCCCCCAGGAGTCGAACCCCTATGGTTGGGGGGACCAAGGGGCGTCGAAATCCTTTTCCGGCGATTTTCGAGCCATGGACTTTAGGGCCGATTTCCGGCCAAACGGCGGCGAGTTGGGTTTTAGGCTAGTTGGGAAAGTTGTTGGCCTCGTTGTGATCTTTTCAACGAGGGGTCGAACGCTCCCATCAGAGCAGTCAATGCCGGAGGCGTGTGGAACTCACGCGTTGCCGCCTATGGGGGCGCGTGAGGGCTCCGACGAGGCAAAAATCTAAAATTTACCGGGGGGGGGGGGGGGGGGGGGGGGGTCTGATATAGTTTCTGAGTTGATTTTTGCACGTTTTATCAAATTCTAGTATTAAATGAATCTGTTATTTATTCAGGAGACCGTGATCGTGATTTTGGCGAGGGGACTTCCGCCGGACCACGGAGCTAGTTGTGTACTATGAGTGGACACTTTATTTTTATTGTTGATTTGTGAGTCTATGAATATGCCTTTTACGATTATGCACTTTAAATTTATGCATTTTACAAGTATGCATTTACGATTATGCATTTGCATGGAGGCACATATGATTTCTTCTTCACAGAGCATAGTCACAGTTGATGCATCGATGCACTGGCTTCTCGGCTGATCCCTGAAATGTTTTAAGAGAGATAGGACAAACACCTACCCCGTGATTTACTTAGTACCTAAGAGGGTTAGAACGAACACCTAACTAGGGAATTCTTGTAACTTTGAGAAAAATGTACTCAAGTTACTGCCTCCACATATTACACAGTACCTAGGAGGGTTAGGGCAAACACCTGACTTAGGCTTGTTTATTTTTAGACTTTCATCATTTTTATGTACATTTATAGTGAAATGCATATCATTTATAGTTTTTAGTTTAAAATGAAATATTATTTTCATCCACTCACTCTAACAGTTTTATTATTTTATATGTCTTTCCCTGGGATTTTTGGTTTCCTCCGCCCAATTTTCAGTTTGTATCCTGTGATTGCACGTCAGCGACGGAGCCATAGAGTTCGTGTCACTGCACTCATCTAGTAGGTTCCTAGCTTAACCTACTAGTCATGTATATTATGTAAATTAGAAGTTGCTCTGAATATTGTATAGAGTTTACTTCCATTGTGTTGTATTTTCTCATTCACTCCTCGGATTTCTTATCACCTTCTGTAAACAGATTATATTTCTAGTAGATTCAGTGTTTGCTTGATTTGAGAAATCCGGATGGGATTTGGTGCCCACGTTTTGTTTTTGTGGACATTTTAGAAGTGTGTTTTCCTTGCAGGTTTTTGGGTTTCTTGATTTTAGAAGAAACTCTGGAATTTTTTTTATACATTTGGTTGTTGTTAGGGTTTAATTCTGGTTTACGCAACTAAATCAAGATCGGGTCTTTTCAGAGGATCTTAGCTAGCCCAAACACCACTAGCCCAGCTTAGCATACGCAAAGCCTAATTTAATAAGCCCAACAAGACTAAAAACATTAGCACAACATAGGTATCCCGCCCTGGAGAGCGCCTTCAACACGAGCGTTGCCAAGATCCGCTCGTCTACCTGCGACTCAACTCTCGTCATCGGAATCCCATCGTGCCACAGCAACCTTGCTCCCAACAGACCCGAATCATCGATCGACCACATCCCGACCTCCCCTGGATGGAAGCACCTCCACTGAACCATAGAACGACAAACTATGTCGCCAGAAGGAATGTTGAAGACAAGCAATAAAGTGAACAATACTTGGGCTACTGTCGTCTCCTGGGTTTGCAACCATGAGGTTGCACTCAAACTTGTCAAAGACGGCGACTGAGGAACACACTCAAAAAGGAGGAGACGATGAAGACATGCTGCATTGGTCTACTCACAAGGAGAAGCTAGAGAAATTGAGGGGGTTTGGATGATTAAGCAAGTGGGAATCAATGGAGATTGGTGGAAGGGAGATGAGGAGCGCCACACGGCCTTGTTAGGGTTAAGAGCCATATATATCTCTCATCGAGATATATGAGAGATGATATCAATTAGATTTGCATCCAATAGTGATTAATTAAAAAAATAATTATAAGACAAATTAATATCATCTGTTGGATATAGATCTAACGGTGATTGACCACAATTGATCAAAGAATTCATTGACCACCAAAGCATGACTCTAAGAGAGATTTATCACATTTTGGGATTTTTTTTGTTGATCAAAACCAAAGCTAGCCAAGCCAACAACACACAACATGAAGCCAAGAGCAAAAACATATAACATCATAGCCTAATCTGACGGGTCCTCATAAAGACTGAGTTACAAACACAAACACAAACAAACTCTAAGGGGTCGGTCACTCCATCACTTTGAAGCACATTCAAAAGGGAGGTTGGGGGTCTATTGACCCAAGTTTTCACACACAGCGTCGACATAGCTAGTGTAGTGGCTGCATCGGCAGCACATTTGGCTTCTCTTCTTATCCATCGCCAAGAGACTGAATGAAGAAGTCCTCTAATCCGGTGAAACTCCAGGAGAAAGGGATAAATTGTCCAGTTGACACTATCCAAATCTCTATTCAGATCATTAACCAACACCTAGGAATCGCTTTCGAAAATCACCTCGGTCATGCCAGTGTCCACAGCAAGCTTAGCACCCTCCACTAATGCCTCAGCTTCTACCTCCAGAGTAGACTGCACCTTCACCACTTTGGTCATCCCCTCTTTAAAAACCCCATGCCCGTCTCTAATGTTGACACCCATACTTCCAAGGCCCTTCCGATCGCACCAAGAGCCATCAATATTAACCTTCACGACACTGCCAAGAGGAGGAATCCACGAAGCGCTCCCACGATTCACGACACAGGATAATTTGCTTCGAGCATCATCCTCGGCACCACTCCTTAGCTCACAATAAAAAAAACTAGCTTTTCTAGCAATCTTAATAGGATCCAGAATCGAGCCCTTGTAAACATAACCGCATCGACCCTTCCAAATACCCCACATTTTGGGATATGACCTGCAAAGCTTGCACTAAAATCAAATGGAAGCCGATGTTCGAGCTCAAATCGAAGATGACTACTACGGAAGTGGCCGAGAACTTGCTTGATCTTAAGGACCGGTGCAGTTTTCAATCAGACCAACTTTGTAATATATAGACAATATGTAATGAGATTGCTGATTAGACAATAAGTAGAAAGATGCATGTTCTATGTTGTGTGAATAAAGCCACGCGAGGCCAAAACCATGCTTGTTCTCATCGTGGGATAAAGAACTTGGTACTGCTGAAGAATTCTCATGGCAGGAGCTGGATGAGATCAAGTCTTATGTAAAACCTCAATAGAAATAAAATGATTTCTCATAAAATGAGCAAATATACATGTTGCTAATAAAAGGGGGATGAAAATCGTACAGGTAGTGTATAGTATTTATAACTTAGTAGCAAGCTTAACAAATCAAAATCAAGTATTTATATGCCTCTGTCAAGACAGTAGGTTTCCAAAAGTAGAATTTCAAATGCGTATTTGTGGTTAATAGATCTTGCTTGTGAATTGTGAGACCTTACAAACGTAAGGTAGATGAATACAAAGGTTAGAACTTTGGAATCATATATGCAATTGCAGGAATGACCAAAAATAGAACCCAAGACAATCGTGTTCATATCTTAGGACCAGTATGTATCGGTTTTTCATAACTGTCAAAATTGTTTGGTCGTAGTAGAAGTACCGACCACTGACATAACCTCATGGAGCCATAAGCGCCTGAATAGTGTAGGAGAGGGATTCTGCCCATTCGAGTTTTGAGTTTTGATAACCAGCATACATTTGCAATGTTTGCATCACGTTGTACTCAGGATCAAGTTTCCTCTGCCATCCCTGAACAATATGATCAGTGAAAGTGAATCAGATCGACTATTGATCAACACATGATTCACACCATGAATATATACAAGTTTAGAGCACACTGTGTCGACTAATCCGAACAAAAACATATTACTATATGATCGAAAAATTTATTTCATCTACTTTAAGTTCATATAGAAACAAATGCAAACAAACAGAAGAGACCGGAAGAATATTATGAACAGCAACAGGTGAAAACAACCATACACATTGAACAAAAGGAATGAATAGACAAGATCACTTAAAAGTCTGTTCTTGATCATGTATGTTCTTATGTTCTGTAAGCTTATAGGGGCAAGTGCATACGGAAATCTGACTAGGTTTTCATTTCATAAAGAACTGTAAGATTCATTTTTCTATACGCTTATAAGGGCATAGGCACATCTCTGAGGATAATGGAAAAAGAAAGAAAATTACCTCAAGAACCAAAGTTGTTACCATGACAGTGCAGACGTTTCCATCAACATTCACTCTATGACGCCTAACTTTCTCCAGCACCTGATGCATACACTCAGCAGGATGGATCAGATCACCTTCTGCACTACCCCAGAACGTGAAGGCCTCCTTCATTTCCTGTAAGACAAAGATTATTACAAACATGCAAGGATAGATTAATATCATAAAAAATAAAACTAAATAAAAAAAGGATGGGGAACTAGTAATGAAGCTCCCCCAGTTCAAGTGATATGCATTATTCTATCAAGCATCACACACAGCCACAAACATAAACTTAACTATAGATACATTGTCCCAATAAAAACTTGAACTATAGTAACATACAAAGATGAATCGTAAGTAAATCAGATTAATTGTAATATTTTGCACTATATACATATAAACAAAGTAAGATGCAATCAATAGCATATAAATACCTTATACTTCAATTGAACTCAACAAAGCTTACATACAGAGACATTGAAGTACTACCAAGGCCACTAGGCTATAAAAGAATTGCAAACATCAACTTTAAAATTTTAAAATCAAAAAAGTTTGCAGGTGTTGTTACTACATTGTAACTAAGTGTCTCCCAGAAACTTTACACCTATATATGAGGCAGAATATCTAAATATTTTATAAAGCAGTTATAAAGTAAGAATCCAATGCCCCAATAAAACTATTATGGAAAGCAACAAGGAAAAACCTTTGAAGATTAATGAGAGTTGAAGAGATTTTAAATTTATGAGTAATGATAATTAAACCAATAAACATGTGTTCTTATAGCGACATTCCTAGTAATGAAATTATACTGCCTGCCAATTTCACCTCAATGAAAGCCTCTGGATCTGGGCATTTCTGTTTATTAGATAGTCTGAGTGTGCACTCAGCAGCAGTGTGTCCATCACGGCGAGCGATAGCCTTAAACAGTCCAACTAAATTTACTTGGTCAGTTTTAGAGAGCTCAGCAGTCATCCCCACATCAAGAAAAATGACATGAGGCTTTAGTTTGAAGGGTTGCTTCCAGAAAGACTTCTTCTGAGGCACCCGAACTAGAATGTTTCCAGGATGCATGTCCGCATGTATATAGTTGTCCACCTGAAACAAGGCGGTATGCATCTCATACTTAATGAAGAAAGAAGGATAACTTCTAACTATAAAGAAAACCACAAGAAACAACAACAAAGTAATCAAGCATACTCATACGTGCACTTCAGGCATAAAGTATCTAGCAGAGATTAACAAGTTCGAAGATGATCAACAAACTTTCAAAACACAGATTAAATGCTAGACATCAAAGAATAAATCTTACCAAAAGCATCTTTAAATATGCCTTTGTTCCACTGTGAGCAACAGCAGCTTTAATTTTATCTTGACCAGGAAGCTCTTGAAGATAATTTGAGACGCATTCCCCTTGCTCATAAGTTTCCACCAAAACAGCAGGATGCACGAGTGGATACAAAGGCTTTGGGAAAGAGACATCTTTCTGATGACGGAAATTATAGATAAAACGGCTCAAATGGGAAGCTTCCCTTGCAAGATCAACTTGTGACATCATGAAAACTGAGAACTGCTGTACACTTTCATCTAATCTCCACCACTTTAAAGTAGGAATAAACTTTGACAACTTTGCAACCGAATTGATTATTACGAAATCTCTCCTTATTGATTCACTAACACCAGGATGTCTAACCTTCACAGCAACTACCATGGGCTTCACCTTTTGGTTAGGGTATCGAAATCTCAAGGTCGCTCGATGCACTTGAGCAATACTCCCAGATGCCAGTGGCTCCTCTTCAAAGTTCTCAAAGATCTCAGGGATCTTGCGTCCAAATGCTCTTTCAATAGTTTTCTTCGTGTAGGCAAAGCTATGTTCAGGAGCTTTCATGTGAAGCTCTGAAAGCTTGGTGCACAAGTCTCTAGGGAAGAGATCAGGCCGTGTAGCTGCCCACTGACCCCATTTGATGAAAGCTGGACCTGCTTTTTCCAAAGTACGATGAACAATATGAAGCCACAATCTCCTGAATTCAGGTCCACAGTAAGCGACAAAAGGCATCATAACTATGCTGGGGGAGAACAAGATCCCTAGATAGAGTGCTCTCATTAACAATATCACACCTTCGAAAGCTGACAATAGTAATGAGGTCATAAAAGCATGTCCATCTTGAGCACGTGTGTATAAGGCAGTCGGAGACTGGTCCATGTCTGTTGGCGACCTCTGTGCCCATGCTAGCTTCCCACTTGTAATAGCAAAAGTGCCCGGCAGTAGAAAGCTAGGGCGAGTTATGGCAAAGGCGACTGCTTGAGCAACCTTACCTAAGGGAGTAAAAGGACGGAATCTAAAACCACTAAGAGTGTGTCTGTGAAAGAACCGTTTAAAAGCAAGCTGCGCACGATGTGTCATTACAGAACGAGTCTCGGAATAATTGCTCTTGGTCTTACTATATAACGATAACAATGTATTATTTCCTCTACTTCCTAAGCTATAGTCCCTGTAGAATCTGTATTGGGAAAGACCATGGCCAGTTCTAGAAAAAGTTCCATACTTCCCCGGTTCAGCGTAGCTCGGTTTAAGGCTTGTAACAACAGACTCTGAAACTCTCCTAAAGTTCCTGAACGTCAATAATCTGCAACATTGATATCAAACCAATCAAAATCACCATACTCATATCCACTCAACAGACATGGTTCATTTCTCAATTCCAACATCAAAATTGACGAAATTGAAAGGACTAATGGTAAAAAACTTCAATATATTCATGAATATAGACTCAAAGTTGATAGCTTCTTCATGGAATGAGACCTAATCCCACAACCGTAGTTCTCATTTTAAAATAGAGAACGAGAAACAAACCTTGAACATGGCATCGAATCTGACGTGGACAGATTCCTTCGGCCTAGCTATCAATCGCAACGCAGGAGCTCTGCAAATTGTTTCCAACAACAAAACAATGTAATTGCTACAGAAATTGAAACTTATAGAGAATAATGAAAAAAACTAAAACTAAAATTACAGAAGCAACTTGTGAAGCAAGTACATTGTAAGACTCGCCGCCTATAGTTAGTTAACAGAAGCAATATTATTATTAAATTGGCTACCAAAAAGCTTGGAGTCTTAAGTCTCTAATGGCAGCTCAGAGCTTACTGATTCGAAACACAAATTGAAACACGAAACATAAAGCCCATGGGAATAAGAAGAGGGATACATATATATATACACACACACACATCATTACCAGAGACGACGACGACGCCGGTGGGAGAGGTCTCCGGCGGCGACACTAGGCGGAGAGGTTGTAAGAAGGAGCTCTGGTGGAGTTTCAGGCGAGCGAGGACGGATGCGTGATAAAGGATGAGGCTTGCGGTCTTTCTCTGGATGCCGGAATCGGAGTGGGTTGCCGGAAAAGAGAGATTCAGGTCTGCTCTAGAGAGAGAGAGAGAGAGAGAGAGAGAGGAACAGGAAAGGGTTTAATGAAATATTTAGTCACGTGTTGACGATTTTGCCCCTGAGATATTTTTCGAAAAAGAGACTCGATCGTTAGCCCCAAGTAATGGAAAATGGAGGCTGATAAAAACCCTAATTAAGTAGTGAGTCTTCTTCAGTTCATGTTGTAGTTTCTAGATTTAGGTTACTCTAACGGAAAATGAGCTCATGCAAAACCTGTAACAACGAGATTGAATCGGTGACATATTAGAAACGACGAAATGTATTGCTTTGAACATATATAAAAGTTATAGGTATTTCATCGTTTCTTATTGCCGCATGCATGCTCTCTGGGTTTGTAGGCTTGCTTGTAGCATACAGCTGTACGTATTACTATTCGAAGGAAATATATTGAATTACAGATAGCTATATTACTATTCGAAAATCTATGACGGACATACATGAACAATTGTTCGGTATGAATCTAGGATTTAAAATTTAGGTGGGCTGTAATTTATTGTGCAGCGCACAATTTTTTTTATTTTTTTATAAAGTTTCACTACCAGCATTTTTACTATAGCCGACGATATTATAAAAAACAAGCCGACGATATTTTAAATCGTCAGCTATAGTAGACTATAACCGATGACAACATCAAAAATCGTCGGCTATACTTTTGCCGACGCTTTTTTGCCAACAACACCAAAAATCGTCAGTAGCCGACGACTTCGTAAGCAAATCGTTGGCTATAGTCCTGTAGGCTAAAAAACATCGGCTATAGTACTATAGTCGACGATTTTTGGTGTTGTCGTCTACTATAGTCTACTATAGCAGACAATTTAAAATGTCGTCGACCTGTTTTATTAATGTCGTCGGCTATAGTGAAAATGCTAGTAGTGTTTGTGACCTATTGGAAGGTTCATCCTCACCCATTGGCAGCACACAATATTGCTCTTCAAGAATATCATATGTAATGTTTGCAAAATGAAGAGAAAACAAGTAATTGAGCTAATACATACAAGAAAACAAAAATAAAAAATTAAGCTAAGAAAAATTTAGACAGCTGGTACTACATGAATAAATAAAAAATTAGACTTACTTAAGCAAGGAATAAAACATCAAATTTCGAAGATAAATCTATAGTTTGAAATACGGATATTTCGATGAAAATATCGAAGGTGACAAAATTTCGATAGAAAAGTTTACAATGTTTTCTTATATTCAAATCATTTGATAACCATATATATGTAGTAGAATATGCATTTGTGCATAAAAGCTCTCCTAGTGCAGGTGGTTGGTTCTTAAATGGGAAGTGTAGCCAACTCTACAATTTTCTAAGGTGTATGATGCATTACACGCATATTTGATATATATATATATATATAAATATATACCCACATGCAATAGAATTTCGATAATTTAATACTCGATTAATTAATAATCTCGTTAAAATAATATTTTTTGTCGGTCTTGATTTGAGGACTCGAGTATTAATTTAATACTTGATTAATTAATAATCTCACTAAATTAATAATTTTTGTCACTCTCAAAATTATTAATTTATAGAGATTTTACTGTAATTAAATAAAATAAAGTAAGAAAGGTCATAGATGGAGCCAAACAGATAGGACTAGAGGAGTATGAACATTTCTTTTATGAAATTTGAAACGCTTCTGTTGTTTTACTTCTGTTAAATTTTGTTTACCATTTTCCTCTATCAAACTGTGACCCTCTCTCTCTCCAAAGTAAAAAAAAACACATTAGCAAAGGATTTCGAGAAAAGAAGCAGAGATGTTCAGCCACTGCCCCTCTCGGCCTCACCTCACTTCTGCCGTCACATCGCGGCCTCCAACACACCTAATGTGTGTGAATTATAGGGGCATGTTCTAGTGCAGAAGTTGAATATATGAGCATGACTCAAGATGTGTGTAAATTATTGTGGTTGAAGTATTTGCTGAGTGATTTAAGTTTTAAGCAGAAACGGCTAATGTCCCTTTATTGTTATCGACAACACTGGTGCAGTTGAAATTGCAAATAATCTAGTTCAGCATAACCGGACAAACCATTTGGAGATTGATAGACACTTCATGAAGGAAAAATTAGATACTTGTATTATCTCATTCTCATTTGTTTATTCAGATGAGCAGTTAACTGACATCCTAACCAAAATTGTTTCGTTTAGGACTTTCAATGGCTCACTTGATAAGTGAATTTTATTGCCACTGATACAGTTGAACTGCTATTGAATCTTGCTTCCATTGAAGCACTGTTATTAAACCCACTGATATATGTTTTTGCATTATTTTGCATCAACGCTCCTCTACATTAATGACTAATCTTCTTAATGGTCTGCATAAATCAAAAGGTAACTAGCTAGCAACCAAGTATATACTTGATAGTTATCGATGTAGACTACTACGTTCACGTACTAAAGGATTTCGATGCGAAGAAAACTGCGCTCCAATTCAAATTGCATCATCATCTACGTACATCTCAGCTGCACAAAGGAAAAAAAAATCAAGTCATTCAAAGCTCGATACTGAAATTGAGTACAGGACCATTCAAAGTGAATAATAACTGCAAATGTATCAACAGCAAGGTTTTAGAGTCAGTTATCTGGTTTCATACATTATTGACACCCACTGAATCAAAGACCAGAAACCAAAACGACTCGATCCCTTCTCATCTATATATACGGTGCTTAATATACTGCTCCATGCCCCCATCTGTATATAGACCAACCTAGCTAAAACTCCAAAATGCTGCACAACCTAAATTTTATAGATCATTCCGCCAAGACGATTGTGAGCTCAGAATTCAAGGTCTCTGCACCAATGTCCATCTTTTGTTAGTGAGTCTTCACATATGTACGTCTCACTTACATACATATATATCAGTCGAGCACAAATTAGAGAAACAGAAACATATTGCAGAGTCATTAAACTTGCCTTAATCAAGTAGTTTCTGACACGCACTGATTAACTTCCTGCAGAACAACATCTAATTCATACAAATGTATGGAATTTAAGCTTATCTTAAAAATTGCGTGTAAAGTGTTTACTGCTCTATAAATGGAGCAGCAGTAATTATAGGTCTACTTCATATAAATCCAAATACTATAGCCATATATTGATCTTAATTTGCACATGATATTAGGCTTTTGTCCGATACTAATTTAAAGGCTAGCTACTTCTTCAGAAAATAGATATTACAACTCTCTGGTTACCAAAGCAAAAAATACCAAATCTATTACCACTAATGATTTCATCTCTATTGTAATGCAAATTTGTTTCTCAGTCGTTAGAACTTAAAACATACATAAAAATAAGATGCAACAGCCGTACAAACAAGCACATACATGTATCTACACAGACATATGTGTTTATGTGTCTGAGTGTGTTAGACGAGTCTTATACTCTCATGGATGGTTATAAATCAAAACTGCTCTAACCAAAGACTGTGTGGGCACAGACATATGTACTTCAATCAACCACGCTAAGAAATACCTTCTGTAAAATGGTAAAAGGACAGAACAGGTTTTCTTGAACCAAATTACAGTCTGCAGTTTTCACTATGCAAAGATCAATAATTTCTAAAGTCTCTTTGCGTGCGTGAACAAGCTTTTTATCTTAAAAAGCTAAAGGTACCTGTGGTTCTTTCTGCAATTTCCACAAAACAAAGAGTATGTTGCTACGGTCAGCACAAGATGAGCCGCCACTTGCGCCCCCCTTACTGGAAAGATACGGAGGAGTACGCCAGTAACCGGGAATGGCTCCATTGAAAGTGGGCCTACTGGGTTCCGCTACTTGGAGGAAACCCAAAATGACATCATGACTCATTCGAGAATAGTTATAAAACCTTACTCTTTGTCAAAATGCATTTTACAAATCTGTTGATACTTGCGATAATACGCCATAGCAAAGCGGAACCATGCGAAACTCAACGTGGTTGTCGAGGTTACGTATTCGGGAGATAGTAAACTAGCTACTTACTGTTCTCACCGCAACCAATTAACCACACTCACGAGAATCTCCTTTACATCTTATTTTTGTATACAAGCAGGTACATGATACAGAAACAGAACAACCTTGGCCGGCGAGTCGGGGGACTATACGGCCCGTAACCGGCATCAAAGGAATATAGATGTTAAGCACGCATGTATGATTCATCGGTATCCGGTTTCACAACTCCCCAACCAAGATTGATCCTCTTGGCTGAGCGAGTTATGGGGCTTGTACATATACCTACTTAATCACCCTATTACGTACGTGCTTAACCAATCGGGGTCGCGTAACTAAGTCTCACCGCTAGCACCAAAGCACAGACCACCCAAAAAGCAACTAGATCAATGACCAACCCGAACCCTAATTCGGAATCAGTCCCACTCACATGCTCGAATAAAAAGTTGTCAGAGAACACTTCAACAAAAGGATAGGAACACTGATCCCACATCGAAGAAGTGGTAAGGGTCTTAATCTAAACCACATTTATGAGCCGGGCAGTTCAGCATTAATGGTACGCATTCACTACTCTTTTATGTTGTTACTATGTTAAGATTATATCTCGTTACTGACTTAGGCATCAGAGGGTTGAAGGTCGGAAAACTCGGTCTCTCCTTAACGGTTGTCTATCTTAGCAGCGCGAGCGTAAGGTAGTAGCAAAAGCAAACACCGAAAGTGATTTCCGAGAATGATCACCGAAAGCGATTAGCGAAAGTGAATAGCGGAATCAACAATAATTATCCCCATTTCAATATCTATAGCTCTTACTAGTTTCTGGTATTAACAATTATCGACTCTAACACTATGTAGACTGAGACTAGTTAACCGATTGAATCCGTCAAAGCCACTAGTAGTACTAGAAATACTATGAATATAACATCTCTTGATTAGCAAATGTTTCAACTTTTTGATATTATCTGAACCAAGAAGGAAACCATGAGGAAAATCTTTATAATAACCATTTTCAAGATGAAGCTCTTCGACTCCTTTTGTAACAGCCCATCTTATCCATTCATGAAACTTTCCAAGTCCATGAATATGACATCGCCATCAAATTTCACAGAGTCGACCTTGTCACCTTGATGTTGCTTCAAATATGCATCAAAACGTTCTACGGTGACTGCTTTTTGATCAAATATGGAGTGATGATACCGTTTTGTCAACGTCCTCACCGGCCAATTAAATTGGTTGAGTTCAATATTGCGCCGAGCTAGTATTGAACGCTGCCGAGAAATTAGGGCTACTGCTTCTGCGTCTTTACAGGGAGCAATGAAACTATGGATTCCATAATGCTTACTGCCAAGTCGCTTATAAAAGTAGTAGTACTTCTACATATTTGAATTCTCTTTCCTTCTCGTTCATCACCAGAGGCGGCCATAGCACGTCTTTTAATTTTGTGGAAAGATTACGACAAGAATAGGAGATTAAGACAAGCACTCGATCGATTCTGAACTATATATTTGGTGTGTGTACGTTGTTGAAATATAAGACTTGTATTTATAAGACATGGATTCCTAACGACAAAAGGAGTCCAATCCGAATGAGAAGAGGGAGGAGATATATGGGAGTTAGGAATAGTATTTCCAGATTTCAATTCCCTGAAAACGTTTTTACATCATAGATCAATAAAATCTGTTTCAAACATATATTGTAGTGATATTGGCACCATTGGGTCCCCCAAGTAAAATCATTACTGATATTTTTAGAGATAAATAATCACCTCTCAGTTTTGCTATCCAGTAAGCCCAAAAGGATACTGGCCGGATAGCAAATTAACAAGCAAAGAGATCCAATGTAAATTACTGTTCGATCTATAGAACAATCTAAAACTTCACAATACTGCACAACCTAAAATTTTGAAGATCATTCTGCCAAGACGATAGTGAGCTCAGGTTTCAAGTTCTCCACACCAATGCTGATCTTTTGTTGGTGAGTCTTCACATATGTGTGCAAAGAAGAAGTGTGACTCACTTAGGATATATCAGTAAAGCATAAATTAGAGAAACAGAAAAATATTAGTCATTAAACTTATCTTAATTAAGTAGTTTCTAACATGTTCAAATTGAGTTTCTGCAAAACAACACCTATGTAAATTAAGCTCATCTTAAAAATTGATTATCTTAAACATATGTACAAAATTATGGAAATTAAGCTCATCTTAAAAATTGCTTGTAAAGTGTTAGAAAAGTCTTATGGATGGTTTTATAAATCATAATTACTTTAGCCAAAGACTCTTTGGGTTAAAATACTTCAATCAACAGCCAAGAAATACCTTCTGTAAAATTGGTAAAAGGACAGAACAGGTTTTCTTGAACCAAATTACAGTCTGCAGTTTTCACGATGGAAAGATCAATAATTTCTAAAGTCTATCTTAAAAAGCTAAAGGTACCTGTGGTTCTTTCTGCAACTTCCACAAAACAATATCCAAGTCTATGTACGTTTTAATGATATCTGAAGGAACATTCTTTAACAAGTATTGTACAGCTGAAACCACTTGTTCCTGAACACACACAAAATGTAAAGCCAGAATAAGGTCAACCAATCTAGTTGAGTGGTTGTCGCCTGTAAATAAGTAATTAATGGTCATACGAAAAGAGGGAAATGGTGTTCAAAGTAAGATTACGGTACAGTTAAAACTAAACCAGATATGACACATGAGCTTTACTGTTTCCACAGTCCTTTTCTTTAAAAAAATGCACTGCCAAAGAAATTGATGTGATGTCTCAAACCAAAAGAGTCTTTGGCTAATATATATACATATAGATACTTCTTCATCGCATATATACATAATAAGGAAAAGGCAAGAGATTAAGAGAAGCATGTCGCTACGGTAAAAGGTAGACAAAAAAAAAGAATGAGAAGAATTTCAGCAGCGACCGGTAACCACACGGAATTAATGATTAATAATGTTGATTCGTAAAAACATTCATGAATCATAACATTTACTCATAATCAAGCACTACATAGCATAAATCACATGATTCATGAATTATAACCAAACCAAATGCTATACCTTTACTCTTGGATTCTGTTGTTGGTCAAGTGCAGTGTTTAGTGCATAGATAATCCTCGAATGATAGAGAATTTGCATTGCTTGGACCAAAATTGTAGGCTGTTGCATAAAATTAAAAGCTGCCCAACAAACTCGAGGATGAGGATCTTTGAATGACTTCAAAATAATGGAAGTAACTTGATCCAAACAATCGTTCTTCATTACCTGCAGTTATAGAATGGATTGCATGAAAGATGTAAAGCCATATAGTAAGTCATTACCGGTAAAACGTTGTAAACTAGAAATGACTCAGGCTGTCAGGTGGAAACCAATAAAATCAGGGAAGATATGCGAATAGGATAATGAGGTAAATGTATAGCATAAAATTGAATTGGTGTATGTGATATTCCTTTTTCTTTTACTGATTACTGATACACAGTATCGCTTAATTGAGCCATATCGTAGTTATACTTTACTGGTAGGGGTACCTCAAGCAAAGAAACCAATGTTGGACTCATTCCTAAGATATACTTAATAAGACACAGTGCAACAGAATGGTGATTCACTTTTATACTTTTATGTAGTGATACAGCTAAAGTCTAAACTTGAACTAGTACCATTTCGTCTGAGCACTCCTCTGCAATCACTGCTAGCAAAGAAATCCCTGCATGACGCTTCTCCCACTCAGTAGCCTCCATGTGCTTTAAGAACAATTCAAAACATATAGGAAGTGCCCTTTTATCGCCCAGGGCAGATGAAAGTTTTCTTATGTACGTAATTCCAGATATGTAAATATCCACCATTCCATCATTCTCCATGTCATAGCATTTATCTTTATCCTCTACGGAGAGAAGCAGTTGCACTGCAGTCGCAAACAGCCTAACTATAGTTTCACAAGGTAGCTCTCTCATCATAGGTGCCAGATCTGCAGCTTCAGCCATAGCGAGCAAGAACTTATCGACAAAGAGTTTTGTTTCATCTGTGACTTTTTGACACTCTAGCACATTGAGCATGTCAAGTACTAAGTGGTTAAGGTATGGCTTCAGGATCCCTGGATTATCCATGACCAACATTATCAACTCATTGACAGCACGGCGAGCATAGTCTTCTTTCAAGTGACTCAATAAGTTAAACAGTCCTACCATCATTGCTCTCAACAGGTCATTAAACCAGTTTCGCCCCTTTGAATTCGAAAACAAACCTATCAAACTAACCACAGCACCAAATGCAGTAACCTGAATATCAGCATTATGTGAATTCAATGCTCGTAAAATTGCCAAGCGTAAAGGTTCAATGCTAGGAACCAAAGCTTCACAAACAACAGGGCGGTACCCTTTTGGCAAGCAGGCCAACACCCACAATCCACATTGTTGAAACTTTTCGGATTCGGATTGAATAGAGTTCAACACATACTCAATGAGCTCTAACCATTCACCATCAGCCTTGGAAATCTCATAACCCATTTCAGAGACAATGCCACACAATAATCTCAATGTGGAAAATGAAACCTCCTCTTGAAGACAAATGAGAAAATGGGTCTTGATGGAATTTTGAGCAGTTAAAGACAAGTTAGGCCAAAGATTGGAAATTTTAACATAACGAATCACAAGCGCAGATTTTGACCTAGTATCAGCACAAGGGCTACATCTTATAACATAAACAAGCTTTATGAAGAGCAGATGTGGGAAGTGCTTTCTGCAACAATGTAAAATGGTACAAGCTTGAGACCTTTGGGGATCTCGAGAGCCAAAGACGTGAGAGAAGATCGTCACCAATGGCTGAACATCGTTGGAAATGAGAATTTCATAGGCTTGTGTTTGTAGTTCCACAGGAAACTCTGATGACTCCATTGTTGATGTTCTTCTGAGTCCTTCAGACCCTGGATCTTGTGGGTTAGTTTCTAAGGACGACTGTAATGGGGTTCCATCAATGATCAAAATGAGTGAATGATTGGGAGTGAACGGTTCAGTTTTTGAGAGTAATGAGTTACGATGATGAGAAAAAAGACCAACTATATGACAGTTGAATGCGTAATGAGGGACTGTGATGACAAGATGACAAACTAAAATGCTTCCGAGGCAAGGTTTTGAAGCATTTTATATCAAAGTACAAACTACAGATTTTGGAGAGCAAAATGTCTCACAATCTGACAATATGTTTGCTTACACTAATATAAATCGATATAGGGTACCCTTAAAAACACACATCACAGGGGTAATAGACTTTAGAAATAAAGTATTTTAGTTGTACTCCGGTGATAATGATTTATATTGTAGTATTTATGTCAATTCGAATCTCATCATATACGATTGTCAGCCAATCTAAAAACAAAAAAAACAAAAAGTAGGATCTAGAATGGAAGGATGGTCAATCGTAGGAAAAAAATGAGTGTAACAGACTAACAGTATATTTGTCAAAATATATGTGAATATACACAAAATTTAGTGAAGGAAAATATATGTTGCTTTGGCCAAACAATAATTCATGGGTTTGTTGTTCAAGTCAAATATATATTCAAAAATACCGGGTCAATAAATTTTAGCCTATAAGTGGACATTATTTTCTGTATTTTAGTACGTGTCAATCTAGAGCATATTGAAAAAAATGATGTGACAATTTACAAGAATTTATCAGATCACAGACACAATAAAACAAATCAACCAAACTAACATAGACAAACGTTCTAGATGTAAAACGATTTTTAAAAAAAATCCAGCCCTATCTATCTATGCATCCATAACTAATTACTAGAGAATGAGTAAAGTTGGATCGGTTGTGATAGGGAAAAACAAGCATAAAAAAATCAAAATTCAAAAGAGAAGGGAGAGACTTTCGGATGAGAAGGTGAAGTATAAAACAGCCCAATTAATCTCCCTTGGAAACCCAGGCCCAATTCCTAAAGAGAGCTAAGGATTTTGTTGGGCCCATACAGCCGAAGTCAAGGCCCAAAACTCATTGGAACTGAATCAAAAAAAAAATCACAGACCTGAAATTTTCAAAACCTGGCGCGCAAACTTGTGTGTCCTCCAATGGCGGGAAACAAAGAAAGTAAAAACAGTACAAGGCTTCTGAATAGAGAGAGCTTTCCATAACCAATCTGATCGAATAGGAAATGAGCTCAAATAAGACTCCGCCTGGGTTTAGGGTTTTTGGGCAGCGCTTACTTCCTTCTTCATTTGCTTCTTCTCCCCATATAACCCCGTAAGTCAATCCTACATTTCTAGCTCTTTCTCAGACATCAAATTCATCCTAAAGATTTAATCTTTCTTTTGTTTTGTTTTGTTTTGTTTTGTATGTTATATACATTGAATCAGTGTCAATCTGCTGCCGATGACGAACCGAGGTTAAAGCCCAATTCTGGAATACCCAAAACAGTAAAGGTACCCATCTCTTAATCCCTAGTTGTTTTTATTCTGCGTAATTAGACATAACTCGGTAGAAACAATCTTGCTATTGCAAAAAGGTAAACCCTTTTCTCATGTAGATGTATATGTTGTTTTAATTCTCTATTTACTATGTTTAATTATGACTGTATGACTAATTCAGATGGAAAGTGATACCCTTTGGCAATGTAGCTTGTGATGTTTACTTTGCTAGCTCTAGTGAATTTGGGGTCTTCAGGTTTAATAGAATTGAAAAGGAATGATTTTGATTCATAGGTGAAGTCACGGCCATTCTCATCTTTATTGGGTCTAAAAGATTTAACTGAGTCCACTCATGAGGAAATGGGGACCAAGAAAGGTGAAGAGGGAGGTAAAAAGAGGTCTGTAGCGTTGGCATTTGAGCAATTTAAGCATACTGAGATGGGGAAAGGGAAGTCGATAGCTACGGAAAGTGCTGGCGAATTTGAATGTACTGATGAAGGTGTTGTGCAGGAATCGAGAAAAAGGAGAAACCCTTGTCAAGGTTTGCCATCTTATTCCTTTTATCAATTACTCGGGGCACTGTGTTAGGAATTAGTCTAACAACTGTTGAAGATATTCTAGTTGTTCTTTTCTGATTAGTATCACAACCAGCTCGAAAGGGGGTCAATTGATTCTTCTCAGCATATATAAGATTGTTGTGTACTTGTTCTTACGCTGCACAAAACTCCAGTACATGTTTTGCGTCTAAATGAACCGATATCAATTTGATATTTTCTCCAAACATATGGTATACCAAACATGATATTCGATTGATGTCAAATTATCAGCAAAGGTTCATGCACCAGTATATATAAAGTTCTAGTTCATCTAATTAGTTTTCTACCAATAGAGGTATTACAGTTATGATGTGATAATATAACCTGTCAACTGTCTGCTTCGGATCTGTGATCCTGTTATAAACAGATTCTCGCTCATGGATAAAGTAAGCTACATCTTAGACAGAACAACCTGGAGAGTGCATACAGTATTATCATACTTGCTTACTCTATTCAATAGAGTGTCATTAGCTTGTCAAGAAGTTATTAAGGAGTTTTAGGTTAATGAGGGAACCATGTGTGTTAGTCTGCGTACTATCTCAGATCATCTTAGTAGCAGAAATTAGCCCTTGGATTTACTTATTAACATACAGATTCAGCTGAAGAGTGCAAGATCATTGTCATTCTTTGGACTTATGTACTTATTCCAAGAAATAGTGTTAAAATTTAGAGGTGGCAGAGACATAACTTATGTACAAATTCATAAGTTGTAGACTTGATGTTTCTGTAGTGCGCGCGTTCTCTATATACTTCTACATAGTCTATGCACCATAATTTGCACCAAATTTCGTTGTTTGTGTTCTAGTTTTGAGATGTTAAAAGCTTCTTTCTTTAAGATCAACTCTAACCTTTTTCTTACGATTTTATCTTGCATTTTTCTTTTCCTTTTGCAGTTACTCAAGTTTTTGGTTTGTAAATTTAACCTCCCTATCATCTCTTTCAAATGTGTACTAATCAGATGGGGCTCACAAACACGTTGCGAGAAAGTATTTTGCAGTTCTTGGAGGTGATCCAAAACCAAAGCTGAAAAGAAGAAGAGTTGAGACTCTCATAAGCCAGGAAGAACCAGGACACACTTATGATCACTGTAAGTTCCTCTTCTTTCCTTTGTCTCTATCTCCTGAATTTCCATCTCTTGTGACTGTTAATATATTACTGTTCTGGATTGGTGGTCTCTGCTAAGCAGATGAAAATGGTTGTGGCTGGTGGGACTGTAATATGGAAGGCATTGACAATGAAGAAGTGGGAGTCAATGAGGTGTGGGAAGGAGTAGGCTCTACTACATTGGGAGGAATAGAGTGGCATTGAGTCACCAATCATTTTCACTATAGCTAGGCTTATAAATTATCATTCAACTTTTCCAGTGTTCTCTGTATTATGTATTATCTAGAATCTGATAGTCGGTAGCTGTCGATCAAATTATATTGGAAGCTAAGGTAGGTCTACATTGGATGGCTATAAGCCTATAACTAAACAAAACAAGTGAGAGCAGCCATTATGCATTTGTAAATATAGCTATTGTTGTGTACAACTGCTACGCTCCACCGCCTTGATCTCTCCTTTTCCTTTTTTAATTTGGAAGCTGTCGGACCTATCCCATTGTCTTCATTCTATTTTTTTCTATTTGGAATGTAGAATGTTGTTTTACCCTCTAGAAGCTTTAGTGCGTACTTTACCAGTACCAAATTCAAGTACATGAATGAACAAGTGAAGCTGCCTGCGGGCGTGCATTGACTAATTAATCAAATGAAACTTATTGCATGCAGTGTTGATTGACCGTGACTTACTTACCTACATACTAGTTTGACATCATATGCATGGCACATTGGCAATGGCACGCCTTCCACGACTTGTTCAATTCTTCTCCCCACATTTTCACGCTCTACTGTTATGTATGTTCCTTTTTACAGCACCATACACCGCCGTCCATGACTGCTCCTCCGCTCATTCTCTTCCATCACTTTTCACTATTTATTTATTTATCAAGCTAGGGATGACAATCACTAGTTTCAACATTCTAAATTCTATTTAGGAAAGAAAAAAAAACATTAAAATGACCATCACATTTGCCGACAAAAAATAAAACAAAACAAAACAAATGCATAGTACCAAAATGAAACCGAGCATAATAATACTAATTTAGTCTACTTTGAAGCTCCAACTATATGTACTACCACCTTGTAGAATTAAGCTCTAAACAAAAATAGGAAAATCTTTGCTAAAAAGAAAATAAGTAACAATAATCAAATTCATCTAATAACCCTTTCACCACAATTGGAAACACCATCTCAGCCTCCTTCATATCCATCTCCATGTCCGATTCATTACTGCTCACTAACAGGAAATTATTCTTCGGTCCTGTAGTGCTACCTGTCGGTGCTATTGCAATTTTATGGGTCTTCCACATAAACATCACCACGTTGTCCCTACCCTTATGAGTTGCATCAACATCCCATTGTCATGGACGACCTAGCAGAATATGACAGGCATCCATATCAAGCACATCACAACGTACCTCATCAGAGTAGTGTTTCCCAATCGAAAGAGGCACTTTGCACACTTCTGTAACTCTTTCACAAGGCCCTTTCTTCACCCAACCTAGTGAATAAGGAGCGCTGTGAGCTTCTGTGGCCAACTGTAGATGTGCCACTAGCTTCTTGGACACGAAATTCTCACAACTACCACTGTCCACGATAAGGTTGCAAACCTTGTTTTTCACAGTACAAAATGATTTGAAGATACTATGACGTTGTCCCTCTTCTTTAGGAGCCAACAACACTCGCTGGAGTACCAAGTTGACTTTCTCTGAGCTCTCCTCTGTGGCGAATTCAGCTCCCTCATAAGGATCCGACTCCTCCAACTCTTCTTCTTCGTACCCTTCTGATCCATCCATGATAGCTAGTTGCCTTCGTCCTTCAGGACACTCATTAGATCTGTGACCCTGCTTCAAACATTTGTAGCAAGTGATCCCAGCAGGCTTAGAATAAGGATTTCTATTACCAGTAGAACCAACTGTAGTTCCCTTCGAAATAGGAGCTTTTGGAGGTACTCCTTGATTCTGAGGGATTTGTTTTCCTGTTTCTGCTGGAACACTGGATGACGCAGTAGGACTCCTGGAATAAGGAGTTCTTTGATAAGACCTGTTTTTCTCCAACTCCTCTGCCTTCAATGCAAAGTTCGAAGCATCAGCTATGGTCCACATGTTTTGCATACCGATCTTCTCCTGTATGGACGATCTTAGACCACTGACATACCTTACTATTCTCTAATTTTCAGTTTCTCCCAAGTCATTACGTTCAGCAAGCCGTAAGAACTCGTCTGTGTAGTCGTTCACTGTTATGCTTCCTTGAACGCACTCGAGGTACAGACGATATAGTTGCTGCTCATAGTCCTTAGGCAAGAATCGGTCTTTCAGCAGACCCGTTTGTACTTGGTGAATTTTTGCCTTCCCTTGCCTTGTTCGAGAAGTTTGTACTTGGTCCCACCAGTTTGAAGCACTACTTTTCAGTTTCCACGCAACCATCTTCACCTGTTTGGACTCTGGGATCTCCATGATTTCGAAGAATCTCTCCACCTATACTAGCCAGTCAAGAAAATCCTCCAACTTCATGTGGCCTGAAAAAGTTGGGATTTCTGCCTTGATCCTGTAGTCCCTTTGTCTGTCGCCACCTCCTGCAGTAGGTTGCGCCACTTCTTCCTCAGGTTCTGACTCACTCGAGTCTTGATTTTGGGGTTGAGGTCGTGGTTCCCTTCTTCCCCGATTTCCCTGAACGCCATAATTCTCGTTCAACAACCTTCTCATCTCTCCCATCAGTTGAGTTGTTACCTGGGTAGTAATCTGATTTGTTAAAGCAGCGAGTTCTGCTCTAGTAACAGGACTATCATCGTTACCGGCCATGGATCGTTTCACAAGTGATAGAAGACAGGGAAAACCTGCTCTGGTACCACCTGACGCAGCGGAGTATATGGGTTATCAAGCGATTAACCTAGAAAGAACCAAGATAAACTGGAATCCTCCAGAGTTTGAGAAAAGTTCTCGTTTTTGATTAATAATATGAAAGATGAGTCTAGCAGCCACAAAGAGGCGCTTAAATACTGAAACAAAACCCTAGGGCGATAACAAGCGGGCCCACGGGCGAAATAAAAATAAACCCAACAATAAATAAAATTCTAAAAAGGTCCAAAAACATGTTTTTCGAGGCCGAAACGACCCCAGATCGAAAAACAGAGCATAGTTCCCATAGGGACCCATTTTATTTCGTCGTTCCCTTTCCGGAAAGGTATTATGCGCCCAAATCGGACACCGTTTGCCAGACCTGCAGTTTACCGGTTTTACCTTTCCGACGAGCGAGCTCTTCTTCAATCTTCAATGCCATCTGTTCTACATCAACATGCAAAGTTATAGAAATGGTAAATGTGGCTATCAATGACTCACTTGTGTGCTTTCACAACCATTCTTCAAGAAATGTGCAAGATGAGGATATGAGTATTGATACGTCTCCCACATCTGCTGAGACTCCTATTGATGAACAGAACCCCATTTCTGATGAAGTATCCTTGGATACAGAATCTGACACTAAGGGTGTCGGGATAGATCAGACTCTTGCTATCCAGAAGTCACACCACATTGGGAAGCGCCAAGTTCAAAAGGATTACTCTCTCTCGGATGTGATTGGCACGGTTGATGAACCAAGGAAGACCCGGAGTAAGTCAAACATGCTTGTGAGTAATCTTGTTAGTCTCAAAAGTTTTCTTACAATGCATAGGCTAGCTATCAATCGAATTGCATGCTATGGTTTTGTTTCAAATGTTGAACCTAAGAACATTAAAGATGCTTTGATAGACTCGGATTGGATTGTAGCTATGCAAGATGAACTTAATCAATTTGAGAAAAGCAATGTCTGGCATTTGGTTCCTAGACCTAAGGATAAGAATGTGATAGGAACAAAATGGGTTTTCAAAAACAAGACCGATAAAAAGGGAATCATTACTAGAAACAAGGTTAGGTTGGTTGTGCAAGGTTATTCCCAAATAGAAGACCTAGATTTTGATGAAACTTTTGCTCCTGTAGCTAGACTTGAATCCGTTAGACTTCTCTTGGCCATTGCTTGCTTTCTAAAATTTGATCTCTTTCAAATGGATGTTAAAAGTGCTTTCTTAAATGGAATTTTGAAGGAAGAAGTTTATGTGGAACAACCCCCGGGATTCCAGAGCTCTTGCTATCCCGATCATGTTTACAGATTAGATAAAGCTCTTTATGGCTTAAAGCAAGCTCCTAGAGCTTGGTATGAAAAATTGTCTACACATCTAATTGATCATGGGTATGTGCGAGGTTCTATTGATAAGACCATGTTTGTTAAGAGTGTTTCCCATCACATGATTATAGCTTAAGTTTATGTAGATGATGTGGTGTTCGGTTCCACCTCTCAAAAACTTGTTGACGAGTTTGTCACTCTAATGAAGCAAGAATTTGAAATGAGTCTTTGTGGTAAGCTAAGCTTCTTCCTTGGACTACAAGTTCAGCAAAGGAAAGATGGTTTGCTCATTTCACAGGAAAAGTATGCAAAGGACTTGGTGGAGAAGTTTGGGATGGAAGGTGCCTCTCCCATCCGAAATCCCATGGGAACCTCATGCATAATCAGTGCCGATTTGGAGGGTATCAATGCTGATCAAACTCTCTATAGAAGCATGATTGAGAACTTACTCTACCTCACAGCCAGTAGACCTGATATCTCCTTTAGTGTGGGTGTTTGTGCTCGGTATCAAGCCAACCCCAAGGAATCCCATGTGAAGGCTGTCAAGCGTATCATTCGATACGTTTCAAGTACGTGTGCCTTTGGAATACTGTATACAACGGATACTAACACTGAGATTGTACGGTATTCGGACTCGGATTGGGCTGGAGATGTCACGGATAGGAAGAGAACCTCGGGAGATTGTTTCTTTGTTGGGAACAACTTAGTGTTGTGGCATAGCAAGAAGCAGAAATGCGTATCCTTGTCCACTGCCTAAGCAGAGTACATTGCTGCAGGGAGCTGCTGTACGCAACTTCTTTGGATGAAGCATATGCTAAGCGACTACGGATTTGAGCAAGGTATCATATCCCTGTTTTGTGATAACACTTTTGCAATCAATATTTCAAAGAATCCTGTGTTGCATTCTAGGACCAAGCATATAGAGATTAGGTATCATTTCATTCGAAACTTGGTCGAAGATAATCAGCTTGAAATGACATTTATTCCAACTGAACAACAATTGGCTGATTTATTCACTAAGCCCTTGGACAATCTGAGATTTGAAAGTCTTAGGAAGGCTATTGGTGTATGCACCATCACCTGAAATTTCTCCCTCACCGAACTAAATTTGTTTTTCAGCATTTTCCTCTATGAAATAATTTTCTGAAAATAATTGTTTGCTCATGCTGGGATACGAGTCTGTGTATGCATCCCTGGAAATGTTTTTGAACTTGACCTAAAGTGTTGTGTCCTTATTTCATGTATCTTGATAGACTGCTGCATCTTTCACTTCTGTATATGCATCTATGTCCTTAAGAATGTTAGTGCTTGTGGTCTAAATCATCCTTGGAATTAGAAAGAATCTTTGCGCACTAAAGTTACTCTTGTGGGGTGTACATTGTTTGAGCTAGAGAACTGAGATGAGTTGAACTGGTTACTGAAGAACTAAAAAGTGTTAATCTGGTGATTACTGATAAATGAACAAAGTAAATGAATGGGCTAGTCTTTTGCTGGGTGCACCTTAATCGGAACCAGTGGGGATCCCTGAGATGTTATATATCCTTCGATGGATTTGGACTAGTTATCCACATAGTGTCCTTGAAACACACATTATTCTTTCGAGCATTACGCTCAGGACATAATGATAACTACTCTGCTACATGGATCTATGATGACGTATTTCTCAGATGAGCTCTTGGCCAAATTTAAAAAATATGGCAAAAATGCCTTGAACTTAAGTGACAACGGCCAAAGGCCAAGTTGGGACAAGGTCCTTAATATGCTGAAATTCTACAACTCTCTAAAGGTGGTGACAAAGTCACATGGTTACTCTTGTTGTCCTCATTTCATTTGATGCTCCAAACTAGTACTCCCTTAGATGAAACTTTCCACACACACACTTCTTATGGTTTCAAGGATTGATTTTTTAGAACATTGCATTGATATTACTTTGTAGTCATATACTCATGTGAAAATTTTGAGCCATCAAGAGATATGAAAATTAGGTGTCACATTTTTGTGAGTCATGCTTAAATTTTTCTGATGTCTGGGATTTCACTGACTGTTTCCATCCCAGGGTGCATGCTGACAAGTTGTAAAATCTTTTTGAAATCAAACTCTTTGTGTTTTCTTATGCACCACGTGAGGGGGAGTTATCAATGTGCTGGTAGGTACATCGGTACCTTCTATTATTCAGGGTGTCCCAAATATCCCAGTGGATATTAGAAGTATACATGCATGTTAGTCTTTTATTTACTTTTGAGATATCCTTTTAGGCTGTATCTGTGGTCTCCCAAGGATAGGGCTGAACTCTTTTTGGTTTTGTGATGTGTTGTTGAACCATGTCCTTATTTCTTTAGGCTGCATGTGTGGTCTCCTATTTCTTGGCCCATATTTTTGGTAGTTTGAACCCTTTGTCCTTCCTAGACAAAAAGGGGGAGAACATTGTACCATATGGTGTTTTGATATTCTATGTTACTTTCACTTGATCTTATGGGATTATGTGCAGGATAGTGGAACTAGTGTGTTTTGTTAGGAATGCCAAAGGGGGAGATTGAAGGCATACTGTTGTAGTTGGCACTTCCTAGCTATTATCAAAACACATCTCCGTGTAAATCAACAAAGAATAAATTGAAGAACCAATCTTATCTCAATGGAAAACAGGTAGTTCATTCACATGCATATCATAAGATTTTTTCACTGAGGATGGCCACCATGTTTCATATCCTGACCTTCTGGGTTGACCTAAAAAACTGATAGCCGTTAGAGGCTTGTTTTCAAATTTCCCAGAAAAACAAAGTAGACTTCCCTCCAGTTTGAAAATGGCATTTTAAGACAACTGTAATCATTGACTTACCTCTCAAACTTGGATTAGATAGCTTGTCACCCAATTAGTGTTGGTTTTCTCAAAACCGTTGACATTTCTCCTTGGATTTGTTGAAGAACTTTCTCAAAAGCTGGGTTGTTGAGTTGACCTCTGGGCAGAGCTGTTTTCTTTGGTTTCTAGGGAAGAGTCTCTACTTTTCCATGGTGTTGCCTTTTCCTTGTGTTGTGACGGCCACGTTTTCTTCCTCGGTTCCTCTCTCAGACCAGTGGATCTTGAGAAGCAGTGTTTTATCCATGAGTCTCTTTTCGGCGGCCACACACGTGCTTGTCACTTCTTATCTCGACTTGTGTGGACGGCTAGTGCATGCTTTCTTTGGTTTCTGTACTGTTATCTTTTCAGCCTACTTGTACACATCAATAGCCTCTCACCTTTACTGATAACTAACGTACCAAACGGGGCTGCTGGGTTTACATGTTGGGCTGTATCACCTATATAAGGATTATGTCTTCCTTAGTGAAAGGTGGTTGAGTGATAATATTTTTGGGTGATTCTTTGAGAGCACAAAAACTGTATAGTTTCTCCTCTCTCTTCTCTTCCCCTTCTGTGTCTTTTGGTTGCTCGTTACTGTGCATAATAGACATGGATTCACAAGCATAAAAACTGTTTTCAAAACCCACATGCATCATTGCAAAGTGCATTCCATTGAGATAGGTATGGAGATGCTCAACCCAAAGAAGTAGATCAAGAAGATTTAACTTGAAAGTAGTTAAGATCTGAGTTGATGCTTTTGAATATTTTCCAAGGTATAAACACATAGATCAAGTAGTGTAGCTCTGTTAGAACTGGTAGTCAGACTAGTTAGGATAGCATACAGGCTATGTATCCCCAAAGTACGCAAAACTTGTAATTGTGTGTGTTACTTGATAGTGGAAATGTTTGTCCCTCAAGTGTTAGAGGCACACAGTTTTAATCCTGGTTGTAGGATTTCTGCGTTAACAAAAACATCTTGTGTTATTCTTTACTTACTGTTATTACGTTTTAACACTCGTATCCTGTATTTCGGGATAGGTCTCAATCTTGCTATCCCTAAGAACAGATTAAGCGAAAAAGTGATAAAAGACCTATTCACCCCCCAGGGGAAAAAAATATACTTGCCGTAGAAGAAGAGAAGAGACTGACACATGAAGAGAAGTTTACTTGCTGTAGAACAGGAGGAGAGATCGACACCAAAAGAGAAGAAATTTATTGATGAGTCTAAAATAAATAATACAAGCATGAAGATAAAAGAACATAAAGAGGTACAAAAGGAGGAATAGACGAAGGAGGTTCATATGTAGTAGCTTGATTGTTAGAGTTTTATCAAATCATAATTTTGACTTTTGACAGTTTTGAGTAATCTCATGCTGTTTCAAGCTTTGGTTTAGTTGTGTGCACCTAAGTGCAGGGATATGTTCTTATGATGTATCGTATCTTGACAAGTACAAAAACAAATTTCAAGTTCGTATTATATATTGGAATATGCAGTTATGTTATGTAATTCTCATTTGTAAGATAATTTTTTTTATCTAAGTTTCGATGATGATTGAATCACTGCGCCTCCTCGTGCGCGGGCTTTCCATCTGGTGAAGCATAAATTTCAGACCATGAAGAATTTTCCAGTAGAAGAAGAAGAAGAAGCTTACGAATCTAAAGCTTTGGCTCTTGTCTCTGTCTTGTAGTTAGGTTCATCCCACGCGCTCTGCTTCTTCTACAGTTCTTCTACCTCTATGGCTCTATGCCTCTATCCAATCAATCGAGTTAACAAAAAAAAAAATCCTTTCCTTTCCTTCCATTTTTTTGTTGCTTTGAATAAGAAAAACAAAAGTGAGAGAGAGAGAGGAGAGAGAGAGAGAGTTGCAGAAGAAGGAAGGAAAGACACGTACTCACTTCACCACGGAGCTTACATCTCTCTTCTGTCTTCGTCTTCTTCTTCTCTCTGTGTTTTGTCTCTCACACCAAAAGCCACCAACTAAATCGAATCAAATCAATTCAATCCCTCTCTTTCAAGCTACTAATTTTACGTTGGAGCTCCGACGACGACTCCTCCAATTTTCGAAGTCGTCACGCTTTGCAGCTCCCGATTGCTTTGCTTTCTTTTTGGGCCAAAAGCTATTATACCCTTTTGCTTATTCTTGTGGGGATTGAGTTTGAGTGGTTTGGAGGCAAAGGAAAAACCAAGCTACTTAAGTTACCCGTATCAATTTTGGTAATAAAGATTGGATTTTTGAGCTCAAAGTTTCAGCCTTTGAGATCAAACTGGTTTGCTCTTGTTGTTTGATCATCATGGTCAGTGGGAATTTGTTTCATCATAGAAAGAATTCATGGCCGCCTCAGGAGTATATCCCCAGAAACACTTTGCAATTGGTACTTTCTCTTTCTCTTTACCCATATCTGTCTCAAAATCTAACCAAAGATTCAAACTTTGTCTATGAACTCATTCTGGTTGGTCAATGTAGTATATCATGCTTGTTAATCTTAGTTGCTGTAACTGCTAAACTCATCACAACTAACTCATCACTCTGGTTGTTCTAAACTATCATGGATAAGATATGATGCATGCATATTTGATGATTGAGTAAAAAAAAAAAGTAAGAAAGAAAGATCATAGATAGGTGGACTAGTGGAGTATGAACATATGAACATTTCCTTTTATGAAATTGTAGTTCTTCTTCTGTTAAATTTTGTTTACCATTTTCCTCAATCAAACTGACTCATCTTCTTTGTGTGTAGTTTGATTTTGATAGTGCTGCCCCACCAGAACATGCCTGGAGGAGGAAGTTAAACAGCCATGCTAATATTCTTAAAGAATTTAGTATTACATTTAGGGAAGCAATTAAGATGGTAAGTCTTTTCTACTTTTATTTTTCCTTTCTAATATAGTGTGGACTACCTTTTGTCATTCGACTGCTCCAACATTGTGGTGTTTGGAACTTCTTTAGATTTTATCCAGCATCGGCTATCGTTCTGATTACTGGACATTTTGAAACTCCAGGTTAGGTTAGGTGTACGCTTGTGGTCATATGTCAGGGAAGAGGCTTCTCATGGAAGGGTAAGTTTTCTCAACCTTCTACATAGAAGCCGTTTTAGTTTTTGCTTCTTTTTCGCAGCTTATAATTTATAATATTTGTATCTGTCCACAACTATATAACTATGTCCTTGCAAAGATGTTGAAACTTGGCCAAAATGTTGTATCTATGCAGAAAGCACCTATTGATCCTTTCACACGAGACATTTGCAAGCCATCTGCATCTCAAGGTGTTCCACTTGGAGGGATGGGGTATGTTGTGATCAGAAGGGTTCCTTAAAATCCTCGGGCTTTATTCTTTTACTTAATATAATAGGGGGCATCTGTCAAAATGTTTGCAGAAGTGGCAGCATCTCAAGAGGTTTTAGAGGCGAGTTCCGGCAATGGCAAATCATTCCTGGAGTATGCGATAATTCTCCTGTCATGGCCAATCAATTCTCTGTAAAGCTCTACACTTCTTTGCTTACTTTTGCTTCTTAGGGACGAATGTGCATCATCCATCATATATTATTTCAAGTGTGCCAGTTGAATTATTTATCATGTTTTCGGGATTTTTCCTTTTGGTTATGGAATCAACTATCTAATTATATCTTCAGTAAAAGCAAGCAGGTTACTGTTTCTGGTAGAAAATTAAGATACAGAAGCTCTATGAAAACCATTTTTCTCTTTCTTTTCCTTATATTATCTGAAGGCTTACCTAGTATATTGTATTGACAATGAGATCTAAGTTATGCTTTTAAGAACTGCAACATAAGGCCAGAAATAGGAGAATTTTGCAACACATTTAGAAGGATTCTGTTTCAAAATGTTGAATTTTTTTAATTTTCACTCGTTTATCTACATGTTTGTGGTCATTGCTTGTATTAGTTTCATTAGAAAATCTTATGAGGGGCTCTTGGATTTACTAAAAACATCTTGTGTGGGATGGCGTTGCAAAAATCGAACATGAATACTTTTAGGAAAATAATAGTGGTTAGAGTTATCTCATTATAAGCTTTTGATCAGTGTCTTGGAGAACTGAGTTAATTGTCTTTTAAGCAAAAGCTGTTAATTTATTTCTTATAATGTTTGCTCATGTTGTCAAATTGCAGATCTTTATATCTAGAGATGGAGGGAGTAAAAAGTATGCATCAGTTTTGGCCCCCGGCCAACATGAAGGAATAGGGTAAGTGGATACGTGTCAGGTCTGAAAATCATATTCAGTAGTGAATTCAAATTCCATACCATCACAGAACCATATAGCAATTCTACATGGTCTGTTATATCTATAGCCAACAGTCTTAAACTAGCTCAAGAATCAGTTGAGGCTAAGTTTAAGAAGTTTTTCTAAAATCTATATAGGCTAGTGAATGGGAAGATTGGCTGATATTTCTTGTGCCCTATGCTCCTTGGTATACTATAGACAATCTGCCATGGGAATCAGAACTCATCCGATTAAGTATGACAAGGAAATCAAATAGGTTTGTAATTTTGAAATTTTATGCAGACTTGCAACTTAAGAGGCAGTGCCACCACATTAATTTAAGGTTTATAATGTGTGTCCTGTTATAGGAAGATGTATGCTAGAAACCCAAATATGTTTCAGACATAGCTCCTGATTTTACAAAGCTTATATGTATCTTTTTCAGAAGGCATCAGATTTTAGTCATTTTACTGGATTCGATTCCATTTAATATTAGGTGGATTTCTCAAAAATTTAATGTATAATGCATCTTGGGTTGGTTATACTTTTTCTGGGACTTCTAAAGACATCTATAGCAGTTGAATATCTCTACTGTAGGTAGCCTGATTAAACGTGCTCGTTTTTATAGAAAAGCTGGTGATCAGGGTATATCATCGTGGGGCTGGAATTTGGGTGGTCAACATTCCACATACCATGCTCTGTTTCCAAGGGCATGGACTGTATATGATGGTACGAGTATACTTCCTTTAGTCTATTTCAATTGAGCTGCTGCCTAAGTCCTGATGCTTTTTTTTAGGTGAACCTGATCCAGATTTGAAAATATCATGTCGGCAAATATCACCATTTATCCCTCATAATTATAGAGATAGCAGTCTTCCTACAGCAGTTTTTGTCTACACGGTATTTTCATATTTCCTGATATCAATTAAATGAAAAGTCCTTTTTTCATTACTTCTTTCTTTAGGGAAGATGTAACCCTCAAAGTTACTGTGTTGGTTATTACTTACTTATGAGACTCTTGCATCTTATTTAGTTGGTGAACACTGGAAAAGAAAGAGCGAAAGTCAGCCTTCTCTTTACATGGGCGGTAAGAATTACGTTTTCATTCCTGAATTCCTTCTTTTTTCAATCAATAAAAAGCTCTCAAAGGTTCTCAGTACATGTGGTACTTATTGCTTTTCCTGGTGTAGAACTCAATTGGAGGAATCTCACACTTGTCGGGAGACCATGTCAATGAACCTTTCATGTAAGAATAAAATATCACTGGTGCTTGTTTAAGATGATTGTGGTACTACACATTTTTTTAACATATTCTAACTTACGTTTTACTTTAATAGAGGCGAAGATGGAGTCTCCGGCGTACTTCTACATCACAAGCAAGTCATAAAACCTTATTACACTTAACATGACGGTTGGTTTGGAGATTTATCTGCCATTCAGTGATTTAATTGGTTAATAAGGCACAAAGGTTTAGACAATGTCCGTGAAACAAAAGGACAACAACTTAAATTTTTATAAAGATATCAAGAGAATTAGTCCTAAAATAGTGTAGGTTAATTTACGTATGTCATACCAGCAAGTAAGAAAAATTGATGTATGAAACTACATTTAGATTGAAAAGACCTGAAACTTAACTACCCTAGTGCAAAAGCTTGGAGGAAATTAGATGCTAAAAAGTGAAGCCTGCTTTCTTATGTTTGGTGTTCATGCAGGAGATATCAAATTTTTTGGATATCTAGTATGTGGACATTCAGTTAATTTGTGATAATTTCTTCCTCCATGTCTCTGTCATAAATCCAATAAATTGGTTGTACAAAAGAGCCAAAAGGACAACCCAGTTGTTGCAATAATTTTTTCCATCTGGGTTCTCTTATATGTTTCTGTGTAGTCCTCTTTTCAACCAACATTTTCTTATTTCCAGTCACCGTCAGTAAGTGAGGTTGACATGTTGAAGTTAGTACTTGGGGCTCTGTACATTTGGACCAAATGAAAAGTAAATTTTTGGAAGCTTATTTGGTATTGCTTGTCTGTCTTGCTACATGTACCAAACTGTCTATAGACTCCTGTTATATATGTCCATTTGGTCCTAGGGGCACAGTGGAACTTACTAATAGTAATTAAATCAGTCTTGAATTTCTAAAGTTCTTCCAAGGGTCGTAGCTATAACTTTCCAACTTTTCCCCAATGATTTTAGCTGTCTTCATGACCAATGTCTATGTTACAGGACTGCAAAAGGGAGTCCCCCTGTTACTTTCGCAGTAGCTGCATGTGAAACACAAAATGTAAGCGTTAGTGTTTTACCATGTTTTGGGTTATCTGAAGGGAGTAGTGTTACAGCAAAAGAAATGTGGGACAAAATGACGCAGGTATTTTTCTCAGTCATCTTGTTTATTGATGCTATCTACATATGTGCTTTTGGTAGCTCAATCCTATATGCCTCATTTTTTTTTGGAAACGTAGTGAGTTGCCTTGTATAGAACAGTTTGTCGATACAATCATCTGCTAGTTATAAATAGCTCAGATTTTAAAAAAGAATCCTACTCATGTGTTTAGTTTGGAGTCTGGATGCACAAGTCTATCGTTACCGTGCTCAATGTTTTTAAATTTGGTTTCTTTTTCTCAAGGATGGACAATTTGATCGGGAAAATTTTAATTCTGGGCCATGCATGTCTTCGTCACCTGGAGAGACACTCTGTGCTGCAGTTTCAGCTACAGCTTGGGTAGAACCCCATGGCGGGAAATGCACTGTTGCATTTGGTCTGTCGTGGTCATCCCCAAAAGTAAAGTTTTTAAAGGGATGCTCATATCCAAGGTAATGTGTATGCTGACAGTCAACTGTCTTTTGCTTTGCACCCTTGTGGCTTTATTATCTTCATTGATACATGTACATAATCTTCATTCTTGCGTGAGTGTGCCTACTGGTTTTTAAGATCCTTCCTTTATCCAAATAAATAAATAAAATGTAGCTTGTTGGGGTGTTTTTTTTCCCATCGACTATAGCAACTTGATACCAGAAGAAGTAAAAGTTAACAAAGATACATGCATCAGAACTGCATTTAAAAATTGTGCTCCATCGATCCAGAAAGTGATGCAATTGATGTATGTGTTTGCTAATATACGCTGATAAGTGTGTTGCAGGAGGTATACAAAGTTCTATGGGACCTCTGAAAGGGCAACTCAGGACATAGTGCATGATGCACTTACAAGTACGTGTGTCTGGTTTTGACAAGTTGTAGCACGATTAATTGTAGAATCATTTTAAACAAGAATCTAATATCTTGGTTTCATGACGTTTATTTTGAATTTAACATGGTGTACGTGGGTATTTTCTGTGAATAAATAGATTATAAGCGATGGGAAGAAGAGATTGAGAAGTGGCAAAACCCTATCCTCAGGGATGCGACATTACCAGAGTGGTATTAATTATTTAAAGAATTATACTGATTCTTACTTTCATGAATAAGGATGTATCACACTAAATGGATGCCGTAAGTAGGTGACTAACAATGAGGTAGAATCTGAGCTTGACTTTAGTGTTGAAAATATAAGAGCCCATGTGCGTGCCATGCTGTAAAATGCCGGCTTCTATGAAGGACACCCGTGCTAGTCTGATGTTGGTTATGCATCTCATTTCTTCAGAGAGAATTATGTCAGATAGTTTTCTCTTGACCACCATGAATGCAACTGTCAGATTTAGCATCCCACAACTATCTCCTCTTATTTGAAACCTTGAGATGCATGAAGCTTGGTTCTTGATTGTGTTAACTATCAGTTAGGATCGTAGGATGCATCTTATGTTTACTGTAACTGTCTTTTTAAATACACTTGAGTGCTGTAGGTGCTGTACCTAGGAAAAAATATTGTAATTACATCTTTTGCACACACCAACCATCCCCTTTATTAATAAAAATCCTGCACAACATAATATTTAATTAATGTTTTTTAGGGTTTCTTTGCACTGCTTACTTTTCACCAAAGTGTTATGATAACTTTTAGTGACAGCATGTTTTGTGCAATGTTGTAGGTACAAGTTCACGTTGTTCAATGAGCTTTACTTTTTGGTTGCTGGTGGTACAGTCTGGATTGGTATGGATACCTGATTTTTTTCTCTATCGGATCTTGACCTGTGCTCTAAGATTGTTTGTTATTTGGAAACTGGTTGCGGAGCCTGATTTATCGTGCACTTTTGAATCACCCAATACCTTTATTTTTTATTTATATTTACAAACTGACTGATGCCTTCTAATTATTGTTCATTTTCATGCAGATTCTCCCTTACATGAAACAAACATCAGGAAGAATCAAACGCAGGTAGCAAATGTTGAGTATTTAGATAACAAAGTTGCTGAACCTAAAGTGAACTGCAAACAAAGTGGAGTGGTTGAGGATACTGCAACAGGTTTACATAGGAATGCAATGTTGGACCCTCAGAATGACAATGAAGATGTTGGGAGGTTTCTGTATCTGGAAGGAGTTGAATATATCATGTGGTGCACATATGATGTGCATTTTTATGCATCTTTTGCTCTTCTCGATTTGTTTCCCAAAATTGAGCTCAATATACAAAAGGATTTTGCCAAAGCTGTTTTATCTGAAGATGGGAGAAAAGTGAAGTTCCTGGCCGAGGGGAATTGGGGAATTCGTAAGGCTAGAGGAGCTGTACCCCATGACCTGGGGACACATGATCCGTGGAACGAAATGAATGCATATAATATTCACGATACTAGTAAGTGGAAGGATCTGAATCCAAAATTTGTACTTCAGGTGTACAGAGATTTTGCTGCAACAGGGGATATGTCATTTGGAGTAGATGTGTGGCCGGCTGTTCGTGCAGCAATGGAATACATGGAACAATTTGATAGGGACAATGATGGTCTCATTGAGAATGATGGTTTCCCTGATCAGACATACGATGCTTGGACGGTTCATGGCATAAGCGCTTACTGTGGTTGCTTGTGGCTTGCTGCACTTCAAGCTGCAGCAGCAATGGCCTTTCAACTAGGTGACAAGGCCTTTGCTGAGTGGTGCAAAACCAAATTTTTGAAGGCCAAACCAGCTTTTGAGGAAAAATTATGGAATGGATCTTATTTTAATTATGATAGTGGATCTAGTAGTAACAGTAAATCTATACAAGCAGATCAACTGGCTGGACAGTGGTATACTGCATCCTCTGGTTTACCTTCCCTTTTTGATGATGTTAAAATCCAAAGCGCTTTGCAGAAAATCTATGACTTCAATGTCATGAAAGTTAAAGGAGGTAGGATGGGCGCTGTAAATGGAATGCATCCCAATGGGAGGGTGGATGAGTCTTGCATGCAATCTCGTGAAATATGGACTGGTGTCACTTACGGAGTGGCTGCCACCATGATTCTTGCTGGTAAGAAGAAAGAGGCATTCACTACTGCTAAAGGCATTTTTATTGCCGGCTGGTCTGAAGAGGGCTACGGGTAAGTAGAACTTTCATTATATGCCATTTTTTACTTGATAAAAATATATTTTAAACTTGTGGATGTTTTGAAGTCACGATGACTAAAATTCTGGATACTTGGTTTCATGTGGGAGATCACTCTGGTTTTAAAAGGTTTATCCAATTAGGCATAACGTCTTACTGTTTAAAATTCATTTCTCTAAATGATGCTGTATATTAAACTTGTTACAACATGCATGTTGTATTCTATTCATTTGTTGGATTGAAAATGTTTCGTTAAGACAAATTCCAAGAAATTTTAAAAGCTAGGAAACCATGAGCATTATAGTATTATACTAATACCAGCTATATTGTTATTATAAAAATAAGATATACATTACAGCGCTAATGATGTGATTTAAGCAAAGTGAATTCTCATGGCAAATGTCTAGAAAAAGAAATATGGTCAATAAGAAGGTAGTGAGATTAGGTGAATAGTATTTTACTGCCTCTCATCTGATGATGTACTTTATACAGAAACCACTATTTGCTGCTGCACCTCGTGTAGTTTATATGAATATTGAACTGAGAAAAGTTTTAAGATATTTTTGTTTGACCGAACTTTGGACGTCTCGTAAAAAATTGGAGTCTCACATCACTCCTCTGTTGTGCATTTGATAGACCACCGATGTGATGTCTCTACACACTTCTATTACTTGTAGAGCACTTCAAGTTAGTTTTCTTTGATCTTACAAGATTGACGCTTGTGTTTGTTATTTATATAGATACGGGTTTCAGACTCCTGAAGGTTGGACGATGGATGGGCACTTCCGGTCTCTTATATATATGAGGCCACTGTCTATTTGGGGCATGCAGTGGGCATTAACAATGCCAAAGGCAATTCTTGAGGCTCCACAGGCCAATATAATGGACAGAATCCAAATTTCTAATCCAAGATCCTCCCACAACGAAACAGGTGTGAGAAAGATTGCAACCAAGGCAAAGTGTTTTAGTAACTCTGTGTTTAATTGTGCATGCTGATTGTAACATGTTACTTGAATATATTGTAAAAAAAAGTGTAGTAAATTGCTCTTGAACCCTCTTGCAGTGAAATAAAGATGCTGGGAGAGGTTTGGGAGAAAGTCTTCTAGAAAATAGGTAAAATGGGTCATAAAATATCGACTTGCAAGACTTGCATAATATGTATCAGTCCAGTCTTGTGTCGTTGATTAGAAGGGTTTTGTTCAAGTATTTTTGGAAAATGTAACAAGTTAATAATTTGTGTTGCTATGTGAACTATAGTATCTAGCATAGATTGATTGATTGATTGATTCAAGCTTTCAAGAGTCACAAATCTGAAATAGCAAAAGGACTGTGGAGGAGATGACATTGATACAATGAACTACATGAGGCCGCAAACACTACTTTGATACATGAACAACATGAGACCACTGACACCTCTGGAATAGATGACTTTGATACGTACAAGAACATGAGACCAGAGTTAGGTTGTGAGATAAAGATGGATGCCGAACCCATGCACATGCATTGCTTGGCTTTAAGCCAATATATAATGGTACTCCCACCATGCACCATTGCATCCATCAACCAAAGAAAATAGTCCCATTCCAGCTAGCTCTCCCTGTACTCTGCCGCAATTAGGTCCAAGATCGAAAGGAGGAAAACAAGAAAAGCTTTTGCTACTTCACCAAGCTGAACCAGAACTCAAAAGAATGTAAGCTTTTTTTCTCTGACGTTTGGTCTGTTTAGTTGCTGGCTGCTCAGTTTGAGTTATTTTATATGATTTCTCCTTACCTCCTTGGACCTTGGGAGAGAAGAGAGAGTATGGGACATAAGTTGAAAGAACGAGAGAGGGAGAGTAGGGATGTGACTTCCAAACCGAAAAAATCAAAGCCGAAACCGATCTGAAACAAAAAAAAAATGAAACTGAACAAAAACCAAACCAAAATACAAAAAATCAAACCAAACCGATTTTATTCGGTTTGATTTTGGTTTTTTGATCTAAAAGAACCAAACCGAACCGAAATAAATGAAATGAGGTTATTTTGTGCGAATTGTTTCAGTTTAATTACCTAAATTTATAACTTTTTTATTTGATATTAATTTGGATTGTATATTTATTTGGATGGACTATAGACAATTAGAAAACAATTCATCAATATCTTGTTCATTCGCAACATAATATTTTATTTTTGCGGCGGTAAAATAAAATATTTTTTTGAGAGAGATACTATTTCACCAATTGAGTTACACGTGTCTAACATATTCATACCTAACTATTTTCTATTTTCCACAAAATGTAGACGAAATGTTATGCTTCTTCTAGTTTGATTTAATTAATGCAACTGTGAAATGAATGAAATTGCGAAATGTTACCGAACTAACTGAAATAAATGAAATGAGGTCATTTTGTGCGAATTGTTTCAGTTTACCTTAAATCTTTAACTTTTTTATTTGATATTAATTTGGATTGTATATTTATTTGGATGGACTATAAACAATAATTAAAAAGTAATTCCCCAATATTTTGTTCATTCGCAACATAATATTTTCTTTCTGCGATGGTAAAAAAATATTTTTTTGGAGAGAGATACTATTTCACCAATTGAGTTACATGTGTCTAACATATTCATACCTAACTATTTTCCACAAGATGTTGACGAAATGTTATGTTTCTTCTAGTTTGATTTAATTTAATGCAACCGTGAGTTTGAATTTTTTCATGTAGTTATATTTGATGTAGTTTGATTCAATTTCACAGACTTTCAATACAAAGTTCTTGAAAAAATAGGTAATGAATATCTATACTTCAGAAGAATAATAGTTTTTTAAAGAAATAAAATGCAACATTTTTTTTCAAAAAAAAAACCCATACTAAACCGTTTATAATCGGTTTTTGGTTAAAAAATCAGAAAAATCAAACCGAACCGACTAAAAAATTTGGTTCAGTTTTCAGTTCGGCCTAATAACCGAACTATTTGAACCGATTAACAGGCTTAAGGTAGACTGGCAAATTAGTTGCACTGCTGTTTGTGATTACTGTTGCTATCAATTTGACTAAATTTCCGATTCTTGAGAATTCTAAGGACTAAATTTCCGATTCTTGAGAATTCCAAGGATATAACAAGGATGTCATTAATGGATAATCGTATCAAGAAGCTTGAGGGGGTCATGATTACGCCAAGTTACTGACATTGTTTCTAAGTAATGCCGGTGTGGAGAGCTTTTCTGAAGAGTTATTTGATGCAATGGGAAAACTTCAAGTGTTGGACTGTTTAAAAAACTTGAGCCTTACTCAATTGCATTGGGGATCTCAAAGTTGATTTTATTGAAACATCTAGATCTGTCGAAAACAGGCATAGAGGTGTTTTCACTTAAGTTTAAGTTATTGACAGAGCTGTTATATCTAAACTTGGAGCATACAAGTAGACTTAAAAGCATTCCAGCAACTGTGATGTCAAGCTTCGTGAAGTTAAGAGGTGTGAGATTGTATAATTCGGTTGCTTGTGAGACTATCATTGTTGGGGAAAATGACCATGTGGGAAACGAATTAGAGCTGTTAAATGACCTGGATAACTTCACGGTTACTATAAAAAGTTCGGTAGTTTTTGAGAAGTTTGTTACCTGCGAAAAATTCTTGAAGTGCACTCAATTTCCTTGCCTCGATGGTGTTAGGGGTATCAATATATCACATCTCACAAAGATGACATGCCGTCCATATTCTCTTGCCATTCAAGACTGTGGAATTCTAAGCTACAGCTCTAGGGACCTGGTCCAAGATGACTTCCATGACCTTCAATCTATGGCCATATGTGATTACTCTGACCTACGAGACCTGTCATGGTTTTTTGGTGCTCTAAGGCTCCAGACTCTATCTGTTTGTTCATGTCCTGAAATGAAAGAAATCATCCAAGTTGAGAAATTGGTGAACAACATTGTACCAGAGGTGCTGTTTCCACATGTTGTTGAGTTGAAATTGGCATCGTTGCCAAAGTTGAAGAGCATATATGAAAAAACTATTTTACCGTTTCCGTTCCTCAAGAAGATTGAAGTCCATGAGTGTTCAAAATTAAGTAATGTCCCTCAACTGAGGAGGCCAACTGGTGGAAGTTCAGGCGCTTGAGAAATGTTATACTTCTTCTAGTTTGATTTAATTTAATGCAACTGTGAAATGAATGAACGTGTGAAATGTTACCGAACCAAACTGAATTAATCGAAATGAATGAAATGATGTCATTTTATGGGAATTGTTTCGGTTTATCCTAAATCTCTAACTTTTTTATTTGATATTAATTTAATTAGATTATATATTTATTTGGATAAACTGCAGATAATTAAAAAACAATTCATCAGTATCTTGTTCACTCGCAACATAATATTTTCTTTTTGTGGCGATAAAAAAAATATTTTTTTGGAAAGAGATACTATTTCATCAATTGAGTTACATGTGTCTAACATATTCATACCTAACTATTTTCCACAAAATGTTGACCAAATGTTATGATTCTTCTAGTTTGATTTAATTTAATGCAATTGTGAGTTTGAATTTTTTCATGTAGTTATATTAATTTGATGTAGTTTGATTCGATTTCACATAGACTTTCAATACAAAGTTCTTGAAAAAAGTAGTTAATGAAGATCTATACTTAAGAAGAACAATTGTTTTTAAACAAAGAAAATGCAACATTTTTTTATAAAAAAAAAAAACTAAACCGTTTTTAATCGGTTTTTTTGTTAAAAATTCAGAAAAATCAAACTAAACCAAACCAAACCGACTCAAAAATTCGGTTCGGTTTTCGATTCAGCTTAATAACCGAACCATTTGAACCGATTAACACCCCTAAGGGAGAGACTAGCAAATTAGTTGCATGGCTGTTTGTGATTGTTGTTGTTATCAATTTGACTAAATTTCTGATTATTGAGAATTCCAAGGACTAAATTTCTGATTCTTGAGAATTCCAAGGATATAACAAGGATGTCATTAATGGATAATTGTATTAAGAAGCTTGAGGGGAGTCATGATTATGCCTATCATTGTAATACCTGAACTTCCAAAATGATACGTCAGTGATACCCGACCCGAAACCAATTTTCCGACAATCTCTGTCACCTTTGATGACGTGGCTAACAAAAATTTCAAATTCCAAAAAAAAAAACCAATTTACCCTTATACCATCATTTTATTTATTTTTCATTTATTTTTGGATTTTACTTTTCATTTATTTCTTGATTTGGTTGGGTTGAACCCGACCCGATTAAACTCGACCCAACGCCTCCTCCGTCCTCATCCTTAATGTCGATGTACGGCACCACCAGTTCTACATCATCGACCACATCTCCTCCTCCGTACTCTGTGAGGCCCGTCGTGGTGGCTCTGGGAGGGTACAAGCGGCTTCACATGGTGTACCTGGTCGGCGTCTTCTTCGTCGTCAAAGCTGAGCTCGAGCCACACCAACTTTGGCAATGTCAATTGCATGGAGTAGCTACACGTCCATTGGGCCAACGCCATCGAGAGTAACGATGCGACACTCGCCCACCAAAATTGGTGCAGCATAGGGTGACGGTCAACAGAGTCGTGAATGAAGTCCTCTTGTCGACTCGTACCGTCGTACGTTGTTGGCGTGAATGACTTCGGCGGTTAAGCTCTTGTATATTATTCTTGACCTTGTCGTGGCGATTCCGAGCCCTCAATAAATCGCCCCCACCCCCCTCCCCGACGATAGGTTTTCGTCGAAGATCAGACCCAAACCCGACCAGATCTCTTCTGGACATGGGCTTCTCAACACTGCGTCAAATCTCAACGCAGGCGGCCTCAGCCTCCTACCCTTTTTAAATCTCCTCGAATTTTCTTACCAGCAACGACACGTTGAAGGTCCTTGAAGAGGAGTGATTAGACCCTTAACTACTTTTAACCAAAAGTAATATAAGACTGTTGTCGGGGATAGCAATGTGTCGTTCTATCCTGATAACAGTTTATGAAAGTAAACAAATCCTGTTGTAAGTAGATGAAACTAATAACACAATTATGTTTTTTCTCTATGGCAGAAACCCTTGAATTCAAGGATGAAAACTGCCAAATCTTTTCACTATGTAACAACTCTTATTACAAGACTATAGTTCTGATAATAGCAAAGTTTTGGTGCTATCATTTCACTAGACTCACGCGCTAGATCTAAGAGCTATACTCCATCTTGTTTTACAGAGATTTACAATAGAAAGATACACAAGTTTCAGACATGAATCTAGTTATCGCGCAACTAACTCACTATGAACACTTGAGATGCTTGCACCTACCAATCCAACCTCATGGTATGCAAGATGTATGCATGTGTTTAAAGGGTGTTTTGTGAAGACTTTAATACAAAAAGATCAACACAAAAAAGCATGTATAAACAGACTCAGTTTTAGAGAGAAAATGAGCAATGACAATTTTTCCAACTAAGCAAAATATCAAGCTAAAACCACCAAGGAAGACAAATGATGCTTGTGCCTTATATAGGTTAAATGAAATGGCCTTAGAAGGAAACCAGCATGTACCAGCTAAGTGAATAAAAAAGAGTATTAAAATAGGATTTAATCCCAGCTAAATAACCAAAACTTGACAGCCACATAAAGAGTGATGTACTTTCTTTGAGAAAATATCTTCACCTTATAAGAGATAAGGATGAAGATTAAAAATTAAGTTTGTAAGGAACAAAAACTTATCCCAAGTGGACTAGAAATGAGTTTTAAAACAGATTTTAATCCTAGCCAAGTAAACAAACTTGACAGCCCTATAAATGGTGTATGTACTTTCTTTGAGAAAATATCTTCACCTTATAAGAGATAAGGATGAAGATTAAAGATTAAGTTTGTAAGAAACAAAAACTTATCTTTCTAAATAAGTCACTTGACCAAAGAAGTAATTTAAAAGTGTTTTATAACAAGTTTGAAGTCGAAAGATATTTTTCAGAATGGAACAAAAACGTTCCAGGGACTTCATGGATGGAAAACACATTTGTCATCCTCAATAAAAACAGTGAAATGCATATGCATGCTTTTTACCTTTGAGACCATGAGGTTTTTATGATACGAGGTTGATGGTCGTTTTATCTTCAATCATCTCTTGAATGAGTCTTGTAATCCATGTTTTGTAAAGTATAAGATATGTCAATAACTATATAACTTCACACGTCATTTTGGAGGTTCAGGTATTATAAAGATAGATTTTAAAGTTCAGGGAGCACAATTATAGATCCAGCAAAATTCAGGTACCATAGAAATTTTTTTGCCTTTCCTTTATTATATTCAGGTAGTTTGTCTTCAGTTTCTGTACTTGTGTTCCTTCTTGACATGTGGCATTTCAGTTTTCCCTTCTTGTTTACATCTATCAAACATTTCACCAGACTGATGAATCTTTGGAAATCACAAAAAATGGTGTGTTTCAGTATATGTTCGTTTATTTTTATGCTTTCAAAAACTGTTTCTATATTTTAAATGCTTCACTAAAAGATGATGATGCTAAAATGGTATTAGAAGTATGGTGGTACTCTGGGTTTCTTTAGAAGTTATTGCTCTTGTTTCTCTAAAATGTTATTAGTGTGTTACTTTGTAGTTTTTCATTTTCTGTCCTTGTTTGGCTTCTTGACATTTTCCCTTCTTGTCCATCTATCAACCATTTTACCAGATTAATGAATCTTTGGCAATAAAGAAAAAAATGGTGTTTTTGAATATATGTTCCCGAAATAGTTTTATGATGATGATGACGACCCTAAAATGGTATTAGCCTATTAGGAGTATGGTGATATGTTGGTTTCGTTAGAAGAAGCTATTGTTCTGATACTCTGATCTTGGTTTCTTTTAGATGTTATTGCTCCGGTTTTCCTGAAGTTGTGTTGGTCTGTTACTTTGTAGTTTGTCTCCAGTGTCTGTCCTTGTGCTGCTTCTTGATATGTTACCTTCTTGTCCATCTGTCCACCATTCTACTAGATTCACCAATCTTCGGCAGAAAAACAAATTGGTGTTTTTGAATATGATGAACCATTTTCCCTCAGTTTAAGGCTTCCAAAAACTATTTCTGTATTTCAAATGCTTTACTAAATGATGACGATGATGATGCTAAATTTGTATTAGAAATTTATAAGTATGGTGATACTCTTGGTTTCTTTAGAGGTTATGCTCTTTTTTCTGTAAATAACATCTGATTTACCTTGACAACTTTTGGTCATATATGTTTGTTCTCTTTGTGACGAATGACATCAAAATATAGTTGATCATCTGATTCTTGTTGTTGGCAGGCTTTTGGATTTGGGCTATTTTGGAACCAGGCTACCACAGAAGAGAAGAGTAGGACATTGAATTTTGTTTCCAGAGCACGTCAGCAGCAGTGGAAAATTAGTCCAATCAGAACTTCTTTTGTTTCTTCTCGTCGACAACATTTGATTTGATATTAATCAAATTGTGGGGTCTAATTTAATCAGAAGATTGTCCGTAGCCACATTTCTGATTTAGTTTAATCGGATCATCTTGGGACACCTACAATTCTCGATACCTACGTCATGTGTATTTTTGTCAACATACCTTGACATTACAATTGTCGTTATGAATTACCAAACACTCCTACACAAGATATGACACTTAAAAGATGAATTTAACAAAAGCTTAACCAAGTTTTCCTGCCGTTGAGTTTTTTCACAGCTGAGTTTTCTGATCTCCTCAATACCAAATCGGGCCTCAATGATTTAGGCCACAAAAGAGTCTCTTGATATTCAATCGCGCCAAGATCCAGAGCAAAACAAGTTGACTCTCTAACCATTCATCTTCTTCATCACAACTAATCTTCATCAACTTTAGCCAACCACCATTACCAATAGTAGACTCCACAAATACACTAGTTTACATAGCCAAGACTAACCGGGAAGGATACTCCATGGTCCAAGTAAGTTTTTGCCCAGTCCAGGAGGAGGAATAATCTGTCATGATCCACAATGCATGAGCACCATGATTACTATGAATCCAATTCATTAGAGCATCCGCACCCATGAGCAAAGTAAGAAGCAAAATAAGAGCGTATTTTGCTTCAAGCAAAATATATCCGCAATTTGCTAAAGCAAATCAAATTTTGCAGATACCCATTCACTATTTGCTTCAAGCAAATCAGTTTTGTCATGTTGTGAAATGTTTAAAAATTATTTATCAGATAGATTTACCACTAATAAAAATGTGACACGTGTCTTTATCGGTAGTAATTATACAAGATTTCTGAAAAGATTTTCAACTAATTAAAAATTGACACGTGTCACCGCCACGTGTCATTGTCGGTAAAATAATTGAACTAGATTTTTGGTGAGATTTTTGACCAATTATGATACGACACGTGTCACTGCGAGATAGCGTCGTCGACCAAATAATTGAACCAAATTTCCGGTAAGATTTTCGACCAATTACGATGCGACACGTGTCACTGCGAGATAGCGTCGGCGACAAAATAATTGAACTAGATTTCCGGCTTGATTTTTGACCAATTACGATGCGACACGTGTCACGGCGAGATAGCGTCGCCGACAAAATAATTGAACCAGATTTTCGGCTTGATTTTCGTCCAATGACGATGCAACACGTGTGTTCATCTTTAACGATCGAATTATCTACAATTGGCTATAAAACGTTCATCTATCACTTATTCTATACTCACACCATCTACAAGAATCCGAGCAGATAAATCATCTCTCTAAATACTTAGCAACATTTCCTTGTTCATCACTCTGATGGATCCTTTCAGCTTTCACAATTTTTTCAGGCCGAGACAACGTCAACAAGAAGAGGATGACGATATGCAGCAATCATTCATCAATCAGGTGGTCATGGCGAAAGCACAAGACGACGATGAACCACCACGACCAAGCGGTTCATGTCGCGGTAAAAACCGAATCACCCACGACAGCGACTATCTAGGGGACGCAATCTCATGGCTGATTACTTCATCGAACGTCCCAATTTCGAGGCGGCAGAATTTCACCGGCGGTATAAGATGAGCAGAAATCGATTCAACATTATCATGACGGATCTCTGCAACCATGACCAATCCTGGCATCAAAGATTAGACGCCACTAGATTGCTATGGCTTCTTCCCGAACAAAAGCTGACCGGTGCTCTGCGAAAGTTGGCGTACGGAGCAGCCGCAAATCAGTGCACTGAAATTACAATGATGGGAGAATCGACTACCCTGGAATGTATGAAGGATTTTTGCAGCCATGTGTATCAAATATATGGTCCAAAATACCTCCGTAGTCCAACACCGGCAGACCTCACGCGACTCCAATTTTTCACATAATTGGCATGAATTGTCTCCCACCTATTCTCCCTTTTTTGCTTGTTGCCGTCGTATTAATCAACGCTATGAAGCACAAAAGAGATGCACATTTGTAAATCTTCGAAAGGAAGCCAATGTGTGCTCATTTTTTTAGAACAAATGCTAAACGAAATGAGAGAGGAGATGGTTAAACGAAATGAGAGAGGAGATGGAGGGAAAAGTGAAATTTGTTGTGCACAAATTGGTGTGAGTTGATCAAAAATTGAAGTAGTATTTATAGGCAAACTTTTGGGAGAGTTTTGGAATTTTTAGGATTTTTAAACTAATTTTTGGAGCTTTTTCAGTATATTTCCGTTCTGAAAATTTAGTATCCGTTGCTTTTGAATCCAGGCTATTGAATTGAGATTTCTGATTCAAAATGGATGGCCCAGAAAAATTGGACCGTTGGAGAGGCTTTTACTGCTCGGTAAACCACGTGGCAGACCCCCATTTGTGCGTCAATTTTCTTTTTTAACTTTTGACTGGCTTAATACACGCGCCTTACAGAAAAAAAAAAAAAAAAAAGGCAATGCGTCTGACGTCACTCATGTCCAGTGGGCTCCGCCAGGCGGTCGAGCAGCCGAACGAGCAAAGTACGCTCGAGCAATCGCTCGAGCCAAAGGTCAACGAGCAGCCACCTCCATTTTTTCCACCGCTGCGTCGCCGTTTTCCGTTTGGACGAGAAAAACTCGATCGGCCCCACCAACTGCTCGAGCAAAACGCAGAATTTTGTTCAGCAGTGCAGATGCTCTTAAACAAAAAAGGCCCCAACGATGAGCAATATATATTCTATTGGCATAATATTATTGGCAATCTCTTTCAAAAACATGGATGACAATATTAACAAGCTAATGCAATGGACTTGATCTAATTAACCATTATGAAAGGTAAATCATGCATCATTAGCATTTACACATTGCTTGTGTTTTCATCCAAAAACTTTTTCTGATGGGAGTTGGTAAAGTCTTTGACTCAAACTTTACCTTTTCACAAACCCTTTCTCTCATCTTACCGGTTGGTATAGGAGTAGGTATCTCTCCTTTTTGCTTGAAAGCAAACACCCTTAACTATCATGCATGTCCCGGTTGGACAAAACAAGTAAAAAGCTTCACCTTCCCACTTTGGGGCAGGTCTCTCACATTGATAAAATGGAGTCAGCTTTTCAGTTTTTCACTCTCCTTGCCTTACCGGTTGGTATGGCTCAGCATGCTCTTTGCTGATTTCAGTAGTTGGTTTCAACATGCTTTTCCCCCATTTAAGGAGAGCCTTTGATTCAGCGTTTGATGAAGGGCTGAGATCATTCCTTGAAGCTTAGCTTGCATAACCGATTGGCTATATATACCACAATGTGTGAAGCCATTCGGTGCTTGAAATTTTAGGAAGAGTTAGGGTGTTTTCTCTTCTTTCAAGTCAGTTTTTAAATCTCTTGTATGTGCAAGAGTAGTCTTGTTTTCCAAGGAGGTTTTTCAGTTTGTCAAAACTTGTCAAAAACTCTCTTTTGTTCCTACATTTGTTAGGAAGTTTATAAAACAAGATCTGTCTTTCCTGGGATTTAATATCTTCATAGGAAAGTCTATCATACCATCTTTCAATCTTGCATATTGTCATATTGCATATCATAGGTGAGATGATTGTGCAATTTTGATGGAAGCATTCTAGAGAGAATTAGTCGGTGTGTAATAAGTTCTGAGAGAAGCTTCACAGCCACTGTAATTGTAATCACTTTGTCTTGTTAGAAGATAGTTGGATTTTCAATCTGGTTGTGTGAATACCAGTAAGGATAGATAGGTGTCTTTGTATCCTGAGGGCTACTGTCTTGTAAAGAACCGTGTATTACATAGGGATTGTAAGCACTTGTTCTGGCGAGGAGATAGTTAGGTCTTAGTCTAGTTGCGTGAATACTAGCAAGGATAGGAGAGCGTATTTGTATCCTGTGAAGATGCTGTCTTGTAAAAGTGTTTTTACATAGTGGAAGGTTTGTCCCTCAGTTAGGGACACGCAGTTTTTTCCCTGTTGTAGGGTTTTCTGCGTTATCAAAAATATCGAGGTGTTGTCCATCACTTCTCTTTTCATTAAGTTCGTTACTGGTTATTGGAGGATAGAAACACTCCCTGCTATCCTCGAATTAACTTTACAACGAAATTTTTTATAAAAGGCCCATTCACCCCCCCCTCTGGGACCTTCAAGTGGTATCAGAGCGGCCACTAACTTTTGTTAGTGAGATCCTCTGTATCCTAGAATGGATCGTGATAGGGCCACTTCTATTAACGTTCCTCCGTTTTTTGAAGGAAACGATTACTTCCAATGGAAGATTATGATGTCGGCATTTCTCATCTCTCAAGACGATGGAAGACAATGGACTATGGTCGAGGACGGATACTGCCCTCCCACTATCCCATCTCCAGAAGATGATAAAGTGCGCATCCCGAAGGAAAGAAGCACCTGGACTGATGCCGAAAAAGCAAACTCCAGAATGAATACAAAAGCTTTAAACAGCTTATATTCTGCTCTTTCAGAAAAGGAACGAAGAAGGATTCTTCACTGTCCAACGGCAAAAGCAGCATGGGATTCACTCTCCACTACTCATGAATGTAATCTTAGGGTAAGAGATCAAAAACTTCAAAGCTTAACTTCTGAATTTGAACAAATTAAGATGAGTGAAGAAGAGACCATTGATGATTTTCATAGCCGTCTTCTTAACATTACTAATCAATGTCAAGGTCTAGGTCATCCTATTGTGCCGAAAGTCATTGTTCAAAAAATGCTTAGATCTGTCACTTCCTATTTTGAGCCTAAACAAATTGCAATAGAAGAGTCACATGACATGTCTACATATTCACTTGACGAATTAGTTGGTAATCTCAAGACCTTTGAGGCTAGAAAACTAAGTCGAAAGAAAGAGAAGTCAATTGCGTTTAGCTCAATAAATAAGGAAGAACAAGATGATGAACCTTCTGAGATCACTTCCGAAGAATCTGCTTTTCTAACAAAACAATTTGGAAAATTTCTCAAAAACAGGAAAGTTTTTTCTAGGAATTTTTCTAAAGGGTCTAGCAACCGAATTCCAAACTCAAAGAACCCTAGAAGGGATGAGAGCTCAAATAACAAAAATTTCAGACCAAATTTCTCTCAAAATCCTGATGATAAACTAAAATGTTTTGAGTGTTCTGGTTTTGGACATAGGGCTGCAGATTGTGCAAATAGAAAATCTAAATCACATAGGGTCTTAAAAGCCTCATGGAGTGATAGCGAGTCTGAAAATGCTTCCGATAAAGAAGATGACACAATTGCTTTTATTGCTTCAATCAACCTTGATAAGCCTTATAAGGGTGATGAAGATAATGACACTCTAGAAGAAAGATTCCTTCTTATAAAGAAGAAATGGAAGCAAGAAAAATCCTGTCTAGAGGAACATGTCAAGTTGCTTCAAGAAAAATTAGATTGTCAAAATTATCGTGTTTCTTCTTTATCAAAAGAAAAATCTGAACTTGAACTTGCCTTGGAAAAATCAAAATGGTTCGTAGGAAATTTTTCTTGCATTGATAATACATCTAATGTGAAAAGCAACGTAGTTGCCATTTGCAATGTCGCTCTGACTGCTCTTGCTCCTAGAGATTCAGATTCCTGGTACATGGACAGTGGTTGCTCAAAACACATGACTGGGAACAATGATTGGTTCTCTTCGATGAATGATACACACCCATCAGGTAAGGTTGTGTTTGGTGATGGTGCTCAAGCTGACATAATTGGATGTGGAACTGTAAGTACTCCAGGACTCCCTAATCTTAAAAATGTTTTGTTGGTAAAAGGACTAAAGGTAAACTTGTTAAGTGTTAGTCAAATTGTTGACGAACATGAATCTGTTATTTTTGATCATGCGAAATGCATGGTTCTGGACGGAAAAGGTAAATGTCTCATGAAGGGAGAAAGAACTAAAAATCATTGCTATTGTGTTTCTGCTAACCAGAAATTCCCTTCTGAGATTTGTTTCAGATCACAAGTTTCTATCAATGCCCTCGAATTATGGCATAGAAGAATGTGTCACCTCAATCATCAAGACATAGTCAAATTATCCTCCAAGGATTGTGTGAGAGGACTTCCTAAACTCACAGGTAAGTCTGAAGGCATGTGCGGTGATTGCAAGATTGGTAAGTTCACTCGTACTTCACACTCTTCTCTTAGTGCGAAACCAACATCTCAATGTCTGGAATTACTGCATCTAGATTTAATTGGTCCAGTAGAAACTGAAAGCTTGACTGGGAAAAACTATGCACTTGTAGTCGTAGATGATTTTTCACGCTTTACATGGGTAAAGTTCCTGACTAATAAATCAGAAACGTTTGAGGAATTTCATAATCTGGCTAAAAGAATTACTAATGAAAAACTTTCTGAAAATAAAGTCATTATAAGAATCAGATCTGATCATGGAACTGAATTTGAAAATTCATCTTTTGCTAACTATTGTGATAAGTTTGGTGTGTTTCATGAATTTTCTGCTCCCATTACTCCTCAACAAAATGGAATCGTTGAAAGAAAAAATCGGGTTCTTGTTGAAATGGGAAGAGTCATGCTCAATTCTACTAATCTTCCTCATACCTTCTGGGAAGAAGCTATAGCAAATGCTTGTTATACTTTGAACAGAGTCATTCTCAGACCAGGGACAAACAAAACTCCCTATGAACTCTGGAAAGGAAGAAGGCCAAATATTTCACATCTCAAGGCATTCGGAAGCATATGTTTCATCTACAAAGATCGTCAATATCTAACAAAATTTGAAGCAAAATGCGATCGTGGTTGCTTTCTTGGATATGCCTCAAACAGTCGAGCGTATCGGGTGTACAATAAGAGAACCTGCAAAATCATGGAAACTGTAAATGTTGCAATTGACGATGCTCCTATTTGTCATCATATAACTCCTCCTATTCTTAATGAACAGGTTGATGCGGAGAAACTCCCTCCATCTGATGTGGAAACTCCAATTGATGAACAAAATCCAGATTCCGACACCGAACTATCTAATCACGAATCTGAACCTGACACGGAAGGAAATCTGGTGGATGAAACATTAATTCAACAGCCTCCACACAGATCGGGAAAGAGGCAGGTTAAGAAAGATCATTCCCCTTCAGACGTCATAGGAACAGTACATGAACCTATGAGAACCAGAAGTAAGGTACACAGATTAGTATGTGATCTTTCTATTCTTAAATCTTTTTTGGCTATGTCTGAAAAGAACATAAATACCATTACCACTTTTGGTTTGGTATCATCTGTTGAACCAAAAAATATTAAAGAAGCCTTAGGTGATGTTGACTGGATTATTGCAATGCAGGAAGAATTAAATCAATTTGAAAGAAATGAGGTATGTGAATTAACCCCTAGACCAAATGATAAGAATGTAATTGGAACCAAATGGGTTTTCAAAAACAAAACTGATGAATCAGGAACTATTACCCGAAACAAAGCTAGATTAGTAGCTCAAGGTTACAATCAAATTGAGGGTATAGATTTTGATGAAACCTTTGCGCCAGTGGCTAGGTTAGAATCAGTAAGGCTATTGTTAGCTATTTCTTGTCATCTAAAATTTACACTTTATCAAATGGATGTCAAAAGTGCTTTCCTATATGGTGACATCAAAGAAGAAGTGTATCTGGAACAAACCCCTGGTTTTCCAAGTCTTACACACCCAAAATATGTATACCGCCTGAAAAAGGCCGTGTATGGACTTAAACAATCTCCTCGGGCATGGTATGACAAACTATCTTCCTACTTGATTAAAAATGGCTATATCAGAGGTTCCATTGACCTGACACTGTTTGTCAAGTGTTCTGCTAAACATGTCATTCTCATACAGGTTTATGTAGACGACATTGTTTTTGGATCTACTTCAGATGAAATGGTGAAAGAATTCACCACAATGATGACAGAAGTGTTCCAAATGAGCCAATGTGGAAAATTAAATTATTTTCTTGGGTTGCAAGTCCAACAAAGAAAAGATGGACTTTTCATTTCACAAACTAAATATGCATTGGACTTAATTAAAAAATTTGGAATGGAATCCTCTTCTTCTGTTCGGAATCCTATGGGAACTTCATGCAAAATTAATGCTGATCTGACTGGTGTCAGTACTGATCCTACTTATTACAGAAGTATGATTGGAAGTCTCCTTTATCTAACTGCTAGCAGGCCTGACATTTCTTACAGTGTAGGAGTGTGTGCCCGATATCAAGCCAATCCAAAGGAATCTCATGTCAAAGCTGTCAAACGCATCTTGCGATACATCTCTGGGACAACTAATTTTGGCATTTATTATTCCTTTGATTCTGGCATTGAAATTGCAGGATATTCTGATTCCGATTGGGCAGGAGATGCTACCGATAGGAAAAGCACTTCAGGAGGAACCTTTTTCGTGGGAAATAACCTTGTTTCATGGCACAGCAAAAAACAAAATTGCGTATCCCTTTCCACGGCTCAAGCTGAGTACATTGCAGCAGGAAGTTGCTGTACACAAATGCTATGGATGAAGCACATGCTTCACGACTACGGTTTCCCACAAGGTAAGCTCTCCCTATTTTGTGATAACACTAGTGCTATCAACATCTCCAAAAATCCAGTTTTACACTCTCGCACCAAGCACATAGAAATTCGTTATCATTTCATTAGAAGCCTGGTCGAAGAAAATTTGCTTGAACTGGTGTTTATTCCCACTGATAAACAATTGGCAGACATTTTTACCAAACCACTTGATAATCATCGCTTTGAAAGCTTAAGGCAATCAATCGGTGTGTGCTCTGCATCCTGATCATCTCTTCAAAAGAAAATTTTATATTTTCTGTTTGTAAAGTTTTTTTTGTTTTGTTAACAAAAAAAAAAAAAACCACAAAAATTAATATATGTTTTGGCCTGTACAAGGTAAAACCGAGTGGTTATGGATATGCTTACCTTTGTACTCATAAATGCATAAATATGCATTATATTATTTGTGTATCACAAATGGTCCCATCATCCAATTTTTCATGCATACATCAATATGTGGTATGGTTAAGTGAAACTTATTTTATTTGTGGCACGGTTTACGCTTGAGTTCCTCTTTAAGCAATAACTTGAGTTAGCCCAATTCAGTTTCTCTTTATGCAAAAAATTGGAAAATTATTATTGATTATTTTTGCTAGTCTTTGCTTGAGTCTGGAGTCCCTTATCCTTTGGAGCATCCTTGTTATGCTTAGTACCCTAAAATCATCTGATTTGGGAGCTACTGATAAGTTCTTCGCTACATATTCTCAAGCAACGATCCCTGAAATTTATTCTATCCTTCGATGGATCCGAGATGGTAATCCTTTTAGTGTCCTTGTTACACATATTGCCTGAGGTCATTTGATCTTGGAGTCAATGATTACCCTCTTGCTACATGGATCTAAGAGGACGATTTTTCAGATGAGCAAACAAATGTTATGCAAAAATGTGAAAAAGGAGAAAAATCCTTTGTGGCTAAATTTAATATAAAAAGGGGGAGATAATATATCTCATCAAGGAACAATCTTGCTACCCCATGGAAAAAATAATTTTCCCTTTACTATGCCACATGCATTCATCCTCCATTACGTTTTTATGGACCACATGTGATACATTCATAATGTGATGAAAAATATGCCTATGAATACCTATGTAAGTAGGTCTATTCTCCGATGTTACCGAATATAGGCTTGTTATATTTTTCACTTAAAACATCTCAAAAAAAAAGGGGGAATTTATTTTTTTTAATTATGTACTTTTGTACTTATTTCCTTTTGAAGAGATCATCACTTTGCTTACCATCACCTTGATTTCAATATAATTATTATCAAAGTGGTCTATTATGTTTGTTAAGCAAAATCAAGTTACATGCCTAACTTGTTTTTCAAGGGAATCATGGGATTAATCAACTCAACACTTTGGTATCAAATACCATGCCTTGCATATTTTAGAAAATGGGAGGGAGTTTGAAACCTTGACCACCTCGTTTTGGTTAAGTTTGAACCAAGTACTTATGTACTTGTTATGAAAAGAAAATTCTTCTTTTCAATATATGATTGTCCATCATGAGTTAACATGGTGTGTTAACCAAATATTTGGTTTACCTCTTCATAACAGTGTTGTTATGGGAGACTGAAATAGGCAGAAAAGTTGGTAGCTTTTTCTACCAAATCTGGTCTGTTTCCTTTAGGGGTTTCCGTTAATGGACTTATGTTCATTACTTAGGGACTTTTGGTTTTAAACCGAATCAGTTATCCCCTTAAGAGGATCCATGACTCAAGCCCATTAGCTTTGAACCAAGCTAGTTACTTAGCTTGCTCTACTGGTCTTCCCGGTATCCAAGACCAACTACTCCTCTCCTTCCTTTTTTCTACCCGTTGGACACTCTCTCTCCATCACTTATTCATCTTCTCCATTTCATCTCTTCAATTTCGAATTCACTTCTTACCATCACCAAATTGTTGCTGAAATGAGAAGTAAAAACCCCTCCAAACGGTTAGAAGCCTCGAAGCAATCACCTCAATGCGCCATGCATTTACGTAGCCGAAACTCTCCGGTGAAATTGCCCCCGGCAACTCAGCCCCATACGGTGGTTCCCGACCTCAATTTCACAGCCCCTCCGGAAATAACAACCACGGCAGTCATTGCTTCCACCGAGCTTGAGCATTCGGACCCCATTCCGGAGAAATCGGCCTCCGACTCCGATAACATTCCTTTGAAGAAAAGGAAGAGGTTGCTCAAGGATGCTCCGGCAAAGGCAAGGAAGCTCTCAAAGGTCTATTCGAGGAAGGAACCTCGTAATCCTTACGAGAAGGAGTACTTTCAGCCTTCCTCTCCGTCTCACTCTCCAATCAATTCCGGGCCCTCAAATCAAGCTCCACAGTTCAAAAGGGGAGCAAGGAAGTCTGTGGCACCAATGCCTCATTTAAATCCTAGCTCAGACCATGAGGAAGCCCAACAAGTGAGACGAAGTCCTCCCAAGAGGAAAGGAAAAGCTCCGGCAAGCAAGAAGATGGCTCCGGCAAGCAAGAAGAATCCTCCGTCAAAAAGGGTAAATCACAAGCCTCCACCTCCGCTGCCGCTCAAGCACAGCAAGCTCCGGATACCCGGAATGCCTCTACGAGCCATGCTCCTCGAACTCACAAAGTCGCTATGGAGGTATCGAATTTGCCTATCCATCCGGATCATTATTTCGAGAGCATAGAAGCTAGAAACCTCTATATTGCTGTGACCATATCTAGGCCAGTCATCCTAGAAAAGCCCTTCAATTTTGATGGATTACCTAGTGATTTCCATGACATGATAGAAAAGCTAGGATGGGTAGATGCCCTGAAATCCTTCCCTCGGGTTAATCTGTCTCAGGTTAGGGAATTTTATGCCAACTATCCAAACAGCATGCCGGATAAGGTAGATTTGCAATCACATGCATCCTTTTATGTAAATGTGCGAGGGAAACCCGTAGATGTGTCTCCTAGGGCCATCAAGAATGCGCTAGCTCTTCCTAACACCGAAAGAAAAATCCTGAAACATGTTAGGAAGTTCATTCTCAATCTTAGCACTCACTCCCTAGCTAGGCAGTTTTACTCTACTCCCCCAAACACCATGTTTTGTGAATCCTATTTTCAAAGCCAATTCATGACTGAATTCTATAAGCTTATGGGATTTTTGGTGCGCACATTGATTGCCCCTAACACACAATCCTCCAAAATTACTTTCAGGCAAGCTGGCCTCATTGCTTATTTGGTTTCTGGAAATCCTACACTTCCGGCTGAGTTTTATATCTATCATTCCATTAGGAATTCTGCCATAGACAACCAAACTAAGCTAGGCACCTCATTGGTCTTCCCAGCTGTGATTACCCTCCTCTGCCTAAACTCTCATGTACACTCTCTTTCAACTGATATTATGGTTGACTCTCCAGCCCCGGTAGATAAGATAACTATCTCCAAATCAGTTGGCCAATCCACGGTGTATGTGGAGCCTCTTGAGATCACCTTTCTTAAGCGTGGTCAAAATGAGATGAAAGAGGCTTTTTGCATCATGAGGAATGAGATGCAAGCGTCTTTCAAAAGGATGGAAGACCTTCTGAAATCTGGGAAAAGATTGGTCTCTTCAGAGGATAGCTCTGATCCTTCCTATCCCTCTGCTGACGCTGACACTGCTGCTGGTTCTGAGGGGGAGCCAAATGTGGCTGTTTCGGGTGGTTCGTCAAGGGCCGATGACTCGGGTTATGTCAACAATGAGTCCGCAGATGATGATGCTGATAATGAGCGCCCTGACCACCTCAATGATGAGGATGAGGATTATTCCGAGAATGGGGACGATGAGTCCAATGATGAGTAGGTTTCTTCTACTTTATGTATGTTTATATACTAATTATCCATTCTAGGATGTGTGTCTATTACCTCGTTGGTTCTAAAACGATGCTTTTTTTGAGGGGGAGAACCAAGTATCTAGAAATTGCATCTCTTTTGTACCCTTTGTCACACTCTACCACAAAGGGGGAGAACCAAGTGTAGGTTTTGCTGAACCATGTGTAGGTTTTGTTGTTTTTGGCATGAACAATTAATGCTATGTATTATGTTTGTTCAACATAGTTGTATTGTATTTTCCCATGTTTTTGTAAGAACTCAAGCTTGTTGTAGTGTGAACAATTAATGCTTGCTTATTTATGGGTTCTTCTTATGATGAAAACCTACTATATCTTGTCATCATTTTCCATGTTGGAAAAAGTTTATTATTGCAGGTTATGATGCCTTGATGATGAGAAGATATGTTTTTGGTAGAGAATGCCAAAGGGGGAGAATATTGGCATAATATTATTGGCAATCTCTTTCAAAAACATGGATGACAATATTAACAAGCTAATGCAATGGACTTGATCTAATTAACCATTATGAAAGGTAAATCATGCATCATTAGCATTTACACATTGCTTGTGTTTTCATCCAAAAACTTTTTCTGATGGGAGTTGGTAAAGTCTTTGACTCAAACTTTACCTTTTCACAAACCCTTTCTCTCATCTTACCGGTTGGTATAGGAGTAGGTATCTCTCATTTTTGCTTGAAAGCAAACACCCTTAACTATCATGCATGTCCCGGTTGGACAAAACAAGTAAAAAGCTTCACCTTCCCACTTTGGGGCAGGTCTCTCACATTGATAAAATGGAGTCAGCTTTTCAGTTTTTCACTCTCCTTGCCTTACCGGTTGGTATGGCTCAGCATGCTCTTTGCTGATTTCAGTAGTTGGTTTCAGCATGCTTTTCCCCCATTTAAGGAGAGCCTTTGATTCAGCTTTTGATGAAGGGCTGAGATCGGGCTGAGATCATTCCTTGAAGCTTAGCTTGCATAACCGATTGGCTATATATACCACAATGTGTGAAGCCATTCGGTGCTTGAAATTTTAGGAAGAGTTAGGGTGTTTTCTCTTCTTTCAAGTCAGTTTTTAAATCTCTTGTATGTGCAAGAGTAGTCTTGTTTTCCAAGGAGGTTTTTCAGTTTGTCAAAACTTGTCAAAAACTCTCTTTTGTTCCTACATTTGTTAGGAAGTTTATAAAACAAGATCTGTCTTTCCTGGGATTTAATATCTTCATAGGAAAGTCTATCATACCATCTTTCAATCTTGCATATTGTCATATTGCATATCATAGGTGAGATGATGGTGCAATTTCGATGGAAGCATTCTAGAGAGAATTAGTCGGTGTGTACTAAGTTCTGAGAGAAGCTTCACAGCCACTGTAATTGTAATCACTTTGTCTTGTTAGAAGATAGTTGGATTTTCAATCTGGTTGTGTGAATACCAGTAAGGATAGATAGGTGTCTTTGTATCCTGAGGGCTACTGTCTTGTAAAGAACCGTGTATTACATAGGGATTGTAAGCACTTGTTCTGGCGAGGAGATAGTTAGGTCTTAGTCTAGTTGCGTGAATACTAGCAAGGATAGGAGAGCGTATTTGTATCCTGTGAAGATGCTGTCTTGTAAAAGTGTTTTTACATAGTGGAAGGTTTGTCCCTCAGTTAGGGACACGCAGTTTTTTCCCTGTTGTAGGGTTTTCTGCGTTATCAAAAATATCGAGGTGTTGTCCATCACTTCTCTTTTCATTAAGTTCGTTACTGGTTATTGGAGGATAGAAACACTCCCTGCTATCCTCGAATTAACTTTACAACGAAATTTTTTATAAAAGGTCCATTCACCCCCCCTCTGGGACCTTCATATTCAGCCCAGGAGGTAAGTCTGGAATTGTTCGGAATTCTTCATTGTACAAATCATAAGCAGCAATATTATGTTTATGGTCCAATTTCTTGCAAAAAGACACAACGAGTGCAGATACTATATAATCGTCCGTGGCGGACACATAACCAAAGCCAAACAAATTGACACTGATAAGGCCGGCCAGGTGTCAGTACAGGGAGCTTGGAACACCAATAAGTTAACTCATAATTAATTAAGGTTTCCTACTAATTTAAGTAATACTAGATTTCCTAGATACATTTGGAAATGGACTCACGATAACATCATGATCAAAATTTAATTCCTTATTCCTTAAGTACTTGTAATCGAGTCATATATATCTATACTATATATAAGGAAAGAGGTACTATATATAAGGAAAGAAGTGTTTGTCAACCATTACTGTTTTTTATTACCTAAACACCCTCTAAATATTTATTTACTTTAATAAATCAATAAATCAGGGACTAAACAGTAAAATCACAATAAAAAATAAAAAAATAAAACAAAAGTTAGAATGTAGGGAGTAACTTCCTTGAAAAATTGAAACCACCTTCGATCTAATCTCATGCCAACGCATGTCTTTTGGTTTTACAGTTACTTTTATATTTATTTATTTTTTACTTTTTTCTTGATCTCTTAAATATTTTTTCTCATTTTAAGTGTAAAAAGAAAATTGTTTATTTAATTGCATAATAGATATGCACGACTGCACACCCACAGGGTGTGTGTATATATCTAGTATATATAAAGGCCCTTTTAGGTGACTAAGGTATATTTGGGGCCTAGGTTTGATTTTGGGCTTGTCACCGAGAGTGATCAGTCCGTTTTTTGCTTCAGAGGATGAGTTTGTTGGACAATTTTTTGGGTCAGACTTGTTTGGGATTCAGGAGGTTGTTCACATTTTGGGTCATACTCCTCTGGTTATGGGCTTCGTCCGCTAAGGATCAAATTTACTTTTCAGTCAATCAATAAGTTTGAACCGTACATGTATTGTTTATCGTCCCGCATCGCGCAACGTTAGGGTACTATGCTTTTGATTTCTTGTTTTATGGTTTATTATTTGAGTTTATTGTGTGAGCTCGATTATGTAGGTTGTTTAGGTAGTCTTGACTTCCTAAATAGTTTACACAATGTTTTAGACTGTTGTCCCTCTCAAGAGAACTCATTGTTTGTAATCGGGCCTTGTGTTTCACATTTGATATTCTTATATGAGAAGTGACGTCTCGCGTGTTCTCCCCCCAAAAAGTGACTAATGTATACTTTTTTTTAATCATTTTCAGGTATAGCGTTTTACACAATCTTTTCGATCATATTTTACCAATTTCACTGTTTAATTAGGTTTATATGTTATTCCTGTAAATTTTCAGCCAAATGGGTCGAAGGGTGACTTAGAAAAATAAGATATGTGGACTCATTGATGCAAGAGCGCGACAGACGCAAATCAGCAGTGCTAGCTAGTTTTCCCTTGCATAAGTATACTTTTGAGGAGTCAAATTCTATGTTTTGCCCCTTTCTCGTCTAACCTCGGATTAGTTTTTTGGTGACGTATGTCATAATATCAAGCTAATAACAAGTTAAATTGATCAAAAAGTATTGAGTGAGAGCTCTATTTCTTTCTTGTCCCACCTTTAGAAGAAAAGAATCTATGTCATTCACTTGGCTAAGTCTAGTCTCCTCACCACACTAGGATTATTGCACAGCTGGGCTCATAGAAGAGCTTTCAAGGTCCCAATTTCAAATTGCAGTTTTGGTGCTTGTTAGATTTGCTATAAACAAAGGAAAGTGCTCAAGCCTACTAGTAAAGGTACCCATCACACACTGAATATGTGTCTACGTTCATTACCCTACACTTTTCATGACTTTAAACAATGTCCATATTGATCTCAATATTTTGCTCTTCGTCACGTCGTGTCCTATTTGATGTCCTCCATCCTATTTTTGTTGTCTTCTTCTCCTTCCACTAGAATCATAAGAGAAAAATTGATAGAGAAACCTTAAAGTTTTAAATTTTATTATTAATGTAAAGATTGAAAATTCAAAATAGAAAACCACAATGTAATAAATAGTGGGAAAGAATATGAGATCCAAATTAATTTCGGGGAACAAAAATAAAAAGCAACAGCAGCAGCTCCCCTCGTATCGGCAAGCTCTCTCTCTCTCTCTCTCTCTCTCTCTCTCTCTCTCTCTCTCGTCTGTAAGTCTTTGCTCTGCATCTACCTAATTTTTCATATTAAACCCACCCCATTATCTTCACCATCGCTGTCTCTTAAAACCCTAAACACCATTACAATAGTAGCTTCGCCTGCCTTCAACTTGTATTTGGTTCGATCCACTTTCCTTTGGATTACCCACAAAGAAAAGGTTTGTTCTTTATTCATATACGTATGTAAAAATATATTCTTTTCATTCATTCATGGTTATTGGTTGAGTGTGTGTTTGATTAGATTCAATCTTTCTTCTCTATTGGAACTTAAAGATGTGATTTTTATGTTTTTGGGTGATCAAATTGTGGTTGCAGTGAAATTGAGATCGAGTTAGTTTGTGATTATGGCGAGGAAGATGTTGATTGATGGTGATTTGAGCAAACCAACTGAGGATGAGAATCATTATGACTTCGACTTGTTTGTGATTGGGGCTGGAAGCGGTGGTGTTCGTGCTTCCAGGTTTGCAGCTAATTTTGGAGCTAAGGTAAATTTTTTGCCAAACATTGTTGCTTTCCTCTGCTATGACAGAAGCATATCTCATACATTGACAATGGGTTTGTTATATGTTGTAAGGTTGCGATATGTGAGCTTCCATTTCATCCTATCAGTTCCGAAAATGTTGGAGGAGTTGGTGGAACGTATGTTTGTTATTATTTGCCAGATTGGTGTCTTCTGTCTCATTGTTCTCACTGGATTTGATCAAGTTGCTTAATGCGTTTTTGTTTGCACGTTTTGTTTGCCAGATGTGTGATTCGTGGTTGTGTTCCCAAAAAGATTTTGGTGTATGGCGCATCTTTCCGCGGTGAAATTGAGGTAAGTATTTTGGTTGTAGCTGTTAGTTTCTTAGATCTCACTGCAGGATGATGCAAGCAAGCTTCTTTCGCTATGTGATGAAGTTGGAATGCTCTGATGAATTTTTGATGATAGAGTGATAGACCTTGATTTATTCGTAGTTCTCCAACTATTCTGTTAGTTAGACGAAGGAATGGTTATGTCCTTCCAAAACGGAAAACTCTACCCTCGAATAATAATGATTCAAATTTAGATTATCTAGTCAAGTTTGTGTTTACTTTGCAATTACTAAGTGGAGAGAACGTATAAATTTTATGTGGTTTACTGTCATTCCTAGAAGCTTCAATTGTGCCAACAAGTGTTTTCTATCATAATATATTGTAACCTCCTTATGGTGCATAGGCAAATATTTGTGCTACCAGAATTAAAGGAATCACACTTTGTGCCAGCCTTCAGCTGATGTCAAACTTTAAGATCCACTGAGTTTGTGTGCAGAAAGGTTTTGGTCACTAGAAAAATTGAGTACAGAAAGTAGCAGTTCACATACTGACTTGAGTGATTTGAACAGACAACATATCTGGCATATGTTTAAGAAGCATACCTTAAGTGTTGTAAGTCATGAAGATAACTAGTTTAAGATTAACCATCTACAAAAGAAGTGAGAAGTTTAATTTGGAAGATTCAAATCCTTCACTACTGAACCTCTCTTACGTTACACAATGCTTCAGTGTCCTATAGAGGTAGTTGTCTCTCGGTATTGAACTTCTAGTGAAATTTGCGACTTATAACAGATGGAAACTTTAAGTTATTTAAGATAGGAGGATTCGAGTAATAAAGATATAACCTTTCTAAAAGAGGATGAGCTGCGGCTCAATTTTATGTTTGATAAAAAGTGACCTCACAATTTAAAATGTGCGGAAACTAAGTGTGTTGGTGCATTATCTTGCAACTCTTGCTTTTTTCTGATGTGTGTCTTTTCAATGTTTTCATTTTTAAATATTGATAGCTGTTTCTTGGTAAAAGAACTGGCATGACTAAAGCCCTAATCCTGTTATTGTAGGATGCCAAGAATTATGGGTGGGAAGTGAATGAGAAAGTTGATTTCAACTGGAAGAAACTTTTGGAGAAAAAGGTTGGTTACTTTACCAGTTAAGTTGTATATCTATCCTACTTGATGTCATGGATCTCTCAGGTAGAGAGGCCCATATGTGTGTTTCGTTGCAAAACAATTACAGGGTTGAGATCAAAGAATAAATTTAAATTTTTTTGATCTGAACCTTGAAATTAAATCCAATATTAGGGTCTGGACCGTCTGGTCACTAATGACCTACTCATTATCATGTTTTATTCAATTTGGTCACCTTTCGATGCTTAGTAAGTTATGCTAATTACTTGATATCTTTCCTTTTCTTGTGTGTTATTTTGAACAGACAAATGAAATTGTTAGATTGAATGGCATATATAAGCGCTTGTTATCAAATGCTGGGGTTAAATCGTTTGAAGGAGAGGGTAAAGTAGTTGGTCCCAATGATGTCGAGGTAACACAGATAGATGGAACTAAGTTGAGCTTTTCAGCAAAGCACATATTAATTGCAACTGGCGGTAGGGCTCAACGACCTGGTATTCCTGGTGAGGTATATATTCTGTACTTTGGATACTGAACGCATAAGTTTCAACTCTAGTAATACATTTAACTACTACTTAGAAGAATATCATTATCTCACGCCAGAAGAAGAGTATTATAATTTACAATGGACATAACAGGCATGCCAGTGTTGATCATATGGCAGTTCAATTGCTAATCCAGTGGATAAGACTGTCTGAACTAAAGAGAATAATAGAACATGGTTCATGCATTCATTCAAACATGATTTTCTTATGAAAAATTGTCTTTTAAACTTTTTAAACCGACTTCTCCAGGAATTGGGTATCACATCTGATGAAGCATTGAGTTTGGAAGAGTTTCCTAAACGTGCCGTGGTGCTTGGAGCAGGGTATGTCTTTATATTGTCTTCTATTGCTAATCTTATTCTGTCCTCTTTGCATGCTCTTGATTTTGTTCCATCACTTCCTCTTATCAGATACATCGCAGTTGAGTTTGCTTCAATATGGCGTGGGATGGGTGCTTCAGTGGATTTATTCTTTAGAAAGGAACTTCCCTTGAGGTACATCATTTGGAGTTGGAATCTGTTGTTCTATACGTAAATGTTAGGTTCTTTGATCTTTCAGGTGGAAACTTGAATGGTCTTTTCTTCTTCTGTCCACTCTTGAATGCTTGTTACAAGTTTGGTGCTTGGAGGAGGGTTTGCATTTCATATCTCTGCACTTGGACATTTTATGTAGCAGGATATTACAACTTTGTTAGACCTATATACATATCTCCGCTTCTTCCCACTGCCTGCAAAAATTCCAGATCAAAATAATGAGGCATTTCTGTTGCTATTTCATAGAATCTGCATCTTCATGATGCTCCACTTCCATGCATTTGACATATAAAATCTGCATCGTTATATACTTGAAACGCAATCCTCTTTTTCAGTATCATCCACTTGCCTTGCATTTCATGTCATCTCATGTTTGAGAAGTGGATTGCTTTTGAATAAAGTTTGTCTGTAATATATACCAGTTATTCTGAGAGGCACAGTAGCTTTGTAATTGAATTAGATCTGGCAATCTTCTGTTACAGAGGTTTTGATGATGAAATGAGGGCAGTTGTTGCAAGGAATTTGGAGGCTAGGGGAATCGAGTTACATCCAAGAACAAATTTGACAGAGGTATTACAAGTCACCGGAATCCTTGTGGACATGCTTTTTGTTTCATGCTTTAGTAGTTATACACTTTTAGTCTTTATAGTTTATACTAAACATCATTGTTGTAAATTCAGTTAATAAAAACAGATGATGGCATAAAAGTCATCACAGATCATGGTGAAGAGCTGATAGCAGATGTTGTGCTGTTTGCCACTGGTAACTACCAATCTTAGATCACCTTCATTTATTGCCATATCCAAATATTGAGAGTATGGAATTCAGTGTCTTAAACTTCCTAATCTGTTTGTTGTAGACTTGGAGCCCTAATGGTGATTTCTTTTGTAATAATCTATATCCATTGTGTGAATGACAGGTCGCATTCCCAACTCAAAAAGGCTGAATTTGAAAGCTGTGGGTGTGGAACTTGACTCAACTGGTGCTGTGAAGGTGATGAACTGTCTTTTTATTATCGTCATTTGGCATTTTGTTACTTTATTTTTTTGCTTAGGATGTTTTAGAATGTCAAAATTCCTAATCCAGGTGTCAACTTACATATTCTAATATCCTTATCATGTCTAACGCCCTAAACCTTTAATAAGGTTTTATTTGGGCATCTTCTCACCTGTTGTACAACTGTCGTGGCCATCAAAGGTTGTTGGTAAATGCATGCATCATGTCTGCAACTGCATGCTTCTTTTGTTTTTGTTTTTGCATTAGCAAGTTCCAGATTGTTTTACTTTGCTGGCGTCATTCTATAATGGGAATGAGTTATTGACTGTTTGATAAATTAAATGTCATTTCCAAACTCCAATTCATATGCTGTGTAGAGGAGTAAAGAAGATAGGTTAAAGCTATGTGTAAACATATATAGAAGACCTATTTGTACATAGAGTTAGGGTTTGGATGTCACATTATGCTGATGTCTTAAACTATGCTTGTGAGATTTTAGAATCTTGTACTGGGGCCAGAGGACCAAGTAGCGTTAGTCTCAAATTATTGGATAGGGAGTCACAATTGTTCATAGTAATGCTATATTTGTCTTTCAATTTTTCAATTTGTTGTTCTTTGTCTGAGGGATGCAATAAACCATATACGTCTTTGGCTCTTTCCAGGTAGATGAGTATTCACGAACAAACATTCCTAGCATATGGGCTGTTGGTGATGTTACAAACCGTGCTAACCTTACCCCTGTTGCTTTAATGGAGGGAACGTGCTTTGCAGTATGTATCGTTTTGCTGCACTGTTTATATTAACCTCTATGTGCTGTGCTATTGGTTTTACCTCGAACATGTGATTCCTAAGAAGAAGAGGGCTTCATGCTGATTGTCATTTATTTTATGTTTTTTTCACAGAAAACAGTTTTTGGTGGGGAACCTAGCAAACCGGATTACAGAGATATACCTTGTGCAGTTTTCTGGTAACAGTTTCTCATTTTATATAATTGCATCCTCTTTTTAATGATTATTCTTTTTTTATGTCGGTGGTAATAGCGAATATGTTTATAATATTCACTATATATACCAGTCCAATTGAAACTATAGCAGTGGTTGCTATTTGTTTTGTTTCCTCTTAGGTTGTTTTGAGGACATCTTGTCCTCTGTTATTTCTGTGGCGTTGTGCATTAATAACATTCCAGTTTCTTCCAAACAAGAAAAAAAAACAGTTTGTTTGTTGATACATGTACTTTATTCTTTAGGAGTAATTCATGATAAATGTTGGTCTTTCTCTCAAAAATTGGAGTTATCATATATACTGCTTGCTTCATGCTTTTTCATTTGAAATTTGCTATGGTTGGCAATGATTGAGTAGTGGTCTATAATTCCAATACAACTCTTCATTTTTATAAAACTACGGTATTAGACATGGAATGCATTTTTCTCTTCAGTACTGTTTGATACCTTTGGTTCGTTCTTTATGCTAAGGCAACTATTATCCTTCTTTTCAATGTTTCTCGTTTAACTTGGTTGTGTTTGCTTTTTTGCAGCATACCACCTCTTTCTGTGGTGGGGCTTAGTGAAGAGCAAGCAATAGAACAGGCGAAAGGCGATGTATTGGTTTTCACATCAACCTTCAATCCAATGAAAAACACTGTATCTGGGTATGTACGGCATTGTGTGGTCCCACTCTGATTTGTTTTCTTTCTTTCTAGCAAATATATACTATCATGCTCATGCTGCATGCCTCAGAGAAAATTGGGACAATCTTTGCATGATTTGATGGGATCTATGAGGCTGCATCGTTAAGTTCAAGTTTAAATTCTTGTCATGCTTTTTCTTGCCATAGGTCCATAACTAAGATTATTATGAGGCATTAACTATCAAATGTATGTTTACCTTCAATGGCAGTATTGAGTATTCTAGTGTCAATTAGTGTGAACTCAAACCTTCATCTAGTCATTGTGAAAAATAAGTGGTCCCTTCCAATGGTGTTTTAAGCGCTGAGATGAACTCCTTTGTTGTTCGTTTATCTTCTTTTTTGTAGACGGCAAGAAAAGTCGGTTATGAAGCTTGTTGTTGATGCTGAGACGGATAAAGTTCTAGGAGCATCCATGTGTGGACCCGATTCTCCCGAGATTATGCAGGTATACTGCTTCAATATGCTGTCTATAGACTATAGTACTCTCCTTTTCCTTCTATTTCTAACCATTGTTTGGCTTGGAAAATCACATTATCTTGGGGTGTCTTACGATGTGTGTCATACACAGGGCATTGCTATTGCACTGAAATGTGGAGCTACCAAGGCACAGTTTGACAGTACGGTAAGTTGTACCTCCACTTGAATGAATGGTTAAGAATATAAATATGTTGTTTTTATAGTACTGAATCAATTTTGTTCGTTATGTAGGTAGGAATACACCCTTCTGCTGCCGAGGAATTTGTTACCATGCGTTCAGTGACAAGGCGCGTTTCTGCAAGTGGCAAACCAAAGACAAATCTATAAGTCTACAAAAACATTAGAATGAAAGTGGAATAGTTCATAAGCAGTCTTGTACTGCCAAGCTTAGGTAGTCCTTTTAAATTACCTATAGGAATGTAGAGATTTGGGAAAATTGAAATTAGTTGGGGAGTTTGTCACAATAAAAGCCTCTCCAGCCGCGTATGGCTTGATGATTTGATAAGTTTTGTTCTCATTATTATGCAGTGGATATTTCCACTTGATATGATACAATTTCAGCAATGCAACATTTGATACGGTGATATGATATGATGATGATATCTTATGATTTATACCTCTACTACTGTCTGTTTACTGAGGGATCAAATTTGGATCAGAAGTGTACATTTTTGACCTAATTGTTATTTTCTCTCATTATTCTGTGTTATGTGGAAATTATGCTTTGAACTTACTCGTCTAAGAGACTGAGAGCATCCAGAAGAGTTCTTCTCTCTGAACAGACTAGATTCCAGTGAAGCAGAACAATCTTGCGGTTTTGCTTTTCATATTCTTAACACATCAAAGTTGAACAAACTGTTTAATTGAATAAACTATCTAAGGTGATGCGTGTGCGGAAGCGAAGTAAATTGATGAAGTGTCAATGCACGAGACGCCTATCTCGTGGGTTGACTGTGAACTTAGATTGAACGCCTATTCTCTCTAAAGTTCGGATAAACTCGAAGTTCCTTTATCGAGTGTTGAACACAAACGAGACCTGTTTGTAATTCAGAGTAAAGTATAAAACTTTGCTGATTCTCAAAATTCAATGTCTAAAATAAACAACAAGGACCCTTATTTATACTACTCTAGGAGACTCCTATCATAACTAGAAAAGGAAAACAATCATAACTAGAAAATAGGAAAACAACTACTCCTACTCCTACCCGGTTTACAGTAACCGAAAATACCTAGAATAAGGAAAACTAATTAAGGACATAAACCAAATCTGCTTGGACCCTTGATTCGCCTTGATTCGTTCTATGCTAGGCCTTCGTTCCTTAACAATCCAACGCCAACCATGCTTCGTTGTTGTTCATGTGACTTAGATATTTCGATGAGTTTGTCCGGGTTCAAAATGACTTCCTCTCCCAATGCTTGATCCATACCTGTATCATAAGGTGAGCAAAGTCATGAATAGTTGTTTAAACTATAGAACTGGTTACAGTTAGACTATACGTTGTTTTGCAAAGATGTTGACTCGTGCCGAGAAGCGAACGTGTGGAGGCCAAGCTTGTAGCTCTTCAGTTTGTGTACTCGGATACACAAACTCTCGTGTCACGCTTGATTAAGGAAGTGAGAAGGCTAGATGACAAGCTTCTTGTTGATATAGAGGTATTAGAGAATAAGCTTCACTTTGCTTTGAGAAATCTCCCTAAAGCCAAGGCTTCACTGACTACAGCTAGAACAGCAGCAACTGGTATCCATGTGCCTCCAGCTCAACAAGGAAGTATCGATTTGCAGAGCAGTATCCTTCACGCGGAAGAACTGATGAACCAAAACGCTAAACAATTGATGATGTCTTCATCTTCATATACCAAGCGGAAAAATGATTCCATCTTCTAACCCTGCAAATGAATACTTGATGTCATCCTCTACCAATAAATAAAGCGAATTGATGTACATGTCATAACAAAATCACATCCGCTAGCTCATTAATTGAGACCTGTTGAGAGGTTGAGCTGCGCTTTTCTAGTGTAGCTTTGGTGGGACACTTGGACACGACACATCTCTATTTTCACATTTCTCGCTGCAGACTTCTTAGAGGAGTCTAGAGCAGTAGAGCCCCATGTGAAGTAATTTGCCTGCTCCCATCACTGTTATATCAATAGGATTTGCCACATACTCTCATTCCATGATAGATGCATCTTGGTGAGATTTTCTTCGATCTGCAATAGGCCAATAGATACGTAGTTAGAGGCCGGACTTCACTAGTTAAAAAAACAAATGCTTCAAGTTCAAATCAGCATAAGGGGACGCCGGACGCACCCCAGCACAGCACAAGTACACCAAAGAGACATTGTCTTGTCGAATTTTCTTCCATGAAAGCACATTTTTTACGACCTTGCACTCCAAAAGATGCATATCAGCTGCAACTAGCTCCGGACTCCCTACATCTCGATCAACCAAAAGGTTAAGCGATTCACAATCTTGAACTTAAAGTAATGCAATACACTTCAGATGTATATATAGCTTACCAAGCAAGAATTTCTGCAGCTTGAAAACTCTGATGTCATTCAAAGTGTTTCAAGCATCAATGTGAAAAGCACAAGTTGCCTGGTGCATAAAAAGAGGGCTGAATCAGAAAGAAGGCATTGGATCATAATTAGTTTTTGGTTGGGACATCAACTGTTAGTCCTGTTACGTACAATGATTGAGACAAAGAAGAAGCTTGCAACTAGTCCGTTGAATTCCTCCACCTCCACAATCATACACTGCCAATACATAATCCAAAATCATTCGGATAAGAATTTGAGAAACAGATGGGGGCATTGCATCGAACACCTTGCGTGCAACAACCCAGAAAATGCAATAGAAAGAGAGGGAGGGAAGAATACATGCATACCTCATCAATTATTGGTTGATGGCGTGGAATATGAATTCGCCATCGTCATTCGTCTCCTTCTACATCTTCATTTCTTGTAATTTTTCCCCCCCCGTACTTGTTTTGCAGATTATCAGAGGGACCGAAGTCTACTGTCTGTAGTGGAGCCTTCCACAGGAAGTCCGGCAGTTGTTCTAGCGAATTGCAATTCCAAATAGTCAATGTAGAAAGGCACGGCATGATTCTTGAACTAGTAGTAGTCTTAGGATCCTCTTCCACTCCTTCCCACGATTCCCAGGATTCCATGTGGTAAAAGGTGAGTCGTTTGAGTTTGGGGAATGATATAAATGTGGATGTTTGCATTTCCGATGGGTCGTCTATTCCCAAAAACTCAACTCCTACCTTTCTCATCGAGTAAAGGCGGAAAATCTTCAATGATTCAAGGGATGCCAGTTTTCCCAGAGGAGGCAGAAACTCACAATTGGAACAGCTTTGAATAGCAAGGCTTGTCAAGTTGCTTAAAGACGACCACCAATCAGTTGTTAAGGTGGTGCCATTATATCCATTGATAAAAAAGGATTCCAAACCTGGATGTGGTTGCAAGGCATCCAGTAATTCTCTATCCTCCACAGATGAGAAATGTATCGACAAATGTTGGAGGCGCGCCTTATTCAGCATAATTGCTGCTTTCTCGCCCGAACATCCATCTCCCGGACAAAATATCCTAAGACTCCCTTGAAGCTGGTTCAAGTCTTTCAGATCTTCTACCTTGTTGCTTTTTCCATTAAAGCAATCTAGCGTCTGCAGATTTGTTAATGTCTCAATCCCCATTAGCTTCAGACCCCAACACCGGTCAACAAGAAGATGCCTCAAGTTGATCAGCCCTCTCAAATTTACTTTCTTGAGACTCTTGCACCTGACAAGTCTCAAGGTCTGCAGATTGTATAAACTACTACCCATGGTGTCGGGTAATTCTTTCAATTCCTTATTAGAAGACAGATCAAGATACCTCAAATGTAACAACCCACATATATCCTCCGGAATTTTCCGAAGATCACAATGACGCATGTATAGTGTCCTGAGGCATTTTAACTGCACAATTAACTCGAGACCACTTGAGCTTATGGACCTATCCAATGCTGCAAAGGTACGCAGATTTTTACATTTGAGAAGAGAATCCAAAGATTCACTCTCAGCTGAATGCATCAAGGTCAAATGATGAACTTTATCATTCAGTTCCTCCATTCTTTTACCAACACCCAACTCTATAATCTTACATTCATTCTTAGTCAGGTACTGCAAAAAGTCATGTATAATATCATGCATTTTGCACCTGATATTCCCATATATTTCCTCACATTCTTGAAAGAAAGATCGCATTACTAAGTTATCAAAGTATTGTTTGCCTAGAACTGTGTTGTTTTCTTTGACATTCAAATAATCTTGTGAGCTCCACAACTGAATCAAGTTATCCCTGTTTAATTCGTAATTTTTTGGGAATACAACACAATACAAAAGACAACGTTTGATTGCTGGGGCCAAATCATGATAACTTAGCAACAAGGGTCGGAAGACATCTTGTTCAACACTTTCCAATTTCCAGATCTTACTGTCCAGAACATCTTGCTACTCCTTGATTGTTTTCTTGCCGCGCATGTGACTACCCAATGTCTTTGCAGCAAGAGGTAACCCTTTACACTTATTTACAATCAATTTACCAATGGCTTGAATCCCACTAGACTCGCCCTCGTCAATGTCGGCATTGTAATAGAACAATGCCAAACAATAGTCTTCTCTCAACTCCTTCAAATGGACTATGTGATCATTGGATGTTTTCATGATGAGAGTGGCAGTACCCGCAATTCGGGTAGTCACCATTACTCTACTTCCTAAGGCTCCAGTACGTAAAGGTTTTATTAGGTCATCCCACTGACGATGAGTTGGATGCCACACATCATCTAAGACAAGGAGATACTTTTTGCCTTCCATCAATTCATATGTGCAATGCATTAAAGTTTGCAACTCATTTGAATATCTGGATGGACTATTTTTATCTAAACCTTCAACAATAGCCCTAGCAATCTTGAGCTCTTCAAAAGGGTGTGAAACACAAACCCATATTCTACAATCAAAATGGCTCTTCACCCTCTCATCATTATAGACTAGTTGAGCAAGTGTTGTTTTGCCCATTCCCCCCATCCCTACTATAGGGATGATAGTAGGGACCCTCTCACCTCCTTCACTACTCTCACCAAGCAACTTGCTTAGTATCATTTTTTTTTCCTCATCTCGACCAAACGTCTTCTCATCAGGAAAAGAAGTCGTTTTTGGGCGTTCGGGTAGGTCGGGGTTTCTTGTGATGTTCTGGAAGCTAAAAACTTGTTTCTGTTTAGAAATCAAATCTATTTTTTTATTTAAATCTTCTATCCTCACAGCAATATCACGACGGAGCTTTAATTGATTGACTTGGCCAGAGCAAAAGCAACAAGAAGAAAATGGGAAACATGCCTTTTTCTTGGTGGTAGTAACAAGAAGAGGATGTTCACCTTGGTTTTCTTGCTTCTCCATGTTATGCTTTTCAACTTGAGTGATCCACTCATCCAAGACGTCATCCATCTCGAAAGAGACTTGATTCAGTTTCCCCACCCAAAGTCTCACGCTGTCCTCGGTGACTTGTCTCTGCTCGGCATCCTGCAGCACTGCTTTAATGGCTTCCAGATTGCTGGTGAGGTTCTCGACTTCTTCTTTGACCCCAACCACCCGTTTCACATCTCGTTCGATCTTGTCAAGGGCAAGAGTAGCCAAACGCTCTAGCAGAACGTCAACCAATACTCCAGCCATGTTTTGAAGCTAACTGAGAATGTATGGAAGAAGAATAACTGGAGACAACTATGGGAAATGAAGTAAACACAAGTTCACAACTGGTGTGCTATCATGCGTGTACTTGTTACTACAAGATAAAGATAAAAGATAAAGGTGAGACACTTGCATGTTGAAAAGAAAAACGTGTTCTTCGGTTCTTGGAAGAAGAAGCCGAGCCAGTTAAGCAAGGCTCGCCAGACTTGAATAGTCTTGGTTGTGGTCCTGAGTCAACTAGGCGGCCATAAGGAAGAAGAACAAACAACGAAAGAAAGGGAAGTGATGATTGATTTCGATCTTTGTGGTTTCGATAAAAGGTCATAAACGCCCAAATACACCAAATGACCAAACCAATCAAAGCTCTTCTTCTTCTTCACCTTTCTTTGTTCTTGTTTTCTCGACGATGATGGCCTTCGACGAAGTCTAAGTGACACTTTAGCTGAGCCCCACGCGCAATTACGCCTCACTTGAAAACGTTTTCTTTTATTTTTTTTATTTTTTTGAGAAATTGTATTTTGAATTTTTGATCACATTTTTTCATAATTTTTTCTTTATTATTCATATAATAATATATTATATAATTAATTAAATATATATAAAAATAATCCGTCTAATTATCGCCTAATCACCGGTTAAACTCCGCCTAAACGTTAGGCAGTAGCTCCACTATCTAATTCCGCCTAGTGCCTTTTAGAACCTTGGGTAAAATATGAAATCTATGTACAAAAATATTAATAGAGGTTTAAATAGCAAAAATGGAGTCCAAATGTCGATTTAAAGTTGTATTTAAGGATAATCACGCTCTTCATTATTTGTGATCTGACCAATTGCTCATATTGCAGAACTGATTGAACTGCTAGTTGATCATGTAGAGAAGAAACTGTCTCAAATAATTCTCGACAAGAAGTTTGCAGGAACTTTAGATCAAGGAGTTGGTTGTCTCATTATATTTCAAAACCTCGAGACAGATGCCATATACCCTGCAACATTGGGCACCTTATCTAATATGTAATGGCGAGAAGGCTAGATGCGCCACATTATGCAATCTCTTACCCATATGTCCGCCGCCAGCTGCCTTCGCCTTCTCCGCACCACAACTAGAAGAAATGTACTTCTCTTTTGCATTCCTAGCTAGTTAGACCAATCCGCTATATATACTGTATTGTGAAAATATGAAGTTTCTTTGATCATTCTGTTTGTGGAACAGTTGTTATAGTATTCAATTAATTAAATAGCATATCAAAGTGTGTAGGAGAAAACGAAGAAGGCATATATAAATATATGTCTTCGAGTAAAAATTAATGTAGGAACCATATCCATTGTTGTCATGAAATTACTCTCATTTGTGAAAGCTCAAATTCGTGTTTTCTCATCTCTATATAATGAATGGTATAATCTTGTCTATTTCCAATTACATCTTACACTAAATACATCAATGTAACCATATAAACAACCAAGTACATGCACTATAGCATAAAACTCTACGCGTATGGAAGCCTATACAATAAATAGCTGACTTACTAATTCCCTCCACATACATCGATAATAGTATAACCAAGACCTTCACAATAAGGACACTTTGCTCCATCTATCCATTCCATGAACTGCTATTGAAACACATGATTAGTATAGCTGAAATATGCTAGAAAATAAAATAACTAAAGTACACAGTATCTGTAAATTATATGCATGTGTAAAATAGTTTTACCTGCTCTTCGATGTTAGGCTCACCAGTTCCATCACATTCTGCAACAAACAAATGTGATTAAGAATTTATGGGTTTGTAACCTCTGTTTGCAAAGTCGGAAACTTGCTTTAATTTCTCGAAATCATTTAAGAACAAGGGTTTACAGAATCAATCAGCTTCAAGAAATTTATGACTAGACAATGACATTTAGAATCCAGGCCTTGGGTTTTCCTGTTATGGAGTTTTCAGGCTTCTGAAAACAGCGAAATGAATGGCTGATATGTCAAGACAAAATCCGCTGTAAATCATTTGAGAGCAGATGGGCTTCTTTGATATGCCTAGGGTACCAATCACGAGTCCAATCAAAGTATATCAGCCATGATGTTTGACGAAGAAACTTGTAATATCAGTTTTGCATTCCAAGTGAAAATGTTAACTCAGCTGCAAGATTGGATATTAGTAATCAACTGTGAGATTCTGGTGTTGTGCCAGTTCCAACATGAAGAATAGGGAGGTTTCCATTGTGATGGCACATGCTCCCATGTTTTCCATGACTTAGAATTTTGCTTTAAATACAATCTTTTCAAACACTTCCTACAGGGAGTAGGCATGAAACAATGAGTTTGATCAAGATAAACAATCCTCGACTCATAAAGTGACATTTTTCCATGTAATATACTGTGACAACCATTTTTTGACAGAAGAAAAGGATCAAGAAATAAGAAAGTGAAAAGGCTTGATAAATATATTAGAGAGGACATACCTGAGCACAGCAACCGACCCTCCCCACGGCAAGTAAGGCATTTCGTTGGGATACCTGTTGTATTAGATTCAGTCCCTTTTTTGTTGCGTATAAGTCTTGAAGAATCTTCCCAGCGGTTCTCACCTAGAAGAAAAACTCGATGGTGATCCACCTCAACCTCTGCAGGTTCTTCATCTTCCACAACTACTTCCTTCACCACTGAAATATCTGAAACAGATGTAGATGCAGCTCGATTTGCATCTTCCTGAACAAGAGAACCCAATCAGTCCTATACATGATTTTCCACAACTCATGCCCTCAATAAGTACGGACTTTCCTAGAGAAACATCCTCATATAGCCAAACTTTAAGTTGCACTATGTTAATTTTGTTACAAACGGGGCACAAGGCCCCAAAACAGAAGAACCTAAGCTACATCAGGAATCCTAGTCTGTCTAGGAAAAGCAACACCAGCCATATCATCAAAATATCTCTTCAAGGCATGAACCGGAGGAGAATCAAAAGTCACCAGCCCCAACTCATGAGCAATGCTTTCCTTAGCTAAAGCATCCGCGGTCATATTCATTTCCCTCACAATGTATTGCATTGTGTTTTGCATTAAGAAGATTTTATGTACTCTAATACAAAATATAAATAAATGTTATCTATTAAATGGAAGATTGTACTGTGCAATCATGTAAATACTTTAATAGATTAATACCGTATCAAATACAGCAACAATTTGAATTTCAAATAGATCCTAAACACTCAACAGCATTCCAATAATGTAAAGAATACTCCCTAAACTCAGAAGCCACCCATGAGAACAGGGATGCCTAAATACAGACTTCATCCCACAAACTACTACTCTTAAATAGTCCCTACACACAATTATTAACCAGCTAGTGTGGATGCGTAGTAAGTTTATCTCATGAGACAGAATCCTTTGCTTTGCTTTGCGCGATCGATCCAAAATCTTTAGGCGGCCAAATCTAATGAAAAAAATATAAAATATGAGGAATCGTAAGTTCAAGATATACCGTGGCTAGCAAAATAATATTACTGACTACATAGTTCATAGTTTGCAGAAAGTATCAGGTCTCAATCTTAAAACAGACTCCATCATTAATTTACTGGTTCATTCAAGTTTTTTTCCTAATGGTATAATTTCCATGTCTAACAATACTAGTACAGTTCTTTCTTACTTGATCAAACAAATTAACAAAACAAGTAATCGATCACTTCAACTCAAACCTCTACTAAAGCTACATTTCAACTCCTGAAGCACATATGCTACACATCAAAACTAAGCATATATATCAAGTTTCAACTAAACATTCTCACCCTCCAAAATAATCTTCCTTGTAGAAGACCATAAGGAACAGGACCGAAATTTCTCGAGTCACGAGAATCATAGATATTATCTCCTTCCACCCAAACACACCCTTTTGGAACCACAATCGTCTCCGATTTCTCAATCTGATTTCTCTTCGGATCAACAATGTAAGTAACACTCTCACCTTCCATGGCCATCAATCGCTTCGTCGCGACTTTCCTCGGAGCCTCCGGTGACCTCACAAGGACAATGTCGCCCGCGCGGAGTTTGTCGAAGCGGGCGGAGAGGCGTTCGGCGAGGCAGACGTTTCCGGCGAGGGCGAGCGTCGGGAGCATGCTTGGACCGTATGTCTGTACGACGGTGAGGATGCGGTCGTTTGTGAGTTTGACGCCGCAGAAGAAGATAAGTAGCCGAGGTACGCCGTGGATTAGGTCTGATTTGGCGGATTTGAAGGCCTCCGATGCCGCGAAAGCCCTGAGGTATCTAATCGCCGCCTCCATTCAAAATCGGAGGAAGAAGCTAGATTATTGTTTAGTGAAGAAGAATCCAAGCTTCAAAGCATACGTACCGTGAATGACTGAATGGAGTAGCTAGTGTGACCTCAAATTATGTGTGAGTTTTAGAGGTAATGAGCTGATGCCCACAAGCCTGAAATCAGTGAGAGAGAGAGAGAGAGAGAGACGGCGGAGGAGATCGAGGAGATTAGGTTTTCTGATTATTCTGTAAAAAAGTATGTATATATTGCGATTTGATTTTGATTTTAATTTTAATTTCTACCAAAAACTCAACCACACCGTCGACGAAAGAAACCCGGGAAAGGAAAGAGAGAGAGTCTCACTTCACTAGTCGCCGCCAAAGCCAGTCATCGATCTTCATCGTCTCTTCTCTCTTAGTATCGAATCGATCAATCAGGTTAATTTGCTCTTCCGAAATCAAATCTTGTTTAGCTAGACAATGAGATTTTAGTTCGTGTCGATCGGTAAATTTCAATTATTGATTTTGAGCTTCATGTGTTGAGAGGATATTACTTCACTTGGGCTTTAATTAGAAAATCAATGGCGGAATTGAATTTGAGAATACTGATTGATGTTGTGGATGAAAGATACTCTTCCTGCAGCTGCTGATGCTATGTATAATAATATTTCTCCTTTATACAAGTAGAGTGTATTAAATCAGAAAAATTCAAATTCAAATGTTGTTAATTTTAATTTGTTGCAGATCTTCCATTTTTGTTTACTCTCTAACACTTTTTTGTTTTCGAACACGGAACTTGAAATTTCATTTTTTTGGAGCTTGATTGATTTTAGGGCCAAAGTATTCTTTATTAACTCTTCTTGCTTGTTATACTATTGAACATAGTTAAATAGAGAGATACATGTTGTGCAGTTGTGCTAGTATGTTTTAGGAGCTTGATGAGCTAGAGCATCTTTCTGTGTCAATATCCTCACTTGTTATACTCTTGAACATTGTTAACCAATTAGCTATAGATACTTTCTTTTTAAGCCTATGTGCAGTGGTATAGTAACTGAGGATATACTCATGTTCAGGAACTATTGGAGAATCATTTTTGGTTTGTTTGTATGATATGTTAGGGAGAAGTTCGATTATCGTGTTTTTCATTGTCTGAACTGAGTATTGGTGCTTAATATATTGATGGCATGCACAATGGGGAGTGTTATATTCTTATTTGGTATTTTGTTTCTTTCTCATATTTTCAGATCAGGAGACTCGAAAAGTTGAGGGAGATACTTGGCATGATCTTGCATTAGGTACTCGATGAAATTCTCTTGTTTTATGCATGAATGCTTGTAAGATAGTGATGTAGTCAAAGTGATTAAACTGGTGTTGTATAGATATGTATGTTTTAATTGGGTCATGAATGTCGTATGGATTTGTTGGACCTGAGGTTTTGGAGGCTATGTTTCTACCTGAAGTTGATTGTATAAAATTTATGAGCTGGTGGTACCTAGTTTTGTATCTCATCATTTTCTCTTCAAATTTTAAAAGAGGGCCCAAATTTGGAATCTTTAGCATCATTGACACAAACAGTTGATTTTATATACCACCTGTATTTAGAAATGTTTCCTTTTCCGCAAAAGCTCAACTCGGTTCATCAGAAATCAGCTGATTTTCCACGGATTTTAGTGATGCTTAAACACTAGCTACGGCTGCTGAAAATTAGACTACAGTCTTTAGTTCCCAAATTACAGATCATCTCATCAACAGATCATCAAACTTTTGGGATTTCGTGACTGTCAATCTGTCAAAGATGAACAATTACAACAATTTACTCTCTTTTTGAATAAAAATTACAATGTTTTACACTACACTGAATGTCAATGGTGAGCAAGGAAATGAGCTAATCTTGATTTTGTTGATCGAATTTGTGAACGTGGTGTTAGATACTAATGGTTTCACCAGGTTCTGTTTTGCTATAATGGAAGTACATACTATGACACTGTAACATGAACCCCATTGCAGTGCCTGTATGCTGATTCATGTGTTTCGACACGAATCGAATCTCATTAATTTGTGTTACAATGTCTGTTTGAAGTCTGAAACTCTGGACTACAGAATCCTCGGTGTCATGTAGAGTTGGCATTTGCATCAAAATGTCAGACTCTCTTCAAGGTTTGCCAATTGAAGGTGCTTTTGGTTTGAATGCGCGCTCCAAGTTGTACAAAGGAGTTGGGGATTGAGAATTGTGGTATGTATGTAGCTGCTATCTTCTATATTCTAGGATCTGAACTAGTAGATCGATAGTATCTTAATTTCACGTGTTCATTTGTTTGCTGGCTTTTCTGCTTTGCTATACAGAAATGACATGAAAGACTTCACAATTTCATTAATTGACTGCATCATTTAGGGCTCTCTTGCCCTCCAACTTTACAATTTAAGTACTTTAATACAGTTGGACGTTTGCTTCGAAAAAAAAGACAGTAATCTAGGCCTTAGATTTTTCCAGTGACTGCATTTAGAGCCATTAAACTTTTAGAGTCAATAAAAATCAAATAAAGAAAAACTTTAGAGCGAGAAATCGATCTACTGGACCATCCATCACACCAGCTAAACAACAACTTCATAATTTTCAGAAGCGCTTGACCTTTTCTTCAAACTAAGATGAGACAGCTAGGAAGAAATTAATACAATGCGAGCAAACCGTGGCCGGAAAAAAAGACATGGAGAAGGCTGGTGGGAGTTAACCTGCCGCTCAGCAGTTGCTGATCACAACAGAGCAGACAGTACATATGTTCCTCATCAAGCCTGGTGTTCAAACTTCAAAACCAGCCTAGCTAGCCAGTCATGTAGCGATCGACCATTATATTGGAGAGCATGCGAAGCTACAAGTCTGATAATGCAGGCACCGATCATATGCATGCATGTGTGTCTGTGTCTCTATCACTAATGTATACCATCATTACTATGATCAAGATCAAGAAGACAAGAACGTCGATCTGCCACGTTTGGATTCGATCTTCCTTTTAATATATTTAAGTGATACAAAACTACAAATGGCAAATACGTACACCCCCGTAAGTTGGTTTGGTGATCATTTCAAGCTGGCTAGCCTAGCTTTCACCTAAGTAAGAAAATGTTGGGGCGGGATGTTTTACTGAAAACCGAAATAATTAAACTGAAATGTGTTGGATCCGAAATTCGTGGGAGAGACTAATTTAGAAATCGAACTGAACTAAATCTAAACCGAATGACTTTTTATGGTACGATACCGAATAAAACCGAATTGTTTCGAAATGATATATGTGACAAAATTGTAATTATTTATTTGGTAAAATAGCTTAAATGGTCATTCATCTTTGCCCAAAACGACAGTTTGGTAACTATCGTATGGCATATGTCAAAATGGTCACTCCCGCTAAGGTTTCATTTTCAAAATGGTCATTCGGGCTCAAACGTCGGTTAAAAAAAGAATATTCCGTTTATTTTCAGGGGTATTTTTGTCTTTTTACCCTCATTTGGCATTTTTTTTATTAATTTCACGTATTGAGTTAGCCAGCCACGGCAACTGAGTTGTCCACTCGCGGAAACTAAGTTAGCCACTCGCGGCTGCAAAACTTTATCGTCGATCGCCCAACATCGATCGACCATCATATGCCTCAGGGGTTGGTATGTTTGAAAGCTCGAGATGAGGGCTTTTAAACCCCTAAGGAGTGGTGGTGCATCGCGGCCTTCAACACCACCACGAATGGTGGGAATTTCGACCTAAAACCCTTGAATTTCTCGTCATCGATTGGACCTCCTCCGCAAGAATTGGCTGGATATGATGGTGAATACGTGTAGAGGGGAGAGAGACGATTTGAACGAGACTGAGATAGTGGCCGGAGGTGCCTTGACGGCGACGATTCGTCGGAGAAGTCCACGCAGCATTTTTGGGCTCGGGGGAGAGAGAGAGAGAGAGAGAGAGAGAGAGAGAGAGAGTATAATAATAATAATGGTATTATTGTAAATAAAAGAATTTGATGAATAGAAAGACAAATTTACCCCTTATAAGACACATTTTTTAACGTCTTAGTTAACTGAATGACCATTTTGAAAATGAAATCTTAGCGGGAGTGACCATTTTGACATATGCCATACGATAGTTACCAAACTGTCGTTTTGGACAAAGATGAATGACCATTTAAGCTATTTTGCCTATTTATTTACATAAATGAATATACACCCACCAATTTTGAATCTTTTTTGGACATATATATAGAAAACACTTACAAAAATACTCTCATTCTCTTACATTTCTTCTATCTCTTTACGATTTTGTCTTTCTCAAACAATAATTAACTTAAACAATTGTTTAGGTTTAGAAAATTTTGTCGAAAAACCGATCCGAAACTGAAATATAACGATCTAAAATCCGTTGGACCCGCAACTCGTGGGACAGGTTTGCCAAAAAATTAAACCGAATAAGACTCGAACTGAATAATTTATTACAATACGATACAGATTCCAACATAATAAGAAATCAATTCGAACCGAACCGAACAGATACCACCCTAAGAAAAAGCATTTAGTATGAAAGGTGGGTTTGGTAGAACCATTTTGGTCAAGTTTGATGCCAAAGTTTAGTCAAAGATTGCAAATAGAAGATATGTTTCAAATACGTGCTATCTTCATTGGGAGGAAATTTTATGTAAAGCTAGTAATATAAGCTTCCTAATTCCCATGCAAGAAGATCTGATGCACAATTTCGCTTCGCCTTTGAATACATAGAAAGAAAAGCATCGACTGATCGAGACTGCATATGTGTATATATATATAAATATGTAGAATAGTTGCCATGAATTTACGTAAGATAACAACGTAATACAATATAAAACATCGATTTGGGGTGATTAGAGAGCTTCAAATATTACAGTTCTGAACTAATTAATTAATACAACTCCAAATACTTGTGAAAATTATAAATGAGTAGCTAGCTCATTAATCAAGTGCATGCTGCAGAAACTCGATCATGCTAGCTAGTGACCGCCGCCAGCTCCACCGCCGAAGCCAGCCCCACCACCACCACCAAAGCCTCCTCCACCGCCTCCACCGAACCCACCACCTCCTCCTCCGCCAAGACCTCCTCCACCTCCTACTCCACCACCAGCTCCAAATCCTCCTCCTGCACCTCCTCCACCTCCCCCGCCTCCAAAGCCTCCCCCGCCTCCAGCTCCACCACCAAGTCCACCGCCTCCTCCGGCTCCACCACCTAGTCCACCGCCTCCTCCAAGTCCACCACCTCCGCCAGCTCCACCGCCAAGTCCACCTCCTCCACCTAGACCGCCACCGTGTCCAAGTCCACCTCCTCCACCTAGACCGCCATGTCCAAGTCCTCCTCCGCCACCTAAACCTCCTCCTGCCCCACCCCCTAGACCACCACCTCCTCCTAAACCGCCACCACCACCTAGACCGCCTCCTCCACCTAGACCTCCTCCACCACCTAGTCCACTTCCATGCTTAAAACCCTTCTTATAAATACCATGCCCTAGTCCACCTCCCCCACCAAGACCACCACCTCCTCCTAGACCACCTCCACCTCCAAGACCTCCACCACCTAGTCCACCTCCATGCTTAAAACCCTTCTTATAAATACCATGCCCTAGTCCACCTCCCCCACCAAGACCACCACCTCCTCCTAGACCACCTCCACCTCCAAGACCTCCACCACCACCTAACCCACCTCCACCACCAATGCCGCCACCGAGTCCTCCACGCGGCCCCTTCACGAAATGCGGACGTGGCTTATAGATCGGACGGGGCTTGTAGAACGGACGCGGCTTAACAAAGATCGGACGTGGCTTCTTAAAGAACAAGTGCTTATCGTCCTCATTAACCTTTTTAGGATCTTGATGATGATCCTCACCAACAACGAAATCGCTCAAAAGAAAAACACAGACTAAAACAGCCAAGACAACACAGCCAGCAGCTGAAACCCTAAACCGTCCCCTCATTGTTAATAGAGTAAGTTTCAGAACTAGTGTAGAAGCTGGTGCAAGTCACAACTGACAATAGAGTACGTTTATATAGAGAGAGAGCTAACTAGTGAAGCAATGAGTTAAGGATGAGATCAATGGAGTCCACAGCTAGCTCTGCTAGCAAGGTACAATAATATTGACCAACTGTCACATAGCTAGGCTTAAGTAGATATGGAGTAAATGAGTCTCATCTGTCATTCGAGAATTGGGGCACCAGTTAATAAATCTAGTTATGTCATCCAACTGCCCTCACCCTCCAAAACTCAAAAACAACGGAGGTCCTCCTTCTCCTTCGATCTCTTGTTCTTCTTCTGCTAGCTTCTCTTGTTCTTCTTCTACAAACTTATCTCTAAGCATTGCTAGGGTCAACTTATTGGATCAACAATTTCTAAGTTTAACTGATCATTTAAGTTTGAAATTAAATTTAAGTTGCAGTTCGATTTGGGATAGGTTGTTCAATTATTCGATCTGGATCGACGACGTCTTTTTGCTTTGCTTTGCTAGCTAGCTAGCATCTAATATGATATATGCATGTGTTGTGAATGTGAATGTGATTTCATTCAATGTGCTTGTGGTGCCATTATTGCTGCAACCAAACTCTTACTCTATCTATAACCTCTCGATCATATATATCTTGCCGCAGAAACAACAGGACTTCATCTATCTGGTTCGCTGTTTCATTCTCTTCGAAACAAGTAGCTCGATTATCTTTATTAATAATATAGATTGATTTGTGAAATGATTCTCATTTAGTGTATGCATGTGGTAGATTAATTGGAAAAAAAATAAGAGATGTTCTGGTACTTATATATGCATGCTAGATGCTACTTCACCCTATTTGAATCGAGTACGTACTTAATTAAACACTGTATAATAAAAAGTACGTCGTTGCTACTTACGTAGCTTTGATCGAAGTTGCTAGAGGCTGGTGCATGCAGACGCAGTACGTAGCTAGCTGCAATGGAGTTTTAATTTCGTTCATTGCTAGCTGCAAGAAATATATTAGATTGGACCTTAGGTCGTGTTTGATGCCGATTATAATTGAGAATAATTAGTTTACCCTTATTTCGTATGACGACGATAGATTGATGAAAGACGAATGGTACTACTTTGTTTCTTGTTGATAGAGGACCAGTTTTGAAGAGTTAGTAATATGTGTGTTACTTTTTGAGTTCTACAGAAATGATTTATGAAAATGTCATAAACTCTTCTAAAATGATTATGCCAATACAGTACGTTGTCAATAGATAGAAGCAATAACATGATGGAGTCGAGATTCATACATACACCTCAATTCTCTCCTCTTATATTACTCTCTCATTCAATGACAGAAATCCATTAAAATACAGATCGATCTCAAAACCAAATGTATGTTTGAATACAACATCATCCGATCCTCTTTCTATCAAGAAGGAATAAAACCTGCTACATACACAAGGCTACAATTTATCTCTCACCTTATTTTGATCTGTTCTTTTTTTTTTTCCTTTTCTTCTCCTCTTCTTTATGTTATAGTAACCGCTCTTTTCCCACTATTTTCTTCTGGTCGATCCGGTCTCAGTCGGTTGTCATTGGTTGGGTCATGCAACACCTGAAACGAGCCTTCCGGACAGTTGTCATGATCTCTGTTTCTGCACTCTCCAGCATTCTGACCACATCAGTGAATGGTGGCCTGGCATCAGGGTTGGCATCCCAGCATCTCGTCATGATCTCACCAAGAACGGGTAAGCAATCAGCAGGAATGATAGGACGGACACCCTTATTGACAACTGCAAATGCTGCCTGCACTGCTGTCATGTTCGAGAACGGGAGCATCCCTGTTATAAGTTCCCAAAGAACAATCCCAAAACTATAAACATCAACTTTCTGAGTGTAAGGCCGATGCTGGATCATCTCCCTGCAAAGGGAAAAACAACAATCTTAAGTTCACATATAATTAGACCAGCAGTGGAATCAGATTCAGATACAACAGATAATAACCCGAACAGAAAGAAATGATTTAGCGGCCAGATGTGAGGAGCAAGCTGAGAATAAAGTCCCGCCCCAGATATTCTAGTAGAGTAAAAATCTAAGAAAGAAATAACATAAGAAGGCCTAAACTGACATGGAAACAATTTTTTAAGAGATTAATGAGATACAAGAACCAAAATTTTATCCAAAAAAGAAAGTACATGTACACTAAATAGAACCATTTGACCCAGTTTGGAAGTCAAGCAAATTCATGCAATATTCAGTTATGTATCAGTTATCAATATCTAATTTCTATTAGACTACAGCCAACAGATATTCAACTGATAGATACATAGTTTACAAGCTACATCACATATACCTAGATTACTCTTCAAAACCCTATTTGAATGACATAGAGGTGTTCAGACTCTGCCAATTCCTGTACCTAAACACAACTAATTAAACTGTATATATCCTAGTTCTGGGGAAGCCAATTTGAAACTTTGTTCCTGGACGAATAACTGTATTCAAGTAACACTGTTTACCAATCAAGTGTGATCACTACTCCCCTGAAACTTTTGCTTTTTATTATTATAATAATTATTGATATTTATTATTCTAATTATGACAACGATTGGAGTGACGCAACTCTCTCATCTATCAGGGCCTCTGCGGACTCATGTCTATCAGTAATGGATATTGCGCTCAGTTCTCCTATCATTTAAGACTTTCAGTTTTACAAGCTAGTTATGGACAGTTGTACGTCTGCATTATGTTCCTATTTTGAGTTTCAGTAGCCATTGCCACGTAGCAAGGTTAATCTTCCCCACTCCCAAATGTACACTTCCCTAGCTTGTAAGTTATCTCATTCAAAGAGGAAGACATCGAATATCTCTTGTTTTATTTATTGATTTTATAAATAGATGATCCTTCCCCAAGGGCCATGAAAGGTAAGATTTGTTAAGCAAGTCAGTTTGCTATGTATCACACTATGTGTACAATATATTTGCTGAGTTGATCTAGGATGGTTTGAATCAATCATTTGGGAAGTTGAACAAAATAAGCAACAGAGCCAGAAAGTTCACACCCCAGGTTTAAGATCTTGGCTCTGCCACTGTGTGCAAGTTAATTCCTTAGATGTCCTCTAATAAAAAAGATAATAAAACTGAAATTACGATAGTAGGGCTGTTTCAAGTTATTGTGGTAGAGAAATGACATATTCACAGAACTGACTTCTCATAAATTGCGTCACCGATAACACAATGCCCAAAATGGTGAGGATATATTATTTGCTAGGTTGGCCATTATCTATCCCAACTCAATTTTTGGAACAATTCAGAACAGAAATTTGTGAGGATATTTATAAATTACAAGATTTTTTGAATGTAGAGAATAGAACTTTTTAAGGAAACTAATTAATAGTTCATTGTTAAGCTTCATTAAGCAGGAATCAAATCTTTTAGCTTAATTAATGCAACTCCTTCAGTAAACTGCCATATGAACCTTTGAGATAGTATCCAGTATCATCTTTCTGTTAGACTTCCAAAATACAAATACAATACAAAGACAGAAACTATTAACACATCTAGCAAAGCAAAAACAACTAAACCAGGAACATACCAATTTCAACAGCCAAAGTTAAATGAAGCTAAGTATATACAATATTCAGACAAAAAATTTACCAAAATGAAAATGGCTAACAGTAAACCATGAGCAGAATTAAGAAAGAGCAATTAAGTAAAGGGTTCAACCAGGTTATTGAGTAATGAAGATAAGGCCATAAATAGAGCAATTATAATCCAGTAATAAAGACAACAATAGTAACGCACAGAAACATATGACAGCTAAAGGGTAAAAATAATCTTACGGAGCCATCCAGCGGTAGGTCCCAGTTTCGGGAGTCATTCCTTCTGTCTGCACCTCAATACGGGCAACCCCAAAATCAGCAATTTTAATCGATTTGTCTGAATTAATCAAAAGGTTGTCAGATTTCAAGTCCCTGTGAATAAGCCCGAGCCCATGAACATATGCCATCCCCCTCGCAACATCTAAAGCTTGCTTGACTGCTAACTTTAATGGAACTGATCGACTCTGCCGCTTCATCAAGAATTGCCGAACTGAACCACCCTTAGCATACTCTGTAACAATGCACCAAACCATTGGTTTACGACAGCCCCCGATAAACCGAACTATATTTGGATGCTTCAATGTAGCGAGCATCTTAACCTCCTGTTGAAACTGTTGTTCCATCAACTGAGCCTTTTCTTGGTCATGCTCTGGCCTCTCCAACAATTTGATAGCAACATCCTCACTGTTGTAGGTACCTCTATACAGCTTCCCAAACGCACCTTGTGCAAACGCATCACCCATGTTTAGCTTTCTCAAGTCAATTGTCCATGCCTCGTAATTCTCTAGCCCCTCGGTCAACGAATTACTGTCCAGTAGCGCTCGGGCAAGTTGATCGTTACTCAGAACACTTCTGACTCTTCCGCGATTAGCACTCAGTTGAACAGAGTCAGTATCATGTAGGCGTCGTTTCAGCCCTGGGTGTTTCAACATCTGCGTGTGGGAATCGTTCGTATTCGAGGCAACGCTGCTGTTATCTATAGACATTGCAACGGAGCCTCCATCGACACTTGTTTGCATACTGTCAGTTGACATGTTGGTTCCATCGCCTTCATGGAGTTTGTCATAAAATCCTTGTGACAAATTATAGTAGTTGTTATCATTGTTGTTTAGACCTATAATTCCGGGAAACTTAGCACCACCTTCCAACATTTCACCACTCCTAAACAAAACTAGCACAACCTTTCTATGTTTGCTTGCCCTGGTTGTTGTTGAGCATCACAACTAAAACCTCTTCTCTTTCACAAAAACCTGAAAACCCAAAATTGACCGACATAAATTTCAAGTCTTTTACTTCAACACAAAATAATAAAAATTCCAGATTTCCATTTTTGCTTGGTAATAAGCATTAAACAGAACATGAAAATGAAACCCTTTTGGCCCAATCATAGTAATCAACGTATAATCAAAACAGAAATTAACAATCGAACAATACCCTTTTTAAAAAGAACCAATTTTGAGGAGAAACATAAGCAGTTGAAAGTTCAAGACAGCTGATTGTGATGAAGACCAAGAAGAAGAACAAACTCTGAAGCTGTGAGCTTGAGTTGAATCGATTAACATACCTGAATCGAAGAGAAGAGTAGTAGGATCGGAGCGATGAGAGATCGAACACAGAGATAACAAAGACCTCGTCTTCGTCGTCGTCGTCTTCTTCTTCTTCTTCTTCTCTCTCTCGCTTTCCGTTTTTTTTTGTTTTTCTTAAAATATTTATTGAAACTGGGAAAGGCTTCAGTGTGTGTACTACCTCGTGTAGTCTCTCTCAACTCTTTTTCTTTTTCCATTTAAGTGATTTAACCATTTTCTTTTTCTCTGATTTTGATTAAAGAAATTTTAGTGCTTCAGTGTGAAATTATGGAACGTGCGGAAGACAAATACTCAGATTGATGATCTACGGTCTATATTTTTATATATACTATTCAATTAGAGAGGTTAGGTTATCTGGAACTTTCTGATCTTTTTCTTTTTAGTTCATCACAATTTCTCGATGTTAAATTGTTTGACTAAATGACCTTTGTGTACTTTGTATATATTGTCGTCGTCGTTTTTAAGAGCTCAATTATGCAATTCTCCTTTTCAAAAGGCTCATTTTTTCAACTTTTGATGATCCATTTTGGTCTCTCGATCCTTTCTTTACTAATCATAGTATCGGTAGTTGTTAAATGGGGTTTTAGCAGCGAGTATGAATCTGAGTCTGATGACACTGTGGAATGATATAAATGTCATACCTTTACTACTCATTTATAAAATTTATGTTTTTCTATTTCTGATTTTAAATAAAGAATTTTGGGTGCGTCAAAGTAAAATTCTGTAATATGCGGAAGACAAATATTCATATCGATGATTTACGATCTATGTTTTTACATATACTATTCGATTAGAGAGGTGATGTTTAGAACTCTCCGATCCTTTTTTTTAACTCATCACACTTTCTCGCGGCCAAATTGCTTGATTGAATGACTTTTATGTTCGTTGTCATTTTGTTAAACTCGATTCCGCAATTCCCTATTTTCAAAAGGTTCATTTTTTCAACTTTTGATGACTCATTTTGGTCTCTCGATCCTCTCTCTTTACTAATCAGAATATCGTTAGATATTAAATGGAGTTTCATCAGCAAGTATGAATCTGATGACACCATGAAAAGACATAAAGGTCACACATTTATTGCTCATTAATAAGATTTAAACTCATGAATCCATTAGTAATGGATTTTCTATTTGAAGGAGCAACACCACTTGCAAGTCATTGACGAGAATCAAATTTATAAATTTGACGATAATAATTTTTTATTTTAATAAGAGTTATACTTTATCCATCATTAATGAGATTCAAACTCTACTACACCTTCAAAAGAAAATTGTCACATAATATGTATAGGAAATCCATTGACGAGATTCAAACTCTACTACACCTTCAAAGAAAATTGTGTCAAATAATATATTTAGGAAATCCGAAGCTAAAGACACCGATGGTCAACTTGTTTCCTTTGCGAGGTACGAGTTAATTATCAGAGCCAATTTCAACTCAAATTAGAAATTGAAATCGTCTAAAAAGCTAACGAAATTCAAACTAATAAATCCACAAAACTGATTAAAATCTAATAAATAACAACAATTACCAATCGTCTATGTAATCTGAACAACAATTTATAGCCGGCTTACAATCAAGTAAATTTTGATTTTTTTTCGAAAGGATGAACCAAATTTAGATTTGCAAAGCCAAAAAATCAAAATTACACCATTGGTTCAAACATTCTTCCAAAGCTCAGCTTCGGTTTATTGTTTAAATTGCCGTACTGGCTTTACTTCACTTCACTCAGTAGCGTACATACATACATATATAGACTCACAGTGATCACAACAACCCCAGAGTTTTCATGTCATCATTGACTCAATAAATCCTCACCATTCTCAAATCTCAAATTAACCATTATCAATTTGAAACAGTCTCATCATCAAATGCTCTGATCCCACCAAGGTTCGTTTTCGATCAATGCAATCCATTTAGATTTTAGAATGTATCGGATCGCCAATTCAATTTATTTTTCAAAGACAAAGTTTGAATCTTTATGTGTTTGTTTGGATAATTGGTGTGATTAAAATTGTTGGTATTCAATACTGAATTGCATATACTTGATTCTGGGCAGCTTCGATTGAATTTGATCAACAAACAATGGCGCGACAGAGTAATTGGGAAGCAGATAAAATGTACACAGAGTACTTCTCAGTCAACTGATATTTGAATGAGCAATTTTTTTTTTTTTTTTTATGGAGATGGTTTTTGTTAAATTTGATAAAGTTTTGATCTTCATAGGCTTGATGTGTACATTTATGATTATCTAACGAAGAAAGAATTGCATGCGACTGCCAAATCATTCATGGCCGAAGGGAAGGTTGCGCCGGATCCTGTAGGTAATGGGATACAATTCAATTGCATAAAAAACGAATATTTGATTCTTGATTGTGCTTGTGCTTTACTTTGGTAATGCGATGTGATCAGTTCTAATGGTGCTATTGTCAATGTTGCTCGCGAAAGAGCTAATGTTTTTTTTTTTTTGGTTTCATCGAATGCATTGTTAGGAGTAGAGTGCTTTCTTTGCTTCAAGCTAAGTATGTAATTAGATATGGCGTATAATGTGCAGCCATTGATGCTCCCGGAGGATTTCTTTTCGAATGGTGGTCTGTCTTTTGGGACATTTTTATTTCAAGGACGAATGATAAACATTCTGAGTCTGCTGCGGTTTATATAGAGGTGAATATTTGTATTTGATGGAATGGACGTGGCGATTTGGGTAGTTGTTGTGCTACTGATATTGATCTCTTTATCCCTTCATATGGTGTTGATGTGCAGGCACAACAAATCAAAGCGAAAGAACAACTTCAAATGCAGCAGTTGCAACTAATGTGCCAAGCTCAGTTGCAAAGGAATCCTACTAATCCTGCACTTGGTGGTCAAATAAACTCACTTGGTCCTGAACAAATGCTGGGCCAATCGAATGTTAATGCATTGGCAGCAAAAATGTATGCGGAACACTTGAAACATTCGAATCACCTATATATATGTAGACAGTGGTCAAATATATATGTTGTTTCTTCACTTGCTTATTTTCTTGTTTTTACTTGCTAAAACAGTCAGTTGGTTCAAGGAAACCCGAGTAACGTTAATTTGGCCCTACAACAAATCCAAGCTCAAAATCAACAGTCCACTGTAACTACTCATTCACCTCCTGTTTTACCACATTTGGTTTTCTTTCTTTCGTTCTTTCGTTCTTTCTTTCTACTTTATATAGATTTGCTTCTTTGTCTACAGGTCATAAAGAGTGAAGTCAACATGGGTGCTGCTCAGAGATCTTTGCCTGTGGATACTTCAATCTATGGGCAAGGAATAATGCAGTCAAAACTAGGAATAGGAAATGCAGGTAGGATTGGCTGAGTCTTAATTAATGTCAGAACTTTCATTTTGGGTTATGGTTTCCTGCATAATATTTGAAATTTTTATGTGAGACATGTCCAAGTAATGGTTAGCCTTAGCAGAAAAGAAATTTATAGAGATAGAATATGACAGCTGATATTCTTGCAAAGAACAGTATTAATCATGATCTGGGGATGATTGAGTTTTTAGAACCTCCTGCTCATGCTCTGAAGGCTTATCAGGATGATTTTGATGGAGTCCTCTATCCTAGGCGTTCTAGGACTGCTAGTGTGTGCTTGTGTTTCTTTTTTTGTTTTAGGTCCTTTGGGCCTCTTCTGTACCCAAAAAATAATAATTTATAGAGACGTGATAGTTCTAGCAGAAAGAGAAGGTTACAAAGCTTCAAAGTAACTCGGTTGATCTTGATGATTTCCTGACTGACAATCCGTCATATGTATGATCTTGATGTGATGGTAGCCAAACTAATATTAGGCTAGCGTCTTGTTTGGCATGCTTTTGTCTTCAAGTATCTTCTATCAACTGGACAATAGAGTTTAGTCTTAGACAAAACTAAGTTAACATGAAACTTGCTTGAAGGTTTCGTGTCACAGTTGGTTATATTTGAAGTTTTCATAAGTGTGATTATTCTTGCTTTCTTTTGAATACAGGCTTGAACCCTGGAGTCGGTGGTCCTTTATTGAAAGGATGGCCTTTAACAGTGAGTTTGATTTAATTCCTGTATTGTGTCCAGGGCTTCGTGCCATAAATATTATTCATGACTGATTCCAGCTCTGGTAACTGAGGTATCTGCCAATGTATACAGGGCATCGACCAAATACGGCCAGGTTTAGGTGCACAAGATCAAAAACCTTTCCTGCAAGGTGCAACTCAGTTTCAGATCCCCCCACAGAAGCAACAACAGGCTTTAGCACAGGTTAAGGCACAAGGAAATGTTGGTAGCACACCTGGCTATGGAGATATGAGGGCATTGCCTAGGGGAAATTTAAATGCAAAAGATGGTCAACCAATCACAAACAATGGATCTATAGGTTCCCCTATGCAAGCAACTACTAAGGTAAGTTCACATCCAACAACTTTGCCTGGAAATTTGAACGTTGTTCTTTATCTGTCAGAGCACTCGATCTTCTCTTGCTTAATGCAGTTTGTGACTTTGGAAATATAACATAATTCTTATGTTTTGACCTAACATAAACAAAACAGAAAAGGTCTGTAGATACTCAGCTGATGACCAACTGCCGTGATGTTTTGACCAATTCTTTATGTAATAGTACTCCAATTTAATGAGCTTCAGTTTGATACTAAGCTGATGACAAATAGCCTTGATGTTTCTCTTATATGTTTTTGCTTTTAACTAGATAAACATGCCACAGATGCAACAATCTTCATCCCAACAGCAGGATCCATTGCAGCCTCAGCAAGTGCAGCAGGTTATACTTACTTTTATCGATAATAATGTTTCTAATTAGTCTAATTGGTAGAGCTTAAGGAGTTAATAAAGGTCGTCTCGACTAAGAGAGAGATTAAAAAGACAAAAGAACAGATATGATAGAAGGCATCTGTTAAACCTATATTCTCTGAGCGTATACATGAACCTCATTACGTAGTAAGAATGTTATCAATATTCCCTACTAAGTACTATTATACAATTTAAGTTGACAAATGGTTTCTTTGACACATACCAGAATGGCCGCAAAAGGAAAGGGCCTTCATCCTCTGGAGCCGCTAACAGTACTGGCACAGGAAATACAATTGGGCCTTCCTCCAATTCCCAACCATCAACGCCATCCACTCAGACCCCTGGAGATGGAATTGCATTAGCTGGAAATTTGCCGAATGCTAGCAGTGCTCCTATAAGTTTGATGATGAACGGTACAGATGGAACAGGTGGCCTTGCATCAACCACAAATCAGCTGGTATATATGTATTCCTTTTCTTTTTTTCTCATGAGCTACAACTGGAAGAGAATCTGGATGCCCATGACTCCATACATATGTCAATTTTCAATATAGTTCCAACAAGCACTAGTCTTGAGATAGTTGATAATTACCACTTAATTTCATACCATTACGATAATATATTGATTACAAAAATGTGTATTAATGTCGGAAAGATGCTTCTTTAAATTTTATGGTCCAATTATCTGATTATTTCTAATTACCAGGAAGATATTGACCAATTTGGAGATGTTGGCTCCCTAGAAGATAATGTGGAATCCTTTCTGTCACAACATGATGATGGAGATGGAAGGGATTTGTTTGGTACATTGAAGCGCAACCCTGCACACTCTGCAGAAGCTTCAAAGGGTAAATGATTATCTGTAGTGTCTAAACAATGTTAATCACCGCACTACTTGCATTTTTTACTTTTTTCCTTTCACCTCAGGGTTTTCCTTCAACGAAGTCGGTTCAATACGTAAAAGTAGTAGCAAAGTTGTTTGCTGTCACTTCTCTTCGGATGGAAAGTTATTAGCCAGTGCTGGACACGACAAGAAGGTATAATTCTAAGGAATCAACTTGAATGTTTTTTTTTTCTGCCATATTCCATCTGCATTCTTTTTCTCTGCCACATTAACCAGTTCTATAGATGTTTATCTCATCTTTTCATGTTAGTAGGTTGTTGTATGGAATATGGAAACACTACAGACTGAAAGCACACTGGAGAATCACAGCCTTATAATTACCGATGTTCGATTTAGACCGAACTCAACTCAGTTGGCAACTTCTTCATTTGACACAACTGTGCGACTTTGGGATGCTGCTGATGTTAGTTCGATAATCCTTGATATCTATTCTTGTCAATTCTTTTATCTGAATCTTTTTTTGTTGCCTTCCAGCTTCTTTTTTCTTATTATCTCACTTGCCTCTGGACCGTCACTGAAATATAATTACTTAACTTTAAAAATTATTTCTTCGACTTCTAAAGTGTTGGGATTCATTACTGCAGCCAAACTATTGTTTACATACGTATTCAGGACATACTTCACATGTGATGTCCCTTGATTTCCACCCTAAGAAGAACGACCTTTTCTGCTCATGTGATGCTAACAATGAGATTCGCCTTTGGAATATGAATCAGTATTCTTCCATTCGTGTTTCTAAGGTTTGTACTGGGGCTCCACTTTTATTGTTCGAAGTCCTACGCAATTCTTTTTTTTACTAGTTCATTTATGTAATGATGCAGGGAGGTACAGCACAGGTGAGATTTCAGCCGAGAATTGGACAATTAATGGCTGCAGCATCTGGGAATGTTGTGTCCATATTCGATGCTGAGAGTGACAGGCAGACACATTCACTGCAGGTATTATTAGTTGCTCTTGATTGCACCAAGGCTTACAGGTTTCATTTCGTCTGTATACCTGCGAAAAGTATGTTAAATCTCATTAATCAGACAGTGCAATAATGTGAAATAATCCATGCAGGGTCACTCCACAGAGGTGCACTCTCTTTGTTGGGATGCAAATGGAGATTATTTGGCTTCGGTCAGCCAAGAGTCTGTCAGAGTGTGGTCATTATCCTCTGGGGAGTGCATTCACGAGCTCAGTTCTAGTGGAAACATGTTTCATTCCTGTGTTTTCCATCCGAGCTACTCCACTCTCTTGGTCATCGGAGGCTACCAGGTGAGCTCTTTTTGTTTAGGTGACGCAGATGAAATTAGACTTGCTCCACTAGTTTTGTCTAGGTTTGAGGTATCATATGTATTATTTATTTAGTAGTAGTTAAATTGTATCAAGACATCATGTGAAACTGTGGAAGTAACAAAACCAAATGTGATTTAATGTATTCAAATTGTGTAAAGTAGAATACCTACTTACCCTCACTCAAGTATATTTGTGGAGACTAGCGCGCTGAATTTATTCTTGATGCTGTTTATATAAATGCAGTCAATGGAGCTCTGGAACATGGCCGAGAACAAGTGTATGACAATCGCGGGTCATGACTGTGTAATTTCAGCTTTGGCACAGTCACCAGTTACAGGGATGGTCGCTTCTGCCAGTCATGATAAATCGGTCAAAATCTGGAAATGAGCTTTGCACTTTGCACGCACCAGCCATGATAATTAATATCAGCTATGTCACAGCACCAGTCACAGAAGTTCGTACTTGTTTTTTCTTCAACATGAAGAGCATTGCACGCACAGACCTCGTTTTCCTCCATCTTCTGCGTGATTCACTCTTCTCTTGAAGCGTTTGGCAAATGCAGCTCAGGCTCATCAATAAAAAGTGACTCAAACTTGCACCTCACTTATGCACAACATTATTCTTTATCAAGACAATTGGAAGATGCTTCAATTGAAAGAAGCTAGGCTGTAGTTATTCATCAGTTTGTATGCAAGAAAATTTCGTATATACATGCATATACACATTTTCATGTGAACTGAAGCCTTTAGTTAATTTTTCTAGCTTGCATCACTTGATCTCTCCGGCATTAATTTTGCTTTCCGACAATAGTCTAAATATCTGTTATAGCGGAAGCAAACGAATGTAAGAAAGAACACAGATTTATGTGGTTCACTAACGCGAGTTAGTTACGATCACGGCAGAAGGAGAACAAATTTATTTATCTTAAGGAAATCAGATCACAGAATACAGAATTTCTGCCCCACTACGTTAAGCCTAACCTACAGGATAGAACTAGATTTCATTCACACCTCTATTAGCTAATAACCTAGAGTGTGTGTGTGTGTGTGTGTGTGTGTGTGTGTGTGTGTGTGTATATATATATAGCCTAACAGAGTCTTGAATACCAGAGGAATCTCATACCCAAACTTCTGAGGAATCCTAAACCGGAATGACTGAGGAATCCCTATTCCTTACGGAATCCTAATCCTGATGAAATCCTGAGTAGCAGTTCTACTCGCCAAAGACTTACTCGCCAAAGTCTCCTTCTCGTCAAAGACGTTTGTCTTAGCGAGACCCGCGTATGCCAATGCCATAACTGATTCAAGGCATATTCTAACAAATCTCCACCTTGATTTGAATCCTCTCCCAGATAACCAGATGTACTAGACTCTCCTCTGCCCCAAATGTTGCCCTCTCTCAGAGAATGACCCAGATGTTGCCCCCACGGGCAACTAACAACTTATAATATTGAGCAAGTCCAAATAATGTTGAAACTTGCTATGTTGAACCGGTTTGGTGAACATGTCTGCTGGATTATCAGCAGTACCCACTTTGTTCACCCTGATTCTCTTCTCACTCCTTAGAAAATGATACCTGACATCGATGTGTTTAGTCCTCTCATGATGAACTTGATCCTTGGCTAAACAGATTGCACTCAGACTATCACAATACACTATAGCCTGATCGTGATGTAGACCTAAGTCACTAACCAGTCATTTCAACTAGATTCCCTCTTTGGCTGCTTCTATCAATGTCATATACTCTGCTTCAGTAGTAGACAAAGTCACTGAAGGCTGCATAGTAGCTTTCTAACTAACAACAGAACCACCAAGAGTGAAAACATAACCAGTCATACATCTTCTACCGTCAACATCTCCAGCATAATCTGAATCTAAATAATCTTTTACTAAACACTATGTATCACCTCCATAAATGAGACCAACATCTGATGTACCTCTAAGGTAACGAAAGATCCTCTTCACAGCTTGTCAATGCTCATTTTCAGGCTCACCCATAAACCTACTGACAACACTGACAGCATGTGCAAGATCAAGTCTAGTGCAGATCATAGCATACATCAAGCTTCCTACTGCACTACCATAGGGAACTTGAGACATATACTCCTTCTGCTCAGCAGATTTAGGTGCAAACGTAGTAGACAAATGAATGTTTGCTGCACTTGGAGTATTTAAGGATTTTGCTGTAGACATGTCAAACCTTGACAATATCTTCTGAATATAATCCTTCTGTGATAAGAACAACCTTTTTCTAAAATTTTCATTCCAGTAGATCTCCATTCCTAAAATTTTCCTAGCTGCACCCAAATCCTTCATCTCAAACTCAGTACTGAGAAGACCCTTCAACTTCTAAATCTCTGACTTGTTCTCTGCAGCTATCAACATATCGTCTACATACTGAACCAGATAAATGAGAGACTCATTTGTTACCTTGTTGTAATAGACACAACAATCATATGGACTCCTGACGTAGCTATTCTCATATGTTGGTCTCATTGAGTTAGAGTTTAAAATTTTCTTTTTTATAATTGGTGATTCTCAAATTAGAGATTTAGGGCTAGTTGGTTTACTCGGTTAGATTTTTTTGGGGTGCTTTTGTATTGATTCTTAGTTTCATATTCGTCAAAATATTATATTTTTCTATGTTTATTATTGATGGATCAATTCATCAATGAAGAGATATTATCTTTTTCTTTGTTGATTATCACTTAAATGTCTGTTTTGTTAATTTATTAGGAAGTGCCAACAAACAGAGATGCCTTCACCTTCAATATGAACTACCCATTAGAATCTCTGTTGAAAGAGAACAAATAGAAATTTTAAAGTCGTTAGCTTACAACATACCATACCAATCACATGACATGTTGAACAGGCAAGCGAACCTTTACAGGCTCCTGCATGGTCGTAAAAAAAAAAAATTAGATATCTGCAAGTATATAAGTTTACAACTAAGAAGCTTACTTTCATAGACATGCAATAAACTACAATAATATCAGTTGAAACATGCACGTAATCGTTAAACATAAGAAAGTAACAAACCATAGTCAGGGACAACAACATACTCGGGTTGAAACATGCATGTAATCGTTAAACATAAGTAACAAATCATAGCCAGGGACAACATATCCAGAATTAGAGGGACGAGCAGATAATAAACAAGACCAGAATCAGAATATTGCCTTCGAGTTCTATATCATTTTCATGAGCAGCTTCTAGCATAGACATCCCAACAGGAACTTTAATCTCTATTTCCTCTCCATCCTTGTCAACAAATGTAACAGATATCCTGCAAATAACTCATAGGTATGGGAGAAACAGAATGAGCCTCGATGGAAATCTAGTTTCAAAAGAATGTGAGAGCCAGGCATCTAACTACATTTCCTACTATTTTTCTGAATCTCTGAATCCATTGACAAGCATTTTTCCCAATTACAAGTTTACAACCATTTAATGCAAGAGACCTCACTTTTCTTTCTGTTCAGTTCCTTCCTCCGTATTAGCCGTAGTGGTAGAGAAGTGAAGATGCTTCTGAGAGATAACTCCCGTGAAAAGTTCGGTTACAGACTGTTGATTGTACTGCGTCAGAAAATGAGGGAAACAACTGTCAGAAAATGGGAACAAATACGATGCAAGTTTATTATAAATAAAAGAATATGCCAAAGCTATTCCAAATTTCATGTTAATCATCTTCAAGCCATGTCAAAGAACAATTGCCTTATTAATTATTGTATTTCTACTCAAAGACCATCACAGATTTTGGTAGAAATAATTATCATGTTTTTTCTTATTACTTTCATTTTCTCGTCTTATTCATCTCGATGTTCAATCCGCACAAAAATATATATTCAAAACATATTCATATATCAATGATAACAATATATTAAATTTTTTTATATATTAATTATTCTCAATTTAATGCTCATCTTAGCCCGGCCCATAGAGGCAGGCCCCGCCCGACCTTTTTAGCTTCATTGGCCTAACTTTAATGGGCGGACTTAAGCTTCTAAATTGTGGCATCGGCCTAACCTAGCCCAACCTCGTTATGTTTAACCGTTGACCAAATTCAGGCCAATCCTAAGCCTTAAATTTATGGCCGAGGCCGCCCAACCCATGATGAATCCTAATTAGACTTGTATACACAAACCAGAGCATTTTTCATCTTCTGTCTGTGGAATTGTAGTGTGAGCAAAATTTCAACATATACAAATAGAGAAACTTCACATCATAGGAGGATTATAATTATTGCCATACCTCTGTTGTAGATTAATCTCCAAAGATTGCAACTCTCTCTCCTTGACGAAGCAAGAGGTTTCTGCATCAATAACATAAATGACAGTCAAAGGTATCAACTTTGACTGTTCATATAATTGTAACATTTGAGATAATGGTCATGAAAAGCTTATTGGAAAGGCTCTAGGTTTAATGGGAAATATTCAACCCAACCTAAACAGCCAGTCAACTTCATTGAGTGGAATCAGAATAGGGGTGGCCTTTACCTGCAAAAGGTCACCGGTGCCTACATCGGCCTGAGTACATGTGTCCAACGAGCATTATTAAACAGAGAACTAGAGCTGACTGAGCATTGAAAGATACAACTTCTAGATTCATATAGTAGAGAGATGAGGCCAAATCGAACCAAGGAATACTCGTAACAAATAACTACTACAACATGACTGCCTCAATCTATTGTTCAATGCACTTGAGCTAGGTACTGATAATTTAATTACTTTGGGACTAACGTCCGCTGAAGTGACCTTGAAGCATCCCTTACATGGTACAACTGCTCCATCAGATAGATCCTCATCTGGATGAGCATTTGTAGAAAAATTATACATGACAATCAGCAATTAGACATAGAGATAACATTGGTAAGAGTATAAAACTCCAAAAGACATACCATATACAAAGTTATTAGCATCTCTTCTTTGGCGATATAACAATGGACCATTATAATTACGCTCAGGTTGATGCTGCGATTGTGAATGATCCCTTCAAGAACATATATAAAATGTGTCAATTCCATGCAGCAGACAGAACAATAATCTTGAATATATTTTGAAGGTCTTAAAATATTACATATACTAGGAAATCTATCATTTGAGACCAACTGCTTTCATATTTAGTCAAAATGCCATGTAAGGGGGGTTAAGGATTATAGAAGAAAAACTACATAAGGTCTATGATGCCATGTAATGAACCACTCATGAACTTTTTATGCTCAGATATATCATGATGTGTGGCACTTGTTCTATTTTCTTGAATAATAGCTGTAGGACTTGTTGAACTCCCATCCTCCTCTATTACATCAAAACAGCCTCTGTGTAGGAAACACAAGTTCTTACATAAGCAATTGGATACGACATTTAAGTCTTGTATCATAATGTTAGGGAAGCTCAACAAAAAAAGAACATCTATGAGATATGGCTAACAATAATCTACACACACGATCTGCCCAGAATATTATCTGAGATCACAAAACTGAAAAAGTCATACTTGAGTGCTTGAAGAGGTTTAATCAGAAATGAGGCAAGTGAGCCGTCCAAATCATGAAGGTCGTCAAAGCCATCCTGGAGGGGCAGATGACAAACATATGAGATAATATTCAAGTCAATAATAGAACAATGACTTCAATTTCAACCAAAGAGCCAGAGCATAAGTTTCGTTGGAGACATGGTGGAACACACTATCATCTGCTCATTCTCGAATGTGAACGATCGCCTTCCGATTCAACTTTTTTCGGTCTACATCACCCATGGTGTCCAGCTTTGCTTGCGCTCCTTCAATGGGCTCATGTAAATCCTTACAGTAGATAAAATCTTCCATTCTTGGCTTCCATGTAATCTAATTTGAGTGACTTGAGCCTTCCATTCTAACAAACACAACCCAAATGCTCTGATACCACTGTTGGGTAAAACAGTAGAATGGAAATAATAACTCAAATCACAAAATGGAAAAGTTATGCAAGGAAATAAAAGAGTACAATGTTTTAGGATAAACGGTAAAGTATAGAGATTGTGGAAGCAATCGGTGTGTACATTTTCATTGATAATAAGAAGCTCTTTCATATAGGAGAGTACATGGAGTTACATATGGTAAGAATCCTAATACATCACTAAATAGGATTCTCTCTTTTATTCTATATATATTCTACCATAACTAGAAACATGCATAATAAGGTAAATATCATTCAACACTCCCCCTTGTGCCGATTATGGTAGATGGTACTTCTTCAATGCTTCCTTGATACCTCATTAAAAACTTTGACAAGCCAAAAACCTTTGCAGGAGAAAAAGTGATATTGCCAAGTAAAAATAGTGCAAGTCATCGTAGACGATGATATGACACTTAACTATGTTTCCTCATTAAAATCTTGCTGAGTAATAAAAACCCTTTGGGATAAAAACAAACCTTAGTCAAGGAAAAAGAATACAACGTGTCCTTCAAATTTTAGAAACGCTCATGTGAAAGACAGACTCCCTCTGAAGTCTGCATCTCCCCCTGATATCAACATCTAGGATAACTTGAATAAGCTGAGCAACCCTATGTTCTTCATATGCTTCTCCAATGTGGAATTTGGCCAATGACTTGGAAAGTCTGCCACATTATCCTCAAATCAAACTTGGTCAACCATGATCTTGAGGAATTGTTATTGTTTGCTGACTATAGAATAATTTATGCGATATATGTTTGGTATTGCCGCCCTACATGTAATCTAGCTTCATCACCTTGATGCAAGCAACATTATCCTTATAATGCATTTAGGTTCATCAGTGGTGATTCAAAATTACTTGATCTTTGATATGTGCACTTATGGATCTCAACCATATGCACTCCATACCAACTTCATGTTAGATCAACAATCTCAACATGGTTCAAAGATGTAGCGACAAGAGTCTGCTCTCTAAACTTCAAGATATTATAGTGTTACCCATGGTAAAGACATAACCAACTTGGGAACCACTTTTGTGTGGATCAGAGAGATATCTAACTTCAGCAAAACTTGCCAACACATCACAATGATTGTTGGTGTAAGGGGTGAATGGAAAATAGTCACTACAGTTTTTGTGGTGTCTTTACTTCCATCACCACTCTCTTTGTGGTCTCTCTGTAGGGATAAATCAAACCCATATCTTTCATACTCTTTAATACTAAAAGATTTTCTCTCGATCCAAACCATTCCAAATAGCATTGCGTAGGCGCATAGCTACATCTAGCTATCAAGTTCAATAATGATGAGAAGCTAAGTCTTGTGTATTATGTTAAGTACACTCTTGTACTTAGATTATGCACTTTAGCCTTTAACACGTCTTCGCCATCATCCCTTGGAAGAAAACGGGTCCCTCTAAGGGTCAAGACTATAGCAGATCATGAGAGTACTCATAGACTTCACTTTATCATCTTAAAGTAAACATATCTTAAAGTATAAGCCGATTGATGGAAAATCTCATCATTACGGTGCTCGAGTCCTAGTTCGAGACAACATTGTGTCTTCCCAAGATCTATTATCTCAAATTCGGATTTCAAACTCTTTGCAAATCTTGAACTTATCATATACATGAACACGCATGGGCATATCCCTTCCCAATCAAGTAGTCTCTTGGTGAGCATTTCAATCTCATTTCAAACGCGCTCTTTGGTCTAGAGCCACTTGATTTGGGTACATGAAGTCAATCTGAGACATTCATATCTATCTCTTATTCTAGATCCCCATCGAGATACGTCATGACCACGATTATAAGTTACATGTTAAGTTTTTCGGAAACTACCAAAATGACAAGGTGGTGGAGTGCAATGACATCCATTACAAGAGAATTTGTCTCACAATAGTTGATTGCCAAAGCGTTGTGAGAAGCCTTGCGCCATAAGGCAAGTATAATCTCTTTATTCTCATCACGCTTTCTAACAAAGACCCATTTCCATAGGCTTTACACTTGGGTGTGTCGGCATCACCAACCCAACGACCTTTCTCTTTGTTAGTGAACATAATTCAATCTGGATCACTTCTTTCCATATAGGCCAATTGCTACAATGTTTGTGCGTTTAAACGTAGATATGTTTGATAAGTCTCAAAATTCCATGTTCTCATGTACACTAGTGTAATTTGTACTTTGTAGAGATCTCTATATTATGAGTAATTGGTTTTAACATTAAGGCGTCCCTCAATGATAACCATACGATGGAATTGAGTATTAATGATTAATGGATCATATTGTGCCAAATTCGCTCCCTTCCTTGGACGAGTATTTATCAAACTTTTGGGTATTCTACGCTCTCCAGCAGAACCCATGGCCTGTGACGATACTGTGCCACTTTGTGACATTACCATGCCACATTCCATGGTGGCAGCGCCATAACCAACTTCTTTTTGGTGGCGCCATGTCCTCTTAAAGGGACATAAATCCTTACAGGCATATTTACAACAAGTATATGTGATCTCGTCACTTTAACGATACTAGAAAATGCATCAGGTATCGAATCTGTTACGTTATATCATTTGGGGATCATGATGAGACATAGTGAGGATACGACCCTTCCTGTTCCTATTGAACATGTTAGCTCTTATCTCCCCCTAACGATGGGAAGACTGTCTCATCAAAGTGACATCCGCAAAACTAGCGGTAAAGATATCGCCTATCAAGGTTCTCATAGCGGATTATAGTTGAAGACTCATGTCCAACATATATATTCTTTCATCTCAATTGACCCATCATAATGTGCTATGGCAGAGCAATTTTGGCACATATATGCGTAAGTGTGAGACATTATCTTCGCACACAGTCACTAGCTACGCTAAACAAGGTTGAGTGATGGTGTATCGTAGACGATGTAGTATAGCTGCATACGATATTGCATAACCCTAAGCAGAAAATATTAGTGCGCATCACTAATGTCCAAGCTACCATCGTAGTCATTTTCTGCGAGACTATTTGGGTTTGTTCATGAAAGTATGATACCAATATCAAATCTCAATGATGTACAATATTAGTCATCGAAAATTTTCGATGTAAACTCTCTAGCATTATTAAGTCGAATCGACTATAAATATGATGATTCAGGTAGTGAGCCTGCAGTCATATGATTTGAGCTAGAAGTTTGAGCAGCATTACAAGTGGACGATAGCATGACACATGACTACTGTGTCTGCGTTATAACCAACACCTCAAAACATCTTAGTGGTTCGCTAATCGGTTAAATCGTTTCATAGAATCACCTTAGATTCAATATAGTGAGAATATATGTGTCCTTTGTATATGATGGTCTCAATCATAATCTCTTATATGAATAGTCTTTGTAATAACGAGTGATGAGCCGTTGAAAATAACCAATAAGGATTTTTGTTGAGGCTTGGAGTCTCCATGGACTCGGGAAGTAGAATAGGAGACTAGCACGCCATCCTCGATGTCTAATTTTCTTCTCTTGGGGGAAGAGGCGTCGATCACTAGTCGATGTTTGGACGATGGAGCCACCACTGAATGGTGCCCAACTCCAATCTCTTATGAACCAACTCTGGTTCTTGATTCTTTTCACTCAAAAGAAGGGATGTCCAATTGACTTTCACAAAATTTGGATCATCATATCACGACCTAGATATCTCAGTCTGTTGTGTCAAAGCCTTATATGTGTCTGAATCCTATAAGTCATCTCTCGTGACATGATTTGATTCTACAACTCTCTTTTAGTTATCTTACATAGCCCATTTGGCTGACACATAAGTTTTTCTAATATTCAGATTATACAACAATCATTAGAGATAATACAAAGGAACTCATGTTCATTCTATCTTGAAAATTGTTGGCATAGATGATGAGAAGACCTCTGTCTATTCTCATCATATAGAAACATAATTGACAAGGCACAAAGTCGATATAAGTTGTCTATGTCATAACGTAGTATATGTAATTCCCGCTTCAATGAGAAATTCAAAGTTCTTGGGGGAAATACTTGCAAAGAAACAAGTCTTGCATGAGAGAAAACCGAAAAATAACTAAAAAATTCGGTTTATGGGGATAGGCTTTGATCCATTGAAGATTTAGCCTTTAATCCATCAAAGGTCCCTCTCAGGTTGTGCCTCGATCCATCGAGGTTTAGCCTTTGATCCATCAAAGGTCCTTCTCGGGTAGTGCTCTCGACCGAGACTAGTTGGACCTCCGTGTACTTAAACAGGCATATCTTTGTCTAAAAAATAGCTTTTGACAATACAGATGAAGTTCTGAAAACTAGACATCTATAGATTTCCAACTATATATTATTCATAAGCTGATTAATTGTGAGTCAATCCCAGTTTTGTGTCAAATTCAAATGATCTGCACAGCCGATTATGTTATGTCTCTTTCTAACATTTGTCGAGAAAAATTGACATAACTTTTTCTAGAAAATAGGTTTCGACGATCTGGACATAGTTCTAAAAACTAGATATCCGTATCTTTCTAACCATATGCTATTTATATGTTGGTTCATTCTGAAAAAAATCTCAGTTTATCGTCGAAATGGACTGATCTGCAGAGCATATTTTGTTATACCCTGTTTCTGACATTTGTCCCGTAAAACGGGGATAACTCTTTCTAGAAATTAGCTATCGACAATCTGGAAGTAGTTATGAAAACTAAACATCCGTATATTTTCAACCATATATCACTCATATGCTGAATATTTCTGAAAACTTCCCAGTTTATCGTCTAAGCTGGCTGTTCTGCAGAACAGAGTCAGTTTTCTGTTTTGTTATGATTTTCAGGGATTTTAGCACTTTTAGCTTATCCCATTTGATACGAGGACGAATTTGTTAGTCTACTGGCCATCTATAATTATTTTGGTAGCTCTTTTTACTCATGACTAGGCGAAGAGAGATCAATGTGGGTGGGGCACAAGGTCCGCTCAAATACCTTTATCAAAAATCTCTTTTTTTAGATATCACAAGATACTAAGGTGAGCTCTAGTAGACAATAAATTTATAACAACCACAAGATATGTAAGTGATATAGAAAACGTAGACAAGCCTGTTATTAATAAGTCAATGCAATGGTACATTGATTAATAAGCCAGCATGATACATCAAAGTTTGCTAATCCAAAGTAATTGACCAACATTGTCAAACATAATACTTAGGCACACACGCATTTTTACATGGAAAACATAAAGCTCTAATCAATATTCGGTATCTCTTTAATCGAGTCTCTGCCTTGAAGTGTGCTATGTTGAGATTTGCATTAGCTCTATCTCCATCTTTTGTTTCTTTGTTTATTTGATCCTTAAAATTCACAAAATCTGAGCACGCTGGTTTGTCGAATTGCTGCCGAATTATTGGTGTGCCAGAATACAACAAAATTTTGTAGACCCAAACTAGACACGTATATGAACACTTCTGAAATTGTCATAATTTTTTAAGACATGTAGCTAGGTCAAATAATTTGTACAATAGTACCCAAAAAATAGTTCTGAAAACTGATGTGTTCTAGGATCAAGTAGATTCAGATTGGGTTGTTTGAATGTGGCGATGATGATCTTGGCAATCCATAGATTCCTCACATCTTTTGCCCATCAAGGGTATTCAACACCTATTGACCAAAAACTTCCAAAATCAATCTTCTCAAACATCTTGAGCATAAAGAACTCGTTTGATTCGAGAAACATCATGCGTCTTATCCTTGCCTCTTTTGACATTGGTACCTCAGCCACATGGCTTTCTTGGTCACCACGACATTTATGGCTGGCACTTCCTCTATCGTGGTCATCAATGATGACTTTCTTACGCCAACTTATGGCGACTTTCCTTGTGTGGGCGGTTGTAGAGACCAAAAATATCTCATCAAAATTTCTTGAACTTAAGGGTTCCGCTCCTTACCCCCGCTCTTTGGTGCGCTTCATAATTCACATTGTGAGCTCGTTTAGTTCCCATCTTGCCTTAAATTATGATTATGTAGAGAATTTTCTCGATCAAATCTTGCTCCTCGACTGCATTCTGCATAATTAGAGCATGGATCTAAGATTAAGCATCTTTTTAGTTTATTGATGCTATATGCTCGAAATCGAAAAACCACATGTTAATTCTCTTCTCTTTTAGATCCGGAGTAAGGTGTCAGATGCACTTTTGCATATCAAACACCATGAGTAAACAAAAGATATATTAGTTTCGCAGTCGCAAAAGATGTCCTCGACAACTCATTTGTTTTCCGATATAATATTTGGATTAGACATTTACTTTGATGTATATGGTCTTACGAACTCTCTTTTTTCATTTAATCGATGAATTTATGAACACTCTTTGTTCAATTGATTTTTTGAACTCTCTTTGTTCATGATGAACGCTTCAATTAGTTCATCTAAGAATTCTGTTTGTTCCACGGAACTCTTTTTGTTTCAAATTCCCACCTTCAAGAAAGGTGGGGGGTAGAAATGAGGGATGGGATGTTATCCCAAAATCCCTAAAAAAAATTCAAAATCCCAAAAGAGTAGGTTATTTAAATTTAAATTCAAGTTGTGTTCATAGAAAACTTACTTGAGATTATTACAGAACAATTTTCATCTTCTTGTTTTTGTTCTCCTCCTTAAGATGAGCGCACAGGATTAGAGTCTCATGCTGATAACGTGTTTTAAGATAAACGGTAAAGTATAGAGATTGTGGAAGCAATCGGTGTGTAACTTTTCATTGATAATAAGAAGCTCTTTTATATAGGAGAGTACATGGAGTTACATATGGTAAGAATCCTAATACTCATTAAATAAGATTCTCTCATTTATTCTATACATATTCTACCATAACTAGGAACACAGATAATAAGATAACTATCCTTCAATAAAAGGAATAGAGAACATCAATTATAACGTAGTTCGGCAAGGTGCTTACGTCCATAGGGCAACAATAACAAGAACCTCCATAATCAAATATATGAGTTCAAGAGATAGACAACTTCAAGAGCACCACTTAAAGGAAATACTCTCTCACACTTGTTTTGCTCCCTAACCACTATGACGCTCTCAACTTGGAGTGGAAACTCTCTACTTAGAGTAAGATGATTTTTCTTCGATGGGATAATGGAATGAGCAAATGACTTCTCCTTATATAGGGTAAGGATGAGCCATCTAGATCTTCACTAATGCCCTCCACCATAAATGTAGCTTCATGAACCTTCTAGGATTCCACTATTCTTGAGAGACTTAAGAGTCCTTAACCATTTTATTTATTTTTCTATATTTATTTATTTGGAAATTTTAACACACAATTCGTCCAATTAAAATGTAAAAGTTGAATGTGACGATCAAATGGTCAATCATATTTGATTGAGCTGATTTTTTATAAGCATGATCCTTGAACAATAACCTACTCTCACACTTGTTTTGCTCCCTAACCACTATGACGCTCTCAACTTGGAGTGGAAACTCTCTTCACTCTCTACTTAGAGTAAGATGATCTTTCTTCGATGGGATAATGGAATGAGCAAATGACTTCTCCTTATATAGGGTAAGGATGAGCCATCTAGATCTTCACTAATGCCCTCCACCATAAATGTAGCTTCATGAACCTTCTATGTTCATGAACCTTCTAGGATTCCACTATTCTTGAGAGACTTAAGAGTTCTTAACCATTTTATTTATTTTTCTATATTTATTTATTTGGAAATTTTAACACACAATTCGTCCAATAAAATGTAAAAGTTGAATGTGACGATCAAATGGTCAATCATATTTGATTGAGCTGATTTTTTATAAGCATGATTCTTGAACAGTAACCTACTAACCTATACAATGAGCGGTTTAAATTGTAGAGCAACTTTATCAATGTTGTGAAAATCAAAACTTCACAAAAGCAGAGTTCTGTTCTGGACAGGAACTATATACACACACACTATGAAAGAGACTTCTCCCCAAGTATGATTGGAAGAGCATGTTTGGGAGTCCTAAGAACACCTGAGTTTACTTCCAGCAACATTTTAATAACCTGTTTACATACATGGCTTAAACAAGAGAAAATTCCAGCTTACCCTTTTCCTAGTCGTACTTTACATTTTTGTAAGGTCTTCTGTAACATTAGTTGATGAACGTAAAGTATTTCTGACCTAATTCTCCAGCTACAACGAAATAAGAAATTTTCGTACACTAGTTAAGCTCAGAATCTGGAATTGGAAACAACATGTCAAACAGTAAAGATAGGATCTGGAGCTGCCACCATTCAGACACCTATCTCAAATCGAATGTTTATTATGGTAGAATTGCCCATATATATTATATATATTCCAAGAACATTTGTTATCGCCTACATACTAACTATTGAGAGTTTGAGACATATTCATGGCCTAACTCTTTTGCATTGCTGAATTCTTTATGCAAAACCATCAAATCCTTTGTCAAAATTGGCAGGGGTGAAAATCCCTCCTTTCAATCAACTAATAGTGGTCGCTGTCAATGCCCAAATTGAAAGACCAAGGCCGGAATCTTCCTGCACTTGCTTGTGGCCATGTATCATAGCTCCAATGACTGCAAGTTTATCATTGTAAAGAAAACACAGCATTAGCATCCCCAAGTTTACTTGTACAAAACAATATAGTTCAGAGGCAATGATTTGGAAAAAGATATATTACATATACGACGAAAGAGATTTTCTCCCCAAGTAAAGTTGGAAGAGCATGTTTGGGAGTCCTAACAACAATGTGAGTTTACTTCCAGCAACATATGAATAACCAGTTTACATGCATGGCTTAAACAAGACAAAATCCCAGCTTAGTCTTTTTCTAGTACTCATTTACATCTTTTTACAGTCTTCTGTAACATTAGTTGATGAACATAAACCATTTCTGTCCTAATTCTCTAGCTACAATGAAAGAGAACATAAACGTATAGAAATTTATGTACACTAGTTAAGCTCAATTTCTGGAATTGGTAACAACATGTCAAACTTCAAACTGTAAAGATAGGATTTAGAGCACAACCTCATACTATATGCAAAACTAGCTGCCACCATTCAGACACTTATTTCAACTCGAATGTTCCCAAAAGTACTCATACATCCTGGAAACCAAGTTTGCCTTCATACACACTCCACAGCTGAGGCAATTGGCTCAGATATTTGGTCACAAACCTCTCCAAGAATCGCTTCTCTGCTGGCAACACCGCATAAGACAAACTAATGTTCTCATCCACCAAACCTTTCGACATCAAAACTTTCATAACCGAACACCTTGGAATGATCCTCCTCTCCAAACTGAAGCACAGAATAATAGGACATATGGGAATCAATGTGGCAGACCATCCCATCTTGTTCACCAGAAAATCCATTGTCTGCATTATTTTCTTCTCAGACAAAATCATACACTGAGGGCACTTCTTAAAAGCAGAGACAACATCATCATCAGACCATCCCCAACACCTCTTGTAAATCTCTCGATTCCGATTCCATATGGCCCTACTGCTCTTCCCACACAATGCTCTTAGCGCGGTAACGAAAGTCGACTTCTTGATATCAAATCCCATCTCCTTGACCTCACTCACAAGCTCAGCAAACTCTTGATGATTGTGCATCAACACTTGCGTGTCATGAGCAAGCAGCAATGAAATGCAAGTCTTGGGCATACCCAACTCCCTCAAAAGCTCAATATTAGGCATCACATTCCTGGAATGATTCTCCAAGAACATCCAAGACCTGCGCTTCAAAACAGCCACCACATTCTCCTGAGAAATCAAATTCCTCAAAAAATTATAAGATGGCACAATCTGATTCTCCAAGCTTCTTGACAATAAATGTGGATTGAAAGTCAGAACCCTAGCAAGGTCCTCCCTTGAAAGCCCAACAGAGCTGAAAAACTCAATCTTGGGGGACAGAGTCTTCTTAGGATCAGCTACAAGAACTCTTGGGTGGGACCTCACAAGCTTTGATATCTGAGTCTCAGAGAGACCATGGCTGCTCAAAAGAGCCAGAACAGAGTCTGCTCCTTGTGAGTTGTTGTTTTGAAGCTCCACCTTTGTAGATGCTGAGATTGCATCTTCTGGGCTTAACCCACATGACTCTATGAGGTAAGTCACTGTGAAATTCTCTTGCTTTTGAATCTTAACAGAAATCTTGGATGGTTTTAAATTTCCAAGACTCAAACTTTTCTGGGTAATAGTCTTGGAAGGAATCACATTACTACAAGAAACTAATGGATGATAATAGCTCAACAATCTGAGCTGCACCATCATCTTTGTTTGGTCAATCTCCAAATTTGACTAAACCTTCTTATTTGGTTCTGGGTTTTAGTAAAGTTACAACCTTTAAAGTCTTTAACTAATATTCGGTCCAACAAGAAAAGACTAAAGACATAGCATAGACAGACAGTACTATTCTCACGCGCAGGATGTGCACGCGCCACTGTGGAGTAGGCACCCACTTACCGACCAAGGCAGTTGGAGTTGGGTCCCTAAGTCAGGTGGATGGGGTCAGCGCGTGAGGTTTGAACGGCGGGGGACATGTTTCAATTTGTTACAATGATGATGATGATGGATGAAGAAGCGGAGAGCTATAGGTAAAAGAAAAGGGTCCATATTTCAGCCTTCAACATTTGTTGCTTTTGCTTTTCAAAAAGCAAAACACAACACAACACAGCTCAACACACAACTGAGGCTCCTTTAGATTCTTATTCTTCTTCTTCTTCTTCTTCTTCAGTCTCTTTGTTCTGTCTGGGTCTTGTGTCTCCTTCCCACATACACTTTAGAGCAGCAAGAAAAAAACCAAGGAGGATCGCTTAGAAGTCTTAGCCTCCTCATCACACATTTGCTTTGGTTCAGATTATGATCTGTAAGTTCAGTTTTATACACTTTGAAGCTGCATTTAGTTGTGTCTGTGTTTTTTTTATATATGTTTTGGGTTATCAATCATCTGGTTTTCATTTCATGCACTGAGTTCTGGAAGTGTTTGATTTTAGCTGCACTGAATGTGAGTTGCACGTGTTGCTTTTGATATTGAGTTTTTCTGGGTGGCTCTTCTTTTCTGAGCTTCGTAGTGCATAGTGATTAGCATAGTGTTTCTACTTTACTGAATTTTTATTCAGAAATTTTTATGCTGTTTGGTGAAGGATGTGTGTTTTATGGAGAAGCTTTGAAATGTAGGTTAGAAATAGTAATAGATGGTTGTTGTGGGTAAATGGGTATTGAGCTATATGTGGCTTTGTCATCACAGATGCAAAGACTGTGTGATCTGAGATGAATGGATGAGTAGATATCGTGCTGTCATTTTCTCATTTTGGTCGGATATTGAACATGTGTAAATCTTTTGTTATACTCAATAATTTCTGTTGGTGGTTCTTTTTAAGAAGATCTGGCAATTGTTTATGGTGTAGAGCTCTTAAGTTTATTTTGGCTTCAACAGAGACTAATATCTGAGGAAATGACGAAGATAAGTCCTGAATTCGAAGAGAGTATCGCATCAGAAGGAGTTCTCTCCGTTTCAGCTGACATTAGCTTCATTTCTAATGGTTTTCCAAAGTATAAATTAGGACCTGATAATCAAATAGTGGACGAGCCAAAGGGAGATAGCGATGGTCCAACCGTGAAAGAGATAGTTGAAGAGGAAACAACCCAACTGTCAGAGCAGCATAAACGTCTCTCAGTTCGTGACCTTGCCAGTAAATTTGACAAGAACTTGGCTGCTGCTGCCAAATTGTCTGATGAGGTCTCCTACATTTTCATTCCTTTCCTTTATAGATGCTATAAATAGTATTCATTTTATCCTTCTAACGATGCAATGCTCAAATAATTTGTACAACTTAACATTGATAAATTACCTTTCACATTCATCACTGCAGATAGCAGTAATTTATATGACAAACAATTGGTACTTTTTGTATTTTGAACAAAAAATAATAATCAAACAGGCAAAGATTCGAGAAGTGGCTTCTTTGGAGGGACATGTTCTTTTGAAGAAGCTTAGAGATGCATTGGAGTACTTGAGAGGGCTTTTAGCTGGGAAGAACAAGGAGGATGTAGAGGAAGCTATTTCTATGGTTAGTTTTCCATGAAGTTTTGAATTGCTTTACTAGCTCATATCAGCCGAAAAATGCACTTGGACTATAAACTTGCTTTACTATCAATGAAGTATAGTCTTGTAAATGGTTAGGTTGAATATGTTATGTTTCTTCAAAAACCAATGTTAGCAAGATATAGTCTTGTGGTGGTACTTTTCACTTGGGTGAATGTTGTGCTGAACCAGCTTCATTTTTAGTTCTTTTTTCAAGAAATACATCACATGACTTCATGTCCTATGAATTCATATTAGTTCTATGAATATTAAGTTTCATTTTGATTTATTTCCCTTTGTTGTCTCATGATATGTCTTCTTTCATGCAGGTGGAAGCTTTAGCAGTTAAGTTGACTCAAAATGAAGGAGAATTGATTCAGGAGAAGACTGAAGTGAAAAAGCTGGCGAGCTTTCTGAAACAGGTACGCCTTTTGAATTTGCATATGTATCTTATAGACAATGATTTCTTTGTTAATTATTTCTAAAAATCCATGGAACCTGGAAACTCTTTCAGCTTAGAATAGTCTCCCAGGTGTACCTATATCATACTGATTCTATATATAAATATTGTACTACAAGAGAGTAAAATCGTTTCTAACTTTTGGTGGATTTTTCTGTACAGACTTCTGAAGATGCTAAAAAGCTGGTTAACCAAGAGAAATCGTTTGCTTGTGCTGAAATTGAAAGTGCAAGGGGAATAGTCAAGAGAATTGGGGAGGCTCTTGAAGAACGAAACAGAATGATAGAAAGTTCTAAAAGACAGGTTTGTATTCCTTATAGTTCTATTTATCCAACAGGATTTGTTACTTCTTTCACTGGTAATCAAGCTTGTATCGCTTAGTTAGATGAAGCTTCATTTGTGCATTCAATGTTGTTAAGATGCCTGTTTAGGGTGTAAGTGTTAGCCCTGATGTAACCTGTGGTTAACACTTAAAATTTGAAGTCTAACAGTTTGCCTTAAATGGAAACTGTGTACTTATAAGTCCTTCCATTCATCAATTGAGATGGGAAAACTTGGCCCACGACTAGAATCCCGCTCCTGCACACATGAGGTTTCAGTCATGGATGCGCTCACCCGAACAATCCTGCAATGCTAAAAATTGATTGTAGGATCTTACCTATATCGATCTTCCAATGGCTGCAGAACCGCTGGACTTGTGACCGGACCCATTTAATACCTTGTTGAGGGTTTTCCCCCATATTAGCTAAGTAGAAAAACATTGTCTTACAAAGTGAAGAGACAAACTCAATATGCTAAATATATTTGAAATGTAGATGGTTACTGGATAGCATAGTATTCGGTTAGGTGATGATTATCGATGAGTTCATATAACCTAATACATGGTGATCATTCAAAAAGAATGAAGTGACTGGAACTTATTGATCTTCAAAGTAGGAGATCTGGGTTTCTCTTTTTATGGCAGGATGCTTTTGATTGTATGTGTACCCCTTCATATAGCTTCAGTTTTCACCATCTTTTAATGACCAGAATCTGGAAATCACATCCGAGAAATCAATGATTAAAATCTTTACATTTAACTTTACATCAAGGGAACTGATGATCTCTTATTTTAATGTAGGATGTGAAGGAACTGACAGAGGTGGTTCAGGAAGCTAGGAGAATCAAATTGATGCATCAGCCGAGCAAAGTATTGTCCTATGGCTTGAACTTTTATTTTTTTCATAATGACTGGTTTATCAATTTGTTTCTTAGTGCTAGTTCCTTAATATGTCATATGTAAATTTATAGAAATTTCAAAAGCAAGGTGAATCAAATTTCCAGAGTTTACAATTTTGTATTTCTAGAATTGTAGCAGTTGTAGGAAAAAGAAAAACCCTTGGAGCATACATTCCCTGCTATATATATTGAATTTCCCCCTCATTTGTCAAAATTTTGTATATATGCAATGTTTGATGTCCGGGGTGTCTTTTTAGTAGTTTTGAACTACTATTTAGATTTGATAAAATTGTTCAGCTGGAATATATATAATTTTTTTTGGAATTCGCAAATGCATTCATCATTATATATTGCAACTAGAAAGGTTTTATTTTTCCATACAACAAGGAAAAACCGCCTCTTTCTTAACATTGTGACTCCACCTACCGTTATCATTTACTGTGCTAGTAATTTTCTGTGCTAGACTACTATTAGTGAACTTTTAAATCGTTCCAGAGCTCCTATTTAAACATGTATGTATGAGGCATTGTTTGTTAATATGAACGCCATTGATCTAATTAAAGCTACACTGGAAAGCATGTTCGGTTATTGAGATTAATATTTAGTCTTGGTGGAATGACCTCTAGGTGTTGGAAATGGAGCATGAGCTTCATGCATTACGAACGCAGATTCGGGAGAAATCCATTGTTTCAGTGAATCTTCAGAAAGAGGTTTGCACATTGAAGACTTTCTTCATTTTGTTGAAACTTTTACCTGGAGTACTTTTATATGTCAAATTCTATCTTGGTTTCGCTGACATTCTTTTGTACATTTGTCTATGAGATTAACACTCAAGTGGTTCTGAACTTTTGATTTAGTGAAACTTGAGTTCTAACTCTTTAAATTTTAGCACATAAACTAGGGGCAGAACCAATATTTTGCTTGAACCTGCTTTAGGAATGGCAAGCTTTCCTGAAGAACATCATCTAAGAGACCGACCTAGGGAGCCCCTGTAGGAGTTATATTGAGGCTCAGATGTTTAATGGAAAGAGCGACAAAAAAGATCTTTGAAATTGTCTTTTATTTCTGAGTAGAAATTTCTCACTTTATTATCAATTTTGGTATCATTATAGGTGTCTCTGTCGTAGCAAGTCCTATAAGTTCTTAACCTGCTCCTAAGACTCTGTATCCCGAGTGTTTGAGCCATTTAAAATTCTATTATTCTAGATTCTGAGAGCAAATTTTTCGGTTCAATACCAGATACAATTAGAAAGCTGTATTAAAGCAAATATTATCCATTCTTTCACTTCGTTACTGGTTCAGATTGTCGTAGTTTTTATTTGTTTCCTGTAATTGTTTGACAATATCTTATTATCTTTTTGTCTGTTTACTATTATTATTGTTACTGCCACTTCCAGAAGTTATGATTCATATTCTTAACTTAATTACTTATTCTCCCAGCTGGTAATGAACAAGAGAGCAGAGGAAAACAAATCTCGTTTATATGCTGTAGTTGGCTCTGAAACTCTGGGTTCATATCTCCGAATCCAAACTTGCTCAGAAAATTCTCCACCACTTTCAAAGTGTTCAATTCAGTGGTATCGTGTTTCACCAGATGGGAGCTGGAATGAAGTTATTTCAGGTATTCATGCAAGAATGTTATCAAATTTAAGCTCTTTCATATATATTTCATGCTGAAAGTCCTTGTTTGATCGAGTCAAATAATACAACTCTTAGCTTTACTATGAACAATGCGAGACATCCACGTCTGACCCTAGGAGGTTCCGTGTGCGCATGTGAGGATGAGATGCTTCTCCCTCACCGTAGTAATGAGACATTTACTCCAATTGTTATCTCACTACATTAACAAAGCTTTAACTTGTACAGACCTATATGTGTACCCCGCTGTAGTCCTGTAAGTTTACTCCCATGTTTAGTTTAAAATGAACATGAAAATAATTAACAGTATCTGAATCCTATTGATTTATTTATCGAAAAAAAAGGTTATCTGAATCCTGCTATTGGTGCTTATCTGATGTCTGTCTTATATGACTCAATTCTACTTCATCAGGTGCCAATAAATCAGTTTATGCTCCAGAGCCATTTGATGTTGGAAGAATCTTAGGAGCAGACATTATTTCCAATGGTCAGAAAGTGACAATAACGACTGCTGGTCCAATTGATCCTGGTTGGTTTCCTTTTTCTTTTCGTTTTTCCCGACCTCAGTGTTTTTGTTGATGTGTTCATATGATATTTATTTTTCTCATTGTAATATCAGTAGATCTTTTGATGTGCTCTGCCTTTGTGATACGTATATTAGAGAAAATGAAACAAAAATCTACTTATTTTAAACAGCTGCAGGACTTGAAAGCCACATAGACACTCTTCTGCGGAAATCTAACACGGAATTTCATGTAAGATCCTACCCTTTTGTTTTATTTCGGTCATCCATTCGCTGATTCTTGTTTTGCTGAAGTAGTTGCTGGATACATACCTAAATCAAGTGAAAACAAAAGTGTCATAGTCTTTTGGTTGCAAAGATGATCCAGATGTGTATTATGCTCTAATGGCCACAATTTATGGGCTATTTTTTTTATTCTAAAGGTGAATCTTATTTGTATACCTCGTAAGAATCTAGCTTGAAATTCTGTCTGAATCTGAAAGGCAGTAAAAGAAAGTGAAATGGGATGTTTTGTAGTCACTCGTTTCAATCTCCTAATTCAAACCGATAGCTTCTTTCTTAAGGTTTTGACTGAATATTGTCGGGTTGATCATTTTTACATCTCTCATTATGGTTACCATCAATGACAAAAATATACGTGAGGTATCTTAGCCCGACTTTTATTTAGTTCTTATTCAGCTTTCTAATTGATGAATATTTGTAGGTTGTTATTTCACAAATGAATGGGCGTGATCATTCTTCTCGTTCTGTTCACGTACTTCATGTGGGGAAGATGAGGATGAAGCTTTGTAGAGGATGGATTACAAAGTCTAGAGAAATTTACTCCTCGCCAATGCATGTAAGGGTCTATCATTTTGATCAAAGAGAGATTATCTACAAACTACCATACGCAGATGAACGCAGCATGATTTTGTATTGCAATCTGTGAAAAACATGATGCGATGACTCTTTCTTTGCATTATTACTTTCTATGACATTAGTTTGACAGCAGAAATGACTATTTACAATCAACTCTTTCCTATGCATGTGCTAGCTGTGTGGAGCTAGAGGTGATCTTGCTAATGTGTCTAAGGGAGTGTTTTGGCAAGCTAGGAAGGGTCTTTCATATGTATTAACATTTGAAACAGAGCGAGACAGAAACGCAGCAATACTACTTGCCAGGAAATATGCTTATGATTGCAATGTAAGTATCTCTACCGATTAATATCAACATCCATTGAAGCGAAATTGAATCCCTAAGTACGAAACTTAATGAAGAAATACTCAAATGACAGGTCATGCTTGCTGGACCAGATGATAGAGTGTAGATGGAAAGCCGACTTGAGTCTTGCGAATGTGTGTACAATGAGGTGTCGTAGATTTTACTAATGTTTGTGTGTATGTGTGACTGCATCGTCTGCATGTGTGTAATTTGTGTGGCGTGAATCATGATGAGAGAGTAAAATGGATGGTATAGTAATTGGGTTTTCCACTAATCTGGGTTGCATCATTTAGGCAGTGTTTTTGTTTTGCCTAATTAGCATCAGGGTTGTAACAAGTCTCTTTATTCTTTGGTTTTTGTTGTTGTAAAAGAGGTTGTAACAAGTTTTTCCTATTCATTATTAATTGGTTCTTTTTGTGGCTGATTTGCTTACATACAGATAGAACAATGTAGTTGGTTACCTAAGTACAATACTCCGGTGTAATAACGGAGGAGTCAGTAGTTAGTAGAACCGTTAAGTCTGTTAATAGAACAATTAAGGTTGTTAGGCTGGCACTAAGCACGTGTTGCTTATCCAGCTAGATATTAGCTGGCATTCTACACAATTCTGCATCTGTAGTACTATATAAAGGCTGTAAGAACATTTCGTTCGATTCTAAAGGCAATACAACAGTAAAGCTTTGGCTTGGTGCATACGAAAGCTCTCAATTCTGGTTAGAATTCTTGTTTACATTTCTTGCTTCAATCTGTAGAAATGTCTGTAATTCACCATGTTATCATGGTATCAGAGCTCTCATAGCTCCTGAGCTGCTTCCATTTCTGTTTCTGTACGGTATATTTGTTACGAATGAGATCTATTTGTTCTCAAAGTTAGGGTTTATCAAGATCGTTTTCGATTACAGATCTGTTGTGTATCGAGTCCAGGGGTTTTGAATCACATCACAAATTCACTTGAAGTATTCAAATCGGACAAGTTCTACTTCTATTCTGATGTCATGTGGTTTTGTTTCTTGAGCTTTACACTGTGATTCATGAGATTCGGTGCATTCTTACTTCAATATCTGATGTGATAGATAGTAAACTGTGAATTTGGAGTATATACATAGAGAAATTGAGAAACTGTGTGTAGTGAGATATATGTGTATGAAGAAATTGTGATGTGCACTATGTGTGTATTTTGAGCCTGAGAAGAACTGTGAGGAGCAATTTATGTGTGAACAGATTTGTGTAGTCTTTAAATGTGTTGAACTCTGTGGAGCTAAGAAGAGAGTGAATTTGATCTGTGAATTTTACAAAGTATTGGTGCATTCTTGATATTGAATAGTGAAATATGCATCTGCTTGTATAATATTGTCTGAGCAGAAATGGCAACTTCATCTACCACATCTGTTCAATCAACTGATAATGGTCAGTCATCTCGTGCACTGACACAAGCTGATGTAAATGCATTACTGAGCATGCTAACTGTCAAACTTGGTGACTCTAACTTCATCAAATGGAGCTTCCAGTTTCAGTCATTGTTAGAGGGCAATGATTTGTTTGGTTTCTTTGATGGTACTGATGTTCAGCCTCCAAAATTTTGTCTCACTGAAGAGGGAGTAGTCACAAATGTGATAACTGATGCCTACAAATTGTGGAAAAAGACAGACAAAGCTTTACTAAGCCTGCTTATGGCAACATTAAGTGATGATGTCTTGGAACTCATCATTGGTTGCAGGACATCACATGAGGCCTGGACTGTGTTACTTGAAAGATTTTCTATTGTGTCCAGAGCAAACATTATGCAGCTGAAAACTGAACTTCAGACTATTCAAAAAGGAGCTGATAGTATTGAAAGATACTTATTGCGTATAAAGGCTGCAAGAGATCAACTAGTATCAGTTGGAGTTACTATAGCTAATGAAGATCTCATCATTGTGACACTCAATGGATTACCAGATGAGTATAATATGATAAGAATGGTACTAAGAGGTAGGGATACTCCTCTGTCCTTAAGAGATTTAAGGTCTCAGCTACTTGCTGCAGAAAGGGACATTGATGGAACAGTGTTCAGAGCTCATTCTTCAATGAGTGCTATGGCAGCCAGAGGTGATTCAAACATTGACCTTAGAAGAAGTTGGACATCTGGTGATGGTAAAGCTAAACTCACAGGAGGACACAATAAACCAAAGGGAAATGGTGGTACATCAAGTGAATGCTCTCACTGTGGAAAGAAAGGTCACACTTTTGACAAGTGTTATCAGCTTCATTCTTGTCAGATCTGTGGGAAACGTGGACACTTTGCTGATACATGTTTCCAAAATCCCAATTACAAGGGTGGTGCTCTATATCAGACTAATGGAGCCAATGAACCATTTAAAACTAATGGTGGTCCTGTTCCAGAATGTCAGATCTGTCATAGGAAAGGCCATACAGCTGTTAACTGTTTCTACAGGAATGACAATGGAGCTAATTCTGGTAATCCTTCAAGTGTCACTTGTCAGATATGTGGAGCTAAAGGTCATGTTGCTCTCAACTGTACTCAGAGGTCAAACTATGCTTATCAGGGCACAGAACCTCCATCCACCATTGCTGCAATGACTGCTCATGCTAGAGCAATGGCCTCTGGACATACAGCTAGCTCTTCTCACAGCTCTTCTAACAGTGTTGGCTCAGATGTATGGATTGGTGATTCTGGTGCTACTCATCACATGACATCTGAACTGAGAAATCTATCCATTGCTCATCCATATACCAATGACAACCAGATCACTATTGGTAATGGCACTGGTTTATGTATCTCTCACATTGGCACCTCATCTATTACACCTTCTACACATACTTTTAAACTCCAGAATGTCTTGCATGTACCTAAGTTAGCAGTGAATCTACTGTCTCTAACTAAATTGTGCAAGGACAACAAGTGTTTTATTACACTTGATGACACTGATATATGTGTGCAGGACAAGGCAATCAGAACTCTACTGTACCACGGAAAGAGTAATGCTGATGGCTTGTTCATGTTCAAAAATCCAAGACATTTCTTCTCTACATCTCCAGTCTTCTCAGCTTACCTAGGTGGTGTTGTCAAGTCCAATCTATGGCATCAACGTTTTGGTCATCCTTCTGCAGAAATTACAGCAAAGATGATGTCTCTTTCTAATATTCAGTCCAGTTTTGAATCTGTTAACTCTATGTGTGGTAATTGTTTACAAGGCAAAATGCAAAAACTACCTTTTCCAAGGTCTGTACAACATAGTGAGATCCCTTTTACTAAGATTCATTCAGATGTATGGGGACCTTCACCATGTTTGTCTCTAGAGGGTTACAGATATTATGTCACCTTTATTGATGATTGTACAAGGTTCTGCTGGATATTTCCATTAATAAATAAATCAGATGTGTTTGCTACTTTTGTGAAGTTCCATGCCTTTGTGCTCAATCATTTTGGTTCCTCTATTAAATTCTTTCAATCAGATGGTGGAGGTGAATACATCAGCAAAGGGTTTCAGAATTTTCTGGCTTCAAAAGGCATTTTACACTATATTTCCTGTCCTTACACTCCTCAACAGAATGGTCTAGCAGAAAGAAAGCATAGACATTTAGTGGATACTGCAGTTACTTTAATGACAGCAGCTTCATTACCTAAAATTTTTTTGTTCCATGCTGTTGCTCATGCTGCCTATTTGATTAATAGAATGCCATGTAAGACTCTTCAGTTCTCCTCTCCTTATTCTCTTCTTTTCAAGTGTATTCCTTCTATTACTCATCTTAGAATTTTTGGCTCCACCTGTTTCCCTTATCTTAGGCCTTATGCCTCTGATAAACTGTCTCCCAAATCTGCTCCATGTGTTTTCTTAGGCTTTGCTCTAGGATACAAAGGGGTATTCTGTTATAACATTCCTCTTAACAAACTGTGGATGTGTAGACATGTTGTTTTTGATGAGTCTACTTTTCCTTTTGCCTCCATGTCCTCTCCCATTCCATCTATCCCCTCCAATCATGTTTCTGCTTCCTTCTTTGATGTCTCATTTCCTTCTTCTTCTTCTTCCTCTCCTGTTCAGAGGGTCATTATTACTTCTAATACTGAATCTGTTCCTTCTTCTCCATCTGTTGTCTATGTCTCTAATCATAGTCCCTCCTCTCCTATTTCTGTTCCTATTCCTAATAGTCCTATTTCTCCTGTTCCTACTATTGATAATAGTGAAGTATCTGTTGAGTCTCCATCTATTGATCCTGTCATACCTATTGATCCTGTCATACCTATTGATCCTGATATACCTATTGATCCTGTCATGCCTATTGATCCTGTCATGCCTGCTGATCCAGAACTGCAATTTATTGATGCTCAAAATTACAATGATCACTCCATGATTACAAGGGCCAAGAATGGTATAGTGAAGAAAAAGACTTTTGAAGATTATTGTGCATTCTCTACTATTATTCAGGACAAACTATACAATGAGTATGCTGATTTTGCTGGCTTCACTGCTGTTACTGACATTCTAGACCCTCATGAGCCAAAGTCCTTTAAATCTGCCAATGGTAAACCTGAGTGGGATGCTGCAATGCAGGCAGAAATTGATGCTCTACACAAACAAGATACTTGGACTTTAGTCCCTTGTCCTTCTCATAAGAATATTGTAGGCAGCAAATGGATCTATAAAGTGAAGAAAAATCAAGATGGCACTGTCTCCAGGTATAAAGCTCGTCTGGTAGCTCAAGGCTTTTCTCAAGAACATGGTCTTGACTATGAAGAAACCTTTAGTCCAGTGGTTAAACATAGCACTGTTCGTCTAATCCTAGCTCTTGCTGCTATGTACAGATGGAATCTGAGGCAACTTGATGTTACAAATGCATTTCTACATGGTGATCTTAAGGAAGAGGTCTATATGAAACAACCTCAAGGTTTTATTGATCCTATTCATCCTGATTATGTATGCCTCCTTAAGAAGTCTTTGTATGGTCTTAAGCAGGCTCCTCGTGCCTGGCATGCTAAATTTACAAGTTTTCTTCCTGGTCTGGGATTTAATTTCTCTCATTCTGATCCTAGCATGTTCATTCGCACAAGTCCTGCTGGTGTTGTCATTTTACTCCTCTATGTTGATGACATTGTCATCACTGGTTCTGATACTGCTGGCATTGAGCTTGTTATCTCTGAGCTCAACTCAGTGTTTGACATGAAAGATCTTGGTGTTCTCAAATACTTTCTGGGATTGGAAGTTCATTATACTTCTACAGGTCTTCTTATTAGTCAAAAGAAATATGCTACTGATCTTCTCATTCGTGCTAGAATGAGTACTACTAAGCCTTGTTCCACTCCATGTCTTCCCCATGCTCAACTTCTCAAGCATCAAGGTACACCTTTACAGGATCCTACACTTTACAGAAGCCTAGTTGGAGCTCTTCAATATCTCACGTTTACTCGTCCAGATATTGCTTATTCTGTCAATACAGTGTGCCAATTTATGTCATCTCCAACTGATGCTCACTTTACTGCTGTAAAAAGAATCTTAAGGTACATCCAGGGTACTTTAGATCAGGGTCTGTTTTATGCCTATGGAAATTCTCATTCTCTTCGTTATGGTCCATGCATTCAAGCTTATTGTGATGCTGATTGGGCTGGTGATGTAAACACTAGAAGATCTACTACTGGCTTTGTTGTTTTCTTAGGCAACAATCCAGTTTCTTGGCAGTCTAAGAAACAAGGTAGTGTCTCTCGTAGTTCTACAGAAGCTGAATATCGTGCTCTAGCTAACACTACTGCTGAGATCTCCTGGATACGCCATCTTCTGTGTGATTTGCATATTACAATCCCACGGCCTCCTTTACTCAAGAGTGACAATTTATCTGCTCTTGCCTTGGCCTCTAATCCTGTCTTTCACTCTCGTATCAAACACCTTGATAATGACTTCCACTTTGTTCGTGAACATGTTCAGAAACAAGATCTATTGCTTCAATATGTCCCTATTGCTTATCAAACTGCTGACATTCTCACTAAAGGCTTATATGGTCCAGCATATCGTTCTCACATTAACAATCTCAGCATGGTTACCCTTGCTGAGCTTGAGGGAGGGTAATAACGGAGGAGTCAGTAGTTAGTAGAGCCGTTAAGTCTGTTAATAGAACAGTTAAGGTTGTTAGGCTGGCACTAAGCACGTGTTGCTTATCCAGCTAGATATTAGCTGGCATTCTACACAATTCTGCATCTGTAGTACTATATAAAGGCTGTAAGAACATTTCGTTCGATTCTTAAGGCAATACAACAGTAAAGCTTTGGCTTGGTGCATACGAAAGCTCTCAATTCTTGTTAGAATTCTTGTTTACATTTCTTGCTTCAATCTGTAGAAATGTCTGTAATTCACCATGTTATCATGGTGAAGAAGCTATGTTTTGTTAGCCTTTTCGCCTAACGGAAACACCCCATATTCCGGTCATCTCAAAGTTTCTCACCAATCCGAATCGGCTCAATATAGTGTTGCTGAGACCAAATATGTCCAGTTTTATTCCAAACATATATAATGTGCTCACAAAAACTCATAAATGATTATGAACTACGCTCTCATACTCGCTCCCTTGAGCATTTCACATTTTACTAATCTTAGCTCACTCGTTTAGTCTGACAATTTGACTCAAAATCTTCTCGATTTTAAAGAAGAAAATTTGGGAACAACATTGGGATCACTCATTATGTATGTTTTAGGGAAGGCTTGAAATTGTGAATGCAAATGCACAGTAAAATCTCTATGTAGAAATACTCTATATAGGAATAACCTCTTTATAGTAATAAAAATGTCCAGTCTCAACTCGGGACCAGTTATAAATAGGAATAACTTTCATATTGTGATAAGTTATAAATATTTCCCATGTATGAAAATCTTGCCTCTATATAATAATAATTATCAATAATAAGAAAACACTGTGATTTAAGAAAAATTAAAATACATTTTTATAATAATTTGAGACGATGATCTATGCTTTTAGTTACTATCACATACTTGAGCTTGCACGTACATTATAACTCGTATTTATGTTTTATAATTGTTATTACAAATAAACTATTTTCTCATATTTCTGTAATATTTGAGATTGTAGTTTTAAACTAAATCTCCATTAAAAAATAACTTCTAAATTATGTTCAATCCAACAATCTGTATATGAATGTACAGAGGATTTTACTGTTTCATTAGCTCATCTCAATTGATTGTTTATCTAACCAAACGAAGTCGATTCATGTAACTTGGTTCTGGTTTAGTAAAGAGCCTATTTCATAAAAAATTAAGAGTTAAGTGCTAGTTTGTAAATTTAACAAAAGAGAAACCCACACAGACTAAACTAAAGCCCCCAACAGCAGTAACATGGTCTCATTCTGAAATTTCCGACTCTTTCTCTTCCGCCGTGCCGCCACGTGTTCCGACCACCGCCGACCTCTTTCTCCGGTACACCTCACTCCTTCATTTTCCTTATTATTATAATAATAAAAATACGATCTTTGCTTAATCAATGTTCGTTTGCATTTGGGTTCTGTAGCAACTTGGATCAAAACCAAAACCAAAACTAAAAACTGAATCTTTAAAGCCAATCATGGTCGGTTGGCATCGACATATCCAATCCCTAGTTCGTAATCTCGGCAAGACAAGACTCGATGGTTCTGTCATGTCTGTTCCACAATCTGTTTCCAGGCCACTTTATCACTACTCTCAACACTCGGTACTACTTCTTAAGTTCTTGACTAGTTCTTTGTCTTTGCTCTCTTGTGTTGTTGTAGTTTGAGAAAGTTTCAAACTTGTTGTTGTTGTTTGTTTGTGACAGGGAATCTCCGGTTCCAGGAACCCACTTGCGGAATCTTTGTCTGAAGAACAGACTCTTGAGTCCAAGAGTGATGACCAGCAGACCCAATTGAAGCCTCTGCAACAAGTTCAATATGTCTTGAAAGGCGTAACTCAGGTACATTTGATCATGTTGTTATGTGAATGGTCTTTGAAATCAACATTCTTGTGTGTGAGTATATATGAGAGTCTCAAGATTATGGCGGCTTTTTTTTTCAGGACCCGAACAAGATTGACCTCGTCGGCAAACTGGTTCGCGGTATGCGTGTTGAAGATGTGTTGTCACAGTTGCAGGTCACAGACAAGCAAGCTGCAAGAATCGTATTTCAGGTGAGCCAATTTTTTATTTACTTCTTTTGGTTAACAAGTTGTGTTATGAAATAATTTCCCTGTTTACATTATATATTTGCATCCAAGGCAAGAGTGTAGAAGTGAATGAGATTAGTTAAAATGTTCTGACTGGTAACTGGGCAGTAGTTTGAGTAGTATCAGCTATATCGCTTTTGTTTCAAAGAATGATTCTTTCCTCTGTGTCCTCATATGAATGATTTGGTATGATCAGTTCAATTATTTCATACTCAACTGCTTTGATTCGGAAGAAAAAGAGAAATGGTGTCCGAGCTTTGAATGTGTTTAAGACTGTCTAGGGGAGATTTTACTTGTAAAATAGTATACAGCGGGATAACTTAATTCAAGAAAATACTCTTTCTTTGCAGGGTATTCACTCAGCTCGAGCAGAAGCGACTTATAAACATGGGCTGGATCCAGATCGTCTACTAGTTGGTAAGTAATGCATATGCAATTAAAATTTCAGTCCTTTATTTATGGTATGTCAAACCCTCCTTATTCCGAACTTGCTTCATTATTGCAGCTGGAGCAGCTATTTCTAAGGGATTCTTGGGATTCAGCAAGCAAAAATTGACTTACCATGGGAAAGGAAAGGGAATTAAAGTGAGACCAAAACACCAACTGACGGTGGTTTTGAGGGAGATTGCCCCCGAAGAGGAGGCTGAGATAGCCAGACAGAGAGATGGTAATTTCCTCTACCTCAGTAAGCGCCTCAGGCTCACTAAGGAGGAAAATAAGCATGTTCCTGTCCAGCTTATCAAGAAAACAAAGGCAAACTCAGTAGTGGTGAATTGAGTGGTGTGGCTTCATGAGTAGGCTACTTCCAATCCTGTGCCTTGATTAAATGAAAGTTTTGAAATGCATTAGAGAGCTGCTCCTCATTGATCTTTAGAATTTTAATAAAATAGTCTTGCAGAACTGCTAAAGAGCAAAGCTTCATAAATTGTTTAAATTCCATGTACTGCTGTGTGAGATTCTAAATGCATAATAGAACAATATTGTTCTGAAATATGTTCTCCCATTCTGCTTGGCCATTCATTTGAATACGATTGGCATTGTCCCTTGCTCATGTAACAACATACATAAAATTTCTACATGCCTTCCATCAGTCCAGATGATATATCAGAAATTCATGGCTCCTTCTTGTGTCTTTGTTTGCTTCATTCCCTTGTGAACATCCTAGAAAACCAATACAGCGCTGCCGGCTGCAAGTATTCCCATCCTCAGAGTGGACTGCAAGTTTGAACCCTTGTTGAAGAACATGGATGCCACCTTCAGTGCTGTCTGTGACTCCTTCAGTGTTGCTTGTGACTCCTTCGGTGTTGCTTGTGGCTCCTTCAATGTTGTTTCACCCATAAAGTCTTGGTTGACTTGGAGAAAGAACCGAGCAAAGAACACCACCATCCCCAAAAATTCCTTGCATGCATGCAACGAAGGAAGAAATGATCCAGGCTTTCAAGACTGGTCGAACAAAAATGGCACTGAGAACAAAGTGTCTCTCCTTGTGTTTGCAATCTATCATCAGTGAGAACTCTGCGGTGCATAATAAGTCAGGTAATAACACTACGATGCGAGAAATATTTTCTGACCAAATAACCTTACCCCAAGCTTTATCGGTTTCCACAGTAAGAATAAAATCATGGGTGTCTCTGGCACATAAAGCTCTAGAGCTTGTTAAGGACCATACTGATTTGTCCGGTGAACTGAAAACAGGCAATTGAATACCACGTATTGCAGATGCTATATGAAGGAAGAAAGTGTTAGGAGCACATCCTCTTAAGTCTGAACCTTAAGTATGGCTCAAGTATGGCTAGTTAGTTCCTTCTTTTCAATGGAAAGCCCAATGCCCAGTCCGGCCCATTGTTTAGGCAAGGCTCAATCTAATGTAGCTATAATATGACAGGTGTGGTCATGTATACCTTGCCCAATAACTTTTTTTTATTATGTATGATCTTTGCCATTAAGCAGCTTATGAATGAACAGTGAATTTTACATTTCTCTCTTTTCCTTACCCTTGCTATTTGGCTATACCAACTTGGTATCAGAGACCACAACCGCATGCGTGACTTCAGACCACAATGCCCTCCTTTGATCCTTCCAGTGCCGTCGCTATCGAATACGACGCGTTGGCGAATACACTGGCGACACAACCATCAGCTTTAGTCTGCTTCGATGCAGGCCTTCAATCTACGTGCCTCAGTTCAGCTGCTTCACTCTTAGCAGGACACCCTACACCAATTAGTAGACACCATCACTGCCAATAACCCCGCCTTTCAAAACTAGATGTCCTCACAGTTCACTACTTTCCAAATGACCATCATGGAAGCGCTGAACTATTTCGCTGCCGCCCAAGTGACCTTCGCTCCTTTCCCTTTCGTCGCCGTTGACAAGTGGTGTTTTTCAAAGCCCGTTACCTCCACCATCTTTTTTGCCTTCCAGCCTCTTCTCCTCCATGCACACTGAGTATCACCACTGTCCCTGCCATGTCAACTTATTCCACCACAACCTCTCATTTCCCTCATTTTTTTGAACCCGTCTCACCCTTTTTTACCTTTTCTCAAGCACACACATTTCAAACACCATCATTTTTCGCAGAAAATCATCCTTCAAAGTTCAAACCCCCATAGGTGGACCTACCCCGCTTCAACGGTGAAGACGTCATGGGGTAAATGGCCATGGGAGGGACAGTGGTGAACAAGCTACCACTGCATGAGCGTGTTTCTACACTTGCCTCTCACTTTGGGCCTAACACATCTATGTGGATGAATGCGTTCGAGTAGAGGAACCCGTATGCAACATGGGAGCATTTCGTCACCTCCTTTCTCGAGCATTTTATGTTGGTCACCTATGTTGATTTACGAGCATCTCTCTCTCACCTTCAATAGACTTCGTCGGTCGATGATTTCATTACGGCCTTCACCAAACTGGCGTGCCGCACTCCTTGGTCCGACGATGGCCTCCTTCCAATTTTTTGCGGTGGGTTACGTCCCAAAATCAAGCACGACGTGCAAGAGCACGAACCAACAAATTTAATAGTAGGCCTGTAAAATCGAGCCATTGCCCCCCCTAGCCCAGCCCTTTTTTGGGGCTATGGGTCGGCTCTGCCCAACCTTACGGGCGAGCTTAGTGTCACACCCCCAAATCTGGGGTCAATATTATACTGAAATATGGTGTTAGGATTTGTGATGCGAATAAGAAATTCAAATAATTTCAAAAGTTAAGATATCTGAATAGTACATTTATTAAAAAGTGAAAACGTCAATATTATAATACTGGAGTTTATGGAAATAATAGTCATTACATTTATTCAATTTAAAATGCAAGTAGAAAATAATTTGTCAACCTTCCCACGCAGACTCAGTCTTTGGAGGCTTCTTCAAGTACCACTTCCACGTTCAACCTGGCCAATATAAAACCAGAGACCAGAATTCAGAGGTTGTCGCTAGCTGAGCAACGCAACAAACGTGCTCATGGCGAGTGTTATAAATGTGACGGGAAGTAGTTGGCCACGCTCGTCTGTAAAAACCCAATGATGGTTATTTTGGAATGTGAGGAGGACCAACCTGAGTGTGAAACCCAACAGGAAGAAGAGGACCAAGAACCTATGATACCTCTCCACGCCATCACCCATTCCAAACCCGGTCAGATGAAGAGGTTTAAGGGGTGTATCAATGGGAATGAGATTGTGGTGTTCGTTGATTATGGTTCTACTATGAACTTTCTTGATCAGCGCGTGGCGCATAAGTTGGGGCTAACCACCACGGCTGGTTTGGGTCTCAAATTTATGGTAGTGGATGGCAATGCTCTCGCATCGGCTGGTGTCGCTCATGACGTTACAGTGATGATCCACAGTTACAATTTTACCTCATCGTTTCTCCTTTTGTAGGTTCCGGGTTGTGAACTACTTTAGGGGGCACAGTGCCTCAACACTTTGGGCTTTATTGGCTGGCACTTCACCGATAAAATTATAATGTTTAAAAAAGGAGGATAAATACCATGTGTTACGAGGTCTTAATTCCCAGGCACTGGTTCTCGACCAACACTCATTCTTAGCTCTCTTACCTAAAGAACATATGGACTTGGGGGATAGTGGGATTTTCAAAGAGGCACAACAAATCATCTCAATGGACCCAACCGTGCAACATTTGATCACAACTTACAGTGACTTGTTTGTTGAGCCAACTTCCCTTGCCCCACTAAAAGACACCGACCACCGCATTCAGTTGGTTACAGGGGTAATTCCAGTGAACTCAAGGTTGCATCACTATGCGCATTTTCAAAAAGAGGAGATAGAGACCTAAGCTGAAGAAATGCTAGTCAAGGGCTACATTCGGCCTAGCCAAAGCGAGTTTTCATCTTCGGTGGTATTAGTAAAAAAGAAGGATAAGACATGACGTTTTTGTGTTGACTATCGAGACCTCAATCCCATCACCGTCAATGATTCCTCTCCTATTCCGGATGTGAATGAGCTAATTGGCGAGCTACATATGTCTCGCTTCTACACCAAGATTGATCTCCGTTCTGATTATCACTAAATTCAAATGCATCCTGACGATATCAAGAAAACGGCATTTTACACTCATGAAGGTCAATACAAATTAAAGGCTTGAGGGGCTTTTTGCGCTTAGCATGCTATTATAGGAGGTTCATCCAACACTTTGGCATAATGGCTCAATATCTTAATTTCTTCAAGTGGATGCCCCAGGTTGAGAATGCGTATGCCGTCTCAAGCACGCCCTTGCCACCGTGCTAGTCCTCGCGCTGCTAAACTTCACCAAGCCTTTCGTGGTTGAGACAGATTTCAGTGGCCTTAGCATCAGCATCGTCCTCTTACAGGTTCGACATTCAATTTCTTATATCTTAACAAGAACCTGTCTCCGAGAAATCAAGAACTCTCAACTTATGAGAAGGAAATGCTGGCAATTTTATTAGTTGTGGAGAAATGGAGACAGGACTTGTTAGGGAGAAAGTTCATCATTCTCACAGATCATCAAATGCTCAAACATTTGCTGGATCAGAAGATACACCAGCTCATCAGAAATGGCTTGCTAAAGTTATGGGATATGATTATACAAGCCAATACAGTGCTAGTCATCTGAACACAGTCCCAAATGCGTTGTCTAAACGCATGAAATTATGTGTCATTCAATCGATATCTTTCCCAATTTTTTATTTTGTCAAGCTCATTGATCAATACTCCAAGAGAGATCCTGAATCACAACAAATAATGTTGGTATCCAAAACTAACGTCCTCACAAAAAAGGGTTCGCAATTGTACAAGGTAGGTTATGGCACAAAAAAAAGGATCTATGTACCTAAGACTTCAGATGGGAGAGTCAAGGTTCTTCATGAGTTTCACTCCTCCTTGCAAGCTGGCCATTCAGGGTACTTGAGGACCTTTGTTCGTCTGGCTCATAATTTCACTTAGCTCAGTATGCAAAAAGACGTCAAGAGATTCATTTTGGCATATGATCATTATCAACGACAAGCTTATGAAACAATCAATCCTCTCAGCCTTCTTCAACCTCTTCCGGTGCCCGGGGAAGTGTCGTGCAACATATCAATAGACTTCATCACCGGCTTGCCAATCTCAGCAGGGTACAATGCCAATTTTTATGGTGGTAGACAGACTATCCAAGATGGCTCACTTCCATGGGATGTCATGCTCAATTGTATCGGATCGTGACCTTATATTCCTCAGCCATTATTGCAAAGTGTTGTATAAGCTGTAACAAACCCAATTGTGCACAAGTTTGGCTTACCACCCCCAGTCAGATGGCCTAACTGAGGTAGTGAACCACACCCTCGAACATTACCTTCGCTGCTTCGCTATTGACAAACCTGACTCGTGGGGCGACCTCCTCCACTGAGCCAAGTGGTGATACATCATCACCTACCAGGCCACCATCAGAATGACATTGTTTCAGGCACTGTATGGGTTTCCTTCTCCTGTAATTCTGAGATACATTTCGGGATTCAATGGACTCCGACCAAAGTCCTGGATGCTGCAGTGGAGTGTAGGAAGCAACAAGCGATCACCAAATGGCTCATACAGTGGGCTGGAATACCTAAGGAAGATGCCACATAAGAAGAACCCCACAACATAAAGGCCCATTTTCCCTCTTTCAATGCATGAGGTCATGCTCGCTCTTAAGGGGGTGGGTTTGTTAGGAGCACATCCTCTAAAACCCTAAGTATGGCTAGTTAGTTCATTTCTTTTGAATGTAAGGCCTAATGCCCAACCCATTTCTAGACAAGGCCCAATCTAATGCAACTACAGTGTGATAGGTGTGGTCTTGTATACCTTGTCCAATAGTTATTTTGTCTCGTAGGAACCAGGGTTCTTTATCATGTATGATCTCTACCATTAAGAATCTTATGAATGAACAATTTGAAATTTACATCTCTTTCTTTTCTTTACCCTTGCTATTTGGCTCTACTAGATAAGGGATGCACCAAGTATTCCCAACAACATAACTAGGGAGCTCTCTACTAGTTGCACAAAAATAATATGTCATTTCAAGATACATAGATGAGCGGACGAGGAACGTACACACAAGTTGGTCCATATAAGATGACAAACAACTATACTAGATGCTCTTTTTTCTGTCATACTTAATGTAGTAACATATATAGATGTAATCTAATCTAATAGATAAATGTTAGTGACCAATGTAAATTTTGTGTTCCATTAATTCAAACACAAATTAGTAAGTGTTATTATATATTTGAAACTGAATAATTTGTAGAAAATCAAATTAAAGCATGGTATGGGCATATAATTTTGAAGGTATCGTCCATGGCTCCTTAACTCGATCACACGCACTCAAATGATTACACCAACCAGATGATTGAGTTAGCGTGAAAGTGCAAGAAGCATGTAAGGGTTAGCTAGCTGGTGATTATATACCGAGTTTTTGAAACGTACGCACGTATAGAATCAGCAAAAGGAGTACAATGGGTAGCTAGCTAAAGCTGTAGGAATAGAATACTGAAAGAGCCTCGTTTCATTTTTAACAAAACTGACATATTGCTCCATCTTTATGAGATCAATATTAGTACTAAGACGAGAATCGAATGTTTATATGTAGTTACCTAGGTTTCATGCAAGATTATGTAACAAATAACATATGTAATGAGGACAAGTAATGTTTAAGTATCTAGACAAAGGAGAAGAAATTTAAAAAGCAAAAATATGAATCAACATCAATCAACTGAAACTGGAAAGAGAAAGTGGCATCTGTTTCACGATTAGTCCAGACAAATTAAACAAAGTAGGAACCAATTGGATATGAAGCTATATGTTGGTATTTGAATTCATACAAAAAGTTAAAAACAGAGCTAGCTAGTTACATCATCATCAGACGCTTGTCTTCTTTGAGGCTTCCAGAGGAGCACATTTTCCCTTGTTCATCACTGAGTATAGGTTGTACCCACCCACTCCAACGATCATAGCAACCCTGACAGTGAGAAATAGCTTGGAAGCTTGGTTCATGGCTCCCTCCGCTGCCTTCATGGTAGACTCAGCTTGTCGTAAGTTCTGAGATTTCTGATTGGAAGATCCATTTAGAAGTGTCTTGGTCTTGCTTGAAGATGGAAACACCATACATATTAGTCTTTACGGAGTAGGCGGGGTTGGCAATACCACTCTCCTACAAATGATTCATGATAAGTGGGCCCGACATAACTCTAGATCCTGCGCTTGTACTTTGAGTTGGGGTTCGTAGGGATAAGACAACTATAGATATTTATGATGGAGTTGCTAAAGCCATGGGTTGTGCTAATAGAGGTGAATGGAAGGACATATCATCCACTGTGTCAAAAGCATAAATAATTTGAACCATTGTAAAAAGTAGAAACTTTATATTATTTTGGGACCATGTGTGGGAAGACATCAATCTAGAGAAAATTGGAGTAGCAATTGGTCCATAGTATGTCATATTGGTATTCACTTAAAGGAGTAGGTATGTAGATAGATGAAGAGAAAAAAAATAAAAATATTGAGTGTTTGGGGGTTGACAGAGGCTTGGAAAAGTGATGTGAACAACCGCGAGTTATGTGAACGATAACAAACATGTGAGATTTTATTTTGAAATCCATGAAAATTTCTTGGGTGGGAGTTCTGATTTCAAATATTCATTTAGTGTGTAAATAATTCTTCAAAATCATCTACATGTGCCCAGCACACTTGTACTCCGCACACTATTGCTTGTGTCAGTCGAACGCAGAAAGCCGACCCAAAATTGATCTCAAGCCTAGAGATGCCTCAAATAGAACCCACAGTAGGTTTAAACCATCCATGGTGAGGAAACGAGTGGAGACCGACACCGAGTGAGGACGCCCTAGAAGAAACACTAACGCGGAGATGACGCGATATAGTCGTCGTTGTATTTCGACAAAAACCTAATAGAGCCATTAGTTGCATCTTAAAAATTATTTTTTGGTGTTTTTGTTTGTTTTTTTAGGGAATGAAATAATTATCTAGTACATACCGATGATAAATTTTAAAGAAATCAATACATAGGTTTATAGGTAGAGAGCTAGTCCATCTATGATCAAATTTACAAAAAAAGTAGAGTGACCAATTTTGTTTAGGAGTCATTCTTGATGAACTATTTATCTTCAAGAGAAAACAAAATTAATTTCTCTTCGCTTCAAGAAAATAACTCGCAATGTAGTCTCTTTTCAAATAAGGCCAAGAAGTTGGGGGCAAGTTAGTCATTTGAGCATCCATCTCTCTGTCTTCTTTGGTCCAAGTTCGTACTTCTTTATTCAGCTTTCAGAGAGACCGACCAAACGTCTCTCTCTCTCTCTCTCTCTCTCTCTCTCTCTCTCTCTCTCTCTCTCTCTCTCTCTCTCTCTCTCTCTCTCTCTCTCTCTCTCTCTACGCGCTCTTTGTCCATCTCCTCCCTCCCACTCTCTGCACACTCCACTTTAATTTTATTTTCTTATATCCCCTTCCTCACTATACATATGGCTTCATCATTAACTCCTCTCAAACGCTCCCCCCTTGACATCCAAATTCAGAAAGCAACCACCATGAATTTCTTTCTCGGCCCAGAATTTGAGAGAGTCTGGAGACATATCAATGCAATGACCCTCCCTGAAGCAGTGGCAACCCTGACTCGATTCAACACAACAAAACTCCCTCAGGTTGAAGCCACTATGAAGATAGTCCAGGGCACAGTTCATGCCATTCTCCCACCAACAACACAAGTTTTGGTTAATGCGTCCAAGCTTCTAAAGACTTTGAGATTTTCAACCATCACAGTCGGTGCCACAGCGGTTACCTACGGTGCGTATACTACAACAACTAACCTATAGTTCTTACAAAACGTTTACCTACGGTGCTTACGGTGCGTATATTGCGTCGGAGCAGTTACGTATAGTACTTATGGTGCTTACAGTTAATTAATAGTTCATTGAGAAAGACCATTTGGTTAATCAAGACTCTTGAACAAAATGGGTCATCTCAATATTTCCTCAAATCTTATAATAGATGGACTAACAGACCCATAAAAGTTTTAATAACCTATGAGTAAGGCATATGATCATATGGAATGGGACTTCTTAGAAGCATTTATATTTAGATTTGGGTTTGATGATAAATGTGTTCATCTTATTATGAAATGTGTGAAGACCGCGGGATACACTTTTATGATTAATGGGAAATCGAGGCCACCTCATTTCCTCTCGAGGGCTCAAGGGGACTCTCTTTATCGCTATTTGTTCTTGTTAGTCATAGAGGTATTTTCAGCACTGCTATATCATAAAGCCGAGATAAGAGTTATTCGTGCTTTCTAGGTATGTCTGGGAGCTCTAATGATTCGACATTTATTATTTGCAGATGACAACCTTTTGTTTGGTAGGGCTGATACTTTTGAGGTCAATCATATTAGGGAGGTACTTTATACCTATGAAAACGTGTCAGAACAACAAATCATTTTTTTCTAAAAGTAGTATTGTGTTTAGTAAGAAAGTTTATGCTTCCATTCAAGCTGCTCTTGTTGAGTTTCTTGGTGTGATCATTGAGGAGAAACATGAACGTTACTTGGGTCTTCCTTTATTTATCAGAAGGAGAAGAGTTGAGACTTTTTCTCTCATTAAAGAGAGGTTGAGTAAAAAGCTAGAGGGTTGGCAGGGCAAGATGCTCGATGGTGACGAAAATGATCTTCTTATTAGAGTGGTGGGTCCGTCTTTACCTTCTTACTCTATGAATTGTTTTCTCTTGCCTCAAATTTTGTGTGATATTCTCCATCAGATGTGTGGCAAATTCTGGTGGAGGAGTAAACAAGGTGACCGAAAAATTCACCATCTTTCTTGGGATAAATTGTGTTAGCCAAAGGAGATGGGTGGTATGGGGTTCTAACTTAGCTCCATTAGCAAAAGAGGATTGGCATATAATGCGATATTCTAACTCTTTGGTTACTTGGCTTTATAAAGCAAGATATTTCTAGGAAACTGATTTCTTATCGACAAAGGTGATAGGTTTAGTATCTTCTTATTGGTGGGGGATTGCAACTTCAAGGTCTGTTCTGAGACAAGGGGTGCGATTACAAGTGGGGAATGTTGAGTTCATACACATTCGCTTTGATCCCTGGCTGCCCTGGTCTTTCTCCTTCAGGCCTTTGAATTGTCGGGTCGATCTCTTAACTCGGGTTAATTCCCTTATTATCTTTAGTAGAACCTGGGACTTAACCATCATTGATTAGAATTTTAATGCCGAGGATGCAACATTAATTTACAGTATATCTTTGAGTTCAAGAATGTGAATGATAGGTGATGTGGCACTTTGAGACAAAAGATATGTTCACTACAAAATGAGAGAGAAAATAGTGTATTGAAATATTATAGAATGAGTTCCAGTATATTGAGACAAAAGGTAACGTTACATAACCAGTTCCAGGGTAGTTTCTAGTCTAGGAACAATTTTGTTATCTTGGTCAAGAGATCGTCACCGAGATTTGGCGAGAGGACGTCTACCGAACCAGTGAGCTAACGATATACTGTGGGTGGACACTTGTTCACCATTTTCGAAGCGTGTCTACATATTTATGATTTCATTTATGAATTTACGATATGTTTACCTTACGCTTATGCATGGAGGCATATTCATTTATGTATTTGCGCACATAACCATGTTATGTTGCATCGATGCATTAGTTTCTCGACTGATGCCCCGTGTAGATCTAGGTGGGTCATGTTAAACTCCTGACCCTTGATTTACATCGTCTGGTTACAACAAACCTCCTGAGATGATCATGAGTGGTTAAAGGATGTATGACTCTAGTCACAGCCTCTGCACATACACTTACGATATTTACATTTTTCAAGACTTGCAATTATTTTATTATATAATATGGTGAAAGGCATACACGTTATATTTTATTTAACAAATATTATTTTTGTCCATTCACTCTAGAGATTTATGTTTTATATGCATTTCCTTTGGTCTGTTTGGTTTAACGTCACTCAGTATGCAATTTTTACTTAGAGACCACATTCTCGAGTCGGAGGCTTATCATACGTGTCTCTTTTCATCCCTAGTAAATGAATCGAAACTAAATGAATTAGTGAAAACAGAATGACCCAATCATAACGCCATAGATTAATTAATAAGTGTACCCAATGTCCACCTCAAACCTTGCTGAATCGAATTCATGGCTTCAAGAATGTCTTTCCAAGCACAAGAATGCCAAGTCTTGGCATGATTGTTAAAAAACATTTTTTGCACAATTCAGGAAACAATTCTAATCCACAAATTAGAGGTATGTTAAGAGTTTCCAACCTAATTTTGCAAAAATGGCCTAGTTAAAATGGGCGGCAGGTCTGATTCCCAAACCGCCTTTTTTCTTAAGAGTACAAATTATTTCCTGACAATGTCAGGTTTTTATTTCCCCAAAAGATATTTCTTGATTCAGCATTCAATTTCTTAATAATCTAAGAAGGGAAACGAAAACATGATAAAACATGATTAGGCCTTCCAGAAAGTTTCGTTTTAAGGAGGATCAAATTAACAAATTTGAGAATAGGCCAGGGCAGGAAAACCAAAAATTCGGCGAACCGGACAGGAGTCACTAGACCGAATCGGAATCGGCTGGTTCATGTTATTTTTTTGCTTTAAACATCAGTTTTACTTGAAAAAACTGAAGTCTCATGTTGTTTTTTTGCTTTAAACATCAGTTTTACTTGAACAAACTGAAGTTACAATGGTTCGGTTAGGGTTCGGTTTACGTAAGAACAATACACATGAACTGAGCAAAACTGATAATACTACCTGTTTTTACTTTATTTGTCTATACCAGCGAGCTTATGTTACTAATATAGGCCTTGATGCATGGAACACAAGTATATATGAGAATAATTTCTAACCCTAGTCCTCATAACCCTCTTTTGCGCCCTTTTAGTTTCTAAATCTCTTCGCTCTCTCGACTTGTTCGACTCCAAAATCGCAAAATGGAAAAATCCAAATCCTAGACGTTTCTTCTCGTTGAGTTTCCACTCATCTCAGACTCCAAGACTCTCTCTCACTTTCTCGTCTCGCTCGAGTCTCTGCCTCTAAAACCTTGGTGACTCTTCCTCTTCCTTGGAGTTCAAGCTGATTTCAGCTCTCAAAAGATCGAAGATTAGCAAGCGACGCGGCCACAGCCGACGATTTTCTCGACCCTAAGCAACCACCAATGTGCCTCTCTCTCTCTCTCTCCATCTCTCTCTCTCTCTCTCTCTCTCTATATATATATATATATATATATATATGTATATATATATATACCATCGAAGTGCCTATCAGCAACTCCAATGAGAGAAAATCTGATCCGAATACCCATATATTAAAACCAGAAACCCGAGGAACTGACCCGAAAGTGGTCACTTTGGTTTCACTTTGGTTCTATCTATTTAACATCAAAACCCTACTCGAAATATACTAATTCGGTTCGGTTCTTCAATTTTTGCAGTCGCCCGACTCAAGCCCAGACCTACTTGAGAAAGAGTATTAGCTTTCTGACCAAGAGAGTTCCTTCTAAATTTTTTGAATCAACTCATAGACATTAATAGGGTACTAAGTAATTAATAAGTAATTAATACTCAGGTATAATATACCTATGGAGACTCTTACCAATAGAGTTTTTTTTTTTGGAAATTGGAACCACACAAGCAACAACAAAGAAACGAAGAACTAGATAAGGGAACGAACAACCCTCATGGGGGTGGAGAAATAGCATCCGACGAGATAACATGGAGAAACGAGGTGGGGGGAGGGGAGTTACGAAGTTAGCTTGGAGTAGACACCAAGTTATGAGCTAATGAAGCTGCACAATCGGCAACCTTATTAGCTTCTCTACTGGCCCAAAATCACTTTATAGAAGAGAATGAAGATGATAAGGACCGGATGATGGGTAGCCAATGACACACCGTCCAGTTCAGAGCCACTATGAGGGGATTTCATAGCTGCTATCATGGGCAGACACTCAACTTCAAGAGACAAGGAGGAAAGACTAAGATAATAGGTAGATTCAAGTCCTGAGATGATTGCTTTTACCTCTACTATTTCAGCCGAAATAGCCGAAGACAAAGAGCTTGTCGAATAAATAAGGGAGCATGCCGAGTCGCGAACGATAGCCATCACTTGACATGATAGAGTTGTCGGGTTCCACACATCCATATTAATCTTTACGTTGTTTACTTAGGGAGGCAACCATCCTAATCTTGGTAAGAGAGGAGAGATGTAAGGATGACTCACCCTTTGAGCAGCAATGAATTCTTCTACGGAGAACACCTGGCCTGCTACTAATACAGGGTTATGAGATGTGAATTGGAACTTACTCGTATATCTTGCTTTCCAAACATGCCATAACAGGAAAGCCACATGAGTGGTTACCTAAGATTTTGTTGAAGCCTCAGTCAGGGGAAGAATTCGGAAATCAATCATCTAGTTTGATAGCAAGGTGAGTCTCACAGTATCCTGGTGCATTCCTGAGGGATGAATGAACCAAGCTTGGAGCACCCACAATCAAACAAAGAGACAATGCTCTATAGTCTCAGAGGGATCATTGTATACCGGGCAAAAGGCGTCCCTAGAAAGGTGGCACATATAAAGCTCTTCATTCGTAGGAAGGATGTTATGAAGGCTACGCCATAGAATTAAAACATTTGATCTTAGGCAACAAACTAATCTTCAAGATCTAAGACCACGTGGATGATGAAATAGAGGTAGACGATAAAGGCATTCCGATCAAGGACTCATGTACTTCGTTCCCAACAGAGAGGTGGTACCCAGACTTAACTGAGTAGTTTCTAGATGAATCAAAATGCCATCTGAAGCGATCTGGATTTGCACTAACGGGAATAGGAATAGCTTAAATCACGACACTCATCAAATGACAGAATAGCCTCGATAGCTGATAGGTTCCACTTACCATGGTAGGGGTCAATAAGATCACTTACTGATAACCTGATGTTGGCCGAGGAATGATGTGAAAGATTTCAAGATGGAATGTTAGGGATCCAACTGTCGACCCACACATTAGTACTTACTCCATTCCCAATTTCAACCACTGAGAGCAACTCCAGCAGATTCCCTATAAATCATTTTTAGCTAAAATATAAAAATTTTCTCTTAAAATTCACTCCAGCAGCTCCCCTATCTTATTAGTCAATTTAGGGATTTCCTATATTTCATGTTTTCATCCCTTATTCCTATACCGAAAACATAAATTATAGGTAACGAAACATTCAATATTGTAATTAATACTTTCCTTCTAGATTGTAAATGTAATTAATAAATAAATATTTTATTATCAACCAATCAAAACTAAGCATATGTTTAAATCTAACTACATTTTAAGTGATATTGTTGGAGTAAATTTATACAAGTGATTAGCTAAAATAGGTTTTGGCTTCATTTTTGAACAAAATAAACAAACTTTATGTGATATTGTTAGAGTTGCTCTAAGTTTGCCCGAAAAATCCTTTGGGCACTCCATAAATTAGACCATAACTAGGACAGATTAACTCCATTATGGGCTTCCAAAAAGGAATAATGAGGGAAATACATAGATTTTAAAATTTGGACCCAAAGAGCCAAATGATTTTGAATGATTCGCCACGCTTGCTTGGCGTGGAGAGCCTCATTTAAGGATTCAATTTTGTGGAAACCCAAACCTCCCTCCTTTTTTGACAAAGTCAAGGACGACCATTTTTTCCAGTGAATACCTTTGCTAGTGGTGTTTCCCTACCATAAATCTGAAATATCTGTCGTTAATTGAGCGCATAGGGATTTTAGAAATCGAAAGCAATGCATGGGGTAAGTTGGCAGAGCGGAAGAAACTGATTTAATTAGCGTCTCTTTTCCGGCTTGACTGAGGAGAGTTTGTTTCCAACCTTGAAGTTTCAGACACACCGATTCGTTGATGTAACTCAACACTTTAATTTTTGATCTAGGCCAAATTGTGGGAAGGCCTAAATAATTCCTCTGATTATTCTTTATTGGCATTACCAGAATGTAGTTTGAGCAAGTTGGTAATTTCGAGCCTGGTATTAGGGGGAAAAAAGAGGGAGGATTTCTGCTTATTAATGAGCTGTCCCGAGGCCGAGCAGAAATAGAGAAGCACATCCGAAAAAATTTCATAGTTGTTGATAGAGGCTTGGAGGAAAAATAAAGAGTCGTCTGCAAAAAACAGGTAACTGATAGATGGGTTGTTTTCTCTGATTTTAACTCCTTGGAGAATGTGCACTGAAGCAAGCTTTCGGAGGATGTGCACTAAAGCAAGTTTTCGGAGGATATGAGAAAAGACATCATTTGCCAAGAGTTAGAGACTCACATTTTTTATTTTTCTCTAAATGAAAATGAGATAGAGGAAAATTGAAAATGAATTCAGAGAGAGAGCCTTACAAAAAATCCCTTCCTTTCCTAATTTATTTATTTTTAATTTTTTACTGAGAGAAAGAGAGAGAGAGAGAGTGAGAGACCCTAGCCAAAATCCTAGGTTCCCAATCACACTTGTGCTAGCTTGTTTCGGAGTTGTTTCGATGTCGACTGGTCCCAAGTAGGATTCTGCGGTGGAGAAGAGTGGTGCAATGTCAATGGTGGCGTCCAAAGGTGGTTCTGGTTAGAGGAACCGAGGTGGCAATGAGTACGAGGACCCATCTGTGTTGGTGGCGACGGCGGGAGCGACACCATGGTGGCGCTGGGGACCGGCCACACCTTGTAAGATTCAAAACATATGGTGAGCGTCGTCCTCGACGAGCATGCCTCAAGCCGACTGATATGAGGAGCGAATGAGGTCGATATGCTGTAGAGGTGGGAGTGCGACTCTGGGCGATTGGGTGGCAAGCTCAGCGTTGACGTGGAGCGAAGGACGTTCTAGGACAGTCGCTAGCGCGACACCAATGAGTTAGGGCACGTTTCCGGCAAGGTCCAGCAATGGTAGCTAGGGTTTTAATCCTTGGCATTGACTAATTGGATTGACTATCTTTGGGCCATATCCATTTGGGCCTGGCCTCTTGGGCCTGATACGGGGGGCTAGAAATTATAGAGGGCCTCTATTGGTCTTCAATCCCTTATGGCTTCTTTGTGGCTGCTATCTTGGGAGCCGGATGACCTATGGAACTTCGTGTAGAGAAGGTGTCTAACTAGCTTAAGGGATGGTACTACCCATTTTTTATTTCTGTGCTATCCCGGTTTGCTAGTCTAAAATGTTGAGTGAGAAACTGCAGTCTAGTATAGTGATAAGTATAGAGCTTTGTATTTTCTGAGAGGGTAATTTGTTGAAGTCTTTGTATAATCACATTGTCACTCCAATTATTATCGCCTTCTCAAAAAAAATCCTTATATATTACATTTTTATCACCTATTCCTATACCAAAGACATGAATTTTATACGTAATGTAAAAATTAATATTGTCATTAAATCATTTCCTTCTGGGTTGTAAAATTAATTAATAGTTTAATAAATAAAAATTAGTTATTTTCAATTAATCAATCAAAATTAATTATACCTTCGAATATTACTAAATCTAAATTGTAAGTAACATGGAACAAATTTTTGAAAATACATAACTAAAATTTCGATTATAAATTTAAACAAAAAAATTTAAGCTTGGAGTATGCTCTTAATTTCATTTTTATTACGGATTTTGATTGCTTTGGACCCCAAGATCCAAAGTCATCTCATTTTTACCACTTACGATTCGTAGTTTTAAATTTGAGACCACTCATTCTATAGATTATTGGTTGAAGATCAACTCTACAAAAATTGAATCAAAATAGAGATCATTTGGGTATCCGATCTTGTGAAATAAATGAACAATTATGGTAAATTTTAACATTATAATAACAACCGTTCATTTATTTTGCAAGATCGGATACCCAAATGATCTATACTTTGATTCATTTTTTGTAGAGTTGATTTTCAACCAATAATTTATAAAACGAATAGTCTCAAATTTAAAATTACAAACTATAAATAATAAAAATAAGATGATTTTTAATGTTATGATCTAAATAACTTTGGACCCAAGTATTGTCCTTTCATCCACTTGGTACAAAATCACAAATACACCTCCCCCACCCACAATACACACAACCCAGCCTTTGCCTTCATTTCCTCTCTCTCTGGGCTCGATGAGACTCACCACCACCACCAAAAGAAGAAGAAGAATCACCACCAACACCACCAGAGCTTGAAAAAGATGGGCAAGTACATGAGGAAGTCTAAGCCCGCTGGCGGTGACGTGGCAGTCATGGAAGTCGGCGGCGGTGTCCGCACCCGAGCCAAAACCCTAGCTCTCCAGCAACACTCCTCCACTTCCTCTTCTTATCTCCAGCTCCGTAGCCGCCGTCTCGAAAAGCCTCCGATTCTTCTCACCAGAAAAACCAGACCTCCAAAACCCACTGATTCGCCGCCGGTTGTGGATAAGCCCAAGTCTTCGTCGGCGGCGGCGTCTCCAAGCCTAGTAAAGGGAGCTGAGGCGGCGGATGAGTTGGTGGCGACGGCGACCAAAGAAGAAGAAGAAGTCGTCAAGAACAACAACGAGCTGCTGCTGATGCTTAGTGAGAATAAAGGCGACGAATTCGGCGTCGGAGAAGCTTCGTTTGGAGAGAATGTGCTCGAATTTGAACCCAGAGAGAGGTCGGTATTAATTTTCTTTCACTCTTTTCTTTCAGCCACCTAAAATTCTCAGGTCAAAACTTTATCTTCTTTGTCTATATTTTTTTTTCCGGAAAAAGTTTAAATATATCGAATAAAATCACAAATTGGGATTTGGGAATTTCATGGTTCTGCAATTAAATCCCCAATTTTTCTTCTTTAATTTTTAATTGAAAAAGTAAATGAAGGTTTCTATGATTCTGGGGAAAAGCTGAATTTTTTTTGTTCTGAGATTGAAAGCTTGATGTTACTTGCATGATTGTTTTTTTAGGATAATGATCATTTCGTTTTCGAGAAAATTCAGAATTTTGTCCTCCTTCATTGCACGAATGGATTGAAACAAGATTGTATGTACACTGCTTGGTTGCTCCGTAATTATGAAAACAAAAGTTTTGTTTTGTTTTTTGTTTGTGCAATATTATGTCTGACTCAGGCTATTGTATTTGAGGTGAAAACCAGACTAAGACAAATTCTTTTGATCAATTATAGTTATCTGCTATGGACAAAGTTAGATTCTTTTACTATCTGATGCAAGGAGAATATAATAAAAAATCTATGAGCAATGAATTGTGCCATAAAAAGTTGAATCTGCTATGGTGTTTTTTTTCTTTCACAATGAGAGTTGTATTGATTCAGTTTGGGAACTCAATTTATGGACAGAAATTTCTGTCTAGTAGGCCAATGATTATGTGCCATAAAATAGCAATCCTTGGAAGGTGTCAGTTTTGTGGTGTTTTGTCTCCATTCTGGATCATAAATTGTTTAATGTCTGTTTGATGCAAGACAATGAAAGAGCTGAAGATAAAGGTTGATTTATAGTTGAGTGAAGCAAAAAAAAAAAAAAAAAACTTTCGGGGAGGGGGGCCAAGTAAAATAGGTGCAGCTAGAAGTTTTGATTCTATAAATCATGCGATAATAGCATCAGTTTATGATGCACTTTTTTTGTGTTTTGAGTTATCATGGTTGTGTAACGTTTCAACAATCCTACGTGAAAATGTAGATTGGAGATGCGCAGCATTGTATTTTGTTCTGCTGAAGATCTCGGTAATCTTAGTTTAGCTTGGCTTGCTTGTTTGTGACAGAACCACGAGGGAATCAACGCCTTGCAGCTTGATAAGGGATCCAGACACTATCGGGACCCCTGGTTCTACTACGAGGCCTACTAATTTGGCTAATGCTAACGGCAGGATACGTAACTCATCACTGAGGCACATACCAACAGCACATGACATGGATGAGTTCTTTACAGGTGCTGAAGAAGAGCAGCAGAAGCAATTTATTGACAAGTAAGATACACTTATTACACTTTAACTACTATAAGTTTGGAAGTAAATTTTGTCACTGATACAGTGAAAAAAGAATCTCATTTTTATTCTCTCACTAATTAATCTGATGTTACTATTGTGGCATTATCTGCAGATACAACTTTGACCCTGTGAATGATGAGCCACTCCCAGGACGTTACGAATGGGAGAAATTGGATCCGTAAAAAGACACATTAGCACTCTGTCAGGGCTTCCTTTCCTGCACATTCTAGGTTGATTCTGCGCTGAGTTAAACTAGCAGGTTTTAGTTTTAGTAGTTGTGGTGATGGTCGCTATTTCTATTTTCCATCACCCTGCTTTTACTTGTAAAGAAGTAGGACTGGCTAAGGGGGGTGTGTAGACTAATGGTCTGTAACATAACTGATGTTATGAGTACACAACAAATACAAATCAGAGTCCTTTGTCTAACAGATCATGTAAGAGAAGAGGAAGGAAACTTAAACAGGGTCTGGGATTTAGCTGGGTTTAGGGTTTAGGATTTAGGTCGAGTTGATTAAGGTGGTCAGTTTATGTGGTACAGAAACGACTTAGATTGATCTTCTTTTCTTCTTGCACTGTACTTTCTTCCCCCCTTCTTTTGTCTATACTTGTACTGATGCAACTTTAGTGGAAACTCTTGGAATAAACATGACCCTTTTCCCCTTGTTTCAATTTCTTCGCTTTGTTGTTATATCTGCCATGTGAAATTGTGAATCAATGCATCATATTCTGGAGCTCTAATGCTTGGTTGAGTACCTTGTGTTGTTTTTCTTCTTATATTGCCTGGTGGGTCATGGTAGGGCAGTTTTGATGCTTTTTTAGTTTATGGTGGACATACTGGCCATATATTCGGAAGAAGCTATTCCTTCTCCGTTTTCATAGTTAGATTGCACTTGAAAGCATTTACGTGACTTGCCGTCTAATCAAACCAAACATTTAATAGAATGAGAGCAATGGCTTACTAACCTGCAAGGCTGCATCCTAAATTCTAAGGAGGACAGATGAGCCATGGACAGAGCAGAAAGATTATGATAGCGAGCAAGTGAATTGTGGTCATTTGTTGTCCGGCAAGAAGAGCAGTTTAGCATTACGATGCGTTCATTGCTCGATTCACCTTCTAATACTGCAAGAGTGAGTATTCAGTTTCAGTATGCATCAAGTTTTGTCTGAAAAGGAAGCAGTTTCTTGAGCTTGTGTTATGTAGTTTCTGTCTTGAATTTAGACGCAGCGGAGTATATAGGTTAACAAGCGTTAATCCTAAAAAGAACCAAAATAGATTGGAATCCATCAGTTTGAGAAAAAATCTCGTTTTTTATCAATAATAAGAAAAGATGCGTCTAACGGTCAAAAAGATGCGCTTAAATACTGAAACAATACCCTAGGTGCTAACAAAAGGTCTACTCGAGCCCATGGTCGAAAATAAAATAAAACCCAAAATAAATAAAATCCTAAAAAGGGCCAAAAATACAAAACCACGTTTTTCTAGGCCTAAACGACCTCAAATCACGAAACGGAGCATGACCCCATTAAACAAGCTCATAGGAGCCCAACTTATCTCGTTGTTCCCTTTCCAGAAATATATTATTCGTCCAGATCAGACACCGTTTTCTACACCTGTATTTTACCGGTTTTACCTTTACTTTGTGCAAGCTCCTCTTCAATCTTTAATGTCATCTGTTCGACGTCAAATTTATGGGAATTTAATGAAAAACTATTGGCTCTGTAACGCAGAGTAGCAGATCATCATCCACAAATGATCCATCACACCACATTGAAAAATGACCATACCTCAGTTTCCTATTTAGTCAAGGTCTAGGGATCAGAAACTTGAATTCAGGTTTATGTGACTTTGTTCTGGTCATAAATTTCAATTCAAACTTCAGAATTCTAGATACTGAATTCAGTTAAAGTGTTGAAATTCCCTGATAAGCAGTAGAGTGAAGAAAGACAAAATACAAAGCTGAAAATTGCATAGATGATGGCGGTTGTTAAAGTGGAAGTTGATTGGTATGTATTGCTTAAATGGTAGTAGATGAAACTGAGGGAAGAATAATCTTCAATTTCCAATGAAACTGTTTCTGGTTTTGATATATTTGAGGACTGAGGATGCTAAGGTAGATATGAGTAGTACTATTGTTATCAAGTAGTATTCATGTGTGCATTCATCACTTTGCTTAACAACGCAAGACCAAACAAGGAAGCTGTCTCCCACATGCACCTTCCCTTTCTGGTGTTTATTTGTACCAATCCAAAAACCAATTGGTGGAATGGAGTGACACTTTTGTACGTAATTATAAATTAATAAAGAAGCAAAATGATGCTTTCGGGAATCTCATTATGGTTGAAATCATACTCAACGTTCCTAGCTTTATGTTAAAAATATTACCGAAACAGCACAGCATGAAGAACGGCCAGAAACAGTGCTCCGTCAGTCGAGTGCCACGTCATCAAGATAAACGGCTCACGGAAATAACGCCAAAGCATCACACATATAGTGTTTTAAGAATATGAGCTTTTAGAGTTCGGACACCCTTTTGACCTAACTGGAAGAATTCAAGCACATGAATAAATGAATTCAGGCACATGAAAGATTTTTTTCCTTCTATATATGCTGTACCAGCTTTTGTTTCCTTGTGTTTTGATCCATAACTGAGATGTTTAAGACTTGACATTTGATTCTATGTACACCTCAAAAGAATGTGATGTCCAAAATTGGCTACGTACATTTGATTCTAGAATTGCTTGAAGAACTATAATGGTAAGAACTATAAGAACTCTCAACCAAGAGTGAAACATTGGCAAGTTATAATCAACTTCAAGCCACCCAAGAAAACGGCTCCATTGAATATGCAATAGTAATTTCTTTCACCTATTTTGTGGCGGTGGATATATTGGAGGTTGGTGTGGCCTGGATTGTGAACTTGGATGAATTGAATGGGAGCACATGTGACAGGCTAAACGTTTGGTAGGGTAGATTTACAAATAACCAAGTAACATGAGAGGCCATAGCTTAATTTGAAGCTCATAATATCAAATAAATGGCCTGGGGTCCAAGCTTTTTGCTTGTTATTAACAGAGCTAGACCAATGATCGAGTCGATCAGTAGCTCTCTGGGCATTTGTATGCTTCATATAACTGTAAACTGTAAACTGTAAACTGTAAACTGTAGTCATTCATAACTAGCTAGCCTGTATATATAGAATGCTCTTCAACAGTTACTATACCAGCGATTATGACACATTCATCGGATGCTCTTCAACAGTTTCAAAAACTCAGGTCCCAGTAGTCCTCAGATATCATGACAAGCCTACAGTTATGTTTGTGGAATAATGATTATTGGAGTATTTATTTGCCCTAGTTAGATAGTCAAAGAGAATATTTAGAGCAAAGTTTGATTGGTAATCTCTTCTCCATGATGCATGGTATAGTTCCTATGGCTACAATTTATTGTGTTTAAAATTTATTTGCTACTGATCAAATTGGTATATTCGGAAAATAATGTTCTTTCATGGGCTAAATGTTCAAATAAAAAAAAAGAATGGACATTTTAACGATAATTATAACAAGAAAAAAATTTCAGTGCACCAGGTACAAGTGCACTAATTTGTAAGATATAATCTCAACCATTCATTACTTTGGTATTAACATTGGTGTTAGTGTCATATAAATATTTAAATCAAATGAATGATTAAAATTGCATTACACATGTCTGGTGCAAATGCACTCGGTGCACTGAAGAATATACCAATTTGATCAGTAGCAAATGAATTTTAAACACAATAAATTGTAACCATAGGAACTATACCACGGGACCTAGGTGCACAATACAAAGCGACAGTCACTACATTTCGAAAATGAGACATGTAATAAACTCCTAATCTGAGTATTAATCCAACATAAGATGAGAGGTTCTGGTGTCTTCAGTGTAGGTTTGCGGCAACCATAGGATTCTCTTCAAAACTTAATATCAAATCTAGGTCCCATGCATACTAGACCTTAGAAACCATGACCAGACTAGTATTGTGATTGAGCCATTGAGGTGATTATTGTATCATGCCTGGCTAGTCATAGAAAGCATTTAGCTTCTCCCTTTCAAGGTGGTACATATAATCTTTTTCAAGTTGGCCATGGGGACAGTGCTACACTGTTACTGGCCGGAATTGCTGCAGGTACAAAATAATTCTGATGCCCCACGGTAGAAAAAAATAAATAGTTCTGCTGAGAATTTTTAAGCAATGAGTAAAGATCTGAAAAAATATGTTGCATTTTAAATAGGCAAAAATGTAATGGGACATTGATTCAATGTTGACATTGATTTGTTGCATGCATATTATTTGGGCTTCTGTACGTTTAGAAACACCTATTCATAGATCTACAAAACCTCATTCTTCATGAAGCTTTCCAACTCTTTCTGTGTGTTAGATCTTAAAGAATGAACTTCACTGAGGACAAAGGTATACGTGCATCAGTTTTCAGTTCTGCGATGAACGCAGTGGAGATTCGACAAACTAGTCTTGGCTTTGCTTACAAACATATGCATAGTTTCCAGTTAACCACTTGTAATTATTGTACAAGCTGAAAAGAGTGCTCAACTGCTACCCCACATACAAGCCAGAGTTATAAATCTCCATTCTTCAAAAAGCTGAGGAAAATGTATAGAGGAAATTGGCGCCACCCTTATAGCTTTACTATTCATTTGTAGTAATCAAAGGAATCATAATGAAATTTGAATGATAAGACAAAACAAAGAAGTCCAGTATATCAATATTCCAATTGCAAGAAGAAACCAAGTCTTAGATTGCAAACCTAATCTGAGTCGTAATAATATTTTTTTTCATAACAATAACATGTCTAGTAATTGATTCATCATCACAATAAAACTAGCTTGCTAGAGCCTCAAGTTGACTTTGTGTAAAGGCGGATACCAAAAGCCAAGCCCAATATAGCAATGGGAACTAGGAACTGGAGAAGTTTGATGATGAACTCGGAAGTCTTATCTTGATTGTAATGAGGCTGCTTGGGAGGAGTGTATTCGGTTTTCTTGGGGATAGTAGCGGCATCAATCTCTCCCACGTAGAAGTCCTTCAGCATGTCTCTGGCATTATCACTATGACCCACGTCCTCAAAATCATCAGTTGCATCTTTTCCTGAATTGGCACATGAAAAAATATGATGTTCTGTACACAAGCATGGGGACTAAAACATGATATATGCATAAACATATGCACATATGCAAACAAGAACACAGATTTAAATAAGCTATGGACAGTAGATCATTGCAGATTATTGATGGTGTTGGTGGGATCAACAACATTGAGGGACATGACAAACCCAATCTTACATAATTTAAGGATGAAAATACAGTTCCTCCTCTAAGGGTCTTACACAGCAGCCTAAGGTCACACTCTTTTTTCATGACTTTGTTTGAAGCAGTACCAGAATTATTAATATATCAATTAGGTAATCATACAAAGTGTTAAACAAGAAATACAAATGTTCAATGGAAGTGTTCGACTTGCTGATTCGGATTAATTTCATTCATTCTTACAGATACCTATGTCAACTTCATACCTGTTGCTGACAACAAAACATCATCACCACCAGGATGGTCCTCCATGAACTTGGTTACATCATAAACCTGATCCAAGACATAAGTGTGCAATAAGTAGATGATATAATTGGGGAGATCAAAAGCTGAAACAATGGAAAAAAATTCTATGTGAATTACATAGATTTGCAAGAGATCAGATGTGTATCAAGGTCTATATTGAGTTTGCATCTTCATCCCTACATACTTCTATCCTCGAGAAAATTACTCTTGTGCCTAGAGCGGCTACATCACCTACATGCTAAGTCAAATATTCCCTTCAGTTGAACAAACTTGAACTGGATCTCTCCGGGAATCATTAGATTTAAATCATATAACTTCCGCACACACAGAAAGACTTTGAATAATGGTTACTTATATCTTGTACCCTCTAAACACCGCATCAGTACGTATACTATATACCAAAAATGCCATTACAAGGTTAGGATGCAATAATGTGTGGGATGCCTACTAACAAAAAAATCTCATCTATACCTGTATTGGGAATTCATTTGGATACTTAAAAGGAAAACAAGACGTTATCTACTGGGTGTTGAAAAACTATCAAACAGTTGATTTGTTGGTAACATCATGAAATGCTTATTGTTCTCACAGTAATATAGAGATTTTTGTTAAAGCGAAAACGACCATCAAGTATAGAAGTCCATCTTTTATTACAAAGAATAAGATCAACAAGAATAATGGATGTTAGCTTCATTGTTTATGATTAAAGGGCTCTTCCAATTAATTCAATTTAGTGAACTATAAACTATGAAGGAACCTCATTGCTTAACCCAACAAGATGGTCTGGAAATCAATGGTCACGGCTCTCTTTTGATCCGATTCTCTATCGCAATTAGGATGATCTGATCGATCAGAATCTTAGCAATCTCTTTATGAATCCAAGAGTATCAAGAAATCGCAATGCTTAAAATATAGTACAACACGCGTAATCAAAGAGTTCAACAAGAGGGAGCCAACTTTTAAAGCTTAGAAAACAGAACAAGAATGACAAGTTAACACAAGTGACAATTTATGCAGCGAAATATCCAAGGAGAACATATTTTCACGTGAGCCAATGCTAAAGGGTTTGATGGCCACCAGTTTAGAGATCCATGTAGACAGAAAATCCATGATATTAAATTCTGTTTTCAGAAGAAACAGACTACAACCACAAACACTAATTCGAACATGTCTTAGGATTATAATTGGACTATTAGCCAAGCCAACTACTTTGCAGTCAACTCAAGCCTATTGCTCTAATGTGTTTGTACTGACAATAAATCAATAATATAGTACTTTCCTATCACAAGTCCCCAACACCCAACTTGTACAAAAGCATGCATGAAACTTAAGCTCTCTAAGATTACAAGATTAGACATTTTAGAGGAATACACAATTATCAAATAGATTTTGTTTAGGATAATGCTTCTATGAGACACATTGATCCGTTTAAGATCTAGAAATTCTTACATGCTCTTGTCAACAAACTCAACAACTAAAGGTAAGTTCAGAGCTCAACCACATGCTATAGCAAGATAAATGAAATCAGAATCTAAGAAAATTTCAAACTACTCCTGCAATTGTTCAAAGCCTTGGCCACACATTAAAAAAAGAACAACTGTTTTACATGGTGAGTACTTCATTTCAAGTACATCATACGACACATTCACCTAAGATCGGTGAAAATTCCCTCTAACATCAGGAAAGAAACTTTTAGCAAAGTAAAATACAAACTTCAAAATACCCTAGTAAATGAGTGCTTGATACAATTTACTCATAATGTAACCCATTCAATTGTAAAACAAGATTATCCTTGATCCAAATTTCACTTTGCATATTGCCTAGTCAAATCAATATCACTAACCAATGCACTAATCTAAACAAAGCAAACCAACTAAACACATCAAAAGCTTAAACCTTTGAGTAACAAATCAACACAGCTATATAGAAGGGATCAACATGCACCACAAAAACATCACAAGATCCAACCTTTTCAGCAAATTCTCAAACATGATCATATCTACGAGCAAAACCAACATGCAAATCTATTCAATAACAAACAGTAGAGCAGAAAAGGAACGATCTTTATATGAAAAAAACAATAAGAAATGGGGGGTAAAGTTGAGACCTTTCCACTGATGACTAGCCAGCAGTCTTTTTGTGTGTTGTGCTCGGAGACTTGAGCCAAAGTGAAGAGCTTCTTCTCATCGCCGCCCCCCATCTTGGAATCTCCGATGAAAATGTTGTCGTTGAATGCAGAGAGTCAGGCAGAGACGGGATTTGGGCTAATAAGAAGGATGGAGCAGAGTAAATAAATAAGGAAGACAAAGGGAAGAGAGGAGTGTTGGGTTCGGTGAGATGGACTTGGTTGTGGCCTTGGTGGGTGGGCTGCAATGAAGACCTACTTTGTCCATTTTGTCGATTGGTAAAAATAAAATTTGTCCATTTTCACTCTAATTCTTTTGAATTGATTTTTTTTCCTTTTTTTGAAAGGATTTTTTTGATTTAATTCTTTTTCAAGAAGTTTAAAAAAAATTGTCCATTTTTACTCTAAATATTTTTAATGGTTTATTTCTAATTTTTTTTTTTCTGAAAGAATTTTTCGATTTAATTCTTCTTCTTTTTCAGAAAGTTGGTGTATGCTGGATCCCAAATCAAAAGAAAAATATAATTAGAATACTTAAGAACATAGCGAGATATGATTGTGAGTTTTTGGGATTTGATTTGAGAGTAGATATCACGTGACAAAGCAAATTGGACAATGAATCAAATTTTCAAATTTAGATATGTGTCGTTGATTTATTAATTAATTAGTCGGAGTAAATTGATATTTAGATGGTTATTTAAAGATATTTATTTTCCGTAATTTTTGGGGTGTGTTCTAATTAGATATGATTTAGTATAGATAAAGATACAATGAATCCCTATTATATCGGGACATTTATTGTAACAGGTGTATCAACCTATATATAAGGTATTCTATCAATGAAAGAGGAGTCTATCAATTATTCATCTACAATACGTTATCAGACACGCTCTGAGTTAATAGTATTACAGAAGAAAAAAAAAACCTAACCCTAAACTCCAACCTCCCACCGCTAACCTCTATCGTTGGCTCCTCCTTATTCTGGCGGTCTTCGTAGTTCGCTCCTCCTTATGAAGCACACGCTCCAACAAACTTCTCAATTCAACAAAAGTGCTCAACTTTCAAAGAACTACTACAGACGAGCTCCTCCTCAACATCGTCCAACTTTTGTACCGGTCATACCGAGCTACCAATCGAGATAAATTTTCTAAGCCGTCAATCTTTAGATCTAGGAATAAAACTTACTTCCTACAAAACCCTAAATCTTAGGATTGTGATTTGTGATTTGTGATTATTGCATATTTATGCCCTAGTTCTTATGAACTTTTATTTATAGAGTACGAGTGACGGTTCTAGAGGAGTCACGGTTTAGAAAGGAAAAAAAAAGGAAATCGATCATATGTAATGGTGAATCACGGTTTCTGGGTGTGGTTTTTGAGCCACTATTTATTGATGATCAATTTTGTGACCATACATCATGGATCACGTTCTTATTCATTAAAACTTGATATTAGTGATCGTGGTTTTTCGATCGATACTAATAAAATCTCTTTGTATTTTGTAGATGAGTTCGAACGAGCCAGTTAAGCCAAAACTTGACAACCTTGATCTTTAAGGAAAGGAATACCATCGTTGAGTCTCCGATGTGGTTATCACATTCATCGAAAAGAGACTAAGTAACACCATTCAACTCGTTGGGCCAAATATTATTCCACCATCATAGGAATCAAAAGCTCAAGCCCTCATGTTTTTGAGGCAACATATTCATTCAACTCTCAAGAAGCAGTATTTAAAGAAAAATTATCCCTTGGATCTGTGGGATGCTTTGAAGCAATGCTTCGACAATGTGCATGATACACAACTTCCTGAGTTGACTACGAGACTTTGGCTTCTGGATTTCCAAAAGATCTAAGATTATAATCAAGCGATGCTGGATCTACAGTCTAAGTTGAACTTCTGTGGGGTAGACAAGTCCGAGAAAGATATGATTGAAAAATCATTGAATACCTTCTCAATATCTACGAGCACTCTTGCTCATCAATACCAGATCAAGTACGAACAAGAGAAGATCCTTACCTTCAGTGATCTCATCAATACTCTAGCTAAAAAAAGACATTATGAGATCGACCTCAATAATAACTCAAGACCAACTGGTACTAAAAAGCCTGAGAGTTACCAAACTGGAGGAAAGTCCCGTAAGGACAAAAAGAACGATCGTTCGCAACCTTACACTCATGGAGGACAAACTCCATGTGGGGGGAGAATGGGGCGTGGGCGTGGCCGAGGCCGCAACCAAAATATGACTTAGCATAGAGATCAGAACGTCAACTCCAACAAGAACCAATCTGGTTCGGCTAATGCTAGGCAAAGGATTTCCAATTCTGGAAAATCCACCTACTATCAGTATGGTTCAACAAAACATATGCACAAGTAGTGTCGTGCCAGTAAAGAAATCCAAAACATCTCCAAGAGGCATAGGCAGTACTTGGCTCAAGAGTCAAATTTTGCTGGAGATTTTGAGATGGATGTTGATACCAATCTCGTGATTGCAAAGGACAAGGAGACGGCTTTAGTTACTCCGGATTCTGAATAGCCCAATATAAAAGGTGGTTATCTTTATAATAGATTCAAGTTTTTAGTTTATTTTTGGCTGGTGTTTTTGCCATCTTTTTAGATTATTGTTTTGGTTTTTACTTGATTTTTGGATAAGAACATCTATGATGTAACTTTTTTTGGTCAACAGGTAATGGAACTTTCTCTATTTTTCGGTTTATGAAAGTGTTGAGAATGTTATTTCATTACTCATGCAATGTATGATTCGATGTTTACAATTTTATATAGCATAATGACACAATAATATGATAAAAATGAGACACTAAAAAGAAGATGCCTTGATCTCAGAAATTCTTTGACTCGTCGAGATTTTTCTCGACCCATCAAAGGGTCCGTTTTGGATCAATTTTTACATTTTTCGACCCGTCGAGGATTTCCTCAACCCGTCAAATGCTTGCTTATGTCTCGATTTATGTCCCATTTTGACCCATCAGCAATACTCTTCGACCCGTCAAAGATAGATATCGAAAAATTGATAACAATTTTGGGTTTTCCTTCGACCTGTTGACACATTAGTTCGACCCGTCGAACGGATGCTTCTGGTCACACTTTCGACCCGTCGAACAATTGCATCGACCTTTCGAGGACTTAGTATCGGAAAATTAAAATCTATCATGAGTTTTCTTTGACTCGTCGAGAGGTTTACTCAACTCGTCGAAGGTTATATCTAGTTTGTGGTGTTTTTTATATATCTTCTATCGGTTTTCTTGGAAAAATGATCAGAAAAAAATTTAAATTTTTCGTTGAAAAATTGTTGGTCTAAATCAACCAACATGGAGTTTTGCACCAGATGTAGTTTTACATCGGTTCAAGTCATGTCATATCAGCACTTAACAAGGGTCACATCCCTATTTAAAATCTTTAAGTGTTTACTTAAAGTGTCTGCCTAATCTTTAGTTCAAAGACTCATTTATTTGTATTACTTTTGTAGATGTCTCAAGGTAAGATTGAGTGTCTTACAGATAGTGGTACTACCCATATCATTTTCAAAGACTCATTTATTTATATTACTTTTGTAGATGTCTCAAGGTGAGATTGAGTGTCTTGCAGATAATGGTACTACCCATATCATTATGCAAAATAGGCAACTGTTTGTGGATCTTTTTCCATACAAATTCTCAGTGACTACCATGATAGGTGCAACGTCAGTTATTCAAGGTCGTGGTTCAGCATAATTTCTACTGCATCATGGTACAAGATTGTTTAATATTGATGTCTTATACGCGCCAAAAGTCAATCAAACCTTGCTAAGTTTCAAGGATATTCGCGCCAACAATTTCCATTTGAAAACATATTGTGAGAATGTATAAGAATTATTGTGTATCACCTATGTTGAATGTGGTCGCAAATGCATTTTAAAAAAAGTTTTTGTCTATTCATAGTGGTCTATATCTAACTATGACATGGATCATTGAATCTAATGCTATGACTCACATGACTTCGTGTGATTCAGATTCATACAAACTTTGACATTTTTGACTGAGATATGATGATCAAAATATTGAAAAACACTCATGGTCATCCATTCTTCAGAGAGAAAAAGCATATGGGAATATTACCTAAATTCATCGGTTTAGATGGGCGGATAAGACTACTCCTCTCAATCCTGGCTTGGTCTCCAAGACGAGTGCAACACAATATCAGCAAAGTACAGGTGTGGTGTCGTGTCGTGTGTTATCCTACCAGATTCATATGTAGCAATCTCTGATGCATATCGCTCGTTTTGCAAAGCTTGTTCTTTATCAAAGTTACAGGCACGCCCTTCTTTTGTTATTGACAACACCGAAAATATTCCATTCTTACAAAGGATCTAAGGTGATATGTATGGACCTATCAAACCGGAATGCTGACCATTTAAATATTTCATGGTTTTGGTAGATGCATCAACGCGATGGTCACACGTTTGCTTTGTCATCCACAAGAAATGTTGTGTTTGCAAAACTCCTGGCACAAATTTTTAAACTACGAGCTCATCACCCGGATCATCCAATCAGGTCTATTAGATTAGACAACACATGAGAGTGTACATCAAAATCTTTTGATTATTACTGCATGTCTGTTAGAATTGAAGTTGAACATCTCATTCCTCATGTTCATTTTCAGAATGATTTAGCAAAGACCCACATAAAGCGGTTATAGCTTGTGTCTCGCGCATTGGTAATGCACACAAATTTACCGGTATCAGCGTAGGGTTATGCAATGTTACCATTCAGTGTGCACCAGTTGATAACTGGATATGAGCCTGACATTTCACATCTACGAATTTTTGGTTATGTGGTATATGTGCCTATTGCGCCTCCACAGCGCACTAAAATGGGTCCTTAACGAAGATTATGCATTTATGTTGGCTATGAAGCTCCAACAATAGTCCACTATCTTGAACCTTCGACAAGAGATCTCTTTACAGCAAGATTTGCAGTTTGTCACTTCGATGAGACATACTTCCCGATGTTAGGGGGAGGAAGAATGTATCTATTCTGGTTCAACGTCATAAATTGACGTAGTCTAATCACACTATGTCTCATCACAATCCTAGCACATCTCAGAGTAAGATTGAAGTGCAAAGAATACTGGATCTTCATAAAGTAGCAGACTCTATGCCTGACTTCTTTGCTAATATCGCTAAAGTGATGAGATCGAATATACATGCTGCAAACGTTCCTGCAAGGATGGAAATCCTGAAAAAGTGATTAGTCAGTACCAACACCGAGAAAGGAAACATTCATCCCGCCTATGTTGAAAGTGTTGCGTCAGCCTCGACTCCCACCAGGAAAAAGGGGAGACCAAGAAAATCCACTAATGAGCCGTCGATTAAAAGGCAGGACATCGAGGCACAAAATGATACATTCATCATCAACATTGTGAATCCTTCATATGAGATTATCTCTAACTACAGTTATGTCCTTGAATCACAGTTGGCATGTCTAGGGGACGCCTCATAACCTCTTGTGATGTCAGAGAACAAAGAAATATCACTTAGAACAAATGATGTATGTGTTCTTATGGATAGATCTTCCATGTTAGTTGATGATGCATTTGCTTATTCCGTCACTCAGGAGATTATAGGCGACGATAAAGTGGAATCTCGCTCTGTGGAATATTGCCAATGAAGAGCGGATTGGCCAAATTGGAAGGTAGCAATCCAGGCCGAACTAGACTCTCTGAATAAAAGGTAGGTTTTCGGTCTGGTAGTGTTATGCCCAACTAATGTTAAGCCGGAAGTACATAAATGAGTCTTTTTGTGGAAGCGTAATGAGAAAAATGAGATCTTGAATTATAATGCTAGATTTGTCGTTCAGGGTTTCTCTCAACACCATGGGATTGATTATGAGGAGACGTATTCTCCGGTCATGGACATCATCACCTTTCGATACCTGATAAGTTTGGTATTTTCCGAGAAACTAAACATGCAGCTCATGGATGTGGTTACTACATATCTCTATGGGGATCTTGATTCAGAGATATACATGAGAATGCCGGATGACATTGCTATTCTTGAATCAAGTAACTCTAAACCACAGAGTGCTCATGTGATCAGATTGAGGCGTTCATTATATGGATTGAAACAATCCGGCAGGATATGGTACACCTGTCTTAATGACTACTTGATTAGGAAATGATACAATAATGATGACTTATGCCCTTGCATGTTCATTAAAAGGAAAAGATCAAGATTTTCTATAGTAGCAGTCTATGTAGATGATATGAACATCATCGGGACTCTTAACGAGATCAATGAAATGGTTGACTACTTGAAATCTGAATTTGAGATGAAAGACATTGGTAGGACTCGATTTTGTCTTGGATTAGAGTTGGAACATCAAGTTGGTGGAATTCTGATTCACTAATCTGCTTATGTCCAAAAGATGCTCAGGCAATTTAAAATAGACAAAGCACACCCTGTTAGCACGCCAATGGTTGTTCGCAGTCTGAACCCCAAGAATGATCCATTTCGTCCTCTAGATGATGAGGAGGAGATCTTGAGAGCTGAAATTCCATATCTTAGTGTTATTGAAGCTTTGTTGTATCTAGCTCAGTGCACGCGTCCATATATTATCTTCTTAGTGAACTTGTTGGCTAGATTTAGCTCTGCGCCTACGCAACGTCATTGGAATGGAATAAATCAAATCTTCAAATACTTGAAGGGTTCCATTAACTTGGGTTTATTCTTCCCTTACAAAGAGTACAGAGAGAAACTTGAAATTTCTGAAAAATGGATGGTTAAGTCACAACATACAAGTTCTGGCATATTCAACCCGTCGAGTAGGTCTTCTGACCTGTCGAAGGTGGTGAACTGTGATAACCTGAGGTTATCTTTTGACCCATTGAGGAAAGGTTTTGACTCGTCAAAAACAGTATCCTAGATCGAATAGAAGCAGTCGTTCAACCCGTCGAGTGAGGACTTCGACCCGTCTAATTCCTCCCTTGTTGTCAGCAGTTTTACTGCAGTCCCCTATTCTAAAACACCGGTTGATGTGTTGGTTGGATTTGTTGATGTTGGGTATCTGTCTGACCCACACAAAAGTCATTCACATACTGGTTATATTTTCACTATGAGAAACACGACGATTTCTTGGAGATCAACTAAGCAAACCTTTGTTGCTACTTCCTCGAATCATTCAAAAATCATTATTTTGCATGAAGCTGTTAGAGAATGTGTCTGGGGTAGGTTAGTCATACATCATATTCGAGGGTTTAGTGGATTACCATGTACTACGACAATTCCCACTTGCATCTTTGAGGATAATGTGATATGCATTAAATAGATGATGTTTGGTTACATTAAGGGTGACAATACAAAGCATATATTGCCGAAATTCTTCTTCAATCAGCAACAACATCAACTGTTGAATATCCATGTGAACCAGGTGGGTTCGAAGGAAAATGTTGCGGACTTGTTTACTAAGTCACTACCTAAATATACATTTGTGAAACATGTGAGACGCATTGGTATGCGCAGGTTATCTGAACTCCATGACTAAGTTTACAGTTAGAGGGAGTTACATTTTTGTAGACACCAAGAGGAGTCTACGTCACATGTAGTAGCATTTGTAGTTGATGCATTATATACTTTTTCCTTTAGACCAAGCTTTTGTTTTATTTATGAGGTTTTTGTTTGCTTGGCGATATTTTTAGTGAGACAACATGTCATGCATCATTTCTTAGGCCATCGACACAATGAGGAGTATTTAAGAAAATTTATTCTCCGTAACTTCTAGTGTGTGTATTGTTTTAATTAGATACGATTTAGTATCAGATTGTATCAGTATATATATGACATTCTATCAGTAAAAGAGTTACAGTTTTTCAGTCTATCGAGTATTCCTCTACAACAATAGTCTAATTGAAACACTTCGCTCAATTTAATGGTCCATTTAGATCAAATGACAATAAAAGATAAATGATATCTTATTTTGCACTAATTCATAGGATGAGCATGATAAATCTTTAAGTCCATATATCCTTATATTCTTTTTTTTATATATCATTTTTCTCATCTAAGGACCAGCTAGAGTTTTGCTATTTCGGCATTTGTTTTCTTCATGTTACATGTTTATGGCCTCCTCTTTGTGATTTGTAATAATACGGGGAATTGATTAGATGTATGCAAAGATGACTTCAGATCCGGCCCTTAGTTTTGAGGCTAAAGCCATCGATGGTGTTCCACTTTCGCAACGTTCTATTAGTTTTGCTATAGTTTTGATCATGATGATGACAACTGTGACCGAATGTCAACGATGAGGGTGACTCTATTTGTCATCAATTGCATATTAGAGAGTTATTTTGTGCCTTGGAGACTTAGTCCTGTAATTCGAGATATCAAGTTCATCTCAAACTTGTTAGACAACATCAACTTTCGATATGTGTTAAGGCCACTTGGGCATATTAGGTTCGTGTCGGAAAATGACCCAAACCGATTTTGAACTGCTCTATTCATAAAACAAAATTTCACAACTGAAACCAACTTTTTTTGGGTTTCGAACAAAAATTCGGTTGATTCGAATTTCGGGTCGAGTCGATTTAGTTTCACCGATTCTCTTTCTCATTGAAATCGATTGTGAGAAATCAGTTTTGGTGATGGTTTACGTTACTTTTGCTTAACGATTTAGTGTTTGTATCGCTCCGTGTAACTCATAGTATTACTAAATATCAATCATATTTCGATGGTCTGTGAACTCTTGATCAATTTTCGATGAGTATATATTTAAACTAATTTGTAATTTCGACATTTGTGAATTACAATCGGCACAGAATTTGTAATAACAGCTAACCACAACACTCATCACAGGTACTACCACATTCCTGATTACCACACATTTATAAAATATAATTTAGATCGAAGTCTTCTACACCAAAAATATAATTTTATTTTCTTTTATTGTATTAACTTGTTGGATAAGTAGACTGCTTATGCAATAGACTATTTACAGTATTTACTATATAACATTCGTGATATTACTGTTTACCGATGAATAGTATGATCACTGTTCATTACTGTTTACAGTTACTGTAACTCTTTTTATTTTTACTTTTTACTGTTTTATTTTTTTATTTTTACAGTTTTTACTTTTTTTTTTACTCTTTAACAATTTTTACAGTATTATATTTTACCTTTTACTTGACAGTTTTACTGTTTTACTTTGACTTTTATCATTTTTTTACAGTTTTTTGTTTTACTTTTTTACTATAACTTTCTATTAATTTTTTTTTACAATTTTAGAGAGTTTGATCAACTTTCTATCAATTTTCTTTACTATAACTAATCTAGCTAATTTTTTATTTTTTATTATATAACATTTGTGATCCTACTATTCACCGATGAATAGTAGGATCAATGTTCATACTCACTATTCATGGAGGTATTTTGACATTTTTCAGTTTTTTACATACCTTTTTAACTGTTTTACTATTTACGGTTTACATTTTTATTTTTATTTGCATTTTAAATTATTTTTTCTGTTTACTTTTTAACATTCACATATCTTTTTAACAGTTTTACTGTTTATTTTTTACTTTTAACTGTTTAAATTTTTACTTTTTACTTAAACTTAACAATAAAAAACTTTCATACGGATTTTACATAACTCTCCGTATTAATTTTCTTTTTTACTTTTTTTTAACGGGTTTCATTTTTGACTCAAATTTTGCCGCAACAAAATTTCTACCTTAACTCTAATCTCATTTATGCATTATTTCCATGTGTTGAATTAAGTGGCAGAGGTTGAATAGGAGGGTGAGTCAGCAGTAAAACAATAGGTTGAATTACAAGTTGTCAATGGGAAGGTTTGTTGTGGGTTTATGATGAAATTCTATGTGTTTGATTGAGTTTAGTGATGGTTTCTTTTTTGTAGGACTCGGGTTTTGAGGCGCACTATGCAGGCCGATATTGATAAGCTTGCTGATGTTGTTGGTCTTACTCTTGGTCTCAGTCAAGCACTTTCACAAATTGGTGTTCAAGTTGGTTCTACTTTGTATCTTACATGGCCAATTTAGATGATTCATGGTGTGCGAGAATTTGTGTGTAATTGATTTTATGTGTTTTGTGTTTGTGAATGGAGGAATGTTGTCTTAGATGAATACGGTAGCCCCAAAGTGGTGAATGATGGAGTTACAATTGCTAGAGCTGTTGAACTACTTAATGCTTTGGAAAATGTCGGTGCAGCTCTCATTAGGGAGGTTAGTGAAATTTATAATTTGATGTTTATTGTTGTTTCCTTTGATAAGTACACTGCTATGTGTTTAATGATTGAGGGGATTTTCATGCTTATTTTGTAATGGGCTCGATTGTGGGATATAGGTACTTATTATTTTTGGAAACAGACTCTCTATTGTTAGCTTGTATGGTTGCTGTGACATTCTGTGTAACCTTAGCAACAACTTTAGTAGTGCGGCTCGGTCCAGTTCACATGGCTGCATTTCGGGCCTGCCTACAAGTTTGGTTACATCATCGCTCTTCTCTGATAGTTTAGTTGTTGCAGAACAGATGTATTTGGGTTCATGGGTTTAATTTCATTCTTCATTGAGTTTGATCAGCCGTTGTGAAATGTTTGATGAGATTGTCTAAATGAGTTTGAGTATTTGAGACTGTAAAAGGGTAAACTTTTATTGATGCAAGGATGCTTATGATAGCAACCAAATTATACAGAACTGTTGGCATGTTATCAATTGTGAATTTGTGTGCGTATATATATACTTAATAATTATGTATAAGCTTTTCGCATTTGACTGAAATGATGGAAACTCTTTCTTGATGAAGGTCTATTGAGTTACTTTCATTATGAATCATGAAAACTTTCATGGTGTTGTTGTTTGGTCACAATTTGTGTGTACGGTTCTTCTTGAATTATGAATTGATTACCTAGATAGTAACTGTCATTGTTTATACTATTTTACCTCTTGAGAAGATGTAATTGGTTTTTTTTACCTGAATTTGTGTGTCTGATGTTTTATTGTCACTGTCACCATTATATTTTACTGGTGTTCACCTTAGTCGTGGACCCTTTTATCGAGTCTCACTTCAGCACAAATTCAATTTAATCGATGACCCTTTTGTTCAACCGCGCTCGTTCTGCCTAGTTTAGTACATAAACGAAAAATTCAGGCGAAAAAAGAAAAAAGAAAAAAAAGCCGGGGAGACTCCATCACTACTACCAGTACTATTCTCTCTCTCTCTCTCTCTCTCTCTCTCTCTCGCTTCTTAGGGTTTCGAATCTCTTCGTTTCTCCCTTAACCCAATATCAAATCTGATTCGGAACCCCAATTCCAGAATCGGCTTCTGCAAATCGGAGTCCCAGCAATGGCGACCTTAGTGAGCTCGGCCGGTGGTCTACTCGCTATGCTGAACGAGTCTCGCCCGGAGCTCAAGCTCTACGCTTTGTCCAATCTTAACAAATTGGTCGACGGATTCTGGCCTGAGATCTCCACCAGCGTCCCCATCATGTATACTCTCTCTCTCTCTCTCTCTCTCTCTCTCTGTAGAATCAATTTGATAAACTCTGTTGAGAATTTGAAATCGGATAAGGTTAATGTTTAGAAATTTGAAATCTGTTTGTCTATTGGAGTATTAGAGTAACTAGGGATATGTAAGATTGAGAATTCGGTTATACTTGTTTGGGTTTTTGTTTGTGTTCTTTAGATAATTGTGAAAAAAAAATGAAGATTGGGGTTATGTGATTTCAGATTCACTGAGAATATGACAGTAGATTTTGTTATGATTAGCTAACCGTCCAAAAAGAGAGCTACTTGGGTATTGGGCTTTGCCTTATCGAAGCGTTACTTGGTAGCTGGTTTAGGATTAATGATGTACTTGATGCGTTCGGTGTCCAGAGTATCTGGAAGCCCAGTTCGGGTGTCCAGAGTATCTGGAAGCTCAGTTCTTTTGTGACAACTTCTATCCTTTCCCACCCTGAATTAGTGGGATTCAGTGTATACGAATAGTGAAGCATGAGCCTAGTAGTGTATTGTCTCGCTACCCTTGCATAATCTTCATTTGAGCCTATTCACAAGGGTTATGCATCACAAAAGTTTATAATGGCATTTGATTTTGAAGTATGTTGCTAGGTAAGTGTGACTTAATTCAGTATGCAAGAGCTTAGTTTGTCCAAAACAACAATGTTGTATCTACTTTGGATAGAGAACTTCTGGATGTTTCTGAAGTAATAGTCTCCATGGATGCATTCATTCCCACCCTGGATTAGTGGAATTAGGTGGATACGAGTAGTCCTAGTATTGTATTGTCTCGCTACTTTTGCATAATTTTCTTTTGAAACTATTCACGAGGGTTATGCATCGGAAAGGAAATTTTATAATGTCATTTGATTTTGAAGTATGTTGTGGTGCTAGGTAAGTTTGACTTTATTCAGTTTGCAAGAGTTTAGTTTGTTCAAAACAACAATGTTGGATCTAATTTGGATAGAGAACTTCTGGTTGTTTCCCTTTATGTCTGTTTTGGCATGACAACTTGGCTATAGAGTGGTTATGCTAGTGTGACTTAGAACCTTAGCTATCCTGGCCTTCAGAATATGAGATCTTGATAAATTCGGTTATACTTCTTCAAATGCTTATATTTTCATTATACTGTTCTTCAGAGAAAGTTTGTATGAAGATGAAGAGTTTGGTCAGCATCAAAGACAACTGGCTGCATTGCTTGTTTCAAAGGTAAAGGCTTACTTTGTTGTCCTTCAGTATTTATTGGATTGCAAATATCCGAAAAAGGAACGTTGGGGTAAAGTTTACAGTTTTCCTCGTGACATTCTAGAAATGAATGATACACAGTACTAAAATAGTATTACAACTAAAAACTGCTTGCCTGCAAGTTTGAGTCATTTTTTTACTGTCTTGCTGACTAGGTACTTTACTACTTTGATGTTCTCTTAATGTGGCTTCTTTTTCTTCTCAACCTCAGGTGTTCTACTATTTGGGTGAACTTAATGATTCACTGTCCTATGCCCTCGGAGCTGGATCCTTATTTGATGTGTCGGAGGATTCTTATTACATTCACACTCTTCTTGGTAATAAGATATGCATGTTTTTTACACTAATCAAAAGACTGTGTATTATCTCTCTTAGGCATTACTTTTGACTCAGAATTTTTGTTTCTGTTATTACTGATTAAAAATATTCCTTTGGATATAGTACTGTCAGAATTGAACTAGCTTCATTGAATAGAGTATAGCTTGATTTCTTTATGTGACTTTGTTTTTTATTTATTTTTATCATCTCGTCAGCTAAAGCTATAGATGAGTATGCCAGTCTTAAGTCTAAGGCAGCAGAATCAAATGCTGAGGCAGCAATTGTGGATCCTAGATTGGAGGCTATCGTGGAGAGAATGCTGAACAAGTATGCTCGCTTAAATGCATTTGACTCCTAAACTTCTTCTTTCAGATTTCTGACCTTTTTTCTCTTACAGATGTATCCTGGATGGAAAATATCAGCAAGCTATGGGAATTGCAATTGAATGTCGAAGACTGGATAAACTCGAGGAAGCAATCATAAAGAGTGATAATGTACAAGGAACTCTGTCATATTGCATTAACGTCTCTCACTCTTACATCAATCTTCGAGAATACAGACACGAGGTAAGACTTTCTGCATTTGCTCTGAAGCAAAAATGTTGAACAGAGAGGCATAAGAGAAAACTGAATAATTTAGAATGTTGAACATGTGTGTTGATATTATTTTGGCTGTTGGTTAGAATCTATAGTTATGTATACAAAAACTATAGATTACTTTTGCACGAAGGCACCTATTTGTGTCTAATCATTTCTGATCTCTCCAGATGTTATAATTGAACCAATTGTTTGTGGTAAACTTTATGCGGGATCACACAGATTACGAGTTATGTTATAATTTTTTGAGGTCCAATTTAAACCTGATGCTAAAGTAAGAAGGTGATATGTGTGATTTGGAGTTTAAGCTATTTACTTTTTTAAAATTTGATTGAAACTCGTTATCTTGTCTCTGCAAGCTTACTTTATCACGGAGGCATAACCTTTGGTTCTTTGTACAGGTGCTTCGTCTTCTTGTCAGAGTGTATCAGAAGCTGCCTTCTCCAGATTACTTGAGCATTTGTCAATGTCTCATGTTCTTGGATGAATCAGAAGGTGTTGCAAGCATATTGGAAAAGCTTCTGCGCTCTGAAAACAACGATGATGCGCTTTTGGCATTTCAAATAGCTTTTGATTTGGTTGAGAATGAGCACCAAGCTTTTCTTCTGAATGTAAGAAACCGCCTAACAGCTCCTAAATTGCAACCTTCGGAGCCAGTGCAACCAGAATCCAGTGAAGCTGCACAAGATGAAGGTTCTGCTCCAGGGGACGTTCCAATGACAGATGGAAGCTCTACTACCCCTGTCACTGTGCCTGAAGATCCAAGCTCTACTACCCCTGTCACTGTGCCTGAAGATCCAAGTGAAGTGTTGTATTCTGAGAGGCTGACAAAAGTAAAAGGAATATTGTCTGGAGAGACATCGATAAAGTTGACGTTACAATTTTTGTACAGTCATAACAAGTGAGGCTGCTCTGTCCTTCACTTATTAAAATCAAAAATATTTTGCTTTCTGGATACAAGTGGTTTTATAAGTGCTTTAACTGTTCTTTGTGATTTGCTTATAGGTCTGATCTTCTTATTCTGAAGACAATAAAGCAGTCTGTTGAGATGAGAAATAGTGTGTGTCATAGTGCAACAATCTATGCTAATGCAATTATGCATGCTGGAACAACTGTGGACACGTTTCTGAGAGAAAATCTGGTTAGTCACAAAGCTTATTTTCTCGTTAACACCCTTTGCATCAATTTTTTTATCTGTGTTTTATTATGAAGCTGACCAATTTTTTCTTTTTCAAATTGTCAGGATTGGTTAAGCAGAGCCACTAATTGGGCAAAGTTCAGTGCGACAGCCGGGCTAGGTGTTATTCACAGAGGCCACCTGCAGCAGGGAAGATCTCTGATGGCACCTTACTTGCCCCAGGGTGGGGCTGGTGGTGGTGGAAGTCCATACTCGGAAGGTGGTGCTCTGTATGCTCTAGGTCTCATTCATGCTAACCATGGCGAGGGCATCAAACAATTCCTTCGTGAAAGCCTGCGCAGTACTAATGTAGAGGTGTGCATTATGTAAATTTTTTCTATTCACATCTGTGTACTGAGTTGTATTGCAAATTCTTCATAGTGAGATCCTTTGGTGTAGGTTATACAACATGGGGCTTGCTTGGGTCTTGGTTTGTCTGCGTTAGGAACTGCAGATGAAGAGATTTATGATGACATCAAAAGTGTGCTGTATACTGACAGTGCCGTTGCCGGTGAAGCTGCGGGTATAAGCATGGGTTTACTCATGGTTGGGACTGCAAGTGAGAAAGCTGGTGAGATGCTTACTTATGCACACGAGACACAACACGAAAAGATCATCAGGTATTTATATGGGATCTAGATGAGTTCTGCCTTCATGGAGTCTCATATGTTATATATTGATAGCTATTTTGCGATTTGTGTCAGGATAGTATTATTAGTCGTGCTTTCTAACTATGCATTGTATGTTGCAGGGGGTTAGCCTTGGGGATTGCTCTGACGGTATATGGAAGAGAAGAGGAAGCAGATGCGCTGATTGAACAGATGACAAGAGATCAAGACCCTATATTGCGTTATGGCGGTATGTATGCATTGGCATTGGCCTATAGCGGGACAGCAAACAACAAAGCCATAAGGCAGCTGCTGCACTTTGCTGTATCGGATGTGAGTGATGATGTTAGGAGAACTGCTGTTCTAGCCCTTGGTTTTGTACTGTACTCTGAACCAGAGCAGGTCAGTAAATCTTTTTCAGTTTTTCCCCATGTTTTGCTTCTTTTCATTTTCTATTTTTATGATGGTCTAATTGCCTTGTACCTGATAAATTGTGCTGCCAAACTGCAGACACCTCGAATTGTCTCCCTGCTATCTGAGTCTTACAACCCACATGTTCGATATGGTGCTGCTCTTGCAGTAGGCATTTCTTGTGCCGGTACTGGCTTGAGCGAGGCCATATCTTTGTTAGAGCCTCTGACTTCAGATGTTGTTGATTTTGTGCGCCAAGGTGCTCTCATTGCAATGGCTATGGTCATGGTCCAGATTAGTGAAGCTAGTGATTGTCGCGTTGGAGCTTTCAGGTAGTGTGTCCAAGGATTTCCCAATATTTTTCAACTCCTCTCCCTCTATATATGTGTGTGGGTGTGTGGTTGTGTCTGTATATGTGGCAACTGATACACTCTTCAATTTATTGATATTCTGTAGGCGACAGTTGGAGAAAATAATACTTGATAAACATGAGGATACCATGAGCAAAATGGGAGCAATATTGGCCTCTGGAATTCTTGATGCTGGTGGAAGAAATGTGACAATTAGATTACTTTCTAAGACAAAGCATGATAAAGTCACTGCAGTGGTTGGCCTTGCTGTATTCAGCCAATTTTGGTACTGGTATCCCCTCATATATTTCTTAAGCTTGGCATTTTCACCAACAGCTTTGATAGGCTTGAACTATGACCTAAAGGCTCCAAAGTTTGAGTTCCTTTCACATGCAAAACCTTCTCTATTTGAATATCCAAAACCGACCACTGTGGCAACCGCTACATCAGCTGTGAAACTACCTACTGCTGTTCTGTCCACATCAGCAAAGGCCACCAAAGCTAGGGCCAAGAAAGAAGCGGCAGATCAGAAGGCACATCCTGAAAAGGAAAATGCTGGAAAAGGAAAATCAGCTGGCGAGAAAGATGGGGACTCGATGCAGGTAACCAATCCGTTTCCAGCTTTTTATGTCCTTCTATCTAATATCCATACATTACACATACTTGAGGGAATACTCTATATTCATTGTTCCTTTTGGAGAATTTGCTATAAAATATTATTTAGAGCCTTGGACAACTATTTCACCTATTTGCTCTTGACATAGATACATTATGATGGTCCAAATTAGTCACAGAAGGCAGTGAAAGAACTATTGGATAATTGAAGTTCTTTCTTTCTTTCTGGCAGGTTGATAGTGTAGTAGAGAAGAAACCTGAACCTGAGCCTTCTTTTGAGATTTTGGCCAACCCAGCAAGGGTGGTTCCTGCTCAGGAGGAATACATTAAATTTCTGGAAGATAGCAGATACGTGCCAGTCAAGTTGGCACCTTCAGGATTTGTTCTCCTGAGAGACCTAAGACCAACCGAGCCTGAGGTGCTTTCGCTTACGGACACACCGTCTTCTACGACAGCATCGCCTGCTGGTGGATCGGCAACTGGACAGCCAGGATCTACTTCAGCCATGGCAGTTGATGACGAACCACAACCTCCTCAGCCTTTTGAATACACTGTGTGATTTCTTAGTGTTAGTCATAGACTTGTTTCTCTTGTTGAGTCAGCAGGAAGGGCTTGATGGCTGAATATGCCTGTGGATATTGTTGACTTGTTTGTTGTACTTTGCTAGATTGTTGAGTTTTCATGTAGATCAAATTTTAACGAGTTTCAATTCAGTCATCGGTACTTTCGTTGGCTATATTGTTAGGACGAGAAATGATCGTCGCAGAGATGAAGAGTGAAAAAGGAATGTCTTGGCACAACTGAAATTGTAACTTTGTGAGACTCAAGTTTCCAAGTTGAAATGTTTTTACTCGAACAATAATCTTTCCAATAACTCATCACCAAGCTATTCAATATTTCCCTCTAACAAAATCCATAGTCTTTTTCGATTACCTTGAAAGAAAAACCTCATGCATGCCATACACCTTGGTCAGCAAGACTCACTAGATTATCAACTATTTATTCAATCTTAGGCTCCACGCTTTTCTATCTTAGGCATCACGCTGACTTCTACGTAACTCTCAATCTTGTTAGCATATATATTCGGATCACACATTCACACTCTTGAGGGTTTTAGGGTATTACAATGGCTTTCTTATCTAAGTTTGGGAGTATACTTGGGCAGACGACGGGAGGCAAGCCTATGCCTATGCATTCTAGGTCTCTATTTCCGACGTTCCAAAGAGCCATAACAAAAAGTGTCACGTCAAGGGGGGAAGTACAAAACTGGAAGAGGAAGAAGAGGAGGAGGTGGAGAAGGCATTGAATGTGAAGGACTGTCGTGATCGACGTCGCTCAGCAACAGCGAACCAGAATACTCACAACAATAATATGTATGGAGACGTCGACGGTTATCGTGGTGGCGTTTACCCGGGTGGGGGCGATTGTGATGACGACGAGGACGAGAACGAGGACGATAATGACGACGACGACGACGATGATGGTGAATTTTTTGATAGTTTGTTTGGTGGTGGTGGCGGTGCTGGAAGTTCCAGTGATGGTGGTGGTTGCGATGCTGGTGGTTTCGGTGATTTCGGTGGGGGTTGCGGTGGGAGCTAGCTAGCTAGAGCTTTTTGTTCATAAAAAAGATAGATATCGATCACTCTGCACAAGCTCTCAATTTCAAACCACACTGCTCTTTCATGCATACTGCATAGATTTATTACATCGATCATAAACTTCATCTTCACTCCTGCTAATAATAAGTACGTTCGAAGTAGCGAGGGTTGTTGTTCCTATCCCCGTACCTGAGGAGAGACAAAAGGAGCAGCCGCATCAGCACCAAATTAACCAAATTTTATATTCTTAGACATTTAGACATGCATATAAAACTTTTAAAAAATTTATTCATATAAAAAATATTAAATAACCCTGTTGCCCTTGCTGATCCCTCTTGTTGCGCTTCGGTGATTTCGGTGGTGGTTGTGGCTGTGAACTTGTGATGGTGGTGGCTATCAAAATAATGCCTAATACCTTGAGGTGTGTTGAAGTATAAATGTAGGTATGCAAGTGATAAATTTAGAATTATTTTTTATTCATTGATAGATAATTTTTAAATAAATATTATAATCTGATACAATAAACTTTCCGGTACATCAAGGATCGAGAGAATCTCTATATCTATTCTAATTAGGACAAGACACACACACACACACACACACCGAGATACAAGGAAAATTATTCTCTTAAACACTCCTCCTTGTGTTGCGATCCTAATGTATGATGCATGATCTGATGCCTCACTAAAAACTTTGTCAAGCAAACAGAAACCTCTTGAGTAAAACAAAATCTTGGTCGAAGGGAAAAAGATTACAACGCATCAACTACAAAAAATAATCACATGTGATGTAGACTCCCCCTGATGTCTACGAAATGAACTCTCTCTGATCAGTGACTCAGTCTTGGAGTTCAGACATTCTTCGCATACCAATACGTCTCACATGCTTAGCAAATTAATGTAGATTTGGGTAATGACTTGATAAACAAGTCTGTAGTATTATCGGCTGAACAAACCTGATTCACATGTATGTTTAATAGCTGCTTTTGTTGTTGATTGAAGAAATTTTTTTGACAATATGTGCTTGGTATGATCACTCTTTATGTATTCCAACTTCATTTGTTCAATTATAAAATACATCAAAAACACCATTCCCAGGTAACATCTTCGACGAGTTGAGAAAAGCCACTCGACGGGTCGAAGAAACCCAAAATAAAATTTGATTTTTTGATAACTATTTCCTCGACGGGTCGAGGATGATTTTTGACAGGTCAAAAGTTGGAAAAAAAAATTCACAAAGGAACACATTTGATGGGTCGAGGGGTACCATTGACGGGTCAAATAAAACCTAAAGTCAATATCGATTTTTCGATATCTTTCTCGACGGATCGAGTTTTTGACGGGTGGAGACAGAAGCATGCATTCAACGGCTTGAAAGAAATGCAAAACCATTCCAGAGTGATACCATTGACGGGTCGAGGAAAATTTCTGATGGGTCGAAAATCTCTTGAATCAAATCATCCTTTTTTTCTTCTTCTCGTTTTTATGATACTTTGGTGTCATCATGCCATATGATTTTGTAGAATTCGAATCTTGTAAGCAATATGTATGAACATACATTAATTCTTAATACTGAAAGAAAGAACTTTTATTTCTTTGCCAACACGAAAACTTACATAAAAAGATTGTTCTTATTCAATAACCATGACTAAAAATAAAATCAAATACAATACTAAACTTGATTACATAGTAGAGATTTCAGTTTAATACATAGACTAAGCAAAATTCGTAGTCTGTTGTTTTGCATTAGGGATATCCACTACAATTAGATTGGCTTCACCGCCATCTTCCATCTCATAATCTTTAGCATAGTTGGTCTCATGTGCCAAGTACTGATGATACCTTTTGTAGGTATCTTGGACATCCTTAGGTGCACGACATTGCTTATGCATATGCTTGTTAGAACCACACATATAGCAAGGTGCCAAGCTAAAAGTTGAAGAAGCAGACTCTGAAGAATTCCCATTGTTCCTAGAACCAGAACGTGATGGATTCTTATTATTGTCTTGGCAAGTCCAAGTCATTTCTTGACTATTTTCTCCTCTGCCATGACCTTTACCACGTCATTTTCTACCACCACGAGTTTGATAAGGTTCCGAACAATTGTTCTGCTTCTCTTGTCATGCATTTATAGTGTGATGAGCCTTATGGACTTTCTTTGTACCGACTGGGCAGACATTGTTGTGAAGAAGAATCTTTTGATGCTGTTCTTCCTTAGCAAGCACACTCATATAATCAATGAATAATCTCAATCTCCCTTGCTTATAATCAATACAATATTGGTGAGCAAGTGTGTATATGGAGGTAGGAAATGTAGTCAATGACTTTTCAACCATGGTCTTGTTGTTCTTGACAACGCTACAAATAGCAAGCTCAGATTGTAGCTCTAACATATCCTTGTAAAAATCATTAATCTTGGGATAATCCAATAACCGGATTTAATCTCATCTCTCTATGAGTTCAGGAAGTTGTGCGTCATGCACATTGTTGAACTGTTCGTGCATAGTCACCCACAAATCCGCGGGGGTCGTCTTTTAGCAAGAATTACTTCGTTAAAGCATGATGAATATGTCTCTAAAGAAACATAAGAGGTTGAGCTTTGCGAGCTATTGTGTCATCATCGGCTTGAGTGCCCGGTGGTAGTGGTTGGATCGTATCCGTGAGTCTTTTACCGATGAGAGTATTCCTCACATCTGAGACCCATCTATGGTACTCTGCTCCTTGAAGATCAAGGATGTCAAATTTTGACCTTGCTGGCTCAGTCATCTACAAAAGACAAGAGATGAAATTAGTTTACCGATCAAAAAACTACGATCACTAATCAAGTTTAGGGAATAAGAAACATGATCAATTTGATGTATAGTCACAAATGTCGACGCGATAACCGATGGTTTCATACCACACCCCATAAAACTGTGACTGACTCAGAGTCACAAATTATCGACGTCTTCCCTTTTGTTTCATGTATACCGTGACACCCCTAGGACCGTCACTATTGTTTAAACTTTGAGGAGGATGATTTAATCCTTCACTCACTCATACCTGCAATAATTCATAGGAACTAGAGGCATATATAAAATTCACGGTATTTAAACCTAAATCTAGACCTAGATTTTGGGTATTGCGGTAATTAAGTTTTGCAATCTAGTTCTAAATTGAATAATTTTGAAAATTTACCTCGAGGGTATTATGGTCGGAATGAAAGTTTCGCTGAAAGAAGTTTGAAGCAAGAAAACTCCACGAATTTCGGCGGTGCTTGAAGAGTTCCGACGACGGTGAAGTTCTCCGGGCGGCGGTGATGAATTCGTCAAGGTGGGGAGGATGGCGATGAGGGCTTATAGTGTTTAGGGGTTATAGTTTTTTTTTTTTCAGGCTTATGTTAGCTATCAACTCAAGAGCTACTGATAACGTTGTTGAAGGATAAATATAAATACGCAAGTGATAGATCTGGAACTATTTTATTTATTTATTGATAGATGACATTTAAATATGCATTACAATTTGATACAATAAATCTCCCGATAAATCAAAAATTGAGAGAATCTCTATACCCCCTTAAACAATGTGAAAATTAGTTTACTCTGACACGTGTGACATGTTAGGGACCAGAGTAGCTAATTCTATTCAATGTACGTGGTTTGGGTTATTTAGCTAGGGTTTCATATAAATATTTTTTATTTTAATTTGTTTCTCTTTTAATTTTCTTCTCTTCTCCCTTTCTTTCTCCGATGACATTTTAGTGCTATGATTCCAGCGACTCTAGCTAACATGACTAGTAAGTCGTCTCTTTATGTTAGAGAATGTGAATGGAGAAATACTCCCACATTGGAAATGAAGGGCCTTGCTAGTGAGTTATAAGGATTTGGGCTACTCCTACCATTGCCAATTGGTTTTGGTATGGAACCCCAGATTACTTTATCACTTTAATTTGTCCTTAAACGTATTGTATTTGGACAGCGCGCTCTGAACTATATATGCACCTTTTGAATATCATGGATCTCCAAAATGTCATTCCCTTTTACTTTACATCATCTTAAAAAATTGTGTGCGTACGTAGAAGGAAATTACACGAGTGTTGGTGTCGAAGGTATATAATCGTAGCTGTTTCCTGTATAATATAATAAAACAGATTGCTTTGTGAGAGGAAAAGCAAAATGCGGCTGCAGAACAGGATGAAGAAGAAGCTAAATTGATAGAAATTGAGGCAGTTGAAACCAAGGACGAGATTTAGATGAAAAACCTGACATTAATCAGGCCAACTGTTTGCCATATTTACATAGTTGCATAGTACATACATGTGCCGCGGCTTTTCCGATTTCGCTTTCTTCCTGTAAAAGACTTCGAGTTTTTCATCGTCGAGGAAATCCATGGCTTTGCGTCTGGGGAAAACTATTAGCTAGGTTTGTGTCGATATCTAAATCTAACTTATCCAGACGCCGCGTCTGTTCTTATACCCTAGACTACTTCTGGGCGTAACCCTATAAAATCTGTTTTTATTTTATAAGAAGTCTATTATACATGCACTAATGGAAAGACGATTTGGAATATATATGATTGAAACAGATACGTACATTATGGGATAATTATGTGTTACCGTAAGATCAGCCTAATATTTTGCAATTGGATGCCCTTTGTTTTGTTTTCTATGATTTTTTTTGGATCAAGCCTTTATTTGAGATTGAGTTTGATGACTTAAAATAACTTATTTTTAACTTTTTAGTTCAAAAATCATAGTTAGAAAAAAAAACACGTGGATTGTTGCTTTTTCTGAACTGTGTTTTTGAAAAGTCGAATATTTTTCACTTCAGTCTCAAACTAAACCTAAGTAAATAACACCTTGGAAAGCAGCCAAACAGAAAATTAGAGCGCGCCTCACGTGCCCGATAAAAAAACCAAAGAAGCGAAACTTTTTCGTTCGGCCGCCCAAGGTTTGACGATGGTTTAGGCCTCGTCGATGCTGTCTGGGTATGGCTGGACGGGAGCTGCGGCCTACTGTGGTCGGTGATGAGTTTGAAATTTAGATTTGGGGCTACTTCAATCTGGAGTAGAGGAGTCAGAAAGCCGTTTGGAGTTGCATGACTCAGCGTTGGAGTTGTGGCATGAAGGCTTGGTGTAGTGGTTCATGTTCGGCCGTGTGGTGGTTGTGCTTTACTGTGTTGGTTGCTGGTGCGTGGTATTTGGTCGAGGTGCAGCGAGGCTGCGTTCTGGGCTGAGTGGCGACTAACAGAGGTTGTGTGACAACGCCTTGAAGGGAGCAAGTTATCCTGATTCTCTGGCTTGGTTATTTAGGCCATGGTTTGGTTTTCGTGGGTTTTGTGTCACAAAGATATCCTTAGGCACAAATCCTTTTAATTTACTTTTCTTAGGTAAAATAATACTATTGGCGATCCCTTGTATCGCAAATTGGTTTACATCCTTTGTGGTGGCTCTATTGGCTTGGTCCAGATTGTACACCTTTTTGGTGGTTGTACTGACTTTGTTTAGTTTTATGTTTGATCATCGTCACATTACCTCATATGTTTCCATTTCAGAGATTAGTCAACACTATAACAAATCAAGTCTTTCTACCCCAAACCTCAATGAAATGGGAGGTTTGATCGAGGGTTCTTATGGTCGCCACTTATCAGTACAAGTCACTCACCTCGACGATTATGGGTGCTCACGCATGAGTTTTTCACCCCTCACAATTCATTGGTTCTGTTTTTGCTCTCTTTGTTTGTGTTCTATGATTGGAATCTCTGATTCCGGTAGGCAACCATGGTTTTTCCTTGATCCCGGTGGTAGAGAGAACGTTGTTACTTTTGTTGGTTATCTTTTGATTTGTGTTTTGAGATATGTTTGGTGTCGGCTGCCTAGATTGTATTCCTTAGATTTGGCTCATTTGTCGACATCCCTGATGAACATTGTATGCCAGATTTTTGTTGCACAACACAATGAATGTGGAGATAGTTGTGAATTAGATTTAGGATATTTTTCATTTATTTTTTAAGTTTGTCCTCTTTGCCCTGACATTCTTGTGGTTTAGGTTTGAGGTGCAAATTTTCAACGTTATATTGTATTGTATTCGGGCTGTTATGATTCTCATTTAGGTTCTCCCGATGAGGTTATTAATGAAGTTTATGACTTTGTTTAAAAAAAAAAATGAAAATATTTGGAATACACTCTATATGAACTCTATTTGACAGTCGGGATGCATACACTTTGGAACAGAACCGAAACCCTAATGATTCCGATGGTGGAAACAAATGTTAGGAAAAAGTCACCGTTTGACGGCGATGATTCCTCAGCGGCAGCAGAAGCCGTAGGCAACATCGAAGAACTCCTGTCGCAGATCCTTACGGTCTCTTTCTCTGCCTTGGTTACATTAGAGAGGATTATCATTTTTTGAGTTACAATGTAACATATGTTGTCAATCCCACAACTAACCAATTCTTGTCTTTGTCTTCTCCAGGCATCGAGGCTCTGAGAAAGAAATCAATAAATGTTATATTCGCAGGATATGGTTTGGCTTTTGACCCTTCAATATCACCTTACAAGGTGGTCTGCGTGGCTAACTTCAACAATTTTATGGAGAACCACGTAGACATTTATTCGTCGGAGACTCGATCTTGGTATAAGCATCTTGGATTTTGCAGTTTACTGCAACGGGGCAATTCATTGGAGAAGAAGAGGAGTAAATTGTGTTACAGTAGTGCATATGTCGTCAGGTGAATACGTCAGAGAAGAATGCGATGATGTGTCACACTATTTTGACATAGCTCAGAAACGCGTACGTCTGCTACTTGCCCCAACTCCTCCTCTTGCTCCCACTGTCTTAAACAGCTTTCTTTCAAAAACTCATGTTTTGTCATCAGGTCAAAGGTTATTCCTGGATTTGGATCATATATATTTTGGAGAGTGCTGTTGCTGTTTGTACTTGATTGAGATCTATGAGTTTTGTAAGACACATTTTGATGTTATGGAGATGGGAAGGGACTATATTCTGGCTGGTTTGTCAAATACCATGTTGATCTTAGTTCCGTAGTCTCGGCTTTCCCAGGAAACAAGTTGAATGGTTTTAATTTCTTGGACCTCTGTAGTGATAACGGTAACGAGGACTCTTCAAGTACTCATATGCTGGTGCATATATCTGGTAAGGGTTGTATCTTATAATCTCAACTACAAGACATTCAAGACAGCTGTTGAGTTTGCGGACAAGGAACTTTTTCTGGCTGTAGAAAAATATAGACATTCTCGTAGCATTGAGACTAGAAATTTCCCTTACATGGAGAGTTGGGCTTGTCTCTGAGGATGAACAGTGTATTCTTCTTCGTTCCTACATGCTCAGAGTAGAAACGTACTAGCAACTAGCAACTTACCTTTACAGCTTTACTTATTTGTGTTATTTCAAAGGTCGATCAACTGTGACTTGAGAGTTTAGACGGTAGAACAGCTCTTTATTTACTTTCTGATTATTACATATTGCATATGCATAGGGTAAAAGCCTATTAACATCTTCAGTTCTTCACCTAGTTTGGTTTACATTGTTGTTACGGTATAAGCCATACAAGAAGAAAAATAAGATGAGCAAGAATGAATAAATAACTTTTGATACTACCTTTGGCACTTGAAATGTGTTAGTGCAGATATTCCGTCAAGCCCTTTGCCATCATAGTAAGCATTGAAATCTTGCAGCGAGGTTTCTCTGTACACAGGGGGGGTGATCTTCTGATAGCAATTTGTTTATGGGTCCGTATAACCTCGTCGATGGATAAAGATGCAGGGTGAAAAAGCAAGCAATAGATACTCTTGGTCCTTCGCGGTTGGCAAGAACCTGATGCTCAACACTTTTGAATCTGTCATTTGATATGAGCTGCAAGACAAAAGTGAAGACTTGTTCAGTTTTCAAAAGATTAAGGCAGAATATGCCTTCATAAATATATCAGCTTCTACCAAAACCATGAAGTGCTAAATATGACAATGATGATGCTATCATGTCCTAAATTGATCCTCATTTGTATTTCTTGAATGAGAACACAAATGTCCACAGAGGGCACAATTTAGTTCATTTCCTTGCAAATTAAAGAACTATCTGAAGAGGCATATGCACCTCAATCATTGTATAAGAAATCAGATGAAGGTATTTGTATGATGTGATTATTGTCATCAATTAACACCGAACCCTACAAATGCACAAGCCAAAGTACAGCAAAACCTGGTACACTTCTGCTTTTAGTTTAATAAAAAAGCTTGTAAGTTTGCTACGAGAAATATCAAAGTCAAAGACAATAAAGGTCAGTGTAAAATGTAGAGATGTATTTCAACATTGCCTGCATAATACCAGAATCTGCTACGATCAAGTGCTGAATACATTATAATGCTGATAATTAGAGAGGGCTTGCCTGTAAGAGGTCTCCAATATTGACCACTAATGCACCTGGCACAGGTGGAACATCAATCCACTGGTTTTGACACAGAACCTGGAGTCCACCGATATGGTCTTGAAGTAAAATGGTCAAAAAGTCGGGATCCGAATGTTTGCTTGTGCCTAAAGTTAGTTCAGGCTCAGGGCATGGTGGATAGTAGTGACTAAGAATAAGATGACCCTTTGCACAATCCAAACTTGAAAGGTGGTCTGGTTTGAGCCCAAGTGCCTCAGATAGCAACTCAAACAACAAAACACGTAGTTTGCGAACTTCATGGGAATACTCCATCGTAATGTCTCTGCAAATTAGATAAATAAAACCTCAATTACACCAAATTAAGGTCAGGGGATGTGTCATTTACTCATTCAAATCCTCAGAACACTCTTAACTTCCTACAAATCACTGGCTTCTAGTTACATCATTTCATAAAGCACAGTGCACTTTCTTTATAAAGACATACATACTTCATACATTAGTGAGAACTCAATCAGAACTGAGACTTCGGAAGAAACGCATGAACACCTTCTCGCAAAAGAGAACACAATGTCTATCACCAAATCCTTATCAGGCAAATTGAGCTACTTTTACACTCAGTTCTCAGTTATGTTGTCTGAACTAATGAACACATTCATCAAACTGTTTCAGTTAAAAACAGAATTGAAGGTACCAAGCAACCAAAACTGATACTTTCAATCAAATTGTACTGCAGGGACTAAAACTTGTTCTTAAATCAAAACAAACAAAATTATATGTACCCTAATATATATAAACACCATACTTCAAGCCAAAAAGAAGAAGAGGGATCATATAAAACCTGCAGATGTGAGGCAGTTCCTGAGGATCAAGAGGGTCAGGACCCCATAACACAGAACAAGCTGTCCCTCCAGTTAGCAAATCTAGACTGATACAAATCAAAGTTGCTCCCAAACTTGACCTTCCTCATCATCTCCCTACTATAATACTCAGCTTTCACCTCCCTCGGAAGCTCGTGGAACCTGTTAGTATAGCACCATTAGTTCATGGATTAAACATACTTACCTACTTAAGCAGGTGATCGACACCTACCCGACCACCCGAAAGACCACCAAGCGGACTACAACTTCACTCACAAGACCGAGTCCATCCGATCGGGCACGCGCCCGACAAGCGCGTATCCGAATGCTCGGCCTACGTGAAATCTATCCCACATCGAAGAGCACAAGAAAGCAACAATCTCACCCACCAATATAGGTAAGGCATTTACTACAGGTAAGGGACAACTGATTCCATCGCATTCAATATTCCAATCTACTTTCTTGCACGTTCGCTTGACTGTTATATCAAATACATCTTCTAACTTAGGCATCAGAGCGTTGAAGGCAGGCCGACCCTGTCTTGACCATCTGACCGCCCGTTTGTTGTTGTATTCCTCTAACAGTAGGAGCCGAATGCCCAAGTCTGATAACCCGAACACCCGAAAAGAGAGAGAAAGGCACCCGATCATCCGAACATCCCGAACGTTCAGACGAGAAGAAGAGATTACTCGTATTGCTTCTGCTGATTACGTCTCGCGCAATCTGGTAGAAACATTTGGCGCCGTCTGTGGGAACCTTACAAATTGCAAACCTCGTATAAACACCACTAACCAAAAGCCCACATGCATACCCAAGAGACGAACACCAGCGACACGCCCGTCGAGGAAACACCCCCAAGCGCACGGACGCGGCATGTAATAGAGCTGGGGACGAACAGCAGCCCCAGACTGGGCAGCGAGGAACGTGTCGATTGCCTGCTCCAGGAGCTGCGAGAGGCGACGTTCGAAAGGGACCATGAGCGCCAGGTCCGACAGAGGCTGGAAGAACGATTGGACGCGCTCGTTAGCCAGCAGCAGATACAACGCGAGCGGGATCTCATCCGAGAAGCCATCAACGCCGAGGAACAACACCCGTTCGACAGAGCTGACCCTCGGGCAGCCCGAACGCCCACGCCAGCGGAAGAACCCGCACCCCCGACAGACAACACCTTGATCCTTCGAAAGATGGAGGAATTAGCAGAGGAAATATCGCGCCTAAGGAAAGATAAGCTTGTCGGGCAAGGCGGGATGTACACCCCCCGAGCCAGCCCATTCTCGGCGCACATATTGGAGAGAGGAAGGGACCTGAACGCAAAAACGACGAAAGTCACCCGGTTCGATGGAAGCGGAGACCCCCGCACGCATATCGATGAGTTTCGGTCCGCCACTGACGGAACCAGGTACTCGGATTTAACTCTGTGCTTCCTGTTCTAGGAGACGCTGTCCGAGGAGGCGAGGAGCTGGTTCTACGAGATTCCGCCAGGCTCCGTCCATTCATTCCTTGAACTGGCGGAAAGCTTCCAAAAACGCTATAGGCTCCAGGGAAAGTACAACACCACGGGCATCCTCCTCAAGGTCCGCCAGGGGGCAGACGAGAGCCTATCCAGCTACATCAACCGATGGAGAACGCTGGCGAGCACATGCAGGAGCCTCGACAAGCAGGTGGCTAAGGTCGCCCTGATGGACAACATGCTCGTGACACCATTCGTAGAAAAGCTCGTGCGAAAGGAGAATCTCGACTACGACGAGATAATGGACCTGCCCGTACAGAAGGCGCTAGTAGAAACGCGAGTGTACGGGACTGTATCCAAATCCAGCACCAACCAACCAGAGAGCGTGAACGCCCAACCACGACAGATCGTCGACGACAGAGGGGCGTCGGGCGGAAGCTACAAGAGAAACCGGGACACGCAAGGGAAAGATAACCAGAGGTCGTCCTCTTGTGGCTATCAAAACACCCGATACGACCGGGCAAGGGAACCAACACCACGAGGAACCCATTCCCAAGAGGCCCCCCAGTACTGACTGGCCGAGCAGAAAGTCTACGCAATCAACCGACAGTCGAACGAGCAGCTACTCCGCCAATACCGACACCAGATCCAATCGCCAAACAACGTTTCGAAGGAAAGGGCCCCGATCGGTCGGACCCCGGACAGATGGTGCGAATACCACCACACCATCACCCACCACATCAACGACTGCGTGATGCTGAAGAAGGTACTTAGGGACATGCAGAGGGATGGACAGATCGCCCTCCCTAGAATCGAAGAACGCCCACGCGAGACGAACATTTAGACCTGAGGGACTATCAGCACGATATCCGGAGGAAAGTGCAAAGAGGGGACTTCGTCGCCCGATCGCCCGAGTAGGGAGGTGCTGACGATCGGGGCAGGAAGGACGAACAAAGCAGGAAGAAGGGAGCTGCTCTCCATTAGCTTCACGGCGGAAGACGAGGAAAGAAATCCGAAGAACAGCACCTTACCGTTTGTGATCGACTTGATCGTAGATCGATTCCTCGTAAAGCGAGTACTGGTAGATAATGGAGCGTCCGTGAACGTAATCTACCTGGACGCGTACACGTCACTGGGTAGGCCTTCCCACAAAATGACGTAGGACCACGAATGCGTCGCAAGCTTCACTGGCGAAACATCATATCCAATCAGAAGCGACAACATCCGGGTCGGGATCGGCGCCACCGACTCTCCGCACAGCAAAGTCCGAGCGGACTTCATTGTCAGAGACATACCCTCCCCATACAACGCCATACTCGGGAGACTGGGGATCAGCAGGCTAAAATTGATCATTGCAGGGCACATGCTGCTGGGCTGATTCCTGATAGAGCACGGAGTCGGGCACGTCCGGAGCTACGACTACGAGGAGGCAGCAAAACCCGGGAACAGGTAGGAGGTCCTAGCCCTGGAAGAGATGGCGCCAGAGGCGGGAACACTGGACAACCCGCGCGACGGGCTGATGGCGGTATCCCCCGTCCCCGAACGCGAAGAGCTGATGACGATTCAGCTATCCTTCGACCATCCGGAGAAAACAATTCAAATTGGCGCACAGCTGGCACCCACGATAGCCGAACGACTGATCACACTACTAAAAGAGAAGCAGGAAGTGTTCGCATGATCGTACAAGGACATGCCCAGGATCAACACGAACATCATATCCCATAAACTGAGCGTCAGCATCGGCACGCGGATAGTAAAGCAGAAACGAAGGGCGTACAAAGCCGAACACTACACAACAATGCATGAGGAAGTAGACCGACTGCTGAGCATCAGGTTTATCTGAAAAGTAGATCATCCAAAATGGATCTCCAACACTGTGATGGTGCAGAAGAACAACAAGAAGTGGATGATGTGCATCGACTACAACGACCTCAACAAGGCATGCCCCAAGGACAGCTTCCCTCTACCGAGGATCAACCAGCTGGTGGACCCGACGGCTGGACACGAGCTCCTATCAATGATGGATGCCTACTCGGGATACAACCAGATCTTCATGGACCCCGCGGACCAGGAGGCGACGTGCTTTGTCACGGACAAGGGCCTGTACTGCTACGTCGTCATGCCTTTCAGACTGAATAACGCAGGCTCTACGTATCAGAGGCTCATGAACGCGATGTTCCACGGATTGATAGGCAACGTCGTGGACGTCTACGTGGACGACATACTGGTGAAGAGTGTTCAGGCGGTCGACCACGTCCAAAACTTGGGGACTGTGCTCGATGTCCTGATCAAGAACGGCATGAGGTTGAACCCGGCCAAGTGCACGTTCGGAGTGACAAACAACAAATTTCTAGGATACATCGTAAGCCAGAGAGGAATCGAGGCTTCGCCCGCTAAGGTGACGGCGATCATCGACATAAAGCCGCCCGTCAAGAAAGCGGACCTACAGAGCCTCACGGGAAAACTCGCGTCGCTAAAACAGGTTCATATCCCGCTACTCGGACAAATGCGCCCCATTCTTCAAAGCCCTCCGAACGACAAACAAGCGAGAGGTCGTGTGGACGCCCGAATGTGAGGCATCCTTTCTCCAGATCAAGGAATACTTGGCCTCGATCCCACTCCTGTCCAGGCCCGTCCGTGGGGAGGTACTATACATCTACTTGGCCGCCTCCCTCACAGCCGTCAGCTCAGCCCTCGTCCGCAGAGAGGACTATACAGAACTGCTCGTTTTCTTTTCAGGGAAGGGCATGACGAGCGCTGAAACCAGGTACCCCACGATTGAGAAAATGGCGCTCGCACTTATCACCATAGCTTGACGACTGATGCCATACTTCCAAGCACACAACATCCACATCCTCACAAACGCGCCCCTGCGCCAGATCCTGCAATCGCCCGACCACAGCGGCCGCCTAGTGAAGTGGGCGGTCGAGCTCAGCGAATTCGACCTCCAATACAAACCCTGAACAACAATAAAAGGACAGGCAATAGCAGACTTCATCGCCGAATACACAGAGACGGGAGAGGCAACACCGGTTGGCGCACCCGACGGTCCGACGGTAGAGGCATCCGATAAACCAGAACTCAAGGCAGGACCACTATCGGAGTGGAACCTCTACGTCGACGGGTCATGTACGAAGAAGACGAGCGGGATCATCCTAATCGGGCCAGGAGGGGTAAACGGGGAGTACGCCCTCAAATTCAAATTCAAGACAATCAACAACGAGGCCGAGTACGAGACGCTCATCGCAGGCCTACAATTGGCCAGAAACTCGGGAGCGCCCAACCTGAACATATTTAACGACTCACAGTTGGTGGTAAGCCAGGTCGAGGGCGAGTTCCAGGCGAAGGGGGAGTCCATGATCGTCTACCTCAAGCACGCGAAAGCGCTAATCGGCAGGTTCAATTACATCAACATCAACCACATACACCGGAGACTCAACGCGAAGGCAGACAGGCTGACCCGATTGGCCACGGCCCCCGTCCACTCCGAACCAGGACAGTGGATTGTCGAAGTACTGCGACGACCAAGTATTTCGGGAACTAAGCAGATCTTGGCGTTCGAACCGCACGAACAGAGCTACATGGACGTACTCATCGCATACAAGGCTAGGGGGACTTACCAGAAGACAAGCGAGAGGCCAGGACCGTCGTCGCACGGGCCGCAAACTTCAGCGTGCGGGATGGCATGCTCTATCGGCGAGGAAAGACTTGGGCGAGCCTCAAGTGCGTCACCCCGACACGGGGCAACACAATTCTACAAGAGATCCACTTAGGCACGTGCAGCCACCATGCGGGAGCAAGATCGATCGCACATAAAGCCCTCTGATGCGGATTCTGGTGGCCCACCATCCATGCGGATGCCACGACATTGAAGAGCAAATGCCACCAGTGCCGGCTATACGCACACTACTACCACGCTCCCGCCGTCCCACTCTCAATCCTCTTATCGTCCGTACCATTCGCACAGTGGGGACTGGACTTAATTGAGGAACTCCCAAAGTCCAAGGGGCAGTACAAGTACTTGATCGTCATCATCGACTACCACACCAAGTTCATCGAAGCGCAGCCGATGATAAAAATCACGACAGAAAATGTCGAACGCTTCCTTTGGCGGTTCCTCTTCTGCCGCTACGGAACCCCGATCAGCATCATCACAGACAACGGGTCACAATTCAACAATCCTCGGCTCAGGGCCTTCTGCAAACGACAAGGAATGAAGCTCGTATTCGCGTCCCCCGCTCACCCTCAGACAAACGGGCAGGTAGAGGCGACAAACAAAATCATCAAGGCAGGCATCAAGAAGAAAATCGAAGACATCGAGCCCAGGGAAGCAGGTTACGGGCGTTGGCCCGAAACCATCCCAGAGATCCTATAGTCTATCCGAACAACCGCCAACACAGCCACAGGCGAAACCTCGTTCAGCTTGACATTCGGGACCGAGGCAGTACTACCACTAGAAATTACCCACCAAAGCCCGCGGATCGAGGGATACGATCCGAACACAAACGAAGAAGGGCTACGATTCAACAACGATCTACTAGAAGAAAGGAGAGACACAACACACCTCCATAACGCCGCGAACAAACAGAGAATCGCCCGATTATACAACCAGCGCATTCGGACTCGACCGATCCAACAGGGGGACTGGGTCATGAAAGCAATACAACAGAAGGTCAAGGCATTCCGTCCATCGTGGGAAGGCCCGTATGTCGTGGACGAGGTGGTCAGCCCCATCACCTTTTACCTTAGGGATATGCAAGGTCAAAGACTACGACACCCGTGGAACATCCAACACTTGCAGAAATACTTTCATTAAGTTATCTTGTTACTTTATGTTCTTATTTCGCGTTATGTATTTTCTTGGTCCGCCCACCCGCACACTCGGGGACTGGGGATAGACTATTCACACTGATGTAACACTTAAAGTGAAAAAGAGATCAAATATATATATATATATATATATATATAAAGAGCAAGCACACGCATACGGAAGGAAAAAGAAAACTTCATTGATCCAAAAAAAAGAAGGGGCACGAACGACCAATTACAAAATCTTACAAAGCTACAAAAGAGAAAAAAAAACTACTATGCTACTTCTACTTCTACTTCGGCATCCGCCTACACCTCCTCCACCACCACCGCCGGCTCCGCGTCCGCCTGCTGGGGCTCACTACCACATTTTTGGGCATTACCAACGAAATGGAAAACTAAGGCCGACGATTTAAAAAATCGTCGGCAATAGTTTTACCTATTGCCAACGATTTGGGGAAAAAATCGTCGGCAATAGTATTATTGTCGACGATTTTCCCCCCAAATCGTTCGCAATAATGCGTCGGAAATAGCCAAAAAAAAAAACTATTGCAGGCGACTTGGGGTAAATCGTCGGCAATAATATATTGTATGGTTTGAAGTAATTTTCAAGAGCTTGATTTGGGAGGTTCTCTAAAGCTATGAAGAAGTTTGGATATCGACAGAGCAACTCTGATCACACCTTTTTCGTCAAACACAAGGATGATAACATTATTGCTCTGATTGTGTATATGGATAATATGGTTGTCACAGGTGATGACCCAGTTGAGAAGGAAGATTTGAAAAAACGTTTGTCCCAAGAGTTTGAAATGAAGGACTTGGGTTCGTTAAAGTATTTCTTGGGGATTGAAGTTGTAAGATTCAAATTGGGAGCCACCTTGTCACAACGAAAATATGTGCTTGATCTTCTTCCTGAAATAGGAATGCTAGATTGTAAACCTTCTAACACTCATATTGAGATGAATCATAAGTTGAAGTTGTGTCCTGGTAAAGTACCAACAGAAAAGGGAATGTATCAGAGGTTAATAGGAAGATTGATCTATTTATCTCATACTAGATTTGATATTGCATATGTTGTATGTATGGTCAGTCAGTTCATGCATGATCCTAGTGAAGAGCATATGAATGTTGATGTAGAACATATGGTGTTAAAGATTGAAGAGGAGATTGGTCTCAGGAAAGGCAAAATCGGTAAAATATACGTCTGGAAAACGGTGTCCGATCTAGGCGAATAATACCTTTCTGAAAAGGAAACGACGAAATAAAATTAGGTTTCCATAAAGCTTGCTCAATGGGGGATTATGCTCCGTTTCGCGATCTGGGGACGTTTAGACCTCGAAAAACGTGTTTAAATATTTTTGGACCTTTTGAGGATTTTATTTATTTTGGGTTTTATTTTATTTTCGACCATGGGCTTGAGTAGGCCTTTTGTTAGCGCCCTAGGGTTTTGTTTCAGTATTTAAGCGTCTCTTTGTGGCTGCTAGACTTATCTTTTATATTATTAATAAAAAACGAAAGTTTTTCTCAAATTCTGGTGGATTTCATACTATCTTGGTTCTTTCTAGGTTTAACACCTGTTAACCTATATACTCCGCTGCGTCAGATGTTGTATTGCGCATTCTCAGGTATTTGAAGTCTGCACCTAGTAGATGCCTTCTTTTTTTAAAGAATTGTGAGTTTGGAGTTATAAGATATTTTGATACAGATTGTGCCGATGATAAGACTAATAGGGCATCTACTTCTGGATACTTCACCTTTATTGGTGGAAGTTTAGTATCTTGGCATAGTACGAAGCAGAATGTGATTGTCTGTTCTAGTGCTGAAGCTGAATACCGAGGAATGGCAAATGGAGTATGTGAACCGTTGTGGATTCAGAATGTATTGAAGGGGCTAGGTTTCAAGCTCCAAAAGACAATGAATTTGCATTTTGATAATACTACTACAATTTAGATTGAACATAATCTTGTACAGCATGATAGAACCAAGCATGTGGAAATTGATCGACATTTCATCAGGGATAACCTTGATAAGAAGGTTATACAGTTTCCTTTTGTAGACTCTGAAGAGCAATTGGCGGATGTACTCACTAAGAGGTTATCACACCAATCATTTGCAGAATGGATTGACAAGTTGAGCATGATTGACATCTACGCGGGGAGTGTTGAAAATAATATTATTATTGTAATTAGAATTAATTTCTGTAAATATGATATGATTGTGTAAATATTTTTTCCTTTTGAGAGACCACTTATAAATTTATATTAATCCCAAAATTAAGATGAATGAAATATTGAATTCCCTTTTGAAATACTTTTCTACTATAACAACATACTCATCAATGGCTCAATTTACCAAACAAGTTTGACACGCTCACACATCTAAAAGAGTGCAAGAACAACTCAGAACAAGTTCAAATGAGTATAACTTGACAACCAAGTTCTTTACTAAGTTTAGGTAGATAGATAACATAGAAGGAGTTTAATTACAGTAGTCTTCATTATGATAGTAATATGTAAACGAAACATGTGTCAAATGAGAAGAAGTGGAAGTGCAGCCACTGCTACAAAAACATACCAGATGTTGAGTCCAAACTCCAGAAAAGGAACTTCACAAGAAGATGGAAGACCGCTTCCACCAGCTAAAAGCCTTCGACAAATGCAAAGCTGGTGTCAAAGGGATTGTTGACACCGGTGAAAAGGTGGGTAAAAACCTCTCAAAAATACCTTATTCATAACCTAGATATCATTGAAGTAAGATAAATAAGGGTCATCGAATACAAAGAATTGGTGAAACTAAATCCTAACACGAAACTAAAATGCTGACAGACTCGACTACAATTCACTAATGACACTACGAACCTACTCTAGATAGACTCAAATGATACGAAATTTGGACACAACAAACTAGGCACAGTGTCGGACTACCACAAAAAATTATAGGGTTTTTGGAGTCGATTTGGTTACCGAACTGAATCGGCTAAGCTACAGCTAATGCAGAAAATAAATGTTGAAAGTAAATATGCTAATGAATGCAAATGAGTTTAACTATATGATTAAAGAGTTAAGAAGCATGCAATCCACCACCGTCATTCCATCTTTCTAACACATACTTAACCTAATGCACGTATCCAAGCAATGAAAGTTCCAGGAAGAGTTGATCGTTACAACCACATCCTATTACCTAATCCTTATGCCTATACAGGTTTGTCACGGACCTCCCCTACATCTATCCCTCTATTGAACCCATAGTCATGGACCCCAAGGTTTACAAAGAAGAAAGCATTAAGTTCTAGAAAATGTTTGAGAAGCCACAAAGGTTCACAGGTACACTATAGGCGTGTCCTGCCAGACCAAGTGTTTCAATCACCCGACGGTAAAATCGGCGTATCACTGTAGAGAATCCGGTGGAAGAAATTATCTTCAGTCGCCTGTATCTCATGACAATAGAACCCTAGCATGCATATTAAGTTGCGCACCAAAGTAAGCATACAAGAATTCATACGGTGAGTCACATAGAAAAAGAAATCTCATTCAAATTGAATATGAAAAACTAGATTAAAGTGTATGCATTAAAAAAACTTCATGTACGGGGCTTCAAGCAGCCCCTTAACAAAGAGTTTAGCTACTAAAAGTCATAAATAATAACATCAAAAAATTCATGAAAGATGAACTAAAGAAGGAGAAGAAATAAACGCTTGATGACGTCATGCTCAAACTCGCCGTTTGGATCCTCTCCTCTTCACGTTCAACTTCTTATCTTTCTTTTTATTGTTTTCTCCTATCCTCCTTGTTGCCGTCAAAGTCCAGCCCCCCTCACGTTTACATGCTAGCTATATATATATATATGTAACATAGCTAGGTTAATCATCCTAGCTAGCCCACGTGCACTGAACTCCCACTCCAATTACAAAACCTGTTTTGCCTTTATGTCTCCTCTTTTTACTAAGTCTAGGCACATGTCACACTTCAACTCCACTTGCACTTCTTCTTTCCACAGTCCAAGTCCACACAGCCTCTTTATTAATCTTTCCCGCCAAGCTTCCAACACCAAAGTCCAAGCCTACTTTTTCTCTTCCTATAATCTGCTCGCCAGCTCTTCCTCGTCAGGAACTGCAAAATATATTATTTAATCTCTTTTTCTTCATTAATCTACAAAATATATAAAAACAAATAAACATAATTAATTCACTCAATTAATAACAATAAAATAAACATAGGGAACAAGTTAAATACCGAATAGGCACATAAATATGCGACTATCAACCGGCATCACAAAAATCCCACCAGTTTTCGTCCGGCCGCCAGATGATCTTGCCTGCGACTATCAACTTTCCAGCCATGCAACTAGAACCTTATACAGTATTCCGGTGGTGGACATGGCCGACACTCATGCGGCAAGCAGCAGAGAGCGTAGTGCTCTTCCATTTGTTGAACCATGGAATACCCAAAAGAGTGTTGGACAGTTGGAGGAGATGTTGGAGGCCGCATGTGGGTTTCACGAGCTTCTTAGGGAGGTGAAGGCCGAGTACTATGGGAGCCCTTGGTGAAAAGGGTGAAGCTTGTGAGCATCTTTTGATTTGTACAAGTCTAGTTTTACTAATTGGAGAGACACTTTCAAGTGTGTCATGGGTCCTGCACCCTTGATCCCAATCAATTGCCTCAAGTTTGCAGGTTTGATCCCTCATAATTTGCTCGTCTTTCACCCAAATAATTTCTACTTTATAGTGCTATTTTAGTCCCTTTGTTACATTCTATAATTTTATATCAATAAGACCAAGAGCAATATCTAACACTTTTGTATAGACAATTGGATGGAGAAAAGACAATTTTTTAAAAAGAGAAAATTATCCAAATGATCATTCAACTTTGTCATGTTTGATATTTTAATTACTCTACTTTTCAAACATCACTTTAGTCACTGAATTAATTATCTATATATATATATCACTTTAGTCACTATGTTTAAAATAAACATCACTTTGATCACTGAACTAATTATCTATATATCACTTTAGTTATTATATTATTCCTCATATATCAAAAATTTGATGTATAAAACTGACGGAGTGAACAAAGTGATACACGGAAGTAAACTTGAGTAACCAAAGTGATATTTTGAAAAGTAAAATGATTAAAATGTTGAACGTGAAAAAAATAGATAATCATTATAATAATTTTTCCTTCTGAAAATTAAGACACTTGAAGAAGTATTGTTACTGAAAGCTATGAGTCATTGATTGACTGATTTGTAAAAACTTCAAATTTGGGTATGCTGAAATGGATGATAAAATTGCTCAACCTAGTGGGTATTATATAACACCTAGTAGTAATGTGTGGTTTGTCTAATTAATTTGCATACAAGTGACTATGGAATACACTGAGCAAGTGGCTCCGACATGACTACCTTCTAGAGTTGTATTGTGCAAAGGAGCATCTTATTCTTAGCCACTAGTCACTACTATCCACCATTCCCTAAACCTGAACTGACTTTGGGCACAAGCTAGCAAACACTCGGATCCCGATTTCCTCACCATTAATCCATTAATTTTAAGAGCAAAGCCATAATAAAACATTAATACAGGAAGTTTCAGAATTTTATTTCCTTCTAGAGGCATCGAATGAACAGTGATAACCAACAAGAGTGATAATAACACACTTAACATCCTTTAAAAAAAAGAAAACACTAAACCATACCCTGACCAAACTTCACAGCTTTAGATAATCTAGTCCAGAGTTCCCATTGATGAACGTTTTCTTGTAGCAGTCGAAATAATAGTCTTTCAGAGTAGTTCCTCTGTAAATAGGGGGATTTTCTTTGGACAACAACTCCTTAATTGGCTCATAAACTCTTTGAGAATTTTTATTAGAGAAATTCGCAAAGAAATAAGCCACAGAAATTCGAGGACCTTCCTTTTTGGCTAGCACTCTGTGTTTGACACTGATGAACTTGCCATTTGAGATTAGCTGCATCAATACATTCATATTAGAATTAAAAACTGCAATACAACACAACGTACTCCACGATAACAGGTTCTGTCTCAATACCATTAGAACACAATGACTCTAAACCATCAAATCCAAAGTGACAGTACACCTTTTAAGCTAAAACAATGTTAGTAATTATCCATTTTGAAGAACTGCATGTAGTGACATTGTAACAACTATGTACAGATCGATGCTAAATGTTAATAAGGCCTAGTTTGGGAATGCTTTTAAAAATTGCTTTAGAAAAAATCTGTAGTGAAAAAAAAAACAGTTTTTAGAAGCAACGTACTCAAAGGTCGCTTTGAAAATTTGCTGTCACTAACCTATAATTTGCATCAAAAGTTAATTTTTCTTAATTTACTAAACACTTAGATACTTAAAACATTTTTTTAAAAGATGATTTTTTTCAATGCACAGCAATCCCAAACTAACCCTAAATCAGCTTTTTTTAAAAGGAAATAAACTAAATTATTACATAGTTTAAAACATACACTACAAGAAAAATGCATTTAGACTACGGAACTTTTAAGGTTTCGCGGTCTAAGTGACACTTAGACGACGAAAACTTTCTCCACGATCCAAGTGACACTTGGACGACGGAAAGTGTCATTCCGCCGTCTAAGTGGCCACTTGGACCGCGGAGACTAGGTGACACTTATACCGCGAAAAAAGACATCTCTGTCGTCTAAGTAGTTTAACCCTAAACCCTAAACCCGCCCTTAACCCTAACCCTGCATTTTCACTTAGATAACGCAAATACACGTTTGCGTCGTCCAAGTACTCACTTAGACGACGCAAATGTGTATTTGCCTCGTCTAAGTGAGTACTTGAACGACGCAAATGGAACATTTCCGTCGTCTAAGTGAAAGTTTCGTAATTTCATCAAAGCCAATGACCATCTAGACCATGTCCCATAGCATATTCTTTTCGTCGAGATCATAGAGTAAACAATTCTCGGAATGTGACCGTCGACGATTCTGAAATAGAACTTACGGATTTTCGTGTATCCACGTTTCTGTTTGTAAAAATGTCACTTTTGCAGTTGACTGTGCCGATGAAACCCTTAACGAACTTACTATTTTGTGAAAATTATTCTATTTATATATTGTCTTATGGCGAATGTATCTAACGATTATTTTGTCCAAATTCATTTTCGTTAATATCGATATGCAATGAGTCTATACTTAATAACACTTAAGTTATACACATTAGTAGATACTTAACAAGTTTAAAGACGTAAGATTATTCGTCGGTCTTAAATTCAATTGTTTATATATACGATTCGTTAATCGATATTTTACGACCATTTCATTCGAATGACAGATCAGAAACTTCCTTGCGAATTATTTTTAAAAATTAATTTTACGAAGATTTCACCTAGACCACGAAGATGAGCATTTCCGTCGTCGAGACCGTCTCAGTCGTCAAGGTTCCGTCGTCTATGTGAAATTTGAACCGCTCCCCAAAATTTGAGCGGTTAACTCCCAACTGCCCAATTAATTGGGTGCCGGTTCGAAAAATTTAAACTGTTCACTTAGACGACGGACACACCCATTTATGTCGTCTAAGTGCACTTAGACCACAGAAAAAACATCTCCGTGGGTAATTGAAACTATATAAAGGACCTATCTGATCCTTTTTCTCATCCCATTCTCAATTCCTCCTCTCCTCTCTCACTCACACTCTCAAAAATCCGGCAACGTTCCAGCGACCCAAAATCCGGCGACTTCCTCCCGAACCTCCAGTGATTCTCCTCTCCGGCGACTCCCTCCCTCCAGCGACTCCGCTCTCCCACGAGTTTAAATTAATTTATTATTTTACGGCGACCCAAAATAGGGCGATCCCCTCCCTCCAACGACTCCCCCCTCTCCGGCGACTCCCCTCTCCCTAGTATTTTAATTCCTCCTCTTCTCTCCTCTCCTCTACTCTCTCACTCTCTCTCAAAAATCCGACAACTTTCTGGCGACCCAAAATCCGACGATCCCCTCCCTCCGGCGACTCCGCTCTCCTTAGTATTTTAATTAATTTAAATATTTGATCTTCTTAGTATTTTAATTAATTTATTAATATTTAAATAAGAATTTGACATTTTAATCATATTATTAATATTTTATTTTAAATTTAAATTTTAATTAAAAAAATTAAATAATCACTTAAACCACGGAGAAAGTCATATGCGTGGTCTAAGGGGTCACTTAGACCACGCATATGATTTTCTCCGCAGTCTAAGTGAATACTTAATGATTACTTAGATCGCAGACTTTTTTCGCGATCTAAGTAAGGACTTAGACCGCGCAAAAGTCGACAGAAACCGTATTTTCTGTGGTCCAAGTGACATCATTTGGACCGCGGGAAAAAAAAATCAAAGTCTAAGTGGGAACTTAGACCGTGCAAAAAATCTGCAGTCAAAGTCTCACTTGAACCATGCAGACCTCCATTTTCGTCGTCTAAGTACCCAGACAATGGTACTTAGAGGACGTAACCTGGACCACGAAAATTCAGTCGTCTAAGTACTTAGATAACGAAAATTTTCACCTAGACAACGAAAACGATCCTCGATCTAAGTGCATTTTTCTTGTAGTGATATACAAAATGTAGAAATGCACTTCTATTCTAGAGAAGTTAACACAATTGCGAATCTGGCTGATATGAATACCAGACACAAACATCCCATTAATGGTACAAAGATATTTGCAAATAAAATAAAATAATAAGGAACGTGCCTGCAAGAAATCTCCAATGTTGATAAGTAGGGCTCCAGGCACAGAATTAACATTAACCCATTGGTTTTGATGCAAAACCTGAAGTCCACCAATTTGGTCTTGAAGTAAGATGGTGAAAAAAGAAGAATCCGAGTGTTGATTTGTGCCCATAGTCAATTCAGGCTCAGGACAGGAGGGGTAGTAATGATTAAGAATAAATTCTCCCTTGTCGCAGTCCAAGTTTGTGAGATAGTCTGGATTGAGCCCGAGCGCTTCAGATAGCAACTCAAACATAGATATACCTAGTTTGTGAGTATGCTCAGAGTACTCCATAGTTATATCTCTGTATACATATACCAAGAATATATGAATCTTTTTATCATTCATTTCAGTATTTAGAACCATTCTATGTACAAAATCATGTGTACATCTCCAATCAATACTGAATCACGTTCTTCTTGTTATTTCTTAAGGCAATCTGTCAGTCACATAATTAAATTGGTCTGCTGGATGTCTCTAAGGTTACACATATATAGACTAATATATATATATATATATTGCTAAAGAGTCGATCTTCTAACATATATTAGAATTTGACAGATTGAATCGTTAGATATTTAGATATTTTCTCCAAAATTTCTCACAAATTGACAATCACTAAGAAATAGTGAAATCTCCGGTGATCAACACGTATATTAAACCTATATTTCATATATATAGAATAAGATTCATATATAGGGACGGAGGCCGATCGAATATACCTGCAAACAGGATGGATTTCTTGAGGATCAAAGTTGTCAAGACTCAATTGACATGACATAGTGTCTCTCCAATCCGCATACATCAGCTCATACATGTGATGGCTAGTGAAGAACTTGACCTTGGGCACCAACTCCCTACTGTAATACGCAGCCTTCACCTCCCTCGGTAGCTCATGAAACGCACGCGTCGCCTCTATGATTTCCTCCATCACTCTCTTCGGCATACCATGGTTAACAACCTGAAAGAAACCATAGCTCTCCGCAGCCCTCCGTACTCCGTCAATCACTTCGGCACGCTTTCCGACAATATCAGCGAGATCGACGACGGGAATGTTGAAGTTGCTGGATAAATTGTGATCGCCAGCGACGGAGGTATCTCTCTTTGGACGGATGAAAATTGATGGGACTTTGGTGATTCCGCCATCGACGAGCCCTTTGACACCAGCTTTCGACTCATCGAAGGCCTTGAGCTGTTCCAGACGTTCTTGATCGCTTGATTTCCCGGTGACCATTTTTACTAGATCGAGTTTGCGAAATGACTCTCGGCTTATGGGTATGACGACTCACTATATTGATTCTGTGAAGCTGAGTCACATATCAGATGCGTTATACTTCAACAGCTAGCTCTTGCTTTGTAACGTTTGGACATGCATGCAAATCCACGTGGTAATTTCATGCAGAATGCATGCACTGTGAGTTGGACACGCGTACGTAAATGGACCTTCGGTTTCATTTCTCAACGGTACAAATGAACACTAATATTTCTATTCTTGATGAAAAAAATATGAACACTAAACACGACACGTACAATCATACCCGTCATCCCACCAAACTCCCTAATCTGGATCTTTTTAATACATGCACGTAGGTATATTCAGATTTCTACAAATGTCAACCAAATAAAATCCTTGGTTAGATTAGTTCATACTCTCATGGACCAATCCTAGCTCATGGCTAGTTATACATATTTTGATATGTTGAAAATATTATCCAGATTGTGATATATACCTTATATAATATCGATATCGCTTTGAAAAAAATGGTGCGAGTTGTAGATCCGTTTTACAAAATGAAAATAACATATGGATGTTCAATGAAAAGTTTCAAAAGTTTCAAGTCCGAATGACTCAACAACATAATGTATCTAGTCATTTATATACCAAGTTGTTAAATTTTTTAGCAAAAATCGTATTAGGATTGTTTATTTAGTACATGTATATCCGTATATCAAATACATGATTAAAGTCCAACTATAATCTGATATGAATCTCATCATTAATAGAAACCTAATTAATGGAATTAGATTTGGACTGTATCATGAGTAAATGCACAAGTCTATTCCTATAAGTATGAGAGTTTGATCCATGTTCTCATGTTACGAAGCATTCAGAACTTACCCCATTGAAGATGCTTAATGACATAAGAGAAGAGAAGATCAAACATATAGATTAGATCACTGAATACATATATCATAATAGTTGATAATATGAGTATGATCTTCTCTTCTTTATTTCATTAAGCACCTTCAATGGGGTAGGTTCTGAATGCTTTGTAACATGAGAACAGGGACCAAACTCTCATACTTATAGGAATATACTTGTGTCTTTACCCATGATAGAGTCCAAATCTAATTTCATTAGGTTTCTATTAAATTATGAGATTCATATCAGATTACAGTTGGACTTTAATCATGTATTTGATATACGGATATACATGTACTAAATAAACAATCCTAATTATGCGGTACAGATATACAAGTATGGGTGAATATGTGAATGTATGCGTATGTATGTATGATCGTGAGATGCTAGTGACTGATGTGATGAGTGATGGTTTGAATGTGTTTGATGTATGCGTGTATGTGGATGCGTGGATGGTTCCGAGCCGTTTGCACGACACTCCCGAACGAACTTGCTGTTTGGAGCTCGTCAAAAATGGTCCTCGGAACGGTCTTTCTTGATGCATGAATGGTTTCGAGCCGTTTGCACGACACTCCCGAACAAACTTGCTTGCTGTTCGGAGCCCGTCAAAAATGGTCCTCGGGACGGCCTTGCTTAGGTGCCCGAGAAGAGATCCTCACTCTCGGCGCCGACCTATCGTAGCGTCAATGGTGGGGCCCCGACCGTTACGTACATGTGTTGCAGCGCGCACGGAGAGACGAACAACATGCCCGTGCCGCTCTTCGGTTTAGCGCGCGCACGATAGGTGCTTGCCGCTATCGTGCCGCCTAATTCGGCGAATGGTAGCGTTACGCCCTCGGAAGAAATGGGGTCACTCCCGAGTCGCCCATCATTCGGCGTGTGCTCCGAAAGGTGCGTGCCGCTTTCGAGCCGCCCGAATGGTCCTGCTGTTTGCGCGCCCCGGAAGGTAACGAGTGACGTTAGCCGCTTTCGTGCTGCATAGCCCGAATTGTGGGTCACCTCTTACTGGGTGTCTAGGCGCGGACTCATAAGCGGCCGCTTATGCTCCGGCTTCGCCAACAGAGCCAGGGAGACGATACCACGCGCCGCCGGTAGAAGCCGGAGCATAAGCGGCCGCTTATGAGTGGCGCGTGGTATCGTGGTATCGTAGGCGGCGCATGGTATCGTCTCTCTGGTTCTGTTAGCGAAGCCGGAGCATAAACGGCCGCTTATGAGTCCGCGCCTAGACAGCCAGTAAGAGGCGACCCACCGTTCGGGCTACGCAGCACGAAAGCGGCTAACGTCACTCGTTACCTTCCGGGGCGCGCAAACAGCAGGACCATTCGGGTGGCTCGAAAGCGGCACGCACCTTTCGGAGCGCACGCCGAATGATGGGCGACTCGGGAGTGACCCCGTTTCTTCCGAGGGCGTAACGCTACCATTCCCCGAATTAGGAGGCACGATAGAGGCAAGCACCTATCGTGCGCGCGCTAAACCGAAGAGCGGCACGGGCATGTTGTTCGTCTCTCCGTGCGCGCTGCAACACATGTACGTAACTGTCGGGGCCCCACCATTGACGCTACGATAGGTCGGCGCCGAGAGTGAGGATCTCCTCTCGGGCACCTAAGCAAGGCCGTCCCGAGGACCATTTTTGACGGGCTTCGAACAGCAAGTTTGTTCGGGAGTGTCGTGCAAACGGCTCGAAACCATTCATGCATCAAGAAAAACCGTTCCGAGGACCATTTTTGACGAGCTCCGAACAGCAAGTTCGTTCGGGAGTGTCGTACAAACGGCTCGGAACCATCCACGCATCCACATACACGCATACATCAAACACATTCAAACCATCACTTATCACATCAGTCACTAGCATCTCACGATCATACATACGCATACATTCACATATTCACCCATACTTGTATATCTGTACCGCATACATCTACATATTCACCCTTACATACTGACATACATCCGCATACACAACATACATATTTGTTCACATAGCTACACAGGAACACGCTCAGGCACACGGCCCTAAACAGCAAGATTCGTTTGGGAGCCAGGTACCCAGGTAAACGATCACGCAAACAGGTACACGATCGGACGCACAGGTACCCACCCCGTCAGCCGACCTCTTTCTTGACCGGATAGTTGGGGGACTTGGGGGTTACAGGACCACGCATCACTGCTCAATCGAATAAGTATTTGTTTAATCGCACGAATCCTTTTTCAACTCCCCAATCAAGAAAGGTCTCTTTGACTTGGGGACTTGGCACTACAACATTTTAACCCATTGCCGGCGACTTTTATGTCGCCGGCAATGTTTTTGGACATTACCGGCGATTTTTGCCGGAAAAATCGCCGGTAATGTCTTTTTTGTAAGTCGCCGGCAATGTCTTTTCCGGCGGGACATTACCGGCGACTTACATTTAAGTCGCCGGTAATGTTAAAAAAAAAAAAGGCATTACCGGCAATTTTTCCGGAAAAAATCGCCGGTAATGTCTAAAAACATTTAAGTCGCCGGCAATGAGTCAATATGTGGTAGTGTGGGGGACTTGTTAGTATAACACCATTAGTTCATGGATTAAACATACTTACCCACTTAAGCAGGTGATCGACACCTACCCGACCACCCGAAAGACCACCAAGCGGACTACAACTTCACTCACAAGACCGAGCCCATCCGATCGGGCACGCACCCGACTAGCGCGTATTCGAATGCTCGACCCACGTGAAATCTATCCCACATCGAAGAGCACAAGCAAGCAACAATCTCACCCACCTATATAGGTAAGGAATTTACTACAGGTAAGGGACAACTGATTCCATCGCATTCAATATTCCAACCTACTTTCTTGCTCGTTCGCTTGACTGTTATATCCAATACATCTTCTAACTTAGGCATCGAAGCGTTGAAGGCAGGCCGACCCTATCTTGACCATCTGACTGCCCGTTTGTTGTTGTATTCTTCTAATAGTAGGAGCCGAATGCGCAAGTTTGATATCCCGAACACCCGAAAAGAGAGAGAAAGGCACCCGATCATCCGAACATCCCGAACGTTCGGACGAGAAGAAGAGATTACTCGTATTGCTTCTGCTAATTACGTCTGGCGTAATCCGGTAGAAACAGAACCCACGCGCCGCCTCCAGCATCCTTTCCAACACACTCATGAGTATCCCATGGTTCACCACCTGGAAGAACCCAACTGTCTCCGCCACCTGCCGCACTCCATCGATCACCTCTGTGCGCCTCCTGGCGGTTTCAGATAGGTCCACCACCGGAACCTTGAATTTGGTTTCCGTAGGCTGGCCGGAAAGTTAACTTTCGCTGGAGAAATCTTCCGGCTGCCGGACAAAAATTGGCGGGATTTTGGTGATGCCGGCGTCGACTATCCCTTTGACACTAGCTTTGGATTCGTCAAAGGCTTTTAGTTGTTGTAGACGGTCTTGGTTGTTTGAGTTCCCCAAGATCATTGTGTTCTGCAAACTTTGTGATTTGGACTCGAACTCTGGTACCTAAATCTTTGGAAGCTTTTGTTTCATTTCTGTACACATGCGTTATGTTACGTCCACGTATATGTTTTCAAGGCACACGTTGTATAAATTTCATTGCTTTACAAAATGGTAAAAGTTGTCCATTTGTAGAAACACCTTGAAGGTTTACTTGGACCAAAGAGCATGCATATCCCAGTTGTGTTGTCAAAATCAAGAAAGAGTGAAAGACAGGGTAACTTATTACCTGAAAATGGAAAAGGCTTACTGGTCTTGTGCTTTCATTTTGTTTAGTGCGATCTTCTCTTGTTAAACCACTTTCTGTTGTGAGAAACAGCACCAAATGATTCAACAAGATAGATGAACACAATACCAAGAGGATCAGAATAGAAATCAACAACAATCCAAGCAACTCATAGAAGATAAGAAGATAAGAACAAGAACACAAAATATACGTGGTTCGGCAATAGCCTACATCCACGGAGCAACGGGAGATCACTTCACTATCAAATGGAGAGTTTATAAATAGAGAAAGCTCTCAACAACAAAGGAGTTTCTCACACTCTATCACACTGAGAAAGAAAAATCGATATGTTTTTATCTCAACACAACTCTCTCGCCAACAACTCTACTTACTCGCCAAAGACTCTTCTCCTCACCAAAGACTCTCAAAGCTTCTTATGTACGCTTTGAAATCAACCAAAAACTTCTAGCACATGACTCGTGCATTTCACGTGCATTTCACATGGAACAAGTGAGAGAGAACGAGCAAGTGTGAAGCCCATACTCAATACCTTCTTGACATATAATTTAGTGATATCATATTGTCACACTCGATGATCATTTACACAGATTCTTGCCGAGACATCGTTATATACCTGATTGGCAGTCCAATAATATGAAGTTTACGTTTCATATATATCAAATGATCACTGATTCTTCATAATTTGTGATGGTTATTATGAGATCACATCAAGTCTTGGTAGAGTTAATGGCATTTTCATTCAAGTTTTTACTTCAAGTTGAAACACACAAATAATATGGTCATATGGTCTGTTTTTCCTCAATAAAAACATTAGGATGACTCTTATTTTGCAAAGAAGAAAGCGCAACTCTTTCTAGCATATAGAAGTATTTATATTCATACTAGCTTAAGTTATATAAGATGTTTTGCAGAGGTGAGGGGTTGTCGCCTGTCGGGTTGATATGCCTGGGGTGAATGCCGGAGAGCTATAGCACAGATCATACTACTCTGCTACTAAAGTGCTAATTATGTAATACTTGTAGTGCGATTACAGCAATGTTTGAGATCACACAGGACTGATCCCCACTTATATTAGTCATTACATAAAATGTATGTCATATATTAACTCCTAGAGCATGATCGATCATCTGATTCATTTCTATAGCCAAACTTTACAGCTCTAGAAGCTCTAATCCACGAGCCATTGTGCGAATTTTCACATAACCGTCCACAGTTGTCCCCTTGTATTTTGGGGGATTTTCTTCTGATGTCAACTCCTTGATAGGCTCATACAATCTCGCAGCAGACTTTTCATGTGGCTGGTGTTTGAAAAAACATGCCACTGATAGTCTTGGACCTTCCTTATTGGCAAGCACTCGGTGTATAACACTTTTGAACTTATCATTTGAGACTAGCTGTACCATCACAACTACTGTAGTTAGAAATTAGAAACACAGCTTTGTGCAATCAATGCATGAAAATTATTAGATAGAATGGCTTGCCTTCAATAAATCTCCAATGTTTACCACTAGAGATCCTGGAACAGTTGGGACATCGATCCACTGATTTTGGTGCAAGAACTGGAGTCCACCATTCTGGTCTTGTAGTAAGATTGTGAGAAAAGGAAAGTCCGTGTGTTGAATAGTGCCGAGTGTTAGTTCAGGCTCGGGGCATGGTGGATAGTAATGAAGAAAAATACGTTGCCCCTTTGCACAATCCAACTCCAGAAGGTGGTCACGTTTGAGCCCGAGTGCTTCGGATAACAATCCGAACAAAGTGACACCTAAGTTTTGAACATGCTTAGAGTACTCCACAGTTATATCCCTGCAAGAAAATTTTAACCTCTAATCAATCAACGCCATCTTTTAGTAAAGATCGAGAAGAGTTTAGAGGTACCATACCTGCAAACCTCAGGAAATTCTGGAGAATCAAGAGCCTCATCACAATCAAAACTGTCCCTCCAAGAAGCTAGTTTTGGCAAAGCCAAGTTATAGTTACAGTAAAACCTGACCTTCCTTGAGTTATCCGTGCTATAGTATTTGGCTTTCACTTCATTTGGCAGCTCATGCACCCTGGGCACAGCCTGCAACATCTCCTCCATCACTCTATTAGGTATCCCATGGTTCACCACCAGAAAGAACCCCACACTCTCTGCAGCCTTTCGAACTCCATCAATAACCTCAGCACGCTTGTCAGCGATGTCAGCGAGGTCCATGACTGGAACACTAAAGTCGGGTTGGTTTACTTCACACAATGTTCTATGGTCATTGACAGAGGGATCTTTTGGAAAATCAACGAAAAACGATGGGAGTTTGGTGACTCCTGCATCAACAAGCCCTTTGACACCAAGTTTGGATTCATCAAAGGCCATCAGCTTTTGAAGACGGGCTTGGTCAATTGTTTTCCAGGCAAACATTTTTTCTTTTCTTTTCTGTATCTGGTCTTGCTTCACAAAATAAGTTAAGTTAGCTTCAGGAGCCTAGATTCATAATATATATAGTGAGAGAATTCTCAAATGGCCAAAATGAACCGTTTGAATCATGTCTGATTCAATTGGGACTTTGAAGACGGAAAGTAATGAGAGCAGATAGAACTCTCTATAGAGCTTTATCTCCACTCACACTTACGTAATTTCTTTGAACTCAGCTTATATCTCAATACATATCAAAAACCTCAAATTGTAACAAGAAGGAAACCACCGTCTCATTCTATAAATGCTTTATTTCTGCTTATGTACATTACTTTGATGAAAAGTCTCTGATTCTTCATCTGGGTTAGATTGTCAACTTCATATGGAAAGTCTGTGATTCACTCGATCTGATTGGCCACGGATAAACAAAATTTATTAAAATTCTTTACCATACTTTTCAACTTGATCCATATTTTATTGAAGATTTTGATATGGTACGTGCACTGTGTTTAATCTGATTCTGATTTAAGATTTATAGCTTAGCTAGCTAGCTTGTTACGTTTATGATAATGTTTTAGATATCAATTTAGCCATGTTATGTAACTATCAAATTAAAATAGATGGGCAAGGTATACGTTGACATATTTGCAATGACATAGTGAAATAGAGTACGTTAGAGATTGAGATGTCTTTGCTGACTCATAGTTTAAATCAACTCAAAAGTGAAGAGTGTAGCTGTACGTCGGAGAATCTTTGCTAGAATTCCAAGGCTCCAATTTCATGTGCATAAGAGTGAACATTGAAGGTGCTTAACGACATAAGAGAAGAGAATATCATACTCATTTTATCAACTATTATGATATATGTATTCAGTGATCTAATCCATATGTTTGATCTTTGTCTATTATTGAACTTGTGTTTATGATGACTTGAACATATTCATTATGCGTCTTTCAGTTGGTATCAGAGCTTTGATTCGTTCATGATTCATAAACCGATTAAGCGATATACACGAAGATCGGAGTACTTGCTTATCGATGGTAACAAATCGAAAACAAAAACTTAAGAATTAAGAAATGGCTAAGAAAACACTTCGGCTTATGGCTTGTTCAATAAAATAACCTGGGCCTGCAAGATGCAACCAAGCCCAAGACCTGGTTTCGGTAACCCAAAAAGGAATTATGCTTGATCGCTGATAAAGTGAAAACAACGACAAATTTTTTTGGGTTCTATGGTTTTTGGCGATAGAATTGGGGAAAGAATCGATTTATAACTTCAAACCCAATTTTTGATGCGTTAAGCGATGAGATTTGGGGGAAAATATCTGCTTGATTATGCTTCTAATTCGAGAAAGAGAAAGACATCTAGAGCTTCTTATCCCAGTTTCTAGCCCCGACAATGCAAAACCCGAATTCTCTACCTCATTGCCCGAATGTCCAGCTTCATCCTCATCAGCTTCTCATTCTCATCACACCACCGACCGCGAGGCATTTTCTAAAGTCATACAGAGCTAGGCATCCAAAAAAAAAAGTTTATGACAGGATGCGATGGGTGACACCGACAAATTAAGCATCGGTTTGAGAAACGAGCAGAGAAAAGCGAAGAGCTGCGATTGGGGCTTCCATGGCGTGAGAGCTTCAGCTGTCGAATCACATGAAGTCCCATCCAGGTTCGTTAATCGCATGGAGAAAGCGTGGTTAATCTCTAAGAAAGCATATGCTCGATTTTGATCCAAATCAATTTTGAACTCAATTTTCGATGTGATTAGCGATGGGTTATGAGCTTCAGTTTGAGATCGAAATAATATGAAATGGGATTGCTTTTAAAATTTCTGGGCAATAGATTTGGGAGGAAAGCATATGTTTATATCAATTATGAACGTTGGTTTTGCTAGATTGTTGCTTGATCAAATCATATGCCTAAGTGTCTCAATCTCTCAGTAAGAGCTTCTCAGTTGGTTTTAGTTTGGAACAAAGCACTTAAGTACCATGCTTGCTCAAGTTTATATTAAGAAAAGTCTTGTAGCTTCAATTCACAACGAAGAACGTGTCTGAGGTCTAGTCAAACAGGAATGTGACCAAAGTCTACTCAACGGGCTGCATTTGCTCCATACTCAAATATGGGAATTCAAAGTCCTGAAGTTATTGTTGACTTTTTGTTTCTGCTTCTGCAACCATGGAAGACATCTTGCAACCAAAGGTCAAATCATTGTATCAATTATATGTTTACTATTTTTGCTTCCGTTAATTTCAAATGCAGCGCTGTAGCAGAGACTAAGATACGTTCATGCTAGATTTTGATGGTTTAGCAGTATGAAATATGAATATTGAAGTATGTGTTTTGCATTTGTTATGGTTAATCATATTCATAGTAGGACTCAGTTGTTCGTGTATGGCTGCAACAATTGATGAATGGTTCTAGAAGTGAGGAATGAAATAAACATGCTTGTCTGTTATCACTATATAGACTAAACGTACAGTAGTTATTCATAAATTTGTTTTGGCTTGTTTCGGACAATAGAATTGCTTGATTGAACTAATATGAATAATTGCAGAGTCTATATAAAATCCATACATCAGATGCATATAGAAAATTGCATGAGATTATAAGTGAACATGAATAATATGATTGATTGCATATCTGCAAGTTTTCTATTGAATGAATATTAATATGTTTATCTCCTAAGAATTTTACAGTTTTCAAAGAAAAATTGCAGAATAGGAATTGTTTATTGATCAAGCTGCAGTATAACTTGATATTCAGATACATAAAATAAATTCTTATAAATCAAATCTGGGTTTACTGACTTTATGAACTTGTATATTGGACATAGCAAAATTTGTTTATACTTTCAGCAAATCTATTTAGTTTGTAACAGGTTTAACACTTGTGTATTTGGTTTTAAATTCATGTCTATTTTGGTTTCCATAGAACTAAAACAACATCAAACGTGTTCCCTACATTCATATTTCGATATATTGAAGCTTTTGTACTACCACAAAGGTGTTGACTACTTCTCTATATAATTTGGATTGACTGAGCGTGAGTTGTTGATATAGAATCTTCATAATGCTTAGTCTACTGCCACATAGGTGTGTTAAGCATTATTTTCAGTTTGGGATTATTTGTTATATATACTCAGTTATCTATTTATATATATGATATGCTTGTTAAAATTATGTTTTGTTGTTGTTATTAGTATTATGGTATATAATTTGTTTTGGTTTTAAGTTAGCCATAAACATAAAACACTGAAGTCTGAAAAAAAAAACTTGGTCTTAACAATTTTCAGTAATAAAAACTACTCAAAATTTCTCTTGTTTGCTCATTAGGAATTGTCTTCTTCAGTCCATGTCTATGACTATTAAGTTGAACATTTACCTAATCTAGGTAGTATAAGACAAACACCATAACTAAGACTGTCATCTAATATATATAGGAGATACAACAAAACTTACAGGTTTTAGAAACCACTTCCATCACTATTTGCCTTTCTTAAGACTACTATAAACCTCATTCATTAATCTTAAGCCTAAGAAACTATCTCAAATGCATTGCAGGGATTCATGAGGAAGAAGATCCCAAATAAGTCATTTTTGAATAAATTTAATTTTGGATAGTATTTTTATGTTCTTTCATGTAAAGTGAACATATTTTCTGTTGATCTTTTGATTTTAAGTTGTTGTAATTTTCTTCTTGATTTTGAATGGAATATGAATTACTTTACAGAAATTCCCTTCAGCTTGGTTCTACTGTGTTTTGAGAATGATTATATACGTTTAAATTGTTCTCTGCCTCATCAAATTTTTTTTCTTGGCGTGGTGATGGAAATACTTTAAGAACATACACCATTACTGGTATTTATAGAACCATATTCAGTGAAAATCAAGCCTATTTTGGCATTGAAAAGTAAGACACGTTTCAATAGAGAATACAGACTTTAGTTAAAAATTAAATCTATCCGGAATTAAAATTTCAGTCCTATGAAAATGTATAAAATAATGTGAGACAAATTGAGAAAGAGTACTTACTGAAGCTAGTCAAAACTATAAGGGTTGATTCATACAGATATTCTTGTGATTCAATTAGACATCAAACATATTCTGTAAATGTCTATGGTTATTACATCTATAGATGATCTGTCAACTTTTTCGCATTAAGCTTTTATTTGATATCACAGTTACCTATAGCTTCTATGATTTCAAACCAGAAGTTATACTTCATTTAGAATTTGAAATCAAGACTGCGAAACCTAATAAAAGGGGGAAAAGTATTATGAAAGTTATACTGTGAAGAAAAAATGAATTAGGAGAGTTTTTGCTGAAACTTATTTGGCATAAGACTCATGATACAACTTGTGATTTCTAACAGTATGATGTGATGGAGATAAAAGAATTGAATACTCTTAAATTTTGATAAGAAACATAATGTACCTTTGGTTTATAGTTTTCTAAAAGGAAGAGACTTTAAGAATAGCAATTAAATTGCAGGTCTGAGTCTCTAGAAAATCTGTCCATAAAATATCATTAAGTTATGTGTTTTAATAGGAACCAACTCTACACCATCGTTGAGACTAGGATTAATGCAATCCTGATATGGTAAAAACTCAACGTTAGACTGGTTGTTGTTATTAGAAGTAAAAGTTTAAACTCTATTAAGCATGACATTCACATTTATCAGTTATTTTAGGTGAGTCATGATGTATACGATATTGAAGACAAGTCTTCATCTTTGGGAGAGATTATATATTTTCAGAAAGAGTAACTTCATCAAGAGTAACTTAGCTACAGTACATTTATCACAGTTTTTGACTTCAGAAAATCAAATTTTGGATGAATGTAATGAAATGGGGAAACATTTATAATCAGAATATCAAAATCAACATCCAGAGAAGTCTATAAAAATCACTGCCTATCCCTAAACTTAATCCAAAACCATTCAAGAACCAATATCTGAGCTTAAGTGGTCACAGTAAAAGAGAAGACCAATTTTCAGAAACTCAGTTATTGGTTGTGTATGCTTAAGAAATCCTGCATATACTTATAATGGACTTATATCCAACATCTTTTATGAAAACGGTTAAAAGTGAGGAATATTCAGAATGGTTATTGGTTTTATGTCAAAAAGTGTGGGAGTTAAGGCTGATGGGGATTATATTGCTATAGGCTTCTTAAGGGTAACAAGACACAAATATGCATGAGAATTCAGAAAGGTTAAGGCTATTGTAGTTGTTAGATTTTTCACTCAAAATTGACTTTAAAGAAAACCTTGTTTAGAGTATCAAATTCATTTAGTCATAATGGCTTAGTAGCTTATTATGATTTGGAATTGCATCAGATGGAACAACTTTCTCTGCAAGTTGGAAACCATCTATTTAATGCAACTTGAATTGTACATTCAGAACAAAATAAGTTTCTAATGAGTGGTATAAGTTGTTTTGACTCAATTTTATCAACTTCAATATATGTTGTTGTTGATTATGGTTATCTCTAAACAATAGAAATAAATTTTTAATCCTCTATGTGGTTGATAATCTCCTAGTTAGTAGTAATATCGAATTACCTTAAGATACTACAAATCTTTCGGTCAAAACTTTTGACATGAAAGATTTGGGGGAAGATTTATCTGTTATGGGAATGGAGATAAAAATGGATTAAGCTTCAGACTATCTCAACATGATTACATTTCAAGCATTCAGGTTGGTTTGGAATCCTAACGTATATTGCAGGTGAAATTCTCTTGGCTAAATTCTAATATGGTAAAGTGAGCATAGTTTTTAATTCAATTTGAACTAACTAAGCACCACATACTTATTTTGAGAAGAGTGAGGATTCTAAGTTAAAAGGGTTATAAGGTTTTTGACTTTGTAAGAGAACTATACAGCTTTAGTTATGTCCATATGTGAATGTCTTTATGCTTGTTGTAGTTTTAAGAAATAATGCAAGAAACACTTACAGTAATCTCTATTATGCAGGTTGAAATAGTCATTTAAGAGTTTGTAAATAATTTTGGCTCAAAAATTCTCTGATGAATACCAAAGCCTTAAGAAGCATTATTTCAGGTAAGCTTAGTGCTATTGAAAGGACCCAACCCCGATTTAGCTCCCTAAACCGGAATCAAACCCTTCCGAAAACACGAACCAACAAAAACCATAGAAATTTTGGCAGAGTTTCGTTACTATCGTGGAATTACCATTACCTGCACGTGGAAAATACACTTCATCCTATGCCACAAAAAGCAAACCGTGGGCACAAATCCCATCCGGATTTCTCAATATATCAACAGTAAAGTAAAACAATACATATATCTATACTTTACTGAAATCCGGTGTAAAATCGTATAACATAAACAACAGATTACTCAGAGCGACCTCTAATGTATAAACATATAAGTATACCACAGTAGGTCGAACAATAAACCTACTGGATGAAACAAGGTAGCTCGAGCGCTATGCCTCCGACCACGACGTGCGACACCAGAGTTCGAACTGCAAACTGGGCACAGAAACCGAAAAGCCCAGGGGAAAGACATGAAAATCGTTAGAGTGAGTGGACGAAAATAAATGTCTCTCACCACGTAATATATATGTTATAAAAACATATGCGAGTCGAAATATAAATAAATCAAATAGTATACGAGGAGACGCTGACTCCAACTCGTAAACAGAGCATGCATGGAAAATCTCACGGGGTCACTCATGGACACGTCTGTCCTAGTACAGTCGGAATCACGGAGTCCCTGACTTCCACGTGATTCATAGCCAGAAAGGCCTCGGTTCCAGGTTACTGCCCCTCGCCGGTCAGGTAGGGGTACTGCCCCTCCTGGTGGCCTACCATCGGGGATCAGCCGAGAGGCAAGTGTATCGATACAACAACGTAACTGAGGCTGTACTCTGTGTAAATCAAATCACAAACAGTTCGATGCAAATGCATGAAACAATACATATATATATGCATATACGTACTATATACTGGTATAGGTATAATCGTATAACACATGCTCATAATAAACATAATCTCGTATGAAATCTCATGCTCATAAAACCATAATCATACTGCATGCTCAAGTTCGTAAAACGTATATAAAAGACTCGCAATCAATCCGTGAAAAGAAACTGTCCACTCACAGACTAGCGTAACGCGATACGCGTTAACCCGTGATCCGGCGGAAAGTCTCTCGCCAAACGAACGATCACGAACCCCTGAATATTCACAAAATTCATTTCTCAAAGTCATAACTCGACAATTCAAGACAAAGCACGAGAAATCACCGTTCTCGGAAACACATAATCCAATAACGACGAATTGTCGAAAATCCAATAATCACACCACAATACCTTGCTATAATTTCGGACGCTCAATTCGAAAAACAAACCTCACCACTGCGATCGGGGCGCGATTTCGAGTGAAATGACATATAACTCATCGAAAACTACGCCGGGCGAAAAATCGCCGCTGCCGTCGCCGCTGCCTTTGGCCACCGGAAAATCCAATCTGCCAAGAAAAATACATGGCATACATGATTTTGAAGATCTCGACGATTCCAAAAACTTTCCAGTTATAAGTTAAGGCCCATTTTGACCGGAAAACCTCCAAAAATCAACTCAAAGTTCCAAACTCTTACCGGAATTTCAATTCAACGGATCTCTCTCCTCCGGCCACGGCAACCCTCAAGAACACTTGGAAAAGCTTCATTAGCTCAAGGCTAACAAAACCCCTCAAGGTAGAGCCACCAAATCGGCCTCCACGCCATCACCCGAATCAAACAAAACTCGCCGGAAAATCCATAACTTTGCCGATTTGATTCTCTCTCCTCCGGCCACCCCACGGGACGATCCACCTACCAATCAGAAGAGGAGCTCGAGCTCAACAAATCTCGTGAAGAAGTCGTGCCCAAATATGGCCGGAATTGGCCTCAATTCCGGCAACCAAAATCGGCATCCAAATGGCAACAAAACGGGTCGACCCACTTTGGTAACCCAGTCAACCAAACAGAAATGGCAAGTTGACTTTTCCAAATAGGAAACTTCTATTTATAGGCCTTCCCAAAATGGAAACTTCGTAATTATCTTTTCGACAAACTTCAAACACACGTAACTTTCTCGTCGTAATTCCGATCCCGATAATTCTCGCTGCCACAAACTCGTCTCGACATGTTCTTCAATTATCACCTGAAGTCAAACACATCGACCAAACCAATAAAAAGTCAACCATACAACCCAACACATATTTAAACCGACTAAATAATCAATAATCAGAAATATTCGCAACTAAATCTTCGTAACTCAGAATAATGCTCCGGAAGTTCCCACGATGTCGAAATTAAATTCTCAACAACTTCTGTGAAGAAAGCAAAACCAAATTCTCGTCCGGTAATTTAGTCACTAACAAATCCACTGTTTAAAACCATTTACGTCGAAACTTCAAATATTTATAATTAATTCCTCGGTCGTCCAAATAACGATCCGGAACCGCCCACGAACTCGAAATCACACGTAGAACGACTCTCGAGAAGAGACTCAGCTCCAATTCTCGGCCAATGATTAAGTCGTTATCAAACCTGGCGGTTCAAACACTGTCGTCAATCCACGACTACGCGGTAACTCACCTATATAGCTGATCATACTGCTGATTCTGGTCCGGGTCGTCACAGCTATGTCTACCGCTGTTCTTGGAAAACAGATTCAGAATTCAAAGCATATTGATTTTCAGTTTTAAAATGTGTGAGGGAGAGTGATTATTTGAAGTTTTGTAGTTATTTTCGTTCTTAAATTCAGTGGGAGCAAACATAAGTTGGAGATTTTTGTTTCAGGTTTATGTTCTTGATTCAATTTTTGTTTTGAGAAGTTATTCTCATACTGTGTAAACTTGACTTTTAGATATCAATGATAATTGAGGATTTTCAAATTTGATGTGTTGCAACCTTTAGTACAAGTCTGAGAACTGTTCATTTATTTGTAATCTGTTGAGTTTGATTTTATCAAGTGGATGTGATATGTAACATTTGTGTTACATATGTGTAGCCTTTATAGTTAACAAACACAAATCCACTGGTGTAAAAATGTGTTTGTATTTTGGAGTTTTTGTTTAGAAAACCATTCAGTAGGATAATGAGATATTTGACATAGGTTTTAAGTTGATATACACTGTCAATTGCTCCATATTTCATATATGGAATTCATGTGCATTATAGAAGCTATTGTATTGGGTCTTAAAGTACAACTTTAGATAAAGTTATTTCTTTCTGAGTTCTATTGTAATGCCTTTAATGTGATAGAATTGCGTTTTGGATTTTAAACATTAATATGATTCACGAGCTCCTTAAGTTACTTTTTGGCATTCTGATATTGACTATGTTGCTAAACATGAGCATTGTTTGTCATAGTGGGAGATTGTTAGAATATAAATCAACAATATCATGTATCTAGTCATTTATGCAACAAGTTAATAGTTAAGTTATTTAGTAAGAATCATATTAGGATTGTTTATTTAGTACATGTATATCCGTATATCAAATACATGATTAAAGTCCAACTGTAATCTGATATGAATCTCATCATTTAATAGAAACCTAATGGAATTAGATTTAGACTCTTTCATGGCTAAAGACACAAGTCTATTCCTATAAGTATGAGAGTTTGGTCCATGTTCTCATGTTACAAAGCATTCAGAACCTACCCCATTGAAGATGCTTAATGACATAAGAGAAGAGAATATCAAATATATAGATTAGATCACTGAATACATATATCGTAATAGTTGATAAATCCCGCTTAACGCTGCAAACTTCCAAGGTGTAGATGAATCCAAGGATGGTGGTTCTCACTTGTATGGACTTAACGTGTGCAAGCGATCCGAGTGATGGTGGATGTCGGTATTGTCAACTCCGTGCTTGGTCTTGGTGTTTGAGGGAGAGGTTGGAGAGTAATTTTGCAGAGCTTAGGCCTAGAATATGTGATGATCTTTTTCTTCCCCAAAGCTTTCTTTATATAGAAAATGATTTGAGAATTCCCATGTCTCTCCTCCTCCCAAGATGTGACATCCAAACCTCTTAATTGAAAGAATAAATGTGTAGTAATACTGCAATTAAGCTCCTCCCCATCAATAGCAATCCGTTTCAGCCCAAATAAATACACCTCTCATTTAATTGTGCTTTTGAAATGCTTGAAAAGCACAATAAACTTGCTCTTCTTTAACCGAAACATCTCCTTAATTGAGAGAATAAATATTGTAGTATTAATGCAATTAAGCTCCTTCCCATGTCAATAGCAAACCGTTTCAAATAGGCATGCACCACTACATATTCATTCATGTCAAATCCGTTTCAGTAGACACGTACATGCAATTAAGCTCCTCTTTCATGCAATTTAATTGTGCGTTTGAAAACTTGAAAAGTACCAAAGTCTTACTTTTAACCGACACATCTCCTCTTTGGTTCAGTTCCACAATCCACGTGCCTCCAATTTTCTTCTTCCATTGCCGAATTCTCTTGCCATTATTTCTCCATCTTCTTTTTCATTTATCTGCATGCTTGTTGGCTCATTTACTCCGTCTCTTTTGTTCTACAATTAAAAATAACAAAAATAAGTAAAAGCTAATAAAATTAACCATACTAAGTAAATAACAAAGTAAAAATGTAGAGAAAATGTACTAATTAATACGCCTAAAATGCGTAGATCAGATTCTTATTAAAGAACTTAACTATTAACTTGTTGTATAAATGACTAGATACATGATATTGTTGAGTCATATTCTAACCATTCGGACTTAAAATCAGGAAATTTTTGAAAATTTTCACTGAACATCCATATGTTATTTTCATTTTGTAAAACGGATCTACAACTCGCACCATTTTTTTCAAAGTGAAACTATATAAGGTATATATTAAATTAACAGAAGAATCAATCTGGATAATATTTTCAACATATAAAAATATGTAAAACTAGCCATGAGCTAAGAGCAGCTGCACCGGCACCGGCACGAGCCAGCACGAGTAGCTGCAAACCGGCGGGCCCCTCCTCGAGCAGCACGAGCAGCTGCACCTGGGACGTGCACCGGCGACGACTGGGCAAGGCGACCGCTCGTTGACCGGAACGGCGAGCAGCTGCACGAGCAGCCTCTGCTCGAGCCAGAGCACGAGCTGTGCTGGCGGAGACCACGCACGTGGGTGACGTCGGCCGGCTCCTTTTTTATTTCTACCTGGCGCGCGTGTATTACACGCGCCAGTAAATAGTTAAAAAAAAAATTAACGGACGAATGGGGAGGTGCCACGTGGCAGGGCGACTGGTCAAAATTTTCTAACGGTAAGATTGATTTGGTCCGTCCGTTTCAAATCAAAAATTTTGATCGGACGGTCCAGATTCAACCGAAACGGCTATATCTGATTTTTCTGTCATTTTGCAAAATAAACCCTAAAAATTGCAAAAAAATCCCTAAAAATTTCAAATAATTTCAAATAACACCCTATAATTTTTCTATAAATACTACATCAATTTCACTCAAATCTCACACAAATTTATCCTCTCATTCCCCTCTTCTCCTTCCTCTTCTCCTTCGAGAATCTTATACAATTATTAGAGTCGATAATGATACGTGGACATGACACGTGTTGCCTCGTGATTGGTTGAAAATCTTATCGAAAATTTTGTACAATTATTTACCCGAGAACCTTCTACCAGCATGACACGTGTCAACTCGCCATTCGTCGAAAATCTTACCCGAAATCTTATTCAATTATTCATACGACAACGACACGTGTCGTTTATGGATTGGTTGAAAAAGATTCCAAAAAAAAAATTAATACAAAATTAATTTATGAACAGTAATAGCACGTGCTATTTTTTGACACCGCTGCGCGAAAAACAGAAACTGCACCTCCTATTCGATGAACAGTGACTGCTCCACCTCAAACAGTGTCTGCTCCTCCTCAAATTGCTCGAGCAAGAGCAAAACACCGATGCGGGTGCTCTAAGAATTGGTCCATGAGAGTATGCACTAATCTAACCAAGGGATTTTATTTGGTTGAAATTTGTAGAAATCTGAATATACCTACGTGCATGTATTAAAAAGATCCAGATTAGGGAGTTTGGTGGGATGACGGGTATGATTGTACGTGTCGTGTTTAGTGTTCATATTTTTTACATCAAGAATAGAAATATTAGTGTTCATTTGTACCGTTGAGAAATGAAACTGAAGGTCCATTTACGTACGCGTGTCCAACTCACAGTGCATGCATTCTGCATGAAATTACCACGTGGATTTGCAGGCATGTCCAAACGTTACAAAGCAAGAGCTAGCTGTTGAAGTATAACGCATCTGATGTGTGACTCTGAGCTTCACAGAATCAATATAGTGAGTCGTCATACCCATAAGCCGAGAGTCATTTCGCAAACTCGATCTAGTAAAAATGGTCACCGGGAAATCAAGCGATCAAGAACGTCTGGAACAGCTCAAGGCCTTCGATGAGTCGAAAGCTGGTGTCAAAGGGCTCGTCGATGGCGGAATCACCAAAGTCCCATCAATTTTCATCCGTCCAAAGAGAGATCCCTCCGTCGCTGGCGATCCCAATTTATCCAGCAACTTCAACATTCCCGTCGTCGATCTCGCTGATATTGTCGGAAAGCGTGCCGAAGTGATTGACGGAGTACGGAGGGCTGCTGAGAGCTATGGTTTCTTTCAGGTTGTTAACCATGGTATGCCGAAGAGAGTGATGGAGGAGATTATAGAGGCGACGCGTGCGTTTCATGAGCTACCGAGGGAGGTGAAGGCTGCGTATTACAGTAGGGAGTTGGTGCCCAAGGTCAAGTTCTTCACTAGCCGTCTCATGTATGAGCTGATGTATGCGGATTGGAGAGACTCTATGTCATGCCAATTGAGTCTTGACAACTTTGATCCTCAAGAAATCCATCCTGTTTGCAGGTATATTCGATCGGCCTCCGTCCCTATATATGAATCTTATTCTATATATATATATATGAAATATAGGTTTAATATACGTGTTGATCACCGGAGATTTCACTATTTCTTAGTGATTGTCAATTTGTGAGAAATTTTGGAGAAAATATCTAAATATCTAATGATTCAATCTGTCAAATTCTAATATATATTAGAAGATCGACTCTTTAGCAATATATATATATATATTAGTCTATGTATGTGTAACCCTAAAGACATCCAGCAGACCAATTTAATTATGTGACTGACCGATTGCCTTAAGAAATAACAAGAATGTGATTCAGTATTGATTGGAGATGTACACATGATTTTGTACATAGAATGGTTCTAAATACTAATATGAATGATAAAAAGATTCATATATTCTTGGTATATGTATACAGAGATATAACTATGGAGTACTCTGAGCATGCTCGCAAACTAGGTATATCTATGTTTGAGTTGCTATCTGAAGCGCTCGGGCTCAATCCAGACTATCTCACAAACTTGGACTGCGATAAGGGAGCATTTATTCTTAATCATTACTATCCCTCATGTCCTGAGCCTGAATTGACTATGGGCACAAATCAACACTCGGATTCTTCTTTTTTCACCATCTTACTTCAAGACCAAATTGGTGGACTTCAGGTTTTGCATCAAAACCAATGGGTTAATGTTAATTCTGTGCCTGGAGCCCTAATTATCAACATTGGAGATTTCTTGCAGGCAAGTTCCTTATTATTTTATTTTATTTGCAAATATCTTTGTACCATTAATGGGATGTTTGTGTCTGGTATTCATATCAGCCAGATTCGCAATTGTGTTAGCTTTTCTAGAATAGAAGTGCATTTCTACATTTGTATATGTTTTAAACTATGTAATAATTTAGTTTATTTCCTTTTAAAAAAGGAAGCTGATTTAGGGTTAGTTTGGGATTGCTGTGCATTGAAAAAAACAGCTTTTAAAAAAAGTTTTGAAGTATCTAAGTGTTTGGTAAATTAAGAAAAATTAACTTTTGATGCAAATTACAGGTCAGTGACAGCAAATTTTCTAAAAACTTTTTTTTTTTCACTACAAATTTTTTCTAAAGCAGTTTTTAAAAGCATTCCCAAACTAGGCCTTAGGCCACCTTCACCATCCAGTATCAATCTGTACATAGTTGTTACAATGGCACTACATGCAGTTCTTTAAAATGGATAATTACTAACATTGTTTTAGCTTAAAATTCTTTAAAATGGATAATTACTAACATTGTTTTAGCTTAAAAGGTGTATTTTCAAGTTGGATTTGATGGTTTAGAGTCATATATTGTGTTCTAATGGTATTGAGACAGAACCTGTTACCGTGGAGTACGTTGTGTTGTATTGCAGTTTTTAATTTCTAATATGTTGTATTGCAGTTTTTAATTTCTAATATGAATGTATTGATGCAGCTAATCTCAAATGGCAAGTTCATCAGTGTCAAACACAGAGTGCTAGCCAAAAAGAAAGGTCCTCGAATTTCTGTGGCTTATTTCTTTGCGAATTTCTCTCATCAAAATTCTCAAAGAGTTTATGAGCCAATCAAGGAGTTGTTGTCCAAAGAAAATCCCCCTATTTACAGAGGAACTACTCTGAAAGACTATTATTCCGACTGCTACCAGAAAACGCTCATCAATGGGAACTCTGGACTAGATTATCTAAAGCTGTGAAGTTCGGCCAAAGTATGGTTTAGTGTTTTCTTTTTTTTAAAGGATGTTAAGTGTGTTATTATCACTCTTGTTGGTTATCACTGTTCATTCGATGCCTCTAGAAGGAAATAAAATTCTGAAACTTCCTGTATTAATGTTTAATTATGGCTTTGCTCTTAAAATTAATGGATTAACGGTGAGGAAATCGGAATCCGAGTGTTTGCTAGCTTGTGCCCAAAGTCAGTTCAGGTTTAGGGCATGGTGGATAGTAGTGACTAGTGACTAAGAATAAGATGCTCCTTTGCACAATACAACTCTAGAAGGTGGTCATGTCGGAGCCCAAGCGTCTAGGATAACAATCCAAACAAGATGGCACCTAATTTGTGAAGTTGCTCAGAGTATTCTATAGTCACTTGTATGCAAATTAATTAGACAAACCACACCTTACTACATCAATACTCACTAGGTTGATACTACCAGAAGAATTAGTATACCCGACGAGTTCGGGTCGTCGGTCTGTTCCTCTTTATCGTCGGGTATAGCTTATAACCGACGACTCATCGTCGGTTATAGTCTCGTCAGTAATGCACCGTCGGTGATACTATAACCGACGATGAATTAGGTTTTTCGTTAGAAAAAAAGAGAGACTAAAGGCAACGAAAAATTATCGTCGGGCATAGTTTCAAACTATAACCGACGACGTCATCGTCGGTTATAGTTTTCTCCATGGTCAAAACAGTTGACCGTGTAGAAAACTATAGCCGACGATGTTGACACATATCGTCGGTTATAGTTATTAATAATTAATTTTTTTTTGCAGGTTCTGGGTTTTATCCCAAAACCTGCATTCCCAAAAAATCACAAATATTGTTCAAATTGAAAATCAACAACCATTGAAACTATAGTAGTAAATAAATATATAAAAACCGAAATCATTCAAATATGTACGTATACATATGCATACGTAGTAAATAACACTACAAGAAAATGACCCATTGCCGGCGACTTTTATGTCGCCGACAATGTTTTGGACATTACCGGCGATTTTTGCCGGAAAAATCGCCGGTAATGTCTTTTTTTTTTTTTTTTTACATCACCGGCGATTTTTGTCGCCGGTAATGTCCGTCGCCGGCAATCTCTCGATGGTAATGTAAAAAAAAAAGACATTACCGGCGACTTCATTTATGTCGCCGGTAATGTCTTTTTTTTTTTTTTTTTTACATTACCGGCGACATAAATGTATGTCGCCGGCAATGTCTTTTCCGGCGACTTACATTTATGTCGCCGGTAATGTTAAAAAAAAAAAAAAAAGACATTACCGGCGCCGGTAATGTCCAAAAACATTGCCGGCGACATAAAAGTCGCCGGCAATGGGTCATTTTCTTGTAGTGTAATTAAAATAAAAAATTGACAATTGTTCAAATCTACGGGTGTCCTAAGTCTATGTGATCAAACAGATCGTCATAAGTTGGTTGGTCCTGGTCTGGCTGAGGTTGCGGCTGAGGCTGAGGCTGAGGCTGTGGCTGTGGCTGTGGCGCACCGAAAATAGGCGGAGGAGCTATCTGGATTCCAGATGCCTGCAACTGTGCATAACAGTGCTGCATCCATGTCCCCATCTACTACTGCTGTTCGGCCAACCGATTCTGCTCTGCGGCTCGCGCCTGCTCCATCTCCTCCATCCGATGCCGTTGAGCTTCCATCTCAATTGCTTGCCTATGAAGCTGGTCATGTAGCTCATTAGTCTTGGAAGATGATGATGATCCCGATCCGCGAGAGAATTCAGGGGTCTTCTTCAGCAGCCATTGACCCCACTTTCCGGAACCCCTGTAGTAGAATGTGTTCTTCCCTGGAGGGATCGCAGTTGACATAATCCTGGCCCTGACGATCGGATCAGATCGATCAATCTGATCAATCGGGAGTTCCGCATCGGGGGTGTTGGGATAGAGCTCTCTCGCCACTTGAGTCAACACCTCCGGAATCGCCTCCTGAATTCTCGCCTAATTGACAAAGAACAATAAAATATTAATTAAAAAAAACAATCTAAAAAAATAAGAAATAAGTTTATTTTGTTATAAGGACACTTACAGCATATTCGGGGGACTGCGGATACGCGTGCTGTATCGTATAGATAAGGGGATCCTCTTCTGGGTAGTTGGCCGCCTCCTCGATCCAACCCGAGTATGATCTGGAACCGGCATGATGATTTTTGGTGTTTTTGTCCCGGTTCCTTGTGTTGACTTCAGAAATAGCCTGCTCGATTAATCCAACATCAAAAAATATTAGCCAAATAATTTGAGGGAAGTACGATAAAACAAAATTTTAATCGATCGAATGTTGCGTACCTTCAATTTTGGGTTGTTGAAGTGAACCACAAGCCATCGCCACTCGTACTCCCTATAACGAAACTCGCTAGGGGTACCCGAACGATCGTCGCCGTACTCTTTCCAATGCTTCTTCAGCTCGCCCTTCCACTCCTTATACCTATATATATTAATAAAATCAATCGTTAGTAACTTACAACATTGTATGAACATAATCAAAAGAAACAAAAAAATTTAAACAAATGTCGGTCTGCAAACCTGCTCCCATGCACTTCATCCGCCCACGTGGGTCTAATGTCTGCATCCACGCGGAACTACCTCTGCAATGCATATATATATATCAATAATATTAAAAATTTATTTAGAAAATTTACATAATGAATATACAATTCAAATCACCGACAACGCATTATTCAGCTCATATTTGACGGATTGCGGCACTGAATTCCAATCTGGCCACAACATTGGGACTCTATCCCGTATGAGGCTGCCCGCCATCCCCGCGTACTTTCGAGTGACTGATCTACGCATTTTAGGCGTATTAATTAGTACATTTTCTCTACATTTTTACTTTGTTATTTACTTAGTATGGTTAATTCTATTAGCTTTTACTTATTTTTGTTATTTTTAATTGTAGAACAAAAGAGACGGAGTCAATGAGCCAACACGCATGCAGATAAATGAAAAAGAAGATGGATAAATAATGGCAAGAGAATTCGGCAATGGAAGAAGAAAATTGGAGGCACGTGGATTGTGGAAGTGAACCAAAGAGGAGATGTGTCGGTTAAAAGCAAGTCTTTGGTGCTTTTCAAGTTTTCAAACGCACAATTAAATTTGACATGAAACGGATGTAGGAGCTTAATTGCATGATGGAGGAGCTTAATTGCATACCTATTTGAAACGGTTTGCTATTAACATGGGGAGGAGCTTAATTGCAATAATACTACACATTTATTCTTTCAATTAAGAGGTTTTGATGGCACATCTTGGGAGGAGGAGAGACATGGGAATTCTCAAATCATTTTCTATATAAAGAAAGCTTTGGGGAAGAAAAAGATCATCACATATTCTAGGCCTAAGCTCTGCAAAATTACTCTCCAACCTCTCTCTCAGACACCAAGACCAAGCACGAAGTTGACAATACCGCCATCCACCATCACTCGGATCGCTTGCACACGTTAAGTCCATACAAGTGAGAACCACCATCGTTGGAGTCATCTACACCTTGGGAGTTTGCAGCGTTAAGCGGGATTTCTTTAAAGTGTAACAATGAATCCTTTACTCCGTAGTCATATTTTGTTCTTGTACTCTTTTTGTTTAACATTGAGTTTTGGTGAATATTTTTGGATTTTTAATACTTACTTGGGTATATCTTCCATGTGTTTATGTTCTTTGTTTTGTTTGAGACATGCTATGTCTAGTTCTTAATGCGTTGGGTAGTGCGGGATGATTGTATTTTAACCTTTCGCCTGGAAGTTATTCAATGATTCTTAGATTTTAAGGCGTTAAGCTTTAAACCACATGGCATGTTAACAATAAGAATTAGGAGCATAAATTTCGAAGGTAGCTTAATTAGGTAGAGAAAATTGGTTAGGTTGAATATGATGATCACATGTAAATAATTAGCTTATGTTTTATTTTTGTCGAAATTTATGGTGGGATTTTTGTGATTCTTTTTATGTGTTTTGCTTGTCTATGAGTCGATGCATGTTAGAGTCCTAGAATTTCTTGCTATATTTTTCTATGCTTTTAGGTAGTAATTAGATAGAAAATTAGGTAATTAAAATCAACTCATACACCCCCCATATTACACAATAATTGCATGCACCCTTCAATCCCCGGTTTAGAACGATCCCTACTTGCTTATATTATACTACATCTATAGGGTTTTAAATTGTTTATGGTTGATTTATGTGTTTAATTTAAATGCATATTTTGGTCATATCAGTGACCTTTCCCTCGATCACCTGCCCTCTATCCCGGGTCAGAATCATAACTTGGCCACCACCGCTAGCCTGAATGGCGTCGTCCAGTAACTTGCCGACGACGGGGCCTCTGGTTCTCTTTTGTTTGTCACCGGGCACGATCTCGCCTATCACATATATATGTAGACGATTTTTAAAACATCAACACCTAATTAAATTTAAATATTACTAAGTAAAAAGATATCACTAATTAATATTTACGTGATTCGTCGGTGCGTTGTCCCGGAATTCTCACACTCCAGAGAGGTTCCGGGAAGGGTACATACACATATGCCTGGTCCGGGGTAATGAACCCTAGCTGTCCTGGAACAGGCATCCCGTCGGAATCGACGAGAGGTATCGTCGGGATTTCCAACGGTAAGAATAAGGTAGACGGCGGGCATAGTCGCATCCTCGCCGAGGACTGAGTCGATCCACCAGCCTCCTCGGAAGAATGAGGAGCTGTCTGGTGGGTGAAGGGGGAGGGGTCCTCGCGATGAATCTCCGGCATTCGGACCGAGGATTGAGTCGCACTATCCGTTTCCGGCGTGCGACTGACCACATGAAGCCTCCTCGCGCCTGAGGATCGAGCAGGCTCGACCTGCTGCTGCTGAGGTTGTCCCTTGCCCAGCAGTGCACGGTGTCGAGAGGTCTGCGGAAGACTGTAAGTGTTGCCGACGCTGGTGGATCCTGATGCAGACCGACTTCCAGTGCCCTCATCCCCACGTCCTGATCTCCCTCTCCCCCTCGACCTCCCCCTCGAGCTCGACCCCCTCGGGAAACACCGCAATTTAACCAATTCATCATTGCTAAAATTAACAATTAAAATTAAAATCCCTCCATGTACTCACATAAAATTTCCATTATATATATCACCTAATTTCATTATATATTAATTCCTTCATATATAATTCCACTAAATTACAAAAATTCAAAATAATTCCAATTAATCCACAAATTCCACGCCCAAAAATGAGCACACAAAAAATCAATAATATCCAATAATTAATTAAGCTCGTCTATATATATAATCTAATAATTCTAATTAAAAATCCAAAAAATCAACAATAATTCCCAATATAATCCAATAATTCCAACAATCCAAAAAATGAACACTAAAAATATATTCAATAATATCCAATATAATTAAATAGGCTCCTCTATATATATAATCCAACAATCTAAAAATTCAACAATAATTCTCAATATAATCCAAATAATTCCAACAATCCAAAAAATCAACACAAAAATTCTCACAATATTAACAAAAATTCCCACAATATTAACAATCCAAAAAATTAACAATAATTCCCACAATCAAAAAAATTCAAGAAAAATTCAATATATATTCACACAATCAACACAACATCCACATTATCGATAAACAAACTAAACAAATTAAAATCTAACCTAAAAAAATTGAAATTGGGGATTTAGGGATTTAGAACCTGTTTTTGGTTTAGGAATCTGAAAATGTTGATGATGGAGGGCTTGATCGAGATTGAGAGATCCTTCCTCTTGTTTGCGGCAGAAATGGGATGCTGGAGATCGATCTGAGGAGAAGAAAATGAATGCAGAAACAAAGCTGCCCGAAACGGTGCCAGTTCTGGAATATAACGCCAACTATAGCCGACGATATAAATATTATCGTCGGCCATAGTATACCCGAAACTATAACTGACGATATTTGATATGAATGTCATCGGTTATAGTTTTTTTATTTTTTTCCATATATGCCGGTTATATATAGTGTACTTATTATTTATTAATACGAAATTATTATTAAAAAAACGGAAATTATGTTAAAAGCCTAATTAAATTAAAATGACATTTAATTTTTTTTGGCTATATATATGTTTATTAATTAATATTTATTAATATTTAATAATACGATATTAATTCGAATATCGTCGGTTGGAGCAATTTAATCGACGCAATTTAAAGTCGATCATCTGAATATAATTCATTTAATTTACATTGCACGTTCAAACGCAAAATAACATACATACGTACACTAAGGCGCATAGTCAGAATCATCACTTGAGTCTGACTCTGTTTCTGAGTTAATTTCAAGTAAGTTGTGTATGCTCTCGTCACTTGAGTCTTCATTGTCTTCATTTTGATTAACATCAATAAGATTCGGTTGATGAATTCGTACAACACTGCTCTGTCTCACATTATTAAGGCGAATTGTTGAGGTTTCAGGAATACCAGTTGCGTTCGGCTCTTAGTATGCACTAATTTCTTCATTATCCGAGGTCACACCAAGGGTTGAGGCACTGTATATGTTTCGTGGAAGAACATGGTTAACCACTTTCCACGCGCCTTTATGCACAAGATCATCAATATAGAACAATTGTTTCACCGCCGTGGCCAAAACAAACGGATCATTTTCATATCAGCTTGTAGTAGTATTCACCTAAAAAATGCCGTATTGATCGGTCCTTGTGTTCTGAGGGTCGGTATCAAACCATCTACACTTAAACAAGTGCACGGTCATGTCTTCCCCATATATTAATTCGACAACTGAATGGAGAACACCGTAATAGTCAACTCCATTCTGCCCACCATGCACCATTACCCCAGAATTCTGTGTTTTTCGTCTGACATCTTTATGTTCACAAATAAATAGCACGCAATTTACCTTACACATAGGATAAACTCTGGAAGATACCGGTTTCTGCGCCAAGAGCCTCAATTCGTGTGACCACTGAGGGAGACCATCATCTTGTACATGGTTTATCTGAAAAAAATCATTTTTTAACTTAACTATACATAGGATACGAGACATGCACTTAAATTCATATACCAGTCAATATATCTATATACGTACCCATTTGCCAAAATAGTTTGCGAACGTCTTGTTGTGGTACTCAACATCACCGGAAATAGCAGGGCAGTAAAGGTGAAAAAATATCCAATATTGAACTTCTGGATAGTTAATCAATACCGACCAATGGGCAATGACTAGCTCATAAGGTTCCAAATTGTACGAGTTTGGCAACTTTCCAGAAACTTCAACATCATCGGAGATGATTGAAAGGTTGAACTGCCCTCCATCTACTGGCATATGTTGTGGAGGGTTCTCCAACGCTCACAAATACAACTTGGTGTACGTTACGCACTCATGCGCAATATATGCTTCAGCGATACACCCTTCGGGTGCAGATTTGTTCATCACATAGTCTTTGTAATCCCCTAATTGTCTGTAAAGTGGTAATTACAGATCGAGCATGTTATGCTTATTGCAAAATAAGTGAATAAATAATATTAAACATCGACATATATAGATAGATTCAGAGATGCATAACGTATCTTTCCATAGGATACATCCATGTGTAGTGTACTGGACCAGTAAGCAAGAATTGTTCCGGAAGATGAAGCATCAGGTGAGGCATGATGTCGAAAAAGTTTGGAGGAAATATCCTTTCGAATTTGCACATGATAAAAATGATGTCCTATTGCATTTCTAACAAGTCCGATTTCTTCACTTCTCTCGTGCATAACTTCTGAAAGAATCTTGACAAAGCCACTAACGGCTCCACCACCTCTTTGGGCAGGTACCCTCGAATGAAAACAGGGAAGAGGCGTTGAAGCAGTATATGACAGTCATGACTCTTTAGTCCGTACATCTTATTGTCTTTGAAGTTAACACATCGACTTATATTTCCAGCATAGCCTGAAGGATACCTGACATTACCCATCCATTCAAAAATTTCATTCTTCTGGGCAGGCTTGACGGTATAAGGAGCTTGTGGCATTTTTTTCTTCCCATCTCTCAACCACAAATGTTTTCGCAGTCCCATCCTTTTAAGATCAATGCGTGCCTTCGGGCCGTCTTTAGTTTTTCCCTCCCAATTCAACACTGTGTTGACCACACTCTCGCACACATTTTTCTCTATGTGCATGACATCTAAGTAGTGTCTGATCAGCAACTTGGACCAATACGGAAGTTCCCAAAAAATGCTTTTGTGTGTCCAGAATTTATACCTGTCGGGTTTGTCAGGTATTAACGCCACTATCTCAGGATGATTGCTTAGCTGCCCAAAATCGTATTCATTTAGCACTTCTAATATTTCATCCCCCGTCCATCTTCTCGGCTGCTCACCTGTTTCCACAGTCCCATCAAATGCCTCCATATCCTTCCAAAATGGGTGATCATGTGGAAGCCAACAATGATGACGCATCTGTACAATCTTCCTGCAATGAGGTCTGCAACACTCAACCATCATGCACTCTGGACAAGCCCTGTATCCCCTGGTAACGTTGCCCGACAACATCCCGCGTGCAGAAAAATCGCCAATGGTGCCAACAAGCATGGCATGCATCTGGAACATCTCATTTTTGAACTTGTCATAAGTGGGATGACCATGCTCACTTAAGTACTTAAGCTCCTCAATCAAGGGTCTCAAATACACATCGAGAAACTTTCCTGGATAACCCGGCCCTGGAATTATCATAGTGAGCATATTATATTCTTTCTTCATGCACATCCATGGAGGAAGGTTGTACGGTACCAAAATAACTGGCCATATACTGTATTGAAGACTCATGTTGCCAAAAGGGTTGAATCCGTCAGATGAAAGCCACAGCCAAACATTTCGAACTTCTGATGCAAAATAAGAAAACTCCTTCACCATATGCTTCCAAGCCTCTCCCTCAGCAGGGTGTATAAGCGTATCACCGTCGGGCAAATTCCTCTCGGCCCACCATCTCATAGCTTCAGCTGTGTGTGCACACATGAACAACCGTTCTAGCCTATCTATCAACGGAAAATACCGAAGTATCTTCACAGCTTTCTTGTTTCTGGCAGGAGTCAACTTATACCTATCTGTACCACATACCGGGCATTCATCAAGGGATTCATGATCATTCCCATAAGCATCTTCACCCTAGAAGAGAACACAATCATATCTACAACCATGGATTTTGATGTAGGAAATGCCAAGATGTTTCAGGATCTGTCGCACCTTACGATGAGTGGTAGGAAGACGATGACCGGGGGGCAACAACGAACCAGACCACTTCAGCCAATCATCAACAGCCTTCACACTCATTTTGTTCTCCACTTTGAGCTTCATTACTCCTATAACACTTTCAAGAACAGTCTTATTACACCCATTGTACAACGGGGTCTGTTGGAAGGCAATGAGGTTGTTGTACTTGTCCATACCAGTAGTGTTGACAGCTGTAGGTAATTGCTGGACTGGCTCAATATGAGGGAAGTCTCCAACGGCGGGAGGGATATCCGGTGCTTGAGCAAATATACCGCTCTCATGAGGAAACATATCGTTGATCAACCTTGTTGTTGGATCATTGGATGTACTGCCACTCTCAAAAAATTGTCCGTGATCATGTTGACCAACTAATGAGCTCTCACCGTGATAAATCCAACATGTGTACTTATTCCAAGACCCGTTTTTCTTCAAGTGCTCCAATACTTTATCGATGTGAAAACGATATCGCTCGCTGCGACACTGACATTTCGTACACGGACAATAATGAATTGTCATCCCTCCACAATTAATCTTCACATATTCCAAAAAACTTCTAATTCCACGGTGATATCTTACATCTCATCTTGGAAGACACATCCAACTCTTGTCCATCCTGAAAATTATAACTGCATGTATATATACCCATGATCTTATTAATTAAAATTTCATAGCTAGATATAAATATATATTATTATAATTCCCATAATTTTAATATATATATATACACACGTACACCCTAACTATATATATAATCGATCACAAAAATCTAAATATATATATAACCACGTACACTAGCTAGCTATAATTAATCCTATAATAATCACAATATATATAATGCAATATATTAATTAAATAAATTAATCACCCTAGCTAGCTATATATATATTCACAATAATCAAAATTAACAACAATTAATATATATTTACGTACTACTCCAACTCGATCAACTATCAATCACATACTCAAAATCAACCATCGATCAATTACTCAAACTCAAGATCGAATCAATTAACTCGATCGATCGATCGATCGATCGATCAATCAATATATATATATATATTCAAAATCAATATCGATCAATTGAACAAAAGCAATACATGCATGCACAACACATATATTAAGTACGTACCTATATATAATGCATGAATCATCACGAACTCATTCTCGACATCACCCAAAGATCGATTTCAGAGCATTTTCAGATTTCAAGGGAAATTTTTTTGAATGACAGATCGAGCTGCTGCCCAGATCTGAAATAAGAAACTATAGCCGATGATAGAAAAAAATCGTGGCTAATAGTCAAAAAAATCGTCGGTAATAGTCGAAAACTATAACCGACGATTTTCTGGCGACTATAACCGACGACAAGAAAATCTTGTCGGTCAAAAAACTATAACCGACGAGGTAATCCTGTCGTCGGTTATAGTTTACTATGAATAGGTAATCATATCGTCGGTCAAAAAACTATAGCTGATTTAGGGTTAGTTTGGGATTGCTATGCATTGAAAAAAAACAGCTTTTAAAAAAAAAAATTTAAGTACCTAAGTGTTTGGTAAATTAAGAAAAATCAACTTTTGATGCAAATTACAGGTTAGTGACAGCAAATTTTCCAAAAACTGTTTTTTTTTTCACTATAGATTTTTTCCAAAGCAGTTTTTAAAAGCATTCTCAAACTAGGCCTTAGGCCAGCTTCACCATCCAGCATCGATCTGTACATAGTTGTTACAATGTCACTACATGCAGTTCTTCAAAATGGATAATTACTAACATTGTTTTAGCTTAAAAGGTGTATTGTCACGTTGGATTTGATGGTTTAGAGTCATTGTGTTCTAATGGTATTGAGATAGAACCTGTTATCGTTGAGTATGTTGTGTTGTATTGCAGTTTTTAATTTCTAATATGAATGTATTGATGCAGCTAATCTCAAATGGCAAGTTCATCAGTGTCAAACACAGAGTGCTAGCCAAAAAGGAAGGTCCTCGAATTTCTATGGCTTATTTCTTTGAGAATTTCTCTCATCAAAATTCTCAAAGAGTTTATGAGCCAATCAATGAGTTGTTGTCCAAAGAAAATCCCCCTATTTACAGAGGAACTACTCTGAAAGACTATTATTCCGACTGCTACAAGAAAACGTTCATCAATGGGAACTCTGGACTAGATTATCTAAAGCTGTGAAGTTCGGCCAAAGTATGGTTTAGTGTTTTCTTTTTTTAAAGGATGTTAAGTGTGTTATTATCACTCTTGTTGGTTATCACTGTTCACTCGATGCCTCTAGAAGGAAATAAAATTCTGAAACTTCTTGTATTAATGTTTTATTATGGCTTTGCTCTTAAAATTAATGGATTAACGATGAGGAAATCAGGATCCGAGTGTTTGCTAGCTTATGCCCTAAGTCAGTTCAGGTTTAGGGCATGGTGGATAGTAGTGACTAGTGACTAAGAATAAGATGCTCCTTTGCACAATACAACTCTAGAAGGAAATCTTGTCGTCGGTTTAGGACATGGTGGATAGTAGTGACTAGTGACTAAGAATAAGATGCTCCTTTGCACAATACAACTCTAGAAGGTGGTCATGTCGGAGCCCAAGCGCCTAGGATAACAATCCAAACAAGATGGCACCTAATTTGTGAACTTGCTCAGAGTATTCCATAGTCACTTGTATGCAAATTAATTAGACAAACCACACCTTACTACATCAGTTATATAATACTCACTAGGTTGAGCAATTTTATCATCCATTTCAGCATACCCAAATTTGAAGTTTTTACAAATCAGAAACTCATAGTTTTCAGTAACAATACTTCTTCAAGTGTCTTGGAAAAATTATTAGAATGATCACCTATTTTTGTCACGTTCAACATTTTAATCACTTTACTTTTCAAAATATCACTTTAGTCACTCAAGTTTACTTCCGTGTATTACTTTGTTCACTCTGTCAGTTTTATACATCAAATTTTTGATATATGAAGAATAATACAATGACTAAAGGGATATATAGACAATTAGTTCAGTGACTAAAGTGATGTTTATTTTAAACATAGTGACTAAAGTGATATATAGATAATTAATTCAATAACTAAGTGATGTTTTGAAAAGTACAGTGATTAAAATGTCAAACGTGACAAAGATGAATGATCATTTGGATAATTTTCTCATTTTAGAAAATTATCTTTTCTCCAGTCCAATTGTCTATACAATTACTGATATAAAATTATAGAATGTAACAAAGGGACTAAAATAGTACTATAAAGTAGAAATTATTTGGGTGAAAGACGAGCAAGTTATGAGGGATCAAACCTGCAAACTTGAGGCAATTGATTGGGATCAAGGGCGCAGGACCCATGACACACTTGAAAGTGTCTCTCCAATTAGTAAAACTAGACTTGTACAAATCAAAAGCTGCTCACAAGCTTCACCCTTTTCACCAAGGGCTCCCATAGTACTCGGCCTTCACCTCCCTAAAAAGCTCGTGAAACCTACGTGCGGCCTCCAACATCTCCTCCTATTGTACGTCCAACACTCTTTTGGGTATTCCATGGTTCAACAAATGGAAGAACACTACGCTCTCTGCTGCTCGCCGCACGAGTGTCGGCCATGTCCACCACCGGAATACTGTATAAGGTTTTAGTTGCATGGCTGGAAAGTTGATAGTCGTAGGTGAGATCATCCGGTGGCCGGACGAAAATTGGAAGGATTTTTGTGATTCCGGTTGATAGTTGCATATTTATGCGCTTATTCGGTATTTAACTTGTTCCTTATGTTTAGTTTATTTTTATTAATCGAGTGAATTAATTATGTTTATTTATTTTTTGGTATTTTGAGATTAATGAATAAAAGAAGATTAAATAATATATTTTGGAGTTCTTGGCAAGGAAGAGCTGGCGAGCAACTTGAAGTTGTTGTTTGACGAGAAAAAGTCTGGCGAACAGATTTTAGGAAGAGAAAAAGTAGGCTTGGACTTTGGTGTTGGAATCTTGGCGGGAAAGATTAATAAAGAGGTTGTGTGGACTTGGACTATGGAAAGAAGAAGTGCAAGTGGAGTTGAAGTTTGACATGTGCCTTGACTTGGTAAAAAGAGGAGAGATAAAGGCAAAACAGGTTTTGCAATTGGAGTGGGAGTTTAGTGCACGTGGACTAGCTAGGATGATTAACCTAGCTATGTTGCATATATATATATATATAGCTAGCATGGAAACGTGAGGGGGGCTGGACTTTGACGGCAACAAGGAGGATAGGAGAAAACAATAAAAAGAAAGAAGAGAAGTTGAACGTGAAGAAGAGAGGATCCAAATGGCGAGTTCGAGCACGACCTCATCAAGAGTTTATTTCTTCTCCTTCTTTAGTTCATCTTTCATTAATTCTTTGATGTTATTATTTATGAATTTTAGTAGCTAAACTCTTTGTTAAGGGGCTGCTTGAAGTCCCGTACATGAAGTCTTTTTAATGCATACACTTTAATCTAGTTTTGCATATTCAATTTGAATGAGGTTTCTTTTTCTATGTGACTCACCATATGAATTCTTGTATGCATACTTTGGTGCGCAACTTAGTATGCATGTTAGGGTTCTATTGTCATGAGATATGGGCGACTGAAGATAATTTCTTCCACCAGATTCTCTACAGTGATACGCCGATTTTACCGTCGGGTGATTGAAACCCTTGGTCTAGTAGGACACGCCTATAGTGTACCTGTGAACCCTTGTAGCTTCTCAAACATTTTCTAGAATTTAATGCTTTCTTTTTTGTAAACCTTGGGGTTCATGACCATGGGTTCAATAGAGGGATAGATGTAGGGGAGGTCCATAACAAACCTGCATAGGCATAAGAATTAGGTAATAAGATGTGGTTGTACCGATCAATTCTTCCTGGGAACTTTCATTGATTGGATATGTGCATTAGGTTAAGTATGTGTTAGAAAGATGGAATGGCGGTGGTGGATTGCATGCTTCTTAACTCTTTAATCATATAATTAAACTCATTTGTATTCATTAGCGTATTTACTTTCAGCATTTATTTTCTGCATTAGCTTTAGTTTATCCGATTCAGTTCGATAATCAAATCGACTCCAAAAACTCTATAATTTTGTGTGGTAGTCCGTCACTGTGTCTAGTTTGTTGAGTCCAAATTTCGTGTCATTTGAGTCTGTCTAGAGTAGGTTCGTAGTGTTATTAGTGTACTATAGTCGAGTCTGTCATCATTTCAGTTTCGTGTTAGGATTTAGTTTCATCAATTCCTTATGTTTGATAACCCATATTTATCTTACTACATTAATATATCTAGGTTTTGAATAAGGTATATTTGAGAGGTGTTTACCTACCTTGTCACCGGTGTCAACAATCCCTTTGACACCAGCTTTGCATTCGTCGAAGGCTTTTAGCTGGTGGAAGCGGTCTTCCATCTTCTTGTGAAGTTCCTTTTCTGGAGTTTGGACTCAACATCTGGTATGTTTTTGTAGCAGTTGCTTCACTTCCACTTCTTCTCATTTGACACATGTTTCGTTTACATATTACTATCATCATGAAGACTAGTGTAATTAAACTCCTTCTATGCTATCTATCTAACTAAACTTAATAAAGAACTTGGTTGTCAAGTTATACTTATTTGAACTTGTTCTGAGTTGTTCTTGCACTCATTTAGATGTGTGAGCGTGTCAAACTTGTTTGGTAAATTGAGCCATTGATGAGTATGTTGTTATAGTAGAAAAGTATTTCAAAGGGAATTCAATACTTCATTCATCTCAATTTTGGGATTAATATAAATTTACAAGTGGTTTCCTAAAAGAAAAAAATATTTACACAATCATATCATATCTACAGGAGTTAATTCTAATTATAATAATAATATTATTTTCAACACTCCCCGCATAAATGTCAATCATGCTCAACTTGTCAATCAATTCTGCAAATGATTGGTATGATAACCTCTTAGTGAGTACATCCGCCAATTGCTCTTCAGAGTCTACAAAAGAAAACTGTATAACCTTCTTATCAAGGTTATCCCTGATGAAATGTCGATCAATTTCTACATGCTTGGTTCTATCATGCTGTATAGGATTATGTTCAATCTCAATTGTAGCAGTATTATCACAATGCAAATTCATGGTCTTTTGGAGCTTGAAACCTAGCTCCTTCAATACATTATGAATCCACAACGGTTCACATACTCCATTTGCCATTCCTCGGTATTCAGCTTCAGCACTAGAACAGACAATCACATTCTTCTTCGTACTACGCCAAGATACTAAACTTCCACCAATAAAGGTGAAGTATCCAGAAGTAGATGCCCTATTAGTCTTATCATCTGCATAATCTGTATCAAAATATCATGTAACTCCAAACTCACCATTCTTTGAAAATAGAAGGCATCTACTAGGTGCAGACTTCAAATACCAGAGAATACGCAATACAACATCTGACGCAGCGGAGTATATAGGTTAACAAGTGTTAAACCTAGAAAGAACCAAGATAGTTTGAAATCCACCAGAATTTGAGAAAATCTTTCGTTTTTGATTAATAATATGAAAGATAAGTCTAGCAGTCACAAAGAGGCGCTTAAATACTGAAACAAAACCCTAGGGCGCTAACAAAAGGCCTACTCAAGCCCATGGGTCGAAAATAAAACCCAAAGTAAATAAAATCCTTAAAAGGTCCAAAAATATTTAAACACATTTTTCGAGGCCTAAACGTCCCCAGATCGAGAAACAGAGCATAATCCCCAATCGAGCAAGCTCTATGGGAATCTAATTTTAATTTGTCGTTCCCTTTCCAAAAAGGTATTATTCGCCCAGATCGGACACCGTTTTTCAGACGTATATTTTACCGATTTTGCCTTTCCTGAGACCAATCTCCTCTTCAATCTATAACGCCATCTGTTCTACATCAACATTCATATGCTTTTCACTAGGATCATGCATAAACTGACTGACCATACATACAACATATGCAATATCAAGTCTAGTATGAGATAAATAGATCAATCTTCCTACTAACCTCTGATACATTCCCTTTTCTGTTGGTACTTGACCATGACACAACTTCAACTTATGATTCATCTCAATATGAGTGTTAGCAGGTTTATAATCTAGCATTCCTACTTCAGGAAGAAGATCAAGCACATACTTTCGTTGTGACAAGGTGGCTCCCAATTTGGATCTTACAACTTCAATCCCTAAGAAATACTTCAACGGACCCAAGTCCTTCATTTCAAACTCTTGGGAAAAACACTTTTTCAAATCTTCCTTCTCAACTAGGTCATCACCTGTGACGACCATATTATCTACATACACAATCAGAGAAGTAATCTTATCATCCTTGTGTTTGACGAACAAGGTGTGATCAGAGTTGCTCTGTCGATATCCAAACTTTTTCATAGCTTTAGAGAAACCTCCCAAATCAAGCTCTTGGAAATTACTTCAAAACATACAAAGATTTTTTTAGTCTACAAACATTTCCAACATCACACGGCCTACAATTGACACCTGGAGGGATGTCCATGTACACTTATTCTTCTTCCAAATCTCCATTCAAGAAAATATTTTTGACATCAAATTGTTGCAATGACCAATCATGTCAATTTGCTAAGGTAATGAGAATGCATACAATATTGATCTTTGTAAAGGGGAAAATGTCTCCGGATAGTCGACTCCATATCGCTGAGTATATCCTTTAGCAACCAGACAAGCTTTATATCAATCAATGCATCAATCCTCCTTTAGCTTCACTGTAAATACTCATCTACATCTAACAGTCTTCTTTCCAAATGGTGTAGGAACAGTCTGCGATGTTCCATTCTTTTGTAAAGCATCCAGCTCATCATTCATGGCTAGTTTCTATTTTGGATCCTCTAAGGTGTCATGTATAGTAGTGGGAATATATACTTTAGATAATTCACTAACAACAAGTGCATGTAATCCAGACAACCTATGATGAGATACAAAACTAGCAATAAGATATTTGGCTTTGTCTTTTACAATAGGTCCATTTGTTTCCCGTTGAGACCTCCTAGGAATGGTTTCTACAGTGCCCAATTCAAGGTTATCATTACGTACCTATAGTAGGACATTCTGTACAGGCTCTTCAGTTGATGGAGTAGAAGGGGAGTCTTCATGAGATATTGATTCAGAAGAAGGTTGAACTTCAGTTGATAACATTTTAGCTTGAGTCCTCAATGTGTCGAGAGTGTTTTTTGATCCATCGAGGGATGCTCTCGGGTTCGTCACTGCTTCAATCCTCGATAGATCAAGAGTGTCCTTCGATCCATCGAATGAAGTTGTCGGGTTTGTCTCTAGTGCAACCTTCGATGGATCAAGAGTGTCCTTCAATCCATCAAAGGATTCTCTCAGATTTGTCTCTGGTTGAGTTTGATTTCCAGCTCCAAAACTTCTTTCAACTTCAAAACTTCTCTCCAAGCTCTCCACTTCTTCAAATTCTAGTAGGTTCAGAGAATTTCCTTCACATACACATTTCTCTCCTTGAAAGGAAGACTCTAAAACTCCCTCTGAGTAATATGGTTCAGATTCACAGAAAGAGACATCCAAATAAACATGCATTTTGTTGAGAATTGGATTATAATAACGATATCCTTTTAGGAAGTCAGTATATCCGACAAAGATACACTTCACAGCGCATGGAGCAAGCTTGTCTCACATTTTTTTATTGATGTGAACATACACAATGCCCCCCAAAAACTCTTGGCTACAAATTCGACAAAGATTACACATTCAACAGCTCATGCAACTTCTGATAAGGGTTCTTGAACTCAATCACACGAAAAGGTGTGTGATTGATCAAGTATGCAGCAGAACGAACAGCTTCTCCCCACAAGTTTTGTTTTACATTCATACCAAAGAGAGAGGCCTGAATGACTTCCATTATCTGTTTATTCGTCCTTTCAGCTAATCCGTTTTGCTAAGGAGTATACACAATTGAAGTTTGGTTTTGATTCCATAAGAGCTCAAGAATGCAGACATCTCACCATTCACATATTCGCCATCATTGCCAGATTGAAGTACCAGGATTGGTTGTTGATACTGAGTTGCAACCATCGTATAAAATTCAGTAAATCTAGAATACACTTCATTCTTTTGCTTCATCAAGGAGACCCAAGTCATCCTAGTACATTCATCAATGAAAGTTACAAAATAACGAAAGCCAGAACGCTTAGATACTTGTGCAGGACCCTAAACAATAGTGTATTTTCATAAACGGGACAGAACTTCCTTCAACGCCGATCACCATCGGCAGCTCTTATTTCCACAACCGTCGATCATCTTTCAACGCTGATCTTCACCATCGGCTCTTCCTCCTTGATTTCGGAGATCCTCCTTGTGAAGCACACACTCAAACTTCTCAAATCGACAAGATTGCTCGACTTCCAAAGAACCGCTATAGACGAGCTCTTCCTCAACGTCGTCCAATTTTTGTACCGGTCATGCTGAGCATAACACCAATCGAGGTACATTTTCTAAACCGTCAATCTTTAGATCTAGGAATAAAACTTACTTCTTGTAAAATCCTAGATCTTAGGATTGTGATTTGTGATTATTGCATATCTATTCCCTAGTTCTTATTCTCTCCATAGGTGGTGGAGATTTACTACTGCAAGTGCATTTCTCAGCTTAATCGTGACCCTCTGTTTACATCAAATTTTGTTTCTTGACCAGATGTGGATGGTCAATTTCAACGATAAGTCCATGTTATCCCTCATGAGTAAAATCAAACTAGCTGGGCATTTTTGACTACACCAGAGATAACTGTCATCCCATCGATCTCAGAACCTTACCTCGTCGGTTCCAAATTTTGATTCCAAGCTTGGAAAATGAGAGATCGGTCTCCGAAGGGTGGCAGTGCACACCAAGCTCCAAATCCACGGTGGAGGAGGAGATGGAGAAGAGGTTGTCGTTGTGGCTGCATCATCGTGGGCTTTAAATTCGCTTATGGGATCCATATAAAGAAGGAATGAGAAGATGGAAGGGGAGGGAGGAGAGATCGAGCGTAAAGGGAGGAAGATAAGAAGAGGGTGCATCTATGATAGTGGCTTCCCAAATCGAACTCTGTATCAATTGTTTTATTTTGACAAACTAATCCAGTTATGAGGTGAGGGCACACTAGGTATTTACTCGCTAATGGAGTAATATGGTTGATGGAAGGAAATCTCTCCGCTTTTTGAGGGATTAAACCATTGTAGTTCTTTGGAAAAAAAATGGGTTGAGGCTAAGTGTCGTGAGAATTTTAGTTTCTAAATTTGAGTTACATTTCTCCATTCGAAAACTTGCAAATATTCACTTGGAGATGGAAGTGATCGTCATATTGATCTTTGTGACTTTGACTTCATGAACGGGTCATGCTTTGACTTTATGTCTATACTTTGTGTTTTGATGACTTTCTGCCGATATTGAGATTGAAATTGGAATTGAGAAATTAATGGCCGTAAAACTTTTATGGACTTCTTTGAATTAGAGGTGGTCATGAATCCCGCAAATTCCAAACACGACTCGATCCCGTCCCGATGCCGATAGAGACGGGATGAGAGGAAAAATAAATTTTTTACTATTCTGTCACATCTCAACTCGTCCCGTGTTTTAGGGACGGGATCAGATCTTGATTTTGAAATCCTAATAGACCCGTCTTGTCCCGCATAATATATTTTGTCTATAATATGAATTAAATGTATCAATTAAAGATGAAATAAAGTTGCTTGTAGTTTTACTTATTCTAATTAACCATTAAGTAAAACGGTATTATTTTGTGTAGTTGTAAACTTTTAAGTCTTATCAAACTATATTTATCTTATATTGAACCCGAAATTTGGTTCGACTCATCTCATTCGAATTTTTGTTATTTAATACTCTGTTAAATGTTCATTTTAAATTGGACCCGTTCCGTCTCATCCCACCTCGTTCAGGTTTCGGGACGACCGAGACGGGACGGACTTTTAAAATACTTAATCCCGTCCCGACCCGTCTCATTCAGGATAGGGATATGGACGGACAAAAATAGACCCGATCTGTTGTGTGCCTAGATTCGACTCCTCTAAAGTGGACACAATCTCATCGGTCCGAGTAATGTAACCGTCTTCAACAAGCCACTTCATTAAAACTAACGTCCCTTTAACTTATACTAACTAATGTTAGCACTGAAAAGATTCAATAAAACATAACCAAAAAAAATTCCTGAAATGCACAGAAGATCGGGAAAAGAAACCTATTCAAACTTGACCAGTTCGTGAGTACGTTGCAAATGAGTATGTCTTCTTGAAAAAAAACTACGAGTCTGTCATGGAGGAAATCGAGCAAATATTACTCAGAGCAGAGTTTCTGATCGAGTATTATAACTGGATGTATATATTACACTACTATTGCTACTGAAGGGAGGACCGAGGAATTATGGCAACAGAAAAATTGAGCCCTAATGGATATAACAATTGCAAATCGAAATAATAAGTGGATCGAATTGCTTGATTAAGATAGGAGAGAATTTACTGTATACGTAAATCGTTTTGAGAGAATATATATATACAACTCTAACATTTAATCCCCTTGAGATCATCATCATTTGTTGAACTCAGATTAATGTTTCGATTGAATCGCACATGCAAATCTTTATCAAAGAAACGAAACAAATATATTTGGCTTGGTATTCTTAGTTTGTTGATTTGTTGACGAGTATATATTAAACGGGTGCTTAATTTGGTATGGTGGTCTCTACTTTGAATTGATAAAGCCGAAAGGCCCAATTCCTTCCTTCTTCTCCCGTTGGGTCAAGAGCCCACTTCTTTTCAATTCTTTTCTTTCTTATCTTGTCTCCTAATCAAACTTCTTCTTCTCCTTTTGTTTCTTTTCTTTTTGGTGAGTTTGAGATGGGAATGGACTACAACAGCTTCAACTGGAAATGGCTGGCTCTTATATGCTTATCCACATAAAGAGGAAGATCGTTAGCTTCATCACTTGGACACTTCTATATCTTCTGCACACACTTTCAGGTAAACCGATGCTTATTGCCCTTTCTCTGATTTGTTGCAATGGACATCTTTGCTTGTGTATAACTGAGCTTTGAGCTTTGAGTTGGTTGGTGAGTATCTCCATCGTTTTTATTTAAGTATGTGAAACTGAAATGTGAGCATGTGCTTGCTGTCTCTGAGATCAATGAAAAACACTAGCAAAATTCTCTTCTGTTCATTCTATCATATCTGATGGTACTTGAGATTACCTCTGCCAAGCCATTCCAGAGCACATTATAATAATACAAAACCTCAGCTGCCATTGAAACCTACATATGTCTTTTGATTGCATCAATAAATAGTATGTGTCATTCTTGTTTGTTTCCTTCATGTTTGTCTTGTTTAGACTAGGACAATTTGGTTTTGATATTCACACAATGAGTACTCCTGTTGGCTTGTATACTTCATTACAATAATAGTTGTTATGTCTTTCTGTTTTGATTGTGAATGATTAATATAAATTTATTCATGTATCTTCGTCTTTAGTACAGTAGATCATAATCCATATGCATATAAGAAAATTGTTGTAGGTTTGCAATTTACAGACTTGTTTGTCAATATACCATAGCAGAATATCAGATCAATTCTTTGTGTGATTGCGCAAGTCTGCGAAGGTGTGGGAAGAGTGTGAGTCTGAGGTGGCTGAATTATCTGAGGCTGATATTAAGAGAGGCAATATTGCAAAAGTTGAAGAAGAGCTCATCATCAGGCTCCACAAGCTCTTAGGCAACAGGTAAAACTCAACTCATTACTGCTCCCTGGCCCCTTGTCTTGTCAATCAATTAATACATTCTATGCATTGGTCATACAGCTGCCTTCAGCTAAATTGTTGATCATTCATGTCAATCATACAGCTGCCTTCAGCTAATTTCATTTTAGACAAGAACTTAGGATGTTTTGTTGGCTGGATGAACCCTTATATATAGGAGATTCATTAGTTTAAGTACAGTTTTGTTTTGTTTTGTTTTGTTTTGTTTATATATTTGTGTCGGTATTTCTTTCCTTCCAATATATGACACTTGCTTGTGAGGAGAAATTGAAGCATTGCCAAGCATAGCCTAAAAAGTGCATTCAGTTTTCCGAGTGCAATCTCTCATAATGTCTACTGCTTATTTTTTGTCGATCAAGCTCTCTCAGTTCTCGATCTCTTTCTCAATCTTTCGTCCTACTGTATTCGTCACTCTATCCTGAATTACAAGAGCAGTATCCACTATTGCACTGTATGTGTGCTAAACTGCTAACTATATATCTCTCTGCTTCTATCGTAGCTAGTAATACATCAGAAAGATGAGAATCCATTGTTTTCCAGAATACTACAATACTAATCTATATATCTCTGCAAATCTATATTCTCTTGCTTCTTCAGCAAAGGAAATTGACATTCACATCCGGAGAACCTAGAGACCCATATTAAAAAGCCCTAAATGGCCCATTAGAATACACGAGTGCACACAACTCACGATCTCAACTATGTTGAACTTAGATGAATGGTGCATAGGATAAATTAGACCGTAGATTATTCCCTTCCCTTCCTGCACAACATTTGTGTTGGCATAGTAAAATTTCTCAAAATACATATACAATTTGGTTTATTTTGAGGTAAGAAATCAAACTAGTCGGGTCGGGTCGGGTCGGGTTAAAAAATAGCCTAAAGCATACATACATACATAAAGAGTCACTGGCTGCTCTTGGCGATTGTTTCTTCTTCTCATCGTATCACTGTCGCGACTCAAAACGCCGTCGCCGGACTAACACACAGGTCGTGCCTTCCTGAAGGGTATTTCAGTTTTTCTTCCTTCTTCTCTTTTTGTAATATGGGTTTACTGTTTAATTTAAACTCTGCTTGAGTTTACTAGATAGTAGATGAGTCATATAATCAAATAGAGAAAGCTAAAAATGCTGGTATACACTACACTTATCACGTAAACATGTTTTTGATCTAATGTGCTTGCATTTGGATTGATATTTCAGGAATTGGTTGGCCCAAAAAATATGAACAAGAGAGGAGGAGCCAAGAGAGCATCAAACACAACTACGACATATAACGGGTCGCAAAGCAACCCCAAGACTGCATTGAAGCTTGAGCACCTACAGAAACTAGCTTTATGGTCCAGTCGAGAAAGTTCTGTTCCTTTTTGTTTTGGGGTCTTCTTTGGCCAAAAGTTGGCTTCTACCCAGGAGGGTCTCAATATCCCCCCTGACCCTTCATTGGTTACTTGCCAGAGGTATGTACACAATTTATTCATTCCTTGACTTGTTTCTTGACCTCACCTCTGTATGTATTTTTGAATGGTTGCGACTGTATATCGTCTCTAAGCTTATAAGCTTTTTTAATAGACCAATTAAGCTGCTACTTTAGTGGGGTGTATGAGAATAGGGTGAACAGGTTTGTAAGAAGGCTTTTGATTCGGGTCATTTGTTAGTCAGGCTTCTTGAAATTTAATCATGAACACAATGGTACTGACTGTGACCTGGAGAGACTCTTTTCTCTTGTGTCATGGTCTATATTGATAAACTTAGTACTTAATAGAAGATGAGTTGTGATGGTTTTGGAACTTTTTCTGCCTGAGATGTTTGTTAATGGAATAGACTCTTTCTAGGATCCAATGTCTAAAAACAGATCTAAATCAATCATCATATAACAGAAGCTTAGGCTTAAAAAGATTTACTTTGGACTGTTCTCCGTTGTCTCTGTGCATTTACTTTGATACTGTCGACTGCTAAAAGAGTTACGATAGAAAGTCATTGGTATTTTGTGTTTAGGACCTGTAAATTGCCATTCTAGTTGCATCTACTGTGATCCTCTTTCTTGAAGTCATTAGCATTTTGTGCTTAGGTCCTGGTAACTGTTTTGGTTGCATCTAAGGTGCTTGAAGTAAACTACCTGATGAGTAATCATTGGATTGCAGGTGTGAGACGATTCTTCAACCTGGATTTAACTGCACTATTCGAATTGAAAAAAATAGAGGAAGGGCACGACGAAGAAGTAAGAAACCTGCCAATTTCACTTTCACTCAGAACAATGTGGTGTATACATGCCACTTTTGTTCTCATCGGAACATGAAGAGAGGTACTGCACGTGGACATATGAAAGGGATATGCCCCCCAAAGATAAAAAAAGCTTCAAATTCAAAACCTGTCAAACTCATTCCTCAGAAGTTTCTCACCCCAAAGAAGAGAACTGCAGATGAAGATATGGTTACTGAATCGAATGAGATCACTTCTGTAACAGTAGCTGAAGAAACTCCGTTTGTGGATAGTCCTGCTACTTCAATGGTGAAACCTGTAATCACTTTGTTGGACTCGAAGAGAAAAAAAAGAAATAAACCGGGGTCCAAAAAAAGAACTGAACCCGAAATCAGTCATGTACCAGCTGAAGCAGAGAACTCTGTCAACACGACAGCCAAACGTAGGAGAAAATCATGGACTAGTTTGGAGGAGCTTGCTGGAAAAAATGAACTAAAGAAAAACATCAGTGATCTGTCAATCCCATTTTTGATGTAAGTAGGAATGTGTAAGTACCTTGTTCGACTGTTCATTCAAAAGGCAAGTCAGCAAGTAGAACTGCTGACTTGGATGAGTTCTCTTCCGATATTTGGTAAGATCATGCATAATTAAAAGTGATTTGTTAATTGATACATGTGTTAATTATGAAAATATTCCGCCGTGTTCTGTTTAAGGAAGTAGAGTTCAACTAGGACTAAAATATCATTTTGAGTGATCTGATTGTAGTTAGTTTCTCTATCTTGTTAAATGTGGTTGATGATAGAGATTGCAGAGAATAATAGTTGGTTGTTTGGAGATATCTATTTAGGAATAAATGGATTTGATCAGATCTTTGATTAGGTTAAGTTGTTCAGTGAGATATATAATCAGACGGGGGTGAAGAAGCTGGGGAGCTCTGCAAGCTTGAAAAAATAATAATTTAGTACTTGTTCCTTGTTGAAGTATCTAAGTGTTAGTTTGCATTTCTGCATTTATAGTGTAAGAGATCATTCATCCAAGGTAGTGAAGAGCTTGAACTAAGAGAAAGGAGTTATCTTAGTTCAACCTGGAAAGGTGTTCCTGAGTTCTACTTGCTGCTGATCCAAGACTTCAGCATAAACAGGTTAATAGGAATGGATTTCTTGCTATCAATTCCTTGTGTAACTGATTGTATGTACTTATTTGAATCATAGTGGATTTTCAAGGCATCCTTTGAAGGATCCTGTAGATGTTTTCTCCAAAGGATTTTTATTGCGTAAACACTTCTTGTGTACTATCTTTCTCTTCCTATGATTGTGTGAGTTGTTTATACAATTAGATCCAATAGTGTTTTCAGAATGTAGGATGATACTCAACGAGTGATAGAATTTTGTGACGGATCATATTCCCTTATTTCTCCAGATTAGCGTCATTGACCTCAGATTAAGCAAAAAAAAATTCATCAATACCTGAACTTCTCATTAAGACATCTAGAATTTAAGGTTTCCAAGAGAAACTTATTGAAATTTTGTATCCAGTATATACTTGTCATTACATATACTAAAAAATAGTTTGAAATTCCCAGTATATACTTGTTATTACAGTATATACTTGTCTGTATTTAATCTTGATCCGTATCTAGATGAACTAGAGGGTCTGTGCTTGACATAAGATTGATCCATTATTGCATAAATTATATGCTATTAATCGAAAGAGTTTGTATAACCATTTCCACAAGCACACTTCACACCTTCAGATATTCCATTCGACTGACCCCTTCCTTGCTTTGGAGTTTAACGTAATCTTCCACGGTTGTCCCACGATAAATTGGGGGGCATTCTTCTGATGTTAACTCCTTCAACGGTTCATACACTCTTGCGTGTTGGATTAGAGATCTCACATTGAAATATGACAAGATAAACTACAACTTAAATGAAGAAGTACTATTTTTAATTGTACCGAGATATTTTGTGGATAAAACCCAACACCTTATAGATGATTAAGTTGAGACAATATCGGTACAATAATAAACCCATATGTCACGCTTGTCACAATTCAACTTTGCGGTACAATCTTCTCTAGGCTGAGGTTTGAAGAAACATGACACAGAAATTCGTGGGCCTTCCTTCTTTGAAATCACTCGGTGTTTGCCGCCTATGAGCTTACTGTTTGAGACTAGCTGCACCATTTTCTTGTATCTTATCTGTGTCAATTAATCTGTTAAGCTAGCTGGTTATAGGACTTCAAATTTCAGAAGTTATATATCTCAGCATAGCCAAAAGACACTTTGGAGTAGAAAAACGTGTAGGCATGTTAAACATGATATTGAAATGATGGACAAACTTCCGGAGAGCTTAATCTCCACTCACATTTCACCTCAGGTGCCTCAAAAAGGAATTTTAAGTAACCCACCATCTAACTCTCTCTGCATTAATTTCTTCTTATATACGTATATATATATACACACACTCTACTGAATTGTGAATGGTAAGTTTGTGAGTCCATGCATCCTAGAAAAAGCAAGATAGTCATTCATTCAACTTGATCCGTCTTTCAGTAATAGTGTACTCATTATACTCGTTTTATAGTGACCCTTTTGAAGATCAAATTGCACCGTGTTTCTTGTTTCGATTAAGACATTGCACCATCTTACATATATATGTGTTTGAGATATTTTGTGGCTTTTGTTATGATGTGTCAATATCAACTAATTTATAATATTTAACTATGATGTTAAACTAGAGCATGGATTTCTACTGGTTCAGAAGTTCATGTGGTTACAATGACATACATATATATATATGTATATATATATGATGGATTGATGGAACATAAAATGTGTAATTCTTTGTTGTAAAAGATGAATTGAACAGCTGATGATCGAAAGAAATATTGGACGTTTTTTCTTAGTTTATAGCTTTAATAGAAAAAATTCGAATTCTTATAACCAATCAATAAAGCTGAATCAAATCAGAAAACAAATTATATACCCATTTAGGTCAGTTTCTTGGTAGGAACAAATACCACATGGTAGAATACATAACCAAATCAGAAGATTACTTGAAAAAAATGATTTTTCTTTTCTACTGATGTACTACATACAGGGATTACAGTTCGACTGGGATTCTGATATATTGACAAAAAAATAAAAGACAAAACAAAAGCTAATAAAACGAATTATATATTTGTGTCTTAGTATTAACATTTGGCAGACCCCTCCAAACTAAAGTAAAATTGAAAACAACACTAGGAGTATCAACAGGAATTCCCGTAGATATATAAAATAAAATAACACCATACTAGAATTTTTTTACCTGATTTATCAAAAATCGAAGGGAAGGGCGCTTATGCTGATGGTTGAAGCTAGCTGGCTTCTAGGATGGATTTGTAGAAAGTTTGAAGAGAACATATAAATGAGAAAATGGTGGCACATATAAGATTGTATGCTTTTGATGTATTGTTTATAGACTAAATTACTTAGATAGTGTCTCGATTTTAGTTGTCCGGGCAGTGTGATATCAAACTTTAAAGTTATCAATGTGGTACCTAGACTCAATTTTTTTCATAAACTCGGTTTGTTTTTCTTTCAGTTTTTCGTCACCGCTCCATTAAGATGCTAACGTGACTTGTGCTTTCTGTAAGTGTATGGTAAAATGACCAAAATACCCTAATACAAAGTTATCAGTGTGGTGCCCGAACTTACAAAATTACCAATGTGGTACCTAGATTCATTTTTCGTTATCGATCAACTCAGTTTTTCTTCTTCTTCTTCTTCTTCTTCAGTTTTTCGTTATATTTTCGTTTTGATATTGACATGACTTTTGTGTATTTCAAAAATGAAGGGTAAATTAGTCTTTTTACCATTTTTTTCCCTATTTGGATTCTCTCTTTTAGACCAAAAGAGGAAATAAAATAAAATAAATAAATAAGGAAAAAGGACGACCCGAATGGTGTGGTACCCGAATCTGGAAAGCCAACCTCCTCTGTGAAGGCTAGGCTACTTCTCCGACTGCTGCAAATTCATAGTCATCGCTCACGACTACGACATCATCCAACCCTGTCGCCCACCAACTCCATGCCGTCACTGACGTCATGCTCTCCACTAGTGACGTCGTAGTCAGTTGCTTAACGAGATTCAGGTTGTGGGGAAGGGAGGGGAGAAACAGAACAAATGGGGGTATAATTGTCCATTTTTTAAAAAACAAATAAATTAGTGTATCATCAGGGGTATTTTGGTCATTTTGTCAGCAACGTACATAACAAATTAGCCACGTCAACAACTTAACGAAGTCGAGACGGAAAACTGAAAAAAAAAGATTGAGTTGATAACCAAAAATGAGTCTGGGTACCACGTACACTGATAACTTTGTAAGTTTGGGTACCACACTGATAACTTTGTATTATGGTATTTTTGTTATTTTTTCATGCGTACACTTACGGAAAGTAATAGGTGAGAAAACACCTATGCAAAGATACCCTATTCTCAATTAAGATATATCAATGTAGTAATGATAAATATGGGTTATCGAACACAAGGAATTGGTGAGACTAAATCTTAAAACATTAACTAAACATGAATGCTAGAAAGCTGACAGGCTCGACCACAAGATACTAAGTATACTACAAACCTAACATAAATAGATCAGACTCAAATGCTACAAAAATTGGATAAAATATACTAGACACAGTGACGGACTACCGTATAAAATTTGAGGGTATTCGGAATTGATTTGGGTACCGAACTAAATCGGCTAACTACATCTACGTGCAGAAAATAAATATGATTACGAATGCAAGATGTTAAACTATATAAATGAGAAGTTAAGAGGAATGCAATCCACCACCGTCATTCCATCTTTCTAACACATACTTGACCTAATGTACATATCCCATGAATAAAAGTTCCCAGGAAGAGTCGATCGTTACAATTATAACCTATTACCTAATTCTTATGCCTATGTGAGTTTGTCATGGATCTCCCCCACATCTATCCCTCTATTGAACCTATAGTCATGGACCCCTAAAGTTTACAAAGAAGAAAACATTAAGTTCTAGAAAAGGTTTAAAAAACTGCAAGGGTGTCCTACTAGACCTAGTGTTTCAATCACTCAACGATTTCTCACCTCAATTGGTGTATCACTATAGAGAATCTGATGGAAGAAATTATCTTCAGTCGCATGTATCTCATGATAATAGAATCCTAGCATGCATACTAAGTTGCATACCAAATCAAATATACAAGAATTCATACGGTGAATCTCACAGAGAAAGAAACCTCATTCAAAAGAATATGCAAAATTAGATCAAAGTATATGCATTAAAAAAGACTTAATGTACGGGGCTTCAAGCAACTTCTTAACATGATGTTTAGCTACTAAAAGTAATAATAAAGGAATAAAAATAAATCATAGAGTTCAAAGATCAAGCATGGAGGAAGAAGATGAAATGTCGTCCAGTTTCGATGGATCAAAGGTTGATCTTCGATGGATTGAAAACTGGTCTCTGGCTCTCCCGCGGCTAGCTCCTTCTTCTGCTTGAGTTTGGGCTCCAAGATTGCTAATTAGATTTTCCAAAAACCTTGAAATAGGTTTATATAGTTCCCCAATGGATCTTCTCAAGTCCACATTGAAATATGCTTCTTTAATTGCACAAAACTCATTCTTAAATCCATATTGAGGTAGGAATCCTTCATTTGTTTCATTTTCCTTTATTCCTGCACAAATCCTATAAAATAATAAATATAATTAAATACATAATTATATAACACTAAACTAAATATAGTGAGTGAATTAAATACCGAATAGACGCATAAATATGCGACTACCAAAAAGCGTAATCCATGTCAGCATCTTAACGGGATGGTGACGGAAAACTGAAGAAAAAAAATCGAGTTTATGATCAAAATTGAGTCTGGGTACTACATTGATAACTTTGTAATATCGGGTATCACACTGTCTGGGCAACCAAATTCGAGACACTGTCTAAGTAATTTATATATATAGGTGTTTTCAAAGTTGTTGGATTACGTTGTGCATGAGTTGCAACTTTCTCCCTCACATTTTTCTGTTTCGGGGGTTTTCCTTGCAGTGTACCGATATTGTACCAATTTAAGCACTTTTAAGTATTAGGTTTTATCCACAAAAAGCCACGATACAATTAAGAATAATCCGCCGCATGCATTTAAGTTGTATTTTTATCTTACCCTATGTCGATGTGGGATCTCTACTCCAACACCTTTCGGCTTGATCTCTTTTCAGTAGTATTGTCATTTTTTTCTAGAGGAATATTTTGATGAATTTTTTCAATTCTTATATGGTATAATCAAATTAAACTTGAAGCATGATTTATATAGATCATGAAAAATAGGTTGTTATTGTGGATATGATGCAGGCTGTGACGAAGCCTGGAGAATTAAAAGCAACTTATTATTCATGATAGAATTCGAAGCTGAGTGTGACATATTTTTGGTTCGATCAAAATTCTTAGAGACCATATATATGTTCATGAGCTTGCATTTGGACTCGAAATCAGGTAACTTCTGAAGCTTTACTATTAGACTAACATGCTCCTTACACAGTGTTTGGGCATGAAATAAATATTTTATATTGGACTTGAAAGACTGAAGTCTTGGTGAGCGGCCCAGTTAGAAATGAAGCTTGACGAGCAGCCAAGTGGAATAATAGAGTCTGTTTCCAGATCAATTTAGGACTGTAAGTTAAAATAGCTGATCCATGCGGCTTAATATTTATCATACCTTACCTGCTTCGGTTAGGTTTCCTTCATGAAAAGAGTTATGATAACATTGAAACTATATAAAGATAAGACCCGTGTGCTGGAAGACATTAGAGTTATATTGGGATTCAAAGAGCAGAAGACGTTCAAGAAAATTAAAAGACGACTACTAAGCATTATATAAGGAGAGTAAGAGCATTTGAGAAAGGGTCCCCGATCAAATACGGACCCTTTCTCAAATATATAAGCTTTTCTATACGCAAACACCTAGACATCTCGTCAGAGATTCTATCCTTGCAACCAGACGATCAAAGTGCTTGTCACCAATCGAGTAAGAGTATCGCGATCAAAGGAAGCAACACGACTGGAAGATTGAAGGGCTTGTCATATATCGAGTGAGAGTTCGGATATCCCAGGAAGCAGTGTTCTCGACAAATCGTCAAAGAAGTTGCTCTGCTTTACACTCGTAAAGGTAGTGTGAGGTATCTAATTCTGTGCCTCTGCTAGAGACACAAAAACCCCAAAGTCCTAGGTCACTAGGCGAGAAGGACCCATTCAGACGAAGTTGATGCTCTCCTTGTCTTAATCTCTTAATCAAGAAGTTATGCAGCTTTCATATATATATTCCGTTGAGAAACGGTGGCACGCCAGCATACGAAGCGCATACAGAATAAACTAATATTTGTGGTCAAACTATCTGAAGTCAGTAAAAGAGACAATTTGTAAGAGGATCTCTACACGCTCCTCGCCAGAGATATTTTCATACCAAATACACAATGTTTATATTATGCATGTCATCATAAATTATTTCAATACTTTTTTATGGCAATTGTCTCTATCCATGTATAAGATTTAGATTGAAGATCAAAGATTAATTAACAAAGCTGATCCATTATCGCATAGATTTGAAGAAAATCATGACATAGAGATTCTTAGAGCGTCTTCCTTGGAAATCACTTGGTGTATGGTGCAGAGTGAACTTATCATCTGAGATTAGCGGCTCTCTCACACTCCATATAGTTAGGAACTGTGATAAGTGAAAGTCCTTCGGCTAGAAAACTTAGAGAAATGTATTACTATTACTATAATGTCTGAAGTAGTATTGTAGATTGATTTAAAATTCCATTTCTAGGAATTAGAGGATTGATGGTTGTGTTATATATATAAAACACGACACTGATCCATTATTGCATAGAGCTTAAGGAAATAACCAGTACGAGCATAACCATTTAAAGCTTCATGGAGTACTCATAGAATTGAGTTTATCATCATAAAGTGCAACATATCTTAGAGTATAAGTTGATTGATGAAAAATCTCATAATTACGGTGACCGAGTTTTGGTTCGAAATAACACCGTGTCTTCCCAAACTCTATTATCTCAAATTCGGATTTCAAACACTTTGCAAATTCTGAATTTGCCATATAAATGAACACGCATGGACATATTCATTCTCAATCAAGTAATCACCATGCCAGATTCCATGGTGGCATCACCATAACCAACTCCTTTTTGGTGGAGACATGTCATCTCAAAGGAAAATAAATCCTTACAGGCATATTTGCAGCATGTATATGTGTTCTTGCCACTTTAACGAATACTAGAAAACACATCAAGCATCGAATCTGTGTTATATCGTTTGGGGATCATGATGAAACATAGTGGGGACACGACCCTTTCTGTCATTTCTATGGAACATGTTTGTTCTTATCTCCCCTTAACAACGGGAAGACTGTCTCATCAAAGTGACATCCTCAAAACTAGCAGTAAAGAGATCGCTGCCAAGGTTCTCATAGCGGAGTATAGTTGGAGACTCATGTCCAACATATATATTCATTCATCTCGATTGACCCATAATAATGTGTTGTGGCAGAGCAATTTTGGCACATATATGCGCAAATGCGATATATTATCTTCGCATACAGTCACTAGCTGCGCAAAACTAGATTGAGTGATGGTGTATAGTAAACGATTTGGTATAGCTGCATGTGATATTGCATAACCCTAAGCAGAAAATATTAGTGTGCATCACCAATGTTCAAGCTACCATCATATTCATTTTCCACGAGACCATTTGGGTTTGTTCATGAGAGTATGATACCAATATCAAATCTCAATGATATGCAATATAAGTCGTCGAAACACTTCGATGTAAACTTTCTAGCATTATTAAGTCGAATCGACTATAAATGGGATGATTCAGGTAGTGAACCCGCAGTCATATGATCTGAGATAGAAGTTTACGCAGCATTACAAGTGGACAATAGCACAACACGTGACCAACATGTTTGCATTATAACCAATGCCACAAAACATCTTAGTAGTCCGCTAGTTGGTTGAATAGTTCCATAGAATCACCTTAGATTCTATATAGTGAGAATATATGTGTCCTTTGGATATGATGGTGAAAGGACCCAACCCCGATTTAGTTTCCTAAATCGGAATCAAACCCCTTCTGAAACGTGAACCAACAAAAACCATTAAAATTTCGGCAGAGTAACGCTACTAACGCGGAATTTCCATTACCTGCACCCGGAAAATAACACTTCATCCTATGCCACAAAAAACAAACCGTGGGCACCAATCCCATCCGGATTTATCAATATCATATCAATATCAACAAACAGTAAACATACTGTAATATATAGTATATCCGGGAAAAACCGTATAAAACATGTATCAGAATGTATCAGAGTGACCTCTAGTGTAAATATATACAATATATACATCAGTAGGTGAAACAAGAAACCTACTGGAAAACACAGGTGGCTCGAACAACTAGCCTCCAACCACGACATAAAACACTAGAGTCCGAACTGCAAACTGGGCACAGAAACCGAAAAGCCCAGGGGAAAGGCAATTAAAACGTTAGAGTGAGTGGACGAAAATAAACATATGTCTTTCACTAGTTTATATACATAATCAATGTAAAACAATGCGAGTTCGGAAAGTATATATATATGGAGGTTGCCAGGCGAATCTCTCAAGCCCGACGGTCAGGTGAATCGCTCAAACCCGACGGTGATAGGCCAGGGGAATCTCTCAACCCCGGCGGCATACATGGGAATCTCTCAACCCTGCCCAGAGGAATCTCTCAACTCTGGTCCAGAGGAATCTCTCAACTCTGGTGGACTACCGGTGATTAGCCGAGTAGCTGAAGCATCGATGCAGAAATGCCATCACCAATAAATATAAAATAATACCTCCGAAAATAACATATATCTCAACATCGTATAAAGTAAATATGGAAATTCATGAAAAATCACGAACTCGCAAACAACTGTGAAAATATAAAAATGTTCACTCACAGGTCAGCAGAGCGCGTACTCGCACTAATCACGTGGTCCGGCGGAAGATCCCTCGCCCGAAGCACGATCTCGATCCCCTGAATAATCATAAAATATATTTGATCAAAATCAAAGCTCACAACACTGTACTTCATCACGGAAACCAACCGTTCCCGGAAACATATAAAACTGTATAAAATAATCAACTGAATTCCCGAAATCTTCACTCGAAACCCTCGACTGAAAATCCGATACCCAAATCAACTTGAAAACCTCAAGGCGACGATCGGGGTGCGATTACGAGAAAAATGACACTAAAATCATCAAAAACCAAAAAGTCAACTTTCTCGCCGGAGCGCCGCCGTTGACCGCCGCCACCCGCCGTCAACGCAGAGTTTCTCCGGCAAGGAAGGTCCAGTTCTCAAGCTCTCCTCAAGCCCAAACATTTCTTCAACTACCATAAGACCTAATTCAAACCGTAACCTCACCAAACCAGCTCGAAACCAGATCGGAGCTAAACTCCGGCAACCACCACGGTTCAACCTAAAACCTCAACCCAATTCAAACATATGGGGAGCATCACTGGGGCAAGGGGAGTCGAAACCCTCACTCCCCCGCCACCGTAGCTCACCGGAAGTCCACCCCCGTCACCGGCGAAATCCGGCAACCATACCCGATTCAAAATCAACCAAATCACAACCAATTTTCATGATTTCAAAAACAAATCAACTCAAGAACTCAAGAGGAGAAGGATTATACCCCAAACATGGCCGGAGGTGGCCGGAAAATCCAAGTTGGCCGGCGAAATTTCAAACGGGTCGATGTCCTTCACGGGTCAACGGCCCAAAAAGGAAAGTCAACGCTTGGTCAACGCCTCAAACAGTGTTTTCGACAATTTTTTGACTATTTCCGATATTTATACTCGCGCCTCGGGACGATCAACGGTCCAAAACGGATAACCATTACGATTCGGATAAATACGAAACGAACGGATAAACTCCTCGATAAACTGAAACTTCAAATAATCATATTATATTCCTCGGTTATCGGAAAAATCATTCGGAACCGCCCACGAGCTCGATATCACGTGTACTACAATTCTCGAGAAGAGACTCAACTCAAATTCTCAACCAAAAATTAAGTCGCGAACTAGGGAGGCAAACCACACAATTAACGATTAATCGCGATTACGCATAATCTCGTGAATCGAACTGATTACTCTACTGATTCTGGTTCGGCTCGTCACAAATGGTCTCAATCTTAATCTCTCATATGAAAGGACCCAACCCCGATTTAGTTTCCTAAACCGGAATCAAATCCCTTCTGAAAAGACGAACTTGCAAAAATCACAAAAATTTCAGCAGAGTTTCGCTACTAACGCGGAATTGTCATTAACCTGCACCCAGAAAATACACTTCAACCTATGCCACAAAAGGAGAAGGATTATACCCCAAACATGGCCGGAGGTGGCCGGAAAATCCAAGTCGGCCGGCGAAATTTCAAACGGGTCGATGTCCTTCACGGGTCAACGGCCCAAAAAGGAAAGTCAACGCTTGGTCAACGCCTCAAACAGTGTTCTCGACAATTTTTCGACTATTTCCAATATTTATACTCGCGCCTCGGGACGATCAACGGTCCAAAACGGATAACCATTACGATTCGGATAAATACGAAACGAACGAATAAACTCGTCGATAAACTGAAACTTCAAATAATCATATTATATTCCTCGGTTATCGAAAAAATCATTCGGAACCGTCCACGAGCTCGATATCACGTGTACTACAATTCTCGAGAAGAGACTCAACTCAAATTCTCAACCAACAATTAAGTCGCGAACTAGGGAGGCAAACCACACAATTAACGATTAATCGCGATTACGCATAATCTCGTGAATCGAACTGATTACTCTACTGATTCTGGTTCAGGTCGTCACAAATGGTCTCAATCTTAATCTCTCATATGAAAGGACCCAACCCCGATTTAGTTTCCTAAACCGGAATCAAATCCCTTCTGAAAAGACGAACTTGCAAAAATCACAAAAATTTCAGCAGAGTTTCGCTACTAACGCGGAATTGTCATTAACCTGCACCCAGAAAATACACTTCAACCTATGCCACAAAAGCCAAGCTTTGGGCACCAATCTCATCCGGATTTCTCAATATCATAACAATAAAGTAAAGCAGTAATCAAAACTGTACTTTACAGAAATTCGGAGAAAAACATACGATAACATATCAGTAGTGTATCAGAGCGACCTCTAGTGTATATATACAAAAATATACAACAGTAGGCAAAACAAGAAACCTACTAAAAAAGAAAGGTAGCTCGAACTCTAAGCCTCCAACCGCGACGTGAGACACCAGAATCTGAACTGCAAACTGGGCATGGAAACCGAAAAGCCTAGGGGAAAGGCAATAAAATCGTTAGAGTGAGTGGACGAAAATAAACATATGCATTTCACCATTCACATATATCATAAAAATCAAGCAAAGCGAGTTCGGAAAATATATGGAGGTGCCAAGCGAATCTCTCAAGCCCAACGGTGATAGGCTAGGCGAATCTTTCAAGCCTAGCAGGCACATCAGGGGAATTTCTCAACCCTGGATCTGACTACCGGTGATAAGCTGAGTAGCCAATGCATCGATGCTAAATAAATGCCATCACCATATAAAATATAAAACAATACCTCCAAAAACAATAAATAATCTCAACATCGTATATAAATAAATACGGAAATCACGAACTCGCTACAAAAGTGAAAATAGAAAAGTCCACTTACAGATGAGCACAGCGCGCACACGCGCTAATCCCAAAACTCTCTGCATAAACCCTCAACTAAAAATCCGACATCAAAATTAACTCGAAAACCTCAAGGCGATGATCGGGACGCGAATACAAGCAAAACGACATATAACTCGACAAATTTCAAAAAGTCAACGGGTCGCCGGCGGCGCACTGTCAACCGGAGAGATTTCCCAGTGGCCAAGCTCTCAAACTGTTCTCCTCCTCAAGCCAAGCAACTTTCCCAAAGGGGTCACCACCATCCAGCCACCACCGTGGCCGAAAATCAGCTCAAAACATCAAAACCCCAAACCGGCCGGAAAAATCTTCTTCGGCAAAATCCGTCACTGTGATGCTATCCCGGCCTCCCAACCTCAAGGGGCCACCTACCTACCTCAAACCCAACATTTTCCACCAAAACCCCCCTCGGAAAGTCGCCGGAACCCCACCCCCCGTCGAACTCGATTCCGGCAAGATTTTCCCCAATTTCAAACTGTTTGTTCTCCCTTAAATTCAAATCAATTTTCACAATTCCAAGTTCCACACAGTAGCAAATCAAGAGAGGAATCGAAATATACGAAAATCGGAGCCGGAGGTGGCCAAAAATGGAAGGTCGCCGGCGAGTCAAACGGCGGTGAAGTTTTTCTCCTCTGGTCAACGCGGGTCAACGCACCCAAAGCTGGTCAACACCGGTTAAACTTCCCGAACAGTGTTTTCGACAATTTTTCAACTTTTTTCGATATTTATACTCGCGGCTCGATACGATTGACAGTCCAAAACGGAACACATCCACGTTTCGGATAACTCAAATACGAACGGATAAACACGACGAAATTCCACGATTTCAAATATTCATAACATATTCCTCGATCGTCGAAATAATCATCCAGAACCGCCCACGAACTCACAATCACGCGTACAACAACTCTCTAGAAGAGACTCAACTCAAATTCTCGCCTGGTAACTAAGTCGTGAATCGAACAGCCAAATCAATCAATTTACGGAAAATGGTGATTACGCGCTAACTCGTGGATTAAGCCGATTACTATACTGATTCCGGTTCGGGTCATCACACATATGAGTGGGCTTTAGTATAATGAGTGATGGGACTTTAAAAATAACTAATAAGGTGTTTGCTTGAGGCTTGGAGTCTCTATGGAATCGAGAAGCAGGATAGGAGACTAGTATGCCATCATCGACGTCTAGTTTTCTCCTCTTGGGGGAAGAGGCGTCGGTTACTAGTCGGCTGTGGATAATGGAGACACCATTGAATGGTACCCAACTCCACTCTCTTATGAACCAACTCAGGTTCGTGCTTCCTTTCACTTGAAAGAAGGGATGTCAGATTGACTTTCTCAAAATTCGGATCATCATATCATGATCTGGATATATCTCAGTTTATCGTGTCAAAGCCTTATATGTGTATGAATTCTATAAGTCATCTCTTATGACATGATTTGATTCTACAACTCTCTTTTGGTTGTCTTACATAGCCCATTTGGTTGTCACACAAGTTTCTCTAATATTCGGAACATACCGCAATCATTAGAGATAATACAAAGGATCTCCTATCCATTCTCAATTAAAAATTGTTGGCATAGATGATGAGAAGACCTATGTCCTTTCTCATCATATAGAAATATAATCAACAAGGCACAATATAAGTTGTCTATGTCATAACATAGTATGTGTAATTCCCTTTTCAATGAGACATTCAAAGTTCTGGGGGGAAATACTTGTAAAGAAACAAGTCTTGCATGAGAGAAAATCGAAAAGTAACTCAAAAAATTTGGTTTTCTGGGGATAGGCTTCAACCCATCGAAGGTTCTCCTCGGGATGTGCCTTTGATCCATCAAAGGTCTTTCTTGGGAAGTGGCTTCGATCCATCAAGGTAATCCTTGATCCATCGAAGGTCCCTCTCAGGTTGTGCCTTCGACTGAGACTAGTTTGACATTCGTGTACTTAAACAAGCATAACTTTGTCTAGAAAATAACTATTGAGGATCTGGATGAAGTTCTAGAAACTAGACATCCGTAGATTTTCAACAATATAGTATTCATATGCTAGATCATTTTGAGTCAATCCCAGTTTTACGTCAAAGCCAAGTGATCTGCATAATCGATTCTGTTATGTATATTTCTGACATTTGTTGAGTAAAAATGGACAAACCGTTTTCAAGAAAATAGGTATCGATAATTCGGATGTAGTTATGAAAACTAGATATCCGTAGCTTTCCAACCATATGTCATTAATATGTTGGTTCATTCTGGGTCAATCCCAGTTTATCGTCGAAGTGGACTGATCTGCATAGTAGATTCTGTTATACTCTGTTTCTGACCTATGTCCAGTAAAACAGGCATAAATCTTTCTAGAAATTAGCTATCGACAATCTGGAGGTAGTTCTGAAAACTAGACAGTCGTATCTATTCATCCATATATCACTCATATGCTGAATCTTTTTGGACAATTCCCAATTTATCGTTGAAGCTGGCTGTTCTGCATAGCAGATTCTATTTTTTGCTTTAATTTAGTTTATTTAGGTTAGATTATTTATTTTAGGTAAATTTAGTTTATTAACTAATTATAATATGACCTTTGTATTTAAATATAAAATTATTTAAATTATTTATCTATTATAAAGTTTTCATTATTATTAGGAATTAGCATTTAATAAACTTTGTAATACTATGAATTTTGTTATAAAAAAAATTAAATGAAAAATTCATAAAATGCTAATTATTAATTGATAATTAACATTTCATGAATTTTTTTTTTAATTTTTTTTTTACAAAATCAACCACTTAGACAACGAAACTACAATTTTGTCGTCTAAGTTGCAACACCTAGACGACGAAATTATAGTACGTATTTTTATCGTCTAAGTGGTTCATTTAATTTTTCTTGAAAAAATTAAGCACTTAGACGATGAAACTACTACAATTTCGTCGTCTAAATGTTGTATCTTAGACGACGAATTCTTGGTTTCGTCATCTAATTAAGTGTTCACTAAGCCAATGTCAGATTTTTGAACCGTCGACACTCACAGTCCAAGAATTGTGTACTCTATGCCCTCGACGAAAAAATATGCATTTTAAGATGGTATACATAGTCGTGCTCTTAAATGTCAGATTGTGAAACTCTACTTAGACGACGAAAGTGGTTGATTTTTGTCGTGTAAATACTACTTAGACGAAGAAACACATTTTAGGTTTAGGGGAAAGGGTTAAGGGCTTAGGATTAGCGTTTAGGCGAATTCTATTTTCGTCGTCTAAATGCGTCTTCTAAGACGACGAAGACATTTTCGTCGTCTAAGATATTATACTTAGACGAATTCTATTTTTCGTCATCTAAGTGAGATCTTAAACGACGAATATATTGATATCGTCATCTAAGATATTGCTTAGGCGAAGAAAATCAATTTCGTTGTCTAAGGTCAGCCTAGACGACAAATTTTTTTCTTGTCCGACAAAATTTATTTTCGTCGTCTAAGTGTGATTTTCTGGTAGTGCAAACAGTAAAAATTATTCTACACGGTGATATAAGTACATAACGTGTAAAAATAAAGTTAAAAAAAGAATTTAACTCTTAATTTATTATTTTTAACCAAATTTTTAACTTTTTACTAGCTTTAAGCCAATAAAATAAAATTCTGCATGTATGTAATATGTTTCCATGCAAACAGTACATAATACATAGATCAAACAAAACATAATACATAGAATACTGCATCTGGATCCATTATTACATACATTATATATCATTCTATCTAGAGACGCTACGTTATACAATTCACCAAAACTTCAAATATTCTAGTCCAGAGACTCCAGTTTTCAAACCCTTCTGAAAGCATTCGCCCACATAATATTTCACCGTTGTTGCTCGATAAATGGGAGGATTTGTTTCTGACGTCAACTCTTTGATTGGTTCATACAACCTTGCTGAAGATTCGTGCGATAGGTGTCTAAGAAAACATGCTACTGAGATTCTTGGACCTTCTATTTTGTTCACTGCTCTATGCTCAACGCTTATGAACCTAGTGTTTGAGATTAGCTGTACCATATATGATATAAATATGAGAAACACATAATACATAATACAACTATAGGATATATACCACCAAATCTATGTAACAATTAATATATTTTGTTTTGAAAAAACTTGCCTGCAAAAGATCTCCAATGTTGACTATCAGAGCTCCATCTACAGAAGCAACATCAATCCACTGTTTATCATGCAGGACCTGGAGTCCACCAATATTGTCTTGAAGTAGGATTGTGAGAAAACTAGCATCTGAATGTTTGCCGGTGCCAATAGTCAGTTCAGGCTGAGGGCACGGTGGATAGTAGTGACTAAGAAAAAAATGCCCCTTTGCGCAATCCATCTCTAGAAGATGGTTAGGTTTGAGTCCAAGTGCCTCGGACAGTAGTTCCAACAAAGTGATACCCAATTTCTTAACTCTTTGCGAGTATTCCACAGTTATATCTCTGCATGCATGTATTAAGATTAGGGGTGGGACTTTAGCCCGAAAAATCTGCCCGAATGGCCCGAAAACTCGGCCCGAAACCGAATGGCCCGAGAAAATAGGGAAAAGAATTTTTTTGGCCCGAAACCGAGGGTATATAATCTGGTACGGTTTTGGTTTGGTACCCGAACCGAACCGATTGGTCCCAAAACAGTTGCACATTCTAACTATTGTACACTTACATACACATGATAACTCTCTCTGATATATATCAAAAAAAAAATTGGATCACTCACTCTCATTCCCACTTTCCTAGCCCGAGCCCGAGCCCGAGCCCTAATTCTTCTACTGAGAACTGAGAAGTTAAGAACTCTCATTCAGTCATTCCCACGAGTCCACAACGGCTCGGCCTCTCCTCAGCCCTAAGCCCTCTTCTACTCTCGGCCTCGCCTCCCTCGTCCACTCTCAGCCTCCCTCGTCAACTCTCAATCCCCAATTCGGAGCCCCATTTCGGAACCCTAATTTGGATTTCAGGGTCGATTTCTCTCGGCGGCTTGGCCTCGGTCCACTCTCGGCCTCGGAGTGGAAAACTTGCATGTTGGCTAGTGATGCACTGATGGCTTATGAAGCTGTCTGAACTTTGAATTTTAGTTGAGACAGTTATTGTTATTTGTCATCATCATCAGGAGTTTAGCCTTGTTATTCAAAGCCTACAACCACATGTTTTTGGTACCTTTAGATGTGAGAATTTTTTACTTTTATGTAATGTTGCTTGATGACCTTTTATCCTGCATGTTTAACTAACACAGGATATTGAACACAAGAATACAACTTTACAGATGTCCTGTGAACTAATGTAGTAATGTCTCTCATTGCTTACTGGTTCCACTTGTATAATCTTGAGAGCCTTTTAAGGTGAACCTTTCCTTAAATTTTACAATATATCTTAAGCCTGGGTTTATCAGTTTTTGACCTATACTAAGTTAATATACTTGTTGTAAAACTGTAATCTACTTCCAATGTGCTTAGTTCAAATATTTTAACCTATAGATGTGGAGTTAAGAATCCCATAAGTTTCAACTTTGCATGGGTACAACAGATTGTACTGTCATCAGAATACTATTATTATTATTAGCATTATTTAGTCTTAGTATGTTTTCTGATTATTAATGTTTGTACAAGTATGCTGATTTGAAGAACAACAGATTAACAAGTTACACCTTTGATTTCGATCAAATGTTAAATGATAAGGTGTGTAGACTCGATAGTATTGCTAGTTTGGTGTTGAATAGTAGAAGATATCATACTAAATATAGGAGATCTAAAATGAAGCATAAAGGTCTGTGTTGTTTTATTTGCTTTTGTTTATGTTTATTTGTGTTGGAGGAGATGACTATGGTGAACTATCTATCTGATCTAATTCGTGTAAATTTTGGGATTATGCATTGTACTTCAAGAAGTTGACTTTCTTAATGTCATTTGCTCTGGTTTTAGTTACTGTTTTTCTTGTACTGTGTTTATGCCTTTATGGCAAGGTTGATCTTTGGTTCTGCGTTATTGTAGGCAAAGATATGAAATTGGGTGAAGACTGAAGAGTCAAAGTCACAAAGAAGTGAAAGAAGTGAAAGAAGTTAAAGAATTTTTCCTCCCCTCGGAGCCCCAATTCGGAGCTCCAATTCGGATTTCAGGACCAATTTCTCTCAGCCTCGGAGTTCTCTTGCAGTCTCACCCTTCTCTGGCTCGGTCTTGTGGAGGTGGAGCAAGCTTTTAGGCTGCAAGATTTTAGAGTTTTAGGTAAGCAGATTTTGATGGTGGATATGTGGATATGTGATTATATATATGGTCTGGATATGTCGATATGTGGTTATATATATGTGGATATGTGGTTAGCGTAATGCATCATAATTACAAATATATGTCCAGTACATCATAATCAGTTTTCAACCCGTAAAGTGTGGATATGGGGAGGGATCTGCTTATTAGTTCATTTGTTGTGTTTCGTTTGCATCTTCTTCGGGTGTTCTTGGGTATGGCAGCGCGAGGTTGGTGTGGTCATGATGTAGTCAGGCTATTTGGGCTCTTAGGTTTTAGTTTGTCTACTTCAGCTAGGCACTTTTTTGTGTTTTTTTCTAGAAGATACTATACAATCCGTTCCTAAAACCGTGAATTTATGTGAAGATGATTCGGATGAATATTCTGAAGGCGATGATGATGTTGGAGAAGATTCTGAGGAGGAATCAAGTTGATTTGTGTTTTATTTAGGACTTTAATTTTTACGTGTTTGCTGTATTCTTATTTGAGGTTGTAATTTGCAAGTAATTTTTATTTGAGACTGTAGTTTGCAAGTGCTTTAAACTGATCTTTAATTTCTATTTGGATACTAATTTTTATGTTATTGTTTGTTATTGTTTTTAGATTGTAAATTGTATTTTGTAATAATTTGTGTTTTGACAGGTTTTAAATGTATGTGTATAACAAAATATGTTAGTGTAGTAGGGTGTTTTTAAAATGTGTCAAATTTGGATTAATTTTAGTCTAGATCTTGAAAATTTGAAAAAGGTCGAAATGTTTGAAAAAATGTATAATAGGTCCGAACCGAACCGAACTGGTACTGTGCCGTTTGGTTTCTACTTGTAAAAATGTCCAAACCGGCCCGAACTGAATTTTTTTTTCGGATCAGTTTCAGTTCAGGCCCAAAACCGGCCCAAACCGAACCGGTCCCAGCCCTAATTAAGATATCAAAACAAACACAAGCGACAACAATTAATTGCAAACAACAACAATTAATTGCAAACAAAAATGAAGTGACATGGTCGATCAATAATTAAACTCAAATTTTATGGCTAATTGTCTAGTGTGAATAAATGTACCTGCAAACTTGAGGCAACTCCAGAGGATCAAGAGGCTCTGGAGCCATGTTGCACACCAAACTGTCCCTCCAATTAGCAGACTTTGACTCATACAAACCAAAGCTGCTTAGGTACTTAACCTTCCTCATCGGATCCCTAGTGTAGTACTCTGCCTTCACCTCACTCGGAAGCTCGTGAAACCCACGCGTCGCCTCCAACATCTCGTTCAACACTCTCTGGGGTATCCCATGGTTCACCACCTGGAAGAATCCCACGCTCTCGGCTGCCCTTCGGACTCCGTCGACAACTTCCGCACGTCTGACGTCATCTAATTCACTAAGGTCGATCACTGGGATAGTGAAGTGGTTTTGGTCTGGTTGGCTGGAGCTGAATGATGAGCTTGTGTCATCGCCCGAGTAGTTTACGAAAATAGATGGGACTTTGGTGACTCCGGCGTCGACGACCCCTTTGACACCGGCTTTGGATTCGTCGAAAGCCTTCAGCTGTTGAAGACGCTCATCACTGCTGCCTGAATTAAGGGAGACCATTTTTCTACCGAGTGTTTCAAATGTAGGGATGGTTCTTTCGATTTTCAAAATCTAAGCTAAGAAGCTTCGTTTACTACATGCAAGACTTGATCGGTTGCTCCTTAGACAACTCGCGAACTAGAAGTCTAAGACGGACTCCAAAGCTCAGATATCTTAATAAGGTGTCTTATGCTCTGGTCTTTTTGGACATGCATGATGCATGCACATCCACCTGGTTTCCATGCAGAATAATGTGTAATGTGTGTTGGACACCTATAGAACATGCAAACGGACCTTTTCGGCTTTTCTTCTAAAATAGGTAGAAGTAGATTCAACCAAATAAGGTCCAGACTATACGAAACTGATCCTTACACGCTGAGCAACAGATGTATACACGGCACTCCATCCCTACTGCCTACGACTAACAACACCAGCGACGAGTATGATAGAAAGAGTAGCACCACCAACCAATCCAGCATCCCATCGACGTGTCCAGAGATCGACGACTGCACTTAGAGCCTGCATTGCTCCAAGCCAAGCCGTGTGCTAGAGGACGACGCAACAAACTGTACTAGCTACTGCCTACTGTAGCTAGGTAACGTATCCATCTCAAGATTCATATATACTGGGTGAATCCACGCGTGTTGCGCGGTTCGAAAAAAAGTTCAAGACATGTGTGAAATACGTTGTCATAGATATACTTTATTATCGATTGTTTAAATTACAATATTAGAATACGTATTACAATTTCACTACATCACTGCAGATTATAGTTTCACCACATGATTGTTTAATAGCTAGATATGTAACATATTAAATTACACATCAAATTTTTAGTACACATTGGAACCTACATATTTAGTGACCATTAGTTAACTAAGTCAAGAAGTTGCAAGACTGCAAAAATCTTCCACATAAAACACACTATCCGCCTTTGGCAAAAGGCAACTTCCGTTAAGACGATATGAAAAGCTTATCGACTGTAGTATATGTGGAAACTAAAGTGTAAATCAAATATTTGAGGAACCTAAATAAAAAGATTAACACATGCAAAATAAACACATAGATTATGCAAAGTGAAAGCCTAAATAAGCCATAACAGTGATGCTGATTATATATTACGTACAGATACTACAGTGCTAATTTAAATCGAACAATATTCTTAAAAAGCGGAAATTATCCAATTATTTTGTACATACAGAAGTTGCAGAATATATAGACAGTACACTACAATTATCAGAGATAACTGCTTCCGAAACTAAACCGCTCCAACTTAATCCCACCATTCCTCAGACCCTCCTTAGATCACCCCAAACTCTCACCCACCTTCACATTCACATCATTAAAATCGTTAAAATCAAACCCAGTTTCTTCACATCATTTGAGTTGGGTGATTGAAGAATTGGTGAAATAGAATGAGAAAAATGTAAAGATTGGAGCTTTGAGTTTGAGAAGCACATACCTTAAGTACTGTCGTACTAATCCGGGATGAGGTGATCAATCCCATTCGAAGCATTCTCATTTCCACAATCAGATTCTCTTGAGAAAGATGATGACGGGCGACGTTAAAATCTGAGTGCTTCTCACATCTCCGTGAAAATAACAATAGTTAGATCTATGCTATCATCCAATCCGCGCTTCTCCTGCTTCCATTACTTTATCTATGCATAGCAGATTTTAAAATGACAAAGTAACAATCAGTTATAGGTCATCGATTACATTCATGACACAAATAACACATTTTTTATCCGAAAGTTATCAACACCAAAAAATCAATATATTCAGAAAGTAGAAGAATTACGAACCCAATATAAAAAAAACATCACAACTAATCAAATCCTCAAGTAGGTAAACACAAACGATCCCAATCTACAATTTGTATCGACTAAAAATCACATCTCAAACCCAAATCTGTACACGGTTTATATAACATGAGACATCCAACATAAATCGAAGGAAACAAACAGATCTAGCAACCATGTAGCAAATCCAATAAAATAAATGAAAATCCCTGAAGATACCAAAAAATTAACGAAATAGGTTTCACTTTTATTATTCAGGGCCTTTGTGATCCAGTATATCACCCTGTCACAGAATTTCTGAAAGCAAGTCTCGGCATATACAGCAAAGTCTTTTCTATAATTGACTGAGGTCATATGTATCACTTGAATAGTGATCAACCTTTCAGAAAGTAGATGTACAAATGTGAGCACTGGTTACATGATTTGAGAGTTGAGCCACCCAATGTATCTGTCTTCCAAGGGTTGAGGAAGGTCCTAGTGGTAAAGGGTTACATATGGTTCAATGCATGCACATGAGGTCATAACTTAGTCTGAATAATAAAATGAACTGCATATTTTAGATGGATAAGATATCAGAACATATTCATAGATGCATATCAAATTCAAATCCAATGAACCTCATAGGACAATGAATTTGAAGAAGATACCTTTTTCCAAGGTTTGTAACAAAAAGCCAGTCCTGAAAAGCAGATGGGAAAAGATAGCTTAGAAAAAATAATACCTTAGATTTGTTGTTGTAAAACCACTGAGTGAAGAGTAGTAAAGTTGCAGTATTTGACTCTGAAGCAGTTGAGCTCGAGCCTATTTCAGTCTCTGTACAGAACAGCACCAAATCGGAATCAATCAAAATATAACTCAAGTAAATCAAGAAATTAATCAATCAAATTTTAGCAAATCATGACTTCTAAGACCCTATACTATAACAAAATATCTGCACATATTTCAAAAGCAACAGTTCAAGTAGAAATTGTTATGCTTATGAAATTCGAGCTACGTACCCAATCAGATTTCATCATTAACACATCATAAAAACCCCAACCCAACCTCAAGTGCACCAAATCAGAATCCATACCAACATCGATAACTAAAGAAACAAATACATTGATAATTATAGCAAAACGATTATAGATAGAAGCCTCACCTAGACCAAGCTGAAAAGACGAAATCCTAAATTCTCGGTTCTTAAACCAATCAGGGGCAACATTTCAAAGCAATTTCACTACAAATTCAATTTACTTAATTATGTAAAAGATCCGGTCGTCAAATTCAAGAAATCAAAGGAGTGTAAGGATTGCAACTGTACATAAAGAGTTTGATCTGCCAGGGATTCTCAAACTGGAGTCGCAAAGCATCAAGCGAACCTAGAAAAAGAAGCAAATGTCCATAAGACCCAGAAACAAAATTTTACTGTGAAGATGAAGAAATTGGTTACCCACCTAAAGCAGTAGCTACCGAAGCAGCAGTTCCAATAAGCTATCGACATGATTACATTCCTACTATTTTCATATTGATGTGGCCATAAAATATAAAGAAGCTATCCATATAATTTTGCACTCCATTGACTTCATTTTAACCCAAATTCAATTTGGCTCCTGACCAAAGAAACACTATTCTCTAACCATTCATGAAACCCAAATTTACACAGAAAAGTAAAACTCATACAACTCTTATATAGTATTATCTGATATGAGCATATATACATTTCTAGCATATCAGCTACAAATATTAATGAGGCTGCTCATGATATATCAGTATTTCAATTAGGTATATATATATATATATATCAATTAGAGAGGACTAAGACATTATGTTTTTTATTCTAAACAGTATCTATTTCCCGTGTAACGTTTAAACACAGGATAGTATACAAGCTCTTATCACGTAATACTAAATGGATGGAGAGAAATCAAAGGGAAGAAACTCACCGAAATTTGAATGAGGCTGACGACTTCCCGGAAATCTCAAGCCCCTCTTCTTTCCCTACATTATCACGCGCAACATTAAATAAGAAACTCACATGACCAAAACCAACAAACCCACATTATTTACAGTAACACTACTCTATATATATATATATATAGGTTTCTGTATGCTCACCAGAGATGTGGAGAAGCTTGAACACAATTGTTAACTTTTACGAACAAAGTAAGGAAAATAGTCATTTTCTAGATCAGACATCATTTTTTGGAACTATGCCAATCTATGTATCTTAGATCAATAACACAATATATTTAGGGTGAGAATTTGGGGTGTTTGGATGAGAGATTGGCTTACAGATCGGGCAGCCTGGCCACTACCGGTGCCGACGTCCCATGCAAGGTCGTGAGAGGCAGTCTTGGAGGCAATACACTAAAGCAGCTTCTCAGGATAACCTGGCCGAGCAACAACGAAATAACAATAATGAAATAGCAACAGAGCAAAATCGAGAATGAAGCAAAATCAGAAACCCAACTATGAAATAGCAACAGAGCAAGCAAACTCAGATCCAAACCTAACGAACCCAGATTGATTGAGAACAAAATCCATTGATTGAAATCAGCTAGCAAATGATCTTCCTAACAATATAAAAATACAGCCAAATGAGCCAACACATATCAATCTGAATTGAAAATGCTTCAAGAAATTGAAGCAGAAAACAAACCTTAAAAGAGGAGAGTTGAGATTGCAAACGGAAAATTTCCAACCGCATGTCGTTAATTCGGTTCTGGCAGTGCTCAATGTGCTAGATTTACTGGCTCAGATGCTGCGGCAGGTGAGGGCTCGGAGAAGTAGTGGCCGGCCGGAAGTTGATCAGAGGAGTCTCATTGTGTCTTGCTTGAGCTCGATCTCTCTGTCTCTTTCTTTCTCTCTAAAACTTCAGAGACCCAAACCTACCCCAACTAAGAATCCCGGTTAGTGAACAAAGGGCTTCTAGGTTTGGGTTTGAGGTCTTCTTCGATATGGCGAAAGCCAAAACAGTACTACCCTGGTCGAAAGTCTTGAGATTCGCCGGCGGAAGGTTTACTGTTCACCGGAGTAGGCTTCGGATTAACATCGTCTGAGGTTGCAGAGTTTTGGGTTCAGTGAAGGATTTGAGAGAGGCCAGGTGAGGGAGGCAAGTTTTGGGTTCGGTGAAGCATTGATGTCCAAGTAACCCAGGTTTGATAGAATAGAAGTGCAACTAGACGGCGAGGTTTGAGAGAGAGAGAGACACACACAGAGAGCAAAATCTCATCAAGAACAATGGTATGAAGAATCCCGCACGGGTCGCACGTTCAATGAATAGTGAACAGTGGATTGTACAGTAAAACCCAACTCTGTTATATAGTAAATATATATATATATATATTGTGGTTATTGATTTTGGAAGTATTGTATATATTAATACAGACCTTGCGACTATGGAGTCACTGTATGATCCCTGCTTTTTTATTAGATAAATGATGGAAGGGAAAGAAAGGTTTGTATTTTCTTAGTAGCATGATATATGAATATTTAGAACTTCTCTAACAATGACGGAATGAGATTCAATTCCCATGATAAGATTTCAATGTGTGCAAGAGTTATATGAGTATTTACCTGAAAATTTAGTTATCCCCAAACTTGTCACAATAGCCACATTGATAAGAATTGTCACCATTGTCTTTGTAATCTATAGAAATACCTAAGATGACGATTGTTCAAATCAACTTTAGTGGTCATTGTTTTGGATTGGAAGAAAATTGGTATAAAAGATAAACCTAGTCGAGTTTTTTGATACCACGCTTGTCCGAAAGGAGTTGAATCGATAACTGCAGCTACACACATAAACATGATAATCATTAGACATCATGTAGTGTAGAAAGTGATACACAAATTCGAATGACTATCATGTAAACATGATTTATATGATTCCCCGATGCTATTTCTACACCATCACCATCAGAAACAATCAGAAAGTTGAAATTGTCTTCATGTGTTTTTCTATGCTTATTTGTTTGATTGGAACCGGTAGATGGTGTAAGATTAGAAATAGCAATTCACTTAGCTTGCAGCTGTGAATTGAAATATTAAAGAGTTCAATATAAAACACGTATGCAAGAATATATAACAGATCGAATTTAGCTTGTGCATAAGTGATGTAATCTGTTGTTTGAATTTCAAATTCAAACCAGTATGGTTATTAGAGAAGATCAGGATAAGAAACAATTGCTTAATGGATGTAACTGCTACTATTATGACTCTATAAAAGGAGATCATTTCATATCATTGTAACACAGTCAATACACTTACATTCAGACAGATTTGTCCCATCGATAATCTTGAAATACAGAAGTGAAATTGAAAGCACAACAATGACACATTCTGGAGCATCTGGCTGTTAGTTTCTCTATCTATTCTTATGCATTCTGTTTTCAGTTTCTATTTGACATAGACTTGAATCTTTAATAGTATGTTAATCTAACAATTGGTATCAGACCAATCTATGCTCAAATTGAAATTGAAAGTAAGACTCATACAAATCACGATTCTGGGAATAAAGCATGAATGAGTTCTTTTATCTTATGACTTACCATGTACTACAACAGATGCATAAAATTGCTATCATTATCTCGTATTGTTGTTTATTACACTACCTGCAAAATCTATATATATTATGTTTGCATACATAAGTCATAAGTGAATTCATCATGCTGTCAAAATAGCCTTGAATACACATATGACATATAAAGAAAACATATCTCAGACTACTCTATGAATTCATTACATGCAGTCAAAATGGCTTAGTGAAATATCAAAATTTAGTCATTCAGAAGATGTTCCAGTTTATGTAACTTAAAATTTAAAATTGATTTTCGTTTCCAAAGAAACTTAAACTCAAACATTTGGTTGTATATTCTGATATATGTACAATGATGAGAGTTCTGGTGTTGATAGAGATCTACATGTCACAAATGATATATGTATCTTGAAACCAACATAATTTCATTCATATGTACATATATACTCAATTAAAATGTTGATTCATTGGAGTTAAACATTTTCTGGGATATTCGTGAATAACTGATTCAGTTTATGTTATCACAGCCATGTCTTTTCCTTTAGGCATCAATCAAATTGAACTGCTCAATGGATCAAACTTCCAGAAATGGAAGAATGACATCGAACTGAACCTTGGAATCTTAGAATATGATCATGTTCTGAGGGAGGATCCACCAGAAGTACCTTCTGTCACTTCAAATAAGGAAACAAGAGACAAGTTCGCACAGTGGAAAAGACACAATAAATTGGCACTCATATGCATGAAGAAAAGCATGGCTGAATCTGTAAAAGGAGGAATACCAAGTTCTGAATATGATAAAGCTTTCCTGGAGTCAATTGCTGAAAAATACAAAGTATCAGACAAAGCTGAAACAAGCAGTTTGATGAACAATCTTGTGAAGATGAAATATACTTCAGGAAGCATAAGAGAGTACATCATGAAAGGGATCAACATTGCTGGGAGACTAAAGGACCTGAATATGGACATTGAAGATTCTTTCCTAGTGCATCTATTGCTGAATTCCCTTCCAGATCCATACAAGCATCTCAGAACCCTTTACATTACACAAAAGGAAAAATGGAGTTTAAATGAATTAATATCTATTTGTGTGCAGGAGGAAACTGAGGTGAATAAAAATGTTAAGACTGTGGATGTTAATGCTATTAACAAAGGGAAAGCCAAGAAACATTATGACAACAAGAAGTTTCAGGCAAACACATCAAAGAATTCTGGAAAAACTGAGTCTGACAAAAGCATTGATGCTGTCAAGAAATCTTTCAAACCTAAAGGGCCTATGAAATGCTTCTTTTGTAAGAAGACAGGTCATTTTAAGAAGGACTGTGAAGGTTTTAAAAATTGGCTGAACAAAAGGGGTACGTTTTCTACAAAATCTGTTTTTGTTTTGAAATCTAATAAAGATATAATTGACAATTCATGGTGGTTTGACACTGCTTCACAAATTCATATTGTGAATTCTTTACAGGGATTGACAAGAATAACAATCCCAAACAGGAATGAGACCAAGGTTTGCACAGCAAATGGTCAAAGGGTGGCAGTACAAGCAGTAGGAATTGTTGAATTGATATTTAAAAATAAGTTTGTGTTAGTATTAAGTGATGTGTATTATATTCCCTCAATAAAGAGAAACTTTATTAGTGGTTCTCAATTTGTACTGAATGATGACTATAGCTTCTATGGTAATAATATATCTATGTGTTTTTATAAAAATTCAAAGTGTTTTGGTGATGCAAGTTTAATCGATGGTTACTGGCATGTTAACTGTCTGCAAAAAATTTCAGAAATCAGCATGTCTAAGTCTGTTCTATCCATTGAAAGGCCTGGAATATTGAAAAGAAAAGGAGCTTCAGAAATCTCCTCTTATCTGTGGCATAAGAGAATGGGACATATATCTAAGGAAAGATTAATGAACTTAGTCAAGCAGGGAATCCTACCAAATTTGGATTTCAATGATTTTGATACTTGCATAGACTGTATGAAAGGAAAACTGACCAATTCCAGAAATTTTGGTTCAAAAAGGACAGAATCAATCCTTCAATTGATACATACAGATGTCTGTGGCCCTTTTCCAGTCAGTACCATCTGTGACAACTCTTATTTTGTTACCTTCATCGATGATTTTACAAGATATTGCTTTATTTACTTGATTTCTGAAAAATCACAAGTCTTGGAGATGTTCAAAATTTTTAAAAAGGAAGTAGAAAGACAAACTGGACAGCTAATTAAAGTGGTTAGATCAGATAGAGGTGGTGAATATTATGGGAGATACACTGAAAAGGGACAATAAAAGGGACCTTTTGCCATATATTTAGAAGAATGTGGAATTGTAGCTCAGTATTCAACACCATATACACCAACTCAGAATGGTGTTTCAGAAAGAAAGAACAGAACTTTGATGAGCATGGTTAGAAGCATGTTCATAAGGTCCGGACTCCCTAACTTCCTATGGGGAGAGGCTTTAAAAACAGCCAACTATATTTGCAACAGATCACCAAGTAAATCTGTTACAGGTACCCCTTTTGAGTTATGGTGTGGATATAAACCAAGTTTAAACCACATGCATGTTTGGGGGTGCAAGGCAGAAGCTAGAGTGAACAATTTAGACAAAGTTGATAAACTGGAATCAAGGTCCATTAGTGCACATTTCATTGGATATTCTGAAAAATCCAAAGGATTTAAATTTTATAATCCAGGAAGAGGCACTAGGATATTTGAGACACATAGGGCAACTTTCTATGATGAAGTGTTTAATCATGATGTACAGATAAATAATGCTACAGCTGATCAATTTCAGAATATGGAACAATGGTTTGTTTATAGTGAGTTACAGCCTGCAGAAATTTATGATGAATATCAACATCTGGGAGATCAAATACCAGTAGTTCATGTTATCAATGAAAATATTGACAATGAAGATATTCAGATAGAAGATTTACATGAAGATCAACATTTAAATGAAGAAATTCCTGGTCACCAAAATGAAGAAGTTCCTGTTCCTTTAAGAAGATCAATCAAAGAAAGAAGGTCTGCAATTTCAGAAGATTATCATTTATATGCAACTGAAGTTGAATTTGATTTGGGGGAAGAAAGTGATCCAAGAACAGTAAAGGAAGCTATGAAATCAAATTCAAATGTACAATGGAGGCAAGCTATGGAAGATGAGATTGAAAGCATGTTCAAAAATGAAGTATGGATTCTGGTAGATAAACCTGAAGATATAAAGCCAATAGGTTGCAAATGGGTCTTCAAAACTAAGAAGGATGCAGATGGGAAAATAGAAAGGCACAAAGCAAGACTTGTTGCTAAGGGCTATACTCAACAAGGAGTAGATTACAGTGAAACATTTTCACCAGTTTCCACTAAGGATGCATTTAGAGTTTTAATGGCATTAGTGGCTCACTTTGATCTTGAGTTACATCAAATGGATGTTAAAACAGCATTTTTAAATGGTTATTTGATTGAAGATATATACATGATGCAGCCAGAAGGATTCATTGAAGATGACAAGAAAGTCTGCAAGCTTAAAAGGTCAATTTATGGCCTTAAACAAGCATCAAGGCAATGGTACTTAAAGTTTGATGCTGTCATTTCAAAATTTGGTTTCAAAGAAAACCAATTGGATGAATGCATATACTGTAAGATCAGCGGGAGTAGCTACATTTTTCTGATCTTATATGTAGATGATATTTTGTTGGCAAGCAACAGTACCAATTTACTAAATGAAACTAAGAAGTTTCTTAAGAAAAGCTTTGATATGAAGGATATGGGGGAAGCTCATTATGTTCTGGGAATCGAAATCAAAAGGAACAGACAACTCTGCACACTGGGATTGTCTCAGAAAGCCTATATTGACAAAGTATTGCACAGATTTGAGATGCAGAATTGCAAGTCTGGAGAATCACCAATGTCTAAAGGAGACAAACTGCACAAAGGTCAATGTCCACAGAATGCATTTCAAAGGAAAAGCATGGAAAAGGTGCCATATGAAAGATTAATAGGAAGTTTAATGGAAAAGGAGACCAGACATAGCATTTGCAATAAATATGTTGTCAAGATATCAATCCAATGCTGGCCATGAGCACTGGATAGCAGGAAAGAAAGTCCTAAGGTATTTAAAGGGAACCAGAGAATATATGCTGGTATACAGAAGACAAGAAAATCAAGAACTGACAGTAGAAGGCTACTCAGATGCTTCTTTTAAGCAAGATGCAGATGATCTGAAATCTACATCAGGTTTTATATTTATGCTTGCTGGAGGTGCAGTATCCTGGAAAACTAATAAGCAAGGACTCACAGCAACATCTACGTTTCAGGCTGAATATGTTGCAGTTTTTTAGGCCACATCACATGCAATTTGGTTAAGAAACTTTGTTTCCAGACTTGGAATCATGGATTCTGCAAAAAGACCATTAACCATATACTGTGATAATGCAGCAGCAGTCTTTTTCTCAAAGAATAACAAAAGAACCTCAGCTTCAAGAAACATAGATGTCAAATGCTTTTCAGTAAGAGAAAGTGTAAGAGACAAGGAGATAGAAGTGATCAAAATTGGTACCAAGGAGCAATTGGCAGATCCCTTTACTAAAGCTCTACCAAATTCAGTTTTTAAGAACCATGTTAGGAATATGGGGATATATGCTGATGTTGAATCTGAATAGATTTTATATGAAGAGCTTGTATTGCTATGAACATATTATCTAGTAAAGAGTTATTCATTTACTTAATTTATGAGCAAAATACATTTTTATGTTAAAATGTATACTATCTGTTTGAAAAATCAGAATTATGCAGAATTGCTTATTTTTAAATTGATACAGTAAAGATATGAATATGTGTGTTTGTAATTTCGATCTTAAGTTTATCAAATACTATACTTAATTATACTTGTGGTGACTTATGTGATTTTAAAAATTGAATGCGTAATTTCTGAAGATGGATGAAATTTTATTTCATCAACATCTTCTTTAATTCTGTACAATGTTTAAAATTGACAAAGTTCTTGAAACAGATTAAAACTTATGAACTCAGGTGCACACTTCAGGTGATATTTCAGTCATTGGTTCATGATTAAGTGAATATGCTATTTCAGTGGGAGATTGTAAGATTAGAAATAGCAATTCACTTAGCTTGCAGCTGTGAATTGAAATATTAAAGAGTTCAATATAAAACACGTATGCAAGAATATATAACAGATCGAATTTAGCTTGTGCATAAGTGATGTAATCTGTTGTTTGAATTTCAAATTCAAACCAGTATGGTTATTAGAGAAGATCAGGATAAGAAACAGTTGCTTGATGGATGTAACTGCTACTATTATGACTCTATAAAAGGAGATCATTTCATATCATTGTAACACAGTCAAGACACTTACATTTAGACAGATTTGTCCCATCGATAATCTTGAAATACAGAAGTGAAATTGAAAGCACAACAATGACACATTCTGGAGCATCTGGCTGTTAGTTTCTCTATCTATTCTTATGCATTCTGTTTTCAGTTTCTATTTGACATAGACTTTAATCTTTAACAGTACATGTTAATCTAACAGATGGATCATCATGATAGGACACCACTGTTCCATTGTGATCTGACACATTGGTTAAAAAATTGTCTGATTGCTCAAAGAAATCTTTCCTCTTTGTTGTTTGGGTTTGCGATTCCATAACTGCAAAAGTTCCACAATTACGATTGTCTTTGATATATTATTAAATTGATTTATCATGATTTGCACCACATCATACATGAAGAAGAAACTTTGTGAAACAAAGAAAAAGAAACCTCCTTCCATCACATGGTGTTTATTAACAGAAACAACTGAGATCGAGTACTCCGAATGGGAGGGGAATAATCGAATGTAAACTCGGGGCTAAGTTTAGAAGATGACATCCATACCTGAACGACAATTATGATTGAAAACAGCGGAGGAGAGCAAGCACAGAGAGAATAGCAGTAAGGCACACCAGATGCTATTTTGCATAGAAGCTGTAAATCCAAAGAAACCAACTTAAGCGTGGATTCCATTACAACATTAGTAAACCCCCTGACTCACAGATTACACTTGTAAGTAAATAAAAGCATAGACCTTGGATTTCAATTATAAATACATGTTTGACATGAGACAACAAAATGTACAACGGAGTAACTAAATCCAAAAACTGGCCAACATCAACAATTAATCTCGCCATTTAGAATATCATGTAAAATATCAGCAATAGAAGTTGAAAAGATTAGTCTTTGAACATCAGTAATTAAATCCAGCAACAACACTGAAATGATGATTTAATTTTCTGATTATCGTAAATCGACTAAATACACATGACAACATTACGCTTACAACAACAATATGAACCGACACAAATACATGCAAACAGCTAGGTGTGTTTCCTGATAGGCTAATACATAACAGCTACACATTCACTCAATGTCGAAAATCAAACATTCACTATATATGCTACAAAATCAACAATATCAGGGAATCAGACGGAACCATGATCACCAAGATTGGAAAGCATACTCATCAGAGAGAACTCATGAAAAGACACCCCATATGTAATCATTGTGTCTATCAATTCAAATGGTTTCAACCAAATTATTCAACCCAGATAGTTTCAATTTATTTGTTTGCAAATAGTTTTAACCCAGATAAGAAAAAACCCATATAGTTTCAACCAAATTATTCAACTTAGACTGATTCAACCCAGATCGTTCCAACACATAGATTCTGGAATCCAATCCATGAAAAGATAATTGAATGACGAAAATTGATCACAGGAAAGAAAAAAAATTTCATACCTATGTTACCACGATCTTCTTCTTCAATGCTTCAAACTCAAACCAATCAATCTATCTACAATAATATGCAGGAGAAGCTAAATTGCACACTACTTAGATGTGATCCAGATTTAGTTGAACGAAAAAAGAATAAAGGAAGCTGTAACTCACCGGAGATCGGAGAGACTCGCCGGAGATGAACTGATCGAAGTCAAAACTCGAACACGTTTTTTCGGAGATCTCAAATAGACGACGTTTTTCCAATAAGGGGTTGCAATCAAATTAAGGGAGGCGAGAGATAGCCGCTAGTGTTGTGAGGGAGGCGAGAGATAGCCGCAAGTGTTATGAGGGAGGCAAGAGATAGCTTGGATGCCGATTGGAGAGCAGGTCACTTTGACGGACTAAGAAGGAGACTGGGAGTTCAAATGACGGAGAGAGGGAGCGATTAGGTATGATTTGGTCTGGGAAATCAAACTCTCTGGTCGAGCGAACGTTCGAGGAGAGTGGAATCTGATGGTAACTATCTTATCGATTCTGTTCCAAAACAATGGTAGCAAGAATAGTCGGTATCGAGTAATCGATTGTGAGAAAGGATCTGATCGATTCTGATCGAAAACGATGGCAGGAAGAATATCAATCAACATTGTACTATAGCTTGAGAGAGAGGCTATTGAGCTGAAGTGTGTGGTCGATAGAGGAGATAATAGAGGCTGATCGAGGGGCTGAATGAGATAGTGTGGTTCCGCACGGGTGGCACGCTCACGGAATAGTGAACAGTGCAATGTACAGTAAAGACCACGGTTGTTATATAGTAAATAACTAGCTCATCTACATACGTATAGTTTTTTTAAAAAAAAACTCTACAGTTAACTAGGTCGGCCGGCTAGAATATTAATTAGAGTGCAAAAACAATTACAGTAAAATTTTAATAAATTAATAATCTCAGGATTACAAAATTTATTAATTTAACGATAATATTTATAAATCGAGCATTAAATTAATACTCAAATCTCAAAGTTATCACCGATAAAAAAATATTATTTTAACGGAATTATTAATTAATCGAATATTAAATTATCAATAAAATAATATGAAAACAGAATATTAATCAATCAATATATATGCACATTGAAACATCACGGGATTCACGGATCATGGACTACATATAGATGTTTTTTGTGAAAAGGAAACAAAGTATTGTAACTAACGGCAGTACGTAATACTCGGTGTATTTCAAAGTTCAAACAGTACCAGCTGCGTACATAAATTACTGTACAATCTGGATCCACCATTACATAGACAGGAAAACCATTGTATCCTCTGGTTGTGCAAGATGCCAACATCCTATATGTAGGAAAATTGATGATTGTCCATATTACGACTGCTCTCATCGTGAACATCGTGTCAGTGAACCTATCATAAGTTGGGACTCCATTTTTTCACAACAGTTTCAGCTCGTCGATCAATGGTTTGAGGTAGACATCTAGACACTTTCTCGGAGATTTAGGACCTGGAATAAGCAGAGTAAGAAAATTAAATTACTTGTTCATGCACATCCAGAGAGGCAGGTTGTACGACATGAGAATAACTGGTCAAGTGTTGGCGACAACGCTATTACTATCCCAAAGATTGAATCTATCTGTAGAAAGGTCGAGTCTAACATTTCAACCTCTTCTACAAAGTCTTCAAATTCTCTGTATAAATTTTTAAAAGCCTCCTCATCTTCCGCGTGTTGGAGCACATTGTCATCTACTTGTTGTTCCGCATACCATCTCATCATATTTACTATGTATAAAGATATGTACAGACGCTGCAATCTGGGAATCAACAGAAAATAGCGAAGTACCTTCACAGGAATTTGCTTCTTCAAACTCCTCATATTCTGGTTCACATATCTACACTGGTTGCATACAGGACAGTGATCCAACTGTGCATATATACTCTTTGTAAAACAGCACACAATCATTTATGCAAGCGTGAATTTTCTGGTACTTTAGGTCGAGGCTAGTCAAGATCTTTCTAACCTTATAATGACTTTTCGGAAGTTTGTGATGATCAGAAAGCAACTTACATATATGCTCCTGCATTTCATCAAAAGCACGGTTTGAAATTTCGTTGTTCACTTTTATCTAAACTTCCTCCATTATATAGCACAACACATTCTCTGGACATCCAACGTACACCGGGGTCTGGGCTTCTAGTAACATCCTGTTGTACTTTTCCATCTCAGTTGTGTCACTAGCCAAGCTGGCAACGGGGAATGTGTCATCATGAGTGGTATCGTAACCTCCCTCTTGATGTTGGTGTCCACCATGACTAAATCCTGGAAAAGTATCATAGACCAAATCCACAGTTGGGTTCCAATCAGGGGCGCTACTATCGTTGAATGAGGCTCCATGGTATCTGTACCCTGAGCTGAAGTCTGGTCCTAAGCTAAAGTCTACTACTTTACCATGCTCGCTCCACGTAGTGTAACTCCACATCATACCGTGCTCATACAGATGTTGAGCCATAATATTAGACTCCACAAACTGATGGTTGAAACATTTTCTGCACAGACACCTGAAACACTTCTTTCCCTGAGCATGTTCTAGCGCAAAATATACAAACTCTCTGATGCCGTTCATATACCGTACATCACTTCTATTCGCCAACTGTATCCAACTCTTGTCCATATTTTTGTGTAAGGATAATAATTCTATTAATTATATAATTTTTCAACCAATAATTAATTAATCTAATATACTATATATTATCAAATGGTACATGACACAATTGATTAATTAAGTAGTATATATATGTTATAATCAATCTTATACTATAATTAATCTAGCTAATATATTGTATATATTATATTATTAACTTTATATAAATTGCATTAATTTACATATTATATATATATATTTCAAATAATTATTCTAACATATATTAACTATTACCTTAACAAAGCCCTAAACATACAATTACCTTAATTAAACTAATAAATAGCTTTAAAATTAGCTTAATTAACACTTAATATATTAAACATACATGCGATTAATTAAGCTTAACTACCTAGATTAAATCATTATCTTAACAATAAATTAATGAACCAATTAGCTTAATCTAACATGTTTTAACTAATTAATCAAATTAATTAAACATACTAATTAATTAACTAGCCAATTAGCTTACAATTAGAATCACAATGCAATACGTACAACAAGTAATTAAGCTAAGCTTGTCGGAAAATACTATATATTTGCCGAAAAAATCAATCATCGTACGTAATTACATACGGTATTAAATTCAAAAAAATTAATCGAGAGAAACGAGATAATACATTCACCGATAAGGAGATAAGTGGGTTAACCAGAACTCCAAGGGTTGAAAAATTGATATTGGAATAATTTTTTCCGGCGAAATTTTCCGGTCTGGTGGGTGTTGTGTTGAGTGTGGAGAGAGAGAGAGAGAGAGAGAGAGAATCTGATCTAATAATTGAGTTTTCTTAGGCAACGAAATTATTCGTTGCCCAAGTGTCCTGTTTCGTTGCATAGGTGAGCACTTAGGCGATGCAACTCATATGTCGCCGTCTAAGTGTACACATAGGCGAAGACGTGTGGTTTTGTCGTCTAAGTCATTAAATCTAAGGTGACGGTTTACAAATTTCATTGTCTAAGTGTGTCATACTTAGCCGATGTAAATTTGTTTTAGTCGTCTTAGTGTGAATCTTAAGTGATGAAAAATAATAAACGTCACCTAAGTACACACTTAAGTGACGACTTATGTAAACCGTTGCTAAGAAATGTTTTAGGCAACGAAGATCTTGTTTCGTCGCCTAAGTGTTACTTAGCCAACAATTTTTTTTTTTTGGGTCCCACTTAGGCAACGAAACCTTAAAGGTTTTGTTGCCTAAGTGTTTATTTCTAGTAGTTGGGAGACCAAGAAAATCCACTGATGAGCTGCCGATTAAAATACAAGTCATCGAGGCACAAAAATGATCCATTCATCATCAACATTGTGAATCATTCACATGAGATTGTCTCTGACTATAGTTATGTTCTTGAATCACAATTTGCATGTCTGAGGGACGACTCAGAACTTCCTTGTGATGTCAAAGAACAAAGAAATCCTGCTTAGAACAAATTATATGCGTGTTCTTATGGATAGATCTCCCATGTTAGTTGATGATGCATTTGCTTGACGATGAAGTGGAATCTCACTCTGTGGCGGATTGTCAACAAAGAACAGATTGACCGAAATGAAAGGTAGCAATCTAGGCCGAACAATACTCTCTGCACCACCAGTCTAGTAGTGTTATTCCCACTAAATGTTAAGACGGTAGGACATAAATGGGTTTTTGTTCGGAAGCGTAATGAGAAGAATAAGGTCTTGCGCTATAAAGCTAGATTGGTGGTGAAGGGTTTCTCTCAATGCCCTAGGATTGATTATGAGGAGACATATTCTCCGGTCATGGACATCATCACCTTCCGCTACCTGATAAGTTTGGTAGTGTCCGAGAAATTAAACATGCAGCTCAAAGATGTGGTTACTGCATATCTCTACGGGGATCTTGATTCGTGTATATATATATATATGAGAATGCCAGATGACATTGCTTTACCCAAATCAAGTAACTCTAAACTACATAGTGCTCATGTAATTAGATTGAGACGTTCTTTATATGGATTGAAACAATTCGGTAGGATGTGGTACACACGTCTTAGTGACTACTTGATTGGGAAAAGATACAAGAATGATGACTTATGCCCTTCTGTGTTCATTAAAAGGACAAGTTCAAGATTTTTCATAGTAATTGTCTATGTAGATGATATGAACATCATCGAGACTTTTAACGAGATCAATGAGACGGTTAACTACTTGAAATCTGAATTTGAGATGAAAGACCTTGGTAGGACTTGATTTTGTCTAGTCCAACATCGAGTTGGTAGAATTTTTATTCACCAGTCTGCTTATGTGCAAAAGATGCTCAAGCGATTTAACATGGACAAAGCACAACATATTAGCACGCCAATGGTTATTCGCAGTCTGGACCCCAAGAAAGATCTATTTCGTCCTGTAGATGACGATGAGGAGATCTTAGGAGCTGAAATTCTATATCTTAGTGTTATTGGAGATTTGTTGTATCTAGCTAGCTAAGTGTGTGTGTCCAGAGATTGCCTTCTCAGTGAACTTGTTGGCTAGATTTAGCTCTGCACCTACGCAACGTCATTCGAATGGAGTAAAACAAATCTTCAGATACTTGAAGAGTTCCATTGACTTAGGTTTATTCTTCCCTTACAAAGAACACAGAGAGAAGCTTGATAGTTCTAGAGAAAGGATGATTGAATAGTAGTATGCTGATTCCACAGCCTTCGACTCATCGAAGAAATTGTTCTTCAACCCATTGAAGGATGCTCTCAGGTCGCATCAGAGTGATACCTTCGATCCATCAAAGGAGTTGTTATTCGATCCATCAAAGGAATTGTTATTCGATCCATCAAAGACCAAATCTTCTACGAGCAGTTTTACTGTTATCCCCTATTCCGAAACACCGGTTGATGTGTTGGTTGGATTTGCTGATGTTGGGTACCTCTCTGACCCACATAAAGGTCATTCAAAAACTGCTTATGTTTTCACTATGAGAAACACGACGATTTCTTGGAGATCAACTAAGCATACTCTTGTCGCTACTTCCTCGAATCATTCAGAATTCATTACTTTACATAAAGCGGTTAGAGAATGTGTCTGGCTTAGGTCAGTCATTCATCATATTCGAGGGTCTAGTGGATTACCGTCTACTATGACAGTTCGCACTTGCATCTATGAGGATAATGCGACATACATTGAACAGATGAAGTTGAGTTACATTAAGGGTGACAATACAAAGCATATATCGCTAAAATTCTTCTTCAATCAGCAACAATAATAGTTGTTGAATATCCATGTGAACCAGATGTGTTCGGCGGAAAATGCTGCAGACTTGTTTACCAAGTCACTACCTAAATCTACATTTGTAAAACATGTGAGACGCATTGGTATGCGCAGGTTGTCTGAACTCCATGATTGAGTTTACAGTCAGGGTGAGTTACATTTCTGTAGACATCAGGGGGAGTCTACGTCACATGTAGTAACATTTGTAGTTCATGTGTTGTACTCATTTTTCCTTAGACCAAGCATTTGTTTTACCCATGAGATTTTTGTTTGCTTGACGAGGTTTTTAGTGAAGCAACAAGTCATGCATCATTTATTAAATCATCGACACAAGGAGGAGTGTTCTGAGAGATTTATTCTTCATAACTTTCGGTGTTTGTCTTGTCCTAATTAGATATAAATTAGATTAGATAGAGATACAAATCAGATATAAATGTCCATGTTATATATGGACATTTATTATAACGGATTGTATCTGCCTATATTTAAAGCATTTTCACAATGAAATAGTTTTTAGTTTTCAATCTATCCGATTATTCCCCTAATTTAGTATCTAAAATTAAGAAGAGGTGATGTTTAAATATCAAAAAATAAATGTGTGAATAGCCGCACTCTACTGTACATAGAATTTATCTTTTTATTTTCTTTTACAATTCACGTGTTTCACAACAAATGTGCATTTAAATTTTAAAACACACTTGAAAAATAAAAAGGGTGTCATTTTTAACAGATCTGAAGTGAGATTTACGAATATCGGACCCGCTCTGGTTTTTGGAGTCAGTGGCGTTGGAAGTGCAAAGCTCACGGGACGCGCTTCGCAAACAGGTACGATCTTCTTCTTCATCTTTCAAAATTAACCAAGAAAAAGCGACCATCTCTGTAGAGAACTAGAGATTCCTTATCTGATTATATTGGTTAAGAAGTAGCTTTAGAATTCAGATCAAAATTGGAACTAAACCCTGATACTGAATTTGAGTTTTCCTTATCTTCTCGTTGTAGCACTGCATTTTATTCAGTGTAACATATTTGATTGGTTCGAGCTAAGTATCCTTTGCTTTGATTGCATTGGGCAATTGGGTATCTCACAAAATTCATGATCTTGGCTGGTGTTAGAATTTGTGATAACTTGACCTCTCTGTATTGATTTCGTTTTGGATTTCAGAAAGGATATGAATCCTGAACTTTGTTCTTCCTTTTTTTTCTTTTTTGGTTATTGGGTTTTTCAACTGTCATTGATATTGCTGAATACTTGTTTGTTTGAGTTCCTTATTCATTATGGTACTTGTAATGTTATTCTATAAAGAATTCATTTGGTGAGTGTTTGAGATTATTTCTTTTTGGGTGTTAACTTCTGAAATTTAAACTGTTGCATGCTTCTTGTACTGTTCTACTTTTTCTAGTAATTTCCTGTTGACTCTAGTTTGGAAAAGAAAGTTGTCGTAATCCCCTAATTGAACTGGTTAGATGTGTTTTCGCAACAGTCTTTTTCTTAGAGGAAGAACTTTAGGTTCTTGTTAATATACCCTCAGTGAAGTGTTTACATTTTGTAAGTTAGTTTTTAGCATTATCAGAGTGCATTGTCTTTTCTTTGGAATTTATAGAAAAAACAAATCAGATTGAGGATCGAATACAGTAATGGTTTTTTTTTTAAAGGTGTAATGTTTATAATTGAAAGAGTTCATATGTGCAGAATTTCCAGCTTCTGTGGTGGCTTAAGAGCCATTAAGTTAGGTGTTGTGCTGATGAATCTGAATTCCTTGATGGAGGCCCAGATCTTAGAGGACAAGTCTCAATTGCGGAGCTTGGAAGGAGACTTTAATTCAAAGGGCTTCGTAGAAGAAGATCCGACATCAAATAGCTTTAAAGAAGATGGTTCTATTCCTCCCGTCAATGAAGTGCCTCCTACCATTAACTTGGATAAGGATGAAGTGATTCCAACATCACAAAGTAACCTTGAAGGTACCTCGAGTTCGGCTAGACCTCAAGGAGTGAAGGCGGCCAAAAAAGCAAAAGGAAAGAAAAAACAAGTCATGACTCCTACAAATAAGGTAAGAGATGAGATTTTGAAAAGCATTGCGGCTAATCAAAAGGCTTTCGTCGATTGGCAAAAGGTAAGTGATGAAAAACAACAAATGCTTGAAGAGAAAAACTACAAATTGAGGGTCTTAGAGGAAGAAACAAAAATCATGACAATGAATTTGGAGGCTATGACCCCAATGTCAAAGAGGTACTTCACGAAAAGAAAAGCAGAAATCCTTAAGCAATTAGATGACAATGAAGAAGAAGATGGCGATGCAAGCTTCACAAATTGTTATCGTCCGCGCCCACTTGATTTTAGTAATTAGTTTAGTTTGTCTTAGTAATAAGTTTATGTTGAACTTGTCATTATGTAATTTGAATTTTTAAAAATAAAAACGTATTTATTTATTTATATAAAACTCAAACATATTACATTAAAACATAATAAGGTTTCACTAAAGACAAACACACAAAATTAGAAGACAAACACACTAAAGGCAAATACTCAAAAGGCAAACACACAAAATTAAAATAAGTTATTTAGAGTGGTTCACCGGTTGCAATAAACCAGTTGTGCTTCACTAAGTCTTTTTGAAGCTCTCCATGGAGATAAACTGATTGAAGATCGACGAGACGGCGCTAAACTGTTGTTGATGTTGATCTCTTCCAACTGGCTCAAAAAGAATTCGATTACCTCGTCCATCAATTGGCTCATCATAAATTGTGAAAGCACTTATTGTGTTTTGTAGATATTCTTCTTCGTTCTCCTCAAAGTCGGCTTTCACAAATTTTTTCTCAACAATCATGTTATGCATTATGATGCAAGCCAACATGACCATTTTCAATGTCGATGTATAATGACACATAGTTGCATGACGAATAATTGTCCAACGAAATTGCAAGATGCCAAAACACATCTCCACATCTTTGTGATATGCCTCTTGTTTCTTTGCGAGCAGTTTCTCTTGTAGATTTTGGGGATTGGAAATTATTTTGACAAATGAGGAGTACCTTAGATATATTCAATTAGCTAGATAATAAGTGTTGTGGTACGTCATACCGTTGACTTTATGAATGTAGTTACTGCATATCTTTATGGAGATATTAATTCAGAGATATAAATGAGAGTGTCAGATGACATTGCTATACATAAATCAAGTAACTCTAAACCACGGAGTGCTCATGTAATAAGATTGAGACGTTCACTATATGGATTGGAACAATCCGGTAGGATGTGGTATACACATCTTAGTTTCTACTTGATTGGGAAAAGATACAAGAATGATGACTTTTGCCCTTGCGTGTTCATTAAAAGAACAAGTTCGGGATTTTCTATAATAGTTGTTTATGTAGATGATATGAACATTATCAGCACTCTTAATGAGATCAATGAGACAATTGACTACTTGAAATCTGAATTTGAGATGAAAGACTTTGGTAGGACTCGATTTTGTCTTGGATTAGAGTTGGAACATCGAGTTAGTGGAATTCTTATTCACCGGTCTGCTTATGTCAAAAAAATGCTCAGGCGATTTAATATGGACAAAGCACACTATGTTAGCACGTCAATGGTTGTTTGCATTTTGGACATCAAGAAGGATCTATTTCGTCCGGTAGATGACGATGAGGAGATATTGGGAGCTGAAATTCTATATCTTAGTACTATTGGAGCTTTGTTGTATCTAGCTTAGTGCACACGTCCAAATATTGTCTTCTCAGTGAACTTGTTAGATAGATTTAGCTCTGCGCCTACGCAACGACATTGAAATGACGTAAAATAAATCTTCAGGTACTTGAAGGGTTCCATTGACTTGGGTTTATTCTTCCCTTACAAAGATCATAGAGAGAAACTTGAAAGTCCCGAAAAGGGGATGGTTGAATAGCAACATGCAAAACCCGGAGCATTTGATCCATCGAAGGAAGCTCACGAGTTGGACTAGAGTCATGCCTTTGATCCATCGAAGGAGTTGTTCTTTGATCTATCGAAGGTTAAACCTGCTGCGAGCAATTTTACTATTGTCCCCTATTCTGAAACATTAGTTGATGTGTTGGTTGGATTTGCTGATGCAAAGTACCTCTCTGACCCACACAAACGTCGCTCACTGACTGGTTATGTTTTCACTATGGGAAACACGACAATTTCTTGAAGATGTTTTAAGCAAACCCTTGTTGCTACTTCCTCGAATCATTCATAAATCATTGTTTTGCATAAAACGGTTAGAGAATGTGTCTGGCTTAGGTCAGTCATTCATCATATTCGAGGGTCTAGTGGATTACCATCTACTACAACAGCTCTCACTTACATCTTTAAAGATAATGCGGCATTCATTGACTAGATGAAGTTGTGTTACATTAAGGGTGACAATACAAAGCATATATCACCAAAATTCTTCTTCAATCAGCAACAACAACAATTTTTGAATATGTATGTGAACCAGGTGGGTTCGGTGGATAATGTTGCGGACTTGTTTACCAAGTCACTACCTAAATCTACATTTGTGAAATGTGTGAGACGCATTGGTATGCACAGGTTGTCTGAACTCTATGACTAAGTTTACAGTCAGTTGGAGTTACATTTTTGTAGACATCAGAGAGAGTCTACGCCACATGTAGTAGCGTTTGTAGTTGATGTGTTGTACTATTTTTCCCTTAGACCAAGCTCTTGTTTTAGCCATGTGATTTTTGTTTGCTTGGCAAAGTTTTTAGTGAGACAACAAGTTATGCATCATTCATTAGATCATCGACACAAGGGAAAGTGTTTAAGGAGGTTTATTCTCTGTAACTTCCGGTGTGTGTCTTGTCCTAATTAGATACGATTTAGTATAGGTAGAGATACAGAGAATCCCTGTTATATTGGGACATTTATTGTAACAGATTGTATCAGCCTGTATATAAGACATTCTATCAATGAAAGAATTATAATTTTCAGTCTATCAATTATTCTCCTTCAACATATCAATAATTTAGACGATAATGTCACGTGGCCGTGACACGTGTCACGTTATGACTGGTCGGAAATCTTATCAGAAATTTCGATCAATAATTTAGACAATAATGACACATTTCTAGTTATTGGATGAAAATATTACCAAAAAATAAAAAATAAAAATTTATAATTAATAAATAGTAATAGGAAGTCCTGTTTTTTTGTACTACTGCAAGAAAAACCTGAATGGAACCTCTTATTCGATAAATAATGACTGCAATTCATCAAACAAGAATACCTAAACGAGTGTGGATGTTCTTAACTTAGGGCATCTCCAATGGGAGGTGCTAAATCCTATTTATCTATCTATGGGTTGCGATGGACCTCTCCAATGGTAGATTTGAAGAGATCTAAATTCTATATATTTAGGTTAGGGTGTTATATGAAGTCCTAAAATAGAACTTCTCTTAGGACACGATCTAAAATTTGTGGTGGGGCAGCTAAGCAGAAACCAGCCGGAGGAGAGAGAGATGGAGCGGTTGTGACGCGCTTAAGTGGCAAGAGAATATTGAAATCCCCCGAGACGACAAAGTGAAGGGAGGGTGATGACGCACGAGACATGAACGGAAGTGAGCAAAGGTTTTCAGTGGTGGGCCTTTACCTTACGTGATCATGATTGATTCATTGCTCTCCCAATTCCCAGCCACACACTCTATTAATTGGACGGCTGATCAATGTTTAACCACCTTCAAAGTTACCCTATAATGAACTCAAAATGCTTGTCAATGCAGTACAATAGTATAGGGGCCAATCCACATGGAAAGATGAAACTCAATACTCTAAACTACAAACAGACGCGAAAGTCAGAAATCTGACAGACTCGACTACTGACACTAACTTAATTAATTAAAATACCTAGACTCAACCTAAAATCACAAAATTAATACTGGACACTAAAAACACAGTGGCGGACTACCACACAAATTTTCAAAACAATCGAAGTTGGTTTGGTTGTTGAATAAATTTCTGCAAAACAGATTACGAAACTGAAACAGTAAAGTAACAATCAATGATAAAAATGGTTAAGGGGGAGTGCAATCCACCACTGTCACATCATCTAGACCACAAATGCAGAATTAAAATCATGTTAATGTCATGAATGAAAGTTCCCAGGAAGATTCAAAGATATGAACACAACCTATTAACCGATCCTTACGTTTACAACATTGAAGGTTTGCTTATCAATATTGTATATCCCTTAAAGAACCCGAAGTCAAAGACCCGAATTAACCAAGAGAAAAGCATTCAGATTTAGAAAGGGTTTGAGAATCTACAAGGCTTTACAAGTACACTTCAGTTGTGTCTTGCTAGACCTAGGGTTTCTTATACCAAGCATGTATGGGCTCTACAATTGAAACTTGAGGAAGGTAATGTTCACCAACAACCATCAAATTTCTTAGAATTAGATTCCTAAATATGCATACTAAGCGTGCACTCAAAGCATACATAATCAAGAATCATCACTGTATAAATAACAAAGAAATCTCATTCAAATAACAAAAACAATCTTCAATTAACAAGCATGAATAGTCTAGAAAACATGAACGAGGCTTCAAAACAGCCCCTTAACAATAGAGTTTAGTTCTTCATGGTAGTCATAAGAATATGAGAGAAAAGATAAAAATTACAGTCCGGAATCTCTTCCTCCTCCCACGTTCTCTTGCTAGCTATATATATATATATATATATATATATACAGTCTGTTTCAAATACGGACGTCCGTACGGTGAACAGTACATACGGACGTCCCTTTTCCGGCCACTTCCCGGCCGAATTTGGGTAAACTTCCTTCTAGAAATATGTACATACACCTGTGAGGATCATTTTTCTAGAAGAAACTTTTGGCTAATTCGATCTCTAAGGCCCTCAAAATCGCGTTTCAAAAAAACTGTACATAAACCGGTACGATTTATGTCCAGTTTTTTTGAAACGCGATTTTGAGGGCCTTAGAGATCGAATTAGCCAAAAGTTTCTTCTAGACAAATGATCTACACAGGTGTATGTACATATGTTTAGAAGGAAGTTTACCCAAATTCGGCCGGGAAGCGGCCGGAAAAGGCAAATCCGCACGGTGAACAGTGAATACGGACGTCCGTATTTGAAACAGACCGTATATATATATATATATATATATATATATATACACGGTGAGTTTCAGGTGCGGACGTCCGCACCTTCGCTCACCGTACGGATTCTGGCTTTTCGCCGGCGTCCGGTCACCGAATTCGATCTCCACCGTTCAGATTATAGGTATGCATGTGTAGATTAACCCTGTCAAATTTCATCCAATTCGGTGATCGTTTGATACCTCAAAATCGTGATTTACCAACCGGAATCCGAACGGTTCCGGTTTACTGATTTCTGTCCGTTCGTGTAAATCGAGATTTTGAGGTATCAAACGATCACCGAATTGGATGAAATTTTACAGGGTTAATCTACACATGCATACCTATAATCTGAACGGTGGAGATCGGATTTGGTGACCGGACGCCGGCGAAAAGCCGGAATCCGTACGGGTGCGGACGGTGCGGACGTCCGCACCTGAAACGGACTGTATATATATATATATGTTCCAATCTAGCTAGGTTAATTAACCTAGCTAGAAACCCACGTGCAAGGCACCAACTTCAGCCCATCTCTCCTTAATCTCCCAATTGTAAATGGACTCTACTTCTTCTTCTTCCAAGCAGCTCGCCAACTACCAAGTCAACTCCACTAGCAAAGTCAAGATCAATTATCCTAGATGTGAGTCACGTGCCAAGCTAAGCTTCCTGCTTTTAATCTCTCTCGCGAAGCTCGCCAAGCTGCTCTTTGCCAAGGTTACGTGGGCAATTAATATTCTTCTCAAATTGGGATTCTTTCACCTCGTAAGTCTTCTTCTTCCACAATAACTCCCAGAATATATTATTTTAACCTCATTTTTTTCATTAATCTCCTAAATACCTAATTACAAATAAACTTAATTAATTCACTCGATTAATAACAATAAACTAACTATAGGCAACAAATTAAATACCGAATATACGCATAAATATGCGACTATCAAAATACTCCACACTTAGACATTGCTAGTCCTTAAGCAAAACACTAAACTAAAACTCTAAAACAACTCAAAGACTCTATGACAACGACTCTAATGCCCTCAACAAATTGTCTCAGTAATCTTCCAAAAACTGCAACACCAAGTTTCAAATGTACCAACAAGTTACCAAAGATCACTCCAACATATAACACACATGCAACAAGTAGGACAAACACATAATCATGGTGAAAAAGCTTAAGCATGAACAAACAAATCAAGATTCAAGCTCACAAAGATATGCTCTCAAAGTGTTTCACTCATATGTGTTTAAGGTTAATGCTCAATCCAATTACTTGCCAAATGGACCGAACCATATGCTTACTCTTGCAACTAATCTCCACAGATCAAAGGCTGTCATCTTGAAGATCAAAAGAGCTTCATCGATTATAAAGGGTCTAGGCTTACAAGGTTTAAGAAATAAAAGGATATAGAATTCAAAAACAAATCCTAGAACCTAGTAGAGCACTGAATAAGAGACTTTTCTCAGATCTTGCAACCATGAAACTTTTTTTTTCAACATAGTTTGATACCCCACACTTGTTTCTTTGCATCACCTTTCGACATTGTCGCCGTCTTCACATACCTGTCTCATGTATAGCTCTACCAAGTCCTAGAACAAGGATAAAGATATAACTATTCTAAGGTTTGAGGTCAGAGATATGTGGGTGATGACAAAAACTTTAAACATGTAGGTTCAAAGTGTTTAACTAAGGGGTGCACATCTTGTGTACACAAAATCGGAACACAGGCTTATATGGCTTTGGTGGTGTCCCCTAAATGTCTTTATCACTTCTTCAATCAGAACAAGTATTGAGAATAAGTTTCGAAAAGTACAAGAGCAAGTTCTAGTAAACTCTAGGGTCCATTAACTTAATCTGTGGCAAGCAATCAACACTCAATCAAAGAAAGCATGTTTTTCTCATCAAGGCTCAAAAGCTCACGGTTAAATGAATCTCAATAAAATCTATGCATGCTCAAAAATCAAAACCATGTTAACTTGTTTCTATATCCACAACATATCCGTATATGTAGCATATATCAAAATCATCCAAAGAAACTTGATAAATATAACAAACTCTTAGTCACAATAATGGAAGAAAAAAAAATACATCATTGACTTGTTAAGGGAACCTAAGACTCTTAGCAAGAGACTTTTTTTGTATTTTTCTTGACACAATTTACTTTTGTATTTGGTTTTATAAATAAGACACTAAAACATATAAGAAAAACTCAAAAATACCAAATTTTTGCAAGGAAACCCTTCCACGACGAAGTAGTCGTCAGAAAAGACTCCCTCAGGCTCGCCAGAATCCCAATACTGCGCAACCCACTCACCAGATTTTTACAGAATTAATAACACATTGGAATGATGTGAAATTTTAATATCATAAACTAGACATATGTAAAACCATTCTCTCAAAATTTCAGAAATTTACAAGACCTCTAGCTATGTCAAATAAATGACACGAAACAGCATACTGCACAGAACCGAAATAACGAAAAATTTATACTTAGACGCGAAGGATATGATATAAACCCCACCCTACACTTGAAATTTACATTTTCCTCAATGTAAGACGAAACTAAAACATTCAATACAGCGAACAAGCATGGAATAAGACACATAGCACATCACAAATCACACTAACATGGAGAAAAAAAATGAGAAGGGATAAGAATTCAAATCTGGCAACCAACCTTCTCCATCCACATGGGTTGCCTCCCAAGTAGCGCTAAGTTTAACGTCTTCAGCCAGACGGTACCAAGTATCACTCTTTATCTTGTGGCACATCCTCAATAGGTACCTGCTCAACGGTGTGCTCCATCATCAACTCATAAAACGGCTTCAGTTGATGTCTATTGACTTTGAAAACTTTCCTTGTTTTGTCACTTTTCACAACTACAGCACCACTAGGAAAAACATTAGTGACCACAAATGGACCAATCTATCTAGACTGAAGCTTACCTGAAAACAGTTTCAACCTCGAGTTGAAAACCAAGACCTTTTGTCCTACCACAAAAGTCTTGTTCCTGATATTTTGATCATGAAAAGCCTTAGCTTTATCCTTGTAAATCCTGCTGAACTCATATGCATTGTTCTTGATTTCTGCCAGCTCATTCAGCTGCAATTTCCTGTGAATCTCAGCCTCATCAATATCAAAATTGAACAGTTTGACCGCCCAATAAGCTTTGTGCTCAAGCTCGACCGGCAGATGACAAGCTTTGCCAAAAACAAGCCAATAGGGAGACATCCCTATAGGTGTTTTGTAAGCTGTACGGTAAGCCCACAAAGCTTCATCTAATCGCTGACTCCAATCCTTCCTGGTAGGGCCTACGGTCTTTTCTAAAATCTTCTTGATTTCACGGTTAGACACCTCTACTTGTCCACTGGTCTGAGGATGGTAAGGTGTCGCCACCTTGTGTTGAACATTATATTTCCTCAAGAGCGCAGCAAACGTGCGGTTGCAAAAATGAGAGCCTCCATCGCTAATGATGTACCTAGGTGTGTCAAATCTAGCAAATATGGACTTTAAGAATTTAAGCACAACAGCAGAATCGTTAGTTCGGGTGGCAACTGCCTCCACCCACTTAGACACATAATCAACTGCCAAAAGTATGTACACATTAGAATGCGAAGAAGGGAAAGGACCCATAAAATCAATACCCCAAACATCAAAAATTTCAACCACCAGAATTGGGTGTTGAGGCATTTGATCCCTAGGACCTATGTTACCTGTCATCTGGCATCTTGGGCATGCCTTGTAAAATTCATGAGCATCCTTAAAGATGCTAGGCCAATAAAATCCACATTCCAACACCTTGAGTGCAATTTTCTTTCCCCCGAAATGTCCTCCACCTACATGTGAGTGGCAAAAAGAAAGAATAGAATAAATTTTAGATTCGGGTACGCACATTCGGATGATGGAATTTGGGCAATGCTTCCATAGGTATGGATCATCCCACACATAATATTTGGCCTCCTTCTTCAATTTGTCCTTCTGAGCACGGGTATAGTCAGTAGGTACCAGTTTTAAAACCTGGTAATTGACAATATCCGTATACCATGGCTCAGAATCCTAGATAGCAAATAGTTTCTCATCCGGAAAACTCTCATGCAAAGGGAGTTTATCCTCCTCTCCATTGGACCCATGTGTCAACCGACTCAAATGGTCTGCAACCACATTCTCTGTTCCTTTCTTATCTTTGATTTCCACATCAAACTCCTGAAGGAGTAGCAACCACATAATCAACCTTGGCTTTGCATCCTGCTTTGTCATAAGATATCTCAATGCTGCATGGTCAAAGAAAATAATCACTTTAGTTCCTAACAAGTAAGATCTAAATTTCTCTAAAGCAAAGATAACTGCCAAAAGTTCTTTCTCAGTAGTTGAATAGTTCAACTGAGCATCATTAAGGGTTCTAGAGGCATAATAAATCACATGTGGTAGCCTCTCAACTCGATGCCCCAGCACAACACCTACAGCATATTTCGATGCATCACACATCAATTCGAATGGAAGGTTCCAGTCTGGTGCTTGGATGATTGGGCCGGTGATCAACAGCTCCTTGAGCTTGTTAAACGCTTCAAGACAATCCTCAGAAAAATCAAATGTCACGCTCTTCTGGAGCAAAGCACTAAGAGGTCGGGCTATCTTGGAGAAATCCTTGATAAACATGCGATAAAAACCTGCATGTCCAAGAAAAGAGCTCACCTCTCTCACGGTAGTGGGAGGTGGTAAGGTACGTATAACATCAACCTTAGCCTTGTCAACTTCTATACCTTTTTCAGAAATTACATGTCCCAAAACAATACCTTGTTCAACCATGAAATGGCATTTTTCCCAATTTAATACAAGGTTCTTTTCCACACATCTTTCTAAAACTAGGGACAGATTATTCAAACATTAATCAAAAGAATCACCAAAAACAGAAAAATCATCCATGAATACCTCGATGATCTTCTCCACCATGTCTGAAAAGATGCTCATCATGCATCTCTGAAAAGTAGCTGGTGCATTGCACAACCCAAAAGGCATCCTCCTATAAGCAAACGTGTCAAAGGGACACGTGAAAGTGGTCTTCTCCTAGTCTTCTCTGTCAATGAAAATCTGGTTGTAGCCAGAATAACCATCTAGAAAACAATAATACACATGACCTGCAAGACGTTCCAACATTTGGTCAATAAAAGGAAGAGGAAAATGATCCTTACGGGTTGTGGCATTAAGCCTGCGGTAGTCGATACAGACTCTCCATCCTGTTTGAACCCTCTTAGGCACCAGCAAATCCTCATCATTTTTAATCACTCTGATGCTTGACTTCTTGGGCACCACCTGCACAGGACTCATCCACTTGCTATTAGATATTGCATAAATAATACCTGCATCGAGAAGTTTGATAACCTCATTCTTCACCACATCCATCATAGGTGGGTTGAGTCTTCGTTGTGGTTCTCTTGTTGGCTTTGCTCCATCTTCAAGGAATATCCTATGAGTACACAATGTTGGATCTATTCCTTTAATGTCTGCAATTGTCCAGCCAATAGCTTCTTTGTACTCCCTGAGTACAGTGACTAGCTTCTCTTCCTGTAACACGGTTAGTTTTGAAGATAAAATGATTGGTAAAGTCTCACCAGTTCCAAGGAATGCATACTTCAAATGCTCAGGCAATGGCTTGAGCTCAAGCTTTGGTGTTGTTACAATGGAAGGAAGAAGCGTGTCATTAGTTATAGGAAGGGGAAGAGATTTTGAATTATCTCTCATGTATGGCAATGACTCAAGGGCTGCCACAACATCATCGTACTCTTCACCCATCACTAACTCTTCAACTGAGCTGATTCTCATTGTTTCTTCTTCTTCATCCATGGATCGAACTTGGGTGATCAAATCCTCAAGTTCATCCTACACTTTAGAACATGGGGGAATTTCAGATTTCTTCCCCCCTTCTTCAATTGCTTTCTTCAACGCATCTTCATTCGCGTCCACCGAATGCTGCATAAACTCCTGCATAGAATTATCAAATGTATCAATAGAAAAATAGGAATACAAATCATTATCACTAGGATGCCTCATTGCGTCGAAGATGTTGAAACGGATCTTCTCTTCATCTACTTTCATGGAGAGTGTACCATTGAAACAATCTATCTTGGTCCTAGTTGTCCGTAAGAATGGACGACCAAGTATCAGTGGTAGCTCTGATGGTTGAGGCTCTACCTCCATCTCCAATACGAAGAAATCAGCTGGGAAGATCAACTTACCTACCTGCACTAAAACATCATCCAAAAAACCCCAGGGGTAGCAGTTAGATCGATCAGCTGATTTAATTGTAACACCAGTTTGTTGTAATGCACCAACATTCAAAGTTTTATACATAGAGTAAGGCATTAAATTTATTGATGCACCTAAATCAAGTAAAGCTCCAGTGGAATTAGTGTTACCAATTGTACATGTGACGGTGAATCGTCCAGGATTTCCCATCTTGGGTGGTAGCCTCCTCTGAAGCACAGCTGACACCTTCTCACTCAAGGCTACTGTCTCAGTCCCTGTGAACTTCATCTTCATTGTACAAAGTTCCTTAAGAAACTTTGCATACTTCGGTATTTGCTTAATCGCATCAAGCAACGGAATGTTCACTTCTACCTTCCGGAATGTATCTAGAATCTCTTGCTCCAACTCATCATTCTTCTTGTTTTTCAACCTACCAGCAAAAGGAACACGTAAAGGAATTGAAGGAAAAGGTTCAGAAATTGACTTACCCGATTTTTGAATTGCTGAAATTTTCTGTCCAGGGGCACTTTTCTCTCCATGATCCTGCAGTAGTGGGGGAAATGGTAGCACCTATTCAAGAACCGGTTCATCTTCCTCTAAAGATTTTTTTGTAGGCTTTTCAACCTCTTCAATCACTCTTCCACTCCTCAATGCAATCACATTTGCTTCATGAGTGGTTCTTGGGTTCTTAACCGCATTGCTTGGAAGAGTACCTTGTTCTCTTGTTGACACATGTTGCTGCAAGTTGTTCAGTTGCTTCTCCATAAGCTCGAATGTCTTCCTAGAGTTCTTGTTGTGCATCTCAATCCCCTCTAGCCTAGCCAAAATGGCTGCCATAATAGGATAAGAAGCTAGAGCTGCAACCGACTGTTGTACTTGTTGAAATTTAGGTCTTACCTTGAATCTGGCGGGTGGGTCCAACACATTGTTAGTGTTTCCATAGCTGAAATTAGGATGATTCCTCCACCCCGGATTGTATGTGTTCGAAAATGGATCATTTCTTGATGCACGTTGTTGCACAAAATTCACCTGCTCTTCATCAGGAATAAAAGGACAAGTTTCGTTAGTGTGATCCGGCATAGAGCAAACAAAACATGCCTGAGAAATAGATGATGATGATGTCGTTTGGCTCTTGATGGCAGTAGCAATGGACTCCAACTTCTTCTCCATTTCTTTCATTCTCTTATCCATGTCTGGGTTGGTGGCAACCTTAAATACAGATTGTTGTTTCTTGCTAGCCAATGTTCTCTCTCTTATATAGAAATGCTTGGTGTTCTCAGCCAATTTCTCAATGGTGTCCTGAGGTTGCTGACATGTTTGATACATAAACATACCTCCACACGCAGAATCCGCTCTCGTCTTGTTGGCTGGCTCTAGACCTTCATAAAAGAAAGTCATCCTGTCTTGAATATCGTACCCATGATGTGGGCACTTCCTCAACAGCTCCTTGAAATTACTCCATGCCTCATGAAGCATGTCACCATCTTTTTGTATGAAGCTATTAATCTCCTTCTTCAGCTGCTTAGTCTTCTGGGCCGAGAAATACTCCTTTATGAACGTCACATTCATCTCATCCCAGGACTGTATAGATCTTGGAGCCAAAGAATTGAACCACATCTTCGCTCCCTCCTTCACAGAAAAGGGAAATAAAATTAGTTTCAACACATTAGATTCAACATTTTGTAAGTTTTGTGTTGAAGCTAAAGCTTCAATCGCAGCCAAATGTTGCTAAGGATCCTCTGAAAACACCCCCCCTATAGTGAGGTAGGGTTGAAAGTAATGCAGGAGGCACTGAATATGTCCCAAGAGCCGGCAACACTATTGGTGATGAATTCCCCTGAGCACTAGGTACAAATGAATTCATCAACGTTCTTGGTTGTTCTCCCATTGCTGCTCTTTGTGGTGGCGATTGAGGTACTTCTTCTTCTTAATCCGAACATGTTTCTACCTCAATCCCTGGTTCTAACACTGTGCCACTTGTGTTTCCAACCTCCAGTTCTGCTCGCCTCTTCTGCTTCCGGTTTTGCTTAGCTGAGCGCTCAACCTCTAAATCAAGCAATAAAGGTTCTGTTCTCCTTGACCTTCGAGTATGCATGCACTAAGTACCTGCACACAAGAGACACGTTACACTACAAAATAAATGAAACAAAACAAAACTGAAACAAAAGACACGTAAGAATATAACGACTAGATCTTTCCCCGGTAACGGCGCCAAAATTTGATCGATGTTTAACCACCTTCAAAGTTACCCTATAATGAACTCAAAATGCTTGTCAATGCAGTATAATAGTATAGGGGTCAATCCACAGGGAAAGATAAGACTCAATACTCTAAACTACAAACAGACGCGAAAGTCAGAAATCTGACAGTCTCGACTACTGACACTAACGTAATTAATTAAAATAGCTAGACTCAACCTAAAATCACGAAATTAATACTGGACACTAAAAACACAGTGGCAGACTATCACACAAATTTTTAATGCAATCGGAGTTGGTTTGGTTGTCGAATAAATTTCTGCAAAACAGATTACGAAACTGAAACAGTAAACAAATTAACAGTAAAGTAACAATCAATGATAAAAATGGTTAAGGGGGAGTGCAATCCACCACCGTCACATCATCTAGACCACAAATGCAAAATTAAAATCATGTTAATGTCATGAATGAAAGTTCCCAGGAAGATTCAAAGCTATGAACACAACCTATTACCCGATCCTTATGTTTACAACATTAAAGGTTTGCTTATCAATATTATCTATCCCTCAAAGAACTCGAAGTCAAGGACCCAAATTAACTAAGAGAAAAGCATTAAGATTTAGAAAGGGTTTGAGAATCTACAAGGTTTTACAAGTACACTTTGGTCGTGTCTTGCTAGACCTAGGGTTTCTTATACCAAGCATGTATGGGTTCAATTGAAACTTGAGGAAGGTAATGATCACCAACAACCATCAAATTTCTTAGAATTAGATTCCTAAACATGCATATTAAGTGTGCACTCAAAGCATACATAATCCAGAATCATCATTGTATAAATAACAAAGAAACCTCATTCAAATAACAAAAACAATCTTCAATTAACAAGCATGAATAGTCTAGAAAACATGAACGAGGCTTCAAAATAGCCCCTTAACAATGGAGTTTAGCTCCTCATGGTAGCCATAAGAATATGAGAGAAAAGATAAAAATTACAGTCTGAAATCTCTTCCTCCTCCCACGTTCTCTTGCTAGCTATATAAATATATATATATATATATGTTCCAATCTAGCAACCCACGTGCAAGGCACCAACTTCAGCCCATCTCTCATTAATCTCCCAATTGTAAATGAACTCTACTTCTTCTTCTTGCAAGCAGCTCGCCAACTACCAAGTCAACTCCACTAGTCAAGTCAAGATCAATTATCCTAGATGTGAGTCACGTGCCAAGCTAGGCTTCCTGCTTTTAATCTCTCTCGCGAGGCTCGCCAAGCTGCTCCTTGCCAAGGTCACGTGGGCAATTAATATTCTTCTCAAATTGGGATTTCTTCACCTCGTAAGTTTTCTTCTTCCACAATAACTCCCAGAATATATTATTTTAACCTCATTTTCTTCATTAATCTCCAAAATACCTAATTACAAATAAAAAATTTAATTCACTCGATTATTAACAATAAACTAACTATAGGCAACAAATTAAATACCGAATAAACGCATAAATATGCGACTATCACCAAAATTGATTTCAAAGTGAAATCAACGGCCAGATACAAATTTGTTATAAAATATTTTTTATTATTGATTCTGATTTGACGGTTAATGATATATCTTGAAATTGATCCAACGATCATTATTTAATCCAACGATTTTTTTTAAAATTAATATAATTATTGCTTATCATATACAATAATATTTTATAATGTTTAAATTATTATTAATAACATAAAATAAAGATATCTAAAATATATAAAGTTAAAATTTTAAGATAAAATCTTAACTATTAAAAATGATTAAAGTTCTAAATAAATAATGTCAAATTAAAGTGTTAAAAATAAATTTAGAACTCCATATATACTTTATGCCTTACTCTCAACTCTCCACAGTTCTCTCCAATTCTCTCTAGCGATTTATTCTGCCTCGGAGTGTGGGATTCTAATGCATGCGAGGAAGATTAAACGCGTGCCCTGTTTTGGCACCAGAGTAGGGTTGAGTCATTTTCCCCCTAAGGTGTGCTGCCATTAAAAATTATGGCACTTGCTCTTTAATACATGCTTATGTGTTCTAAGTGGTCCTCAATGGAAGGTATATCATTGACAATTTGCAGCAAAATGCTAAAGACAAATGTGGAAATGACATCCCCACTACCAAAGAAAGCAGATTGTAAATCATAGCTGCAGTGTATACCTGCCAAACCTGTAAAAACTGACCCATGCTTTCCCAAATTGTTATTCACCACAGTAAAAAAGCAAAAGTACACATTGCACATAGCACAGAGCGCCAACTTTTCCAGTAATATCAGTAGCAATGAAAACTTAGAGGCTTCAGATTTCAATCATAAACACCATTGCGATCCTTTCAACAGCTTCTTTTTCCTACTGTTTTGACAATAGCCTCAATACAGCAAATATCTTCTTCTTTTGCATTCAAAACAAAAAGTTTGAAAGGATATGATTATTTTGACCCTTTCACTTTCATTCAGTCATCATCTATATTCCTAATTCCTAAACAAATAAAGAATCTCTGAATATAAAAAATTCCTCATCTTACAACTTGGCGAATTCTGGTTGGGTCAGTTTATCCTGCAAAAGAAAAGTTTCTAATGGTAAGCTCATGAATAAGTTATCATTACTATGAGTTTAACTGTAACCACTTCTGAAAGCAAAGCTTAGTACCTAATAATTGTGCAGAACACAACTCTCGAGGAACTTTGGGATGCCAAAATGCCAAGTGTCTGTTAATTGGGTGACCAAATAATGCAGTGTGCTGACTACTGAAACTGACTCTAACAGCTACCATGCTTTGATAATAAACTGCAGTTACTACTGTACAAGTTTCTGTGGATGTGTATGTAGTTAGGGTCCAAAATTTCAATATTAAAACCTGTATAGAGAGAAAAAGGCTAACATTTAGACAAAGAAAAGAAACCAATACACAACAAAACCGAGAAAAGTTAAAGGGAAAAAGAAGAACCAACCTTTTTCGGTTTGTGGGCTAAGGAATGTCTCCATCAGCCTACATGAGTCCTTCAAAATGATTCCCGCCTGCAAATTGGGACCAAATTCTTAATAAGAACAAAGACAAGCAAGTACCTACACACTAGAGCTCAAGAAAAGGACTATCAAAATCAAGACTTTCAAGTTTACTAGAAGAGGCATCATTTCTCTCAATCCATAGGCATTTTGGGTACATTTCTTCAGGATCAGTCTTTGGTTTGAGGGATCTAACTGAGCCTGACACTGCTGAGGTAAGAACCCTGGTTTCCTGAGGCATTCATACACCTCAAGACAACCAGAATGGTCAAGATCACGAAAAATGAAAGAAGGGTCTTTTGGAGAAGGGAACAATACTTGGTTTGAAGGAAAATAATTAAGCTTACTTTTTTGACCAAAAAAAAATTAAACTTATTCAACGTGAAATGAATAATACTTGGTTTGCAGGAAAATGCAAGTGAAATACAGAGATAACCATCTCATTTTATATGTTTCTGTCAAACATATCATTTACTTCTGGGTATTAACTTTCATAATGACCATGTGTATCATCAAGGATGTAAACTTTAGTCGGTTAGGGTGCAGATATGAGAGAGAGAGAGAGAGAGAGAGAGAGAGAGAGAGAGAGAGAGAGAGAGCATACTTGTATACAGGACCAAGGTGGGTCATCATTGTTCCTTCCTCCTTCAGAAAAAGTTTAGATCAGTATATCCATGTGAATATGGCAGGAGCTCTTCTACTTCAATCCTAGAACTAGAATGACTAGTGCTTTTCTTCAGTTTGTTATGGCTTGACTCAACCTCAGCCCAAAATATGCCATAAACTGGTCTGTGATCTGAGAACCTAGATTCCCCGCGGACATAAGATAACTGTTGGAGACCTTCACCATACCACAATATTCGATCACACCTACATAGACAAAAGTAACTAATTTAGTATGCTAATTTTTGGAATGTAATAGTAACCATAATTTTATATCAAACAATTTAGACATTTACGCAGTTTTCTATACATTTGGCAACTTAGTCTTACCAAGCAGGTGTTCGACGTTTCTCCTTTGGGTGCATATCATCCCCTGCATATCTGTCAGAATTAGTTGAATACTTGTATGTTGGTGGGAAGTAAATCTTCCCCTCTTTCCAGCCCACAAAAGCACGGCCGCGTTTTTGCTCTATCCTTAACTGCACAATGAACGGCTCAGTTTAGGATGAAACATGCGTTATTTAACTAAGAGGACAATGGCAAGGATATTATTAGAGAGAATAATAACAGAAAGATGTGTAGAGGACTTGAAGTCATACCTGATCATTCTCTAACAGGGCCCTCCAGTTTTGCATCTCAACTAATGCCTTAGCACAGCGGTAAGAGAGTGAAATCCGATAGTTTAAATCCCCAAGCCAAATAACTCGACTACATTAGTTATCCCATTATAAGCTAATTAGAATGCCGTCGGACAGTGATAACAATAAAGACTCATGTAAAAAACTGCTGAAATCTTTGTTTGCATTATACATAAGTATATGATCATGTAATCGGTTCAATGAAGACAAGAAATTGATATTATAGGCGCTCAAAACATTGAATCACTTTCAAATCCTTGGTAAATTACTTTCTATATATGAAATCGGATAAATTTTGCATCTGTATATTTTATTTATGCTCAAACTGTAACCATGATAATTAATCAAGTACTGATGAGCAAGACTCTTACTCATGCTCCAGGATTGTTTCCGGGGATTTCAACGCGCTAGAGCCATTTACTTTTGGAAACCTAGTCTTCCTAAGGATCTCCATGACATCAGAATTCCTTCTTAGCTCATCACCCTCCTTCTGTCCTGAGGTTAAATGAGTACAAATAAAGCAGAAGGTGGTATCATGCAGAGACATGCTCACTGAAATGGATCCCTGTAAATCAAGGAGAAAATTGCCATTTCCTCAGTTATTGCAATTAAACAGAATAACAAAGAACATACTATTAAGACAATAAATACCTTATTTCCAAGGTAACCCATTAAACCTCTTCCAACACATGATACTTTCATATTTTTAACATGATCTCTTAGTTCACTTCTGACCCATACTGTAAGAAATATTCCAACCATTTGCTTGCTTGCAACCAAGTTGTAACTTGAATGCCCTGGCATTCTATATCCATTTTCATTTGATGCAGATGCAGCATAGGACATTGGTGAAAATAAAACAGTACTTGGTGAATCGCCTGGTCCGTTATCATCATCAGACGAACCCCACCTAGAATAGTCACTTGGCCGTGAGTAATCACTAGGCCTTGAATAATAGTCACTTGGCCGTGAGTAATCACTAGGCCTTGAATAGTAGTCACTCGGCCCTGAGTAGTCACTAGGCCTTGAATAGTCACTTGGCCTGTGACCCCATCTGAAGTTGGGATCATAGTCACTTGGCCTATGACCAAAGATAACACGATCACAAACACTGTATCTTCGATCAAGTCGGGGTTGTGAAAGTGAAGGATCATTCTCCGTCCTCCAGCTGGGTGTCGCCTGGAATGATCTTCTTTGGAAAAAAGATGAGCTCTTCTGCCTAGTAGATCCCTCAAAATCTGCATGTAATTCGACAATTGGTTGTGGGATGGGAGATGGTGTATAGCAAGCACTACCACCACTAGTACCAGGAAGACTGTTCAATGTCTTTCGTATAAGAGCCAGCCATTTCTTGGCAGGGCCATTGTCTTCTGCCCCCAAAACATTACCAGCGTTTAGTGGAACTATCTCTTGAAATCTGGAAGATGAAATAGAAAGAGATTCATTAAGTAGTTCAAAACGTAGTATGTCGGAAATATGATAAAAATACACAACATAATCATACCCAAGAACATAAATGTCTGCAGGAGGTGCGGCATGAAGCCACTCATCCATATTTAAATTACTTGGTGGAGATCTTCCAGCCACATTCCATGTAGCAACAAAAATGCTAGATCAAAAGAAACAAAATTCGTGAATAGTAGATTCGAAAGAAACACTTTATAAGACCAGTTTTGGTAAGAGAAAAATGTACATATGAGATTTACCTATGGTTCTGCACATCTATAATTCGAGGATGGTCAAGATTCATCTTTCGTCGACGCACCTGCTCAGTGTTCTTACTGAATTTTTCTGTGCATTAAAGTAAAACAAGTAAAAAAAATTGAGAAAATAGACCAAATACACCAAATCTTTGAGATAAGCTGCATATGTGAATGTTAAAGTTCTGATTGGTCATGAAAGAGAATAGTCAAGAAAAAAACCTGTTTTGCTTTTCTTAATCGTGCACGGTTCCCTCTCTGAGAAGCTAGTCCTGTATTCAACCTCAGCTCCTGCAGAAAAAAAAAATGGTTCAATGCATCAAATTTCTAAACTTTGAAACCAAAACAGTCAATAACCTCACAAAACGGGTGTAAATGCTTCCAATAATTTCATACACAAACACAAATTTGACAAGTGTGAAGTAACAGATGCTCGGAGACAATTTGAAACGTAGTAAATCAGAGATTAGATATTGAAATTCTACATCACAATGAACTGTGGAACAAAAGATTCATACAAGTCAAAATGCATAGCTGTCAAATACTTTTGATTTTACTGAAGGATCATGTTGATAATTGAGGGGGAAGAGTGAGCATTTCAGTATTGAAGTTAAGAATCTTACATATTATAATGATTAAATAATCCACAGAAAACAAAAACAAAGATTCTCACCTCCATAAACAACCTCATCTGCTTGAAAGTCTTCAGTTTTGCTCCTGATATTGAACCACTTCCTGACCATTTTCTTTGACCATGAGAGCTTCACCAACCAACAACAACACACAAAAATCAGATAAACATTTCCACAAATCAAAAAAAACACAATCATCAACAAATCCATGAATATGAAAAATATAAAAAAAGAACCTTGCTTTTCTTGGAATTCCCATCTCCCATTGTTTCACAAATCACTTCTTCATACAGCAGCTGCTTTTTGGCCTTGTGGGTATTCCCAGTTCCTCTTGAAAAATCAGTGCTTTCACTCTGATGACCCAGAAAGCTGAGTTCTTTGTGTGGTCTCAGTAATAATCCCAGAACCCATGAAATAGTTAAGCTTGAAATAATGCTGAAGGGAATGAATGAGAGAGCAGAGAGACCAAATGGGTTCTTTATGGAAGTTGTGAGCTGAAAGAAGCAAAAGCCAAGAAGACCATGAAAGAGCAATAAGGACTCGAAAATGGAGAGAGAGGAACAGAGACAACAACGAGCTCTTTAATGCGTGGAAGTGAGACGAGAGATTCTGAAGTAGTAGAACGAGACAATGCAGCAGACAACATAGAGAGAGAGAGAGAGAGAGAGAGAGAGCAAAGTTCTTGGTAACAACAGCAAAGAATCGAATTTGAAGAGTGTAAAAGTGGGAGAGAGAGAGAGAGAGAGAAGGAGGGGGTCTAGTCTTTGGGGGCTTTTGTTTTTCCCATTGTTCAAAAAAACCTCGGCTAATTAATAGACAGCTTAATTTGTTTAGGTTAATCGTTAGAACTCAAAAAAATATATAAAAAAAAGTCAGAAAATTGTGTAAGGTTTAGGATCGACAGAAAACTTGAAAAATATGGACAATATATGTATATAATAATAATAATAATAATAATAATAATAATATGTTTAAACTCCTTTAGATATTCAGCTATGCTCTCCACTTAAATTCTTAAACATTTGGTGCCTGGGTATATTTTTCATCATCTAACTAAAGTTTAGTTTAGTATTGAGGTGAAATTAAATATGGTAAGAAAAATACAGTCAATAAAAATAACATCTTGGCTGTTTTTGATTTATGTGTTAATTGAACCAAAAATTTAGAAAAATACAGATATATAAAATTAACCAAATATGTTGATAGCCTATTATGGTAACATTAAGCTATTTTTTCTTCCAAAACTCAATCCAAACTTGACCTTAGTAGGCATCGCGATGCGAAGAGCTTTACTCGGAGAAATAGAAGGAACAAGAATTACACGTGCAAAATTTGAGAAAAATACCACATAAATAGTCTACTATAGTTGGTATTCAAAAATATGTACGCGGGATTTTAATGAATTTGAAAAAAATTGTATTGAGAAGTAATGTCAAATGAGTTATAGTCTAATAATAAAAACTCACTGGGATCACTTTAGCCATGTGCTTTGATGTTCGAATTTCATTCAATTTAAAAATAAAATAAAAAACTAAGTGAAATAATGCCCAGCCGGTTTGAGAAATTTAACATTTCTTTCTTATTTTCCGAAAATAAAATATAAGGAAATTTAACTATAAAGCTCGAGACAGGCCGAACATGAAGGGGCAACGGTATGTCGTTTTGCTTTAGTGAAGAACGACCCGGTCAGCAGAGGAAAGGCTGTCCACGGTCAGCAAAGTGAAGAATTGAATCGAAGGAAAGCCAGGAAGGGTTGGAGATCTAGGAGGACATACATGATACATCTAGTATACTGCTATATTATAGGGTCATTGTATTCTTATACAAGTAATACAACTAAGAGGTGGATTAGCATTTTGGTGTCTGTAGTCTGGTCTGGTCTGGTCTACCCCCCAAAGTTAAAGCAAGCAGGTAAAGATGGAAAAAGATAAAGGATAATGTGTATCTCCGCTCTGGTGGTAGAGACTGGTGCATGTTGTACTAGTAGTCTATTTGTTTTCTGCTTCTCTCTCTCTCTCTCTTTGTTTTTTTGTATTTTTATTTGTAGCATGTCTTCTTTTTGCTGGCAAAGAATGTTTGGGTTTGAAGGTATAGAGTGTAGTGTGTATTGACAAAATGATGATATGCCTATCTGGGTTTGTTTAGGTTCTTGTAATATTCAACTTCATTCAGTTTTCTGGTTTACATGGGGCCAAATCAAAGTCCTCTCTGCATCTGCATGTAAAATATTGTAACAACCAACACTTTAGCAAAGGATAAAATCTCATGAATCTTCTCAACAACTTCATATTTTGTCTTTTCAAGTGGATAACACCAGCATTTTTGTTGCATTTGAGCTTGAGCATGGTGGATATATTTCTTTTGTATACATATTAGAAAAGCATATATTAAATTATTACATGTGAAGTGACTTGGATGTTGATCAGGGGAATGTGTTGTTAACCAATTATGAGGTCTTCTTAGCTCAATTCAGGGGATTTATGTCTTTGAAAACATAGGCAGCCATCCCAAATTCAAGTGTTGGGGTTCTTTACTTCTTACTTCTTACTTCTTAGTAGTACTTAATTAACCTATACCAAGTCTATACCATGCATCTAAGGTTTTCATGGAGAGCTATCTAGGTAATTTAGCTTGCTAAATTGGATGTGCTTCTTGTTTGATGTGCCTTTCCGCCGTCCACCCCCAAAGGGGTTGCTCTACTACGCTCCTCCGCCTAGTCTTTCTTCTTCTTGAGCCTTCAACCCTTCATGTTTTGAATTACTTTGAACAAAACAAGGAAGTCATTGCCTCTTTAAGCTGGAAGTATCGATTGACTCGAATTAAACATGCAAATACACAGGACTCCATGAGGCCACTAGAGCTCTTGCTAGGCTGGCTAGCTTTGTATTTTGTACTAGTTTGTTCCTAAATCCTCATGATTGCTGGGTCTTGACAATTAAACCATTTGATTAATTAGAGGGGCATTCTTTCATGTGCTTAGAGGGAAAATAATTATTGAGCTAACGGCGGAACACTCCTAGTTGGGGCTACCACAAAGGCTTATACAAATCAAATCACACCCACATAAACATTTCAATTGAAAATTGGTAATAACTTCATTACCATCTTCCACTGATCAGTCACTGACCTTCTCTGGTTCTTATTATGATTCTTATGATGACTAGTCGGTCCCAAATGCATATCCTACATTGGACTTGCATTAATGCGTGGCGCCTTTGATATATATTGACACGTTAGAAGAGTTGAAGTACATAAACATTGACTTTTATTTGATTTTTGTGATTTTTATTTTTTTTACAAAATGTGAGCCAATTCTAAGTTGTGAGAATTCATCAATTGTTTTTTTTGAGTTTCTTGTAGATTTGTAACGGCCGTCGCAAATGGAATGACAACCTTTAGAGGGTCGACTCGTTATTTGTTAAGTATTATGCATGTGGATCCTAAAGCTCTGTCACAAAAACATTAGTAACTAGAGTTCGTACTAGTAATCAAAACGTTGTGCAAAACGGGACAATAACGATAGTTATCTTGCTCAAATTTATTAGATCATTGAAAATAAAAGTATAATAGAAAAATTATCAGTTTACCTACCTATAATTTGCAATTTGCAATTTATCATCAACATTATTTCTTTACCTGACTTTTCGAATTTGATCATTTCATTAACTGTGAGTTGTCATCAACTACAGTTTACTATGTGACTTTTATTTTAATCATTGTATTATCTTGACTTTTGACTTAATTATTTTACTACTTAAACTCGATATTTTTCATCACTTTTCAACCTCCCCTCAATTTTCATATTATGTTTAAAATCGAAGAGTTAGATAGTACAATGATAATTTTTGACAAATTTAGGTTATGAAATGATCAAATTCAAATAATGATGTAGTGAAATGATGTTGATGACAAACCACATGTAGTTAAAATAACATTTCTCAAATAAGATAAAAAAACAAACAAAAAAACCTTACTCTGATGGAATAGGGAGAGTCACAAGTGTCTTCACTTCAGCCACCGCGTCCGCCGCCATTCCTAACTCTGCAACATCAACCACATCATCCTTTTTTTTTTCTTTTTTCTTTTCTTAAAGTGAAAAAGTGGAATAAGGAGCTGGTAAATTACAAAGGAGTCCGCTAGTCAATGACACGATAGAAAGAACACCCCAAAATAACCTACACTATTACAGTTCAATTTGGTACCAAGACACACCTTAACGGTTTAGTGTAGAACAAAGACTAAAGAAATTGGGGACACACACCTTATTTAGCTATGCACTCAAAACTAAATTATAGTCATTCGGCGCTCATCAACTTTTATCTTCACGAGTACCATTGTATCCATTGTTATTTTCTTCGGGGGGCGGACTGATGCTTGAGAATCCCTTCCTGCCTCCATTAGCCACATTGATTGGCGGAGGTGTATCATCACAATCTGACCGCTTCCTTGTTGCCAAACATACTTCGTCTACATGGGAGGCAATACCATCCCCATATGGCGGGCGAGGAACACGTCGTCGATATGATCTTACATAAGTAACCACAACCTTCGAGACGCCCGCCTGACCTAAATGGGCTTTAGCAGGCACCCCCATCGGCCCTGAAAGTTAACTACCAGGAGAACCTGCAAAACAATCGAAGAAGTTAGTGGGCCCCCCTCAAAGAAAAAGTTGCCATGCATGTAGAACATGTATCATGGTAACTCTACCTGAGGCTCTTGCATGCCTACCACGTGGCTATCATGCACAGCCCCAAAAGGCACCAGCTCCTTGGAACCTTCATTTGCCGGTGCAGCTTCCACTGACACTGCAGCCGCCATTCCCCCAGCCTCCAAAGAGGGCTCTGACACTACTGCAACCACCACCGGGGCCTCAAAACCCAACAGGTCAGATGACGGGTCAACCCTCATGGCTTCACCACCACCTGCCATCGCCGTTTCTTCACCTCTCGGGCATGCAAAACCCGGAAACCTATGCTCTCCATGATCAAAATGCCCATACAATTAACAAAAATACTTCAAAGTGAGATGATCAAATCCAACCAATAAGGTACACGATGGGGTAAAATGAAACCATTTCCTTACCACGATCCCTTGACGGAGACGGAGATCCAAGCCGACCACAATTTTATTCCCCCAAATGAAGGAGAAGTTTAGCGTAAGTTTTGAATGATCCGATCGACTTGCCCAACTTCGATCCATCGATGCATCAGGCACATTCTGGACCATCACCTTCACCATCACCTTCGTCGCCAAGACGACTTCCAAGGGAGAGAAGTCGTCAAACTCCTCGACAACCATGGTGTAGTCTTGGTATAACCAATGCCCACGGTTTTTTGCCCCTTGATCGCCGTCAGATCCTTGAATTTGACAAAGAAGCGATTCTGACCTCGGCGTTGGAAAAATCCTCCCCAGATCAATCGGCTTGTGCCACGATCGAACCTTTGCCACTTTGAGCGATTGTTCTTGGACCTCTGGCAAAGCTATCATCTCAAACAAATGCGCAATGGCATAACGACATCCATCATCGGCCTCCACGTCGTCAAAGTCTAGGTCAAAACCCACTGCGGCCAATCAGTTCGCAACATCATCAATGTCCTCTGCCATGGAAGCTGAGATGAACACTAGGAGAAGTAGGAAAGAAACCGAGAAGAGAAGAAGAGGAGAAGCCGAGGCGAGCCAATCAATGTCGCATGCTAGGTTTAGAGAAGTCGAATGAAGGAGTAGGGTTTTTCTCAACTCTCTCAACCTCTCAACTTTTTAACATAAGGCATAAGAAACAAAATTAAAAACTATTTGAAATGAAAAATAAAGTGAATTTTACTCTGTTGAATAGGATGGATGTTACTTCCTATCAAGGTGCATACTTATTTGGATAAAAAGTTTATGAGCACAAACAAAAAATTCATGTTAATTAAAAAAAAGTATAATGAGTGGACTTCCAATTTCTTCATGAAGGTTATCTAATCAGCATTAATCATTCATCTGGATCTTCCTTGATGGAAATGGTTGAGCTTTTGCTTTTTCTGAATTTTAGAATAGCATAGTTTTCATTTTAGCGTGGGTCTTACTTAGAGAATTAATTATTTCAAGCGATAACGAGAACAAAGAGAGTACAACTTGGTGCAAAGAAACTTGTAAAGTGAAGATGGATTGTATGAAAGACTAGGACAGCCATGGGCCATTACTTGTAATTGGATATACATCTAATCTGATAAAAAAGGATACAAGACCTAAAGTAGTGACCATACAATATGCTATACTGTGTGAAATATACTTCATTCATTCAATTGAAAAAGAAAATATATATACTTCATTCTTCTCACTTTAATAGATTGACAATTGACGAAGGATTTCACGAAATGTTTGGTACTAAACAAAAATAAATATAATTTTAGATTCAACAAGAATATGATATATCATGTAAAGAGAAATTTAGATTTCCAATTTAGAGATATTATATTAATAAAAGAAGTGAACATAACAAATGTTTATAAAATACCAGAATAGACTACTGTTAAGCTGATTTAAATAATCTAAATTACCTCACAAACGACTGTTTTAGAATCAGAACACAAAAGTAACCAGAACGAGCCACTCAATCAAGACAAATACCACACTGATCGATAGACCAACTTGAAATAACTTGTTGGACCAAATGAATTCTAGTAAGGCCATGTAACAGCAGTTTTGTTGATTTTATAGCACACCCCATAAGAAAATGAACTCTTGTGATGATTATTGAGTCATATCGCGCGATCGATCGGTGTATGATCTTTGTGGATGGAGAGATATATATAGTTCCCACTAACTCCCACTTTCCCAGCCAGCTAGTCGATGGATTATTCGATTTTTTACGACACATGCAAATGAATTATTCGATTAGAAGCGTAAAGGGTTGTTGAATCATATATATATGTATGATAAAAGAGTACGTCTGCATCCCAGCCATACTTGTACTGTTGTAGAGAAGATATATGGAGGAGCAATGTCGAATTCCATGAAGTGGTGGTATCTAGGGAACACTACGTTCGTGGATTCAACGAATGCATAATAACGGAAGAGAAAAGGAATATGGTATCTCCTGATTGATCACCATAGTCGATCCCACACTCATTGACTCTTAATATGATCAAGATCGGTCGATCAAACCTAGCTTAGCTAGGCTATATCCTTTCCATCTATACATATAGTTCCACTCAACTGATCGAAAGGGACAGACAAGAAGCTTGAGTGATGGATTCCCCCTCATTCCCCATCTCAATTAGCACCGTCCACTGTACGTGCATATGCTTCATAATTCAGAAAATTTATTGATGTATCTAATTCAGATAAGAAGCTAGCAATGAACGTGACATGAACTTGAACACGATATGCCTGCATGTTGTTTGTTAATTAGTTAGTATATATGTCCATGCATGCCTTCCCAATTCCTAATTAAGGAAAGCTCGATATATTTTAATTTTTTCTCATATTTGAGACGTACGTGAACTAATTATACAGCTTATTCCAAATATCGATAAAATTTCTTCTAACGTGAAACGCAAGGTTGAGCCTTTTAATTAACATCAATATCTTTCTCATATTTGAGACGTAATTTGGTAAGTGAATTAATTATACATCTTATTCATAATGTTGATGCAATGCCTTCTAATTAAGGAGAGCTAGAGTTTAATTAACTTCTTTCATTTTTGAGATGTAATTTGACCAACCATACGTCCTATTCATAATGTTGATGTAACATCTTTCAGTGTGAAACACAAGATTGAGCTTTAACACCAACAGCTTAAAATATACGCGTCACATACGTACAATCACAAACTGGCTATATTTTTGTTATCAATAATAAAAGACATCACATGATAAATAGTCACACACACAAAAAAACTTAATTGATTACGTTTTTCACAGAGCTAACATCTGTAAAACATAATGATTGCTAGCTTAGTCTTCTAAAGGACAAATGTCACTACTGGAGGAGAGAATTTGGGCGACGTAGTTACATATTTTCGTCGTTCCAATTTCAATCGAGACGACGTAGATTGCCTGAGATACTAATTACGTCGCTTCAACAAAATGAGGAGACGTATATTGATCTTGGTCGCTTCAATAATATGAGGCGACCACTTTTTACATTCGAAGCGACGAAGATTAGTTTGGTCGCTTCGAAGAAAATCGAGGCGACGTAGATTGCTCAATCTTCGTCGCCTCGTTTTTTTAAATCTGGATCTACTCTTCTTCTTAAAGTCAAACCGTTCATAAAGTTAGAATTTTAGAAAAACAGTTCATTCGTGTTCTGGAGCTGTTCTTGTGCGATTTTGGGAGAAATTTTAGGAAATTGAGAAAGAAGGTTGTTCTTGCCATTGATTTGATTCTTGAGTAAGGTTAGTTTGATTTGTATCTCTTTAACCCTCTTTATGACCATAATATGTTAAATTAGAAGTGAAATTGAAGTTTTGGTGAAATGTTTGAAGTTGAATTGAATTTGGTGTTATGTTGTAGTTTTAGTGTTTGAATCATTGAATTGTGGTAAATCATGTTATGGGTTCATGAATAATGTTTGAAATTTGGTTAAGTTTAGTGAAATTTATTGATGATTAGAAGTGAAAATGAAGGTTATGTGAAATTTTTGAAATTGAATTGAATTTGGTCTTATGTTGTAGTTTTAGTGTTTGAATCATTAAATTGTGATAAATCATGTTATGGGTTCATGATTAATGTTTGAAATTTGGTTAAATTTAGTGAAATTAATTGATGATTAGTGTAGATTAGGTGTATTCGAGCCTTAATTAGTAGTGTTATTAGTGTTAATCATGAAATCGAGCGTATGGTTATATATAATTATGGTGTTTATCAACTTAGAACTCCCGTTTGAGAATCAACAACTCATCTAGTTGATCGAGTTGAGTTGTTGATTCTCGAATTGTCCCATTTTTGGACACTTTAGGTGAACATGACTTTGTTGATCCTTTTGCTATTCATGTGATTTCAGTTTCAGTTTTGGGATATGGTTTCGACAGTGTCTCCTTTCAATGTTCCCCGAGTGCAAATTAGGTTGTTTAGATATGTGTGCACTCGGGGAACTGTAGGGAGATGCTGCCGAAATTTCCCTAAACTGGAGCTGAAACGCATGGGTGCAAGAGCGTTGACAAATGTCGTGTTCCCCTGAAGGGGATAGGACCCAACCCGGAGGCATAAGGCGAAGAAGTATGGGGTTTTGGTGGAATCACAACTGTGGTGTGGTAACTTTGTTCATATTGATTGTTTTTGCTGACAGGAAACATGGACGGACACCCAGACAAAACTTGGATGACCTATCATCATGCTGATCCAAGGTACATCACAGGCATATTCGAGTTTATGAATTTTGCCCGGCGACATAGTAACGGAGCCGATTATCACTTCTGCCTGTGCAAACGTTGTAAGAACGGTCCCTTCAAGGTTACTATGGATGTCATGTATCATCACTTATCACACAGTGGTTTGAGTCCGGATTATACTGTCTGGCACCTTTACGGGGAAGTTTCTGCTGAACCGACAATGCTCAGTCAACGAAGACAGTGGCTTCAAGACAGAGTCGGTCCTTCTAGTGGTGTCGGTCCTTCAGTGAACCCGCAGTTGGAGATTCTACATGATGCATATCCTTATTATCCTGGATACCATGCAGATGCACCCCAACAAATAGTGGAAGATAATTCGGGCATGAACTTCAATGACATGGTAGACGATGATTATGAAAAGTACGATAGATTATTGAAGGAGTCACATACCCCATTATATGAAGGAAGTGAGGAAACTGTTTTGAGTGCCATATTAGATGCAATGGAAATGAAAAATGAAAATGGATGGTCGGACACAAGTGTTGACTCTTTATGTATTTACATTAAGAAACTTCTTCCTAAAGGGCACACATTCCCCTGTTCATACTCGAGAATAAAAAAAATCTTGAGTGATCTTTCACTGGGTTATGAAAGAATTAATGCATGTGAGTTTAACTGTGTGTTGTTCAGGGAGGCGCTTGTAAACGAGAGAATTTGTCCAGTGTCTTTTATCAATAATAAAAGACATCACATGATAAATAGTCACACACAAAAAAAAACTTAATTGATTACGTTTTTCACAGAGCTAACATCTGTAAAACATAATGATTGCTAGCTTAGTCTTCTAAAGGACAAATGTTAAGATCGACTGAGCCCGATAAAATAAGATGCAAGGTAATATCAGGGTCAATAAAACATAAAGAATGGAGATTTGGTGTTGCCTTTTCTTTTGGTATTCCAAACCTTCTTCCGTCCTTGAACGAATTCCATTGGTGAATCTATCAAGTCTAAATTTAATTAAGATTTACGAGGCAGTCAAAGTTTGCAGATCAACTTCATTTTCTTGCAGATTCCTTTATCACTTTTGTTTTATGGCTTTGAGACCCATGCATATATCCTTGTGCTATTCTTCTCTTCGACTACTTCCTTTCTTTTTCTTTCCTGAGATCTTGTATCCGTTTTAAGGTCGACATGGTTTGTTCTTTGTTTTCAAAATGTGACAGATCTTTTCTCACATGTCATTTTCTTTAATTGCCATCTTTAGATCTCTCTCTCTTTCTCTCCAAGATGATCCAGCAATAACGTACGTACATGCATGAACAAAGTTCGATCTGTACGTATTGATATGTACCCCGTGCATGCATGTCTTATACGTAAGTTAGATAGTAGATACAGACCTCACTGTTTTACTAGATATATTGATATATAATTGTTCTCTCTATATTTGGGTGTCATTGTCCTCTAGCGTGCATATAATTACGTCTCACAATTATTAAAGCAACGAAGATATATCAACATTATTTCTCGTGAAGTCACAAAAAGCTAGATATTTTACTAGATCATCGATGATCCCATATGATAATGTTATATCATTGAGCAAACGTATAGGGAGTATTGAAATGATAGAATATGAAACCTTTTACCTCGGTTTTTTACTTTTATCTTCTTTTACATCAACCAAGGCCTTGAACCAGAAAAAAAGAAGATCTTTTTGTAATTTATTTATAATTACGTACATATACATATATAGTACCCATGCATAAATATATATATATATAGCTAGTTACTCTATGAATAATTAGATAATGAGTATCTCTCATGCATGCATCTCTTTCCTAGCTTCTTTCGAGTTGGTTCTTTTTGTACGTAGTCGATCTTCTTTTGGATTTTACGAAGAAAATTTCTTTTGTTTCTTTTGAACATTCCCAGATTCATTCGATCATCATATATGTGATATATATCGATCTGTCGCCTTATTGGTAAGTATATGTACCTTTCATGGGAGTGATCAATGATGCCAAAAACTAGCTAGGTCATGGTCCAGACTCAAAATAGCCTGTTATAAAGTTTAATTAGGACCACAATTTTATTAAGTTTGATGAACATATTGAAATCTTTTGACCTAATTTGCTACCCCAGGAACACTACGTATAGAGCAATGAAGTTATTGATAAGTGTTGATCGAATTGCTCCACTTACAGTTAGTGTAGTTAGTGTGACTGTGTGAGACTGGGACAATTTCTACTAATACCACTACAAACGAGTAATTATGATAAAACTCTTGGTACGTTAGGCCTGACGCGATATATGTCAAGTCATTATAATTCATATAGTGCATGCCATTAGTCATGAATAATAATAGTTTAGGACTTTAATTAAGCTCTGCTGCTGCGCATATTTATGCTTCTTTGAGCAGGAGCTACTTTATAAGCTCTATCTATAGCTAGTGATATTTGGATTACAGAGCTCATTTCCTCTATCTACTGTTAATCATGAGATATTGAGATTGTACATACACACTGTGGCGTTTTTTATATGTAGCCATTTAATTTGTATAATAGGATAATACATAAGCATATATAACTTGAACAAGAATATTGTGGATTCAAATTTTCTCGCTTTTATGTTGTTGCATGATGATGACCAACATTCATCAGCCAAGCTAATTGTCACCCTAGCTGAATGATGTTATTGATTGACATAAATTAAATGTTGGAATATTTGAGATGACTGATGAGATAGCTATATGGTTCGATTAGTTAGGAAACTAAGAAGGTAGATAATAAGCAGCCACCCCTTTCCATCAACTAGCTACGTACATTGACATCTGTGGCACTCATCTCTTCTCCAATACTAGTTCTTCTCCATCTTCCAGCCCTCCTCTCAGTCCCAGCCGACTGCAGCTTCATATATTATATATTTTCTATATATTTCGATTTGTGAGGTTCTGACCATTTGAATTGTCCTGTCAATCCATGTATCAAGTTCCCTACAAACAAAGAGCATTCAATACAGCCTATAGGACCAGCAACTATACTTAGATCGATATGGAAAATGGTGGTCTTACGTTACAGTTAGGTCATGAAAGCTATGTAAATTAAGGGCACTCGAACGATGATGATGATGAAGAACTAGAGAAGATAGAGGAATGCAACTATATAGGGTAGTTCTGATTCGATTCCAACTACGGCCTTACTTACATTCCTGATGGTGCATGCATAACAACGACGAAGTTCCACGTACACTAAGCTATGTGGAACAAGCTAGGGAGCATTAGAATGGCCCTGTAATTGGGACAATACAAGACTTGAAAATAGACTAGAGTAGAGGTTTCCCAACACACATAGGACGCCAATAAACACATGTATCGAGCAACTATATATTTGTCTATCATCAATGAATTAAGCAACGACTAATTTTACAATAAACCGAACATAAATATGTAAAAGAGTAATCTACGGTTTAGTTTATCTCATACACTATTCATTTAAGCCCAACACGATTGAAATTGCTATAAATGTTACACACATGTATGTGTGTTGCACGTACATTATAGGGGCAGTACGTTGTTAAGCAACCCGGACAATGAGAGATCAAGCATAAGAGATCGAAAAGCAATACAACCCCTAAACCCAATACAAAGTTTTCATTTTTATTTTTTGTTTTGTAGATTTATTGCTCCATTTTATGACTGATAGTCGCATATTTATACCTCTATTCGGTGTTTAATTTATTCTTTATACTTAGTTTATTGTTATATATTTGAGTATTTATTTAATATTTATTGTTTTATAGGTTTTGTGAAGGAATAAAGAAAAATAAAATAAAAGAGAGATTCCTATCTCAATATGGATTCAAGAATGAGTTTTGTGCAATTAAAAAAGTCTATTCTAAGGATAACTTGAGGAGATCAATTGAGAGAACTTTATAAACCAATTTTAGGTTTTTAGAAAGGTTAATCAGGATTTTAAAGAGAAAAACTCAAGCAAAGGAAGAAGCATCCGCAAATGAGCCAAAGTGCCATGCCCGAGCTTTAATCCATCGAAACTGGACAACAATTTTTGTTCTTCATCCCATCTCGATTTGTAGCCTCTATGCTTTGTTTTGATTAATTCATTATGACTTTTAGTAGCTAAATATCTCGTCAAGAGGTTGCTTGAAGCCTCGTACATGAAGTCTTTCTAATTCTTACACTTTAATCTAGTTTTGCATATTTAATTCGAATGAGGTTTCTTTCTCCATGTGACTCACTGTATGAATTATTGTATGTTTGATTTAATTTGGTGCACAACTTAGTATGCATGCTAGGATTCTATTGTCATGAGATACAGACGACTGAAGATATTTTCTTTCACTGGATTCTCTATAGTGATACATTGATTTTGTCGGGTGATTGAAACCCTAAGTCTAGCAAGACACGCCCATAATGTACCTGTGAACCCTTGTAGATTCTCAAACCTTTTATAGAACTTATGCTTTCTTCTTTGTAAACCTTGGGGTCCATGAAAATGAATTCAATAGAAGGATAAATATGGGGGAAGTCCATGACAAACTCACATAGTCATAATGATAAGGTAATAAGATGTGTTGTGTCTATCGGCCTTCCTGAGAACTTTCATTCATTAGATATGTGCATTAGATTAAGTATGTGTTAGATATATGGAATGACGGTGGTGGATTGCATTGGTCTTAACTCATTCATCATATAGTAAATCACTATGTATTCATTAGCATATTTACTTTCAGCATTTATTTTTTGCATTAGTTGTAGATTAGCCGATTTATTTCGGTACCCAAATCAATTTCGAATACCCTAAAAATTTGTGTGGCAGACCACCACTGTGTCTATATTATTGTGTCCAAATTTCGTGTCATTTTAGTCTGTCTAGAGTAGAGTCGTAGTGTTATGAGTGTACTGTAGTTGAGTCTGTCAATATTGTAGTCTAGTATTAGGATTTAGTTTCACAAATTCATTGTGTTCGATAACCCCTATTTATCATACTACATTGATATATCAAAATTGAGAATATGATATCTTTGAGAGGTGGCTCTCCACATGATTTATAATCAAATATTATAAAAAGGAGTCGGTTCCATTCTGAACGAAATATTCAAAAATGAATAGTTTCTTTTGGTATATAAAATTTAGTTCGAATTAAGCTAGGAGTTCCATTTCCCCCCATGAAACATTAGGTTGTGAGTATTTGAATCAATATGAGTTATGACTTATGAACATATGATCTAGCCATCTAGGTCATACAACTTTCAGATTCTTTTGGAAATACTATGATATTTGGGTCATTATAAATTTGAGCCCACCTAAACATTGGGCCTTTTTCGCGGGTAAGAGCTAAGCCCAATATTAAAACTTAGACTCGAGCTCCGAGCTTCCCAGAGCTTCAAGTGAAATTGGCGAGTCGTGAAGTATAAACAGACAGAGAGAGATAGAGTTTAGTATTTGAATTGTTAGTGGTAGTGATTTAACAGCCAAGCATTAAAAGTTTCTACTTTTAGGACTCAAAAATTGAAACTTTATGGAAACCCAATAGAATGAGTCTTTGAGTGTTTCAGAAAATGAGAAACAAACCTTTTTTTTCAATCCCAAAACCAATACCCAATAGCTTGATTCTTCATTATTGATTATCCTTGCTTACAAATTATTACAAAGTTTCTTGCTTTGTTTGTTTAATTTTGTCATTCAATCCAAAAAACAATTGCGGCAAACTTGATTTTTCGCCGGAGAGTTTCATCTTCCGGCGTATCTCGCACTCTCCAAGGTTCGTTCTTCAGACCCAAGTCATATTTTTATATGTATTTATTTATTTGTTTGTTGGTTTTGTAGTGTAAATGGTAGAGATTGTTTCTTTTGGTTTCAAAATGGTGTAAAGTTTTCATCTTTGAGGTTGTTTAAGTTGAAACCAGTTTGGAACATTTGGTTATTAATGGGCATTACTGAGCATAACTTATTGATATTCTACATTGAAATTTTAATTGACAATGCATATTGTGTGTGAACTGAGAAATAGAATCATGTTTGGAGTTGATGTTACATTGTTATTGGTTCTTGGGATTTTACAATTTCCGGAGAAGGTTCATGTTTGAATGCATTGTTGTTTGATTGTTGCATTTGCACAGGTCTAGCAGGTGATATGGAGCGGTCTTGTCTGCACTTAAAATTGAAGGTGGGAGCTTTGGTGAATTTTTCGGATAAGACGAGGCAATACAGCAGCTCCAGTGGCACCAAGAGCGTCGATTATTTAGACCTAACGTAAGAAATCTGTTTCTGAGAGCTATCTACTCGTGTTTCCTGAATATGAGCTAAGTAAGATTGGTTGTCAAGATAGAACAAGTAATCTACTAGTGTGTTGCACAGCGGTCTAAATGAGAGTGCCTTGTACGATGTTTTTTTTGAACTTTTGTTTCTGTTCTTCAGTATTTGGTACATTATTGGATTTGATATGGTGTGCCACATCTCTCCGTATCTTGAAATTTTGAACTCATTACATAAATAAATGGAACCATGAAGTTCATCAACATGCTAGTGGTATAGGACTTGAAATCCAAGTAAATCAATTTCCTTTCCGTATTTTATAGTTGCATTGCTGTAAATGTTACTAGCACCCATTTGGTTTGTCCTCTTATTGCAAATGGTCAATTTTCAGTTCTCATACATGGTATCCAAAAGCTCGTAGAAAAGCTCAAAAGGTTATCTTGTACATGGGTCCCACTAATGGTGGTAAAACATACAATGCTTTAAAGCGACTCTAATCAGGTCCATCTGGTAGGTTGTGAGTTATAACCTTTAGTGGTTTTTGGTTATTCTCTTCTAAGGTATTTGATTGGTTAAGATCCTTTTTCTGCAGGCATATATTGTGGTCCTTTGAGATTGTTAGCCTGGGAGGTAGCGAAACAGTTGAACAAGGCAAAAGTTCCCTGTGATTTACTTACAGGACAAGAAAGAGATGAAGTTGATGGGGCAAAACACAGGGCTGTGACAGTTGAGATGGCTGATGAAATTCAGGCAGGTCAATGATTTATTTCGTGATTGGCTACCTTAAGTATCAATTTACCATGTTTTAGAAATCTTACAAGGATCATGTTGTGTTGTTTATATTTTGATTTTTGAGCACGGTGAACAAAGAAGGTATATGAACTAGTGCAGATTCTGAGCAAAAGGTTTTGATACCCGTTTCTGGATGAATCGAGCAATCCGTTTCAGTGTTATGGTCCAGCTGTAAAAAAAAGACTTTCCTTTCAAATTAAAGAACTACTTGATTCAGAACTTCATTTTTTTCTTTTCATTTCTAGTTCAGCACTACAATTCTATTATCACGTGACAATTCTGATATTGTTGTTCTAAACATTGTTTAAATTATGTATGCAGATTACTAATTTTGTTTTCCATTTTCTTTTTGGTCAGATGCTGGGATGCAGGAATAGGGGTTTTTCTTTCACACTGCTATATTAGGAATTTCTGCTGATGAACTTCACCTTTGTGGGGATGCAGTGGTCATCCCTCTTATTCAGAAAATGCTAAAAGTGACCATTGATGAAGTTGGGGTAATAAGGAGATTTTTGAAATTGAAATCTTGTCAATATTGTTTTTTTTTTTTTTTTTTTTTTCAGTTTGTGTAAGAAGGAGCTAAACGTTTTGTCTTGGCATGTTTTTTCTTTCTTTCTATATAGTCAAAGTTCTTTATTGAAATTTTGAGAACCATCATGTTTTGACATTTGAATGATAATGTCTCCCACCACTTTAAAATTTTCAGTAAACCATAACATGATGATTGATGAGGTTATCTATCTAGTCATTAACATTAATGTTCTTTAATTGATTATCGGTTGTTAATAGCTATACTGAGTTTTTCTCTCTGTCAATCTGCTCTCTATCCATCACAAATTATTCTTGTTTGGGTTTTGATCAGGCACCATACTATGAGAGACTTTCACCTCTTGTTCCAGCGAGGAGTCCGCTTGGTTCCTTTTCTAATATAAGGACGGGCGACTGCATTGTTACTTTTTCACGACGTGAAATATATAGTCTAAAGGTAGTAATTACAACCTTTGCTATTGTTTTTGGTAGACCTTCGAAAATACAATCCCGTTGTGTATACATTCTTTTGATGTTTAATTATCATATTTTATTCTCTTCTCTCAATTGTTATGTGTATTGTATTCTTTCTGAACTAGTCTACATGTATCTATATAATCTACTGTATTGCTAGAAACAAATTGAAAGCAATGGAAAGCATCTCTGTTCTGTTGTTTATGGGTCACTTCCACCAGAGACTCGGACAAGACAGGTATGTGTTCCTTTTTCTGACCTAAAATTTCTATTTTCCTTGCTGCAAGTAGTCAGCCCTGGGCCTTTCTTTCAGAGAGATGCCTCATGCTACAATTTTCTAAATGGAAAGAATTACCAACTCAGATTTCAATATTGGATGTTTATGCTATTAGTTTTTTTCTTCTTCTTATAATTCCAACTCTCTGACTATCAAATTTGTTTATGAAGTTTGGCTGAGTTGATACACACATTTAGTATTTCAGGCAACAAAGTTCAATGATGCAAGCAGTGAGTTGGATGTTCTAGTAGCAAGTGATGCCATTGGGATGGGTCTTAATCTGAACATTTCACGGATCATCTTTTCAACAACGAAAAAGTTTGATGGTGTAGAGAACCGGGATCTCTCTATACCGGAGATCAAACAAATTGCAGGTTCTTAAATGTACTTTAATATATATTCAGGTACTTAGAATTTCTCAACCATAGAGCTTCTGTTGAATAGTAAAGTATCTTTAGTATATGTCACTTCATGGTTGATGATATATGTGCCTTCTTGAACGTTTTGATTTATTCTAAAAGAATTATGTTATTTTGGCCTTCAGTCCTTGTTTTTAAAATGTGCATTAAAATGGTACTTTATAAATCTTAGCTCCATAGGATATGCTTCATAATGAAAACGAAACGAGCTAAAATTCCTGGTGACAGGCTTTTGTATACATGTGATTTCTGATGCATCTATTATGCCTAAATGTATTCTTGTTTGTTATGAGGACAAGATTGTATCATTTTCACAAGATTTTTGTATAGCGAGTTAAACCTTTATTTCCTTATTTTGAACACCATGTCCAGTATATATGGGTAGACTTACTGGTTTTTCTTGTAGGAAGAGCTGGCAGATTTGGATCAAGATTCCCGGTCGGTGAAGTGACTTGTTTAGATAGAGCAGATCTGCCTCTGCTTCATTCATCACTAAAATCCCCATCTCCGACTCTTGAGGTTAAAATTTAATGACAAAGTCTTTTGAAATTTTCAAACTACATGTTTGGACTTCTAGATCTTGGTTTCTAGTTTAGTATCAATATGTTTTCTCGTGTTCTGACTGGGTGCAACCCTATAATGCAGAGGGCTAGATTATTTCCTACGTTTGATCTGATGTATATGTATTTGTGTTCTCGCCCACAAACAAGCCTTCACCGGATACTGGTATGTTTCTATTGTTCTTCTGTTAATTCTTTCTATTCACCATGGCTGCATTTATTCCCTTTGTTTATTTCTTGACTTCTGTAAGTTCTGTATCATTGAAATGCATGCACGCTAGAGTTATAAAGTTTATCTGCAGTACATCTTTGTTCCGGGAGGAACTTTTGAAAGAGATGCTCAGAGTGATTAATTAGACTTACTAGCATGTTATGGTATTATTTGAAGATAAAATGAAATGTAAAAAGAAATTAGGTAATAGGTGAAGCACTGAAGCTTATTTTTTTTTGATACAAATCACCAAAGCTTATTGACTCCTAGATCTACTACGAACGTAAAAACTATGGGAAATTTTTTACTTTGAGGAGTTATCCTCTGGTTACTTTTTCCTTTTATGACCTACGTATAGGTCTGTGCTTCTGGTTGAAACATATTAAAATTTATTATTTCATTTGAGCAGGGTCTGTTTCCAAGTAGTTTTGAACTTTGGAAGTAGTATACATATCTTGCTGGTATGATGCGAACAAATCTGGTTCAAAAGAATAAAGTCAACAGCTGACACTGATTACTTTGATTGTTGAAATTCGATTCCATTTAGTTGTAAGCCTTTCTATCTAATGATTTTATTTTCATAGATCAATTTCTTTGCTTTGTTGTCAGGAGCATTTTGTAGATAACTCGACACTTTCAGATAATTATTTTATTGCTGACTGCGAAGAAGTAATGGTATGTCTATGCCTCCTGCTTCTGTAGCATTCTTGTTAAGAATCTTGTTTATTATAATCAAAGTTCTTATAGTTTTTTTTATCCTTTGTTTCTTTCTCCCCAATTATGATCAGAAAGTGGCGGCTCTCATTGATGAATTGCCTCTTGGGTTGCATGACAAGTACCTTTTCTGTATAAGGTATTGATGGAGATACTTCTAACTTAGTTTTCTCCTCTAAGTTTTAGGATCCAATTACCTAGATTTCCCGGTTCTGTTGACTTCTTTTCTTTTATCATGAGTTGATCCCAGTTGTGATTACTATGTGCAGCCCAGTTGACTTGAATGATGAGATTTCATGTCAGGGTCTTACACAGGTAACATTATGTCATTAGTAAGCACAGTATATTCTCTTCAAATATAACACATTTTTTCCTGATTCAATTTGCTCGAACCTATGCAAAGAGGGGCATTGTGCCGCTTCGAGAAATATTTACACCAGGGACACTTGAGATACCAAAAACACTAGCTGCTCTCAAAGAGCTTGAATCAATTCACAAGGTATCTGTACTTTTCGTGTTTATTGAGGAAGAATATGCGGTTCTGTTTTCCATTTACTAATGGAATGTTACTCTCCCAGTTGATAGTGGTTTAGGTTCTAGAAATGGTTTCCTGTGTGGCAGGTTTCAATAAGATAGGCTGTTTAAATTTAGCTTCATCCAAAAGTTACTCTGCACTCCACTTTTTTTTTTACTTGAGCTTCTTCATAAAGCTATAGCTTTTCGTTCAGAATTTCTTTTGATGATGAGTTTCTGGTGAGCATCCTCTTTGTACAAAACTGAAGGTCTTGGATCTCTATGTTTGGTTGAGTTTCCGATTAGAGGAGTCATTCCCAGACCAGGAGCTTGCAGCTTCACAGAAGTCCATCTGCCATTTGTGAGCTTTACTTTCAACTGACGCTGTTTTACTTCTTTTCTTTCTCTTTTGTGCTTGATGTTTATTCGTCTTCAAAACTGTAGGATGATCGAAGAGTTCCTAGAGAGGTTTGGTTTGCAGAAGCCGAAACCAGGTCCAAGAGACTTAGTTCAAAAACTTCAAATACTGCCTTAATGGCCCGATGGTCCCAAGTAAACAAAGGCTACTTGTGAGATATATTCCTTCTCTTCTAAGCTCAGTTAGATCATGCAGAAGTTGGCGAAAAGTTAGAAAATAAAACTCTCTCCTCCGCCTTCCATCTGAATATCTGATATCGAGTTCTCGTTCAGATGCAACAATAAGCTCCAGGAGTCTTTGCTTCCCATTGTCCTTTATTCTTTTGTTCTTTACAAAATGAAAGTAGGTCCAAATGTAATTATTACTAATTGCAATGATTCTAATATTGTTGTTGTATATAACATTGGTGACAACAATGTCAATCAAAGTAGTGCAAAATGTTCTTCCCTTGTACAAGTCTCCGTTTATGATTAACAATATGATAGCAGTGTCTAGCTTCTTCTTGCACCACCCATGTATCAAAATATTGAAGGTGATAGCATTCACAGCTATACATTCCTTGAACTCTAAGAGAGCTTTTTCGACACACGCTCGACACTCCTATCCCTACACAAATGTACTCATCACTGAGCTGAGTTGGTGCAGTATTTTGGGTCAAGATGAAGTAGCTCCATTGTAGGGATAAGAAAGCTTAAAAACCCAAGAAGACCACTATGGTAGTTTTTTTTATAAAAATTACTAAATTGGTCCCTTGTGGTTTTGACCATTTTGCAATTTGGGACTCGCCTTTTATAGCATTGTAATTCCAAACTCTGCCACTCTCTCCCCGTCTCTCTCATTTTGACTAACGTTTTGACAGTTTACAGGTTCTCTCTCTCTCTCTCTCTCTCTCTCTCTCTCTCTGTCTCTGTCTCTCTCATGTTCTTCTTTTCTGGGTACTCTTAGTATGAGCAGTTCATTGTTACCCACGAACCAATTTCGTTTCTTTTTCGATTTTGAGGGAGGCCCAGATACGAAAAACCAGGAAAGTTTGTCTTTCTTATCGATTTGGATGATATGAATGATAAACTTATGCCTGTGCTTGTTAGTTGTTTCCAAAATTGCATGCATATTTAGTTGGCGAATTGAATGATATCTATTTGTACCAAGTAGTAACCTTTCAGGCTTAAGAGTTTTGATTATCAGTGTTTGGGATTATTACTTTGCTGATTATTTGGGTGTTACTTCATATGGTTTTCTAGTTAAGTTCATGCTTTGGGGATAGACTGTCATGTTATTTGGACCAAAATGAGTAACTCGTGGTTTTCTTTGGACTCTTGAAAAATGGTTCCTTTGGTGTTTAAGCTGGCGGAAATGCTGAATGAGTTGTGTTTTGTTTTGTGCAGGTTTACAGTCTGTAGATCATGAAGAGGTCATATCCATCAAATGAGCCGATTGATGTTATATCATCGGATGACTCTTCATCCTCAGATGCAGAGATGGAAGTTAGTACTGAGGAGGATAGCAAGCCGTTGACACCTGAAGGTATTTGCACAATATATCCTTGTCCTACTGAAACTTAGTGAACTTGATAGAAGTTGAAATAGTAATGTATTTAAGATTTACTTTGCAGAGTAAAATATATGTTTCTGTTTACACCGATTAATGCTTTTGCAGTCTAATTGAGATTGTTAGCCGTTACGGTTTCATAAATCATAAATGTGTTCACTTGTGAGTTTGGAGATAGTTATTCATAAGAAATGGAACATCATGCCCCTTTAGTGTGTTTAGGTTTTATCTATTTCTTCCATGGAGAAACTATCAATGTGTAATACGAAACTGATGTGAGCAATGCTCTCTGTTCCAGTAAAGGACTAATAGTTTAGAATGTCTTCCTCAGGGATTAATTTTTGGATGTCTGGTTTCCTTATTTTGCATCAGGGTGTCTATAGAGTAGTTGCCAATGTGTGAGAACCTATTTACAAACCACAAGTGGTATATATGATTTTATTAAGCTGCCATATTCCTTCTGAGTCACCTTAATCTCATGTGTGTAGTGTTTCCTTATTGGAATCCCCAAATTTTATTAACTGCTTAATACTGCAGGTGCTTTGATGAGAAGGGCAGAGATGTATCAGGAGTACATGAAGATCGTCCCGATCCCAACACTGCGTGGCTCTGTCATTCCCTTTACCTCATGGATGGGTTTGGGTAAATCCATTAAGCAGTTGTATGGACAACCTCTGCATTATCTCACCAATCTTCAGCTAAAACAGTGGGACCAATTGAGGATTGGCAGTGAGGACGAATTCAAGCCACTGGACACCATCATTCATCCATGTAAAGCAGAAGCCACCATCTGGCTTATTGAAGAAATTCACCGAAAAACCTCATCTCATCATCATGTTGCCAGACTCTGGCTATCAGATCCAATACACCATGCTTTTGTTGATTCCATTTTTCCCAAATTGGATATCTCCTCATGAAAGGGTGATCAAAAGGTCTACTGCCAACTAATATGTTATGCTTGTTTTTGTCGGTACGTTTCTTGTTAAGCACTTAGGTTCGTCTTTAGAACTTCTCTCAGTAACTCAGGATGAATGAAGAACAGGTAGTTCATTCACAATGAAATTGTATATTTCAGGATGTTGTGCTTAAAATGTCTTTGAAAAGATACTTACATACTTGCAGTGGATACATGGACAGAAACACTGTCGAGTACAAACATGTTTGTGTTGATTCCATCTTTCTCCAGTTACAGATCAAATCATATAGATGTAAAATGTTTCCAATTTTGGCAACTCTTTTTTGCAGAGCCAATAAAAAATGGCTTCTGCATTTTGCTTGTTTAAGTTTTTGTCAAGTTTGGTAGATTCTTCATCGTACCAGTTGGCCTTGTATACCTCCTACCTATAAGCCCAAAAGCTATGGCTACTTTCTCACTCCGTAATCATAGCTCATCCAAGAGGGAGATACACTCTTGCAGCAGTAGAACTGGTGTTTCTATCTGTACATACAAAATTGAGATACTCATGCTATCATCCTAGTTGGTATTGAAAATTCATGCTATTTCAATTCTTCTCATGTCACTACTCTCTAATCTTCCAAGGAAGAATCAATTCTCTAAAACCAATCTCAGCCCTACAGTAACAAAATATATGCAGGGTATTAAAACAAACAACTAACTAGAGACACACAGAGCTGGAAAAAATTTGGAAACTTCTAGCATTTTGAAGATGACGTTTAACAAATAGCAGCAGCTTGGATGTTAAGTTTAACTTCAAATCTTAAATAGCACATCTGGATGTTATGAAGTAACACTAAGCTTGGGTTTGAGTAGGAAAGATGTGCAGGTGAGGAACAATCATGCATGAAGATGATCAATTTCTTCAGAAAAGTGAATCTGTTGATTTTTGATCCATCTGATTTGGCTCGACGATGCCTCTTTTTCTTCAGAGTTGGCTAACCTTAGGAAAACACTAGCATCGTAGTCAGCACGAAGCGTTATTTGTTGAATGGGGATCCTTGACCGCCTTGTCTGAAGATTATTCATCACCGTATTTTGCAGGCTACAAAACTCTTCTCAATATCACCTTTTACTTCAGCCAAATTGTAAACTTATGAGCAGAGCATTACTTTCAATACTTCTTTGGATACAACACAAACCGCCAATTCTAGGTTATCCCATCTCCAACTACAATCATCTGTACTGCAAAGGTAAGTTTGTTCATGAGTTGTTGCTTTCCAACAGTCCAACCACTTTGTATCCTCACCAGTAATTGCTCCGGGAAATACAACACAATATGGGAAGTTTGCCTGCATTTAATCAGAAAGTTGGAGGTACATATCGCTATTTGATCTACTCAGAAAATGCATACAAAATCGATACATTTAATAAGAGAGACATCATACAGACCTGATTACCAAGCAAAAGTCCTTCCATGTTGTCCGTGTTACAGCCTAGCTTGCCACAATGTGACAAGCTGATCCATTTTATCAGTTGCCGTTCCTGTCCTTTAAATACTTTTGGCAAGTTCCAAAACCTCTTCAGTTCATCGCAGTCCCTTGCATATCTACCTTCACTAGATTTGCTGGAAGCTCAGGAACTTGTTGCAGTCTCTGGCAACCTTGCAAGTTAAGCACCTCCAATTTGAGAAATTTACTAATACATACAGGAAGACTAACAAAACTGCTATATGATAGATCAAGACAACTTAATGTCTCCAAGCAATCAAGAAGTTGGAGGAAATCACAATTTGATAAGTTGCATCTTCCAATGTCCAACACCTCTAACTTAGGAAGCGATAATGAGCCACCATCGCTGTAGGTTTTTGTTGGAAATGTAACAAGTCTTGAGCAGCCACGAAGAGTAAGCCTCTGTAAATTTTGCAACTCATATATGCTGCACGGCAGAGTTGTAAAACTTTTGCAACCACGGAGTGACAACTTTTGAAGCCCATTGAGATTTGCAATTGACGGTTCCAATTCTTCAATGCCACAAGATAATATGTTCAACTCTCTCAAGAAATCCATCTTTTCAAACGTCACTGGAAATGTAACAAATTTCAAGCATCCAATAACACTAAGCTTCTCTAATTTTCTCAGCTCATAAATGCTGCTTGGTAATGTTGTGAGCTTTTCACAATAACTTAAATTCAACTCCTTGAGCCCACTGAGCTTTCCAATTGAGGAATCCAAATTAAAAATGCCATTAAATGATAGTCTCAACTCTCTTAAGAAACTCATCTTTCCATTAACTTTCGGGAATGCAGTAAGGTTACTGCAGCCGATAACATGCAAGATAACTAGCTTTTGAAGGGCTCCCACAGAATGATGCATCTCAAGTAAACTTTCACATTCCATTACCATCAGCATTTCTAAGTTGGGTGTTCCAGTGAAATCTGGGAGTTCCGCCAAGTTTGGACAGTCTCCTAAATTTATAGATTTTAGAAATGGAAGAATCTGTGCATGGGAAGGAGACAGGCACAATTCAAAATTACTTATTTATTGGAAAGTAGAAGAAAATATGTCAACATAGAAATGAATTACTAAATTGAAGTACCTTTCGTCCTTTCCATAGTCGTGTGATGCAACTATTGGTTATACTAAGCCGTACAAGTTTCCTTGGAGAAAAATTAGTAGGGAATGATCGTAACGGACATCCCGGCCAGTCAAGCCACCTCAACTCGTTAGATAAAAAATCGATGTCTATAGATGAGCATTCATAATACATGTCACCCATAGACATAAATTTAAGATTCTTCATCTTAGAGAAGCTTTTATCATTCAAAGATATCTTAGTATCTATCTCACCTGGAATTGAAAACAGGATGCCTTCAATCTTTTTCGTTCCCTGCAGCCAAACAACGACATCACATATACACACATATAAATGTAGGATTTTTTTCTACTAAAAGGCACAAGTACTATCTCATAAATAATAAATCTAACGACTGCTCTTCAAGATTTCGATGAGATTACGTTTATGAGTCAAACTGTTATGTTATATAAAAACAAAAAAGTAATTGTACTTACAGTATTATCTCTTAAAATACGGTCGACATCATCCAAATTCCACAATCTGCTGCTTTTGCCAATGTCTTTACCCATTTCTACCAGTAAATCATGCATCCAAATCACACCATGCTCCTGTTCATCTCCTTCAATTCTTATCAAGGCTTTTTCTTGGAGTTGTGTAAGACCAATCACTGATTTGAGGTTGTAGCAAGCTTCTAATATTGGTTTAACGTAACTTACAGACTTACCTTTAAAGAAGCAAGCAATATCAAGAAAATATCCTTTCAAATCTTCCCCGAGAGTATCATAACTGAGTCGTAGAACCTTTTCTATCTTCATTCGATGATCTCCTTTAAAACTATCTAATGTGCCTTCCCACTCGTCTTTATTTCTACGAAATAGATGAGAGCCTAAAACTACTAAAGCTAATGGAAGGCCTCCAGCATAACAAATTGCACGTTGTGCAAGTTCAAGATAATCATTTGGAGGTCTATCACATTTGAATGCATGCCAACTAAACAACTTTGAAGCTTGAGCATCATCCAACATCTTGACATTGTATATTGTATCAACATCATGAGAGGTCAGACATCGAGTATCTCTTGTTGTTATGATAATTCTACTTCCTGGGCCAAAACAATCAGACGATGGAGCCAACTTTTCTATCTGTTCCACATCACTCAAATCATCGAGAACTAAAAGAACTTTTTTATGTTGCATCCTCATCCTTATTAAACTGACTCCTATATCAACGTTGTGCACCTCCATGTCTACATCTTTAAAAATTTGAAGCAAAAGAGTCTCTTGCAGCTTGGCTAGACCTCCGTGGGGGATAGAATTTAACCTCACATCCGATAAGAAACATCTACCTTCAAAGTTATGTCCAATTGAGTTAAACACGGATTTAGCGATTTCGCTTTTTCCTATTCCACCGGGGCCCCATATACCTAACATGCGAACATTGTTTTTCTCTATAGCTAAGAGTTTCTCGACTTCTTGTTTACAAGAATCTATTCCAATGGGATACTTGGCTACCTCCAAAACATAGGAAGGAACCCAAACATGTTCATACAATTCTTTAACAATCTTGCGAATAAACTGGTACTCTGACCTATCAATATATTATATCCTCATTATAAGTCGATATATAAAAGTGCCTTGTGAACCTTATGAAATGATATAATATACTAGTGGGATCAGAAACATACTCGCAATCTGAGAATGGCCATCCAGACAAATCTGCTGCATCTGAAAGAGCTTTCTTCCATTTGGGCATGCTATCTTTGTATCTGCTGCCTTGATCAAGTTTTTTAAATGCATCGCCAAATTTACCTATTTGGTACCTTACATGAGAAGGATCCACCTTGTAGAAAATAACTCTAACTTGTTGTTGGAGGTTTGATGCTTTGCATTGAAGAATCTCGACTAGTTCATCCAAGCACCACCTGGAAGATGCATAGTTTTCAGAGAAGATGATAATGGAAACCTTGGACTCCTTGATTGCTTTAACAAGTTCTGCTGAAATCTTCTCTCCTTTTGGAAGCTTAGCATCCATGAAGGTATTTATTCCCTTCTCACACAAAGTGTTGTACAAAGTATCAGTAATGTTGTAGCGAGTGTCCTCGCCTCTAAAACTCAAAAACACTTGGTATTTGAATGAATTGAAGGCAGAAGAACAGGAAGAGGAAGAAGATGCTTCACTAGCCATAGACGCCATTATAGTGCGTGTTTGTGCTTGTAATTTGAAAAATTAGGGCTATTTTGAACTCTGAACTCTCAGATATTAGTTTCATATAAGATCTGCAATAAAGAAATACTCTTGCTTATGGGAGCTGTGAACGCGAAAAATGAGACTTTTCTTTTCTAATGGCGTTCTGAAATAGTATGACCCCTTAACTACATTATTTAATGGCCTTGGCCAACCATGATGGATATGTCATTACCTGGCTTGGACCGGTGGAATTTGTGGTTATCCTGCAGAATCTTTCAAAGAGGGAACCCCCACCTCATGCCATGTAAACATGAACAAGGCTTTAACAAATGAGTTGAGGAATGGAGAAGAGAGTTGACGGGGGCAAAATGAAAAAATAGCAGATCTCTGTCATTTGTCAGTTTCAGTACAAAACTAATGAAGAGAAGGTTCAACTTCAAAATGTCGAAGATAGGGGTGGGATGATTTACCGAAAAATTGAACCGAAAATCGAATAAATCGAACCGAAACTCGTTAGATCCGAAATTCGTGGCTAAACTAATCTAGAAACCGAATCAAACTAAATCTGAACCGAATAAATTTTTATGGTACTGTACCGAATAAAACCGAATCATTCCGAAATGATATATGTGTTTGGGGCAAAGATAAAATATCTTGTTATTGGGGTTTGGAGGCTAGCTTAAGCGAGCGGCCCGAGAAGTATTCTTTAAACAGATCATACGGACCGGAAGAGAGAAGGAGACCGAGTCTTGTGGCCCATCAATTAATAATTATCGACATTTCCTATAGAGGGAAGGATTCCTGGCGAAACTTATCACTAAGAGTTTTAGACTCCGAGATAAGGTCAGAGACGTGGGAACCAAGCAGCTAGAGTTGCTTAGTAAGTCTAATTGTAAGGAGATTCAGTTGAACTGAAATACGAGCATTGTTTCCTATATATAGAGGAGAATAACACCGAAGAAAGGATCCTCGATCACATACACTTTGCTATTGGTAAACTACCTTCTCATCTCGAGAAACTCTTGCAACCAGCGATCAAGAGAGTTGTCACCCAAATAGCATGAGATTCTTGCGATTCACGGAACGCAAAACACTACAACCGGCGATCAATAGAGTTATCACCCGAACAGCGTGAGATTCTTGTGATTTAAGGACGCAAACACTGCAACCGGCAATCAAGAGGCTTGTCACCAGGAAGAGTCAGAGTCTTAAGATTCAAGGACGCAACACTTTGTGTTCTCGAAACCTTGTCAGAAGATTGCTCTGCTTTATCCCAAGAGGAGTGTAGGGTATCAATCTTCATGGCTAAGCTAGAGACGCGAAAACCACAAGTCCTAAAGTGATTTAGGCAAGATTATCCATTCAAGTGGGGTTGGTGCTCTCCTCGTCTCAATCGCTTTTAAGAAGTCAGGTAGCAGTTGGCCTATAAATCGACTATTCCACCATATGACAGTGGCACACCATCACACGAAGCACAAAATCGAGAAAATAGACGGTTTGAAGCTTTCTCAGGAACCCTGGGAAATTTAGGTGCCAAATATTTTGGCACACCCAGTGGGACCAACTTTTTGCGTCTCTAAGCGACAATTGGGAATCCTTATAAAAAGGGATACCCTCAGTGTCATAAATATCCCCAACCGGAGTACCGGGAACACGCTTCTTCTAAGTTTCGATCGCTTACCGAGAACGCAGTTAAAATCATCTTTGGAGTCAAACGTTATTCAACGATGAACTTCAACTTCCTAAGTGAAGAAGAGATTAACCCTCTAAACTACGAAGACTACAGACCGTACGCCTCCAGGCAAGACAAAAACGATTTGGAGACTACTTCGCTTTTATCGAGCAAAGGATGGAGGAACAAGCAGAGTTGCTTGCCACCAATGGTGAGAAAACAAATACGGCAACAGCCAAGATCAAGGCTGTAAGGGCAGAGTACAATAGAGGCTTAGAAGAGCAAGCAACTTTGAAAGCTCAGATAGCAACCCTGGCGGAAGGTCAGAAAAGAATGCATACAGAGCTTCTACACATCTTGGAGGAAACCAAGCGAATCAGGCCAAGGCAGTGGCCTTATATATATATATATAAGAGGACAGATAGGGACATCTCAGAGCTAACTAAGTATGTTTCTGACCTAACCAGGAAAATAAGGCAAGCTGAAGCGTTTCCATCCGCCTGGGAGGATCGTTTAAAGAAATTCATGGAGGAGTGCGATATACACATCGCTAAAGCGCATGAGCCGTACATGACTCCCTACCTGCCTTTGTAGAAGGATACTGTTAATGCCTGACAGTGGCCGCGACACTATAAACTAATTAACTTCCAGACCTTTACAGGCGACGACAATGCGAACACAACGACACATCTGGCATACTTCACCCTGCAGTTGGGACCATTCCCAGAGGACCCAGAACTAAAGTTAAGGGTCTTCGGTTCGTCGTTATCCGAGTTAGCGCTCTTATGTTATACGGGCCTGGAAAAAAAGGTCCATAACGGAGTAGTCGACGATGGAGGCATTGTTCATCGACTACTTTGGGACAACAAGGCCAGAAACGAGCATTGGGAAGTTGGTTTCAATGAACCAATCATCGTCGGAGAGCCCGATAGTGTTCCTTCACCGGTTTCGGTCCGAGTGTAACTTATGCCGAGCTCCATTGGGGAAGGACGTAATCATTGAGATGATTATTAATGGTTTAGAATATCAATATCACAAGTTGTTCTTCAATCACAAATATCTCACCTTGAAAGAGATGATTGCTGCATTAACAAAAGCTCACAATACCATGCAAGAAATGGATAATAAGCGTAATTCCTCCAAAGGAACTTATGCATCGACATCTTACGAACAATATAAGCCAAAAACAGTGGCTTACATTGAAGACTCGGAAGACAAGAGCTCAAGTTTTGAAGACAATCAAGTACACACAGTAGAGTTAGCGTCAAATAAGGTCTTGAATCCACGTAAGTTGCAGCAAAATAAAGGTTCTATGAAACTTTCGACAATGGATTTTACCAAGCCAGAATTCGAGACATACACTTATGATGTTGTTAGTACGCGATGTTCTAAACCCAAAAAACACACTTCACTTGGCACAGAAAACCCTATGGAAGCCTAGAAACACCATGCAAAAGGCCATTTACCGGACCCAGGGGCAGTCTGGTCATTCTAGACCCGTGCCGTATAATGTACATGGGCGCACCCACATGCGTCATGTGCAAGCTGTACTGATCTACCTGGGTGAATGACCAGCGCACCCTCACAACATGCACAAGAGTTCGGTCACCACAACCCAGTTCCGTACGACACACATGATGAAGAGCAACGCGCATCACGTGTAGGCTGTACGGAACGGAACAGCCATTGACCAGCATACCCCTTAGTCACTCATGTGGAAATCAGTCGTTCATAAACACCAAAATGGTAGGAGAATTAGTCTCACATCGAGAATCACTTCGAGTTGTCAAAAATCATCCAACTATAAACAGATGATACCAGCTCCAAGGAAGAGGTAATTCGACTTGACTTCTACTGTTACTTTACCCGAGCTGTTACGTCATTTACTGACGTAAGCATCAGAGCATCGAAGGCGGGCCAATCCTGTCTCGATCACGTAGGCTAAAAATATTCTTTTGCAAGTAACACAAGCGTTCTAGGCCTCAAACCAGGATGCTTGGGCGTGATCCTATATCCAAAATCTACCCCTCTGCGAGACGGGATCCCTACGGATTTCGCCCAAAACAGATGCCAATATGGCTTATGAAAATTTAGAGGAGCTCTTCAGTACGCGAGCCGTCAAAATAGACTTCGGTCCGATTCGTACTATTGAGCAGTTGAAAGGAAAGAAGTACTGTAAGTTTCATAGTATGTGCCATGTGCTTGACAGACTTCGGTCTGATTCGTACTATCAGATCCAGAAGTCGATTAATGATGGAAAGCTAGCCTTGGAAGCATCACATAAGACAGTCTCTTTGGTGGATTCCCAACAATTCCTGGACACACAAGTTAATATGATACAGGTCGAGTGGCCATCGACATAGAACTTTGTCGCAGAATTAGAAGGCCTGGTAGAACCAGAGGGCCTCACAGAAAAAAATGCACCAAAAACTTTGTGGTAGAATTAGAAGGCCAATTCACCCACGCTATACCTTTGAGCAAGACAAGATGGACGAAATCCTAGACGAGCTGTTGAGGAACAACCTCATCAACTTTTGGCCGGTCCGCAAGTTAAGGGATCTGGACTATATTATGTCGGGTGAGCATTTTTGCAGATATCATAACCAGTTTGGACACAAGACATCTTCATGTTACACTTTGAAAGACACGGTACAAAGCCTACTCGATTATAAGGATATCGAATTCAGCCGAGAAGGAGTCATAGATTGGAACCTACCAATTTTTCCACATTTCCACACAAAACTACATCCAAGTGCTTTGATTCCCTCAAATACGGAACCTAAGCCTCAACAGCACGAGAAAAGGTCAAGACAGAAACCAAAGAGTCAAATCACTTATGATGGATCTAGGCAAGCCAAAATCTTTGAATGCCTAATCCGAGCAAAGATAGCGACGGTGCCAGATAATTGGGGATCTCCCGCGCTAGAGCCTTAAGAAGTAAAAGATCTCCCTCATCGTTGCTTCCACAACACATGGAGATCACATTCCACTGATCAGTGCATAAGGCTAATGCATAGGATTCATCAATAGATAGATGAAGGAGAGATAGAAATTGAAACGGTGGCATCGAATCCTGAACCTGAGGAAGATATGGTTATTGGTATGCTGGAGTTGACAAGAGGTAACCCAAACAAAAGAAAACAAACTCTTGAACTTCGTACCAGTGGCGAAGATAGCTCGAGAAAGCAACGGGGGACAACGGCGAAAGGGAAAGAAAAGATAGACCCAAAGGGAAAGTCGTCAATGGCTTTATGTGCTCGTTGCAAATTTCACTGTGGACTCAAGATCACATACGACGAATTGAAGGAAACAGTCTCAGTCTGTCCAAAATTGATTGCAACACCCGAGCATCACCAATCAAACAGCCAAGGGGAGATTAGCTAAAGAAATTCACATGTTTTCAAGTGAAGAAGAGTGGCAGAGAAGTCCACCAAACCAGAGAGAGTTGAAACAACTGCAACCGACTCGTGCTCCAAGCCATACGTCCCACCAGCTTCAAGGAATATTACTAAAGAGACGTGTGGTATGTAAAGAAGAAATGAAATACTGTGGAAGTAACTCCCAGCAGGAGACAAAATCTGCAACGACGATTTGGACAAGCTAAAAGAGCATTGGAAGCTCTAGAGCTGGGCTTGGTGCAAACACAGTAATTAACACATTATCCAGAAAAACTACAAAGACGTATGAACACTTTAGCGGCTAATCCCTTTGTGGTCTTTGTTAAGATGTCTCATGAACCTAAAGTCCAAGCAGCCAAACCAAATGTCTACGATCGCAACCCAGATTTGCTGGCCAGAGAGAAGATACTAGAACCTATACCCAAGGTTCCCCGTGATCCCATGAAGCATAAAACTATCAAGCAACGCGTCCACGTTGATGATGAGCGACATGTTGCTCTTAAAAGGTTTGCCCAAGGTCACGTTACCTCGAGTGAGGCAAAAGGACTTAGATGGAGACCAAAGCCATTAGTTGAAGAAGAAAAGAAGAAAATGGTCAGTCTAAACAAGTCTGCTCCCACCCATCAAGAGAGAAACGTTGGTTTGTATTTACCGGCCAGTATTGAACCTATACCTGAGGTCCAATTCTAGCAAGAACATGTAGCAGCCTTAAACGTTACTCAGGATGCAAACATGGAAGTAGAGGAAGCTGAAGAAGCGGCCGAAGACGATGAGGAGGAATTGGTCGGGAAGGTATATATGTTGTTTGCCAAACCTACACTTAACATGGTTATGCACATGTGACCATTATACGTCACGGGTAAGATTCAGGGGGGTCCAGATCAACAAGCTTTAAGTAGATTCAGGGGCAGCTGTCAACATCGTAACCGTTAAAGCAATGGCATTGTTGGGTATCCCAAAATCTTCCATTCAGGAAACAGTGTTGAATGTTTGAAACTTCCAAGGCAACATATCTTAGACATTAGGAATCGTCTTCCTACATGTGCAGATAAGATCAACGGCCGGTACATACACATTTTTTGTGGAAGAGTGTACGACACCATATAGCAGAATTCTGGGGAGATATTGGATCCACCGAAGCTATTGTGTACCATAATCTCTTCACCAACAAATGACACTTTGGAACATGGAGTCAGGAGAAGCGGAGGTCGTCAATGTTGATCCACGTCCTTACTCTGTTTTCGCTAATGTTCTGGACACCAATTACTACAACAGTGACATTATGCCATTGGAAGTGTGTGGCGTAGACAACAAAGGTTACCCCGTAGTGGTGACGGCCTTTGAATTAGCTCAATGGGTAATTATCCAAGTTGACGAGGACAGTCGTCGCCCCTATATCATTAAGTTGCCACTCCAATCATCCCAATGATAGAGCCTCTATCAAGTATAGAGGTCGAGACTTGTTTCTCTCTTCACGATCGATTCCATATTTATTTGATGGAAAGTCAAGCTTATGCGAACGTTCTAATGATTGCAGCATTGAAATACATAGACAATGATGTACTGCACGAATCGGACTAGGATGGGGTGATTTAACTAGCCCCAGTAGCCCTGGATGACACCCCTCTTAAGATCTCATCGAGAAAATCAATCTTTGGACTTTAGAAGGGCCAATAACTGTGGCTATTAGTACCTTTTTGCAGCCTGAAGAATGACAGAGGCTAATTGAATTCCTACTGGAGTACGCTGATTGCTTCGCAGAGAAATACAAAAAATGCTAGGTCTGTCGCCTTATACGAGATGAGCCTGCGACCTGCTCAAATTGTTTACTGAAGTACAATTAAGCCACATCCCCCCGCAAGGAGAACTACGTGGAAAATGAGTTGGCACAGTTAACAACTGGAGTAAGCCTACATGATGGGGTACGTGAACGAATTATGAAGGTTGAACGATGTACACTACCTTCTTTCTTCGCTCGAAAGAAAGAAAACAATGAGTGGTACGTAGCAACATTGGACCACGTTGACATAGACTGGCGCCAACTTATCATCTCCTATCTCTCAAACCATACTGAACCGGCAGACAAACGGATCCGTTTTCTGGCTCCTAATTATGTTCTCAAAGAAAACGAGTTATATAGACGATGTGAAGATGGTTTGCTATTACGGTGTATGTATGGACACGACGCTAAAAGGATAATGCGAGAAGTACATCAAGGGGCAATAGGGGCACACCAGGCTGGTCCAAAGATGAGATGGTTATTACGGCATCACAGATACTACTGGTCGGACATGCTTAAGGATTGCCACACTTTTTCTAAGGGTTGTGAAGACTGTCAAGCACATGGCACAATTAGCCACTTATCTAATATTTCTTTGCAGCCGATCATCAAGCCTTGGCCTGCACGAGGAGTGGCCTTAGACTTAATTTGAATGATTCATCTCACTTGTCAGAAGGACATAAGTTCATTATCGTGACACTAACTTTTTCACCATATGGATGAAAGCTAGACCTTTAAAAGTGGCATCTACAGGTACCATTCGTTAGTTATTATTTGAAGATATAATTTGTCGTTTTGGTATACCAGAATGCTTTGTATCCGACAGATGGGCAGCATTCATGTCTGGCGAGGTGGATAGGCTGATGCAGGATTTAGGCATACATTTTCTACATTCAACACCATATTATGCCCAATCCAATGGCCATGCAAAAGCAAGCAACAAGTTAATTTTTCATATCCTTAAATGCATGCTCGCCAGCAACGCTCGCTTGTGGCATAACGACTTGTTCAACACACTTTGTGCATATCAGACAACTAAAAGGAACCAATAGGGGTGACTCCTTATGCGTCGATGTTTGGACACGATGCCATACTACCTTTGGAGCTCAATGTACAGTCTCTACGTGTTATGGAACAACATGATCTGTTAGGCGAAGATTACGTGCAGGCAATGTGGCAGGAGCACAGAGACTTAGATGAAAAGCGGTTAGAAGCATACGAACACTTATGTGAGGAAAAATGAGAGTAGCTCGAGCTTACGACAAGTGTGCTAGGGGCATAAGTTTTGCAGAGGGAACTTAATCCGGAGAATAGTACTCCTCTTTGGCGAAAAGATTGACGGACGTGGCAAATGGTCTGAAAAATAGGAAGGTTCGTACATAATAGATCGCATCCAAGGCCGTGGAGCAATGCGTCTTCGTGACCAAGATGGTAAAGTTCATGCCAACCCTATAAATGGTCGATTCTTCAAGAAGGATGTCCAGCCAGTTTGGGAACATGACGACCTGCCCACAACATAGTAATTTGATTCATTCAGACTCCTACCCATTCACTCGCCTGATTGAACCGAAGGGGCATAACATATAGGGGTTCAGTGTATGTTAACACAAGGCCAGCAACACTGGCCAAATATCAAAAAATATTCTAAATTTTAAAGCCAATTTATGTGGCTAAACTTTTGTCTCATTGGTATATTTGTTCTTTATTAGCCTATCTATATGGCTAAACGCAAAGTTATAAATTTATGGAAACATTTTCTGAGGTTATCAAAATTAACAACATAGTGTAGAAAGATTTATAATGCTAAAGTAAGAAAGTACACCAAGCAGTTTTCTTATTTCGGAAAGGGTTACAAAAGCTTTGCGGCCTCAAGCTCTGATACCATAAGAAGAAAACTTTTACAATCGTTGATGTTGTTAAAATAATCAATCTCTGTGGCACACGTATCAAACATGCATACATGGAAATGAGAGTGACACAAGGACTAGCAGCTTCACTAGAAAACGAAGAAGGACCTCAAGAGACAAAAGAAGAAAGAGGAATTGGAGACAAGACCTCAAGGAAGCTAGTTCAACAGTCCAAAACGATGAAGGAGAAGCGGAAGGGCAATGGATTTTCCCTTTTGTCTCTTTCATCATTAGAGCCGATGTACCAGTTTCCACTTTGGCATCTTTTCCCAGCGAAGCCAAGTGCCAGCTACACATCGTAGCACAACCAACTCTGTGTTCTTCCTCGCCAGAAGCGCTTGCACTCGAGGATCTAAAACCTCTATGCATACAAGTGCAGAGCTGTTACTAGCGAGGGAACCGGCACAACGTTATCCCCAGCGCTTAGACTTCTCTACTCCATATTTACATGGAGTAGCTTTACCAAGGATCGACCTGGACATATATATCACTATCTAGCCCAAGTTTGGACATGGATATCACTATCTAAAGTACAATGATGCATCGACTTTATCTAGAGGTTCCCCTTTGAGGGAGAACCGAAGGAAATGAACTAAGAGGGATTGCATGTTGGACTAAGTCTGTGGGAATGCACGGGATGAAGAACCATGGTGATATTTATAGGGGAAAGTAACTAGAGAGGCTTTGTCTCCGGACGGAGCGGTTAAAATTCACAAATCGAAGTTCACCGTTGGATTAAGGACACATGTTTGTTTGTGATTCAAATAGGTGACGGTTCATCCATTCAGAGTCAATGGAGTAATGGTCATTGATTCTCAGAGAAGTTGAGCATGCCTCTTGGAAGTTGGAAGATTTGATGTGACGAGAGGGCACGATTCAGATTTCAAACAAAAAATTAACCCTAGCTATGAGGGTTGACTAGGATAACAAAACGGCAGTGATAAATTCAGAATGATTCGGATATGAGCTAGCTGTCGTTGGGTTTTTGTTATCAATTATGCCTATACCTGAGGTCTACGAGTAAATCCATAGGATAAGTGGGTTATGAAATATAGAGTTGGGCCTTCCTCTTTAGCTTTACATTGAAATGTTTGAAGTCACTCTAGGCGGAGCCATACGACTCACGAAGGGAAGCAGCATCATCCTCAGCTTCGGTGAGTTTCTTGGTTTGGCCCGAGCTCTCTTCAAGTAGTTGTTGAGCGGTTGCATGAGTAACGATAACATCGGCCCGTAAAATTTCCACATCGGCTTAAAGAGCCGCCAGTTCAGCTTCTTTAGTGCCCAGAGTTACTCTCTTGGAAGAAGAACTTTGGAGGAGAGTTTGAACTCGTTCTCGTTCTTGGTCCATCTGACTTACCATCTTGCCTACAGTGGCTTCCTTGCATTCCAGATGGTGCTTTATATCAGCCTGGTTGTCATGCAGCTTGTAGAGGTTAAGAAGGCCTTGGTCGAATTGAGAGATTGTAGAGAGAAGTTTGCTAGGGGTAGTCCTTGTAAAATCCACCACCTCATACAACACAGTATTGATGGCTTCGGGGGTGTCAAAGTTGGCCTTGAAGAGCTCATTGAGGGCGACTTGGGGAAGAACAATCTTAGTAGGGATATGTTCTATGGTGACAAGCTTTGCTGAGAGTTCTTCTAGGCTTAGGATTTGATTCTCCAGAACGGCCACAGTGCGTAATAGGGTGAAGAATGCAAAAATTTGATCCCGAAGTCAGTCATTAGTTCTTCTACTTCTCCGGACATGAATGCAGTACCGCGGTCGGAAACAAAGCACTCTGGAATCCTGAATCGACAGATGATATCCTCGTATAGGAACTGTCTAATCGCAGCAGCAGATGCCACTTTTAAAGGCCTGGCCTCCACCCAATTGGTGAAGAAATCCATAGCAACAATGATGAACCTGTCTTGCATGGAGGAATGCGGATGGATGAGGCCGATTAGATCTAACGCCCATCCTCGCGCTGGCCATGGCTTGATAATTTGTTGCATTAGAATGTTAGGGATATGATTGACTGGTCCATACGCTTGACAATCCTTGCAGCCCTTTGCGAAAGTAATACAATCTTTTAACATTGAAGGCCAGAAATAACCATGTCTCCACAAGAGCCATCTCATCTTGGGGCCAAACTGGTGAGCTCCACAAACCCCGAGATGTACTTCTCGCAGCAGCCATTTGGCCTCGGTCCCAAAGACACAGACCAAGTCTACTCCTTCTTCACCCCGTTTGAATAACTCATCACCGCGGAGAACGTAATTTGGAGAAAGGTACCTGATCCTCTTGTTTACCGAAGAGCTAGGATCCTTTAAATATGCGATAATTGGTTGCTTCTAGTCTTCTTCGATAGTCTCAAGCATAGCGACATACCATTCATCTTTTTCCTCCTTTCAAGTCATGAAGGAAGGGAGTGTACGAACCTCCACTCTCATGAGTCGCTCATGTACATCATCGATCAATTCAACCCCATAGCAAGTTGAGCTAATTCGTTTACTGCAAAATTCTCTCCTCGTGGGATATGAGTTAATGTCACCTCTGCAAACAAATCTAACAACTCGCTAGCCCTTTTTACATATAGTTCCAGGATTAAACCCGTTTTGAACGTGACTTGGAGTTGTCTAATCACCAGTAGTGAGTCCCCCCAAACTTGGATCTCCGTAGTTCCCAGGTCCCATAAGAGTTCTAATCCGATGATTAGGGCCTCGTACTCCACTGCATTGTTCGAACAATTGTACTCAAATTGGAAGGAATAAGCTAACGTCTCTCCGTGGGGGTTAACCAATGCTATTCTGACCCCTGCCAAAGCACTTGTGCTGGAACCATTAAAATAAAGTTTCCAAGGAGCTAAAGAGATATGTGATAATTCTAACTCCTTCGACTCTGAGAGCTCCTCCATAGGATGATGTGCGAGGAAATCGGCCATTGCTTGGCCTTTGACTGCCTTCTGCAGAACATATTGTAAGGGATCACATAGATTTTTTTCCGAATTCGCAGCTAGATATTCTTCCTGCTTCACAACTCCTATTCAGGTCACACAGCTGACCTATTTTATCTCTCAGACCCAAAAGTATCAGAATAAATGTTTAGTTTATTTTATAACCAAACAATTCTAAATGTAGGCCATCGTAAATATGAGGCAATTTCCTAGTGTTGGCAGTGTGAACTTAAGTTGAAGTCACCCATGTCTCTGCGTGAAATTGATGTCTGTTTTTAGTGAATCAACTAACTCATACTTCATATGCTTTTTTTAAGAAGAATCAGATTACGGACCCTATAAATATAAACAATAAGCCAGTAAGCCTGTTTGCATATCAGGTTTAACTGAACAAACTTTAGAATCAAGTACTACTACACCTTAATAACAAGTGGAAATTTTCCTCGGTAACAAAAATACAATGCTATTTTTCTTTTGATACCAAATAAACACTGCTAAGTTTTGGAGACCTGTTAAAGCATCTGCACCTATGAACAGAGCAAGAAGTAAAGTAAGAGCGTATTTTTCTTCAAGCAAAATACATCCACAATTTGCTCAAGGAAATCATGTTTTGCACACACCCATTCACTATTTGCTTCAAGGAAATCAGCGTTGTCATGTTGTGAAATGTTTAAAAATTACATTCGGATAGATTTACCACCAATAATAATGTGGCACGTGTCTTTATCGGTAGTAATTATACAAGATTTCTGAAAAGATTTCTAACTAATTAAAAATTGACATATGTCACTGCCACATGTCATTGTCTATAAAATAATTGGACTAAATTTTCGGTGATTTTTGATCAATGCCGATCCAACATATGTCGCTACGAGATAGCGTCATTGACAAAATAATTGAACCAAATTTCCGGTAAGATTAAAACCAATTACGATACAACACGTGTCACTGCGAGATAGCGTCGTCGACAAAATAATTGAACCAGATTTTCAGTTTGATTTTTGTCCAATGCCGATGCGACACGTGTGTTCATCTTTAACGATCGAATTATCTACAATTGGCTATAAAACGTTCATCTATCGCTCATTCTATACTCCCACCATCTACAAGAATCCAAGCAGATAACTCATCTCTCTAAAAACTTAGCAACATTTCCTTGTTCGTCACTCTAATGGATCCTTTCAGCTTCCACAATTTTTTCAGGCGGAGACAACGTCAACAGGAAGAGGATGACAATATTGAGCAATCATTCATCAATCAAGTGGTCATGGCGGAAGCACAAGACGACGATGAACCACCACGACCAAATGGTTCACGTCGCGATAAAAAACCAAATCATCCACGACAGAGGCTATCTAGGGGACACAATCTCATGGCTGATTAATTCATCGAACGTCCCAACTTCGAGGTGGCATAATTTCGCCGGCGGTATAGGATGAGCAGAAATAGATTCAACACTATCATGAAGGATCTCTGCAACCACGACCAATCTTGGCATCAAAGAACAGACGCCACTGGATTGCTAGGGCTTCTTCTCGAACAAAAGATGATTGGTGCTCTGCAAATGTTGGCGTACGGGGTAGTCGCGGATCAGTGCACTAAAATTACAAGGATGGGGTAGTCCCAGAATGTGTGAAGGAGTTTTGGAGCCAAGTGTATAATCTATGGTACTAAATATCTCTACAGTCTAACACCGACAGGCCTCACGCGACTCTTAGATAAAGGTCAATGCCGAGGCTTTCCAGGTATGATTGGAAGCATTAACTGCATGCACTGAGAGTGGAAAAACTGTCTAACCGCCTATCAAGGGGTATACTTGGGTCGAAAGGGTCGCCCAACTATTATTCTAGAGCCGGTGGCCTCATATGATACATGGATATGGCACCGTTTCTTCGGGTGTCCTGGAGCCAAAAATGACATTAACGTGCTCCACCTATCTAATGTGTTCTCAAAGGTCCTTGTAGGAAGAGGCCCAACTACCGTTTACGAAGTCCATGGAGAGAGGTACAATCACGCTTATAATCTGACTGACAGAATATATCTAAGGTGCTCTACATTCGTCAAAATAATTTCCAATCCCCAGACGCCGCAAGATAAACTCTTCGTAAAGAAACAAGAGGCATACAGAAAGATGTGGAGAGGGCCTTTGGCATCTTGCAATCTCGATGGACAATTATTCGTCATAGTTGTACATTGCACCACAAATCGATAATGACTACCATCATGTTAGCTTGCATCATATTACATAACATGATTGTTGAGGAAGAAGATGACGTGCAAAACCCATCGAGGGCTTTCCAGGTTTATGATGGGCCGGTGGATGCACAAGGGAATCGAAATTCTTTTTAGCCAATAAGTAGAGATGGAGCAAATATACAACGGTTTCACGACCGTGTTGCCGATCTTGAATCCGGTTACATCCATAGAGAACTCCAGAAGAATTTGGTGAAGCACAATTGGAGGTTGGAAACCGACGAGATACTCTAAATATTATCCTAAATATGTGTGTTTAATTTTATTATGTGTTTTCATTAAGCTTGTGTTTAATTTCAGTTTCATTTTAGTATGTGTTTTAATTTAATGTGTATTTTAATTTTATCTTAATAAATAAATTACATTTTTATTTCCCGAAAATTTAAATTACATAAAATGACGAGCCATACTTAGATTTATTCTTAGTACAATACTATAACTACTATGGAAAGAAGACGCGACTTGGGTGATAACAATCCGAATATGTTTCATCGGTAGGTTGTTTTTGACTAGATTCTCCTTCATTTAGGATGGCTAGTTTCCTCTTAGTAAAATACCTTTTTGAGATTGAGGTCATTGCCTCCAAATCCATTGTCATGATCTTTGTTTCCTTATCTTGTTTCTTCAATCGTAACTCTTTGTCCGCCCTTGCTTCATTCCGCTTTTGAATTTCTATGTACTCTTCATGATAATTAAGCTCACTTTCATTATGCGCTATCCTCTTGGATTGCCACGATGCTTGGTCACTTGCAATGGTATGCAAAATCTCAACTCGTTGCTCAATTGGAGTTTTACCTTGTTTCTTTTGCCGCCTCGCTTCCTTTGCCGCCTTAGTTTCAATTGGTCTAGGCGGACTCGAGGGAGCGGTCACGTGGCTTTGAGGTGTCTCATTCACTTCTTCTTCATCCAAATTAATGGTTGGAGATGATTTGGCGGCGGAAGGAGTAGGTTGGTAACTACTTGCATATGAAGATGGAGTAGTTGGTAGCACCGCAATGAAAGATGGATGATTCTCAACCACTTCCCAACATTCAAAGTGTGTAAACACTTTCTTCTTTTCCTTATAGTAACATGATTGAGCTTGCTTGACCTGATAAAAAAATTATATTAGCTATTTCACCATGCTAAATATTTTATTTAAATTAGCTATATAAATTACATAATTTAATTCATCTAATGAAATAAAATTTATATAATATATGCCACAAAAATATAAACTTACTTCATCCATTAGCAAAGTGTCGCTAGCTATACGTTGACGTGCCACGTACAAACATACGCCCCATTTTTGCAAGAGTAGCTTGAACTTGTTGTAGTGAGACACAAGCGCGATTCGGGTCCTCGGCTCCTTCGGAGGATACTCACCTTGTGTTGGCTTCCAATTTTTCACATAATCGGCATGAATTGTCTCCCACAATTTCTCCCTCTTTTGTTTGTTGCCGTCGTATTCATCAACGCTATGAAACACAAAAGAGATGCACATTTGTAAATCTTCGGATGGAAGCCAATGTGTGCCCATTTTTTTGGAACAAATGCTAAACGAAATGAGATAGGAGATGGAGGGAGAAGTGAAATTTGTTGTGTACAAATTTGTGTGAGTTGATCAAAAAATGAAGTAGTATTTATAGGCAAATTTTTGGGAGAGTTTGAGAATTTTTGGGATTTTTTTACTATTTTTTGGAGCTTTTTCAGTATATTTCAGTTCTGATTTTTCAGTAACCGTTTCCTTTAAATCTCAGTCATTGGATCAAAATTTCTGATTCAAAATGGATGGCCCAGATCAATAGGACCGTTAGGGGTTAATAAACCAGCCGGTAAGCTACGTGTCATCATCTCATTCGCCCGTTAAATTTTTTTTTTACTCTTTTACTAGCGCGTGCAATGCACGCGCTTGACCGAAAAAAAAAATCCTATTCGCTTGACATCACCCACGTGCTACTGTGGCAGCGACATTGTTCGGCCCAAAATGATCGAGATCGCCCTTGATACTATTTCGTTCGTGGGTTGCCATTGTTGTCGGAGCAACTCAGCGTCACTGGTCGGACGTGACCAACGTCTCAGGGGGCGTGAGGCACGAGGGAGGTAACAGGTGCAGTGACAAGATCGAAAGAAATTAGGACAGAATCTAAACTTTTCTTTGAAAGTTTCAGCAAATAAAGAGATGACACGTAGGACAGTGCATTTCCACTGCTGTGTGCCAAATACCTTTTGGTTGAATATGAACCTAATAGTCTATTTCCTATATTTCCCAAGTAATGGACTCTTACCACTTTGAGCTACCTCAATTCGTCATTGAAGCATGTATATGAAATGCCATGCATTCTGTGCTCAAAGATGAAGATGATCTATGGATGATGTCCGTTCGTGTATATACAAAAACAAGGTGATGGGAAATATTGCTGCATGAAAGCGCCCACTCTTGTATTTAGCATAGAAAACTAACACGTGAACCTTCCCTTCTGTACGCAATGGTTGGTAGCTACTAATCGACAACACCACCTCGCAATGCCCATATATCCCCAGTCTCCCCACTTTAACTCCATCGTTTGCTTTGGTGGTACATACTTGTACTACCAAACTCACCGATTTACGGATGCAAGTCCAACGACGACGATGGAGCCACGCCGCCACGGTCAGTCGGATCAGACACTCAGACTTGAGATGATGCAAGAGGCATCTCATATATATTTATGCGCTGGACTTTGAGGAAAGTATCATAACAGTACAAACGTGTTCTATAGTACTTTGGAGTACACGTTTGTGTGTGATTTACTTTCCTTATTTGCTAGTCAATATTCTCATAGAATATTGAGTATATTTTCTCATTATGTAGTTACATTCCCTTACCAAATAGGAACTAGCTTGCAATATATAAATAAACTCTTCGTGCCTTGTACCAAGCATGGTTACTTAATATCAATAACAGATTAGCTTTATTTTCAATTGAGTTCAATGATATTCTAATAAAAATTAATTAAATTAAAAAAGAGAGTGCAAGAAATAATTTTAGGAAGAAATGGGAGTCCCCGTCCACAATTGAAATAGATTATGTGACCATTGTGACAGATTTCCTCTGTCAACAACATTCACGTCAGGCGCTCGAGCAAGCTCCGTAGTAAGATTTGCTCGTCCGTTTGTCGGAACAAATCGTCAACGACGACTGCTCGCCCTAAATTTCCTCAGATGCTCGCCAGTGCAGATGCTCTCATAGACACTATTAATCTTTGCTGGAATGTGAACACAAATGTGAAATGACTGAGACTTGTCTTTTCCAGTGGCGTTTTGTAATAATAAGATAGCCAACCATGATGGAATTTCATTACCTGAAAGGCCAAGATCTCATTACATGAAGGAATTTGTAGCTGTCCTGCAGAAGCCTCCCAAGAGCTAAGCCCCAGCTTTATGCTACTTGATCATTGCTACCTATTCATCTACACCAATCAATTTGGAAATCAGACTTGCCATCAATTATGGAACGTTTTCTGAGGACAAAAGAAAAATTCATGATCTGTAAAAATACTAAGAAATGCTTATTCCAAATTCCAAGTGAGACGTAAAATTACTATGTTTTGATCCATACCTAGGAATTAAATGCAAGCAAAAAGCGCGCAACTAAGGGTTCGGCAAACCAGAAGAATCTGTACCCATAGCACTCTTTTGATGTTTCTGTACTTCTTTTCTACCTGCGAAAATAAATGATATCACTCAAGAATTGAGATCAATGGACTGTAACATTGTATTTAATAGTGTGACACAATAGAAATGAAGCAACCTCAGTAACAAGCGAACCATAGCACTTCCTTACCTTATCATCAATATTTTCCGATATACACCGGATCAATCGAGCATTGGCAATGTAGAGGAGTACCCACCTGGTCTCATAATCATGCAGTCAAACTCTGTCTGCTCAGTTCATAATCTCTGTTAAGCATTTCGTCGAACACGTTTCAGGTATAGTCCAAGTTCCCACGTTACGCACAGAAATTGATCCCAAAAAAATAACAATGAATACATCTTCCTCAAAACTCAATTTCACAAGGGACCCATGAATCTGAACCCTTTCAAACACAACCTTCAAAGCACGTACTTAAATGCAAAAACAGAGAGTCAGAAACTTGATGAAACATGTCGATTAATTGAGAGTTGAGGTGGAGAGTGTCCGCTTTCAGTAACAAAATGACGTTTCCAAGTTCCAACCCTTTAATGGCTACAGATGACAAAACAAGTGAGAGTTCAACTGCACTTGGTACTTGTGTTTGCACACTAGAATTTTCTATCTGATAAAATGCCTGGCATTAAAGCTTGCATAATTTACTAGCACACTCTGCTTAATATTCCACTGTTAGTTTGGCCCTGAAGAATCTATATACCTTTGGTCTTCTTTTAAATGCATCGCCTAGAAAGTTCAGTTGCTCATTGCTCTCTTCAATGAATTCCATGATACTACAGTCATATTCGGCAAATCGCCAAAGAATCTTCAGGCCTCTCTTGTGGCCGTACTTCATGCACATCTCAATCACGGCATTACAGATCTTCTAGTCCATTAATTTCTCAAAACATAACAATGTCATGGCAACACAATCCAGAGAGTCACCAAAGTGTGTACAAGCTTATTAAATGTAGGCAACGTAACCTCATCAGGTCTCTCGGCCTCTCTGGACTTCTCGCAACCCTTGCATTCATAACAGAAAATTCAACCCAGCATCCTTCAACTTTGCGCAAGCTGAAATGACACACACCATAGTCACCGATTATGGTTCAATACCGGCACCCACCAACCATCTCCGAACACAAAATGAAACTCGTCAACGACATAATGTTTCTATCGAGCATTTCGTCGAACACCTTCCGGGCATAATCCAAGTTACAACGCTCCGCATATACATCTTCTTGCAAGCCCATCTCCGCAAAGAAAGACTCAACCTGTGAGCACGTACTCATTGAAATAATGGAAAGCCGGAGACTTTAAGAAACAAGTCGAAGGCTTTTCGAGCGCAGTCTAGACTTTCATGGTTGCCCCTTCTAGCATCTTTTTGTATTTATTCCATGGAGAAAGCGTGGTTCGTTCACAAGCTTCAGATTAATGTTATCCTAGATCTAGTCGGTATTGAAATTCATGCTATTTCAATCCTTTCCACTAGTCTAAACTTTGAAAGAAGAATCAGTTCTCTGAATTAATAATTGTGTCGAAACTGTCGCTAGTCAAATTTAACAACAGCAATTGCACTGGCAGTATACAACACAATGCCAAATAAAAGAGATAACAGATCCTCTGCCTGATGATCTCTAGGAGTCTCTAAGCACGGAAGCTCTAGCATCATGTCATTTCCCAGTCTATCTCTGCAATGGAAAACACATGCTGTAAGACTTTTTTTTCTTTCTAAACCATCAGTGGAGAAATCAAGATCATACATGATATGTACCTTGAAACTAGTTAAAAATCCACCATTATGTGGTGTGCAGTTGATTCCGACAGCAACAAATTTCTTCCATGATCAACGATTAACTACTACTCGCAGCATTTACCTTGAAACAAGACATGCATTTAACCCAAATTAAGTCAGACTGGTACATTTGAGTTTGACAACAAATTAGCCATATATAACTAGTTATAGTAACAAAATATATGCAGGGTATTGGAACAAATAATTAGAGAAAACCAAACCTGGAAAAATCTTGGATAACACATCTGGATACTGTGAAGTAACTGAAGTAGGAAAGCGTCAGCAGGTGATGGGAAATCAAGCATTGAGATGATCAATTTCTGCAGAGAAGTGAATCTGTTGATCTTCGCTCTCTATTGACTAGGCTCGACGATGCCTTTTTTGCTGCGGAGGATTGACGGACTGTAGTAAATCATTAGCATCGTCCTCACCATGAAGCATCCTTTGTTGAACGAGCTCTTTGACCACCTTCTGTGAAGAACTTCCATCATCTTTGCTTTGTAGGCATACTAGGTGAACCCCAAAGCCTACAAATGGTTGAGAAAGAAGCGTAAAAATCTCAAATTCAACCACACACTGATAATGAGGGAGCGCGGAGTAACCCTTTTGATCATCCACCTCTGCCTTCATTTCTACTGGTAATGGAATATAGTCCACCCACACATGATCCTCCACAAATGATCTCAGGGGGGAAGCCCAAGGGTCAAGACTAATGCCTACTCCATTAATGTAAATCGTCTTAGTACAATTCACATCTGTGTCTCCTCTGGATACAGCACAAACTGCCAACGCTAGGTTTTCCCATTTCAAATTTTTACAGATTGTAATGGAACATTTACTGAGAAAGTTATCACTTGTCCAACAGTCAAACCACTTGGCATCCTCAGCAGTAATAGTTCCAGGAAATACAAGAAAGAATGGGGAGTTGGCCTGCAATTAATCAAAATATTACAAGTACGTCAAGTCGTCAACTTATCAACATAAGCTAGCCACATATATCCGATCCAGTTATTCCTCAGACATGGTGTATATAAATGGATCCAATCATCAGTCGATCTACTTGGAAATGCAAAACCCATAGGGAAAATAAGAAGAGAGAGACAACACACCTCATTATTAAGCAAAATTCCTTTCAAGTTAAACCTCAGTTTTACACAATTCCGCAAGTTCATCCATTTGATCCGTTGTTGTCGTTCCTTTCCTTCTAGTACATCTGACAAGTTCCAAAGTCTCTCAAGTGATATACATCCATGCACGTCTAGCTTCATTAGACTTCGTGGAAGGTCAGCAACTTCTTCGAGTCCCAGGCACATACATAAGTTAAGCACCTCCAGTTTATGAAAATTACTAATGCATTCAGGAAGACTAACAAATTCGTTATCTGACAGATCGAGATAAGTTAATGTGTCCAAGCAATCAAGAGTTTGGAGGAAATCACAATTTGATAAATTGCAATCTGTAACTTCCAACTTCTTTAACCGAGGGAGCGATAATCTGCCACCACCATTGTCGTCCAGCAAGTTTTTTGGGTTTGTTGGGAATGCAGCAAGTCTTCGGAAGCTCTCAAGAGAAAGACTCTGTAGATGTTGAAACCCATATATGCTGCACGGCATAGTTGTCACTTCCCAAAAATGATGAAGAGTCAACTCTCTCAAGGAGTCCACATTTCCATTCAGTTTCGGCAAAGCAGTAAGCCAACAGCAGCCCTCAACACGCAAAGTAACGAGCTTATGAGGGGCTCCCACAGAGTGATGCATCTCAACTAAACTTTCACAGCCACGAAGAATCAGACTCTCCAAGTTGGGCGTTCCAGCGAAATCTGGGAGTTCCGTCAAGTCTGGACAGTTTACTAAATTTATAGATTTTAGAAATGGAAGAATCTGAGAATAGGAAGGAGAAAGGCACGAGTCAACATCAATTACTAGAAAAAAGAAGAAAATATATCTCAAAAGAGAAATGAATTACTATTTTGAAGTACCTTCCGTCCCTCCCATAGTCGTTTGATGCAACTGTCGGTTATACTGAGCCGTACAAGTTCCTTTGGATAAAAATTAGTAGGAAATGATCGTAACGGACATAGAGGCCAGTTAAGCCACTTCAACTTGTTAGATAAAAAATCGATGTCTACATAGACCGGGTCGTCAACGTAAGAGAAAAATGCATTCTCACCCATAGACATATAGGTAAGATTCTTCATTTTAGAGAAACTTTTAGCATTCAAAGAAAAAGCCTTCGATTGGTGATAGGGATAATGGATGCCTCTAAACTCTTTTGTTCCCTATAAGCAAAACAAAGAGAATAAAAAGAAAGTTCATATAAATATACCTACACACATATTGTAACGACCTGAATCCAAATTAGCGATTTAATGTTTGTTAGTAATCTTCGTTAGTTGAGTTAATTATCAAGTTAATCACTATATGATACGTTTATTGAGATTTTTCGATCGTCGTGAACTAGGAAATTGACATTTTATAGGTTTTGATTTTAGGTTCACTTTCTTCATGCAAGTTGTAGAGAATATTATTTCGAGCTCGTGTATATTTTTATCGGATTATTTGGAGATTCGAGCTAATTTTTACGAATTTTAGAAATTTTAGGTGAAAAGCATGTAAGTTAAAAGGCTACCATTCGTTAAATTTTGAGGACCGTTTCATTTTCTTTACATTCAATCTATGTCATCCATTTGATGGTAATATTTTAAAAGTCCACCTGGCTGGGATGAAGTCCATCTCGTGCGAATTGTTCTCGATCTCATCGAGGAGAAACTCAACGGAGACGTCGTCGGATCACTTTTCCGACGACATGCGACCTCCAGTCGTGATTTCGGTTCGATTCGACAGCTCTCCCTCCTCTCTCTATTCTTCTCCATCCTCAGTTGGGTCATGTATGATGCGTGGAGAAGAATCTGACGAGATTTATCACAGCAAGCAACTGTCGTCGGCGGCGATCAAGCTCCCGTCGTGGTTGAGCCGCGCAACCCTAGGGATTTTGAAGCCCCACCTTTCCTGGAGTCGAACGCGATCAGTCTGAGGTAGTGCCGTGGCCTGACGACAACTGCCAATCGACTAAAATTTCGGCGAGGGTTTCCTACTTATTGAGGTATATTCTGACGTTTCCGTCTAGAATTTGACTATGGTGCTTTGAAGCAATTTGTTGGGCTTGTTGAGACCTTTAATTTGACATGCAGATGGACCAAATCAGAGCAGTGAGTCAAGGCCGCCATTTGTGGTGGCGCATGGGTCCACGCACCGCCGTGTGCGGTGGAGCCCCGATGACTAGAACACTTAATTCTTCACGGGAAGTTTCCTCAGTCTATTTGTGTTGATTGTTGAGTAGTTTTGTGGAATTTGGTACATTTAGGTAATGTTTCAGCTCATACGCAGGGAGGTTTGGGATGACTCGACATTTGACATTTTTGATTGTCGTATGTCGAGTTTGTGCTGTTTTGCTATGGAGCTTGAGTGATACGACACGATTAATGGGATCAACTCTATGGTTCATCAAATACGTTGAGTAGTCGTGGTAGCGGCGTAGAGTTGTGAAAAATGGAATGTGAGTATTTGAGATATGAATCGTCTCGAGACTTATCTACCTTAGTTGTACAATTAGATTATTGTATTAATTAATCTAGATCTTTGATTGGTCTAGGAGCGCTAAGTACGTTTCTCGAGCTAGTGGATCGATGACTAATTTTCTGTCGATCCAAGTGAATGGGCATTTTGTTTTTTATTGTTGTTAGTGAGTCTACTTTTATGCTTTATGATTTCAGTCACGAATATATATATACATATATATATATATATACACTATGATATGATATGTTTATGTTTATGCACGGAGGCCCTATGATATGATTTTACGGTTTTATGGACATTATGTCTATGTATGTTGCATCGATGCATTTGGCATCTCGACTGATCACCGAGGAACTCTGGGAAGCTCATGAAAAATACCAGACCCGTGATTACGTTATGCGCGCCTCTCCACACTTATGATATATATATATATATATATATGTTTTACTTGGACTCACTATGTTTTTACTATGTGAAAAGGCATAAAGTATGTTTTAAGATTTCTTATAAATCTTTTATTTTTATCCACTCACTCTAACGGTTTTCCTATTTTTATATGCATTTTTCTTGGACCATTCGTTTTCAAACGCTAGAGTTGCAAAAGTTTTAATGAAGGTCAGACGTGCATGCAATTCGAGGAATTCGGTATCTGATCCACCATAGGATCGAGTTTGAGTTATAACAGCGGTATACGCGTTAGTATTTTAGTTATCATTATTAGTTCAGAAGTCTAGTTGCTCTAGTGTTATAAACAGTTTGTGTTATTAGTAATGGACAGTGATGAGTTATTCTGGAAATTAGTTTCTCCAACTTATGACTTTCGGATTATTAATTTTCTTTTCGGTTTTATTTTGGATTAGTGTGTTTATGTTATAATAGTCTTTAAGGCTTAATTCCAGTTGAGGCATTAAAATCAAACTTAATCTTATACCGCAGCACACAAGTAGTATTTCAAAAGTTTATGTACAAACTATTCTTCAGGATTTGAATGAAGTTTTGTTTGATTAGTTAAACTGTTTCGTTAGTTGAAAAATGAAAAATTCGCATTAAAATAAATATACTTACAGTATTATCTCTTAAAGCAGAGTCAATATCATCCCGATTCCATAATCTACTGTGTTTGCCTATGTCTTTACCCATTTCTTCTATCAAGTCATGCATCCAAATCACGTCTTTCCCCTCATCTTCACCATATCTCTCAATTCTTATCAAGGACTTTTCTCGGAGTTGTGCAAGACCAATCACTGGTTTGAGGTCGTAGCAAGCTTCAAGTATTGGTTTCACCTTGGTTACAAGTTGACCTTTAAAGAAGCAAGCGATATCTAAAAAATATTCCTTGAGATTTTCTCCGAGAGCATCATAACTGATTCTGAGAACCTTTTGAATATCTGTTCGATGATCTCCTTTGCAACTGTCTAATATGGCTTCCCACTCCCCTTTGCTTCTATGAACCAGATGAGACCCTAAAACTATCAAAGCTAATGGAAGGCCTCCGGCATAATGGACCGCACGTTTTGTAAGTTCATGATAACCCTCTACAGGTCCATCTTTAGGGAATGCATGCCGACTAAATAATTTTAAAGCTTCAACATCATCTAACAACTTAACACTGTATTTTAGACCAACTCCATGGATGGTCAGCACACGTTCATCTCGCGTTGTTATGATAATTCTACTTCCCGGGCCAAAATCATCAATAGATGGAGCTAACTTTTGTAACTGTTTCAGATCACTCACATCATCAAGAACTATAAGAACTTTCTTATGTTGCATCGTCCTCATAGAATCGACTCTCATACGGGACAAGAGAGTCTTTTGCAGCTTTTTTAGGCCTCCATGGGGGATTGAGTTTGACCTCACATCCTCCAAGAAACAGCTACCTTCAAAGCTACGTCTAATTGAGTTAAACACAGCTTTAGCAATTGTGCTCTTTCCTATTCCGCCTAGACCCCAAATACCTAGCATGTGAACATTATCTTTCTCCATATCTAAGAGTTTCTCGACATCTTGTCTACGAGAATCTATTTTAATTGGATACTTAGCAACCTCCATATCATAGGAAGGGATCAAGATATTATCCGACAGCTCTTTCACAATCTTGCTAACAAATTCGAACTCTGACCTATTAATTTTAAAAAGCATATCAATTTATTAAATCTTAATTATAAGTTTGAGATACAGTGACTTATGAAATGATAAAATATACTAGTGAGATTGGAAACATACCCGCCATCTTTGAAATGCCATGCAGACAAATTTGCTACATTTGAAAGAGCTTCCCTCCATTCGTCCATGCAATCATTGTATCTGCCATCAAGTTTTTTAAAGGCATCACCGAATTTACCTTTTTGATGCCTTACATCAGAAGGATCCACCTTGTAGAAAATCGCTCTAACTTGTTGCTGGTTTGATGCTTTGCATTTAAAAATCTGGACCAGCTCATCCAAGCACCACCTGGAATCAGCATAGTTTTCAGAGAAGACGATGATCGAAACCTCAGCCTCATTGATTGCTTTGACAAGCTCTTCTGATATTTTTTCTCCTTTCGGAAGCTTATGATCAGCCATGAAGGTGTTAATTCCCTCCTTACACAAAGTGTGGTACAAAGTATCAGTAAAGTTGTGGCCAGTGTCCTTGCCTCTGAAACTCAAAAAGACTTGATATGTGAATGATTTAGTGGAGGCAGAAGAAGAGGAAGAAGTTGCCATAGAGGTCATTACAGAGAGTGTCTGTGAATTCCTGTCAGCTAGTAAACCAGAAACACTTGGGATTTGGGAGGTATTGCCTCTCAGGCTCTCATAGAACACCCGCTTTATATCGATCTATCTCTTTTAATTTTCATGTAAATACGGGGCAATTTCCTTGTGTTTACCGTGTGAATTTAAAGTTGGAGTCAACAAACAATTAATGCCTGTTTGTGCAGTGAAGTTGGTGTTTGTTTTGATGGAGCCAACTAACTCAACAACTGTCATGTACGGTGTTCACCAAGTCAAATTGCCTGATAGCTAATTAGCTTCATGCCACTTGATCATTGCAAGTACAAAATATTCATCAGCAACCACATAGATTAGATATCAGACTAGCTTTCATCTAAGCAAATGTTACCGATGATAAACAAAATATCATAAATAAATGCTTCACCGAAACCACAAGTCCACAACCATCTAAGCAACCATGTCTTGCTTATTTGAATGAGACATGGTGCATAGCCACCGAAACCACAAGTCCACAACCACAAGTCCACAACCACAAGTCCACAAATAAAGCAAAACTAAAGCTATGGCTACTTTCTTACTATGTCCTGTATCTACCTAATCAACAATTGGATAAAGACTCTTCACTGAAAAAATAAAATAAGACATGCAATCTGAAAACAGAAAATAACCAGAGATTAGGTCGGATGCAGACTTTGGATTTGAACCTTAATACATAAACTTACCATGAACGGCTAGCTGATGTCCAAGTTCATATTCATGACTATGCTTGAATGCATGTCTCCTATCAGAGAACTTCATCGCCGTACCCAAACACTCTCAATTCTTGTAAAAAGAAACTGATGCCAAGGGGCTTGTCTTCAAGATTGACAGCACAGACAACAGTATTTCCAAGACCAAACTTCTCAGCATAGCACGTTGACTTGTCAGCAAGGCATCTACAACCATCAGGCAAGAAATCAAGATCATAGTTACATGAATTTACCAGAAAGCCATAAGAAGTAACTACTCACAGCATATATTGGTCAGTTCCATTAATAAAGAAAATTTCAAAACCGGTTCCTTGTTCCTCAAGAAATTCAGCAAAGGCCTGCCACGGCACCTTGTAGCAAGACATTTAGCCAAAGTCAGACCAGTACTTTAATCGAGCTGATCGTAAAATGATAATGTATATATTGAGTTTGGCGACAAACATTGGCCATACTATCATAGAAACAAAATATATGCAGGGTTTAGAACAAATAGTTAGAAAAACCCAAACCTAGAAATACTAGTAAGTACAGGGCACACAACGAAGGGTTTGGCAAACACTTCCGCGTCAAGCCAGCTTAGTTGGAGTCGGCCAGAACAATCTGTATCCTTGGCACTCTTTCGATGTTTCTATACTTCTTTTCTACCTGCAAACTGCAAACATAAATAGGAATACTAAACATCAATGGCCTTTAACATAGTAAGTAATAGGGTGACACAGAAGAAAAAATGATCCAGAACACAATATCAATAATGATAGCGCTTCCTTCCCTGATTGTCAATACTCTCCAAGAATAGCAGATCAAGTCTTGGCAATGAGGACAAGTACCACCTGATCTCATGATCATGTAGTCAATCTCTAACTATAGATCCTTTATAAATCATTATTCTATGACTAGTAACCACAAAGACCTGGCTTAAAGAAACGGAACCTGTTGCTATCTCGAACAATGTATTCCCTGTCCTCTACTTTCGACATAATATGACAAAAGAGTAACAGTCATAACACTTTCTCGGGTTCTTCGCCATCCGAATTGGCACTGTCTGCCCTGTATCTTTGAAATTGCGAGGCCTAAACCTATGGCCACTTTCTGACTATGTAAATTGACAAAGTATTTCTTTCTCCTTCTCGTAAAACATTGTCCAAATTAGAAACATAACCAACATATCTGAGTCTGCTGTTTATTTCTTCTAACATTGAGTCGATTTTCTCTGTGTGCATAAGACCATAGGTAAACTCACGGATCACTCCATTCCCAGCATCTTTTGACTCCCTTTATTCTTCAACTCTAGCACCACTTTTGCAACATCACTCCACTTCCCAGCTCACTCATACATGCTTGACAGGACCACATGAATCTCATTGGTCTAAGTTTGGTATCTGCTTCAACTGCTGTCTGAGCATAATTGGTTTGATTGCTGCAGTCCTGATCGAGCTGAAACGTCTCTATCTTCCATGTTACTTCAAGGTCTTTAACAAACATGTCATATAAGATTGCAAGATCAAACTAGTCGAACGACACTATGTTTCTGTCAAGCAATTCGTCGAACACATTCCAGGCATAGTTCCAGCCTCCCACGTTCCACATAGAACTGAACCAAAAATACTTCCAATAAAGACAGCTTCCTCCAATCCCATTTTCACAAAAGAATCCATGAATCTGATTACCCATCAAAGAAAGACTCGAACTTCGAGCACACACTGAACGCCTAAACAGAAAGAAAGAGACTTTGTTTGAAAACTGCAGAAGTAGGAGAGACTTGAAGAAACAAATCGAAGTGAGTTGAGGTGGAGATCGAGTCACCACTTTCAGTACAAAATGACGTTTCCAACCCTTGAATGGCACAATTTACTAGCACTCTGTTTTTTAAGATTCTTCTGTTTGGTCTAATTTTTGATACTTGTCACCAGAATTGCTCAGAAAACTTTGGCTTGTTATTCATTCAACCTCACCATACCACAGCACTGTAGCAGCACCATGGTGATAGTTTGTTACTTGCGCGGAATTAGATAACAAGAAACAGAAAAAGATACAAGTTTCTTATTCTTAGCATCAAGATATCTACATCTGGAACAGTTGCTCAACTAAAGACTCTTATTTGAGTCCCTCAACAACTCCAGAAGACTTGCTAGAAAGAGCATGAGATATGGCTCTGAAGGTTTTTTGGAGTTGTCCTGCAGCAACCTCCAAACAAAGAAGCTCCAGCCTTAAGCCACTTGTCTATCACTATGTCCGCAAATTCTTCATCAAGCTTCGCAGACGATGGCTGCAATTATGCCAAAGTCGATGACTTTCTCAAGAACATGACAATAATTGGAGATGCAAGATTCTCTCGGCTCATTGGGCACAAGTGAAAGATGGAATGCTCTCATAATCATATGACATTTTCTCATACGATGCACTGTAAATCTGTGATGTGTTATTAGCCAAACTGTGAATTTAAACTACAGATTCACTGCTTGATAGTATGGATTATGCAAATGAGGGTATTACAACTAAAATACAACTGATAGAGTACGGTATGTAACAAGCACTTGGGACCTTGTCAAGTACAACACTACAAGAGTAAGGTATGTAGCACTAAGAAAGTTATATAGAAAGAGTGAAGGTCCCAGAGGGGGGGTGAATGGGCCTTATATAAAAATTTTCGTTGTAAAGTTAATTCGAGGATAGCAGGGAGTGTTTCTATCCTCCAATAACCAGTAACGAACTTAATAAAATGCAATGAAAAGAGAAGTGATGGACAACACCTCGATATTTTGATAACGCAGAAAACCCTCCAACAGGGAAAAAACTGCGTGTCCCTAACTGAGGGACAAACCTTCCACTATGTAAAAACACTTTTACAAGACAGCATCTTCACAGGATACAAATACGCTCTCCTATCCTTGCTAGTATTCACGCAACTAGACTAAGACCTAACTATCTCCTCGCTAGAACCAGTGCTTACAAACCCTATGTAATACACCGTTCTTTACAAGACAGTAGCCCTCAGGATACAAAGACACCTATCTATCCTTACTGGTATTCACGCAACCAGATTGAAAATCCAACTATCTTCTAACAAGACAAAGTGATTACAATTACAGTGGCTGTGAAGCTTCTCTCAGAACTTAGTACGCACCGACTAATTCTCTCTAGAATGCTTCCAACAAAATTGCACCATCATCTCACCTATGATATGCAATATGACAATATGCAAGATTGAAAGATGGTATGATAGACTTTCCTATGAAGACATAAAATGCCTAGGAAAGAAAAATCTTGTTTTATAAACTTCCTAACATATGTAGGAACAAAAGAGAGTTTTTGACAAGTTTTGACAAACCGAAAAACCTCCTTGGAAAACAAGACTACTCTTGCACATACAAGAGATTTAAAAACTGACTTGAAAGAAGAGAAAACACCCTAACTCTTCCTAAAATTTCAAGCACCGAATGGCTTCACACATTGTGGTATATATAGCCAATCGGTTATGCAAGCTGAGCTTCAAGGAATGATCTCAGCCCTTCATCAAAAGCTGAATCAAAGGCTCTCCTTAAATGGGGGAAAAGCATGCTGAAACCAACTACTGAAATCAGCAAAGAGCATGCTGAGCCATACCAACCGGTAAGGCAAGGAGAGTGAAAAACTGAAAAGCTGACTCCATTTTATCAATGTGAGAGACCTGCCCCAAAGTGGGAAGGTGAAGCTTTTTACTTGTTTTGTCCAACCGGGACATGCATGATAGTTAAGGGTGTTTGCTTTCAAGCAAAAAGGAGAGATACCTACTCCTATACCAACCGGTAAGATGAGAGCAAGGGTTTGTGAAAAGGTAAAGTTTGAAGTCAAGGTCTTTACCAACTCCCATCAGAAAAGTTTTTTGGATGAAAACACAAGCAATGTGTAAATGCTAATGATGCATGATTTACCTTTCATAATGGTTAATTAGATCAAGTCCATTGCATTAGCTTGTTAATGTTGCTTTGCACAAATCATCCATGTTTTTGAGAGATTGCCAATTATCTTATGCCAATAATCTCCCCCTTTGGCATTCTCTACCAAAAACATATCTTCTCATCATCAAGGTATCATAACCTGCAATAATAAACTTTTTCCAACAAGGAAAATGATGACAAGATATAGTAGGTTTTCTTCATAAGAAAAACCCATAAATAAGCAAGCATTAATTGTTCACACTACAACAAGCTTGAGTTTTTACAAAACATGGGAAAATATAATACAACCATGATGTTGAACAAACATAATACAAAGCATTAATTGCTCATGCCAAAAGCAACAACCTACACATGGTTCAGCAAAACCTACACTTGGTTCTCCCCCTTTGTGGTAGAGTGTGACAAAGGGTACAAAAGAGATGCAATTTCTAGATACTTGGTTCTCCCCCTCAAAAAAAGCATCGTTTTAGAACCAACGAGGTAATAAACACACATCCTAGAATGGATAAGTAGTATATAAACATACATAAAGTAGAAGAAACCTACTCATCATCGGACTCATCGTCCCCATTTTCGGAATAATCCTCATCATCATCATTGAGGTGGTCAAGGCGCTCATTTTCGGCATCATCATCTGCGGACTCATTGTTGACATAACCAGAGTCATCGGCCCTTGACGAACCACCAGAAACAGCCACATTTGGCTCCCCCTCAGAACCAGCAGCAGTGGCAGCGTCAGCAGAAGGATAGGAAGGATCAGAGCTATCCTCTGAAGAGACCAGTCCTTTCCCAGTTTTCAGAAGGTCTTCCATCCTTTTGAAGGACGCTTGCATCTCATTCCTCATGATGCAAAAAGCCTCTTTCATCTCATTTTGACCACGCTTAAGAAAGGTGATCTCGAGAGGCTCCACATAGACCGTGGATTGGCCAACTGATTTGGAGATAGTTATCTTATCTACCGGGGCTGGAGAGTCAACCATAATATCAGTTGAAAGAGAGTGTACATGAGAGTTTAGGCAGAGGAGGGTAATCACAGCTGGAAAGACCAATGAGGTGCCTAGCTTAGTTTGGTTGTCTATGGCAGAATTCCTAATGGAATGATAGATATAAAACTCAGCCGGAAGTGTAGGATTTCCAGAAACCAAATAAGCAATGAGGCCAGCTTGCCTAAAAGTAATTTTGGAGGATTGTGTGTTAGGGGCAATCAATGTGCGCACCAAAAATCCCATAAGCTTATAGAATTCAGTCATGAATTGGCTTTGAAAATAGGATTCACAAAACACGGTGTTTGGGGGAGTAGAGTAAAACTGCCTAGCTAGGGAGTGAGTGCTAAGATTGAGAATGAACTTCCTAACACGTTTCAGGATTTTTCTTTCTGTGTTAGGTAGAGCTAGCGCATTCTTTATCGCCCTAGGAGACACATCTACGGGTTTCCCTCGCACATTTACATAAAAGGATGCATGTGATTGCAAATCTACTTTATCCGGCATGCTGTTTGGATAGTTGGCATAGAATTCCCTAACCTGAGACAGATTAACCCGAGGGAAGGATTTCAGGGCATCTACCCATCCTAGCTTTTCTATCATGTCATGGAAATCACTAGGTAATCCATCAAAATTAAAGGGCTTTTCTAGGATGACTGGCCTAGATATGGTCACAGCAATATAGAGGTTTCTAGCTTCTATGCTCTCGAAATAATGATCCGGAGGGATAGGCAAATTCGATACCTCCATAGCGACTTTGTGAGTTCGAGGAGCATGGCTCATAGAGGCATTCCGGGTATCCGGAGCTTGCTGTGCTTGAGCGGCAGCGGAGGTGGAGGCTTGTGATTTACCCTTCTTTGACGGAGGATTTCCCTTGCTTGCCGGAGCCTTCTTCTTCTTGCTTGCCGGAGCCTTCTTCTTGCTTGCCGGAGCTTTTCCTTTCCTCTTGGGAGGACTTCGTCTCACTTGTTGGGCTTCCTCATGGTCTGAGCTAGGATTTAAATGAGGCATTGGTGCCACAGACTTCCTTGCTCCCCTTTTGAACTGTGGAGCTTGATTTGAGGGCCCGGAATTGATTGGAGAGTGAGACGGAGAGGAAGGCTGAAAGTACTCCTTCTCGTAAGGATTACGAGGTTCCTTCCTCGAATAGACCTTTGAGAGCTTCCTTGCCTTTGCCGGAGCTTCCTTGAGCAACCTCTTCCTTTTCTTCAAAGGAATGTTATCGGAGTCGGAGGCTGATTTCTCCGGAATGGGGTCCGAGTGCTCAAGCTCGGTGGAAGCAATGACTGCTGTGGTTGTCATTTTCGGAGGGGCTGTGAGATTGAGGTCGGGAACCACCGTATGGGGCTGAGTTGCCGGGGGCAATTTCACCGGAGAGTTTCGGCTACGTAAATGCATGGCGCATTGAGGTGATTGCTTCGAGGCTTCTAACCGTTTGGAGGGGTTTTTACTTCTCATTTCAGCAACAATTTGGTGATGGTAAGAAGTGAATTTGAAATTGAAGAGATGAAATGGAGAAGATGAATAAGTGATGGAGAGAGAGTGTCCAACGGGTAGAAAAAGGAAGGAGAGGAGTAGTTGGCCTTGGTTACCGGGAAGACCAGTAGAGCAAGCTAAGTAACTAGCTTGGTTCAAAGCTAATGGGCTTGAGTCATGGATCCTCTTAAGGGGATAACTGATTCGGTTTAAAACCAAAAGACCCTAAGTAATGAACATAAGTCCATTAACGGAAAGCCCTAAAGAAAACAGACCAGATTTGGTAGAAAAAGCTACCAACTTTTCTGCCTATTTCAGTCTCCCATAACAACACTGTTATGAAGAGGTAAACCAAATATTTGGTTAACACACCATGTTAACTCATGATGGACAATCATACATTGAAAAGAAAGGTTTTCTTTTCACAATAGGTACATATGTACTTGGTTCAATCTTAACCAAAACGAGGTGGTCAAGGTTTCAAACTTCCTCCCATTTTCTGAAATATGCAAGGCATGGTTTTTAATACCAAAGTGTTGGGTTGATTAATCCCATGATTACCTTGAAAAACAAGTTAGGCTTGTAACTTGATTTTGCTTAACAAACATAATAGACCACTTGATAATAATTATATTGAAATCAAGGTGACGATTAAGCAAAGTGATGATCTCTTCAAAAGGAAATAAGTACAAAAGTACATAATTAAAAAATAAATTCCCCTTTTTTTTTTGAGATGTTTTGAGTGAAAAATATAACAAGCCTATATTTGGTAAAATCGGAGAATAGACCTACTTACATAGGTATTCATAGGCATATTTTTCATCACATTATGAATGTATCACATGTGGTCCATAAAAACGTAATGGAGGATGAATGCGTGTGGCATAGTAAAGGGAAAATCATTTTTCCATGGGGTAGCAAGATTGTTCCTTGATGAGATATATTATCTCCCCCTTTTTATATTAAATTTAGCCACAAAGGATTTTTCTCCTTTTTCACATTTTTGCATAACATTTGTTTGCTCATCTGAAAAATCGTCCTCTTAGATCCATGTAGCAAGAGGGTAATCATTGACTCCAAGATCAAATGACCTCAGGCAATATGTGTAACAAGGACACTCAAAGGATTACCATCTCGGATCCATCGAAGGATAGAATAAATTTCAGGGATCGTTGCTTGAGAATATGTAGCGAAGAACTTATCAGTAGCTCCCAAATCAGATGATTTTAGGGTACTAAGCATAACAAGGATGCTCCAAAGGATAAGGGACTCCAGACTCAAGCAAAGACTAGCAAAAATTAACAATATTAATTTTCCAATTTTTTGCACAAAGAGAAACTGAATTGGGCTAACTCAAGTTTTTGCTTAAAGAGGAACTCAAGCGTAAACCGTGCCACAAATAAAACAAGTTTCACTTAACCATACCACATATTGATGTATGCATGAAAAATTGGATGTTAGGACCATTTGTGATACACAAATAATATAATGCAAAATATGCATTTATGAGTACAAAGGTAAGCATATCCATAACCACTCGGTTTTACCTTGTACAGGCCAGAACATATAATAATTTTTGTGGTTTTTTTTTTTGTTAAAAAAAACTTTACAAACAGAAAATATAAATTTTCTTTTGAAGAGATGATCAGGATGCAGAACACACACCGATTGATTGCCTTAAGCTTTCAAAGCGATGATTATCAAGTGGTTTGGTAAAAATGTCTGCCAATTGTTTATCAGTGGGAATAAACACCAGTTCAAGCAAATTTTCTTCGACCAAGCTTCTAATGAAATGATAACGAATTTCTATGTGCTTGGTGCGAGAGTGTAAAACTGGATTTTTGGAGATGTTGATAGCACTAGTGTTATCACAAAATAGGGAGAGCTTACCTTGTGGGAAACCGTAGTCGTGAAGCATGTGCTTCATCCATAGCATTTGTGTACAGCAACTTCCTGCTGCAATGTACTCAGCTTGAGCTGTGGAAAGGGATACGCAATTTTGTTTTTTGCTATGCCATGAAACAAGATTATTTCCCACGAAAAAGGTTCCTCCTGAAGTGCTTTTCCTATCGGTAGCATCTCCTGCCCAATCGGAATCAGAATATCCTGCAATTTCAATGCCAGAATCAAAGGAATAATAAATGCCAAAATTAGTTGTCCCAGAGATGTATCGCAAGATGCGTTTGACAGCTTTGACATGAGATTCCTTTGGATTGGCTTGATATCGGGCACACACTCCTACGCTGTAAGAAATGTCAGGCCTGCTAGCAGTTAGATAAAGGAGACTTCCAATCATACTTCTGTAATAAGTAGGATCAGTACTGACACCAGTCAGATCAGCATTAATTTTGCATGAAGTTCCCATAGGATTCCGAACAGAAGAAGAGGATTCCATTCCAAATTTTTTAATTAAGTCCAATGCATATTTAGTTTGTGAAATGAAAAGTCCATCTTTTCTTTGTTGGACTTGCAACCCAAGAAAATAATTCAATTTTCCACATTGGCTCATTTGGAACACTTTTGTCATCATTGTGGTGAATTCTTTCACCAGTTCATCTGAAGTAGATCCAAAAACAATGTCGTCTACATAAACCTGTACGAGAATGACATGTTTAGCAGAACACTTGACAAATAGTGTCAGGTCAATGGAACCTCTGATATAGCCATTTTTAATCAAGTAGGAAGATAGTTTGTCATACCATGCCCGAGGGGATTGTTTAAGTCCATACACGGCCTTTTTCAGGCGGTATACATATTCTGGGTGTGTAAGACTTGGAAAACCAGGGGTTTGTTCCAGATACACTTCTTCTTTGATGTCACCATATAGGAAAGCACTTTTGACATCCATTTGATAAAGTGTAAATTTTAGATGACAAGAAATAGCTAACAATAGCCTTACTGATTTTTAGTTCTTTCTCCCTTCATGAGACTTTTACCTTTTCCGTCCAGAACCATGCATTTCGCATGATCAAAAATAACAGATTCATGTTCGTCAACAATTTGACTAACACTTAACAAGTTTACCTTTAGTCCTTTTACCAACAAAGCATTTTTAAGATTAGGGAGTCCTGGAGTACTTACAGTTCCACATCCAATTATGTCAGCTTGAGCACCATCACCAAACACAACCTTACCTGATAGGTGTGTATCATTCATCGAAGAGAACCAATCTTTGTTCCCAGTCATGTGTTTTGAGCAACCACTGTCCATGTACCAGGAATCTGAATCTCTAGGAGCAAGAGCAGTCAAAGCGACATTGCAAATGGCAACTACGTTGTTTTTCACTTTAGATGTATTATCAATGCAAGAAAAATTTCCTACGAAGTTTTCATCATCAGAACTATTTCCACATAAATCCCAAGGCTTTTGTTGGGTGGGGTTCGAGTTCGCCTGACCTTTGGATCTATTTTTGTTGTTCCTAAAGGATCTTCTTTTATAGGGTGCAGAAGATTTGGCAGAAAGACTCTTGGCTATTTTGGAAAGATAATCAAGGGTTTTCTCAAGAGATGATTGAAAAGAAGAGAGTCTGTTTATTTGACTTGTATTCATTCTTTCCAGTTTTCTACAATTTGGTCGTATGTGACCAATGATACCACAATGGTGACAAGTTGGAACAAAAGGTTTTTTAGGTTTGAAAGAGGATACGAAGTTTTCCTTTTGACTTTTTACAAACCTAGTAGGTTTATTGGAGCTTTCTCCAGCTTCATATCCTAACCCAGTTCTGTCTTTGTCAATCTTGCCTATGCCACACATTTTGGTTAATTTTTCTGATCCGAGAGAAAACTGATTAAAGAGAGATTTTGATTTTTCCAAGGCAAGTTCAAGATCAGATTTTTCTTTTGATAAAGAAGAAACAATCTAATTTTGACAATCTAATTTTTCTTGAAGCAGCATGACATGTTCCTCTAGACAGGATTTTTCTTGCTTCCATTTCTTCTTTAAAACAAAGAATCTTTCTTCTAGACTGTCATTATCTTCATCACCCTTATAAGACTTATCAAGGTCGAGTGAAGCAATGAAAGCAATTGTGTCATCTTCTTTATCGGAAGCATTTTCAGACTCGCTATCACTCCATGAGGCTTTTAAGACCCTATGTGATTTAGACTTTCTATTTGCACAATCTGCAGCCCTATGTCCAAAACCAGAACACTCAAAACACTTTAGTTTATCATCAGACTTTTGAGAGGAATTTGGTCTGTAATTTCTGTTATTTGAGCTCTCATCCCTTCTAAGGTTCTTTGAGTTTGGAATTCGGTTGCTAGACCCTTTAGAAAAATTCCTAGAAAAAACTTTCCTGTTTTTGAGAAATTTTCCAAATTGTTTTGTTAGAAAAGCAGATTCTTCGGAAGTGATCTCAGAAAGTTCATCATCTTGTTCTTCCTTATTTATTGAGCTAAACGCAATTGACTTCTCTTTCTTTCGACTTAGTTTTCTAGCCTCAAAGGTCTTGAGATTACCAACTAATTCGTCAAGTGAGTATGTAGACATGTCATGTGACTCTTCTATTGCAATTTGTTTAGGCTCAAAATAAGAAGTGACTGATCTAAGCATTTTTTGAACAATGACTTTCGGCACAATAGGATGACCTAGACCTTGACATTGATTAGTAATGTTAAGAAGACGGCTATGAAAATCATCAATGGTCTCTTCATCACTCATTTTCATTTGTTCAAATTCAGAAGTTAAACTTTGAAGTTTTTGATCTCTTACCCTGAGATTACCTTCATGAGTAGTGGAGAGTGAGTCCCATGCTGCTTTTGCCGTTGAACAGTGAAGAATCCTTCTTCGTTCCTTTTCTGAAAGAGCAGAATATAAGCTGTTTAAAGCTTTTGTATTCATTCTGGAGTTTGCTTTTTCGGCATCAGTCCAGGTGCTTCTTTCCTTCGGGATGCGCACTTTATCATCTTCTGGAGATGGGATAGTGGGAGGGCAGTATCCGTCCTCGACCATAGTCCATTGTCTTCCATCGTCTTGAGAGATGAGAAATGCCGACATCATAATCTTCCATTGGAAGTAATCGTTTCCTTCAAAAAACGGAGGAACGTTAATAGAAGTGGCCCTATCACGATCCATTCTAGGATACAGAGGATCTCACTAACAAAGGTTAGTGGCCGCTCTGATACCACTTGAAGGTCCCAGAGGGGGGGGTGAATGGGCCTTATATAAAAATTTTCGTTGTAAAGTTAATTCGAGGATAGCAGGGAGTGTTTCTATCCTCCAATAACCAGTAACGAACTTAATAAAATGCAATGAAAAGAGAAGTGATGGACAACACCTCGATATTTTGATAACGCAGAAAACCCTCCAACAGGGAAAAAACTGCGTGTCCCTAACTGAGGGACAAACCTTCCACTATGTAAAAACACTTTTACAAGACAGCATCTTCACAGGATACAAATACGCTCTCCTATCCTTGCTAGTATTCACGCAACTAGACTAAGACCTAACTATCTCCTCGCTAGAACCAGTGCTTACAAACCCTATGTAATACACCGTTCTTTACAAGACAGTAGCCCTCAGGATACAAAGACACCTATCTATCCTTACTGGTATTCACGCAACCAGATTGAAAATCCAACTATCTTCTAACAAGACAAAGTGATTACAATTACAGTGGCTGTGAAGCTTCTCTCAGAACTTAGTACGCACCGACTAATTCTCTCTAGAATGCTTCCAACAAAATTGCACCATCATCTCACCTATGATATGCAATATGACAATATGCAAGATTGAAAGATGGTATGATAGACTTTCCTATGAAGACATAAAATGCCTAGGAAAGAAAAATCTTGTTTTATAAACTTCCTAACATATGTAGGAACAAAAGAGAGTTTTTGACAAGTTTTGACAAACCGAAAAACCTCCTTGGAAAACAAGACTACTCTTGCACATACAAGAGATTTAAAAACTGACTTGAAAGAAGAGAAAACACCCTAACTCTTCCTAAAATTTCAAGCACCGAATGGCTTCACACATTGTGGTATATATAGCCAATCGGTTATGCAAGCTGAGCTTCAAGGAATGATCTCAGCCCTTCATCAAAAGCTGAATCAAAGGCTCTCCTTAAATGGGGGAAAAGCATGCTGAAACCAACTACTGAAATCAGCAAAGAGCATGCTGAGCCATACCAACCGGTAAGGCAAGGAGAGTGAAAAACTGAAAAGCTGACTCCATTTTATCAATGTGAGAGACCTGCCCCAAAGTGGGAAGGTGAAGCTTTTTACTTGTTTTGTCCAACCGGGACATGCATGATAGTTAAGGGTGTTTGCTTTCAAGCAAAAAGGAGAGATACCTACTCCTATACCAACCGGTAAGATGAGAGCAAGGGTTTGTGAAAAGGTAAAGTTTGAAGTCAAGGTCTTTACCAACTCCCATCAGAAAAGTTTTTTGGATGAAAACACAAGCAATGTGTAAATGCTAATGATGCATGATTTACCTTTCATAATGGTTAATTAGATCAAGTCCATTGCATTAGCTTGTTAATGTTGCTTTGCACAAATCATCCATGTTTTTGAGAGATTGCCAATTATCTTATGCCAATAAAGAGACTCACCGCTCATTGTTTGTTCTGACCATCATAGGTTTTACTGCTGTTGGGGTATATCACTATTGGTTTGCCTGGTACCTGTAAATTTGATCATAATGTAAATCGCGTAGTTAATAATTGTTCAACAAATAATTCACCGAAGAACATACCTTCTTTATTGATGAAATGAGCCCTTGGATAAATCTAGGCAGTGTCTAGTTGATTCCAACAGCAACAACTTGCTTGCAAGTATCAGCGACAGATGCTCACTCCAAGACGGAATCACCACTCACCACGTTGATCCCGTCTTTGGAAGCTCACCAATATGCCTGCACCACACTCACATTAATTCAAGCAAGAAGTTAAGCAAAGCCACAAGGAGAATTTCTTGAACAAGTAATCTCATAGGATGATTACTAAAACACTCCTAGAAATTGAACTGATTTGAATTGGCATCATTTATATACTAACAATTTGGTTCATAGCAAGGAATTTAACAAAAGCCACTAGGGAAATTTCTAGCACAAGTAATCTAAAAGGAAGATTACTACTACACACTCATTGAAATTGAACTGAATTGAATTAGCACCAATAATAAACAAACAATTCAGTTCATATATGCTATGCATGTAGAATTTGACTAAAGCAATTAACTCAATCATAGTCCATTTCATTAATCCATGTCCACAATGGGGTATAGTTCCTTAAGATCAAGAGGAATAGAGCATATATACCTTTCCCTCTAACTTATTCCGTGTCGTCTCTAATTACACAATTAGATCAGCGCCAGAGTTGGCCAGAATCTGAACCCTCTCCCTGAAGTTTTTTTTTGTGTTTTTTGGGAATGCAGCAAGGCTGTGGCAGCATTGAAGACTAAGAGTCTCTAGATTTTGCAGCCCATATATGTTGCACGGCAGTGTCGTAAGGCATGAACAATCACGGATTGACAATTGTTGAAGCCAGGTCAAATTTTCAATCGACTTATCCACTTCTTCGATGTCACAATCTGATATATACAGCTCTATCATGCAGTCCATCTTTCTATAAGTTACTGGAAATCTACCCAAATTCCGGCATCCACAAACTTCAAGCTTCTTTAACTTTGTCAACTCAATCAGAATGCTGCTTGGCAGAATCGACGAATCCAATTCTTTAATGCCATTCGATGATAGGGTCAACTTTCTCAAGGAATCCATATTTCCTTTAATTTTCGGGAACGCAGTAAGCTTAAAGCAGTACTCAACATGCAAAGTAACGAGCTTATGAAGGGCTCCCACAGAATGATGCATCTCAACTAAACTTGGACACCTATAAAGAATCAGGCTCTGTAAGTTGGGCGTTCTAGTGAAATCTGGGAGTTCCACCAAGGATGTACACTGTTCTAAATTTATATATTTTAGAGCTGACATCTGTGCATCAGAAGGAGAAAGGCACGAATCACAATTGCTTACTCACTGGAAAAAAAAGAAGAGGAAAATATATATCTTAAAATAGAAATGGCTTACTAAATTGAGACCAGTAATTGTATAGGGCAGTGATGTGGCAAGACTATAAGGTACATTCAACTCATATTTCTAAAACTCTATATCCCAATTGTCCATGCAAATGTCTTACGAAAATTTGAAACTACCCTTCATGACCTCTACTATTTGATGGGCCGTACGAGAACAGTGTGAGGCGGCCTCGCCGAAGAACTGCTCCTAAATTGAAGTACCTTTTGTCCATCCCGTTCCTCCCATAGTCGTATGATGCAACTATCAGAAATTCTGAGCCGTACAAGCTTCTTCGGAGAAAAATTAGTAGGGAATGATTGTAACAGACATCCAACCCAGACATCCCTACTCAATTAGTAGGGATTAGCCTTTATCGAGATTCTGGCACTTCTAGTACCAATTTCTCTGGTAGAGTTGCTTCTCCTGAGCGGTCTAGATCTTTCTCCTCTGAAGCTTTCAAGGGATTCGTCATTGTTTCTATGTCTTTTGAATTTGAGGATGACATCTTCAGTTTTCCTATTCTCGTAGATTGCTACCTTCATGTTTTCTGGTTTCTCCCTTGGACCTGATAATTTCCACTCTAGTGGAAAAGTTACCTCATCCCATGCCACTTTGTGAATTTGCTCTGAATGGTTTTGGGGAATTGTAAGGAAACCAGTAGTAAGACCTGGGATGTTTGATATCTTAGTCGTTGGCTCTACTGTTGTACTCATTAATTTCTAGTGGAAAAGTTACCTCATCCCATGCCACTTTGTGAATTTGCTCTGAATGGTTTTGGGGAATTGTAAGGAAACCAGTAGTAAGACCTGGGATGTTTGATATCTTAGTCGTTGGCTCTACTGTTGTGCTCATTAGTTTGTAGTAGATTCTATAAACTACTGCAAGCTCTTGCATGCCCTCTTTAATGGACTTGCCGTCTGTTTTGACTCTTATTCGTAGACACTGAGCGACATCGGCTAAGCTGGTCAAAAAGTTTGGAAAGCAGTTAAAGTATGCAACCTGATTGCATAGTGATGCTTGAAGTGTTCCTAGTAGACTTTTCTAGAAATCGTTCAACCTATTGTCTTGTAAGACGCATAGAACTGAGAAATTGAGACCTTCTCTGGCTAGTAACTTTATGCCAACTTGGACTGCTCTAATATACATAAATTTGAAGTTTATTTTCCTAGATTTAGAAACTTTCTCAGGTATTACTAGAAGAAGATCTGTTTCTTCTGTTGTTGTTGTTGGGATAGTGAATTCATGAATTTTGAACTGATGGTTTTCCATCATATCAAAACTTCCTATCTTGTAGATTTGGTTAAATTCGAACTTCGGGATCAAAGCATTTCGGACGTTGCTTTCAATTTCGTTGAACTTAAACTCTTCTGAATTCAACAACTGCACTGATTTTTTCTTCAAGATGCTCAACATGTTCATGTTGTGAATATCTTCTTGTTTAGGTTCTCCTAATTTCAAAGTTGACAGTTTTGTTGGAGAATCTTGAAAAAAAATGGCTTTGGCAATGGGTTCCCTTTTGGAACTTGTAGTAATTTGAAGTCATTAGTTTTTCTAATGACTATTCGAGGTAGATTATTGCTTGATTATTTGTGTTCTCGAGCTATTTTTTTAACACATTCAAGGATCTTCATCTGTTGAAGATCTAGTCTCTCGATTTTGTTATTATCTCTTGTTAATAGTTATTGCTTTTCTTCCGGCTGATTTTGGATGTAATCTACTTTGGTTTATAACCCATGTAATTAGTTATTGATTGCTGGAAGAATTTCTAGATATCCTGTATATCTAGAAATCTCTAATACAGATTATTGTTGTCTTGCATCTATAAGTTCTAATAGAGAATCTAGTTTCTCTATTGTTACTTCAGATGCTGATCCCGTCTTTGAGATTTTGAGCTATAACAATCTCTGATACCAATTGGACTGCGAATCTAACTAATGCTCAAATTGACAGTCGATACAAAAAAAATTCTATTTTTGCCTTGTCTCTTGACAGGCTTTCAAGAAAAGATTGCTCTCTAGCAACTTTGAAATCAAGAATTGCTTGATCTTCAGGACGAGGGAGGATTGCTCTTGACCTTTCGAACAGTTTAGTTCTCTCTTTTGTATTAATAATAAGATCTCGTAAAAGTTTAAGCTTAAACTTTAAATCATGTATTTTTGAAAAGTGAGAAATTTTCTATGGTGAAAAAAACTGTTTACCATTGAGTATAGAGGATAGATCTCCAGCTGCAGGTGTTAGAACAAATAAATTATGGACCCACTACGCTTCTTCAAGAACATACTACTCTAATTATGTACAGACATTACTCACTTAGGATATAGACACTACCGGACTCTGGTTTACAAAGAGGGCTAAAATTGGAAGTGCTAAACCAAAATAATGACATTCCTTGTACAAAAAATACAAACTGACTTTTTGTGTGAAAATCTTTCAAACTGACCTTCTATGACATTTCCTAATCTATAAATTGTTCTTCAACATTTGAATGAAGTTTTGTTTGATTATTCAAATTGTTTTTTTATTTAAAAAAAAAACAAAACAATCTTATAAAATATATATATTTACAGTATTTACTATTAAAGCACGTTCAATGTCATCCCAATTCCATAATCTGCTGCTTTTACCCATGTCTTTACCTTCTTTTTTTCTATCTAGTCATGCATCCAAATCACGTCTTCCCTCCCAGATATACCACCTCTCTCAATTCTTATCAAGGACTTTTCTTGGAGTTGTGCAAGACCAATCACTAGTTTGAGGCCCTCGTGGCAAGCTTCTAGTGTTGGTCTCACTTGGGTTGTGTCCTTTCCTTTGAAGAAGCAAGCAATATCTAAGAAAAAATCCTTTAGATTAACTCCGAGAGTATCATAACTGATTTTGAGAAGCTTTTCAATCTTCGATTCATGATCTCCATTACAACTATTTAATGTGTCTTCCCAATCCTCTATTTTTCTGCGAAACAGATGAGACCCCAAAACTACTAAAAATGATGGAAGGCCTCCGACATAATCAACTGCACGTTCTGTAAGTCTGCAATATTCCTCTGGAGGTCAATTACATTTCAATGCATGCCAACTAAACAACTCTGAAGCTTGAACATCATTCAGCATCTTGACCTCGTATTTTGAATAAACGTTATGGACAATCAACACACGTTCATCTCTTGTTGTGATGAGAATCCTACTTCCCGGACCAAAACAATCACTAGATGGAGCTAACTTTTTCTAATTGTTCTGAATCACTCACATAATCAAGAATTAAAAGAACTCTTTGACGTTGCAACTGAAAGCTCAGAGATTGAGCTTGAGGAAGGTAACAAAGTTGAGAGAGAAAAGAGAGAAGGAAGAAGAAGAGAGAAAGAAGAACGTTCTTGGATAACAAGACAACCAATACAGTACCAACCAGTTGTATATATCAGCTGAGGTAAACACGTGTAATTCACCTAATGATGAATTAATAACAACCTGATATAACAGTCTGGATTGACTAACTTTGACTGAACTAACTAACTAACTATGGTTAACATCCTCCCTCAGCTGGATGGGGGGTGAAGTGACCATCAAGCTGTGACAAAACAGGTTGTGTTGAGGTGAGCACAGGCCTTTGGTAAAGATATCAGCAAGCTAGTTCTTGGTTGAGACAAAGCACAGAGTGATAGTACCAGCTTTTACTTGATTCCTGGTGAAATGTACATCCACTTCAACATGTTTCATTCTGGAATGATAGACTGGATTGGTGGCAAGGGCAATAGCTGAGATATTGTCACAATGTAACTGAGGAACTGCAGTTAATGAGATATGAAGATCCTGAAAGAGATTTTGGAGCCACATAAGTTCAGATGTAGTGTCTGCCATGCTCCTATATTCTGCTTCTATGGAAGATCGAGATACAGCATTTTGTTTCTTGCTGCACCAAGATATAGGACATTGATTAAGAAGCACCACAAAGCCTGTTGTACTTTTCCTATCATTGGGATCTCCTGCCCAGTCAGCATCTGAGAAAGCATGAAGAAACATATATGCAGTGGGATCATGTTTGAAGAAAATACCATAATCCATAGTGCCCTTTAGATATTTGAGAATTCTATGTACTGCCTTGAGATGATCTTCTGTTGGACAATGTAAGAACTGACATACTGAATTCACACTAAAAGTGATATCTGGTCTTGTAAATGTCAGATATTGTAAGCAACCAACTATGCTCCTGAATTGAGGTATCTGAAACTCATTTAGTGGAGTACCAACATCCTTTAACAACTTAACACTTGATTGACAAAGAGTAACATGAGATTGACAATCCTCTAAGCCTGCCTTCTTGAGTAAATCACTGGCATACTTATGCTGAGATACAAATAATCCTGATGCATTATATGTAATTTCCAGACCAAGAAAGAAATGCAAACGGCCTAAATCTGTCATATCAAACTCCTTCTGTAAAGTTGTTTTGATGATAGTAATGAGTGAGTCATCATTACCTGTCAGAATAATATCACCAACATATAGCAGAAGGTACACTAAAGAGGAACCAGAGGAGTTAACAAACAAGGAAGGATCTGCATATGCACACTGAAAGCCTATAGAAGGAAGAAAGCTTGTAAATCTTTCATTCCAGGCTCTGGGTGCCTGTTTCAGACCATATAATGACTTGAGCAGTTTGCAAACATGAGTTTTAGGATAACCAGCATTAACAAAGCCACCTGGTTGCATCATGTACACTTCTTCATGTAACACTCCATGTAAAAAGGCATTTTTAACATCAAGTTGATGTAAAGTCCATCCTTTTGTTGCAGCTAGACCAAGTATAAGCCTTACTGTAGTATGTCTAACCACAGGTGAAAAGGTTTCTTCATAGTCTACTCCATATTCCTGACTAAACCCTCTAGCAACTAACCTGGCCTTGTGTCTAGCTATGGAACCATCAGCATTTCGCTTAATTTTGAAGATCCATTTGCAGGTGACAAGGTTTTTCCCTTGAGGTAAGGGAACTAAGTCCCACGTATGCTGTTTCATAAGAGCACTATATTCTTCTTCCATAGCAGACTTCTAGACAGGAGTTTTGAGTGCATTTTTATAGTTGCAGGGTTCAATATTTGAAAGATCTTGTAATGGTTCAGTAAGAATGGACAGAAAGCACTTAGATTTAGTAATACCTCTCTTACTCCTGGTTAGCATAGGATGAGCATTTACTGTAGTGTCAGTAAGACCATCAATTGGATGCAAAACATTGGCATCAGACATGTGGGACACAGTTCTTGTTGGTTCACAGTTCAAAACTGCAGAAATTCCTGTACCAGGTTGAGTATCAACAACAATAGTGCCCTCATGTTCATCAAATTGTATCTGAGTGTGAGAATCAGGAGCAAAACTAGAACTAGTGCCAGCTAGTGGGATAGGGGAAGACCATATAGGTTCTGATGCATGAGATGTGTTAGCAGATTCAGGAGATAAAGGAGGGCTAAATTGTGAAGGATATACCTGTGTGTTTGATGTAGAGAAACAAGGAAAAGGCACTGGAGAAGAGGTCTGAGTAAGCATAGGAGAATTTTGATGAAGTTGTAGAGGCATAGTAGCTATCCCATTCTGAACTTGATGATAACTTTGTGGAGGCTGTGCAGATGCTTTAGAAGGAGACAGACATTTACCAAACATTGCAAATGGAAACTGTTCTTCATCAAAAAAGACATGTCTGGAAATGATATATTTTCTTGTAAGAACATTGTAACAAATATATCCTTTGTGGCCAGCAGCAAACCCAAGATATATACACTTTGTAGTCTTTGGCTGTAGCTTGTTGTTATTATAAGGAGTCAAAAGAGGGTAACATGCACAGCCAAAAACTCTCAACAATTCCAGAGAAGGACATTTCTTGTATAATACCTCAAAAGGAGACTTCATCTGCAATACTGGAGTAGGCATTCTATTAATCAAGTAACAAGCCAAGGCACATGAGTGATACCAAAACTGTTCTGGTAAGGTTGCAGTGTGCATCATAGTGACTGCTGTTTCTCTAAGATGTCTGTTCTTCCTCTCACTCACACCATTCTGCTGAGGTGTATACGGGCAAGACACCTGATGTAAAATACCTTTTTCATTTAAAAAAGTCTTAAAGACATTGTTAACATACTCTCCCCCTCCATCACTTCTAAGTGCTTTAACAGAAGTGGAGAAGTTATTCTGAATAAAAGCACTCAGAATTTTGAAGTAAGAGAACACTTCACTCTTTGCTTTCATTGGGAACAGCCAAGTATATCTAGAGAAATCATCAATAAAAAGAACAAAATATCTGAAGCCATCAATTGAAATATGAGGAGAAGGTCCCCAAACATCACTATGTATTACTTCAAAAATGTTGGAACAAGAAGTTGTGGAAGTAGGAAAAGGAAGTTTATGAAATTTCCCAGCTAAACAGCTTTCACATGCATGATTTTCAGACTCTGAATGACTAACAATACTACCCTTACTAAGCATTCTTTGGACAATGTCATTTGAAGGATGTCCAAGTCTCTTGTGCCACAGTGATTTCTTAACACATTTGCCTAAGAAGGTTGATGGAGGATAAGCTTGTCTAGTAATTGACTGCTGCTGAATATCAGTACATGAACTGAGAGATTCCAACTGTGAAAAAGTCTTATTTTGCATTTGAACTGGAATAGAGACTGAAGAAACATCAATTGTTGAAGATGAGGTGGAGGTTGAGTTGATAGATGGTAGATCAAATGGAATGGGGTAGAGTCCTTGCTTACTCAGACCTTGGTAGAGAATTGTGCCCATTTCCTTGTCCTGTATCACACACATCAACTCATCAAACCAAACTCTACAGTTATTCTGTTTACATAGCTGATAAATTGACAGTAAATGAGCAGCAAGAGAAGGAATCAATAGAACATTATTTAGCTTAAGGTCACTAAGCAAGGCATTGCCACTGTGAGAAATATCAAGAGTATCACCATTACCTACTTCCACTGACTCACCACCATTATAAGCAACAAGATCATGTAAAAGTAACATATTAGAAGTCATATGGTTAGTGGCACCTGAGTCAGCTAACCAAAACTGTGGGGCAGGAGTACCAGATGAGTACATAGCATGCATGACTTGAGCCATGGCCTGATTAGCTTGCTGGACTTGATCAGAGGTCATTGGTTGAGTGCAGAGTGGAGTCTGAGATAGTGATTGCTGCTGTTTTGCAAAATTAGCAAACATCTGTTGTGGAGAAAGTGATTGGAAAGGCTTATGTTTCTGTTTCTTCTTCTTTGGAAACCCCTTCAGATAATAGCAATTCTCCACAGTATGAGTATCACCATGACAGTATAGACAAGTACCTTCACCTTGTCTGGCAAGCTGAGCAGAAGTAAACAAATTGCAAGTCTTTGCAATATGACCTGTCCTGCCACACAGTTGACATTGACCACCAGTGGAAGCAGGGAAAGCAGGGGTAGCTCCAAGAATACCACTCTTATTGTTATAGTTCTGAAATGCTTGGTTTTCCTCAGAGTTGTGAAACTTATTAGCTCCTGCATAATATCCTGCTAGAAGTGCAGCTGACAGTTCATTGTTGGATACACACCCAGAGCCAACAGGAGAAGCAGAACTTGAAGTATGCACAGGACTATATGAGGGACCAACATTAGATGATGCATTTTTGTGTTTAACTTCACTTGTTAACATTTCACTTGGCAATAACACAGAGGAGCTACTAGACCCTGCATCAAATGTATGCTTTGCCATCATGGCTGACAACTGAAACGAAGGGACATCTTCACAATCACCTTCCATATCTACTTCTGCTGCAAGTAACTCAACTTTGATATCATCAAGAGAGTTGCTGCCAAGATTGCGCAAATTGGATTTTGTATAGTTATACTCCTTAGGTAAGCCACCAATAACTGCAACCATGACATCTTCATCATCAATATAAGCACCTGCAGCCTCTAGAGCATCCCTGCCCTCTTTAATCCTTTCAAGAAAAACCTCAATTGAGTCAGTCCCTTTCTTAATCCTTTTGAAACTTTCTTTGAGTTGAAGAACATGTTGCTTAGTTGAAGCAGCAAATTTCTTCCTCAATCTGTCCCATACTTCCTTAGATGTACGAGACCCAACAACACATTTAACTGCAGCATCAGACAATGTTTGACCTAGAGCATGCACAATATACTGATCTTGAATTTGCCAGGCCGGATATGCAGGATTAGGTAACAACATGCCATCATGATTAGTTATAGTGTGTGGTGGACATAGAATTGCACCATCAACAAAGCCGTACAGATTTTGAGCTTTCAAAAAAGAATCAACTCTAAACAGCCAAGAAGTATAGTTGTTCTTATCCAACAGTATGTTAGGTAAGAACACATTATGCTGAGAGGTAGAATTCGATTCAGCCATTGCAGTAAACGTAGTAACTTTAGGGTTTCACACAATTTGTGTAAACACAGCTTCACACAATTTGTGTAATCACAGTTCAGCCAGTACAATTAACACACTGATCTAAACAGAAGCATAAACCCTAGACTTCGACAAGCAAAATCGAGCAAGAACAAGCTACGATTATAGAATATACTTGAATCTCACAGCAAATGAATCTGTAGAGAAAAAAAAAACTTATCTTAGTCACAAACCGTGACCGAAGCTTTACAAGAATATGATGCGGAAGCGATGTATTCCAGAATCAGAACCGAGGCTCTGGATACCATGAAAGCTCAGAGATTGAGCTTGAGGAAGGTAACAAAGTTGAGAGAGAAAAGAGAGAAGGAAGAAGAAGAGAGAAAGAAGAACGTTCTTGGATAACAAGACAACCAATACAGTACCAACCAGCTGTATATATCAGCTGAGGTAAACACGTGTAATTCACCTAATGATGAATTAATAACAACCTGATATAACAGTCTGGATTGACTAACTTTGACTGAACTAACTAACTAACTATGGTTAACAGCAACTTCTCCTCTATCAAAGCGACTCCATTATCAACACTATCCACCGTCAAGTTTGAATCTTTTAGAATATCAGACAAAAGAGTCTTTTGCAATTTGGCTAGGCCTCCTTGGGGGATTGGATTTGACCTCACATACGCCAAGAAACAGCTAGCTTCAAAGTTGCGTTTAATTGAGTTGAACACAACTTTAGCTATTGTGCTCTTTCCTACTCCACTAGGCCCAAAAATACCTACCATCCCAACGTTAACATTCTCCATATCTAAGAGTTCCTTGACATCCTGTCTATAAGAATCTAAGCCAACTGAATTCTTAGCAACGTACATTTAAATCATTGGAAGGGATCAAGACTTTGTCTGACAGCTCTTCACAATCTTGCTAATAAAATCAAACTCTGACCTATTAACTTGAAAAGCATATAAATTTATTACATCTTAATCATAAGTTTGAGATATGAGAGTGACTTATGAAATGATAAAATATACGTGTGGGATTAGAAACATACTCACCATCTGACAAATGTCATCATTTCAAGTATCTCGCATCTGTAAGAACTTTCTTCCATTTGTCCACACTATCTTTGTATTTGCCGCCTTGTTCAAGTTGTTTAAATGCTTCACCGAATTTATGTGTTTGGTGCTTTACATGAGTCGGTTCCACCTTGAAGAAAATAGGTACGAATTTTTGTTTGTATGATGCTTTGCATTGAATAATCTCAACCAGCTCATCCAAGCACCACCTGGAAGATGCATACTTTTCAGAGAAGATAATGACCGAAACCTCAGACTCCTTGATTGCTTTGTCAAGCTCCGCCCATATTCTTTCTCCTTTCGGAAGCTTTTTATCCATGAAGGTGTGGATTCCCTTCTGACACAATGCGTTGTACAAATGACCAGTAAAGTTCTGGCGAGTATCCTTGCCTCTAAAACTCAAAAAGACTTGATATTTGAGTGAATTAGTGGAGACAGAAGAAGAGGAAGAACCTTTTTCTCTGGCCATAGAGGTCATTACTGTACGTGTTTGTATTGGGAGGTACTTCTCTCATACGTAGTTACGTACTACCCATTTCATACCCTATTTATACTAGGGGCAATGATAGGAGGCCCAAAGGGGCTAGACCCCAAAGTGATGTGGCATGCCACATAATTACCATGTCATTATTAAATTAGAAATTCATATTACCATGATTTGATATTATTTATAAAAAGACAATCTTATCATTGTGTATCTAATGGTTCTCAATTATTCAATTACCTCAAATCAAAATAATAAATGTCAGAAAAATTATAACAGTAAAACTATATATAGAATATTTCTCCCCTTCAAAAAAACAATATACATGTATCTAATTCTTTTTATAGTATGTTGTGTCGAATTATCAACATTAATTGCAGATCAAAATATAAATATTCGACTATAATTATGGAATCAAAATACATTCTATAATTGATATCTAATTTAATTATCACTAATATACTTTTTGACACAAAATTATGATTGTCACAATAATTTGAAATCTGAATATATGAGATAATATTGATTAGATTTCTACAAATCATAAAGTAAAAAAGAATAAACCATAAGTTTAATACCATGTCTCAGAATTGGTGTTACTATGGTTTATGGGTTTAAGCTTTTTTAATGGAGGCGTGAAGGTTGAGGAAAATGATTTGGCTCTGTTTCTCGAGATTAGTGTTCTTCAGATATTGAACTTCACTCACTTGGCAAGAGGAAAATGATTTATATTGTCAGCTTATCCAACCTCTAAAACTTCTATTGTGCAGAGTTTTTCTTGCAGAATGAAGATATATGTCGACATTTTTATGGTGTGAGGGATGAATATGAAGGGTTTGGAAAAATAATAGCCATTAGATGTATAATGGATGAGATTGTCATTTTAGATAGATGACATATAAACTATATAATTATTTATTAAATTCAATAATGATGTGGCATGCCACATCACTTTGAGACCCGGCCCCTTTGAGGCATAAAATCATTTCCTTTATACTAGTCCGTAAGCTTTACAGTTTACATCGTAATCACAGAGTCCTTTCCTAGTTTCTATAGTGTGGACTTTGAAGCCACTGATGCCTTTACGCGTGAAGTTGGTGTCCGTTTCTCATGAAACCAATCAACCAACTAATTTTTGAAGTTTTAAACTTCATAATCAAACGTATACGCAGAAGTAGATGTGGTAGTAGGTACCCTCAAAAGTTGAATCGGTAAGTTTATTAGCTTGACCAGAGCTAGTGTATTTTTTCTAATTTGTTTGTATCAAGGGCGGATCCAGAATTTTAAAAAGGAGTGGGTTGTATAATATTGTGCAACGTACATTTTTTTAATTTTTTTAAAAAAACTCATGAAATTATAATACACAACCTAGACTCGGCATGATCTGAGAGGTCTTGGAGGGCCTAGGGGCTCTTCCTTAGGCTAGTTTATTAGTATTCACTACCACAATAAACACTATAACCGACGAGATCTGTAAAACTATAACCGACGAGATCTGTAAAACTATAACCGACCAGATAAAAATCTCGTCGGTTATAGTGGAAAAAATATAAAAAAAAATATTTTTTCCACTATAACCGACGAGATTTTTATCTCGTCGGTTATAGTTTTACAGATCTCGTCAGTTATAGTGTTTATTGTGGTAGTGATTTTCCCTATAAAAAAAAACTTAGACAACGAAAGAATTTAATATTTTTGTTATAAAAAAATGAAAGAACATACATCAGAGGAAAAAAATTTAACTCATATGGGTTACTACTACATCAAAAATGAAAACATTAACTCATGCAACAACCAATAAGCATATATGGGCTACATCAGAGGAAAAAATTTAACTTATATGGGTCTTTGATTACTACTACATCAAAAATGAAAACATTAACTCATGCAACAACCAATAAGCAGATATGGGCTGGATTTAACATTCAGTGATTTTATATCATGAGAAAAAAAGTTGAAGCTATAAAAGAATATAAAAGTAGAGGAAAACAAATGTGGAGAGCACCAGAGAGTGTGATAGCGAAGAAGGAAAACTCTTATACGAGGGAGAAAGACGGACGAAAATTGAGTAACCGAGATTGCAGAGGCGAGAAAGTTGTAAGAAGAGACGTGATGAAAAAGATATTAATTATAAATATATACATTTTTTTAAATATCCCAAAAATCTGGGTGGCCTGCAGCCCATGCCACCTTGCCCTTCACCTAAATCCGCCCCTGGTTTGTATGAGATCATGCAGGGTAGTGGGGCACTTAAATAGTTATATGCCTCCATCGCACTCTCCAAGTTGGATATAACCAAGGTTTAAAAAGGCACTAGGCGGAATTAGGCAGTGAAGTTACTGTCTAGCGCTTAACTGCCTAGACGGAGTTTAATCGCTAAGTAGGCTGATTATTTTATATATATATATATTTAATTAATTATATATTTATATCACTTATATGATATATTATAATATGAATAATAAAGAACAAATTATGAAGAAATGTCATATTAAAACATGAAGAAATGGGCATGGGTTTGGGTTTGGGTTTTATTCGACCCGCAATGAGGATAAGGACCCATGACGTCTCTCTCTCTTAATCCCAGGTACCATGTCGGTCGCCATCGCGACCTCACTAGGGCCACCTTGCTCTAGCAACGTCACTCCTCAAGAAAAGGTCGCGTAGAAATCTTGAGGTGACGAGCTTCCAAGCCCAATTGGTGCACTAAACCCATTGTGATGCTTGCCGATGATAATGAAGGAACCTGGGATGCCTTGACCACCTCAGTCGGGCCTCGCACTCGATTCGCCCTCAGGCTCACCTGTCGACCGGCCGATGCACTCCACCCCAAGGGTGGAGCAAGATCTGCACATCGATCGGCTTGGCACGAGGGCTCGACGCCTAGCTAGGAGATGTGGAGTAGAGGGATGAAAGCATCCAGAGAAAACCGGAGGATATTTTGGGATCAAGTGAGGATGAATTCGATGGCAACTCAGCGAGGAGGAAAGAGATCAAAGAAGGTGGGGCGTCGGCAGTGGCGGAGCCAGCAATAAATTGTTACCTGGGCTAATTGTAATTCGGTAATACTGTGCAGCGCACAATTTTTTTTTTCCGATGGTTATCGTTACTTCACTATGATAGTTGAATTTTAAAATAGTAAATTGAAAAAAAAAACGGAACTTCACAAACGCAATTCACCAAAGTTTTAAGCTTTAAACTTGAAATACTAGAGGGAGTAGAACAAACACCAAAAACAGGATCAAAATCAAAGATGCGTTGTATAAGTATTAAATCCTTAAGTTCGCAAAAAGCTCGTATAATTTTGGTGAAGAAGCACAAATAGGTAGACACTATGTGAGGGTGGCGGTGACACGAAGAGGTAAAATATGTGCATGAATAGAAGAGAAAAAAAATTATCACATGAAGTACGTAGTTTTTGAAATAAATTACGTATATGATATGATGTCACATCCTTGCTAGTTTTGGTTGAAATACAGAGCGATATTTGATTTGGTATCAAATATTCGACGTAGAAGTATATACATAATTTTCTTTTTTTAGAGGTCAAATATACTAATTTTTTTCTGCCCAAAAATCTTACTGGGGCTCAAGCCTGGGGGAGCCAGTGGCTGGCTCCGCCACTGGGCGTCGGCCAAGTCGAAAGCAAATTGGGTTTGTTTAGAGTTTTCTATTTTGGGATTTTTGGGAGTTTTTTACCTTTTAATTTTTTTAAAAAAAAAGGGAAAAAAAGAAGAGGCTAGACGCCGCCTAATCGCCCCCCGCCCAATTAGTCCGCCCACACCCAAAATTCATTGGTCGCTTCGTTTTTTTCGCCTAAGCGGCCGTTTTTTAAAACTGAGGATATAACCATTATGAACGTCCCTTTGATCATTTCCCAACTTGCTAAGAGAAAGAGACTACTATCCTATAATGCTTTTAAGAATCCATGTTTAAATGAAAGGCTGTAACAAATGAGTTGAGGAATGGAGAAGAGAGAGTTGACGAGACAAAATGACAAAATAGCTGATCTCTGTCATTTGTCAGTTTCAGTACAAAACTAATGAAGAGAAGGTTCAAACTTCAAAATGTCAATGAGAAACTGATGTCTCCATGCCACCAGCAACCAATTCAAGCTGGTCTGAAAACGATCATAGGTTTCTTGCGCCTCCAACCTTCTATTATTCTGAAATTGAAAAAAAAAAACCTACAAAAATAAAAGCAGGACCTATTCACCGTCGCCAGTGGTGGTACCATGACTAAAAGGAGTAAATTAAAGCCATTTTTCTAGACCAACTGGTCTAATTTATAGGAAAAGTCAAGTACAACAAGTAACACAACACACCAGAAATACTACAGCACTGCAGCACCATGGTGATGGTTTGCTACTAGCTTCCTCCAAGTTACACAAGGAAAATAAAAGGATGCAAGCTCTTATTCTTAGCATCAAGGTATCTACATCTCGGTCAGTTACTTTTAACTAATTAAATAGACACCAAGAATCGGAGTCCTCAACTGCAGTCTGCAGAAGACTTGCTAGAAAGAGCCTGAGATATGGCCCTGATGGTTTTCGGAGTTGTCCTGCAACAGCCTCCAAACAGAGAAGCCCCAGCCTTACGCCACTTGTCTATTACTACGTCAGTAAATTCTTCGTCAACCTTCCCAGTCGATGGCTGCAACATTGCATATCCAGTCAAAAACTTTCAAGAACATATTGAGAAATAGAAATCTAAGATTTTCAGCTCATTTATTAGGCACAAAGGGAAAGACGGATTACTCAAATGAAATGTTCTCATACAATGCACTGTGACATGTTATTCGCCTAACTGTGAATTTAAACTACAGATTCACTAGCTGTTTGATACTTTTGTGAGCTTTACTATGCATTGTGCAGATGAGGGTGTTAAAACTATGTACAACTGATAGAGTATGGTACGTAATTAACATGCACTAATTAAAAACCTCGTCTAGTACAACACTACAACTAAAAGTGAAGGGGATGTAGCACTAAAAATGCTATATATATAGAAAGAGACTCACCACCCATTGTTTGCTTCGACCATCATAGGTCTCACCACTGTTGGGATATATCACTATTGGTTTGTCCGTTACCTGAAAATTTGATCAAAAGATCATATACCAATATGTTATAATTGCCGGATAGCACTTTTAAAACAAATGATTGACCAGAGATCATACCTTCTTAATAGATGAAATAAGCCCCTGGATAAATCTAGGTGGTGTGCAGTTGATTCCAACAGCAACAACTTGCTTGCATGAATCAGCAATTGAGGAACACTCCAAGATGGAATCACCACTCACCACATTGATCCCGTCCTTAGAAGCAAAAGTAAACCAGGCTGGAATACTTGTTACTTCTTCCTCGAGTAGCTCAGCATATGCCTGCACCATCCCCACATTAATTCAAGCAAGGTTTTTAAGCAAAGCCACAATGGAAACTCCTAACACAAGTAATCCAAAAGGATGATCACTCTTCGAATTGAACTGAATTGAATTATCTGGCACCACTTATACAATAAAGATTCTGTTCGTATATGCTGCATATGCATATTCTAGCTAAAGCAATCAACTCACAGTCCATTTGCTTAATTCATATCCACAATGGGGCATAATTCCTTAACATCAAGAGGAATAAAAGCATATATACCTTTGCCTCCAACTTATTTGGTGTTGTCTCAAACGCAATGAGATCAGCACCAGAGTTGGCCAGAATCTGAACCCTTTCCCTGTGGAAATCTTTCAATGTTTCTAGAGTCACTGCATCTCCATAGTTCCCACTACAGAGGAAAACAACCACCACAAAGAATCAGCCCCTAAAATCAACGATGCTCATATCAACAATGTACAAAGAAATTAACATAAGGAAGACTCAGAAGTGTCAATATCATACTGTTACATATATGTCAAAAATCAATTGCATGCAGTAACTGAGTAACATATATACCAAATATGAGATTCACAGTTAATGAACTCACTTATACTCGGAACCATCAGCCAGATATGCTCCATAGCTTCCCACAGATGCTGCCACTAGAATTGGATGTCCAGAAGGTTTTCCTCTGTCCAAAAAATCCCAAGAACTTTTACTGCATTTGTCGTAGTATATTTCGCGAGCCTCGATTGCTATCTCTACACTTTTCCTGAGCAGGGCTCTTGCTTCATCCCTAGAGAAACCTTTGGCCTCAAACCCCTGAATTGTAGCCTGTATATATCATAAAAGAAAACACCTGGCCAGCTTGGTAACTTCTCGATCTAACAAAAGTAACATTACTGTAACAAACATTACAACGTACCAAAACCGGTGAGACTTGAATCATGAACAACACTAATTACCTGATAAGATGCGGTGATTATGACGTTTGCCCCAGCATCAAGGTAGTCCAAGTGAACCTAAGCAAAAACAAAAAATAATGTCTCATTTCCCTGTAAAACAATTCTTAATTCTATACGCCTTTGTAGAATCCGAGTCAGACTAATTATTAAGCAGATTTGGACACTGACCAAGTGAAAATATATGTCTTAAGTATTTTTGTTTCGATTAGAAAGATATGTTATGTTGCATACTATCATTATTTTTCATCAACGTACTATGGTCTTCTATTCATTGATGCATGAAAAAGACGTGTAGTAAAATTTCATGAGCAAATGAGACGATCCGCTAATTTCGCCATGTACGTACGTTGCTGTCGGAAGCTTAACCTAGGATGACTCATTTCTCAGCTAGAAACCCATTAAACTATATATATTTTACCAACAAAAATACGTGTTAAGGCAGAAAGATAAATTTTAATATTCCAAATTAATTTCTTTTTTTCAAGAAAATTTATATTAAAACTTGTCCAGATCGGAAAACCATATGTAAACAAGAAAATGCTATGAATCATTGAATCCGGTCCCGAAATCACCTCCTATTCATTTCACTTAATTGTATCAAAACGACAAAACTTGACGTTTCTTTTTCTGAAACTGACCTTCTTTTTTTCTTTCCTTTTTTGGTTTTTAACAAAGTTACGTAATACGTACCCTTCGGACGAGATGAGGAGAACTGACGAGGCATTTGGCGCTCCATAAAGGGTCGTTGAGATCAGCACCATGTCGTTCGAGCTCCGTCGCAAATCCACCGTCCAAAACGGCACAGCCGCCGCACTTCTCCAGAAAGTCGCCCATGAACGACGACGGTTCCACCTTGCTTCCCATTTCACGATCGTTTGTGTCTATAGTTTTGTATAGCTTGGATATATAGGAGTATATATAGCTAGAACGAGTGAGCAGGTATATCCGTATATAGGGAAGAGAAGGTTTTGGCTGCTCTGAAACACTGCGGTTTCGAAAGTGAGAAATGAAACGAGGGCTTCGAAGCATTATGTAGAGGAAATGGAGATGGAGCCAAAAGACACATATGCCCCTCACGTGTAATGTTTTCACCAAGATTTAATATATCTTTGCAAAATTAATTAATTACTAGCATGGATTTGAAGAGCATATAGATACGTACTGTATATAGAAATTTCATTTATGTTTTGTTCATTTAAAGCAGTATTGCGTGTGCAGCCATGAAAATAAGAAATGAAGAGAAACAAAGTAGCTATAGGAAGTTGTAGCAGACGAGTTATCGATAGTGTCTGTTCTTATCATGATCGATCACCATTCACCTACTCAGACGCATATGCATTTCTTGTACAAATTTCATACTCAACACAAAGCATTACCGCCTACGTATGTTCCTATATATATATTCTATTAATTCTATGACACTAACGTAACTGTCCAAAGATTGCATTGCAAGGTTAACATTTCTTTTGTTTGCCGCATATACATGGCAAATATAATAAAACTTTCATAAATGAATATTTGAATTAATTCGTGATATTTTTTTTCGGTCTCGTTTCGGGACCAATTCATATTACTAACAATCTCGCTAAATACATAAGATAGTAAGTTTTTTAGAATTTTATTAAGTCCCTACGAATATATAAAGTAATAATATAATTAAAAATATATATTAAATTCACAAAAATACATAAAAATTAATTTTTCAGTTGAGAATTTCTATTTAATTTCTCAATGAATTCTGTTATATATTGATAAAAGAATGTTATAGTCAATTTCTTATTCGCATCTAAACCAAAACAAACTTTGTCATTGATCTCTTACAATGTGTGCATCATGTAAATTGAGAAAGAAAAAAAAATTATTTTGTAGCACAAAGTTATTCAAGGTACGTAATTAATATCTCAAATGACTCTTTTGGTGAAAATATTAATATAACAAACGTAACCCTCATCTAGATCATGATTATCTTCAACATGCGGATTTATTATTTCTTCAATAATCTCAACATCAGTAGGTGATTCCAAGACTATATAATTTTTATTAAATAAAAAAAATTTAAAAATCTCGATAAAGTAATAAATTATTAATTTATCGATAAAATAATAATCTCGCTAAAGTAATAATTTCTTCCGGTTCTAAAGTTATTCATTTATAGAAATTTTACTCTACATTTAAAACAGATTATTGGTATTATAAAAAAAAAGATTAATTACTGCCTAATTAGTGAGAATCTATATAAATTAAGGTTAGACGTACACATTTTAGAACTTTGATCTCCAGGGAAGTTGAAATATTGTCATATTGGTATATATCAAGGTAATTATAATGTTGTTATTCTCCACCAAACCCAAAGGTTTGTGTATCGCATAGTCATGCACTCATGCATACAACTTTCGATCTCGATCAATATCAATCCTTGTAGGCATTCCATTCTTTCTTTTTTTCTTGGATCGGATAGAGTCATATGCAAGCTATCCGATCCACTCTATCCGATCCATTGTTGTCACTCAGGTTGTTATAGTCCCACTAAACTTAAAGGTCTTATAATCACTAGCTAAGTTTGTTAACCCACTAATTTTAGAAACTTGTCGATGCTTCCACTATGAGCGCAGCAGCTATATAGCTTGAGTTTGTTCAATTAGAATAAGGATTTCCGTCAAAGCTAGCCATCACTCAGAGAACTGCACGTAATTCATTTCTAATATGTACGTACATGGTCGTTTTGACGTCCATATTCTTCATGGCAAGGATAAAACAAAGCAGAGCAGGGAACTGCTTGCTTAATTGAGTTGTCGCATCTCATTGAACCCAGATGAAGATAGCGTCTGTGTTCATTCTCGATCGGGTGCTTTAATTATTTAATAAAAAAAATTCTGCCAGGGTTATTTTATGACGGTGAGAATTGAGAAATATCGGTGCTTGACCTTTAGATAAGATAAAGTGCTGAAGTCGATCTGTGTATATATATATATGCAAAATGAGAATGACAATGAGATTTCGTAACTGCTGCAAGTGCGCGCGAGCACCACTACACTTGTAAGTTGTAAGTTGTAACAGGCTACGTACAACTACATATATAATCGCTTTAAGGATTCAAGAACAACATCATATCATTCATTTTTCTCCAGCTAGTTTTAACTAAATGTATTTAAGCCAAACTGATGGTGGTCTGTTTCCAATTAGACAGAAGCGCTGTCACGTAAGTTTGATGGTGACTTGTTTGGTCACAAGTGAAATGCGTGTTAACAAATTGCTTCTGATAAAGTAATTTGAGGTTCTATCAAAATTAATTAATAATGATAGGAGTAGTCAAAATCCTTATAACTCACTAATAAAGTTTGTCATTTTCAATGTGTGATACTTTCTCCATTCACATTCTCAACACCTTCTACGCAATACAAAAATAAACACTTGCAAAATATCTTAAATTTGGTAACCTTAAATTAGGTGAGAAACCAAATGTAAACGATGAGTCGTATCATGTCTCGTTGAGCTTGATCGACATTGGTTTGATCCGAAAACACAGAAAGTAAAACCCAGGAACAAATCAAATCCGTCAGGAAGTTAGTGGTCCGACTAGAATTCCACTTGCGTTATATGGCAAGCATATACTCGTGTATAAGATTTGTGTTGTGAGATTCGATCTACAACACTCACTTTTACATGTTTAGGCTGTAGGCATAATTTTCATGTGGCGCCATGAGCTTTCCACAAACACCAGGAATCCGCTCCAACTGACTTTCATTCCTCTCGTATAAAAAGAAAATGAGCAAAGAGATAAAGCCTTGAATAAGGTCATAGATGTTTTTGTTTAACCTTCGTCTATCGTGAATAAATGTAGAACAAGGCCAAAAATGTACATGAATCAAGTGTATATACTAGGCAAGTCAATATTACCTACGCAACTAATTAAAGAGAAAACAATTGTTTGAATTTTTTTTGATATATTGATAAATTTTAATTTAAGTATATATACAAGCATACTTACAACTCAAGTAGGAAACAACTTTACACTTAATCAATTATAGAATATTACTTAATTACAGAATATATAGCTCTAAATATATTAGGGGTATGACTCACTCAGCACTCATCCTCAAGTTGGAGTATACATGTCTCTAATGCTCAACTTGTCAAGTGAGTCACTGAAAATTCTGGACGAAACTGTTTTGGTAAGGACATTAGCTAACTGCTCCTCTGAACGAACAAATGGAAATGTAATGATATGAGCATCTAACTTCTCCTTGATAAAATGACGATCAACCTCTACATGCTTCGTTCGATCATGTTGAACAAGATTATGTGCAATTTCAACTGCAGCAGTATTGTCACAATCCAGAGGCATTGGTTGTCTTAATTTGCTCGAAGCCCAAATCTCTCAACAAAAACTTCAGCCACAATAACTCACAAACTCCTTGAGCCATACCTCTATACTCAGCTTCTGCACTAGAACGAGCTACCACATTCTGCTTCTTGCTCTTCCAAGTAACCAGATTTCCAATAACAAATGTGAAGTAACCCGAAGTCACTACAAGAAAATTCCACTTAGAAGACGGACCATTTCCGTCGTCTAAGTGACATTTTCCGTCGTCTAAGTACTTGGACGACGGAGATTCCGTCGTCCAAGGTACGTGCTCCAAGTGCTGTCGTCCAAGTACATAGACGACGGAGAATATAGTTTCCGTCGTCCAAGTTCACTTGGACCTCGGACGGTCTCCGTGCCCCAGGTTGTCACCTAGACGACGGAAACGTAATTTTCCTTCTTCTAGGTTACAACCTGGGCCACGGAGGCTGTCCCAATTTCCGTGGCCCAGGTTGTCACCTAGACGACGGAAAATTACGTTTCCGTCGTCTAGGTGACAACCTGGGCCACGGAAATTGGGACAGTCTCCGTGGCCCAGGTGGTAACCTAGACGACGGAAACGTAATTTTCCGTCGTCTAGGTGACAACCTGGGCCACGGAGACTGTCCCAATTTCCGTGGCCCAGGTTGTCACCTAGACAACGGAAATTTCCGTCGTCCAGGTTATTTTTAATTTAAAAAAATAAAAAAAATATATTAATTGTAAAAAAATTTATTTAAATTAACTAAAATTGTAATATTACTTAATTAAATAATTTATACATACATAATCAAAAATATCCATAATTAAAAATGAAAATATTGTTCGGAATGCGGAAATTAAAAAACGAGATAATAAACTGCTAGCTAATACACTGGAGGAGCAGATGCTCCGCCGCGTCCTCCGCCTCCAGCTGGGTCGTCGTCGTCGGGGAATGGGTTCGGAGGAGGTTGACATTGTGGTTGAGCTTGTTGCATAAGGGCGATGAGTTGGGCTATTCGCTCGTCTTGCTGGTCAATTCTTTGGCGCATGGCAATATTCTCCTCCCGTGCGATTCGAGCCTGTTCAATGGCTTCCTCAGCTCGAGAATTTCTCCGCCGCCCCGAACCTCCCGTAGATGATGACTCAGAGGTCGACAAATCTCGAACCACCTTGGGCCCGAAGTGCCTAACCTCCTTGCCAGCTCTACGACCGTAGACTTCATCCGCAATTGCTATTTGGCTCTCCACAGATAGAGGAGGCAGGTCTTCTAGCGGCACATCTGGGAACGCAAGCTGAGTGTTAGCCAATTCTTCCTGCGCACACTCTATCGCCCTTGCCTACAAAAGAATAATTAATTTATTATAATGAAATAATATTTCAATAATAATTACTATAATTATTAGCACACACACATATATATATGACTTACGCCGCGTTGACTCGCTTCATTATCGAGCCCAGGCATCACGTACGCGGTTACGCTTGCATCGAGATAAGGGTGTTTGGAGCCCTTATCCCTGTGCTCCTTGGCAATTTGAATGACTTGCTTGGCGCCGGAAGTATGGTGCTTGTCCTTCTTCCCCCGGTTGGCTTTGTTGACACCGGAGAATTTCTGTTACACAACATAATCAAATCATTAATAAACTTATAAGTAACTAAAATTTAGAGTATTCAATTATCATAATTGAAATAAAAAAAGTAAATTAACACCTTAAATTGCTCATCGCCAAAGTGGTTACACAACCACTCCACGCAGCTCTTCGGGGGGAGGCACGGGACCGTTAGTTTTGAAGTACTGATGGAGCCTGTACTTCCAATCTTTGAAGATGTTGTTGGCGGTTTGGTTGAGATGCCTCAACATCGCCGGATCCGGATCCACCGCAAATTGTTCCTATCAGAAATAAATTGGAAATTATAATCGTATATATTATAAAATTATATATAACTAGTATTAAAAATATTATATAATAATTAAAATTGTACGTATTACGTACCGAAAGATCTTTAAAGACTTTCGCCTTCTCCGAATCCGGCACCTCCCTCCAAGTAGGGGCAATGATACGAACCCGGCTACGAACAATTGACCCAATGCTATGAGCCGAGAGACTTGCTAGCTGAGGTGTGGGAGGGCCACCGGTGAATTCGTCGTAGGGCAAGGCGATCTTGTTCCCGGTCGCCTTGCAAATTTTCTCCGCCTTGCCCCCTTTAACGAGACCCCGAGTCTTTTTCGGTTGCGGGTCAGTGGGGGCCCTCCGTTGCCTACGGCGGGCGCTGTACATTATAGATTCAGCCGTCGAAGACGCCTGAGTACTTCCCGTTGAAGCGGTACCGGGCGTCGGAGTTGAAAATGGATCGACGTCATCGCTGGAGAGAAATGGGGCAGAGGGAATTTCCCCAGAAGTCCCCGGATTGAGGGCGTCGTCCTGCGGTTGAACCCAACCGACTTGGTCCGCCAACATCCGGAGCATGGCATCTTCTGCCTCCTTTTGAGATTTCTTCTTGCTGGGGGGAGCCATTTAAACCTACGAATACGTTGTTAAAATACCTACTTACCAGAATAAATACAAGTGCATAATTTACGCTAATTAAGTACAGTTAAGATTTAAATAGAGTACACTAGCTTGAGTTTTTCGATCGTTCAATGGACGTGCGACCCGCGCGATAAAGTGTAAATTTTCAATTAATCAGCCTTGGTTAAATCGAAAAACATGGCCAGTTAGGGATAGAGATAACACGAGAGGCAGGACTAATTTCGACAAAAGTCTTTCTTAGATCCAAATCCTGTCACCAGTCATATCCCGTTTCTAGACACCATGTCCGACATTCGGCCAATTTATCGAAAATTTACACTCCCTCAAGTCCTTTGCAAACTCCGCCCTCAACCTCGTGTCCATAACTTCACTTAGGTTATGGTGTGCGGTGATGAAATCCACACATCACGAGGGGTTAAGGAGATAAGCTAGGAAAATAGGCTCCATCTATTCCAAAGAGTGCGACTTAATAAACCAAGTCTATGTACTAAATTTAAATCGAACACGTACTACTAATTAATTGACTAGAAAATACACGTAAATATTAATTAATAATTTTTAATTACATGCAATAATTTATTTTTATTTATCATGCATTTTATAAATAATTGATTCATTTAATAAATTACGAATAATAATTTATTCATTTAATAAATTTAATAATAAATTCATATAATTATGCAACTAATGATTATGATTTAATAAATTAATAACAATAATTAATCATTTAATAAATTTAATAATAAATTCATTTAATCATGCAATTAATAAATTATGATTTAATAAATTAATAACAATAATTAATCATTTATTAAATATTTAAAAATAATTAATAAATTAAATTCTACTAATTAATTATATTTAGAATTTTATTAATTAATTAAATGAAAAATATTTTAATAAGGAAAAAATAGAAATTTACCGAATCAGAGTTTTCGGGAATATCGCCGGAGTTGAGTCGTCGGAGAGGAGGAACCACGTCGGAAAAAATGTCGTCGGAGCGTCGCCGGAGGAGAGGATCGCCGGAATTTAAGAAAGGAGAGGAGGAGAGGAGAGGAGATGGAATGAGAAGAGGAGGAGGGGTGCTCCTCCTTTTATACAGTTTCACTTAGACGACGGAGCACTATTTTCCGTCGTCTAAGTGCACTTAGACGACGGAAACACTGTTTCCGTCGTCTAAGTGAAGGGTCAAATTTTTTCGAAGCGGCGCGCAATTAATGAGCGGGACGTTTCACCCGCCATAAATTTGGGCTTAGACGACGGAGACATGATTCTCCGTCGTCTAAGTGGAATTTCAAGCGGCGCCGAAAATTGAGGCGGCAAATCGAACCGCCATGTTATTCGACTTGGACGACGGAGATGTAGTTTTCCGTCGTCCAGGTGCTCACCTGGACGACGGAAAATGGCATCTCCGTGGTCCAAGTAGAAATTTACATCAAAAAAATAAAAAAAATTTATTCGAACCGCCATGGTCATTTTAACCTAGACGACGGAAACGTTTATTTTCCGTCGTCCAGGTTCACTTGGACGACGGATAATTAACGTTTCCGTCGTCTAGTTTCAAAGTACGTAAAAAAAATTTAAAAATTAATTCGCTAGGAATTTAGCGATTTGTCATTCGAGTGAAATAGTCGTACAATATCGATGAACGCATCGTATATATGAACAGTTAAATTTGAACCGCTGAATAATTTTACGTTTTGAAAGTTGTTAAGTATCGACTAATCTTTAAGACTTTAGTGTTCATGAGTAGTGGCTGATTTGCAGCAGAGTACTAACGAAATTGAATTTGGACAAAATAACCGTTGGATATGTTCGTCGTAACATAATATATCATTACTATAAAGGACCAGGAAATAATAAGTTCGGGAAGGGTTTCATCGGCACAGTCAACCGCAAAACCGAGAATTTCACAAACCGGAAACGTGGATACAGGACATTTCGCAACTCTGATTTTCGAACCGTCGAAGCCCACACACCAAGAATTGTTTACTCTAAAGTCTTGACGAAAAGAATATGCATTCGAAGATGGTCTAGATGGTCGTTGTCTTAGAAAAAATTACGAAATTGACACCTGGACGACGGATACGACAGTTTCCGTCGTCCAAGTGAACACCTGGACGACGGATACGCTAATATCCGTCGTCCAGGTACACACTTGGACGACGGAGACTGACCGTATCCGTCGTCCAGGTGCACATACTCTGAATTCAGGGGTTAGGGGTCCTTAGGGTTTAGGGTATAGGGTTTTGCACCTGGACGACGGATATTAGCGTATCCGTCGTCCAGGTGTTCACTTGGACGACGGAAAATGTCGTATCCCGTCGTCCAGGTGTCAATTTCATAAATTCAGGGGTTAGGGCCTTAGGGTTTAGGGTTTAGGTCGTCCCCGGTCATTTGTGTGTCCGTTCAATTATTCTGATTCAAGAATATAATTAAAAAAATGATCGATCGATCTGATCTGCTAGATTTAGGGTCGACGAGGATTTAGGGTTATATACGAGAATGAGATTTGGCGCGTTCAATTATATATATAGATTTAACGCCGTAATAAAAACAACTTATATATATATACTACAATATTCACAAATTCGCTAATTCCATCCATATACCGGACATCACATCTATTCTTTAACTTCATCCAACTCTTGTCCATACCGTACTGCTACAAAATATTATAATTAAATAATTATTACATATATATATATATTACTCTATTAATTTACCCTTAATTATACGTACTCGATCTACATCGATCCATCAAATTACGTACGTAATTTAATTAATCTGTATATATAGCTAACATTCATGCTTGTATGTACGTACGGTTTCACTAAATATATATATATATATTAAGCAAATTTTAACTTTCTACGTACGTACGTACGTACCTGCTGGCCTTCTCGATATCTGCAATTAATTAAGCTCTGCTAGCTAGTGATCACCGGAGATCCGATCCTTTAATTTCTTATCCGGCCTTCTACTTCTCCCTGCCCTTCTCCTTCTCCTTCGATCTTCAAAATTCCCCACGGGAAAGTTTGCCATGGCTTATATATATATATATATAATGCTTCACTTAGACGATGGAGGTGTCGGTACGTCGTCTAAGTGGAACTTACACCACGGCGTGTCGGTCCGTTGTCCAGGTGATCACTTCTCCGAGGTCCAAGTAAAACTTAGACGACGGAGATTGAATTATCCGTCGTCTAAGTGACACTTAGACCTTGGAGATTTCTCCGAGGTCCAAGTACCACTTAGACAACGGAGAATTCAATATCCGTCGTCCAGGTGATAACCTGGACCACGGAGAAGTCTCCGAGGTCCAGGTACTTACCTGGACGACGGAGAAATTACATCTCCGTCGTCTAAGTGAAACTTGGACCTCGGAGATTTCTCCGTGGTCCAAGTGTCACTTAGACGACGGATAATTCAATCTCCGTCGTCTAAGTGGTACTTGGACCTCGGAGAAATCTTCGAGGTCTAAGTGCTCTTTTCTTGTAGTGAGTAGAACGTCGGTCTGTGATGTTCCCAACCCAATCTGCATCAGTATAGGCACTAGTCCCCAAATCTTCATGCTTGCAGAACACAAGGCCTTTACCAGAAGCAGACTTTAAGTACCTCAGAATTCTTATTACAGCGTTCATATGATCTTCACTAGGATTATTCATAAATTAACTTACCACACTAACAGCTTAAGTAAGATCAGGTCTAGTGTATGCCAAGTAAATTAATCTCCCAACTAACCTTTGGTACCGAGATTTATCTGTGGGAACTTGATCAGGATATTCTACAATTCAATGATTCTGTTTAATAGGCATATCAACCAGTTTACAATCAAGCATATCAGTCTCAGCTAGCAGGTCTAGTACATATTTTCTCTGACTCAACATAATACAATCCTTATTTCGAGCCACCTCAATACCCAGAAAATACTTCAAGTTTCCAAGGTCCTTCATCTCAAATTCAAAAGACAATTGAACTCTTAATCTCTTGATGTCATCAGTGTCATCACTTGTCACCATCATGTCATCCACATAAATAATCAAAACTATCAGCTTACCTTATCGATGCTTTAGGAACAAGGTATGATCATAATTGCTTTGTCGATACCTAATTTTCTTCATGAAAGTTGTGAACCTTCCAAACCAAGCTCGCGGATACTGTTTCAATCTTATACAAAGATTTTCTCAATCTGCACACCATCTTCTCACCTGTAGAAGTACCATATTTTGGGGGAAGATCCATGTAAATTTCTTCATTTAAATCTCCATGCAGAAAAGAATTCTTCACATCAAACTGTTGCAAGGACTAATCTAGATTAGTTGTCAAAGATATGAGGACTTGGATGGTGTTGATCTTTGCTACTGGCGCAAACTTCTCATCATAATCCACTCCATACTTCTGGGTGTATCCTTTTGCCACCAACTATGCCTTATACATATCAACTGATCCATCTTCATTATGCTTCACAGTATAAACCCATCTACAACCAACAGTCTTCTTTCCATGTGGTAAAGGTACCAAGTCCCACGTACCATTCTTGTTGAGAGCATTCATCTCAACCTCCATTGCCTTGGTCCAATTCTCCTCCTTGATTGCATCCTGCACTTTATTAAGAATAGACTCAACAGATAATTAATTCAAAAAGGCTACATACGGTTTGGACAGTCTATGGGTTAACACATAATTAGCTACAGGATACTTAGCTTTGGCTGCCAATAGAGGTTCATATTTCTTTGGTGGTTGACCTAACAGTTTTACTGGACTTAGGGACACTAGAATTGGATAAAGGAACACTACTACATATCCCAGGCGATGCTAGTCTAGGAGAAATCGGTAGTGGAGAAGGAGAAATTGTACTTGCATGTACATCTTCAATAACTGGTGGCTGATCACTGACTAATTCTCCTCTTTTCAACGTGTCGGACACTTGTTCGACACTTTGAACACTTTCAGAAATAGGAACAAACTCGTCTACCTGAGAATTTTTAACAGGTCGAACCTCATCTTCGACCCGTCTAGAGACTGCTTCTGGATGATCTAGGGGAATCCCTTCGACCCGTCGAGTATCCTCATAGACTCGTTGAAAGGTAGCTTCTGGCTGGTTCCGGACAGGATTTTTGATCTGTCGAGGTTCTTCCTCGACCGGTCGAAGGTCAGCTTCTGGCTGGTTCTGGGTAAGGTCTTTGACCCGTCGATGCTCCTCCTCGACCCATTGAAGGTTAGCTTCTGGTTGGGTTCCAGCTTGAGTATTTTCACTTATAACACTGACTTCTGGTTCCCCAAATTGGTCTTCATAAAACACATTCTTCTCCTCCTCACTTGGAGTTTTCGTAGGAGAAAATAGCACACATCTTCACTAAATATGGCATCCATGGTGACATAAAACCTTTAAGAAGGGGGGTGGTAACACTTATAACCTTTCTTATGGGTACCATAACCAACAAAAACATACTCAAAGCACGAGCCTCTAATTTGGACCTCTGATTCTTATGAAGATGAACATTTTCCACACAACAAAAGACACGAGCAGAAAGTCTGTTGAGAGACGGGATGGCAACATCGTAAAACAGTACCTTAAATGGAATTCGATTATGAAGAACTGTAGATGGTAGGCGATTAATGAGACGAGAGGTACACAATACAAATTCTCCCCAAAGATATTTTGACATGTTTGCACTGAGTAAGAGAGCTCTTCCCATGTCTAGGAGATGATGATTCTTTCTTTCAGAAACTTCATTATGCTCTGGTGTCTGAGAACAGGTAGTCTGGTGAACATTTTCATGTTGCTGAAAATAATCATGGAAAGAATGATTGACAAACTCTCCTCCATTGTCAAACTGAAATACTTTCACACTAGCATCATACTGAGTGTGAATCAGATTATGAAACGTAGTAAAGGCCGAAAATACAGCATCCTTCTTTTTCATCAACACAACCCATGTCAGTCTTGTAAAATCATCATTAAATAGGACAAAGTATTTCATTCCTGTCAAGGTCAGATTCTTCGAAGGCCCCCCAGACATCAGAATAAATTAGCTCAAATTGTGCTAAACTAGAATGAGTACTAGGAGAGTAACTGGACTTATGACTTTTAGCAAACACATAGCTAGGTTTCACAATGAAGACTAGATTCTTTTATTCCCAGAAACAATGATGGCATATACTTCTTCATAACACCAAAAAACGTATGACCCAACCGGCGATGCCATAACCAAATTTCTTGAACTCGATCAGAATTCAATGTCAAAACAACAAGTCTTGATGGCATATGTGTCTCCCCGCTATACATGCAATCTCCACCCACCCCCTGATCTCCCTTGTCTATTATTGTCTGAGTACATAGATCTTGAAATACCACATACAGAGGATAAAAAGTAACAGAGAATTTATTTTGACAATTCAACTCAGATACTGACAATAGATAATGGGATAGAAAGGGAACATAAAGAACATTATGTAACACAAGAGATGGAGTAACTTGGATTAATCAAATACATAAGACTAGAAAAGACACACCATTTGCATTAGACACTTCAGGTATAGGAGAATGTGACAGACTTGAAAATAATGATTTATCAAATGTCATATGATCAGACGCAACAGAGTCAATTATCCACGTATCACCACCAGTAAAGTAAAAAAAATTCAAAGCAATACCAATTTTACTTTGATGTTTCTCAGTGAGAGAAACATTACCCTCCAAGTGGTCTTGGCTTTCCATGCCATAAAAAACAAGTTCTTAAAACAGCGAAATATTCAAAGCCATGTCAAATTCTTCAGAAGCAAACAAGAGCATATAAGATGATTTTGTCAAGAAACAAGAATTGATTTAGGTTGTCAGACTTTGACGGGTCGGTGGCAGCTTTCGACATGTCGAACAAGCTAGGGGGTGGGGGGGGGGGGGGTTCAGGTTTAGGTCAGGCAGCAAAATTCAAGTCAGGTCAGATAGCCAAGGATCAAGTCAAATAGCCAGGATCAAATAGCCAATTTGGCTCTGATATCAAGTCAAAGAGAACACAAGTGTTTGGGAAATTTTCTGATATATTGATCAATCCCGAATTGGGAATATATAAACGCATACTTACAATTGAAGTAAGAAACTACTTTACACCTAATCAATTACAGAATCCTACATAATTACATAATGTATACCTCCTAAATATACTAGGAGTATGACTCACTCAACACAAGAAACAATTAAGTTGACTCATTTTCATATTTCAATAAGACTCCTATCATCACCTCTTTCTCGTAATTAGGATGATCAAACACCCTAATCTTAGTAATCTTTATCGACTATCAGTAGCACGTTAGAAGTTTTATGTACACTAATCACCATCAAAACAGTAACCGTAAAAAACCACAAGCTGGCTGGAAATGTTCCATGCATAAAAACTTAATAGAACATTTTAGTGTTCATGCACTCAAGGAGACATATGACGTACTGCAAAGGATGTTTTAAAGAAAATTAGCATCCCTCTCTTTTGTTCTTGTTTTGAGCATCTTTCCGGCAAGAATACATACAACTGAGCGCGCAATTAGTACATAGTATAAATAATAATTCGAAGTTCAAGGACCGCGAATAGGGGCAAAACAGAAACAACCAGGATTCTTATCTTCAGGTATCATTCCACCTCCTTTGCTTGTATCAATTGCTTCCAACATTTTCACAACCTCATCCATTTCAGGTCGTTTACTTGCATTTCCATCCCAACACTTTCTCATGACATTAGCTAAAGAACTAGGACAGCATCTCGGAATTTCTGGTCTTAAGTTCTGTAAATATGACGATGTAAAATGTAATCAAACATCAGTTAGTATTTATCATTCAACAAGATATATATACAATACAAAACAAAAGACATGAGCAAAAACTTGCTACATTGCTTGGCCAAACAATATAATATATTCTTTAATTACATCGGAGTAAATAAAATGTATAATATATACTACTAAGTAAACATGAACTTATAGAAATTAAACTTTTGCACAGCTGATACAAAAGATATTTTACGTCTAAACTAATGTTTTATTTAACATGGATAGTATACTCTTTTTTAAGAGAATATATACTAAAAAATTTGAAGAAAACAATCATCATAATGATATTAGAACTTGATTTAAGTGAATTTATCATATGATGGTTCTTAGCTAAATGCTATGTAAAATAGAAAGAATCCATTGCAAGGCTTAGTGTTGCCTCATACAATGGCATGCGCATGTCTTGATGCAAGGTTTCCTTTTGCGCTATTGTTCTAGTTTACAAACAACTTAGACAACTTGCATATGTCCAAAGCAATATAAATAACTGCATTAAACTAACCTGTCGAACGACAGCAGATGATACATCAGCAAAGCTAAGATCTGGGTAAGGCATATCGCAACAATAGATTTCCCATAAGCATATGCCAAAACTGTAGACATCACATCTTCTATTATATGGCTTACCATCCAAAACCTACACAAGTATCTTGTCAGCACAATGGCAGCTACAACTACCTCATAGTGAATATTTTTTGGGTGCAACATATAACAAAATATATAGAGATTATAAAATTATTAGATTATCCATATCACCTCCTCTCTCAAGAGAGAACTTCTATTTTAAGTGTAGAAATTTTTTTTGCTTAAAGATAACAAATAAATATATATATATATATATATATATATGTATACACACACATACACTTAGTTACCTCTGGAGCCATGTATCCTAGGGTACCAGTTTCACCAGTCATGTCCTTTGGATTTTGAGCTTCTACACGAGCAACACCAAAATCAGCTATTTTTAAATTTCTATCGATATCCAACAACATATTTTCTGTTTTGACATCACGGTGCACAATTTTCTTGGAATGCAGATAACTAAGACTGCAAGAAAATGAGAAATAACCCAGATCAACAAGTTATTCAAAATAAAATTTATAAAGAGAAAATGTATACAACACCTAATTACTTACCCCCTTGAGAGGTCTAGAGCAAGCTGGATCACAACCTTCAATGCAAGTTTCTTTTTTCTGTTTCTAATTAAAAATTGTTTCAGTGTTCCACCAGCTTGAAACTCCACAACAACACAACATGCTCTAGCCGGATGAGACTCCGGACCATCGCTTGAAGAGGCTTTTGAAGGAATCTTAAGATCTGAAGATCCCATAGAAGCTCCAATGAACTATCAAAAGAAAAAATTTGAATATGATAACTAATTCAGCTCAAAAGATTAGAAAATGTCAGTTTTACGAACTAAATACTATTAAATATATCAAATGAGTCAATAAAATACTTTTTAAGTTGATCAATCTTAAATTACAGGTCATAAATGTTTGACAAGATAGAAACTTGGAAATTGCAAAAAGCAGAAAAATACAATTAAGAAAGTATATTTGTACCCTTGAATAATTTGAACATAATAGAGTCAAGCAATAATTTCCATACCCTTGTAACATTAGGATGATCAAGCTTATGCCAGACAACAACTTCATTTTGGAACGATGCCCGCATTGTAGCAGTCGTAGCATAACCATCATCTCCCCAATCCAACAACTTCACTATAATATTAATATAAGACTACGATGAAAATTTGGAGATGAAAAAAATGCACTGCATATTGATCTAAGAAATCATCGTTTGTACGCTTAGAGTATTCAAAACTAAAACACAAATGTTTAACATATATTGCATAACCAAAGCTCAATCCAAACATATGCAAACCAACGTAAAAAAAAACTCATTTTTGATGTAAGGGATTTCAACAGTTTTAGATGTACGTGATTTTTACATTTTTTCTTCTTTAATTTATTTTATTGTATTTCTAACAACTTGATAAAAAAGAAAAAAAAAATTGTACAAAGTTATAAAACTATATGCATGGTATATTATTATCCCACAATTATGACATTCTATTTCACATACATAATATATACATAAAGTGTTTTCTCCCCATTTCAAAAATATATTAGTTCATACATAATGTATACATAAAGTGCTTTCTCCCCATTTCAAAGATATACTAATGCAGTGAACAAACATATCTATATGGATATTTGACAAATGCAATGACAAAAATTGGATATGAAATTAAACAAATTCAAAATTAAAACGAAGAAAATGATAAATAATTACCCGCTACATCTTGTTCATCATAGCTACCCCTGTATACAATACCATAGGTCCCTTGAGCTACAACATATCTTATATCCAATTTAGATAAATCAATCTCCCACTCTTCTTTAGGTCTTTTGTCCTCAATTTTGGACCAAACCCTGCTTAGATGCTTCTCAAGCTGTATATCTAAGTTTTTCAAATCAATTTTATCTGCTCTGAAAATCATTTCTTTGTTACTAACACTACCGGTACCACTCATCTTTGAATTCTCACCATCTTCAAGGCGATCAGTCTTCTTTGATACTTTGTCAGCCTCAATGTTTTCAATCGGCGATGGATCCATTTCCAACATTGAATGCAAAACAATCAAAAATTCAATTCCCGAAAGAGTAATAAGGAAAGGAAACACAATCTAAACATACATTCAGTTTTTCAAACTGCTATCTTATAAATAACACGATCTATATGCCTCTAAGATCCTATCATCACCACAATCAAGTATGCCAAATTTATTAACAAGTTATCATAGAAATGAAAAAGAGAAAAGTTGAAAGTTGAAATAGAGAATGCTCCACAATCTTCTTTCATTAACAATAAGATCTAATCCAATCCTAATTAAATAATCATAGTAAACTCATTGTCTCTTATATTAACCCCAACCAAAAATCAATATAAACAAAGTAAATTTCTAATTCTCGTGTTACCTCATCACCAACCATTTTTTTTCTAATCTAAAAAAATAGAAAAGATCAAAATAACTCAGCATAAACACTCTTATCCCAGCATTGTACAAAACCAACGACCAATGATCATGATTTGAGAAAAGAGATTCGACTTCAATAAAATAAAGTTGAAAAACACAATTAAATCCAGATTAATATGCATGCAAAATCCCCACGACCAACAAAAAGGAGATACATGGAGAGAAGCAAATGCAAACTTTGAATTAGCCTAAACTCTTAGAGAAGAAGAATTTTGAATAGAGAAATAAGAGTCTCTGCTTTAAAGATTGATGCGAACACTAGAGTGGTTTGATAACAACTGGTGAATATTTTGGTGGTTGTGGTTTGAGGAGGAGATGAAACTTGAGCCAAACAACCTAGAAACAACAAAGCTTTCGAGAGCGAAAGATACGGAGAGGTGAGAGAAAAAGACGGGAGTTGCCTACTCAAGTTTGGGCTATCCACCAGACACATATAGAAGTGACTGTTTCAAATATTTAAGAAAGATCTGAAAACCAAAACAAAACAAATACGGAATGGGTGGCAACGAAAACTAAATTTGTGTTTTGTAAAAATATTATGTATATATTGGAGATAGGAATCATTGCTATACTAGGAGTCGCTATACTAAGGATCTTAATATCAAACTATCGTCACTAATGATGTGCTCTAGCTCAAACAGTAACCAAGACACTACGATTAGGGGCACGGATAAACCAAGACTCTAATTACCTTTTATATGAGTCTCTCGGACTCATATTAAACCTACACACACCACTTGGATCCCATATCCGGATCCAAATCAGTCTAGAGTCAATAAAATTTTATCTTTCACAAGATAAACAAAATTAATTACTCAGTCTATGAAATCATTCCTCCATTAGATTACAAACATCATGCTTGTGAAAAAAAATTAAATTTGAAAAATATTTCACACATGTCTTTCGCAATATTAAATAAATTACCCTTTCTATTAATCTTGAAGCTCTTCTCGATTATTGAAACCATTCATGGTTTAGATTATCATCCAAGCATCATGCTTAAAAAAAATCAGCTCAATGAGAGATTGTACGTTTGATTGTTTGATTATCTCATAGCCTAAAGATAAATAAAGTTCGTCTAATATAGCTCAAAAGTGTATATGATGATCATATGCCTAAATTGTCTCCGACTTAGTTGAGTTTGTAAGCTTGACAAACGGTTGGTAATCTAAACAGTAAATGGTTTCAATAATTGAGTAATTTTATCTATGTTATAGAAAAGAGTATTTGCTCCCTTTTTTCAAAGTGAAGCTCCGGTTTGGATATAGACAATGTATGTAATATGTTAGTTGAAAGATTAGATAAAGCCATAAGAATATTATTTTAGATGGATATAACTATCTATAAATAGTTTGAGATATTATCAGAAAATAAAAAATCGAGACTATCCAAACTCTCTTTTTACAGATCAATTATCCCGTAGTATAAGGTTGATTCTTTTATTGGAGGTTGTTTGGCTTGATGTAAGCCATATATGTGGAGAAAAATTAGCTCCTCATTGAAAACTGGACACTTTTTCAACAACAACAACAAGAAAAAAGGATACAATAATACTCCACATATATATGAGCTATAAGTACCATGTGACTTTAGCCAAATATAGTCCCCATAAAAATATATTCCAAAATTATGCGAAGGAATTATGTAACCTAGTTTTTCTTTTTAGCCCATATTAAATTTTTGGTATAACATAATATGGACTAGAGTTGGTTTAAACTCAGAAAATCAATATGGACATCGAGCAAATTCCAAATACTGTACATATAATTAAATAAGAGAGGTAAAATTAGCACCTCATAATTTACAAACCACACCTTTAAGTTCTTATGTGTAATTTCAATACCCATTTGCAAAGGAATATGAAGAAATCGGAGTGTGGCTGTACCAATTTCACCTCCCAATAATAACAAATATCACTAGTAATCAAGGTATTAAAAATTGATAATTTCGGTGAAATATCGGCAAAATTTTCATTTTTGGCAGGATGAAGGAAAAGGGAGAAGAGAGTGCTGGCAATGCGACTAGATCGAGTAGAAAAATGAGCTATAAGTACCATCTAACTTTAGCCAAATATAGTCCCCATAAAAATATAGCCCAAAAATTATGTGAAGGACTTATGTAACTTAGTCTTTTTTTTAGCCCATATTAAATTTTTGGTATAACATAACCTAGACTAAAGTTGACCTAAACTCGGAAAGTCAATATGGAGAGCAAAGTCCAAATACCATACATATAATTAAGAGAAAATTGCACCAACGTACAGTTTCTGGACTCTTGTGTGTCCACCAAGTTAGTATCTAGACTCTCAAAATAATCAATGTAATATCTGAACCATACTTTCGCTATAATCGTAGTACCTCCATAAATTTTCCATCAGCAAAACATTAGTTTGCTGCCGTGGCTAGACCAAAATGAGTTTTTTGTCGGAAATAGCGACTATACCCCTTAAAATTTAGCCATATATTTTTCTTAATGAATATTCCCAAACTTCAAAAATCCAAAATCTCTCTCTCTCTCTGTCGCAGTAGCAGCACCTACGACCACCCACCGCAGTCGTCGGGGACGAGACGATTTTGGATTAAGGAGAGGGAAGCACACCATCCACCACCAGCTCAGTCCATGGATGATATTTTTTTCCCCATAACTGAAAAGACACGCGGGATTCGAGGAGACACGCGAGATTCGAGGAGTCACTCGACGTCATTCGCATGAGTTGCTGACTCAAGCTCACTGTCTTTTACACCTCCCTTGACGTCAGATGATGATGCACACCGAGCCATGCAACTCTCAGCCTCCGCTGAATCCCATCGCCGCTCAGGAGTTGAAGCGCTGCTGTTAGGGTGAGAAGACAGGCACCCGACGCGAAGCTTTGGGAGACCTTCGCTCATCTGTCATCGTACTACCTCTTCAACCTCTCATTTATTTGGAGAGAGGTTGAGGCTGATCGAAGGACACGATTGGGTGGTTGGAGACGGGTCGAAGACTTGGCCAGGGAAAACCTGTCGAGATCAGAGTTGTCAAGGGAGGCATCGGCAAGAACCGGTTTTTTATTTTATTTTTAGTGATAATTAAAGTAAACTTAACAAAAATTAAAATGATAAAGACGTTTCTTAACCCTCAAGTTATCATCTAAGTTAATAAAAAGAACATTAACAAATTTACCCTTTTTGAATAAGCCACATCATCGACTTAACATTTGGTAGACGGAAAATTGACTAAGGTATTACAGATATAGCAAAAATGTGGTTTAGGTACTACATTGATCACTTTGAGAGTCTGGATACTAACTTGGTGGCCAGGCACACAACAGTCTAGACACTATTGGTGTAATTTTTTCTATAATTAAATAAGGGAGGTAAACTTAACACTCCATAATTTACAAACTACACCTTTCAGTTCTTATGTATAATTTCAATACCCATTTTTAAGGGAATATGAAGAGATTTCAATACCCATTTTCTTTCTTTTTTTTGAAATAAGAGCGGTGTGGCAGCCCTCAAGTTTTCATTAATGAAATTGTCGAACACATAACCGGGGGGGGGGGGGGGGGGACATAGTACCTAAACCCCGTATTACAATAAACACATACAAAGCATCTCGAATAATCACAAGACCACTCCTAACACCTATGTATTCAAACATGCACCAATTAGCAGAGAGTGTGCCATCGGCTACTCTATCTGCTTTACAATTGTGGCGACACAGTAATGGAAAGATAACATAACCACTGTTCTAAAAAACGACCGCGTGGGCGGAAAAAATCATCTAATCGCCTAGTTTTTTGTGTGGGCGGTGTATCTCGGCGGCTACCAACTAATCGTCGTTTAATTGGTCCGCCTACCGACTAAACGGGACTATAGGCACGCCTAGGCATTTTTTTCAAATAAATTTTTTTTATTAAGAGGTAAAAATAAACTAAAAAACAAAAAATAAAAACCTAAGAACCAATCCTTTCGCAATCACAAGCTCGTTCGTCCATCTCTCTCTGCAATTGCCAACGCCAGGCTAACTCGTCGTCATCGCTGTCATCGCTCTCCGTCTGGTCTACCGTCGCCGTCAGTGCTTCGACCGCCACTCGCTGCGCGTTCTTCGGTAAGTCACTTCTAAGTTCTAAAGTTCTAAAGTTCTAAACTTCTAAAGTTCTAATCACTTAATCAGTAAGGGATTTTCATCTTGAGTCATCTTGTGTTGCATTCACCACCAAAAGTACTTGTTGATCAACAATAGTGAGCCCTAATATCAGAAATCCACAAGATAATTTGCATGTTTAATTTGCCTACCAAAGCCGAATCCACCAATTTATCAAGAGATTTAAGAATCAAGACAACAACATCGATTTTTTTATCTACCCAAATTGAATGTCTTGACCTTGTTTAGTGTTATTACTGCTATATGATCAATCTGCTATATGACTTTGTATGATGTATTTCGGCCACAGTCCCATAGTAGCTTGTTTTGTTGTGGAGATGATGGGAGGTCTTGTTTTCTTGTGGAGTTGAGGTTAACTATTAAAAGTAATTTGATTGGTTGTTAATTTAATATATGTAATTCAATAATTTTATGATTTGAATTGTAAATTAGATGAAATGGCAAGTAATCAAAATCTAATATCTTCTTCTTCTGCATCCGTTGCAATGTCAGAAACTTCTTCCATGCCTTTGAAGCATAATTCAAATGATATTAGATGGAATTATGCAGAGTTGGTTGGTCCGAACAAGAAGGATAAAGTCAAGTGCTTATTGTGTGGACATATTTCAAACGTCGGCATATATAGATTGAAGCAACACATTGCTCATGTCGGTGCAAGTGTGTCTAAGTATACAAAAGCTACGGATGATGAGAAAGCCAAAGTTTTAGCTGCACTTAAAGAAGTAAAGAACAAGAAGAAACAAAAACAAGTGCATGAAAGAGAAGTGAGAGAAGAAGTTCAACTTGATAAAGAAGATGTAATTGAAAGGCAAAGATCAAACTCATCAAAGGCATCAAAGGCGCATTTTCTTGGTCATATGGATAGGTTTGCCAACCCAATTGATCCAGATTCCTTGTTAGCTAAAGGTCAAGAAACAAAGATGCGGCAACCAAATATCAATGAAGCACTTTTCAAAGAAAGAACACAAGAGGTGCATGAATTTATGGCTAGATGGATGTATGAAGCCGGTGTAGCTTTTAATGCTATTGATTGTGATAGCTTCTTGAGGTTTGTAGAAGCAGTTGGTCAATTTGGCCCGGGATACAAACCTCCAAGACAATATCAACTAAGAGAGCCATTGTTAAAGTAAGAGGTTGCTAGAACAAAAGAGTTCCTCAAGAAGCATGAACAAGAGTGGACTAAAAATGGTTGTTCTATCATGACTGATGCATGGAGCGATCGAAAAAGAAGAAGTATTATGAATCTATGTGTCCATAGCAAAGAAGGTGTTGTCTTTGATTCTTCCAAGGAAGCTTCGGGAGATGCACACACCGGAAAATATATTTTTGAGTACATAGATGAGTGCATTGAAAAAATTGAGTCTCAATGTGTGGTTCAAGTTGTGACGGACAATGCTTCTAACAACATGACGGCGGTGGATTTGTTGAAAGTGAAGAGGCCAAATGTATTTTGGACTTCATGTGCCACTCACACCATCAACCTTATGCTCAAATATATTATCAACCAACCAAGATTCAAATGTGTCATTGAAAAGGCAAAAGACTTCACTATCTTTGTGTATGCACATCACAAGATGTTGAAAATGATGAGAAAGAGCACAGGTGAGCAAGATTTAGTGAGGATGGGAGCTACTAGGTTTTCATCTTCTTTTCTAACTTTGAAAAGCTTACATGATAGGAAATTTGAATTGAAGGCTATGGTTACTAGTGATGAATGGGATAAATAACACTCCAAGACGGAAAAATGGAAAGCCGCTTATAATACCATCATGAGTGCTAATTTTTGGGGTGGTGTTTCAACTTGTTTGAGAGTGTTTTTTCCTCTAGTTAAGGTGCTACGCATTGTTTATGGAGACACACTCTCAATGGGATTTGTGTATGGAGAAATACAACAAGCAAAGGAAGATATCAAAGGTGTGTTTAATGGTCAAGCCAATTTGATTGATCCTATCCTAAGTGCAATTGAAAGGAAAGGTAACGGAAGAATCGATTGTTCATTGCATTTGGCGGGTTATCACTTAAACCCTTACTATTTCTACAAGCTTCCAAGCACTAGTGATCTTCTTCCAGCTCTTATTATAGATGTTTTTTTTGAGGTTGTACCCATCTTCTTTCCCGATGATGCCAGAGCACAAATCAAGTGTTGAATGTAGAGTTGCCCAATTATAAATTGAAAAAAGGAAAGTTCAGAAATATTTTTGCCGAAAGGGCATAGAAAAAGATTGGTGAAAGTAAAGATTCGGGTAAGTAAATTGTTATTTTCTTATTCACTTATTGAGCATTTGAGCTAGTATGAAATGATCAAATAATGATTATATTTGTTGCTTATTCATTGTATTTTTGCCTCTTTAGTTACATGGTGGAGCAATTATGGAGGTGATGCACCTAGATTGCAAAAGATGGCGATGAAGATTCTCTCTTTGACTACAAGTTCATCTGGTTGCGAGAGAAATTGGAGCATTTTTGAAGGAGTAAGTAGTTTCTTCATTTTCTTGTATTTGGTTTAGAATTAGTTATAATGAATAAAGTTATAAAAGTAAATCATTTATTTTATTTTATTTTATTTTATTTTATTTTAGGTGCATACAAAAAAAAGAAATAGACTTGGTCCAACAAGATTGAACAATCTTGTTTTTATGCAATTTAATGCTAAGATCCTTAACAAGAAGAAGAAAGCAAGTGATCCACTTCTTGCTAATGATGCTAAGAATGCACAAGGATGGCTACTTGAAAATGTTCATGATAAAGATGAAGATCTTGAGTCCGATTTTTCGGATAGAGATGATAATGTTGAAGAAGGAGAAATTAGAGAACTTGATGATGATGTTGAAGAGTTCGAAGATGATTCCGAAGTTGAAAGAACCGATGAGTGCGATGAAACATTTGACTTTGGCACTTTTGAGTGATTATTTCACTTGAAAACATTTTTTTTGTGCTTTTATTTGGATTTGAAATTTTGAGCTATTGTTTAATGACATTATTTTGGAGACATTGTATTTTAAATTTATGATGACATTTCTTCATACTTTTTTCTTTATCATTCATATAATAATATATCATATAAATATATAATTAATTATATATATATATAAAATAATTCGCCTAATTACCGACTAAACTTCGCCTAAACGCCTAGGCGCTAGGCAGTAGCTCCACCGCCTAATTCAGCCTAAAACCTTTTTGAACCTTGAACATGACAAATGCAACGCATCATTACAAATAACACAATTTTCCAGCTATATTGCCGAATGACAATTGAGTCATTGGCACTATGTTTCATCATACTACTAGGAGGATGCAACTATTTAACCGTGAACCACACCATAACTAGGACAGACAAGGTACAAAAAGTGCACACATAGCTAGATCACCTAAATCGCCTGACTAGGCCCTTTTTAAGGAGGTAGGGCAATATTATTAACATTAAACAACAAAACAAACTTACTAAATAAACACAGAAAAGTAATAAACTAAAAATAAGTAATGGGCCCTAGATAATACTCCAAGCCCACACCTCAATGAAGTTGTACAATACCCAGTTTGAAAACCAACAGTCACGAGCCCAAACCACAACCCACCATCTCGCCGAAAAACCCACCGCCACTACACCACACATCTACCGACTCGCCATCATCCCTAACGACACAACACAAATCAGGTACCCATGTCAAGTCCTCTCAACTATACCTAGATTCGTCGCCGCCCATTCCCCAAGAGAAACGAATGCTGAACCCTTGAAACTCTGAGGAAACAAAGCTACAAACCGCTGCTGCCACCACCATCCTGACACCCCTTGCCCATTCGTGCCATTGTCCCCTTTGTTTTTTGTCTTATCTAAATCTGGTCGAGCCGCATATGTCGGCTTCATACCCAAAACACTATACATCCATGAGTTTCTTGGAAAACTACCACAATAACCCCCCAAGGATAAAACGTCTTTCTTGGAGGACACTACCACCTGTTCGGCCGCACCCACATGGTGTCAACGAGGCTGGAAGCCAATGCAGTCCAGTAGAGCCACCGAACGAGCAACACAATAAAATAGAGGATGCAAGTTTTTTTAGAGAGCAGCGCTCCTAGGGTTTTATTTGAAACTTTTGTCCTAGGGTTCAATACCCATTTTCAATAACAAATATCACAGTTTATGAATCCACATCCGAATTGAAACCACCAAAACATCATTGATCAAAAGGAACAAACCAAATAATACTTTGGGCCTGCTGCTCTAATAGGTTCTTTCACGGGCTCCAATTTCTGCCCATATAGTTCTCTCAGTCATCAAAAGTATGGGAATCAAGTTTGGAGGAAAATGAACTTCAAGACAGGTCACTGAGGTAGCCTGGGACATATGGTTAGAATCACATTTGCTGTCCTTTTTAACCAGACCCTAAAGAACCTAGTTAGTAAAAAAATGGTATGTGAATTATACGTTAAAAATACGTACGTGTATAATTCAATAGTTTTATATGAATAAAATTCGTAAAACTTCAGTCATAATTTTAAAAAAAAAATAGAGGAAGAGTTTCCGGGAACTCCAATAAAAAAATAAAAAATATTTTTTTTTAATTCACATTTTTTTATTGAAAAAAACGTAAAATGAATAATTTGCCCGGGTTAAAAAAATAAGTTTTTTCCCGAATCATTTGAATAATTCGGGAAACGGACATTTTTTTCAAAAATTCGTCAATTCGCGAATTTACTAACAGAGCTAGCCAGTGACTAATTAGCACAAAGGAAATAATTTTAAGCCCCATTGGGGGAGTGCATTTTTGCTCACACCCCCTAATTAAGGTGCGAGCATAACACCGACCCCCTAGTTTTGTGCCACCTCATGAGAATTAAACTATGGTTAACTATTTATGTACATAATTATATTTTATAAATTTTTAATTATACGATTATCTATTATGGAAAGAGATATATATTTTTTGAATTCGAAAGAATCTTAATTTAGTCAAACCACCTCATATATATATAACTGCAAGTATTCCAATTTGATAAATTATTGCTCTTAACGTGACAAAAAAACGTGAGAAACAAAGAGAAGAAAAAGAAAATTTATCCATCGATCTGCTCTCACAAAAGTTTGTTACAAAACACCACAAAACTATACTGATGAACCACTTCTAGAGATAAAATTCTACTGGGAAAGATGCATCTGTGTGTGTATAACTGTATATATATGAGATTTGTGATGAATTTTCTTGATCTAATAAGCAGATCAATAAGTATTGTTTTCCGAAGAATTTATGAAAGGGAAGTAATTGTCATTATGTAGGAAGATATAGTTTGACTGAATTATGATTTTTCTTCCTTAATAGATAATCTGATATTCAAAAAAATATAAAATATAAATATATATATATATAAAGATAGTTAATCATGGGTTAAACTTTCATGTTGTGGCGCAAATCTAAGGGAATGGTATGCTCACACCTTAACTAGAGGGTGTGAGCAAAAATGAACTCGTCACTAACTAGGACCAATGATGTGGAGGCACCAAATATACATGACATAAAGTTGATATACATGTCATTATTTAAATTTCATATTCAAATCATATAAATTATATTTAAAAAATGATCTTACTTCTTACAAAACACAAAAATAAAATTCCTATTAATCATATATACATGTTACTACTATTATGTTTTTCATTTTAACTTTTAATTTATCAATTTAACTATTTATAATCATAATTTGAGATTAAACTACACCCATGCCATGAAGTAATAGATATTAAGTTTCAAATTAATATGAGTTTGTAGGAGAAATTAAGCATTATTAATCATCGTCATTTGATCCTTTTTATTTAGTTTTCGAACTTAACCTCATCCTAAACAAATTTTTAATTTTATATAAAATACATATTGTTTAAAAAATTTATCTTTCGATAGTTTTTCTTTCATATCGATGAAGTTAAAAAATTATTCTAAATATCGCCGAATTTAATTTCAATCATTCATATAAATGAATAAAGAGTATGGTTATTTCAAAAGAAATATGCAAGCTAGCATCAATTTACGATAGAGCTAATAAAAGTAATGAGATTAATTAGAACTATATTAATTGCAAAAGTTTTAGAATGAAAATATATTTATTATTATTAATTTAAGAAATAGTATTATTAAAGATTGATTATATAAATTAATAATTTAATTGATGATAAGTCAATGACATGTCATGCCACGTAAGTGTTTGGACTATAAAATAATATTTTATTAAGTCTATTCTTGCGGCCCACTTAATAAGCCTAGTTTGAGAAGAAAATCAAGATTATCTTGCTATATACCTTGTTGAGTAAGGAATAATGAAATCTAGTGAATCTGGTATTAATTCAGAATCCTTTAAGGAATTTGCTTTCTTACTCTTTTCAGCGAGAGATATGCTTGAGCAATCACTATAAATAGAGGCTTCATGACCAGATCAAAAGCACTTATATAGTCACACAATTTACCCTCAGCAAACACGACTCTCCTCGCGAGAGAACTAGCGATAGCGTATTCAAAATTCCCACCCGAAAGAGCGTGATGGATTTGAAGATCCTCTATTGTCAGACGACAGCGATCAAATGAGGTTTCACCTAAAGGAGCGTGAAGGTTCCGGAGGTCAAAGAAGTCACAAACCAATGTTCTCAACACTTGCCAAGAATCATGGTCTACCTTGCATCGAACAAGCTGTGAGGTATCAGTTTTCATAGTTCAACAACGAGACACGAACCCAAGTCCTAAGACACTTAGGAAAAAAGAACTCATCGAGAAAGGTTGGTGATCTCTTTGCTTCTTAGAAGTTCGATCACTAGCAGCACAACGCATATTAAATTTCTACGTTAGGTGGTGGCGCGCCAAGCACGCATAAAAGAGACAGTTTATGGTTTACCTAGAACCAACACGCATCTACTCGCTAGGAAAAAATCGAGCAAAACATTTTGGGACGCCCAGTGGGACAGAGATTTTAGTGTCTCATTGCAACAATATGAGACATTTACAAATAGATGCATCCTAGTTGCAATAAACATCCAACACCAGACCAAGTGACTTCGTCTTCTTGCGTTCGTAGACAGCCCATTTCAGAGACTTCTCTTTTTTCTCGCTCGCCTAAAAAAACTAGGGGGCTAGCAAACATTATCGTAAAGGCCATCACTTGTGGCCAAAATTTGGTATAATTCTCATGAGTTATGCAAGTTTCTATTACCTTAGTGGTCTCAACGTGAGGTACAAATGTCTCTAAAGCATCCTGCTCAGTGGGACTCGTAAACGTCTCCGCTAACGAACCCACAACATGAAGGAATTTTTTCGCTTTCCTTGCTAGGCTTTACTCGCTAGAAAGGATGGAGTGGAGGAGCCCGCCTTGAACCATTTCTGGCGCTTGAGCATCGGGCAATCCTTTAAGGGTTTCTCCGATTATGGCCAAATCCACCTCAGACGTCAAGAACGGAGGTAAGAGTCGCCGTTCACCTGGGCCTCACCTACCTGGGTGTCTCTCGCTTGGTCATCTCTCGCCAAGGAGTTTCTCTTACCAAGGAGTTTTTTCTCGCCAAAGGGTTTCTCCTGCTTGGGTAGTGCTCGCCTGATTTTCACCGGTTTCTTCGTCTACGTACTACGGGAACCTCTCTCGCCAGGTGAGGGACTTCAATTTTCTTAAGTTGTTGCCTCAATTTCAACTTCCCTTTCAAATGGAATGTTGACCAGGGAATTTACCTCAGGATGAAGATCCTCAAGAATCACATCCTGCATAAGATTAAGCTTAGCCGAAAGGTGCAGTGAGTCATTCTACAACAGACTTAAAGCGACCATTCTATTCGCGGGAAGGTCCAGTAATCCAAAAGTTAGGTTGAGTGGTTTATCTCACGAGAATTGTAGTCTCGTAGGAGATTGGTTGGAGAATAAAGTCGTCTTCACCAAAGTTGTTGTTTGGTTCGAAACGACACAGCGTTTCTAACAAGGCCTCTTCAATAACGTCGCTTAGTCCTAATCTCGAGGCCTGAGGGGTTATGTTTAGACCATAAAATAATATTTTATTAGGTTGATTCCCGTGGCCTACTTAATAAGCCTAGTTTGGGAAGAAAATCAAGATTATCTTGTTCTATACCTTACTGAGCAAGGAAGAATGAAATCTAGCGAATCTGGTATTCAGAATTCTTCGAGGATTCTGATTTTTTTACTCTTTTCAACGAGAGATATGCTTAAGAAATCACTATAAATAGAGGCTTCATGACCAGATCAAAAGACACTTGTACAGTTACAGACTTCTACAGTCACATAATTTTCCCTCGGCAAACACAACTCTCCTTGCCAGAGAACCGACGATGGCGTATCCAGAATTTTCACCCGACAGAGCGTGATGGATTCGAAGATCCTCTATTGTAAAACGACGGCAATCAAAAGAGGTTCCACCCAAAGGAGCGTAAAGGTACCGGCGGTTAAAGAAGTCACAAACCAGTGCTCTCAATACTTGCCAAGAAGATTGTTCTGCCTCGCACCCAAGAAACTGTGAGGTATCGATTTTCGTGGTTCAGCAACAAGACATAAACTCAAGACCTAAGTCACTTAGGCAGAAAGAAATCATCGAACGAGGTTGGTGCTCTCCTCGCTTTAATCGCTTCTTAGAAATTCAGTGGTGCCGCAACGCAAATCAACATTATGTCTTAGGAAGTTGTATGCCAAACACGTATAAAAGTGACAATTTGTGGTTTACGTAGAACTAACACACATCTACTCGCTGGAAAAAAAAAAGCCAAACAGTAAGATTGAGGCATCCACATCAAATACCTCTTTGGGGCCTCCTATCACTCCCCTTAGCATAATAGGGTCCAAATATATGGTTCAAGCATTATGAGTTACTTAGAACCATTTGGTAATGTAAAGTTTTCTAGTCAAATAGCTAGCTAAGTTTTATGCCATTTGGATTAGAGTTACTATTCTCTTCCTCATGATACGTAGATAGAATCAGATTCCGATACACCACACATTGACATACCGAAAACTCCAACGTACATACCTAGTAACAGTGGTGGATCTATGTACTAGCTAGCTCACTAGGACTTGAGCTCTGGTGAGTTTTTGGATGTGTATATATTAGTTATGTGTAGTAAATATTCACATGTGATAGTCTTGGTTCAATTGGTTAAGTCCTAATATCACATCCACCTCTTCTGTGGTTCGAATCTTAGCGCCCATGTTTTTTCCATTTTCTTCCTATCTTCTTGTTTTTTGGCTTGGTTTTCGATTATTTTCTCCTCTCCTTCCTCTTTCATCTTCTGCTTTATTGTCCAACCCTCTTCCTTTTTCCATTTTCTTCCTACCATCTTCCTTACCTTCCGGTCTCCTTCATTATTTTCTCCTCTCCTTCCTCTTCCATCTTCTTCTTTACTGTCCAACCCTCTTCCATTTTTTTCTCCTCCGTTAAAATTTCTTCTTGGTATACAAAGCTTAAAGATTCTTTTCATAACTCTTAAAAAGATTTTTCCAAAAAAAAATTCTTGTGTATATTGAGAAGCCTTATCAACCTTCAATGAAATAAAAAAAAAAGCGGGTAAATTTAGCCCCCTTGAGTTTATGATCTTAGATCTGCCTCTGCCTACTCATTGTCATTTTGATGCTAGTAACTCTTATGTGTGAGAATAAAATTACAGAAGGGGAAACATACATATAGGTGTTACATGTTTGTCAATATTAAAACTTCTCTGGACAACACAACATAAAGGTCCTAGAGGGGGGGTAAATATGCCTTTACCACTTTTTCGTTCAAACTGTTCTCGGGATAGCAGGAGAGAGATCTATCCCGAAGCACAGAAACGATTACTGAAATGTAAAACAGTAAGTAAAGTGACACAAGATGTTTTTGATAACGCATAAATCCTACAACCAGGATCAAAAACTGCGTGCCCCTAACTCTTGAGGGACAAACCTTTCCACTACTTTGTAACACACACAATTACAAGTTTCTGGCACTCTGGGATACATAACCCGTATGCTATCCTGACTAGTCTACCCACCAGTACAAACAGAGCTACACTACCTTAATCTATGTGCTTACACTTTGGAAATATACAGAAGTATCAACTCAGATCTTAACTACTCGTAAGTTAAATCTTCTTGATCAACTTCTTGGGTTGGGCATCTCCATACTTTATTTCAATGGAATGCACAATGCAACAATGCATATGAGTTTTGAAAACAGTTTTTATGCTTGTGAATCCATGTCTATTATGCACTATAAAGAGCAACCAAAAGACATGGAAGGGGAAGAGAAGAGATAAGAGAAACTACACTCGAAAGTGCTCTCAAAGAGTACCAAAACAGAATAACCAAAGCCCCCAAGTGTTTCACTCAACCAACCAACCTTCAACACAGCCTTAGACACTTTATATAGACCTTACAAAATAGCAGCAAAATGCAGCAAGTAGGCAAGGAAAAACAGAGCACAAAGACCACAAGAAAGCACGTGAGAAACCAATAAAAGAGTCACCCTATAGCAGACCTAGAACTGTCCCAGATTAGACAGAAACACATCGAAACGGTTTGCAAGGCAGCAGCATGCTTTAGAGACATAGTGTAAAGTCAACATCAGTTTCCATTTTAGGCAAGAAGTGTTTTGGGAGAGAAACAGTCTTTGACAGCCTAATACCAGAAATGGCAAAGTCAACTATAGCAAGCACGTGAAGAAGAAAAAGAAAGGAGGCAGAAAAGCTTTCCAGGCTGTAAAGCACATTACAAACCCCTAAAAATCACATGTGAGCTTAAGACACCTCAAATCAAACAAAGTCAACTATCATGAACAAAGCACAAGTAATCTGAATTAAAGATGACCTAGGCTGCTGTAAATCATGTGCATACAGAGTCAAGAATAACCTAGGCAACAGAAATCAGTTATGAACATGTTTCCAGAATACCAGCAGATCAACGGGGATATGTGCAACAGTTGCTATCCCAAATGAAAACCATGATATGGGATGCATAAACTACCTGATATCCCAAGGAGATAAGTAAGTGATGCCAACATCTTCAATCTCTTTTCTTGATGATCTTCAGTCCATTGTGTTTTGTCTATTGTCAAGGAGTTGCCAATAACACGTATGCCTTCAATCTCCCCCTTTGGCATTCCTTGACAAAACACAATCTTCAAAGAGTACCTGCATGAGAGTATAGCACAAACAACACATGCAGCCAAAAGTATCCAAAGTACTTAAACCAATTAGTTTAGTACTCCCCCTGACCGGTTTACCATGATAGGAACACAACTACCTATCTCAGTCAAGTAGTTCTCCCCATCCAAAAGTACCTGCATGGATTAGCTAGTTCTCCCCCTTTTTGTCTAGGAAAGACAAAGGGTAAAACCACAGATGATTTAAAACCGCAGATAAAAGTAACATTGTTTAGGGACAGATCACAAAACCAAAAACCCAAGCATCATCGCCAAGAGCGTCCTCATCCTCAGCACCCATCTTCCCAAAGAGGATGGTTGCACCAGAGTCGGAAGGAGAGGAAACCGCAGTTCTATCCTCGGGAGAGGAGGAGGCAGTGGGCTCCTGAACTGGAACATAGCCGGCCTGACTTGAGACGATGATAGAGATTTCAGACTTGAACCTCTCAAACTGCTCCACGAGGTGCTCCTTGAGAGAAAAGGGCAGCGGAAACAAGACCAACTCTACTCAAGAGTCCTTGAACTAAGAGTTTTCTCTTCTTAAACACATAATCTCCACTTTTAAATTCCTGTGTAGTCAAGTCAGCAATAAAGAGTACCAGTGTCCTATCCCTAGGAAATACACACATGCATCCAAGAAAGATTCCTCAAAGGCAAACACAAAGATCACCATGCATGTATACTTCTAATATCCTCTGGGATATTTTGGACACCCTGAAAAATAGAAGGTACCGATGTACCTACCAACACATTGATAACTCCCCCTCACGTGGTGCATAAGAAAACACAAAGAGTTTGATTTCAGAAAGATTTACAACCTGTCAGCATGAACCCTGGGATGGAAACAGTCAGTGAAATCCCAGACAACAAGAAACTTTAAGCATGACTCACAAAAGTGTGACAACTAATTTTCATATGTCTTGATGGCTCAAATTTTTCACATGAGTATGTTAGTATTGCATCATTAGCTGTACGATTAACATATTTATCCAATTAAGCAGATTAGCAACACCTACTCGACCACATGCAAGACCACCAGGGAGGCTCCAACTTCGCTAACAAGACCTGCCCCATCCAAGCGCACACTCGCCCGGTGGGCGCACGCCCGAACATGCGGATCACACACCAGCAAGTACACCAAAGTCCCACATCGAAGAACACCACCAGGTTCCAATCTCAACCACCTATATATATCAGGTATTTATTACAGGTAAGACTCACTCATTCACAGCCATTTACACTAATTCACATCCCATCAGATATCATCACATCTGGTCTCACCAATTCACATCTCACCACTCTTGTACACGTTCGCTTGACTGTTATATCCAATACATCATCTGACTTAGGCATCGGAGCGTTGAAGGCGGGCCACCCCGTCTTGACCCCTGACCGCCTGCTTCTTTGTTGTATTCTTCTAACAGCCCCCGAACGCGCGTACCCGAGCACCCGCACGTTCGGAAGAAGAGGAGGAACCCGTCCACCCGAACAGCCCCAGCGTTCGGACGTACCAGGAGGAAGAGGAAGCTTATTCGTGTTGCTTCTGCCCCTTTACGCCCCCGCGCGTAAATCGGTGGAAACATCTGGCGCCGTCTGTGGGAAACTTACAAATTGCAAACCTCGTATAAACACCACCAAAATCAAAGGTCCACATGCTCAACCCGGTGACTAACGGCAGCAACACGCCCGATGGGGAGACTCCGCCGGACTCACAGGAACGGAATGTACAGGCGACCAACGGAAACGATGACGATAGGCGCATCAGCGGCATGGTCCAGGAATTACGGGAGGCAGCGCTCGAGAGAGCAGAGGAGCGCCAAATCCGCCGAAGGATGGAGGAACGAATGGAAGCGCTCATCAGTCAGCGGATGGAGCAGCACGAGGAAACCCAGGAGACCGCCAGCGAGGAGCAACACCCGCTCAGAACGGTCCGAGCGCCCTCACCTGGGGAGGAGTCGACACCCCCGACGAACGATCTGATCCTGCAGAGGATGGAGGAGCTGGCGGAAGAAGTCTCGCGCTTGCGCAAGGACAAGCTGGCCGGTCAGGGCGGGACGTTCGCCCCCCGGGTCAGCCCGTTCTCGGCGCGCATACTGGAGAGGGGAAGGGACCCTCACGCGAAGATAACGAAGATTGCTCGGTTCGACAGGAGCGGGGATCCACGAGCGCACGTGGACGAGTTTCGGTCCACTACGGACGGGACCCGATATTCAGACCCAACCTTGTGTTTCCTGTTCCAGGAAACGCTGGCGGAGGAGGCACGGAGCTGGTTCTACGAGATCCCGCCAGGATCCATCCACTCGTTTCTCGAGCTGGCGGAGAGCTTCCAGAAGCGCTATCGGCTCCAGGGGAAGTATAACACCACGGGCATCCTCCTCAAGGTCCGCCAGGGGACGGACGAGAGCCTGTCGAGCTACATCAACCGATGGCGGGCGCTCGGCAGCACGTGCAGGGACCTTGACAAGCGAGTGGCCAAGGTCGCCCTGATGGACAATCTACTCGCCACCCCATTCGTAGAGAAACTTGTGAGGAAGGAGCATCTCGACTACGACGAGATTATGGATCTGATTGTGCAGAAGGCTCTGGTGGAAACGCGGGTGTACGGAACGGCCTCCGAACCTAGCTCCATCAGACCTGAGGAGACAGGCGCTCAGCCGCGGCAGCTGGCAGACGACGCAAGGCCAACCGAGAGCTTCAAGAGAAACCGGGGCACGTACAGGCAGAACTACCAGAGGCCTTTCTTCCGTGGACATCAGGACAACTACAACCAGGCGCGGGGGCAAGCGCCACGTTACCGGCCAGGGGTGCAGGAAGTCTTCACGATCGACGGGCAGTCACCCGAGCACCTGCTCCGCCTGCATCGACACCGGATACCGCCACCAAACAACATGGCGAAGACGGGGGTTCCAATTGGCCAGCTCCCGGACGTATGGTGTGAATTCCACAACGCCACCACCCACCATACCAACAGCTGCATTATGCTGAAAAAGGCCCTCGAAGACATGAGGGATGAGAGGGCAACCCCTCCCAGGGCGGGAGGACAACAGCGCCAGACGGGCGCCAGGACCCGCGGGACTATCAACACGATATCCGGGGGCAAGCGCAAGAGGGCAGCGTCGCCCGATCATCCGAGCAGGGATGTGCTGGCGATCGGGGCGGGGAGAGCGCCCAAGGCAGGAAGGAAGGAAGCGCCCACCATCTGCTTCACAGCGAGGGACGAGAAGGAGAACCCGAGGGACAGCACCCTACCGTTCGTAATCGACGCCATCATCGACCAATTCCTTGTGAGGAGGGTGCTGGTCGACGGCGGGGCGTCCGTGAACATAATCCACCTCGACGCATACACGGCGCTCGGACGACCCACCAGCAAGATGACGCAGGATCACGAGTGCATCGCCAACTTCACGGGCGAGACGTCATATCCCATCGGAAGCGACAATCTTCGGGTCGAGATTGGCGCGCCCGACTCCCCGCACAGCGAGATCCAGACGGACTTCATCATCATGAACACCCCCTCCCCCTACAAACTAAAATTAATCATCGCGGGGCACCTGCTCTTGGGAAGATTCCCAACCGAGCGTGGGATCGGGCACGTTTGGGGATACAATCACGAGGACACTACGAAGACTCGAGGCAGGCAGGAGGTTCTCACCTTGGGACCCATGGGTGACGGGCACGATCCACACACGAGCGGCGCAGGGCCACACTTCGGGCAATCCTGAGAGGACAAGGAAACAGACCGCCCGATCATCCAGAACAGCACAATCAAATCCCAAACTATCCAACTGGGGGGACTGGGAAACGAACTAACGGAAAGGGAACACCCCGCCCATGGAGCGTCCAACATCTGGGAAAGTATCTCGTTACCTATTATACTAATTTTATTGTACTTCTACCACTCTTTCCACTGGTTTATATTTACGCGTTCGCTCATCCTTGACCCGCCCGCCCGCCCATACACCCGGGGGACTGGGGATAGGATACGTAAATATAACACTTGGTTGAAACCCATAGCCATTCAAAGCAGGGGAATGAGCGCGCAGACGTTGGCGCGAAAAAAAAATATATATATATATATATATATATATATATTCAGTCAAGGCACACCGAGCGGAAGAAAGGGAAATTTCATTCAGTTGGCCAACAATTACAAGCCCTACTCTATTACAAAACTACTCTACTCCGCCCCCGTATCTACATCAAGCTCCTCACCATCATCCGATGACGCCGCCACCTCAGCTTCCGCATGCTCGCTCGGCTCCACCCGCATGACCACCGGGTCCAGCTCTGCCTCGGCATGTTCCCTGGAACACCCCGCCGCCCTCTCGTACGCAGGAACTTCGGTGCCCATCAGCCTCTCAACTTCAGACTCCAAGAACGCCTCCCGGGCGGCTGCCTCGGCACGCACGCGCTTTAGCTCACCATGCAGACACTCCTCCTCGGCCACGGCCTTGTCCCTGTCAATCTTGGCCAGAGTTTCACATGCAGCAGCTTCATCCGCCCGAAGGTTCGCCTCGTCCACACGAGCAACGTACCGACGCGCCAGGTCATTGGCCTTATCCGCTCTGGCCACCAACCCATACACCACCCTCCGGTGCTCCAGCGCGCCAGCCCTGAGGCGTGCAAGTTCCGCAATCTCCCGCGAGCGGTAGCGGAAGACCTGCTGCATCAGACGAGCGCAGGAACCAAAGACCCCATCCAGCCCATCAGCAGGGGCCTCCTCCACCAGAGGCAGCGCGTCCGCGAGCGCGGCAGCATCATCCGCCAGCGATCGGCGCACCCCATCCACAACATCGTCACCCGACCCAGGAGCAGGGCCGGGAGAGGAGTTTCCCGTCCGCGCCCTCTTCCGCGCACGTTCCCCACTTTTCTCTTGCGGGGGAGACTTTGGCGCACCCGGACCCAGATGAGGAGGATCTGGAAAACAAGGGTGTTGCTGGGGACTTGAAGATCGACTTGGAACAATCACCCGACTCGGAGACGGCACCACCGCAAGCACACGCCTCGACGGCGAAAGCGCAAGAACCACCTCCCGCTTGTCTGCACCACCATCGTGCACGACCAGCTGTTGCTCACATTCTACCTGGACCTGCGTCTCGGCTCCAGCAACATCGCCTGACGGTAGGAGAGGAACATCCGCTTGTGGCACTTGGACAGATAGAGAAGGGGCACCCACATCGCCAACTGGCGGTGCACGCTGGACCTCATCCACTACAGCAGGCGGCCGACCACCATTATCCGCCACACCGAGGGCCCTCGCCCCAACACTCCGCAACCTGAGCAATCGACGCCTGGCCACTTCATCCATCTTCTTCGCTGCAAACGCACGCGCAGAAAGGTTAGCAAACAGGTACAACACTTCGAAAAAGTTCCTATTCCTACTTCTTGTTAGACGCTACACTACTGGCACGGACTGGGGGACTTTCGCCCATATACGCTCACGGACAAAGGACGCAACACACTGCAGCAGACAGAAACACCAGAAACCCACAACACACCACCCAACACAGATTAAAACCCACCCCACCTCAAAAACAAGCCCTGTTCTTGAGAAAAGCAAACAAAAACCCAGAAAAACCCAAACAGCCCAGAAACACAGAACACCAAGCAGGGGAAGAAACGCAGCCACACCAAGACCGAGGGCCTTACCAGGTTGAAGTGGTACAACGGGGTACAAACACCGAGCACGATTTCCGACAACGGAGGATACAAGCACATCAAACTCGAGGGGGCAGATCGTAGATGATTTCGGCAGAGTTTTTTGTAAATTATGGAAGCACTGGAACAGGCAAATCCCACCCCTATTTATACTAACTGACCGACGTCAGCCAGCCATCGCCAGCCGTCCATCCTATCACACCCACCGTCGGATTGGGACGAGTGGCACAACCCGGTTCACTTGCCCTTCTCAGTAACCGTGCCAACCCATCATCTTCCCGACCTTACAATCAACCTTAGCACAACCTCCAACGGTTCAACACGTGGCACCCATGCCCCACTCCCACGCGCGTGATGTCTGCCCTCAGCAATCATCACAACATCAACATTTAATGCAAGGGCACGCCAGCATTAAATTCGGCGGCTAGGCATTTATTACAATGATTCCCAAGGAGAAGCCATAAGGAATGTCACTTCAACCGTTTCTTCATCAGCACGCCCACAAATCCAAGGCAAGTCACACCGCCCGCACGACCGGAACAAATCACGCGCGCACGTCCAAACAAGGTAAAAACCACCATGCGCACCACTGAGAACTGGCAACACGATTTACGCGGCAACAGGCATGGCGCGTAAAAATCCACGAGCACCACTAGCGTTGGGTTATCCCCATACACACTGGCTCGGCCCTGGCATGTTGCAGGTGCTGAGACTGGCGGGCGATGGGTACGGGGTACGTCCCCTCCATACGCAGAGATACAGGTTGCCTATACAAAACGGCAAGGGGCCCGTCCTCCCCTTGCAGTCCCTTGAACCAACTGGCGACGGGTGTGGGGTACGCCCCCTCCATCCACACACACATGCGGGTCAGATTAAACGCCAGAGGCATGAGGCTCGCCCTCTCTCTGGGAGTCCCAAACACGATGGGCGGCAACAGGCATGGGGGTACGTCCCCTCTCTTGCGCGCGCCAAGGGTGACACGGGCGTGGGGTTCTCCCCCTCCGTTCACCAGCTCATCCCAAACCAGAGGCATGAGGCTCGCCCCCTCTCTGGATATCCCAAAACTGATGGGCGGCAACAGGCATGGGGTCCGTCCCCTCTCTTGCGCGCGCCATGGGTGGCACGGGCGTGGGGTTCTTCCCCTCCGTACGCCGCCATATTCCAACGCAGAGGCATGGAGTTCGCCCCCTCTCTGGAGGTTCCACAGCTCGATGGGCGCCACGGGCGTGGGGTTCTTCCCCTCCGTGTGACGGCTCATTCCTAGCAGAGGCATGGGATACGTCCCCTCTCCTGACGAAAATCGGTAGCCCGCAACAGGCATGGGGTTCGCCCCCCCTTTGCGCCAGCTAAACTCGATAGGCAGAACACGGGCGTGGGGTTCTTCCCCTCCGTGCCAACCAAAGTCCTAGTAGGGACGTGAGGTCCGTCCCCCCCTATAGGCAACGTAAACGACGCGAGTGGAGGGTACGCCCTTCACTCGACGATCGCAAAAACGCAAGCCGAATTAGCGGGGCTAAGCTCGATGGGCGGCACAGGCGCGGGGTTCTTCCCCTCCGTGTACGCAACGATAACGATACATAAAGGCAAGCCGGATTAGGCGGCGGAGGCATGGGGTCCGCCCTCTCTCTGCGCGACCTAAGACCGATGGGCGGCACGGGCGTGCGGGTCTAGTGTTCCCCTCCGTGAGCGCAACGTTACCGAACGACAAGCTGACTCAGACAGCTTGGGGGTGTCGTGTGTCCCCCCTTGATCGTGCCGATGACCGATGGACGTCGCAGGCATTGGTCCCGGACGCCGACGACAACACCGGGTTAGGCGACAAAGGCATGCGGCACGTCCCCTCTTTGCGCGCGCTAATGGCGAAGAACGGTACGAGGCACGGGGTCATTCCCTCTGTACGCGTTAATTGTGCGTTGCGGTTCTGATCACTCCGTTATCATTAGCTGTACGATTAACATATTTATCCAATTAAGCAGATTAGCAACACCTACTCGACCACATGCAAGACCACCAGGGAGGCTCCAACTTCACTCACAAGACCTGCCCCATCCAAGCGCACACGCGCCCGGTGGGCGCACGCCCGAACATGCGGATCACACACCAGCAAGTACACCAAAGTCCCACATCGAAGAACACCACCAGGTTCCAATCTCAACCACCTATATATATCAGGTATTTATTACAGGTAAGACTCACTCATTCACAGCCATTTACACTAATTCACATCCCATCAGATATCATCACATCTGGTCTCACCAATTCACATCTCACCACTCTTGTACACGTTCGCTTGACTGTTATATCCAATACATCATCTGACTTAGGCATCAGAGCGTTGAAGGCGGGCCACCCCGTCTTGACCCCTGACCGCCTGCTTCTTTGTTGTATTCTTCTAACAGCCCCCGAACGCGCGTACCCGAGCACCCGCACACCCGAAGAGAGAGAGGAAGAACCCGCCCATCCGAACAGCCACACCGTTCGGACGCACCAGGAGGAAGAGAGGAAGCTTATTCGTGTTGCTTCCGCCCCTTTACGCCCCCGCGCGTAAATCGGTGGAAACAGAGTATATGACTATAAAGTAACATCAATGCAATGTTCTGAAAAATCAAACCTTGGAACCATAAGAGTGTGTGTGTGAAAGGTTCATCTAAGGGAGTATTAGTTTGGAGCATCAAATGACATGAGGACATCAAGAGTAACAAAGTGACTTTGTCACTACCTTTAGAAGAGTTCTGGAAGTTCAACATAACAAGGACTTTGTCCCAACATGGCCTTTGGCCGTTCTTATTTAAGTTCAAAGTAATTTCTCCATTTTCTTTAACTTTTGTCCAAGAGCTCATCTGAGAAATACGTCCTCATAGGTTCATGTAACAGAGTAGTTACCATTATGTCCTGAGCCCAATGCTCAAAAGAATAATGTGTGTTTCAAGGACACTCAGTGGGTAACTAGTCCGAACCCATCGAAGGATAGATAACATCTCAGGGATCCCCACTGGTTCCGGTTAAGGTGCACCCAACAAAAGACTAGCCCGTTCCTTTACTTTATTCATTCATTAATAAAAACCACATTTTCACATTTGTTCTTCAGTAACTAGTTCAACTCACTCAATTTTCTAGAAAATTATTTCACAAAGTAAAATGCTGAAAAGTAAATTGAGACCAGTAAGGGAGATATCTCAAGTGATGGTGCATACACCAATAGCCTTACTAAATGTCCTAGAATGCAACACAGGATTCTTTGAGATATTGATGGCAGAAGTGTTATCACAGAATAGGGATAGAATACCTTGCTCAAATCCGTAGTCGCTTAGCATGTGTTTCATCCAAAGGAGTTGTGTGCAGCAACTTCCAGCGGCTATGTACTCAGCTTGGGCAGTGGACAATGATACGCAGTTCTGCTTCTTGCTATGCCACAATACCAAGTTGTTCCCGACAAAGAAGCGACCACCCGAGGTGCTCTTCCTATCCGTGGCATCTCCAGCCCAATCCGAGTCCGAATACCCCTCCAGATCGGCACTGATTCGGCATGAAGTTTCCATTGGGTTCCGGATGGGAGTGGCTCCTTCCATCCCAAACTTCTTCACAAGTTCCTTCGCATACTTTTCAAGCACTTTGGACTTACTTCGGGTCTGCCTTGGTTCATTAACCATGCCAATCACATCTGAGGGTGAGTGATCTTTTTGAACTTGACGTTTCCCAACGCGATGTGACTTCTGGATAGTCAGGGTCTGATCTATCCCGGCACCTTCAGTATCAGATTCTGTATCCTGGGATACATCATCAGGAATGGGATTCTGTTCATCAATAGGGGTCTCAGCAGCTTCGGGAGATGTCCCAGTTCTTACATCCTCAACCTGGTCTGCAGCTCTCCCGGACAGTTTGGGCAGACCACGAGCTCCATCCTTCAAAGACAGCTTCACCACATCTTGATGGTTGAGATGGCACATCCTCTTATGCCACAGATCTAGCAAGATTTCTTGTGTCAAGGATCGGAAACAAGTTTCTGGTTCCAACTTCTTGTTGGCTCGAACACAATAGCAATGATCCCTAGATCTTTCACCTTTCATCACGCATCTTCCTTTCCCATCAAGGACAGTGCATTGAGACCTGTCAAATGTTACCGTCTCATACTCATCGACGATCTGACTCACACTCAGCAAGCAAACTTCTAATCCTGCCACCAACAGAACGTTCTTCAAGCCCGGGAGACCAGGAGTGTCAACCATCCCGCTTCCAATGATCTCAGCTTTGGCTCTATCACCGAACATGACATCACCAACATGGTGAGTATCATCCATGGAGGTGAACCATTTCCGTTCTCCGGTCATATGCTTCGAGCAGCCGCTGTCCATGTACCAAGAATCGGATTTCCTGGTGGAAAGAGCAGTCAAGGCCACGTTGCAAATAGCTACAACATTCCTTGCAGCAACAGGTGAAGTTTTGACTCTTGAGAGAAAGCAGATAACTTCTTCCGGTTTCTTCTTCTTGACATCAGGGTCTTTGGGAGACATGACCCTTCTAGTATCCCTGGTTCCTCGAACAGATTTTCTGACCCAGTTTGAAGAAGCAGGCTTGTTCTTCTGCGTCGGGATGGAAAGGGACTGAGCCATCCTGATCAGTTCGTTGAGAGACTTCTGGAAATGAGCGAGCAGATCGTTGCTCTGTGGGATCTTTGTCGGTGTAGGTATCCTTCTCAGCTTGTAGCAGTACCGCTTGACATGTCCACTGTTCTCACAGTGAAAACACTGGATTTTTGAGTTCTTCTTGAGCATAGACGCCTTGGAAGTTTCAGGAGCATTGATCTTCTGTCGAGGTGGAGGCTTTCCCAACATCGAGCTTGTGCCTTTTACAAACTTAGTCTTCCCCGGGCCTTTGGGTTTGTCATCATCCTTGAACCCCAAACCTCTCTTGCTGCCATCCAGCCTTCCCATCCCACAGATTTGGGATAGCTTCTCCGAGCCAATGGAGAACTTTGAGAACTGGTTCCGGGCGTCCAGCAAGGCTTCTTCGAGTTTCAGCTTCTCAGTAGTCAGCACGCTTATGGAAGAAGACTGTCGGTCCAGCTCTTCTTTGAGAAGAATCACTTGCTCCTCAAGTTGGGTTTTGGTTGAACTCCATTCTGCTTTCTGGGATAGAAACTCTCCTTGTATCCTGGAATGTGTCTCCTTACTCAAAGAAAGCTCATTAGATAGAACTTCATTTTTAGCAAGCATAGACTTTGAGGCTTTACACAAACGCACATACATATCATGACCTTCATCATCGGAATCCTTGTCCTCAAGAGACTCATCCAATATGACATGAGAGACAAATGCAACCTTCTCATCTTCTTCTAAATCAGTTTCAGAATTTTCATTAGACTCACTATCACTCCAAGTTGATTTTAAAACTTTATTAGACTTATTTTTCCTGTTAGCACAATCCACAGCCTTATGTCCTACACCATTGCACTCAAAACATTTAATGTCCATTTTCGGGATAGAAGAGGATCTGATATCCCGACCATTCTGTGAAACATTATTTCTAAAAGGCCTAGAGCTAGATCCTTTAGAGAAGTTCCGGTTAGAGTTGAAAGGTTTCCTTTTCCTTAAGAATTTCTCAAATTGTTTGGTTAGAAAAGCAAATTCATCATTATCATCATCTTCATTTTCATGCAACTTTTCAACCTCAATTTTAACCGAACTTAGTGCAATGGATTTCTCATGCATGGGCCTTTTCTTTAGAGTCTCATAAGTTTTCAGATTTCCAACAAGTTCTTCTAAAGGATAGATATCAAGATCATGAGCCTCTTCAATAGCATTCATTTTCGAGTCAAAGAAAGAAGGTAAAGCAGTTAAGAACTTCCTAACAATTTTCTTTGATTCTATGGCCTCGCCTAAGCTACGGCATTGATTTGTGATATTAAGTACACGACCATAGAAATCATCAATAGACTCTTTGTCACTCATGCTTAAACCTTCAAACTCAAAAATAAGACGTTGAAGTTTTTGTTGTTTAACACGAGAGTTACCTTCATGAGTGTTGATGAGCACTTCCCATGCCTCCTTAGCAGTAGAGCAATGAATGATCCTTTGGCGTTCTGCTTCGGATAGGGCATTGAATAGACAACTTAGAGCTTTGATGTTTGCTCTAGCCAAAACCTTGTCGGCTTTTTCCCATTCGGACCTAGGCTTTGAAATCCTTTCGGTTGATTCAGCGCCTTTTGGTTTTGTGGGATGTGTCCAACCTTCCTCTACAATTTGCCATAGCATACCATCATCTTGGTAAGAGAGGAAGGCACTCATCATGATTTTCCATTAAGAGAAATCATGTCCATCGAAAAAGGGAGGAACATTTATGGAAGAACCTTTTTCACGATCCATAACCAGCCCCTCAGAGGATCTCACTAGCAAAGGCTAGTGGCCGCTCTGATACCACTTAAAGGTCCTAGAGGGGGGGTGAATAGGCCTTTACCACTTTTTCGTTCAAACTTTTCTCGGGATAGCAGGAGAGAGATCTATCCCGAAGCACAGAAACAATTACTGAAATGTAAAACAGTAAGTAAAGTGACACAAGATGTTTTTGATAACGCAGAAATCCTACAACCAGGATCAAAAACTGCGTGCCCCTAACTCTTGAGGGACAAACATTTCCACTACTTTGTAACACACACAATTACAAGTTTCTGGCACTCTGGGATACATAACCCGTATGCTATCCTGACTAGTCTACCCACCAGTACAAACAGAGCTACACTACCTTAATCTATGTGCTTACACTTTGGAAATATACAGAAGTATCAACTCAGATCTTAACTACTCGTAAGTTAAATCTTCTTGATCAACTTCTTGGGTTGGGCATCTCCATACTTTATCTCAATGGATTGCACAATGCAACAATGCATATGAGTTTTGAAAATAGTTTTTATGCTTGTGAATCCATGTCTATTATGCACTATAAAGAGCAACCAAAAGACATGGAAGGGGAAGAGAAGAGATAAGAGAAACTACACTCGAAAGTGCTCTCAAAGAGTACCAAAACAGAATAACCAAAGCCCCCAAGTGTTTCACTCAACCAACCAACCTTCAACACAGCCTTAGACACTTTATATAGACCTTACAAAACAGCAGCAAAATGCAGCAAGTAGGCAAGGAAAAACAGAGCACAAAGACCACAAGAAAGCACATGAGAAACCAACAAAAGAGTCACCCTATAGCAGACCTAGAACTGTCCCAGATTAGACAGAAACACATCGAAACGGTTTGCAAGGCAGCAACATGCTTTAGAGACATAGTGTAAAGTCAACATCAGTTTCCATTTTAGGCAAGAAGTGTTTTGGGAGAGAAACAGCCTTTGACAGCCTAATACCAGAAATGGCAAAGTCAACTATAGCAAGCACGTGAAGAAGAAAAAGAAAGGAGGCAGAAAAGCTTTACAGGCTGTAAAGCACATTACAAACCCCTAAAAATCACATGTGAGCTTAAGACACCTCAAATCAAACAAAGTCAACTATCATGAACAAAGCACAAGTAATCTGAATTAAAGATGACCTAGGCTGCTGTAAATCACGTGCATACAGAGTCAAGAATAACCTAGGCAACAGAAATCAGTTATGAACATGTTTCCAGAATACCAGCAGATCAACGGGGATATGTGCAACAGTTGCTATCCCAAATGAAAACCATGATATGGGATGCATGAACTACCTGATATCCCAAGGAGATAAGTAAGTGATGCCAACATCTTCAATCTCTTTTCTTGATGATCTTCAGTCCATTGTGTTTTGTCTATTGTCAAGGAGTTGCCAATAACACGTATGCCTTCACAACATAGAGAAAAACAAAAGCCCCTATCAGACCCACAAAAGCATCACCATAAAATCGCATGGACTCAGAAACAGAATGACTGACAATGACTCGCTCCACAAGATCCTTCTCCATCTGCATTTCTGCAGCAGCAGCAGCAGTAAAACCTAGCTAGCCTCAAGTCCTTAACATATATAAACCAGCTTCATTATCTGGAAACTTTCTTTTGGTCATTTGTTACTAACAATAGCATCCCAGAATTATATATCAGAGTACTTCTAAGTAAGTAGTTGGGATCAACCCTGTTCGAGATTTATTCTAATAACTCACAATCTGACATTCACTAAATCCTAAAAGGGTCTCAAAGACTTTAGTACTTACGTCGAATCTAGCTAAATCACAACGGGTCACCAGACTTGATATAAACTAAGCACAACTCTTCTTAATTTACCCTAATAAATATATCTGCCTCCATGTCCGTCACGCATATAATATAAGCTAATCACAGAGGAAAGAATAAAACTAAAACACATGAGCCTCGCGCATGAGTCGACACTATGATTTGGAATGATGATGAACTTCCCTTCCTTCCTTCCTCTTTCAGAGAATGTGGGGAGTTGGGAAAGAGCAAACTGTGTCATTATGTGCTTAACATGCTAGCTCGATCTCGCCAGAGTTCTGTTTGTTTTTGTTTATCTTTCTCTTTCCTTCTGCTGAGGAAGATCGAAAGAACCCAAAAACTTGTGGGGTGGGACTGTGGGAGACTTTGAGAGCTCGAGAGCTTGGTTTAGGGCTCACGTGATAGTCTCCTCTGTATTTAAGGGACCACGTGTCCTTAATAAAGAACAGCACCCCCCATTGAAGGAATACCCACTTTGTTAAAAGGATAGGGTTCGGAGGTGACGAGAATTATGAAGCTCAACGTATAGATTTTAGTTTTGCTACCTTACGTACTTGCAAGTGTGGCATAAATATTTGACTGGCTAGAGGTCCAAAATAAATGTGAAGAGATATTATACGTAGTACGTAGCTACTCACTACAGCTTTTGTCTATTGACTTTGTCTTCCTGCACGGGGCACACTTGGTAGCTGCCAGTCCCTCCCATACCCTTGAATACGTACTACGTACTAGATCATATCAGAAGCATGCACATTGCTAGCTAGGATGATATGTGTGTGTGTATATATATATAATGCAGAAATTAATATATGATGGCAGGTTATAATTAAGATCGATCGATCATGTCCCGGACATGCAAGTACGGCAGTAATTATCTTTACGTAAGCAATCTTGAATATGTTTGTTAAAGGAAAACGAAATTAATTACATTTAATTAAGTTTGATATTTTCATGATAAAATGATGATTAGTCATGTTCGAGTACAGTGGTCATTTGATTCGTAATTTGTTGTAGACTTGTAGTTAATCATTGTTAATTAGATCTATATATCTCATAGATAATAATAAACTGTGGTATAAACTGATTTGTACGTAATTATTTAGTTTTCAATTCTGATCAAATGGTGATTGACTTGGAAGTTGTTGGTGAGGACATATCACATCAGAAGAGTGATACCGACAAATAAAACATAATGGATGGTGATACTATTTTCACTTAAATTGCTATCTCCACCTCCTTGTTTTATTTTTATTTTTTATTTTTCTAGGTTCACCCAAATATCCTTTTCCTTCGAAGTTCAACCGTTCTTATTGAAAATAAACATTTATTCAGTAAGAGTTTGTCAAAAAAAGTAAAAAATTTCAGTAGGACGACCTTGCTGAAATAAATTGAAACTTTCAACAGGACCTTGCTGCAGTAAAGATTTGTTGAAAAAAGTTAGAAATTTCATTAGCTACCTGCTGAAAATTTTCGATTAAATCGATAAAAAATTTATAATTTTTTTATAGATTACCTTATTTTAATGGTCTAAATAAGTGTATTGTGTCTCTATACGTGTTAGAATAATTTAAATCGAAGAAATGAAGATTGTTAGGTCGACACGAGTTCCATTGAATAAGTGAAAGTTGATTTTAGGGTTAAGTTATTCTACGCTAGCTTTAACACAAAAACTATGTAGAGGTGAATAAACAAACATATAGAAATTTTACAAATTATAGTCCTTTAATATAATTTGTATATGGATAAATTAGTCTTTTAATAATTAAAGAGTTGTGGGGTGAAAAAAAAATTCTATGGGGTGGAAATAACTCCACCCAACATAATTTATAAGAGAATGAATACAACTCAATACTTGCCCAAGCATTTTGAGTAAAAATCAAACGTCTATAAGTGGATTTAAGTTGGAATAATATCGGTATCATACATGTTAGGGTCTATACGATGTGTATCGTATGTAATGTGGTATCATAGTGAGTGTCTTAATCTTCAATTATGTCGCTCATCTCACTGGACCCAAATTGGATTCCTAATATTTCTTTTGCCTTTGGTTTCCATCCAAAATTGATGTTTCCCGATTTCTGATTTTCATTATAGAATTGGTTTTTCTAATTCTAGGTGCAAAACGTTTAAGGTTGTACGTTAGATCGCTTACTGAAGAGGAACAATACACGTATATGTACGTGTAAGATTACAAATAAAACACAATTCATAACTGAATAGCTAAACTCGATACTAATTAAAAACATTTCACGTAAAATCTTACACATTTCATGTACTACATATTGACACCATATCGATGTTATATTGAGGTTCACATATCATTTTTGCTTCAAACTAACTAGGTTAACTAGAGTCTAGAGTCATATAGTTCATCAGAAAAAACGATCCTTTCGACCAATCGCCAAACTCACGACGAAGAACTCCACCGGATCCTACATGGATTCTAACAAGTACATGTTCCCTTCCAACTTGATGGATGTGCTAATATTCCTAATAGTACCCAACTGCCCATTGAAGGGTCCCAAGGAAGAAGAGTGTTACGACATCTTTGACAATAATAGCCAACAAAACCATGTCATGTCCTAAGTTGATGTTCTGTCTTAGTTTGGAAAGGGATTCCATTAATTATACTAAAACCGAACATAGTTATATACCCGAATAATTTCAAAGGTAGGATCCAATGATCCATAGAGAGCGTCTTGATGGACCGCACCAACCTACTCGATCATCACGTTTCGTTTTTTAAAAATTCTTCCGCGCCAAAACACCAAAACTACAGTGTTCTCCGTTGTCGTTACGTCACGTAACGGCGCAGTACACATTCTCCAAAATACCCTTCTGTGCATGGGACTTGAAAGGTGTCAGTGTAACGCAGAAGGGTTAGTGGAGTAATATCCCAGGATAACGTTGGCATTTATATGGTTCACGGGGAAGGGCAGGGTCAGTGTTGTTGAGGTTACAAATGTTGTATGTTTGTATCGGTTTTTTAACTGGAAAGAAAAATAATTGTTTGTGTCCGTTCAAGAATTTTTTTTCTTTATGAACTTAGTATTTAGACTATTTACTAATCGTTTTTTTCCCTCTAATCCATAACAACATTTAACTATTTTGGGGCTGTTATATTTTTAATGGTGGATTAACGTCTTTCCACGTATATATGGTGATTAGATGTTGGGGATACGATCATTTTCTTTGTAGTATGTATGGGGGAGAAGCATATGTGATTTCCTTTTCCTTTTCTGATCTTGATGTAAAATGTATACCTAAAATTCATGATGAAAAATGTAAATACAATTGTGTGATACACATTGTTACCAAATATGTGAAATTTTCACACACAAAAAAAGACATTGAACGAAAAGAATCAACTACGATCAAACTCAATTTATGTGACAATATATTGAACTTAGCTTAAAATTGAGAAAGATGCGTATAATATTTTTCTTTTTATAAGATGACTACTCAAAATTCAAATAATTTTATATATAGTCATTTCACTTTTTTGATTCTAACAATGTTTTTGGCCGAGTTGGTTTATATTTTAACTGCGAACTTACACATGATAAGTTAATTGACTCTTTTGACACAAGTAAAAAGCTCCTTGAAACCACGGGTAACTCTCAAATATACAACAAAAAATTGGACACATTTGAGTAACTCGCCTCAAGTATAGAAAATCTAAAGATAGATCAACATTAGCATATCTGATCCGCATGTACTCGATTTAGCATGCGACAAAATCTTAGTAAACTGAACCGAAAGTGCAATGTAGGGTCGTCAATGGGCAGGGCCTGAGCCTGGTCCACCCAAGCCCGCCGGGCCGGGCTTTTCTGAAATTTTGAAGCCCACGGGCTTTTTAGGCCTCGAGCCTTTCGGGCCGGGGTTTTTTTTATACTAAATAAAAAATCTTAGAATTTAATAATATTTAATCATCCAATATCAACAATTATATATATATATATATTAAATAATGTATAGTACTAAAAAAGTTGGTATTTAGTATATGAATAAATGATATTAAGATAAATTTGAGAGTTCATAGGTATATATTGATTATAATCTATAATATATAAAATTGATGGGCTTAACGAGTCTGGCCCTACGGGCTAGACCGAGCGGACCTCGACGGGCATAATTTTTTAGGTCCACAGACTTTGGAACCTTGGCCCAAATCCGGCTCTAAGCCTATAAGACCGGACTTTTGCGAGCCGGACCAAATTTAGACTTTGCGAGCCTCAGATTGCCCACAAGATTTTATGGCCTATGGGCCAAATGATACCCTACCGCAATGCCTCAAGTTCGTAGCTTTCAACATGTATGAATTGTGTAAAAAGTTGAAAAAACAAGTCGTCTACACGCATGTATCCACTTGTTAGTAGAATGAAGGTGACACTCCTAGGTCAACAAAAGAAAGTAAAACCCATAAGTAAAACCTTGGGGAAATTACCATAGGCCAAAACTACTTAGATTATCCAATTAGCCGCAGTAAAAACACAAGTAGTCAATGATTCAAAGAACAAAGCATTGCAATTTACAAAGTCAAGTGGTAAAAGAAGACTGTGAACTGAGTTTGTGCTAAGAAAAGAGAGAGAGAGAGAGAGAAAGTGAAAGTGAAAGTGAAAGGGAAAGGGAAAGATAGATGGATATAGAAAATCCAGACACACTAATCTGTACGTTACCTTTTCTTAAAGTTGTGTTGCGGTGAGGTGTGGCGTGGTTGGTGCTACAAATATTTACACTAGTCCATTATATATTCATGGTCTTCACTCCCCCGAGAGAGAGAGAGAGCGAGAGAGTGATAACAGCTGTGGAGGACTGGGGCTCTCTTTTGTTTTGTAGGGTCGACAGGGTTATCAGCACGGGAAGAGAAAAAGTCCATTGAGAGCTTCAGCTACTACAGTCCTCCCAATTCTCCCGCTCCTTCTTGAATCTCAATTTCACTATTTCTCCAGTGAGACCCACCAATTATTTTTACATTTTTGTGAGGTCAGAGACAAAAAGACAACAACTGAAGAAGTAGAAGTAGAGGAAGTAGAAGAAGAACATAACAGTAAGAAGTCAGAGTTTGAGAGTAGTTAGAGTAGATGGGGGAGGTAGCAGTAGTAGTAGTGTGTAGCTAGCTTAGTTGTAAGTAGTTGAGTTGATGAATGTGGAGAAGCTGCCTCTCTGGAAATGGACACCCCAGAGAGGAATCAGATCGGCACTCCCAAAACCAAGTTTGAGGTCCGTTTCTTTCCCTTACCATTTTTTGCTAATTTGGGCTTTAATTTGTTCTTGGTTTTTTGGGTGTTTGTATTTTACTGCATGTGTGTTGATCTTTGATTTCAGAGTTGGGTTTCTTGTTTGGGATGAATTGGGTAGCTCTAGAATGATGTAAAGTTGTAATCTTTATATTCTGTTTGATGTTGGGTTGTAGATCTCAAATTGAGTTCAATCTTTGTGCTCAATTTTTGCTCTTTGGCTTCACATATATGTTTTTCAGCTTAATTTTGAGATTCTTTGTTAACACCTGGGTTCTATCAGTTCATCTTCTTCTCTGGTAAACATAGAGAAATGAAATTGCTTTGACTTTGAGATTAATAACATAGTTGAATTTGTGTAACCTATTGTGTTTTTCTAATTTTTGGGTTTTTTTTTATATTTATTTTTGCCCCACTCGTGACCTAATGACTGTAATGATGAGATGTAAATTTCATCCAGCAGCAGATTTGAGGTCATTACAAGGAGGCCAGAATTTTGAAACGCCTTGGTTTTCTTGATTTGCAGATAATTGTCACTGTAATTATGGTTGATATTGAATTTACCGCTGAGATAGTAGTGTTTGTGGTCAAATCTTATAACTTTGGGTGCTTGATGAGCATGGTTGTGCCAAAAAGATTCATGAAGATTTTTGTTTTGATGTGCAGGATTCACCGGTTTTCAACTATTTGAATAATCTTTCTCCTATAAGGCCAGTGAAGTCTGTACACTTTACTCAGACATTCAGCTCTCTTAGCTTTGCTTCCCTTCCATCTGTTTTCACTTCACCTCATGTCAGTTCTCACAAGGAGTCCAGATTCCTGAAGAGGTGGGATGCAACTGATTTGCTATGGTTCATATTTCATCGTTAGTTCTGTAAAACTAGTTTATCATTACCTGTGTCTCTAAATTGGACTCCATTTCTTTTCAGGCATTCTGATCCGTCAAAATCCGAGTTTTCACCCGAAAGTGGAAGTAAAGTCTGTGAAAGTGAGGATGCTGCTCGACTTTATAATGACTCATCGGAGTCACAAGAAGGTTGTGTTGCAGTGGTTCGCGTTGGAGAAGCTTCTGCTGGGCCACCCAGTGAACAGCCAAAGTTTGTGATTGAGCTGCCCCGGAATTTGAACTATGACTGTGGCAGTCCTGACTGCAACCCAACAACTCGTTGCAGTACCAACAAGGAAGATTGTCACTCTGAATTGGCCGAGTTTTCGGTGTCACTTGCTCCATATGTTCGCGAAACAGCTGACAAACCTTCATCAGAAGGTGAAGCACACCAGCAAGGCATATGCCAGAGTGAGCAAAGAAAAGAAGGGACACCCTGTGATTGGGATAGTTTGATGTCTGATGCTACCGACATATTGATTTTTGATTCTCCCAATAGCACAGAGGCTTTCAAGGAGCTAATGCAGCATTCCCTTGACCGTATGACAAGATTCCCTGCTTCAATTTTGTCGCACCTCCCAGAAAATAACAGCACTGAGGAGCAACCATTGCAGGTCACTGATACAGTTAGTTCTGGTCAACAACTTGGAACCAAAGATCCTTCTTCTCAAAAAGAAGAAGTCAGTGAGCGGAAAGAAACCGAACACATGCAGAACCATATCAATGACTATATGGTTGACAATCCAACTAGTAATGAAGATAATGAAGCAGAGACCTCCATGCAGCTCACTTGTAAGGTGAATCTCCAACCAGCTCACTTGCACACAATTTTTTTTCTTATAATAATTTATGGATACTCTCTTACATAATATTCATGTAATCATGATTGTCCTTTTGAAAGTCTGTTGTCTATTGCTAGATCTGAAGACTTATGACATCATCTGTAAATTGTTGTCATGACCTTTTGCCTAATGGTGATTTCTCCATTCATGTATATAGACTGGTATAAACTTGCATCGTGGTTTGCGAAGGCGCTGTCTAGATTTTGAGATGACTGGAGCTCGCAGGAAGAGTTACGAGAATGCTTCAGACATTGGTTCTTCTGTGTCATCTCATACTAATGAGAAGGTCACCACAAATGATAAGCAACTCGTTTCTGTGAAACCAGGTGGTGAATCTTCAAGGTGCATCTTACCTGGAATTGGCTTACACTTGAATGCTCTTGCAGCATCCTCAAAAGACTACAAAATCAGCAGGAATGAAAATTTGGCTTCTGGCAGAGAACTAAGTTTTCCCAATTCTCCAACAGCTGGTCAAGGACCTGTTTACGAACATTTCTCGTCAGCTTCTTCTGACAGAGACATGGATGGCACTAAAAAAGGGGTTCTGCTGTTGCAAGATGCTTCCCGAGCATCCTCTCTTTTAGCTAATGAAGACTTCAGCCAGACTAGCCCCAAGAAGAAGAAGTGAGTGGCTATATGCTCTTGACTAAATATTCTTCATTAAATATGTATCATATTGGTGGAAATTCTTGTTTGTTTATGTGTCATCTTACATTTATAATGGGGTTTTGCAGACGCAGGACTGACCTCTCTGGAGAAGGTGAGGCGGCTTGCAAACGTTGCAACTGTAAAAAATCAAAGTGTTTGAAACTGTAAGTTCTTTATCTCCCTTCAACTGAAACCTACTTATCTGTCGCTTACATTGAGATGTCGGTTTTAGATGACAGCTGGGACTTAGAGTCTGGTTCATTAATTTTTTTTATTATACATAGGCTTACTTAGTACTTGACCAAAGCCATATCTGTGAAAGTAAGTGAAGCTGAGATATCCCTGATAAGAAAATATTTAGATTAGGGCTTCAACTTGTGCTTGCAATATCAACATTGGTCGGCCATTCTCAGCTCTAAATTGGAAATTTTGACAACTTTGGCTTCTCCATGTTGTCAATATATGCTCTGAATAATATCCAGGGTTGTTAACTATCTATAATCTCTCCTGATTCTAATAATTCCAGACATCCTTAAATGATTCATCCATTCTTTCTCATCTGCCATGTTGTTGTTAACTGTTTGTTTATTAGATACCAGATCAATATCTGACTGTCACATATTTGATGCAGTTACTGTGAATGCTTTGCTGCTGGTGTCTATTGCATTGAACCATGCTCATGTCAAGATTGCTTCAACAAGCCTATTCATGAGGATACTGTGCTTGCAACACGTAAACAGATCGAGTCTCGCAACCCACTTGCGTTTGCTCCTAAAGTGATTAGGAACTCTGATTCTGCAGCTCCTGATTATGGGGTTAGAACACAAGCTCACTATTATCTGTTATCTTTGCAAGTTGGACTGCAATTGACCATAATGTTGGTTTGGCTTACAGGATGATTCAAGCAAGACCCCAGCTTCTGCACGGCATAAAAGAGGATGCAATTGCAAGAAATCAAATTGCCTTAAAAAATACTGTGAATGCTATCAGGTTTTAACTTGCACCATGTTTTCTTTGGCTTTTAGTATTGTATGGTTCTGAAATATTCTGATTCACATTTATCTTCATTTAAAGGGTGGTGTTGGATGCTCCATTGGCTGTAGATGTGAAGGGTGCAAAAATGCCTTTGGCACAAAGGAAGGTGAGTGGTTTCTGGTGCTTTGCAAACCCTTTGAATTCTTGTGCTGCATTCCCATTTGTAGTACTTCAAGTGTTATATAAAGACTTTGTACTAATTCTTTTGGAATTCATTCAGGATCTATTATTGGAACTGAAGCTGAGCTAGACGAGGAAGAAACAGACGCAGCTGAAAAGAGTGTGGCTGACAGAGATCTAGAGAAAAATGAAGTTCAAAAACATGAGGAGCAGACGTCTGCTCTTCCGACAACGCCATTACGGTTGTCCAGGTTAATCCTCAAACTACTTGTTGAGAAGTTGATGTAGAATGTCATTGTTATCTTCATGTTAGATGATAAATTATTTTAATTTTTTTTGCAGACAATTGGTTCCGATTCCATTCTCATCAAAGAGCAAACCACCACGATCTTCTGTTTTCAGCATTGGGGGGCCCTCTTCTGGATTGTATGCAAGCCAGAAGCTTGGAAAACCAAATATTCTGAGACCCCAAGCCAAGTATGATCAAAGGCAGAGCCAAACTGTTCAGGAGGATGAAATGCCAGAGATTCTTCAAGGAGAATGCTCTCCTACCACCGGCGTCAAAACTGCTTCTCCCAATAGTAAAAGGGTCTCTCCTCCTTGCACCTCCTTCGGGTCATCGCCTGGTCGAAGGAGCGGCAGAAAACTAATTTTGCAGTCCATCCCTTCATTTCCTTCTCTCACTCCGCAGCATTAAGATACCGGGAAAGATGAAGATGGAAACAAAATCGTTCTAGTTTAAATTATGTTTTTAAAAGACGTGTGGCTTAGTTTCTGTATGTCATTTAAGATAGTCTTCAGTACTTGTACAATAAACATGGCATTATGTTGTAACTTGTCAAATTGTCATCATACCCAACTGATCCTTGTAAAATATTGAACTTCAGTTTATAGTTTTCATTCTCAACCCTATGTTTGCCCCCAGTAAAAGAAAAAGGAGAAAAGCTTTTCATATTGTAACCTGAAAGCTTGAAGCATTAGCTACTACTATCTTCCACAGAGTGCAAACATTCATGTATGGCTTAGTTCTTACCAACTAGAGATAGATCATTGAATCAAGTCTCTGTGTAGATCGCAAAGCTCATCACAAAGATAGGAAAATCCAGAAAATGATGAGGCAAAATTAATGGAGGACTTCCAAGTTTCTCACCTGATGCAACTACCGGTGAAGAAAAGAGTAAAGACCAGCAGGCAGCAGTGGACTACAATGTCCATTCTCACACGGCATGAACATATACAATGACAGATATTCTATCACATCGATCATAAAGCAATATAATTGTATCACCCTCCATGACAGACAAGGACTTGAAGCAATTTTAGAGACTCAGAGTTTCCTTTTCCTACTAGGGTTCCCTTGTCTATTAGGTTTACGACTTATATAGACGCTTATGTGTAGGACTGGGCTTCTAAACCGAGAAACCGAACCGAAATGGGCCGAAAACCGAGGCCCGAACCGAATGGCCCGAACCGAACGGATCAGCCCAAACCGAAGCCCGAAACCGAATGGCCCGAAACCGAAAGAAACGGTTCGGTACGGTTCGGTACCGTACAGAAACCGAACCGAAATTTTTTTAAAACCGAATCGCATACGTGTCTAACATCTAACGAGCAGATCTCCATATCCACATTAAGAAGCGTACACCTTCCCTTACTGAATCTCTCCACTTGGTCCAAGTATATAATCGAAACCGGATCGATCAAACCCTAACTCACCCTCTCGCTCTCGCCTCATTTCTTTCATCTCTCATTCTCTCTTCTCAGTTTCTCTCTCTGACTCTCTCAGTCCCAAATACAGAAACCGGAAACCCTAATAGCCAGACCCAATCGACGACGGCCACGGCCCAATCGACGTTGTACCACCTCAATCGACGCCGGAAACCCTCACGCCTCTGATTTCTCTGCCTCAAACCCTAAGTCGAGATTCAGTCACACACAACCTCACGGCCTCACCGATCTCCGATCGCCTCTCAGTCAAACCCTAAAAGCCTCACCGATCTCCGATCTGTAGCCTCACCGACCTCCGATCTCCGACCTCCGATCTCCGATCTACGATCTACGATCTGCTTGCATGTGATCTCCGATCTACAGTTGCACCGATCTCTGATCTCCGATCTCCGATCTCCGATCTCCGATCTCTGATCTCCGATCTCCGATCTCCGATCTCTGATCTTCGATCTGCTTGCATGTCATCTCCGATCTGTTAGCCTCACGGATCTGATCTCCGATCTCTGATCAAGGGTAGTCTCTGTCTCTCTCTCACAGTCTCACTTTCTCACAATCTCACTGTCTCTCTAAATTTTTAAGTTAATTAGTTTTAGAGATGTGATGCATGTTGAGATGTGATGCATGTTGAGATGTGATGCATGTTGAGATGTGATGCATGTTTCTAAGTTTCTTGGTATATTGTGAAATGATTCTGTGAATTGGAACTGAACTGAAAATGGAGTTGTAATTTTTGCTTTGGTTGTACTTTGTGATTGTTTTGAAGTAAAAATGGAATGGTGAATTGGAACTGTTAACTGAAGCATGTTTTGAAACTTGTGAATTTGTGATGCATGTTTAGAAACTTGTGAGATGTGATACATGTTGAGATGTGATGCATGTTTAGGAGCTTGGTATATTGGATAAAGCATACACCCGGCCAGGCATGCATGAGGCTGCCATTGCACACCGATTGTCCTCTGCTCCCGTACCAAGCTTAGATTTATGATAAAATGAACTGAAATCTAATTGAGTTGCATGTTATAAGTGGAACTGAACTGAAATGATTCTGTTTTAATAAGTGAATTGGAACTGAAACATGTTTTGAAACTTGTGAATTTGTGATGCATGTTTAGAAACTTGTGAGATGTGATACATGTTGAGATGTGATGCATGTTTAGGAGCTTGGTATATTGGATAAAGCATACACCCGGCCAGGCATGCATGAGGCTGCCATTGCACACCGATTGTCCTCTGCTCCCGTACCAAGCTTAGATTTTTGATAAAATGTACTGAAATCTAATTGAGTTGCATGTTATAAGTGGAACTGAACTGAAATGATTCTGTTTTAATTAGTGAATCGGAACTGAAGCATGTTTTGAAACTTGTGAATTTGTGATGCATGTTTGGAAACTTGTGAGATGTGATACATGTTGAGATGTGATGCATGTTTAGGAGCTTGGTATATTGGATAAAGCATACACCCGGCCAGGCATGCATGAGGCTGCCATTGCACACCGATTGTCCTCTGCTCCCGTACCAAGCTTAGATTTTTGATAAAATGAACTGAAATCTAATTGAGTTGCATGATGTAATTGAATTTAACTGAAAAGGTTGTAAACTGATCCTATTTGTTTACTTTTGCGAGACATCAAAAATAGGCCCCGGGTAACTGAAGAAGTAGAAGAAGTAGGGGCTGTGAAAGTGAAGTAGTCCAAGTGGCCTGCCTGAACCCTGAAGGTACAGTGTGAAACATTGTTAATTTTTCTTATATTTGCTTTGGTTGTATTTTGTGATTGTTTTCAACTGAAAATGTGAACTGAAATCTAATTGAGTTGCATGTTGCATGTTATAAGTGGAGATTCTGAACTGAAATGATTCTGTTTTAATTCACTGTGAATTGGAACTGAACTGAAAATGGAGTTGTAATTTTTGTTTTGGTTGTACTTTGTGATTGTTTTGAAGTAAAAATGGAATGATAGTTTAGAACTGTTAATAAGCATGTTTTGAAACTTGTGAATTTGTGATGCATGTTTAGAAACTTATGAGATGTGATGCATGTTGAGATGTGATGCATGTTTAGAAGCTTGGTATATTGGATAAAGCATACACCCGGCCAGGCATGCATGAGGCTGCCATTGCACACCGATTGTCCTCTGCTCCCGTACCAAGCTTAGATTTTTGATAAAATGTACTGAAATCTAATTGAGTTGCATGTTATAAGTGGAACTGAACTGAAATGATTCTGTTTTAATTAGTGAATCGGAACTGAAGCATGTTTTGAAACTTGTGAATTTGTGATGCATGTTTAGAAACTTGTGAGATGTGATACATGTTGAGATGTGATGCATGTTTAGGAGCTTGGTATATTGGATAAAGCATACACCCGGCCAGGCATGCATGAGGCTGCCATTGCACACCGATTGTCCTCTGCTCCCGTACCAAGCTTAGATTTTTGATAAAATGTACTGAAATCTAATTGAGTTGCATGTTATAAGTGGAACTGAACTGAAATGATTCTGTTTTAATTAGTGAATCGGAACTGAAGCATGTTTTGAAACTTGTGAATTTGTGATGCATGTTTAGAAACTTGTGAGATGTGATACATGTTGAGATGTGATGCATGTTTAGGAGCTTGGTATATTGGATAAAGCATACACCCGGCCAGGCATGCATGAGGCTGCCATTGCACACCGATTGTCCTCTGCTCCCGTACCAAGCTTAGATTTTTGATAAAATGAATTGAAAATCTAAAATGGTTTGTGTTAATTTAATTGAGTTGCATGTTGCATGTTATAAGTGGAACTGAACTGAAATGATTCTTTTTTAATAACTGAAAAGGTTGTAAACTGATCCTATTTGTTTATACTTTTGCGAGACATGAAGCAATTCAAGTGGCCTGAAGCCCTGAACCCTGTTAGAAGAAGTAGGCTGTGAAGTAAGCTGTGAAGCAAGTGGCCTGAACCCTGTTTGAACTATGAATACGATCAGTGTAAGTTTTTACAAGTGAAGTGACATTGTGTTTATTTTATTGTGTAACATCTGATCTCCAATTTGTAATTTTAGGTTCTTAACTAGTATTCTTTTCTGTCACAGTTGAAAAATATTAAGAAGAAAAGAGGAGGAGTCCCTGAAACCAGTAAGGTTCATGCTCCCAGTGGGAATACTTCTTCAATTGGAACCACTCCAGCTGTAGTAGTTGAAGCTGAGGCTGCTGCATCTGAGGCTGCTGCATCTGTTGTAAGTCCAGACTGTTTTGAATCTAAGAAACGTAGTTTGGTGTGGGATCATTTCACAGAGTATAATGCTATTAGGGTTTTCAAGTGTAAAGGAAAACCTGATCAAACCATATCTGAAAGGAGAGCTAAATGCAAATATTGTCCTAAGGGTAGTTTAGGAGATTATGCTGTGGATAGTACAAAGAATGGAACTGGAGGGATGAATAAACACATAAAAGATAGATGTAGGTTTTATAAAGGAAGGCAGAATGTTGATAAAAAACAGAAGACTTTGGTTGGGGATAAAAGTAAGGGTAATAGGCTGAAGACTCATATTTTTAACCATAAAGAAGTTATGCAAGCCTGTGTTGAAATGGTTGTTGTTGATGAATTGCCTTTTAGCTTTGTTGAGAAGTTGGGTTTTAGGGGGTTTTGTAGAGTTGCTATTCCTGATTTTATAGTTCCATGTAGAAGAACTCTCCATAGGAATTTTTTGAATCTGTATGAAAGTAAGAGGAAAGACCTTAATAAGAGTTTACTCAAGTACAGAGTTTGTCTAACCACCGATACTTGGACAAGTGTTCAAAAAATTAATTACATGGTGCTTACCGCACATTTTATTGATAAGAAGTGGGTAATGCATAAGAGGATAATTAATTTTATCACTATTCATAATCATGGTGGGAGTTCAATTGGAAACCTTATTGAGGAGTGCTTGCTTAAGTGGGGTATTACTAAGGTTCTCACAATAACTGTGGATAATGCAGCTGCTAATAAGTGTGCTATTGAGCATGTTAGGGCTAGATTGAATAGGATTAAGGATTCTCAAGCTATCTTAGATGGTAAACATATGCATGTTAGGTGTGCTGCCCACATATGCAACTTGATTGTCGGAACTGGTTTAAAGAAGTTAAATAAGGGTGTCTTGGGAATTAGAAATGCTGTTAAGTTTGTCCGGTCCTCTGCCCATAGGTTAGATATCTTCAAAAATAGCATAGCAAAAGAAAATATACCTTGTAAAGGGCTGGTTGTGATGGATGTTCCCACAAGGTGGAACTCCACATACCTAATGTTGGAAGCAGCCCTGAAGTTCAAGGCTGCTTTCATCAGAATGCTGGAAGATGAAGAATGCTATAGAGCATACTTTGCGGAGCCGGATGAAGAGTTTGATGAGGAAGGTAACCTGATTCCTCATCTGCCAAGTGCTAGAGGAAAATGTGGGCCTCCTTGTGATGAAGATTGGGATAATGCGGAGGAGTTTGTGGTGTTCCTCAAGGTTTTTTACGAGGTGACAGTGATAGTTAGTGCATCTACACACCCTACAGTGCACTCCACCTACCATGATGTGATGGCCATCGATGCGGAGATCAACAAGCTGATTTTGGAACCTGAAATGATGCGTGGTGCTACTGCCGTAGAGAGGGTGATGAATGATATGGCTGGTGACATGCTGAAGAAGCTTAACAAGTATTTTGGATCAAAGGCTGAGGTGAATCCTTTCATCCAGCTAGGTTTGATTCTTGATCCCAGATTCAAGCTTGTTCACTTGGTGCATCTGTTTCAAATTGATGGGAAAGATGAGGTGGAGATTGATGCAGACACGAAGAAGGCAAAGAAGTTCTTGATGGATTTATATGCGCAATATGTGGAGCCAGCAGACATTCATGCAACTGTGAGCAAGGCTAATCTGCTAAGGGCAACTACTAGCAGCAGGGCAGCCCCCACTGGTTTCAGATCCTCTCTAATTGGTAAATGGAAGGAGATGGTGTCTTCGGCAAATGAGTCCGGGCCTGTCCATGAAGTAGACAGATATTTGGATGATGATCTTGAGCCGGTGTGTGAGAATGTGGAGTAGTATCCAATTCTGGATTGGTGGAGGGTCAATGGTGCCAAGTATCCAGTGGTGGCAAGAATTGCTAGGGATGTGCTGGCTATACAAGTCAGCACAGTGGCTTCGGAGAGTGCTTTTAGCACGGGTGGGAGAGTGATCGACAATTTTAGGAGCTCATTGACCCCTAAGTCTGTAGAGGCCTTGATCTGTCTTCAAAGTTGGCTTAGGGGAAATGAAGTAGATGATAATGATGATGATATTCCAAGCATTAGGGCTACTGAGATATATGAGGCCTGTGAAAAAGGTGAACTGATTATGTGATTTTGTGAAACTGTGCCATTTTGATTATGTGAACTGCATTTGTGACTTGCATTTTGAATTTATATGCATCTGTGAACTGTGGCAATTTGATTATGTGAACTGCATTTGTGATTTTGTGAAAAAGGTGAACTCATTTGTGATTTTGTGAAGCTGTGCCATTTTGATTATGTGAACTGCATTTGTGACTTGCATTTTGAATTTATATGCATCTGTGAACTGTGGCAATTTGATTATAAAGTGTATATCAGTATATAAGATTATGCTTGTCAATTTGCAGAGCACATTACACAGCTGGGAAAAACCTCAGAAATTGGACTTGGTGCAAGTGCTAGTGCCAGTGCCAGTGGAGTTTCTGAAACTGTGGAGCTCATTGGAGATTCTGATAGTGAAGAAGAAGAAACTGGAGATGAAAGCTCTAGTTGAATTTGGCCATTTGGGTCTGTATTTATGCTTGTACCAGCACTGTAATTCCATTTTCTGCATTCTTGAACTGCACATGAGACTGTTTGGACTGTAATATGAGACTGTAATATGGGATTGTTTGGACTGTAATATGGGACTGTTTGAACTGTTACTATCTGTATTATCTGTTTAGAACTTTAGATTGTTAGTATAATAGTATCTGTTTGGACTGTTACTCTGTTAGTATCTGTAGTTCTGAATTCAAAATGAACTGTCCTTGGTTTTAATTGTATTTAGCTAATTAGATCTGCATATTTACTTGAAATGTACTTGATTTGTGTAGATATTGAGCTGATCTGCATATTTACTGAATTCAACATGAACATGAACCTGAAATGGACTTGAATTGATTGAGGTTTACTTGATTTTGTAATGTCTAATTAGGTTTGTCAAATAACATATATGGACCATTGTATAAACCGAACCGTACCGAATTGAGCCGAACCGAACCGAAACTTTTCGGATCGGGTTCATTCGGTTCAAATGGCTAGAACCGGACCGAACCGAACCGATTATTATTTCGGTTTCGGTATCGGATCAGCCCCAATCCCGAACCGATCCGACCCGAGCCCAGCCCTACTTATGTGCACCAACTTGAGGGACATTTCGTCAGTCGATCTCCTATATTTCAAGAACCAATTATACTATCCTCATATCAAAAGAGCTAAGTTGTCAAATCCGTTCCAAGAGCTGCATGATGACATCATTGCCGAGATACTGACAAGGCTCCCCGCGAATCTTCTAGTCGAATGTGGTCTTGTCTGCAAATCATGGCTTGCTTTGATCTCGACTTTCTCATTCCCCGCCAAGCACTTCCGCCGTCGACGTCACCAAGCTGGCTTCAATGTCGTTGAAGAAATCAGTAGCGGGAATAAACCACTTGACAAACTTACCATATCATCCGTCAAGGATGATCATGATGACGACACTACTCTAGTCAAAGACTTTGTTTCTCCATCGTGTCACACAGGAGGACCCCTAATATTCTATGGTTCGAGCCACGGATTGGTTTGTGTAGAATACGAAGAGAGTGGTGCCATCGTTGTATGGAACCCTTACACTGAAGAAACAAAGCGTTTGTCGGAACCGGAGCCTATCATTATCCTACAACAAAATCAAGCTTTCTGTAACCCAAAGGAGAAGGTATTCCCTCTTGTTGTATTCGGTTATGATTCCACCAATGGAGATTACAAGGTTTTACGTGCCACCCAAGGCAATGATCCAAAGGGTGATGCAAACAGTGTGATCTTCGGATCCGCTTATTTTTGTTATAGGCTTCATGTTTGATTTACCTTAAAAACATGAGCTTTGGTTGTTTATGTATTTATATGATGAATTTCAGAATTTGTATTTGGTTATCATTTGAATGAGTTTTGATTCTGGAAGTAAAGTTTCTATGGTTTCTATTGTTTGTACCGGTTAAATGAGGAGAGCAGACGCTCCCTATGTTCTAAGATAGAGATCCATGAAGATTATGAAGAATTGGTTGTTTTGCACTTCGTCGGAAGTTTTGTATCATGCAATGCAGATCATTACATATCCGAAAGCATTTACATGCATTCAGAAAAGAAAAGAGAATATATAGCAACAATTCGAAGACTCCAACGTTTACAGTTCCAGTAACATAATGTGATGTAATTCTGTTACAGAACCAGACTGACTGAAAATGTTGTTTCCTTGTAGACATATTTCTATCTTTAAGTTCCAAGTCTTATTCATATTTTTCCAGTTTATCGACTATTTCAGTTTTTCATGGTATCTTACTATTGCCACTTAGTGTTTCACCTCTTTTCTTGAGGTTCCGAGAAATATTGCAAACAAAAGCAGCAAACAGCTCAAAGTCTCTCAATCTTCCAAGGGACATATTAAACAACCAGTCATATTACTTGAATTATGTCCTGTAATTCATTGAGAGCTATTTGAATGTGATATTCATTGCCTGAGACTCTGAGGGACAAAGAAAGCGTGTTCAACAGTCCAACAAGATCCTGCTCATAGCTTTGACAGTCCTCACTCCTCAATTCTCATGAAGCCTCTATAGACTAGTATATATACAATGCAATACTAATATCCATTTCAAGTCATTCACAGAGTAAGAACCCCCAGACGCCAAGATGGTAGGGAAATGAAGTAATTAGAACAAAGCAAGAGAGAGAGTTGGTGGCAATTGTGGGGTGGGAGGTCATGGAAATAAGAATACCTACATTCTTTGATCTTTGTTAATTCAATCAGAGTAGGGTAGCATTGTTTCCTAGACCTCTCATTCCTAAGATTTCCAGCTATTCATCTCCTCCCTTCATGCCAGTTCTATTCTAAACTTCACAGCTGCCAAAAGTCTCCATATAATCCTTGCTTTCCTTGATGCAGCGGAAAATATGAAACGTCGAAACCCACCAACAGTCACCTTGAATCCACAAGACTAGGGTTTTTTGAATCCACCAGAAGAACTGGAATTCACCGGAAGTTGAAAAAATCTCGAAGTTTTATATAATATCAAAGGTTAGTATTACAATAGTTTGAGGATTCTTATATATGCATCTGATTACAAGAAGTAAACAAACTAATAATTACTCTAAAGCCGTGCAAAGAAAGCAAACAATTTAATCTAAAAGGAAAATAGAATTGAATTCTACATCAATACAAATTGTTAAACTTCCTTAAATCAGTAAATCTCGAATCGGAAGATACAAGCGGTATTTAATGACTTATTTCCGAAGAGCTCACTAAAGTGATTCTTGAAGATCTCGTCAATCTCATTATGAAAAAGTATCATCCGTCCAAAACGGAGATTCTGGCCCAAAGTTACTTCAAACCGATTAGACAGTCCAAACTCAACATTTTGCTCGTGCAACCTGAAAGGTCCAAAACCATATCTTCTTCAATATTCAAGATACTATAGACCTCTTGAAGTGTAAATTATCGATCAACTAATTAATCAATCTTCTTGATTTTTGGTCGGTTCTTTATTTCTACACTTTTCCGTTTAAATCGACTCCTCCTTGTCCTACATAATTTTCCTTCATGCCTATTCTAGTACACATTGCTAAATGCTTCTCTTCTCTATCTTTCTTCAATTTTTCTGTAGAACTTTCTTACTGAGATTATTAATTTCCAATATGAGCAGAGTATGTTATTGTTGAATGTTAACTTTGGGGATCTTTTGTCTTTAGTATTTTGCAAAGCAATCATCAACATTGCATTGATATATTGCAGCCTAGTACACAACATGCATATTTATGTAGCATTTTGCAGATCACAACACAGTAGCATTTGGTTCTCATTTGTTTTCAATTACATAGAGCAGGAGAAAAAAATATAATTTTAAAAAAACATTAAAGTACTTTGAGAGAAAAAAATCAAGAAAGATTATGTACAACTCTGTTGTACGAAAGGGTTAACAAGTGAGCCTATCCAAAAATTTCCATGATATTGTTGGCATGACTTAGCTTATCGGATTTAGACCATTTATCATCCCCATGAAATGTCCCCTCACATCGAACCTAGCTGCTTTACCTTGTCCATTATTATTTTTTGCAACCCAGAATTCTCCTTATGTTTCTGTTGATATTGTCCGAGAAGCCTTGAGTTGGCTTAAAAAGTTCCACATTATCTCGAGGTCCTCGAATCCAAAGCCTTAAAAAATATTCTTTGATGTTGTTTGGTTTACTAGCATGAAAGCTTGGTCTATACTTAGAACAACTCCAATTGCAAAAGCCAATCCATGGACTAAAACATCCACATGCCCTGTATACGGATTATATCTCATTAGTCGTCCAGTTCTATCTGCGCTATTAAAAGCTGACTCCTATTGTATTCTCTGATAAACTGTGCTTGTGTCAGTGAAATACACACTTCCGCTCACCAGATCAATATCCAAAGAGTTGGTGAATCGAAAAGGGACTCATTCCGTGGATCGTGCAAGTGTTTGAGCTACACCACCATTGAGTCCCACCTTCAAGAGGCCTACGTAGGCATCGGTTATGTAAAGCTCGCATGTGGTGAGGTTGAATTTGAGGCCGAGTGGTCTGCCACAGATAAGTTCATCATCTTTGTTGGTAGAGCCATCACACCATCTTGGCCTAGATGGGGACGTCGTTGCGAATTCTACCTATCCGTATAGGCCCCCAGGCCACTTGAAAATCGGACAGTTAGTAACGCATGTATACACAGCTCCTCTACAGTCGAAAGCAAGGCTTTAAGGGCCTACTACAGGAACAAGAATTTCGTGGTGTTTAAAACTTCCAAGGAGACACGCTTATGCTTTTGGAAAAAATGATGCAACTACAATTAAAAGGAAAATGAGAGAGTAATAAAGGTTCTTCTCACACTTATAGCTGAAAGTTTTAAGTGAGTATTGAGAGAATGAATTTGCTAGTTGGTTTGTGTATGGAAGGTCTAGCTAGCTCATGTATTTATAGGGTGTTTGGATCATAAAATAATATTGTATTAGGCCGATTTCTGCAGCCCGCTTAATAAGCCTAGTTTGGGAAGAAAATCAAGATTATCTTGTTGTATACCTTGCCGAGTAAGGAATAATGAAATATAGCAAATCTGGTATTTAGAATCCTTCAAGGATTCTGATTTCTTACTTTTTTTCAGCGAGAGATATGCTTGAGTAATCACTTTAAATAAATGCTTGATGACCAGATCAAAGGGAACTTCTACAGTCACAGACTTCTACAATGAAACAATTTTTCCTCGGCAAACACAACTCTCCTCGCGAGAGAATCGACAATGACGTATCCAGAATTCTCATCCAACAGAGCGTGATGGATTCGAAGATCCTCTATTGTCAGTCGACGACGATCAAAGGAGGTTTCACCCGAATAAGCGTGGAGGTTCCGACGGTCAAAGAAGTCACAAACCAGTGTTCTCAACACTTGCCAAGAAGATTGCTCTGCCTTGCACCGAAGGAGCTGTGAGGTATTGATTTTCGTGATTCAATAACGAGACACGAACCCAAGACCTAAGTCACTAAGGAAAAAAAAAACTCATCGAGCGAGGTTGGTGCTCTTCTCGCTTCAATCGCTTCTTAGAAGTTCAGTAGCAGCGTAACACATATAAACGTTTTGTCTTAGGCAGCGGCACGCCAAACACATATAAAAGAGACAATTTGTAGTGTATCTAGAACCAGCACACATCTACTTGTTGGGAAAAAATCGAGCCAAAGATAGAGTTTTGCGGAATCTTGATCCAATCTGGCCTAGACAATATATCATACCGGTTAGTGGATTACAACTTCTCAGTGCTATACTTAAAAGTGTTGTAGCCACTATCCAATCCTAGTCGAATTAGGAGTTCTGCTTTCATCATCGTAAATGGATGTGTTATACGTACCGTTGTATTGTAGACTTGTAGTTACTAACCAAACCAAATCCTATTTCCAAATGGAGAGCGCTCAGTATATGGTTTCCAACGGATCCAAGGTGAACAATCATACATGACCTGATGAGCAGATGACTCGTTCATTTTTCTAAGTTGTGTGTACTTACACTTCTCCGAGCTCGATCTGAAGTCTGAAACAGGTCGTTTGAGATCCATGAAGCTAGGACAATAATGGATATGGGGTATCAAGCACATGGGTTGGATATGGTAGAGCCATGCATGGCCGTATCTAATGTTGTCACTTAGCTCGTTTGGAAACACACCATTAGAAATGATGCTTGTACGCTTAGCCAACTTTTGGGGGAACATGGGTCGCCATAGCTGGCTTCCCCACACACAGCTAAAACACAAAAACGATATTTCAGTCTCTTCACACGCTAGTTTTCGTTTTCGGGTACTCGTCTATATTGCCTTTCTAGATTTCATAGTGTTGTTGACGGTGGGGTGTGTTTAGTTTTAGACAATGTACATATAGCTAGGTTAAAATGCGTGATTCACTCTCCACCACAATGCTTGTCTATCCCGTTTTCACTTTCAATAATGAATGTGAGAGAGAGCATCGTATTCATAAGGGTCGACGATGACCTAGCTGATCGACAACTATAGCATCTCCAAATCATATATAGTATCTGTTTTGTGCGTCAATATTGGACTAGTGCTAGCAGCTCAACCATAGCGATATATCATCTGTATAGAGTTAAATAAGCTGCCTAACCTGTCTTAATTAGATAGGCAATATTCAATAAGCTTAAGAGTCGAATGATATATATTAAGTGTCTTCAAATCAAAGATTGTATAGTTCCGACCACGACCGACTTAAAAATCAATCTATAATGTTAAGTAGCTAGTTTTTAAGATTATATGTGATTGAGAGCGATCCAGTCAAATTTTCAGCTAACATTGCTAGCAATTATAGAGGCACAGCTTAAAATGAAAGGGACCAATTCATACATGTTGATGGTCCATGATGATGATCGATCACAACCAACAAACATAAAAATGGTTGTAATGAGCCATGTGCCAATTAAGAACTCTATCAATGTATGCATGAGATCCAAAGTCAAAAAAATACCATTTATTCGATCAAGGGTGCTGATACATATACAACTAAATTGGCTAACTACTTCCATCAACATTGTATTAAACCCTGGCTAATTAACCCCTACCTGTCCATAATTAATCATATAAACTCGCATTGTTATTTTTGTCTAGCAATTTTTCACAAATAGTGTAGATGGTTGTGCCATCAAACTTCAAGGGACCAGTAGCAATATAATTTTCTTTGTTTTCTTGCAAAGCTAAAGATCAATATATAGTGTTTTGCCTTGTGAGTCTACACTCCTAGAAGACTAATTAAGTAGAATTGACGAAAGGGGTGGCTGAGGGATTAGAGGCTCCACCGCCCAACCGACCCACCGTGAAAAGGCGACGGCCCACCTCATAGAAAGGTGTCAAGATCCTCCTTCCAATTATTTCATATACTACAAGAATCTAAACTGTGGGAGCAAGCTACTCTCTAATGTGCATACATTAAGCTAAGCTCTAAAGCGTGTGAATGAATCCTAAGTTTCCAATTTTGGTGCTTGTTTGTTCGTGCTTTTGAAGAATTTGGCGATTCTCTTAGTGCAAAAGCTAGACAGCTCCACTTGTTTAACAAGATTTCTAGCTTTATGGCTTCTAGTACGTAGCTAGCATCATCGAGCCCCCTCATTTTCGTTCTTTCTTTTATTACCTGGTTCTATTATTGAATGTTAGCTACCTAGCTAGCTTTAATTTAATAGCTAGAGAGGAATAGAAATCATAGAATACAAAAACGTTAATTCAGTACTTTCATGAATTTAAATAGATTACGAAACGTTAATTTAAAGTAAAAAAGAAAACATACCTTTTAACATTTCTTAAATATGTGATCACCCTCCTTTCAAGAGCCTTTTTCGCTTGTTTTTGTACAACATTTTTATACAATGTTATGTGTCGCATCCCATGCTTTTTGACGACCACATGGTAGTTATAGCATGATTTAAAATAATGTTCAACAGTACTATACGGTAATTATATCTTCGAGCGTCTAAACAAGCTTTATGCGACCCTTAAATAGATTAGACGGGCTCTAAATCTTCAAAATTATTTACTTTCTAACATTTATACGACACTGTAGACAATTTTTAAGAAATAAATCTAATAAAATATTTACGGTTTACAAATAAATTTTATCCGTAAAACTTCATTGAGCTGAAATTTCTTAAATTTTTGGAAAACCAATATGTCTACTCATCAGTTAAAAGAAACAAAATTATGCATTAGCATTGGACATTATCATGAAGGCCATAAGGAAGAGAGACGTAACTCAGAAGCATGTTCGATGTGGAAAACCGTACCCAAGAAAGAACGGCGTTGGGATATCTTTGTTTAATCTAAAGCTTGGATTAGTAATTGAGTTTCCTCCAGCTCTCTGTGTTGTGTTCCCTTCTTATCTACACCGAAGAGTTAAAAAAATGTTTGCAAGTCTCAAAAGTGGTAAAGAAATAAAAGCAGTGAAACGGCAGCAAAAAACACTCGGAATAATCGAGTTAATTTTTATTAATTTTATTTATTTTAAATATTCATACATTAATTTTATAAAATATCATAATCATATCTAAATCTTTTATCTCAACCTAAAATTATACATATTATTACTTATTTTGTCTTATATCATTAATTATTATATCATTAAAATTATGTAATTTGTAACGGAGGTATGAATTAGTAACATTATATATGATTTTTAGGTCAGGATTAAAAGTTCGAGTATGATTTTGAGGAAAACTTTTCATTGAAAACCCTTATAATAAGAATTTGGTGAGTACAATTTCATTAAACATACTTTTTTTATTATATATTTTAGCAAATTCACTATTGGTTAGATAGATAATGATAAGTAAATCACTAATGCAAAATTTCACAAAAATTGAAAATCGTTAAGTCATTCATAATCAAAAATTATTATTTATGAACATGAACTGTGTATGTTTGACAGTTTTGGTTCATCCATTGATTTAATCTTGTTCGATAACTTAACGATTTTCATTTTGGATGAAAATTTGTAGAAATAATCTACTCATCAATATCTAAACATCTAACTATTAACTTTGTAAAAATATTATCAAAAAATGATTTTTACGATAATTTTATAAAAAGTATTCACCAAGTTCTCATTGAAAAAATTTATCATAATTTTGATATTTTGTAAAGTTGAGATATTAATATTTAGAAAGAACAAAATTGAGTTACTGTTTATTGCATATTTTTTGTTAGAGCATATGCACCCATGGAGGAAGAGAGGAAGCCCCATTTTGAGGAATTCCTCACCCATTTGAGGAATTCCTCTCCAATAGGAAGTCCTATTCCTATTTTGCGTGCAGCGGTGCCAGAAATAGGACTTCCTATCACTATTTATTGACATTTTTTTAAGTTATGATTTTGGACTCATTTTCTTCACGAAAGTTATAGAGGACATTAATATGAACTCGTCAGTATTTTTCTTGAATTTTTCGGAAGTCCGAGCTATTTATTATGATTTTTTTAAATTTCAGAGTAAATAATTTATTTAAAATATTACAATTTTTTTTTACTTTTTTTTTTACTTTTTCATTTTTTTTTTCGGTAAAAAAAAAAACGTACGTCAGCCTGGCGTCACCCACGTGCGTGGGGCCCGCCAGGCGGAACGTCCTCTCCTTCTTCCTCAAACGAGGACGCCGGTCCGGACGTCCTCCAGGTCAACGGTGGGTCGTTCCTCGCCGTCCCTCCCGCTGCACGCCCTTCCCCCCCCGGACGTCCTCTCCACGCGGGCCACCCCCCCGGACGTCCTCGCCGTCCCTCCCCGGTTCAGATGCCCTTATAATTGAGTTACTAAATTTCTTATTTGTCAAAATGCGTTACTGTATTTTACCTGCCCATTCCTATTAAGCCTCAGTGCTTTTTACAGTTCATGAGTCATGAAACAACGCCAGTTCCAAACCCAAATCTGACAATATACTGCACAAAACCCAATAAAGACAGAAGACCAATGAGACTCTGTCTCTATGAGTGGAGAGACCAAGAGAGAGAAAATGGGGTGAGAAAGCTTCTAATCCCTTCTACTGTGTCTTCAGTTTTTGCAGCTGGAGTTTTTCTATCGTGGCTGCTGATCACAACCCCATTACCACTTTTCTCAATCTCTTGGAATCTACTTGATCCAAATAGAGTGGAAAGATTCTCTCTTTTTTCTGTTTAAGTCAGTCTTCATTGAAATCTCATTGCTTGAAATGTGGATGGTGCTGTTTCTCTTTGAATGGTCATGAGTACTGAACCAGTCATTTGGTAAGTTTTCAATCTTATGGTTCATTTTTTTCATAAAGGATTGATCTTTGAAGGTTTTATGGATACCCATCCGCTGAAAATCAATGCATTTTGATTTTGATAGGTGCTCATTAGGATTTTCATTGCATCTGCTGCCATTCACAGATTTTGGCAAGTTGTTTGGTTCCATTGTTGGTACTAAAGGAGTCATCTTTGACCTGTTTGTTTTGGAACCCATGTGCAAATGGCCCATAATTTGTTTGTTCCATTTGCTTTTGTCAGTGGTATGTGTAGTTTTGGTGAATTGTTTCCTGCATTTGATTATTGAAAGTGTTGTGTGGGGGTGTTCTATTGTCTATGGTAGTGATGGGGTCAATTTCATGAATGCTTTGTGCTTCTGTTTTCCAATTTGTAGCACTGGTGCGAGTCTGTGTTGTTCATATATAATCAGAACCTTAGATTGTTACATAGATTGTTTGCTTTGATACCTTATCTCTTGATGGGTGCTAATGTACTCAGATCTCTTTGAATTTTTCTTACATTTATAGTTCATTTTGATGGTTTTGGTGTGGAGGTTGGAAGGAGCGAGATACACAGAACTGCAAAGCCGGAAAATCCGCGGTGGAAGCTCTTGAACTGATACTCTGGCCTGGATCCATTTTTTAAAGGCTTGTTACTTGTATAGGGACCCATCATTTGCCAAGTCGAAACCAGTTTTGTTGTTGTGTGTTGCTGGAATCATGGCAACTCTGTTGCATTCTGATTCCAGACGCTTGTATTCTTGGTGGTGGGACAGTCACATTAGCCCAAAGAACTCAAAATGGCTTCAGGAAAATCTTACAGGTCTTAATACTCTCCTCCAATTAATTGCTTATCACTCTATACTTCATACAACCTCCAGTCTGTATGCTCTTTTATCACATTGGTGCTATATTGTAAGATTCAAAGCATGTGGTGACAGCAGAGAGTCTAATCGTCTTGTATATCCAAGTAAACAAAAAAAATTATCCACACTAGAACTAATAGCAAGGAGTATCTGATATGGTGCAAAGATCTAGTTATCTGAATCTTCTTCTACTTTCTAAATCCATTTCACTTATCTGAGTATGCATGACCAGTTGATTATTATCAGGCACTTTATTTAGTGTGGTGTGGATCATTTGGTCAGCCTCACTTGTTTTATCCATTGTTCTGTTCAAGTGTTTACCTGGAGACATTGATGATTTCTTTTGCTATATGTATAGCCTGTGCATTCCAATCAAGAAGCTTCTCTCTGATAATATAGGAATAATCAAACCATTTAGCTAATAACTTGATCACTAAATATTATAGATTTATAGCTGAAGTTCATTAGAAAAGATAAAAAATAACAGACTGTTGATTTTAGGTTTCTCCATCTCTACAGTGTGTACAGTGTTGTCTTCTTAATCGACTCATAATTTGTTCATACAGACATGGATGCCAAAGTCAAAGCAATGATCAAACTCATTGAAGAAGATGCAGACTCTTTTGCAAGAAGAGCAGAAATGTACTACAAGAAACGGCCTGAGCTCATGAAACTTGTTGAGGAGTTCTATAGGGCTTATCGTGCATTAGCTGAGAGGTATGATCATGCAACAGTGGAGCTGCGGCAGGCTCATCGAACCATGGCAGAAGTATTTCCCAACCAGGTACCTTACGAACTAGCCGATGAATCATCCTCAGGCTCTTATGCCACAGCGGCCGAACCTCATACCCCAGAAATGCCACATCCAGTTCGTGCCTTGTTTGACTCAGATGACTTGCATAAGGATGCACTGGGACTTTCTTCAACCAATTTACATGCTTTGAAAAGGAATGGAGGCTCTGACTCTGGAATAAGCAAAAGAGGTCTGAAGCAGCTTAAGGAACTGTTCACTCCAGGAGAGGAAGTGCCATACAATCTAAAGTTTGCAGAGGGAAGGATGACAGAAGCCTTAAATTCTTGTGAAGAAGATGATAGCAAATTACATATTGAGTACTCTCAGTTAACAAGTGAGAACGAGAGTCTCAAGACACAAATCCTCTCCCAGTCTGAGCGTGCTGCTAGAGCTGAAACGGAACTGCAATACTTACAGAAAACTCTATCAGAGATACAAGCTGAAAAAGATGCAGTGCATCTTCAGTACGAACAGAGTCTAGAGAAGTTATCTGCCCTTGGGAGAGAACTAAATGATGCACAAGAGGCTGCTGGAGGGCTTGATGAACGAGCAAGCAAAGCTGATATTGAAATAACAATTTTGAAGGAAGCACTTGTTGAGTTAAAAGCAGAGAGGGATGCTGGTCTTCACCAGTACAATCGGTGTTTGGAAAAAATATCTAGCCTGGAGTCCATGTTATCATTTTCCCGAGAGGATGCCAAGGGTCTTAATGAACGAGCTGTTAAAGCAGAAAGCGAAGCTCAACACCTCAAGCAAGAGCTTTTGAAATTAGAGGCTGAAAAGGAAGCCTGTTTTCTCAAGTACGAGCAATGTCTTGAGAAGATATCTGCTCTGGAGGCTACAATCTCAGCCGATGAGGAACATGTCAAAATCCTTATGGAACAAATTGTAAGAGTCGAGAGTGAAGTTAATTCACTGAAGGAATCTCATGCTGTACTGAAGGAAGAGAAAGAAGCTTCTGCTCTACAGTTCAAGCAGTACATGAACACAATAGCTATGATGGAAAGCGAACTTTCTCAAGCTCAAGCAGATGCAGAAAGATTGAATAGTGAACTCATGACAAGGGCAGCAAAATTAAAGGGTGCTGAAGAACAGTGTGTTCTCTTGGAGAGATCAAATCAGTTTCTGCAGCTAGAGGCAGATGGTCTGGTGAAAAAGATTGCAACAAAAGATGAAGAACTTTCAGACAAGAATGATGAGATGGAGAAACTTCAGAATCTGATGCAAGAGGAGCACTTACGGTTTGTGCAGGCCGAAGCCACTCTCCAATTTCTGCAGAAGTTGCACTCTCAATCACAAGAAGAGCAACAGGCTTTAGCCCTGGAGTTCAGAAATGGGATTCAGATGTTGAAGGACTTGGAAATGAGCAAACACGGTCTGGAGGATGATATGCAACGGGTCAAGGAGGAAAATAGGAGCCTCAGCGAACTCAACTTTTCATGTACCACTTCAATGAAGAATCTGCAAGATGAGATCTTCAGCATGAAGGAGATGAAAGAGAAGCTTGAGGAGGAGGTTAAGCTCAAGTCAGACCAAAGCAATACTCTTGAGAGGCAAATATCTCATTTGGAGGAGGAAATTAAGGGGTTGAACGGAAGATACCAGGTTATGGTGGAGCAAGTGGAGACTGTAGGTTTAAATCCCGAATGCGTTGGATCATCTGTGAAACACTTGCAAGACGAGAAGTCAAGGCTAGAACATATATGCACAAGGGACAGAGAGGACAGAGAAGTTCTTTATGAGAAATTAAAGGATATGGGTAAACTTTCGAATGAGAATGCTGTGCTGGAGAGTTCACTCTTGGGTTTGAATGGTGAGTTGGAGGCTTTGAGAGGTAAGGTCAAGGAATTGCATGAGTCTTGCCAGTTCCTCCAGGGAGAAAAAGCCACTCTTGTTGCTGAGAAAGCTGCCCTGCTTTCACAGCTGCAGATTATCACTGAGAATATGCTGAAGCTTTTCGAGAAGAACTCAATACTGGAATCTTCGCTCTCCGGTGCAAACATTGAGCTTGAAAGGTTAAGGGAAAGATCAAAGAGTATGGAAGAATTGTGCCAGTTACTCAATAATGAGAAGTCTAATCTTCTTAATGAAAGAGGCACCCTTGTGCTTCAGTTGAAAGATGTTGAGGAGAGACTTCACAGCCTGGAAAAGAGGTTTAATAAGTTGGAGAAAAAATACTGTAAAATGGAAAAGGAAAAAAAGTCCACACTTGATTCAGTAGAAGAACTTCGGGGTTCCCTAGATGTAGAAAAGCAAGAGCGTGCGAGTTATACACGGTCAAGTGAGTCACGATTAGCAGGTTTGGAAAACAATGTCCGTCTCCTGCAGGAAGAGAGAAGTTTGGGAAAGAAGGAATTTGAAGAAGAACTAGATAAAGCTGTGAATGCCCAGATTGAGATGTTTATCCTTCAGAAGTTTGTACAAGATCTGGAAGAAAAGAACTTGACTATATACTTTGAATGTCAGAGACATGTTGAGGCATCCAAGTTGTCTGAAAAGTTGATCAAAGAGTTGGAGAGTGAAAATCTTGAGCTACAGGTGGAAGAAGAGTTCTTGGTGGAAGAAGTTGAAAAGTTGAGGCTGGGAATTTATCAAGTGTTCCGGGCTCTGCAAATTGAACCAGTTACACATGAAGATAAGGCTGAGCGAGAGAAAGTACTTGTGCTGCACATTTTGAATGCCATCAAGGACTTGAAAACTTCTCTGGTCCAGAGCAAGGATGAGGAGCAGCAGTTGCTGGTTGAGAATTCGGTGTTCCTAACTTTACTTGGAGCGCTGAGATTGGAAGGTGCAGAGATGGAGTTGGCAAAACGAAATTTGGAGCGGGAGTATGAAGTGATGGCTGACCATTGCGCTAAGCTACAAAATGAAAAGCATGACCTTCTAGAGGTACAAAGGCAGTTGAGGATGGAAGTGAATGAGAAAGAGCAGAAGGAGGACACATTAGAGGCTGAACTGGGAAGTCTTCAAAGTAAGCTGGTGAGTTTGCAAGAAACGTATCTGGTTTTGCAACAAAAACAATCTAAGGTGCTTGAAGAGAGGAGATCTTTGCTGCAGAAGCTTCTGGACCTTAAAGAGGAAATGCAAAACCTTGAAGAGGAGAATGATGTTAATTTCCATGAAGCAGTAGCCTTCAGAAATCTTAGTCTGGTTTTAGAGAGCTTTACAATTGATAAGGCTGTGGAAATAAAAGCACTTGCTGAAGATTTTGATGGTGTTTGTTCTACTAACAATGATCTCAGAGAGGCTGTAGGAACGTTGGTGGAGAAGTTAGTGGTGAAAGAAGTAGAGAACCTACATCTGAATGAGATGATGCAGTTATTGGACAAGGAATTGTGTGAAGTCAATGACTTGTGTGGTCAACTAAGCCATCAAATTTCAAGTGGAAAGGATTTTCTGAAACATAAGACGATGAAGATTTCAGAGACAGAAGAGAAGCTACAAAGGACAGAGGACATGAAGGTGGAACTATGCAGAACTCTTGAGGAGCTCAAAATGGAACATGAAAAGTCAAAATCAAGGGTTGAAGATTGCGAGAGGCAGATTCTTGAACTAACTGAAGACAGCAAAAATCAGAAAAATGATATTGACAGCCTTCGTGAAGCAAATATAACCCTGGAGAATGATATCATATGTAGAGTTATTGAAAATGAAGTAGAAGCTCTGTACCTGAATACAACAGTCCAATCGTTGGACAGGGAATTGGGTGAAGGCAAGGACTCAAATGATCAACTAAGCCATCAACTTTCAGCCAGAGCAGATTTTCTGAAACAGAAAACCATGGAGCTTTCAGAGGCAGAAGAGAAGCTTAGAAAGACAGAAGACTCGAATGTTGAGTTTTGCAGAAATATTCAGGAACTGACAGTGGAATACGAAATATCAAAACTAATAAGAGAAAATTGTGAAAAGGAGATTCTGGAACTATCCAAAGATAACACTAACCAGACGAAGGAAATTGAGAGCCTTCGTGGAGCAAATGGAACCCTGGAGAATGAAGTCGGCATTTTATGTGAACTAATTGAAGAACACAGAATTAGAGAAGAGAATTTGAGTTCAGAGCTGCAAGAAAGAAGCAATGAATTTGAACTCTGGGAGGCTGAGGCTACATCATTTTATTTTGATCTTCATAATTCTGCTGTTCGTGAAGTTTTTCTTGAAAATAAAGTTCACGAGCTTACTGAAGTTTGTGAGAGACTCGAGGATGAAGATGCTGCAAAATCTGTGGAGATTGAACAAATGAAGGAAAGAATCGACCTTTTGGAAAGTGAAGTTGGAGAGCTGACGTGCCAGTTGTCTGCCTATGCTCCTGCCATAGCCTCTTTGAGAGAGAATGTAGTTTCCCTTCAGCACAATGCCCACCTTAAAAATAAGCTTTATGTGGAAAACAACGAATTACATAAGGTAATGTTCCTTACTCTTTTAACCCAGTATTTCAGATGCAAGATTCAATATTGGACCTTAGTTTTGCTTCATTTGCATGACTATTTCTGAGTTGGTAACTAAATAACAAGAAGGATGAACCATACTGATGCAGTGTATGCCTTAAATCTTAACAATGACATGTCTAGCTACTCAAGGCATCATATTTCTCATTTGGGGTTAGAAAAAAAAAATGAAAGCTTAGGGTGTTAAAATAAAATGATGTAGCCGAATTGTCTATAGTTGTCTGGATTATGAAACTTTGCAACCCAGATTCGATTAGATTCTTTAAGGGTGTTTAAGCCTAATATTTACGCATTTAACTGAGCACTAAGCAAAGTCATTTTGATGAGAACGTAAAGAACTGACCGAACATGGAAACAGCCTAAGTTACTAAGAATTTTGTTATGAGTTCAGTTAATGCTTGTAAGAATTGATTTACAGTAGTAGGTTCAAGTTGTAGATACTGTCAGAGCAGTACCTTAAATGACACCCTCATATGAATGAATAGTACACACATAATTTAGTTAGTATAATTTGTTGTGGCGTTTGTAGCCACAGTGGAAATTTATTGGATACTTACAGTCTACTTGGTTGGTATGTTTGTGTCTCTAGGATGGGCAGCTGCCAAATAATGTAAATGAAAGGACCTCTCAAGAACACGATGGAGTTTCTGAATTGGATAGAATGCAGATCATGATCAAGGAAGTTGAATACTCAATTGTTGAAGAAACAGAAAGGCTTTCGATTGAAGCAATTGAAAAGGACATGGTGGAAGAAGTTATGCGGCTTACAACACAGGCAAATGAAGAGGCTTCAGTGCAGACTGTAGAGGTTAGGCAAAGAGGCAAATATGCAGAACCTGTGAGTGAAGATATTCTGAAGAAGCAGATGAGTAAACCTGAATTCAGGACTTCGACAAAAGACATCGCACTTGATCGTGTTTCACGTTCTCTATCCTATGGAAGAAGAAGAAAGAGTGGTAGAATTGATGATCAAATGCTGGAGTTATGGGAAGCGGCAGAGCAGCATTGCCTCCAGGATCCAGTGGCCAATGTGAGACAACGCCAGACATCACCACCAATAGACAAGCGGGAGGTGTCCTACAGTAGCCGACGACCAAGTCATGATGGCAAGAAGGACAAGATCCTGGAGAGGCTTGCATCTGATGCTCAGAAACTGACATCCCTACGAACCTCAGTGCAAGACTTGCACAAGAAGGCAGACACAAACAAGAAGAGTAAGAAGGTCAATGGCTCCGAATATGAAACAGTGAAAAGACAGCTGCATGAAGTCGAGGATGCAGTCTTGCAGCTGGTTGACATTAATGATCAACTGAGGAAAAATGTGGAAGGGTTTCAGTCATTTGACGAGCACACTTCGATAGAGATAGAGTTGGAAGAGGCGGGAAACGTCTGCAGAGAGAGAATAACAGAACAAGCATGGAAAGGATCGGAGAAGATTGGAAGGTTGCAGTTTGAGTTGCAAAACATTCAGTATGTTTTGGTGAAGCTGGAGGGAGAGAAGAAAAGGAAAAGCAAGCATGGTTTCTATGTAAGTAGAACTGGTGTTCTGCTGAGGGATTTCATTTACATGGGCAGAAGTAGCGAAAGGCGCAAGAAAGGTTGTCTATGTGGATGTATGAGACCCTCAACAAATGGAGACTGAGATAGCCACTTGGTGGAAAGCCTGCCCTTTATTTTCTGTTTGAAATGGTCCGTCTTTTATGTTCAGTGGATCATTTTGTTACTTTTAGAGTTTTAGTTAGTGCGAACTGAACTGTATTAGCTTTCTTTTTGATGTTCTGTAAGAATTAGGTTTTAACTAACCATAAATAAGCTGCTTGGTTCAGCTTTCAATTCCAGAATAACAAATAAAGTAGTTTGTAAACTATTGTTTGTACCTGATTTTATCAGTACCAGATTTGTCGTCGGTCGATGTATTTTCTGCCGGCCAACAATAAAACGAAGTACCTTGACGACTAGCGAGTGTTGGTGACCGGTGTTGGGCCATGTCTCCCGTGGTGACAGTTCATTTGGTGGCCTACAAGGGTAATATTCTCTCATACGGGCTCAGTGGGATGTCAAGACCCAAAGAACCAAGAGTTTAGTACTTGAGTGTGTTGATACAAGACGACCGATAAAGAGACGGGCGATTAAAATGGGCCAAGCACAAATGTGAGTTGGTCGGGTGACTTTTTGGGTTTCAACCGAGAATGATTGAGATTCGTGTCGGTTGATAGGAATGTGTCATTCGGACAAGGAATGCTTTTAATGCAAAGATTGTGGTGATTAGCTGGATCAAGTTTTAAAGGACGAATCGTCATCGAATCGAGGAGTGACCGAGTCTAAGAAATTTTTTACTCGGCTGAAATCAAGGAATTCGAGTTTTATTGGGATTCATTGGTTGGACGGACAAGTCAGTTAGGCTAGGGTTTTGTACAAATTGTATATATAGAATTTTATAGCACATTGTAAAGGGTCATGCACCAAATACATAAACTTACTAACAAATTTTCTAGCTTTCGCATCCATAAGTACTTTACCTTGTTCATATTTTACTTTGATAATATTGATTCAGTTTTTGCTAATTTACATTCTTGTTATTTATTTTATGTTCTTTAGTTTTTTGCACTACAATTCCTTGCACTTAGGAGTAGTTGGTTAACTTAGTTTTCAGACTCATCGATCTCTTTCGGCCAGTCTAGATTGGGTCGATGCGATTCGCCGTTCACACTCACATCACCTCATAAAGATTTAATGATCGAATCCATTTCACCTTCACTTTCACTGTATCTGCAAGTTTATCATCCCAGTTGATTTATCATTGGTCATGTGAACTTTCGAGTTCACTCAGAGGTTGGATGTGATAGAGAATCAAGATTAAAGCCGTAGTCAAGTCCTTTCATACAAAGCATTCGGACCAACGGTCGAGAGGGTTCCTTCCTTGGCCATCAATCGCTTGAAAAGTCAGATCCAGCGCATTCTATCAAAACCTCGCTTAGCCTATAGACTGTAAGTTGGCACGCCCGCATCATTCAGAAGGACATTTTGTTTCCAGAAATCTATAAGCCGTCCTGATTTTGACAGTAACGATTTTTAAGCAAACAACTATACTTCCCAGTTCTTCATTCATGTACAGTTTTATCAGTTATCATCATTCATGTACGATGTCCGAACTTCCCAGCCTCAAGTCTTCATTAACAACATTCTAATCCAAAGAGGTCTTACAATTAAGCCTCACAATACTCATCTTGGCTAATTGTTTTTTAATTGTAGGCTTAGCAATGATGCAATGTAATATAAACCTTAGAGATGAATGGTTCATGCTTAGTCAGCCTACTTGCTCTCCACTAGACAAATACTAAATAAGGCTTTTGCCAATCTCCCAGTCTAATCTAGAGCCAACTCTCTTTTGACAACAACAATTCCCTCCATTGTCTCATAAAGTAAATTTGCAAAGCGGATCATTGTTACTATCTTCGTTACTGTATTCTAAATTAGCAAACTTGAAGTAATGCTTTCGATCTTTGAAAATGTTTTTGCACTAATTGTGATTGGTATACAGCTAATTAAATAAGTAGTGCAACTAAAATTGGTATGCAAAGACATGCATTAACTATGTGATTGTAACAAGTTATTCATTTCAACCATCTAAACATGTCGATTTACATTTTGATAAATAGAAACTACTCATAAAGTCACATTATTGAACCTACAACGCTCTAAGGTACGACTCTTTTCCATTAATCAAGTCATCTTTACTTCCAAAAAAAAAATAAAGAAAGTCATCATTGAAGAGACTTTTAACTTTTTAATCTTCCTCATTTGTTATTATTTGCATATCTATATGATGTTAGCATGTTATATGTCACGTTTATTTACTTGACAAATTTTATTTACATACCCCGGCCGGCCCTACTTACTAAATAAACATCTTTTTTTATGCATCAAATATTACATTTCATTGTTGATTAAATTATCAAATTAGACAATAAAAAAATACAAAACCTAATTTATTGAGTCTCTCCCGCTTCAATTTCATACGTTCACAAGCGTGCTTCACAAACTTAGAAGTTGAAGATGAAACCCTAGAACACTCAAATCAGTTATCTATCGCAATTGTTCTGGAAGCATAATGGATTCTAAAGTAAATGATTCGCATCTCTCCACTAAGGTATAATTTCTCATCATTGATTGAATATGTCTTTGAATTCCAGTTTTGTGTTCTAAAAGGTCATACAGAGACTTGCTAAACCTCTTTGAATTCCGGTTTACAATGCCGATGATAGAGCTGAAAGCCTATACTTCAAGTATCAAAATCGTTTTGAACAATATCATCAGTTGCCACATCCTGAAAAAAAGTAGGCAATATTACTTCACATATAATGGAACTTGATGATACTGTGCTTGATGACGAAACTACTGTGTAGGATGATGTCTATGTGTTTGACGATGAAAATATAGAACACCCTAACAATGATTGAGTTGTTTTGGAGATGTACTGAGTTGAATATAATGATTAAAATTTACGAAACCTAATATTGCTTTTGAGATCTACTTGGTCATCTTTTCAGATTGAGCTTGAACTCATAATTTATAGTTTTTAATTTAATGTAATCATACACTCTTATAGGTATTTAATTGAATGTAAATTGAATGTGATCGTGCTCTCATACGTCAAGTTACACAATGTCTATTTTGGTTCAATTTTATGGCTGTAATTCGTTGGAAAAAAGTAGAAAACGTAATAGGTCTTTTGAATCAATCACTTAATAAGAATAGCTTTACTAATTTAATAAAGGAAAAAAAAATCTGCGATACCTAAATTTTATCGACCATATCAACTTAGTATCTGAATTTTCACAAGTATCAATTGCATATTTGGACTAATTTAATCTTTGTTATTTTTGATGACGTGGTAAACTGAAATTTCAAATTGGATATTAAAATACTATATTGCCCTTCTATCTTCATTTTATTTTATTTTTCATTTTTTCTTTTAATGAAAAAATTTGACCAATTTGACCGGATTTGGTTGGGGATGGACCCAGTAAAGCTGACCCGATTAAAGCTGGAGATGAACCTGGCACTTGACCCGGTCGAACGTGACCCCAACTCCAGCGGCAATAGAATCGTCCTCTCCATTGCCACCTTCCAATCGGGTCGTCGGGTCCGATACACGACGAGGGTGGGTTCGAATTGGGGTGGTGAAGGTGGGCGGGTCTGAACGTGGGGTGGACAACGGAGAGCCAGGTTCCAATGAGTCCTTCGATTCAGACTGGGGGTGGGTGGATTTGGGTCAAGGATCCTCTTTTTTTATCTGATTTGGACTAATTTTCGTTACAAGTCCATAAATGTATCATATATTAACAAAGACTCACTGTGGTCTAGTGATTCTGGAGTTTGTTTTATACGTTTGAGGTTCATTGTACTTGTGAAAATCCGGGTACTAAGTTATAGGGCAGAGAAATTCATGTATCACAGAAGAAGAAAAAATCCTTTAATAAATAAGGAATATTTCCGAATATTTAGGGGTGCATATCTAACAATTATTGATATAATAAATTAATGATCGGTGTAATAAAAAGGCTAAATTATACATAAGGTCATTTACATAAGATTATTTATGTATAAGGTCATATGGTATTTTTAACTCAAATAAGCTCACTTGATTTAACAAAAAACCCTTACATTCAATTTATTTACGTTTAATACCATCTATATGAACCTGCTCTCTCTTTCTCTCTCTGATTTCAGACCAAAGATATCTTTTTTATCTCTCTTTACCTCAGTTAGCGGCGGCCATGGCTGAGCATGACCTTACCCCGCGCATCGCGCCCAACCTCGACAGACACCATGTTTTCCCTTTAATGGAGTTTCTTCAGGAGAGGCAACTCTACCCTGATGAGCAGATCCTCAAATCCAAGATCGAGCTCCTCAGCAACACAAACATGGTTGATTACGCCATGGACATCCACAAGTCTCTCTATCACACCGAAGACGTCCCCCAAGGTACCAACACAACACGGCCTTAATCAATTCGAATTCATCATATCATCAATCTGTATATTTAGGGTTGATTAATTGTCTGCATTTGAATTGATTTGATTTGATTAGATATGGTGGAGAGGAGGGCCGAGGTTGTGGCTCGCCTCAAGACTCTCGAGGAGTCCGCAGCCCCCCCCCCCCTCTCTCTCTCTCTCTCTCTCTCTCTCTCTGTTGGAGCATAATCTGTGGTAGTGTTTGATTTGGTTTGGTTGGGTTGTTACGCAAAAGTTGTTGTGTTTTGGTTGTTACGTACGTAGTAGTGTCTATAATAATCTGTAGTAGTACATATGTTACTCTGTAGTAGTATGTACAGACTGTAGTGTGCTTTGGTTGTACTTCTGTCTGTGAGTAGTGTGTAGACTTGTTGTGTGTAGTGTGTAGTGCTGTCCTGAGTAGTTTGTTGTTTGCTCTGAACTAGTTTGTACTGTTGTCCTGAGTAGTGTGCACTGCTGTCTGTGAGTAATGTGTAGACCTGTTGTGTGTAGTGTGTAGTGTTGTCCTGAGTAGTTTGTTGTTTGCTCTGAACTAGTTTGTACTGTTGTCCTGAGTAGTGTGCACTGCTGTCTGTGAGTAGTGTGTAGACCTGTTGTGTGTAGTGTGTAGTGCTGTCCTGAGTAGTTTGTTGTTTGCTCTGAACTAGTTTGTACTGTTGTCCTGAGTAGTGTGCACTGCTGTCTGTGAGTAGTGTGTAGACCTGTTGTGTGTAGTGTGTAGTGCTGTCATGAGTAGTTTGTTGTTTGCTCTGAACTAGTTTGTACTGCTGTCCTGAGTAGTGTGCACTGTTGTCTGTGAGTAGTGTGGAGACCTGTTGTGTGTAGTGTGTAGTGCTGTCTGTGAGTAGTGTGTATTGCTGTCTGTGAGTAGTATATAGAATTTATGTAAGTGGTATGTAGTGTTTTGATGGTCTGTCTTATTGTTTTGCAGAAATTGCACAAATGGAGGACCCTAAAAAACCCAAGGTCCAAATAAGATCGTCATTGAGAGGCTTCTGCAATATCATGGGTGAACTTCATAAAAAATTGCCTCCAAAAACAGTGAAGACGTTGCAAAAAACACCATTTGACAGTTTCATGAAAAACACTACAACAATTTGTTGAATGTACTATTGTAGTTTTTAGAAAATACTACTCTAGTTATTGGATAGTACTACTCTACTGGGACTTATGCATTTTAACTAAAACTTTGTTGAAAATACTACTGTAGTTTTCAGAAAGTACTACTCTAGTTGTTGGATAATACTACTCTACTGAGACTTTATGCATTCTAACTAAAACTTTGTTGAAAATACTACTGTAGTTTTCAGAAAGTACTACTCTAGTTGTTGGATAATACTACTTTACTGGAACTTTATGCATAAAAAATATGGATAAAAAAAGTGGCCTTAATTAGGATAAAAAATATAAAATGACCTTTAAAGTTTAAAGTTAATATAAAGAGGCAAAATTTGAAAGACAAAAAATATGGATAAAAAATGACCTTAAATAAGATAAAAATATAAATGATCTTCAAAATAAATATAAAAGGGCAAAATTGAAAAAACAGAAAATATGAATTAAAGAAAGTGACATTAATTATGATAAAAAGTTTAAATAACCTTATGTGTAAAGTAAAGTCTCTAAATGACCTTATATAATTGTCCATATTAAAAATGGGGTGTGTATCCAACCATTTGAGACGTGAATAAAATCAGTTAAATCACTCATTTACATGGAACAGAAAAAGTTAAAAATCAAAATAAACTGAAATTAGAGAAATCATGAATATGAAAAAAAACTAAAATTGGAAAAATACGAATGAAAAAGAATAAGTCTGTAAACTTTTCTATTCGATCCCCAACTCCCAGCACTTCAGTTTTACCAGTTCTTCATGATGTACAATCTCCAAATTTCCCATCGTTCACTTCAGTATTGGTTCTCGAAAAGGATACAATCAAGTCTCACAACACTGATCCGAAAGAAGATGCTTATTAAGGATGATGCAATACAGAGGAACCAACCTATCAATCGGTTGTACTTGGCATCTAATATATTTTACCAAGGGATTGTACTAAGAAGCATGGCAAAACTCTAGACTTTGAATCTCAAAAATATTAAATATTTAGAATTAAAGCACAAAATTTAAGTCAAAACAACATTAATGTTCGAAGGCTAGAACATAACCAACAACAAACAAAAGTATTCACGTTCAGAGAACATGAATCTTCTAAGCTCCAACAATCTCCACAGGTGCTTCAGGGACTGCTTCTTCAGCGGGCCTTTCAACCTTGGTGCCAACATCTTCATCACCATGAACCTGCATTTCATGGACAAAGAATTAAGTTATCAGCATCCAACTACAGTTTTCATCGGGCATTATAATCAGTGGTGCAGTTATGATTGCAGTTATGAAATGATGCTAATCTATGGTGCGCTGGTGCAATTGTACTGAAAGAAATCAGAAAAATGATTCTTGAAACCCAACAAGGAAGAGGTGAGAGTTGGGTTAAACAAGATCTCAATATAATTGCAGATTATCAATTTACTTCAATGTCAAAAAAACTGTGCATGCTAAAAATAATGTCCAAAAGTACCTCCATCAGCTTTCCAAGGTCAAACTTGGGTGCCTTCAAGATCTTGACCTTCCTGATGAAGACATTTTGTAGAGGATAGATGCTGGTAGTGGCCTTCTCAATTTCTTTACCGATGCTCTCAGCAATGAACTTGCGGACCAAATCCTTAAGGTCACATGATGAGGCATTGGCAACCATGATCTCAGTCATCTTACGGCGGATCTGTAGAAAATATTGAAACATTGTTAAACATCAACAGAAACTTCCAATTATAAACACTTGAGATTGACATTTGGAAAATAACTCATGGCCAAGTATAAAGAAAATAACCTGTCTGATCTGGCTGGATTGTGCATAGCAGGTCCTCTTGACTTGATTAGGACGTCTCTTGGTGAAGCCAATGCAGAACATCCTCAGGGTGTAGTTGTCAGTGGTCTTCACATCCACATGAGCCTCAATCAAGGTTTGCCATTTGCGGACCAAAGATCTCAACTTGTCAGTGGTGAAGTTCATTCCCTGAAACACACAAGATGAGAAGTATCTTTTATCAGAACTTGCAGGAAAACATCAAACATGTACAAACAAGGCAAGCAATTTTTATTTGTATAACTATCATACCCAGAAGTTAGTCAAAACATTCCTTCCTTGGACATCTTCAGCTCTCAGCCTCATCTTTCTGTAAGCATGCTCCTCATCTCCCTGAAGGTCAGCAAGAGATGTCTCGAACACTCTGTGCTTGAGTCCTTCTGAAGCAATCTGTTACAAACATATACAGTCGTTAAACACACATTAATAATTTCACAACAAAAGGTTCACAAACATATCATAGCTCCACAATTTATTTCATGAAATGAACAAACCAAAGCAATGTGTTTTCAAATCACATAAAATTAAACCTTTAAACACCAACAAAACACGACAAAGTTTGGTACTTCCAATAAACACCACACAATCTGTCATCACAGATTTAGGCTGCTCAAAACAATAGATAACCAAAACACACAACTCTTGAAAAAAAGGTAGATTCTTCGATAAAACCCAACAGCATAAAAAACGGATCTAATTCATAATAGTGTATGTCTACGAAGTTGTACCCAAAACGCCGAAATGTAATACCAAAACAATCCAGCTATAAAGTTTCAAGCTTTATCAATCACACACATTCAACAATTATCAAAAACCAAACAAAGCAATAGAGTGATACATAGACAGATAAACAGAGCTGGGGAAATTACCTTGGTACCCTGAGTACGGGTGACGAGGGTCTTTCCAACATTCTTGTTGTTAAAGATTGATGGAGCCTTGATGTCATACCAGTCCTTCTTTGCAAAAGGATCAGCTCTGTACTCAAAACACAAACACAAATGAATTAACACACAATGAAACCAAGACCCAAAATCGAAAACCCAAAAATGTGAGAGCTTACGCTTTCTTCTTTCCTCCCTTCTTTCCCTTGGAGATTCTCTTGTTCTTTCTGTTTTCAAACACAGATAAAAGAGTTAGATTATCAGAAAAACCTATCTCAGATTATTAAAGCAGAATAGTAGAGTGAGATTATATAGTGAGAGTAATACCCGACGGCCATGGTTGGAAAGGCGAGAGAGGAGCCGCAGAGAACTGAGAATGAGAGATACTGAGAGGCAGAGACGGCTTAGGTTACACTCTCTCCTGGCGATGGTCTCAAAAACCCTAAACTCTTATTTATCTAGTGGAGGAGGGCTCGCCTGAGTGGGCTGGGCTTAGGGTTTTGACCACATGATTACACAGAAAACAGGCCCAAGACTAGTACGACTTATGTGAGTGTGATAATTTGGGCCGGGTAGAAAGCCTATAATTTATTTATAGTACTTGGGCGTTACTTACACAGTTTTGATTTGGTGGTTAATAAATTTCGTGATTAGTCGTGGTTAATTACCGTTAGATAGAGGATAATAAATTGTCTTTCAACTATTTTTAATCACCTACCGTTAGATGTAGATCACAACTGACCACATAATTTATTGACCACCAGATCATGACTCATTACTTGCATATATATGAAAATGATAACAAATGAGGAAGATAAAAAGCTACGGTCGCGTTTTACAAAATAGTTTTTCATTCTTCAAATATAAAAACAGAGTAAAAACTCATTTGGTAGACTGTTTTGAAAAAATGAATTCTGAAAACAGAAAACGTTGAAAACAGAAAATACACTACGTGTTGGAAAATGACGGAATGACGTTTTCACTGTTTTCTGAAAACATATTTCGTAAAAAATTTAGAAAAATATGGAATAATTTTTTATTGGATTTACACACTTAATTTAGTCATTTGAGATATGAGATTTAACATATTTTAATTGATTATTTTGTAGATTTTATACATGTACCAGGCGCGTTTTACTATTTTTGTTCATAGAAAGCACTTTCTTATTATAACCTACCAGACACGTTTTTGTATCTTCAAAATGTAGAATTTGATTTCTCATTTTTGTTTTACAAAACTGTTTTCGAAACACGATTTAGTAAAACGATACCAGATATAGCCTTAACTCTCTTCAAAGATGATTTTATTTTTATTTTTATGGAAGTAAAGATTTAATGGAAAAGAGTCGTACTTAGAGAGTCGTAGGTTCAATAATATGACTTTGTGAGTACTTTCTATTTATCAAAATATAAATCGACATGTTTAGATGGTTGAAATGAATCACATAGTTAATGCATGACTTTGTCATACCAATTTTAATTGCAATACTTAGTTTTTTTTAATGCAAACGAGAACCATTTTATCACTGGAGTAATAGACAAAGTATACAATGACCATCCTCAACGGGCAACGACAATAGTGATCACTGCTTGAGCTAGCCTAAACTACATTCATACTACTATCTTCGACACTATTTAACACTTGTAATAAAGATAAATTACGGGCAAAGTCATATGAGCCACTAATAATCTCGATGAGACAACGCAGAAGACACATGACCCTCTTCTGCAAAATAACAATAAATCTACCCGGGTCCTAAGTTGCGATTTGCTAAAAATGTAAACCACAACCACATTACTTATTCGGTGCACCTACATGTCGGTGCACCACATTTTCGGTGTAGAGCGATACTATTTTGGTATTTAACCATATTCAGTCATTTTGAAAAAATAAATTTTTTAATTTTACATAATTAATGTCTAAAAATATCAATGGTTGAATTATTACATAATCACTAACTTAATCGTGGTGAAAATAGAGAAGTGAGTAGAACGTATTTATTTTATAAACCATAGAACCTTGAAGAAACAAAGTGACCAGAGGGTTTAATAGTTCTGATATATATATATATATACATACATATATAAATACAGATCTTATCAAGTGCGAAGTTTCGCACTGAAACTTCAGTGTGAAGTTTCATTTTATGCAAAATCGACAAAACAATTCAAAAATTGAAATCACTCATCCTTTAGATACCCATGCAAGGATCTTGCTTGCAAAGTTTCAGTTCAATCGGAGATGTTTCGACCATTTGATCACCACATCAAATTTTGAGCTAAATCAGACAATTTGTGTGCATTGTTAAACAATGCGACGATTAAATAGTCAAAACGGGAGATGTGATGATCCAGACTTGTTACTACAAACCCTGTAAACAAAACAACAACAAACCGAGAGATCGATGAGAGATTGAGAAAGCTGCAAATTCAGAGAGAAATCGAGAGAGGTCGAGAGAGAACAAACTGTGACATACGTGATTAGATGAGATACAGTTAGTAGCAGCAAGGGTCGAGTGAGGTGGAAATCGCTGCGAGAGCAAGAGATGCAAGAGTTGAGTTGAGAGAGATTGAAAGAGAGTGTTCATATACTTGGGTGAGGTAGCTAAAGCGTGATCACAAGAGAGATAACTATTAGGTATTTAGATTTGCCTGATTTCCACATGCTTCGCAGTTTGCACGCTTGGAACACTGTTTCGCTTAGGAACAGTTTCTCCTCTTTGAAACAGTGTTTTTGTACAATGGAAGAGGTTTGTTATATAGTAAACTGTGATAGTAATAAGAGGACGTTTTTTTTATTGCAACGTATTTGTTGCTCAAATGCAAATGTCCTCTAATGTGATTTATGTAGTAGTTAGAGAACAACAACTAGCTCTCAGTGGGCAATTTTAGGTTTAGTGTTTTGAGGCAATTGGTTTACACTTCAACCAAGTTAGACTTTGATTTTTTTTTGTGACAGCAGTATTTTTCTGTCGAGAAAGATACAACATTGACGACCACAAAGAACGATGTGAGATTATTCGTCGCTAAACTTTTAGTCTTGGCGATGACTTCAAATTTTTTCGTCGCATAATAACAGATGTGGCGATAGCTTGGAATTTTTCGTCGCTAAACTTTTACTCTTGGCAACAACATGGCACGTCGAGAGATTTCTATCGTTATTTTTTGTTTCACAGTTGATTTATCGTCGCAAGAATTAGACCAATTGTGATGACAAATCTATTCCGTGCCAATTGGTAATTTTTTTTTGTAGTGGATCTTCAAGTTATACGAGGAAGCTTCTAGACAATCCATCAACTATAATAAAAGCATTGCCTGCTTCAGCTAGAATTTGGTGATAGGGAGTTAGGAAGATTTAGCAAGAAATTTGAGATTGGAACTGGTCCTATTCCATGAGAAGTATATGGGATTGTCTACGCATTTTAGGAGTAGTAAGAAGACCAAGTTTGCCTATATCTAGAATAGGGTTCGAGATAGGCTGGCCATATGGAAATGATCATTACTTAGTGCGACGGGTCGTGAAATATTGATAAAGGTAGTAGCACAATCTCTTCCTAATTATATTATGAATTGTTATCTACTGCCCAAAACTTTCTACGATGAACCGCAACAGATGTGTGCAGAATTTTCTAGGGTGATTTTACAAAAAAACATTGGTGCACGTGCGAAAATATCCAAACTCCATTGCTAGTCAGATCTATCTGGCCAGATACTTTCAATCTTATTCATTTTGAGACGCAACAACGAGTGACGCTCTTTCCTACACATGGCCTAGTCTTTTAGAACCTAGGTCGGTGTTAGATGGTGAAGCTCATTGATAGGTAGGTGATGATTCTTTTATTGCAATTTAGAAAGACAACTGGTTATCCCGCCTTGATAATTTAAACCAGAAATACCGTTGAGGTACCCAACTACTATCTGCTATGTTTCCCATTGTACTTAAACTGATCATACATGGGATGCACCTGTTTTGGAACGATACCTATCTACACAGAATGAGGATCACGACTATTTTCCTCAGCCTACGGATTGGGAAAGATCTGGTTTGGCATCACACTTCTTAAATTTAACAGTGCATATATATAACTGCTACAGATTTCATTGTTCTACCTACCCAGCATGACCTATACATATAGTTGTTTCCAAGTTTTGGAAACCGCTCTGGCTACAACAAGTCGCACCGACGGTGAAGATATGTCCTTGGAAGGCGTGCCATGGCTATCTGCCACTATGCACAAGACTGCGCACTAGAATGGTTGATGTACCACCTAAATGTATCCTATGTGGTGTTGCACCTGAAACTAAACAACTCTTGTTTCATGAATATCGCTGCACTTCAAGACTGGTTTGGTATGTCACCACATGTCTAGGGAACATGAAAACAACTTTTGTGATAAGTTCCAAGTATGTCCTACTGGCCTTACCATAGATCATTTTGGTCGGTTAGTTTCTCTTATCTGGAAAGCAAGGAATGGTAAGCATTGAAATCGAGTTGAATTTATAGGGGACATAGTTCAGATTCAAGCACTGACTTGGCACAAACATTATGTATATGTGAACCTGAATCCGCATAAACCTGCACGTCAAAAGCAACATTGGCACCACCACCATAAGAGAAATAGTGTGTGTATGGAGAATGCCTTTGACAAACATTAGCAAAGGGAGTAGTTAGATTTATAGTCCGCGATTTGTATGAGATTTTTGTGCTGGGATTTGCTAAACGATTGAAGGGATGCTATTCTCCTTTATCTGTATAGATTACGGCCACTTTTGAAGCCTTCTAATTGAGTCTAGAGTATGACTTTGACCTTGTTCGATACAACGCAGATTCTCTTATAATAGTTAAGTTGATGTAGGATTTGGACATTGTATCCCCTGAGTTCAGGGGCTCACGCAAAGATATGGTGGATTTTTCAAACAATCCCATAACTCCAACTTTGGCCACCTAGAACGGGAAACCAATAGTGTAGCTCATATTCTAGCTTAATGGGCCTTGTTTAATGCCATAATCCCATAGTTTTTCACACGGTGCCTTCCTTCCGTAAGAGGGCGACAGAGACTGAGTGTACTTATTCCCTGATTAACACTACCAGAAAAATAGCAATCCACACAGAATTTAAGCCTACAATTTTTTTGAAATTCACATATATCTGTAACAAAAAGTAATAAATACGGATATCTGTACTATATAAGTGGTATTCGGATCCACATTAAAATATACTAATAATGTACTAACGAATATCTGTTGTACTTGACATAGTAACAAATTTTTGTGCTCACAATATATTTAATATTCACAAATTTCTGTGTGAAAAAGTTACTGCTTACTGTTATCAGTGAGGATTGTCTTAGCTAGTAACACATGTTCGTGTCAAATGTTTACACGATAATGTGTGAAACATAAGTCAATTTAATGCTCAGTAAGTGATTATCGAGGTTTCATTGTGACAAAAATTTGAGAAAATTTCACAAGTATTCCACACAGATATCTGTGTGAATTAGATCTTAAAAGTTAAACCAGAACATAATGACATATATCTGTGTCATTTGAGAAGATCCCATGGATGTTTGTGTGAAATGTCGGCACTGAAATCTGTGTGGATTATTATTGGAACGAACATTTGTTAGAGCAAGTGGCAATTTGGGATATCGAGGTAAAGTTAAGACGGATATCTGTGATATATGGTTTGAAAAACATAAACAAGTGCAAATGTTTCAAATTTTCTGAAAGATTCTTAAATTAAACACTATCTTCTCATCTGCTCTTGGAGCTCGACCCAAAGTTCATAACTCTCTTTGTATGAGGAGCTTGGATTCATTCAAGTCTCTCTCCAAATCGGTCAGAACCTCAGGAGAGCTTCTCCTATGCTTCGCGACCACTGGTGTTGGCCTCCATGAGAAGCTTCGTGAACCTCAAGCTCACCATAGGTTCTGATTCTTCGAATTTTGTTTGTTTTTCAATTGATTCTAGTTGTGATTTTGAGTTTTTGAGACAATTTGTTACTTTTGTGTTTTTCGTTTGCAGAAAAATTAATTAAAGAGCAAGTTTTTGTGAAATCTCTCTCTCTCTCTCTCTCTCTCTCTCTCTCTCTCTCTCTCTCTCTCTCTGAGCCTTGCAATGTGAGCTCGTTAGTGTCATAAGCTAAAATGTCAATTATTTTGGATTTGTAGTTGTAAGCTCATCGTAATGGCACTAAGGCTTCAAGGGAAGCTGGGATTGAAGAAGAAAAATAAGCTCTTCAACTTCAAGGAAAGTGAAGTTGGAGTCACGAGATTCAAGAGAGGCAATACTTGGAGTTTGTATCATTAAGGTGGAGCTGTGTACTAACCAGCCTTATAAAAATAGTTAAGTGAAAGACGAATATGAGTACTATGTAACTCTATTGTGATTCAATGAATGGTATACATACAATACGTATTGATTTTGCAGTGAAGATAATTGAGTTGCACACGAACTCAGATCCAAATTACACCAACAAAAGAAATAATATTTATATTCAATAAAAATATATAACTCAATAATATCTATGAAATACGTAAATAAAATTTAAAAACTTAAGGATAGAAATATGTATTCAAAGTTGAGAGAAATATGTAAACTTAAGAACAGAAATATGTACTCAAAGTTGAGAGAAATCTATGAATATTGTGAGGAATAGTTGAAACATATATATGTGGCCGGACACAGAAATTTGTGTCTATTGTAGAGCAATCCACACTGATGATATCATCAATATTTTCACACATATGTGGGGTACAAGTGGTGGAGTCCACACATATTATGGCACATATTCAAGTTTTCGTGTCATATAAGCTGTGTTCTTGGGTGCAAAGTACAAGGAAAACTAATCCGTCTTTGTGAGTTTAAAATACGTGAGAAATGATTTTTTTACACAGAATTCCGTGTCTTAAAGTATTATAATACAATTTATTGACTTACCAAAAAAGAATAAGGGAATGACGTAAATTAAGTTGTGTAAATGGCCATTCCATGTAACAAATATTGCCAACTTTAGGTCTGGCCTTAACAGTTTTATTGTTGGACCCTCCCAAAAACACACGTACATTTCATTGTGAAAATGTGGGCATGGCCGGCATGCACATGGAAGCATGTCGCCTTCCATCTACTTAACGATGTGTAATTGTGATACTCATGTAGGATAATTGTAAGTAGTACGTAATCCGAACTTCGATTTTGTCTCGATCATGGTGGTGGTAAAGCTCCACAGTATGCCAAATTATGGCCACAATCTTGTAATGATCTTTGGAACGGCCTATACGGAATGCAATTCATCCTATCATCCGTTTCTTTCAGCCTTACACACATGTCCGGTTCACCACAAAAATAGTTATTCTTATAGTTGAAGCTCTCCAAATTACGCAATGAGCAAACCCTTGCCGGAATCAGCCCGGAAAATCTGTTATTCGCCACATTTAGGTGCTCCAAGCTCTTCATCTCTCCCATAGACTCAGGCAATGACCCTTCCAACTTATTGTTGCTCACATCGAACACTGTCAGTTTGTCCAAAAACCCTATATCTTGTGGCAGCCACCCTTCAAGTCCACTATTCGTGAGAATAACTTCGTTTAATGTGTCCTTCATCTTAGCCAAACTCAAAGGAATACGACCTTTGAGGTTGTTGTTTGCTAACACGATCACGGAGAGTGAGGAGTTGCCAATGTTTGGAGGCAAAAAACTCTCGAACTTGTTGTCGTTGAGGAACAAGCCGTCGAGTTTTAGATTGAAAAGGGCAGGTGGAATTCGACCGTTGAAATTGTTGAATCTAATGTCTAGGTATTTGAGTGAAGGAAGGTGAAGAACAGAGGATGGAAATGGACCTGAGAACTGGTTGTTACTAACATCGAGCTCGTAAAGAAGGTAAAGCTGACTAAAGCTAGAAGGAATGGTGCCACAGAATCTGTTTGAGTTTAGATGCAAGAGAGCTATGTCGACTAAGTAGCCGACTTCTTGAGGCAACGATCCGGCTATGTCGGCGTGGTTTAGGTCTACTCCGGCCACGGTTGTGACTTGAGAGTCATCGAGGGCCTGTGCACAGTAGACTCCGCTGTAGCTGCAAACATTGGGGCCGGACCAGTTGGCGGTGAAGTTGTTCGGGTCGGAGGTCATGACACGTTTCCATGCTTGTAGAGCTTCGTAAGCCTTTTGAAGCCTAGCATTATTAGTCGGACTGGTTTGGTGGGATGGTTTGGAAGAGATGAGGATGATTGTGAGGATGATGATAAGGGTTTGAGTGAGAGTTGGGGAACTCATTTTTGAAAGAAAATTACGTGCTAATCTATATGTTTTGTGGTGCTAATTATGGATTAAGGAGCAGTAGATGTATATATATATAGTTCATAATGAATAACTAAAACTCTTAATTTACTTCATTTGAAAATAATATATATATATTGACTTTGGGATAGATTAATTAGTTGCAGTAGGTAATTAACAAGAATGTTCTTCATGCAAGATGCACTGGCATGCATAAGAATTGCATGGATAGGGTCGAAATTGCAGTGTGTTTCTTGTAGACATATAAAGAGGGTTGGAAGGAAATTTAGGAGCTGATTATGTACATTCCTACCAAACACACGGTTTTACCAGCTTTAATTTGATCGTCTTAGTTTGGATTACTATATATTATATATGCATGTGTTCGTCTCACGGATATGCATACATGCATATATAACTTAATTTTTGTCGAATTTCAAGTTATTTTATTGTTTATACAGATATATAAAAGGTAGGCGAGAAAATAATGTATTGCTGGCTACTTGTGTGCGTGTGTACGTATAGAGAGTGTGACCACTGTATACCTTTAAAATTTGTTATTCCATCGTTGGGGAACTATATCTTGAGGGCTCGAGTCAGAACTCAGATGTCATACACACTCACACCGCAGAGCTGAGCGTTTACTAACATATAACAATATTTATGTCTTTATTTTGATACATAAAAACTATATAAAAGAATCGAAATACGTGTAGGTCACACTTTATTTTCCAAAAACATGAGGCAGGGTTGCCGACTTGTTGTCTACCCACTCCAAATTCAACTTGAGTGATCAGCAAAAAATTTCGACACGCACGATTTGTCTCAGACTTCTTACTCGGCAGTCGGGATAGGGAGAGCCGGAGAGGGAGAGAGTGGGAAAGAGCGGTGCGCACGAGGGTGAGAGAGTGAAAGACTGATGCGGGCGCCACCGGGAGCGTAATCTGGGTTAAGATGACTCTGCCTATGGGTTGGGTGTCAGAAAAGAGACGGCTGGAAAACCCATTTTGGGTTGTGAAGGAAGGATCGAGGGTAAACTTCGAAAGCTCTAATTTTTATTTTCTCATTCATCAACTCTTAAAATGCCGATCAATGAATGAGTGACACATATAACAATGTACTTGGACTGCCGTGTGTGGAATACTTTTTCAAAATAATGTGTGTTGTGTATAGTGGTGTGGGGAGCTCGACCAAGAGAGGATAAGTATGAGAAAATGCGGTGTTTTGTGAGCCCTTACATGTGCTAGAGTAGCCCATAAAGATTGGAAGTAACAATCTGTGAGGGTATAAACCACAGTACTTATAGAAAAGTTGTCATTTAAGGGAATAACATTGGTAATACCACACATTCTTATATGCATGCATCAGCTTTAATGAGCTCTTTATTATCGAATATTTGTGTCACACTTTAGGGCAATCATCTCTATAGAGGAATTAATTTCAGAATGTGGATCGTTTACTCAACATCTACTTTAGACGTGGTAAGGCATATACAATCTCTACTTTGACAGTATGGAGTTTGGACCATGTGAAAGCATTTCACAACTTCACGCCGTTACATTAGTCTATTCTCTCTCCTTAATGGTGGGAATACTATCATATTGACCATTCGCAAAATATGTGTGTAAGGATATGATGTTCTTTATAATTGTTGGTAGATGACAAGTCCAAACAAAATACTTGGTCAAAGTAATTGTCACTTATAACTTGTGCATAGTTGATTGAGACTTTTCTCTAAATCAAATAAGAATGGTGGATAATATCACTCACCAATTTAAAGTGACAAGTTGCAAAATATATGCGTGAATAATAGTCCGGTATACAAGCCAAATCGCTTGTTAGTGAGCATTATAATTTATACTCAAACAATGATATCATTGAAGATTTTCATGATCTTATACATTATAATAGATCCAGTGAACTAGTTCATGTATACATTGGATGTAGAGAAATTAACACTTAATTTTTCCATACATATGTTACATAGGTAACATAATACAAGCTCTTCTGAAGCTATTGATAATGATCTACACCTCTTGTGATAAAACTTACATTAACTTTTATAAACATCATAGTATAATTTCACGTGAAAAATGATGAATGATTATTTTAAGTCATGAATATTAAAGCCTTATTTTTTTTATAGCTATGTGCCCAAAATTTCAGATTTGGTACATAATAGGCTTGGGAAATGGAAAGAATCTATGTATGAACTCCACGTCCATGTACGCATTTGGAACTTCAGACTAAAATGCACTTGAGTTTTAATCTTTAAGATTTAGGACTGCTAGTCCATATGAACATAATAAAATTAATTGTAATGAAAATAATTAAATAAATTTAACACAAATAAGAGAGACTAAATAATATAAAGTGGTAGAAATACACTTAAAAGCTTTTGGTTTTGTTAATGAATAAAATAGACAGAACTTCAGGTCTGTTCATATACTTATAATTTTCTTCAATACATAGTCTAAAATCTCATAGTTCCGATTAATCAACATTGAACTTCCAGTTCAAAAGGTCAATAAAGTACATACTAATATGAAGGAATTCCCATTATCAAATAAAATCGAGGAATTTCAAGAATGAGATTAATAAAAAAAAGTTTCAGATCATAATTTGGATCCGAGGATGTTCTGGTCCTAATAATCGAATTAATTGTGAGAACTTCAAGTGTCAATATTTGGTTATTGTATAACTATTCACTGGAATCTTCAATTTGGATTGCATGCCACTATCAGAATTTTCTATTCTAAAATTTGGTATTTGAAACTTCGGGTTTCCAATTTTTTTACACTGAAAACTTCAAGTTTGAGTAACCAAATGAATTTTAAAGAACTTCAGGCTCTCATATATAATCAAGATTTTCATATCTAAATTTTATCAACGATTAGGATCTTCAGGCCATAATCTATCACTTGAGAATTTTCTTTAACCTTAAATGATTTCATCGATCAATAAATATTAGATTTGATGGCAATTGATTGAAAATAAATTACAGTTAATATATATTAATATAAAAAATAAATGATGAGCTCGAGGGTTACAAAAACTTGTTACCTGGTTCACCATGTGGATCAGAATACAATATGTCTTTTATATATTATGGTTTTATAGAGGCATATGGAATAACATATAGATATGTTTAAATATAAAAAAAAAAAATTACCATGGTGGATAGAGACCCTTATGATATCAATTCGTGCTCTAGAGCAAGCAATCAGTCTAACCAATAACAATATACAAGGGTCATCAATCCATATATATAATCATAAGGCCTCAATTTCTTCGATAAAATTTGTAACTCTAGCAATAGGTTGACTTCTTCCATTTTACTGAGGAAAAAAAAGCAACAATAGGGTCTTATGATATAGATGGATTATTACAGTTGATAACTCACATGTCCCATCAAAAATTTGGTCAACAATCCATCATATGCTCCCCTCGAGAAGGTCTCAAAATTAAAACTTCAGGTTTTAACATTGTTGGTAATCTGAACTTCTGGTTCAAATACCTATTATAGTTAATCTCATATTTGAGATTCAAGTAAAACTTCAGGCTCACTTTAGATCTAATAGATCATGAACAGTAGCAAAATAATGTCTTCTCATTACATAAAACAAACGAACTCGTAGATCAATAGTTTGGTCAAAGCAATAAAATTGCACCACAAACCTTATCGATCATCATTTAGTTAAATAATTTAGAGCGAAAATGCTGATAACGTGTTATAAACTGGGAGAAGAGAGATAGAAAGAAAATAGAGAACGTAGAGAGATGGGCGAAAGTGTAGTCATATCTCATTCATCACAATAGATCTCTATATATAGAGATAGAGTTTACATAGTAAGTAAATAACTATTGAATATTAACAAAGACATCCATATATATTATTTACAACATTGAAGCTTTTAATTGATTCTCAAAGTTGTAAGATCAGTTTTTATTTTTATTTTTTATAATTGTAATGTATTAGTATTAACTAGTTGATCAAGAATAATCTTATAACTTACATTAAAACACTAATTAATCTATATCTTTGAGAACTGATTTATAAGATACAATGTTATATGTTAATAGTAGAAATTATTTGTACTTGCAAAAGATATGACCCTCACTAAGACTCTAAGAGATTCGATCGAGTGAAACTTATCAACTCCTTTCAATTAGTTCTTTTACATGTGTTTCTACCGGATTACGCGGGACGTAATCAAGCAGAAGCAAGTACGAGTAATCTCTCTTCTTGTCCGAACGTTCGGGCTGTTCGGATAATCGGGTACTTCCTCTCTCTTTGAGTGTTCGGATATGCGAATTCAGATGTTCGGCTCATACTGTTAGAAGAATACAACAACAAACAGGCGGTCAGATGGTCAAGACAGGGCTGACCTGCCTTCAACACTCCGATGCCTAAGTTAGAAGATGTACTGGATATAACAGTCAAGCGAAAGTGTAAGAAAGTAGGTTGGAGTATTTAAGACTAGAATTCAATGCCCTCTTACCTGTAGTAAATGCCTTACCTATATGGGTGGGTGAGATTGTTGGTTGCTTGTGCTCTTCGATGTGGGATAGGGCTGCACTTGCTGTCATGTAGGCCGAGTATTCGGATGTGCGCTTTTCGGGCGCGTGCCCGATCGGATGGGCTCAGTCTTACGAGTGAAGTTGTAGTCTGCTTGGTGGTCGGGTAGGTGTTGATTACCTGCTTAAGTTGGTAAGTATGTTTAATCCATGAACTAATGGTGCTATACTAACAAGTCCCCCAAGTCCCCAAGTCAAAGAGACATTTCTTGATTGGGGAGTTGAAAAAGGGTTCGTGCGATTAAACAAATACTTATCCGATTGAGCAGTGATGCGTGGTCCTGTAACCCCCAAGTCCCCCAACTCTCCGGTCAAGAAAGAGCTCGCCTGACTGAGTGGGTACCTGTGCGGCCGATTGTGTACCTGTTCGGGTGGTCCTGTATCTAGGTGCCCGACGTACTCCTAAACGAATGTTGTTGTTTGGAGCCGTGTGCCTGGGCGTGTGCCTGTTGGAGCTATGTGGATGGATGTGTATGTTTGTGTATGTGGATGTGTGTCGATATGTAGGAGTGAATGTGTGTATGCGGTATAGATATACAAGTGAGGATGAGTGAGTATGTGAATGTATGCAGATGTATGTATGATCGTATGATGCGATTGAGTGATGATTGGGTGAATGTGTTTAATGTATGCGTGTATGTGGATGCATGGATGGTTCCGAGCCACTTACCCGGCCCCGTGACGAATGTTGTTGTCCGGAGTTCGCCAAGGATATGCCTATGGAACGGCCTTTCTTGAAATGCATGGATGGTTCCGAGCCGCTGACCCCGACTCCCAAACGAATCTTGCTGTTTGGAGTCGTTAAGCCTTGGAACAGACTTGCGAATGATGCATGAATGGTTCCGAAGTGACCCCGACTTCCCAACGAATCTTTCTGTTTGGAGTCGTTAAGCCTCGGAACGGTCTTGCTTCGGTGCCCGAGAGGAGATCCTCACTCTCGGCGCCGACCTATTATAGCGTCAACGGTGGGGCCCCGACCGCTACGTACATGTGTTGCAGTGCGCACGGAGGGACGAACAGCATGCCTGTGCCGCTATTCGGTTTAGCGCGCGCATGAAAGAAACTTGCCGCTATCGTGCCGCCTAATTTGGCGAATGGTAGCGTTACGCCCTCGGAAGAGATGGGGCCACTCCCGAGTCGCCCATCATTTGGTGCGCGCTCCGAAAGGTGCGTGCCGCTTTCGAGCCGCCCGAATGGTCTTGCTGTTTGCGCGCCCCGGAAGGTAACGAGTGACGTTAGCCGCTTCCATGCCGCGTAGCCGGAACGGTGGGTCACCTCTTACTGGGTGTCTAGGCACGGACTCACAAGTGGCCGCTTGTGCTCCGGCTTCGCCAACAAAGCTCGGGAGACGATACCATGCGCCGCCTACGGTACATTTAGTGCGCGCACGCCGAAGAGGGGACGAGGACCGTCAGCCTCCTTCAGGACACCTAAATGGTCTTGTTTTGAGCGCGTGCACGCCGAAAGGAAACACGTGGCGTTGACCTCTTTCGGGATGCCTCAATGGTCTTGCACTAACCTGGTGGGGTGGCGTTTTACTTGCCCGTGAGATTGTGTGGCGTTTGATCGTGGTGGTGGTGCGGGCGATAGTCCGGATGGCGGGAGTCGTGACGTGTGTTTGCATGCCTTTGGTGGGGTGATCTATCTGACGAGACGCTTGAGGTGACATTCTTTCGACTTCTTCTTGGGAACCGGTGATGTAATAAATGCTAGCCGGCGCAATAAATGCTGGCGTGCCCTGTGTAATTAATGCTGGTGACGTAGTAACTACTTGAAGGTCAGGTGTCACGCGCGTGGGAGAGTGGGATGCTGCATGGATGACACGTGGCGAGTCGTGGGAGATCGTGCTAGGGTTTGAAACCGAGGCGGGAAGCCGAAGGGTGAGCGCGGTTACTTAGGCGGGTAAGTAAACCGCTTCGTGGACACGTGTCATCATCTGACGGTGGATACGCGAAAAATAAACGGCTGGCATTCGTTCGCTTATCCCGTGCGATCAGTATAAATATGGCTCTGTGGTGTCGTCTTCTTCCATCGTTTTCACATTTACGGAAGCTCTGTCAAAAATTACCTTGCTCCCTGTTCATCGTCTTTTGGTTTTTGTGTGTTGCTTTGTTGCCGGAGTTCTCGTCGACGTTCACCTTCGATCTTCAATCTCAGTCTCAATTCCAATTTCTGGTGAGGTTTTAACCTATTTTTGTTGCTTTCCGTTCTGTTTTTTGTTTTTCCGGTGTCCTGCAGTTGCCGTTCTTCATGTTTCTGGGTTTTTTCTGGGTTTTTTTCTCAAGAACAAGGCGTGTTCTTGAGACGAGCCTGTTTTGATCTGTTTTGGGGTGAATTTTTGGGTTTTTTTCTTGTTTTTGGTAGGATTTTCTCTAAGTGTTTGGGTTTTGCGTGCGTGCGTCTAGGAGATGGAACCAATAGAAGTTTCGAGCGATATGTCGCGTGAATGGGTGTACGTTCTGGGGGCGGGGTGGTTTAGCTGTAGTCCGTGCGCGAGCGGATCAGACTCGTCCGACTCCGTGATGAGTATGATGCCCTTGCGTTATCTTCCTAACGATTCTCCTGTCGTGCAGCCGATGGAGGAAGGACGAGTGCAAACTGCTGCCGAGGTTGTCGGGTTGGGAGATTCGTCCGAATCATCGGGCTTGTCGGGTGGGTCTTCATCATCGGGGCCGCGGGGTGAGGGGCGTGCGCAAGGGAGGGGTCCCGTGCCTCAGTTTGCGGAGGGCGGGCGCGTGCACTGGGGGCTACCTGATGGAGTGCCGGTGCAGGAGCCCAAGCGTGCACCGTCGGTGAAGAAGATGGCGCGATGGGCGCGCGACTACCACGTCCCTTCATTTGTGAAGCTAAGGATCCCGGGCAAGGCCAAGACGTTCACGCGGCCCCCTCCCGGCTATGTCTGCGTGAGTGAATTCCACATGAAGGCGGGTATCAAGCTTCCTCTGCACCCGTTCTTCCAATATATGTTGGCGCTATTGCGGATCTCACTCAGTCAGTGCGGGCCCACGCTGACCCGCACGTTGGTGGCCTTTTTCAATATCTTTTGCCTGAGCGGCCTCGACCATCCGACGCGGGCGAAGTTCCTGCATTTCTTCCTTCTCAAACACTCCTCCCGCCGAAGAGACTCGGGTACCTTCACCGTGGAGCCGCGGGTGAAATGGTGGTTGGTCGATCCGCCAAGCTCGTCGACCTCATGGCGCACGACCAGCTGTCTGGTCGGAGGCGACTGGGAGTTCGGGTCCTTCTCTCTCGAGTATGCGGCCAACGCCCATCGCATCGATCAAGTCCCCCAGCGCTTCCATCCGCTCAACACCAATGAGTACCCGATGACGCCTGTGGAGGAGGCCCGGGTGGCTCGCCTGAAGTATGTCTTCGACCCGGCGCCCGAGGCGAGACATTTCTGGGTGGCGTGCCACTGGGACCTGATCGAGCGCACGCGTCTCACCCGAGCACCCCGTCTGTTCGGGCATTTGATACCTGTTTTACTTTTGCATGCATACGTTTGTATATTTGATAACTTGATTACTAACCTTTCATTTGTTTGTCTTGCAGCCAAAATGACCAAGTCTAAGGCCACTGAAAAGGATGAGGCCCTCCAGCGCCGCATGGAGTTTCTGCTTTCGAGCGCTGAGACCGTGCGCCGGGTCGTCGATGAAGGGCAGAGTCGATTGGTGGTTGGGGATACTGTTCAGGCGAGGATCCCTGCGCCGAACGTCTCTGATCACGCCCCTGCTGTGCGGGCGCCCGTCGTCATAGTCCCCCGGGTAACTGGTGCTGCTCCTGAAAGGGTTGTTCGTCCGCCCCCTTCGTCGTCTGCTGCTCGGAGTCAAGACCAGGCTGAATGGGATCGCCTCTCTCGTGAGAAAGAGCAGAGACAGGCAGATCGCGACCAGAGGCGCGTAGAGCAGAGGGACAGACGGGAGGCCTCCCTGAACTCGCTCTCGAGGAACCGAGCCTCTCAGTCTAGTGGTGCAGATCTCTCTGCTGGGTCGCCCGTTCCCGTGGGTAAGTCCTCCCGTCCCCTGAAGCGTGCTCGAGCGGACGCTGCTGGTATCGTGGCGGAGGGTGATACTGTGGCAAGTGCTGTCCAGGGTATCTGTCAGGCTCTTGGTGAAGGCGTGTCTTCGTTCCAGGTGCTGCTCCAGTCGAGTTCTGGTTCTGCTCCTGACAATCTGGATTGGGTCTTCAACGCGTGCACCAAGCTGCAGCATCAAATCTTCTGTCTGCGCCCGCGGGAGAACTCGGGGGAGCTGAGGCTCGCGAGACTGCTGTGGCTCATGAGAAGCTGCATGCCGGGCTCTCTAAGGCGAACGAGCTGGCCGAGCGGAAGGCCACCCGGGTGAACGAGCTGGCCGAGCGGAAGGCCACCCGGGTGAACGAGCTGACCTGGGAGCTCCAGGAGGTTACTGAGTGGGAGGCCGTGCTCAAGGCCGAACGTGACAGTGCTCTCGCCGAGGTAGAGCGCGTGCGCGTGGAGGCTGCCAACCGCGTTGCTGAGATGGAGTCTCTGTTGATGGAGGTCGAGCGTTGCGCCTGGACTATGGATCAGGTCAAGTTAACCCAGGCTGAGGCCATTGCTGGTTTCAAGGAGTCTGATGATTTCTTGGAGTTGGTGACGGCTGAGGCGGAAGAGCAGGTGACTGCCTCTTGGGTGGCTGTGGCCCCGTTCATAGATCTGGTGCGCTACCGGGCCCACCTGAGCGAGCGGGCGGCAAGAGCAGCTGGTCCTTCCACCGGGGGCGTGGAGCAGCAACCCGAGCAGCTGGAGCAGCCCGAGGAGCCGGTCGAGCGGGCGGACTAGGCCGAGCGGCCAGAGCAAGCGGATGAGCCCCAGCAGGCAGAGCGGGTGGTGGAGGAGGCGGAAGTAGAATAGTTGTTTTTTTTTTTTGTAATCTTGTAGGATTTTGTAATTGGCTTCGTGTCCTTTTTGATTAATGAATTTTTCTTTTTCCTTCCGTATGCGTGTGCTTGCTCTTTGTACATATTTTTTTTTTGTATCAATGAAGTGTTACATCAGTGCGAATAGTCTATCCTCAGTCCCCGAGTGTGTGGGTGGGCGGATCAAGAGAATACAAAACGTAACAAAAGAACTTTAACGAAATAACTTAATGAAAGTACTTCCGCAAGTACTGGATGTTCCACGGGTGTCGTAGCCTTTGACCTTGCATATCCCTAAGGTAAAAAGTTTTGGGGCTGACCACTTCGTCCATGACATACCGGCCTTCCCACGATGGACGGAGTGCCTTGACTTTCTGTTGTATTGCCTTCATGACTCAATCCCCCTGTTGGATCGGTCGAGCCCGAATGCGCTGGTTGTATAATCGGGTGATTCTCTACTTGTTCCCAGCGTTGTGGAGATGTGCTGTGTCCCTCCTTTCCTCCAGTAGATCGTTGTTGAGGCGTATCCCCTCTTCGTTTGTGTTCGGATCTTACCCCTCGATCCGTGGGCTCTGGTGGGTGATTTCTAGAGGTAGGATGGCTTCGGTTCCGAACGTCAGGCTGAACGGTGTTTTGCCTGTGGCCGTGTTGGCGGTTGTTCGGATAGACCATAGGATCTCCGGGATGATCTCGGGCCAGCGACCGTATCCTGCTTCCCCGGGCTCGATGTCTTCGATTTTCTTCTTGATGCCTGCTTTGATGATTTTGTTTGCCGCCTCTACCTGCCCGTTTGTCTGAGGGTGCACGGGAGACGCGAATACGAGCTCCGTTCCTTGTTGTTTGCAGAAGGCCGTGAGTCGGGGGTTGTTGAATTGTGGCCCGTTGTCCGTGATGATGCTGATCGCCGTAGCGGCAGAAGAGGAAACGCCAAAGGAAGCGTTCGACCTTTTCTGTCGTGATCTTTATCATCGGCTGAGCCTCGATGAACTTGGTGTGGTAGTCGATGATGACGATCAGGTACATGTACTGCCCTTTGGACTTCGGGAGTTCACCGATTAAGTCCAGTCCCTACTGTGCGAACGATACAGGCGATAAGAGGATTGCGCGTGGTAGTGGTGCGCGTGCAGCTGGCACTGGTGGCACTTGCTCGTTAGTGTCGTGGCATCCGCGTGGATGGTGGGCCACCAGAATCCGCACCGGAGGGCCTTGGGTGCGATCGATCTTGCTCCCGCGTGGTGGCTGCACGTGCCTGAGTGTATTTCTTGTAGAATTGTGTTGCCCCGTGTCAGGGTGACGCACTTGAGGCTTGCCCAAGTCTTTCCTCGTTGATAAAGTATGCTATCCCGCATGCTGAAGTTTGCCGCCCGTGCAACGACGGTCCTGGCCTCTCGCTTGTCTTCTGGTAAATCCCCCCTAACTTTGTACGCGATAAGTACGTCCTTGTAGCTCCGTTCGTGCGGTTCGATCGCCAGGATCTGTTATGTTCACAAAATGCTTGGTCGTCGCAGTACCTCGACGATCCGCTGCCCTGGTCCCGAATGGACGGGGGTCGTGGCCAGTCGGGCCAGTCTGTCGGCCTTGGCGTTGAGTCCCCGGTGTATGTGGTTGATATTGACGTAGTTAAACTTGGCGATTAGTGCTTTCGCGTGCTTGAGGTAGGCGATCATGGACTCCCCTATTGCTTGGAACTCGCCCTCGATCTGGCTAACCACCAACTGTGAGTCGCTAAATATGTTTAGGTTGGGTGCCTCCGAGTTTTTGGCCAATTGTAGGCCTGCGATGAGCGTTTCGTACTCGGCTTCGTTGTTGGTTGTCCTGAATTCAATTTTGAGGGCGTACTCCGCGTTCACTCCTCCTGGTCCGGTTAGGATGATCCAGGCGCCGCTCATCTTCTTTGTACATGACCCGTCGGCGTAGAGGTTCCACTCCGATAGTGGTCCTGCCTTGATTTCTGGTTTGTCGGATTCTTCTACCGTCGGACCGCCAGGTGCGCCGATTGGTGTTGTTTCTGCTCTGTGTATTCGGCGATAAAGTCTGCCATTGCTTGCCCTTTTATTGTCGTTTGGGGTTTGTACTAGAGGTTGAATTCGCTGAGCTCGACCGCCCACTTTGCCAGGCGGCCACTGTGGTCGGGCGATTGTAAGATCTGGCGCAGGGATGCGTTCGTGAGGATGTGGATGCTGTGTGCTTGGAAGTATGGCCTCAGTCGTCGGGCAGCGGTGATGAGTGCGAGCGCCATCTTCTCGATCATGGGGTATCGGGTTTCAACGCCCGTCATGCCCTTTCCTGAAAAGAAAACGGGCAGTTCCACGCAGTCTTCCCTGCGGACGAGGGCTGAGCTAACGGCCATGAGGGAGGTGGCCAGGTAGATGTATAGTACCTCCCCTCGGACGGGCCTGGACAGGAGTGGGATCGAGGCTAAGTATTCCTTGATCTGGAGAAAAGATGCCTCGCATTCGGGCGTCCATACGACCTCTCGCTTGTTTGTCGTTTGGAGGGCTTTGAAGAACGGGGCACATTTGTCCGAGTAGCGAGATATGAACCTGTTTAGTGATGCGAGTTTGCTCGTGAGGCTCTGTAGGTCCACTTTTTTGACGGGTGGCTTCATGTCGATGATCGCCCTCACCTTGGCGGATGAAGCCTCGATTCCTCTCTGGCTCACGATGTACCCCAGGAATTTGCTATTCGTGACCCCGAATGTGCACTTGACCGGGTTCAGCCTCATGGCGTTCTTGATGAGGACGTCGAGCACAGTCTCCAGGTTTTGGATGTGATCAACCACCCGAACGCTCTTCACAAGTATGTCGTCCACGTAGACGTCCACGATGTTGCCTATCAAGCCGTGAAACATTGCGTTCATGAGCCTCTGGTACATGGAGCCCGCGTTTTTCAGTTCGAATGGCATAATGACGTAGCAATAGAGGCCATTGTCCGTGACAAAGCACGTCGCCTCCTGGTCTTCGGGGTCCATGAAGATCTGGTTGTACCCCGAGTATGCGTCCATCATTGATAGGAGCTCGTGCCCGGCTGTCGTGTCTACCAACTGGTCGATCCTTGGTAGAGGGAAGCTGTCCTTGGGGCATGCCTTATTGAGGTCGCAGTAGTCGATGCACACCCTCCATTTCTTGTTGTTCTTTTGCAACATCATGGCGTTGGAGATCCACTTCGGATAATCCACCTTTCGGATGAACCCAATGCCCAGCAGTCGGTCCACCTCCTCGTGCATCTCCGCGTAGTGCTCAGCTTTGTACGCCATTCACTTCTGTTTCACCGCCCTTGCGCTGGTGTTGACGCTCAGTTTATGGGATATGATGTTCGTGCTAATCCCGGGCATGTCCTTGTATGACCACGCGAACACTTCTTACTTCTCCTTTAGTAGTGCGATCAGTCTCTCGGCTATCGCGGGCCCCAGCTGTGCGCCGATTTGGATCGTTCTCTCCGGGTGGTTGGAGGATAACTGAATCGTCATTAGCTCTTCGCGTTCGGGGACGGGGGACACTGCCATCAGCCCGTCGCGCGGGTCATCCGGTGTCTCTGCTTCTGGCGCTAGTTCTTCCAAATCCAGGACCTCTTGCCTATTCCCGGGCTTTGCTGCCTCCTCGTAGTCGTAGCCCCGGATGTGCCCGACCCCGTGCTCCGTCGGGAACCGACCCAACAACACGTGCCCTGCGATGATCAGTTTTAACTGGCTGATCCTCGGACTTCGTTGTATGGGGAGGGCGTGCCCATGATGATGAAGTCCGTTCGGACTTCGTTGTGTGGGGAGTCGAGGGCACTGATCCCGACCCGAATGTTGTCGCTCCCGATTGAGTATGATGTTTCGCCAGTGAAGCTTGCGACGCACTTGTGGTCCTGTGTCATTTTGGGTGCGGGTCTGCCCAGCGTCGTGTACGCGTCCAGGTAAATCACGTTCACAGACGCCCCGTTGTCTATCAGCACTTTCTTCACGAGGAATCGATCTATGATCGTGTCGATCACAAACAGTAGGGTGCTATTTTTCGGGCTCCTTTCCTCGTCTTCCGCCGTGAAGCTGATGGTTGGCGGTTCTCTCCTTCCTGCCTTGTTCGTTCTTCCTGCTCTGATTGTCAGCACCTCCCTGCTCGGACGATCGAGCGACGAAGTCCCCTCCTTGCGCTTTCCTCCGGATATCGTGCTGATAGTTCCCCTGGTTTCGATGTTCACCTCCCGTGGGCGCTCCTCGGCTCTTGGAGGGCGATCCGTCCGTCTCCCTACATGTCCCTGAGTACTTTCTTCAGCATCACGCAGTCGTTGGTGTGGTGGGTGATGGTGTGGTGGTATTCGCACCATCTGTCCGGGGTCCGACCGATCAGGGCCCTTTCCTTCGAAACGTTGTTCGGCGGTTGGATCTAATGTCGGTGCTGGCGGAGTAGCTGCTCGTTCGACTGTCGATTGATTGCATAGACTTCTTGATCGGCCGGTCGGTACCGAGGGGCCTCTCGGGAATGGACTCCTCGCGGTGCTGGTGCCCTTGCTCGGTCGTTTCAGGCGCCCTGGTGGCTGCCGTAGGTCGTCCTCTGGTTGTTTTGCCCGCGCGTGTCTCGGTCTTGTTTGTAGCCTCCTCTCGGCTCTCCCTTATCGTCGGTGTTCTGTCTTTGTTGGGTGTCTGCGCTCTCCGGTTGGTCGGTGTTGGATTTGGAGGCGGTCCCGTATACTCGCGTCTCCACTAGCGCCTTCTGCACGATCAAATCCATGATCTCGTCGTAGTCAAGATGTTCCTTCCGTACTAGCTTCTCTACGAATGGTGTTGCGAGCATGTTGTCCATTAGGGCGACCTTAGCCACCTGCTTGTCGAGGCTCCTGCACGTGCTCGCCAGCGCCCTCCATCGGTTGATGTAGCTGGATAGGCCCTCGTCCGCCCCCTGGCGGACCTTGAAGAGGATGCCCGTGGTGTTGTATTTGCCCTGGAGCCTATAGCGTCTTTGGAAGCTTTCTGCCAACTCGAGGAACGAGTGGATGGAGCCTGGCGGAATTTCGTAGAACCAGCTCCTCGCTTCTTCAGATAACATCTCCTGGAATAGGAAGCACAAAGTCAAATCCGAATACCTGGTTCCATCCATGGCGGATCGAAATTCGTCGATGTACGTGCGGGGGTCTACGCTTCCGTCGAACCGAGTGACCTTCGTCGTCTTCGCGTTCAGGTCCCTGCCCTTTTCCAGCATGTGTGCCGAGAATGGACTGACCCGGGGGGTGAACATCCCACTTTGCCCGGCAAGCTTGTCCTTCCGCATGCGCGAGACTTCCTCTGCTAACTCTTCCATCCTCCGAAGGATTAGGGTGTTGTCCGTCGAGGGTGCGGGTTCCTCTGCTGGCGTGGGTGTTTGGGCTGCTCGGGGGTCGGTCATGCCGAATGGGTGCTGCTCTTCGGCGTTGGTGGTTTCTCGGGTGGGACCCCGCTCGTGTTGTATCTATTGCTGGCTGACGAGCGCATCTAGCCGTTCTTCCAGCCTCTGCCGGACCTGGCGCTCATGGTCCCTTTCAAACGCCGCCTCTCGCAGCTCCTGGAGCAGGCAATCGACGCGTTCTCCTCCGCTCAGTCCGGGGCTGCTTCTTGTCCCCAGCTCCATTACTTGCCGCGCCTGTGCGCTTGGGGGTGTTTCCTCGACGGGTGTGTCGCTAATGTTTGTCTCCTGGGTATGCATGTGGGCTTTTGGTTGGTGGTGTTTATACGAGGTTTGCAATTTGTAAGGTTCCCACAGACGGCGCCAACTGTTTCTACCGGATTACGCGAGATGTAATCAAGCAGAAGCAAGTACGAGTAATTTCTCTTCTTGTCCGAACGTTCGGGCTGTTCGGATAATCGGGTACTTCCTCTCTCTTTGAGTGTTCGGGTATGCGGATTCGGATGTTCGGCTCCTACTGTTAGAAGAATACAACAACAAACGGGCGGTCAGATGGTCAAGACAGGGCTGGCCTGCCTTCAACGCTCCGATGCCTAAGTTAGAAGATGTACTGGATATAACAGTCAAGAGAACGTGTAAGAAAGTAGGTTGGAGTATTTAAGACTAGAATTCAATGCCCTCTTACCTGTAGTAAATGCCTTACCTATATGGGTGGGTGAGATTGTTGGTTGCTTGTGCTCTTCGATGTGGGATAGGGCTGCACTTGCTGTCATGTGGACCGAGTATTCGGATGTGCGCTTGTCGGACGCGTGCCAGATTGGATGGGCTCGGTCTTGCGAGTGAAGTTGTAGTCCGCTTGATGATCTTTTGGGTGGTCGGGTAGGTGTTGATTACCTACTTAAGTGGATAAGTATGTTTAATCCATGAACTAATGGTGCTGTACAAACAACATGGAGTTAGTGTGGTTAGCGAGAGTTTTTTCTTCCCACGACTAAAGCAAAAACCATTTCTCGATCGCGAGCGTTATCCACGAGTGGCTCCACGGGAAATTATCAAGCAGGTGGATATGATCGATCATCGTACATTAAAAATATACCGTCCAAAGAAGATTAGGTAATGCGGTGCCTAACTGTAATTAGGGCACCGACATATATACATAATTGATCAATAAAACAGTTGGCATGCGTGCATGTCCTTATATATACAGGTGCTTGGGAGTAGTAGCAATATTATCTCACTGATCAATCCATTTAGTTTCGAGTTCTTGCTGACATTTATTCGTGGACAAGTTATTTCTAGGGTACGGTTTTAGTCCCAGCCTCTCAGGTAAACGACCCAACGTCCGCACCCTTATATATCATTACATGTATAGCTAGCTACTTTCTCTAAATTAGAGTCCATAATATTGGTATCTGTAATTGTTCAGGGCTTCGAAAAGCATGGAGTTATCAACGGTAGCTGCTATCCTTGTGATCTTGCAGCTTTTCCACTTTCACTATCAGTCGAAGGTTCACTCACTGGCCACTCCATCTGATCATGGTAACTTGTAACCACTGCATCGATGGTGCATTTGCTATTTGATTTTCGATCCCTAAATCCAGAACCTTTATTTTTTTTATTAACGCTATAGCCTCTTGTCCAAATTTGGTTTACAAAATTTTGGTCGGTCTAGCTAGCCGGCTAGGCCTCAATAGTACTGTGGTTACATATATTTGTTGTACTGCAGCTCATACATAACGAAGTATACGTAAGCTTTTTCATTTCTCTGAAACTTCGCAGATTTCAGCTACATGAAATTTGTAAATGAGGCGACGGATGCACCTTTAGAAAATGAATATGACTACATTATAGTGGGAGGAGGAACAGCAGGCTGCCCATTAGCAGCAACTTTATCAGCAAACTACTCGGTGCTTGTTCTCGAAAGAGGTAGCACTCCTAGTACATATCCGAGTGTCTTGCGTGAAGAGGAGTATGTTATTGCTCTCCAGCAAGAAGACGACGGCAAGACGCCAGGTGAAAGGTTCGTTTCCGAAGATGGTGTTGCTAACGTGAGAGCAAGAATTCTAGGAGGGTCGTCCATGATAAACTTCGGATTCTACTCCAGAGCTGAGGAGGATTTCTACGAAAAATCTGGAATTGATTGGGACATGAATCTAGTCCATGATGCATATGAATGGGTTGAAAGCTCTTTGGTTGTTCGACCTAATAATTTGACAGTTTGGGAATCTGCTGTAAGAGATGCATTGGTGGAGGCTGGTGTTGGTCCAGACAATGGCTTTGATTTGAATCACGTTCAAGGTACTAAACTCTCTGGTTCAACTTTTGATAATTCTGGAAGGAGGCATGGAGCAGTTGAATTGCTTAACAGAGGAAATCCGCAGAACTTACAAGTTGTAGTACGTTCATGCCACAGTAGAAAGGATTGTCTTCCTTTCAGATGAATCAGGTACAACATGTTTTCCTTTGCTGCTTGATTATATGAGCAAATCAAAAATGAGAATATGCATAACACTACCAGAATATACATTAGGCGACGGAATGAATTCATCGTCTAAGAGAGACATTTCATCGTCTAAAGTTTGTCGTAATAAATCTTAGACGACGAAAAAATAATATTCGTTGTCTTAAGAGTTTCTTAAACGACGAATCAAATTTCGTCGTCTAAAATTCCAGGCTACAAAAAATTTATAACTTGAACGACGAACTTTTTTGTCACAAAAACATATCTTAGAAGACCAATATTTTACTTTTGTCGTCTATGAACGGTTAGACGACGAAAAATAAAATATTTGTCATCTAACCGTTCATACTTATACGCCAAAAAATTTATTTACGCTGTCTAACCGTTGATACTTAGACAACGAAAGTAAAATATTCGTCGCCTAGAGTCTTAAAACGACAAAATTATTACAGTTTTCATCATCTAATAGGTTCTTAAGACGACGAATTATTGCTAATTCATCGTCTTAAACATTAAATTAATAAAAAGAAAATCGTAAATTTCTGATTAAAATATTTAATAAAAATAAAATATAAATTAAAATATCTACATAATAGCCGATCAATATCTACATTATCTACAAAATAGCCGAAATCTACTACGGTGTTTCGAGCTCTAGCCCAATCCTGCTACCGTCGCCATCATCATTGTGGTCTCGGTCTTGTGAATGCTGAGATGGCACATATGAACTGCAAGCAGGCGGCTGTAAGACCATATGTAACATCATCTCAGGAATCCGTGCCTTGGTCCCTGCCTCGATCTCTCGAAGCCGCATCTCGTATCGCTCCCTTTCCTCTAGAAGGCATGCCTCCACCCACTCCTTCTCTGCTAGAAGACGAGCCTCGGTCCGCTTCTCGACCTCTCGATCCGCTCATCGATCCCACTTGAATGAGCTCGCGAGGTAGACGTCTATGGCTGGCTCAAATATCGAATGCCAACTCATTCGAGACCCCGAATCTCCTTCCCAGGTCGGATTTCAAGCGTTTTCTCAAACATCTGGATTTGAGTAGGTACATCCAGTGGAGGGCCGGACGTTATTCACGCAGAGTGTCCGAGTTCTGTGTCACCCTCTCGATTATTGCTTCCTCGACCAACTGAGTCATCTTCTCCTACAATAAAATATTAAATTGAAAATTAAACTAAACACGACTAACTCGGATAATTCTACCAAAAACTTTGACATAAATTCCCCTAAAAATAAAGGCAACCAAAAACCTGAAAACAAATAAAATTTAACTGTTCTAGCACACAAAATAGCTACATTCTCAATCTAACAACAAATAACCCCACCGCTTAACTGTATTTCAATGCTCAGTAATTAACCAATTTGAATTTTGATTCATCAATAGAACAAACAACGCACATAAAGTAAATTTATTCCCGTCACCATCTACTCTAACCTATGTGCATACCGGGAAGATGCTTCTCAGGTTGTGTCGCATAAACATTCACACAAAAAAGGAAATTTTGGTTTGTTTCAAATTTAGTGGTTACTTACAGCATTCAGAATCGCCTTTTCTTCACCGGGCCTCACGTACTTATCTTTGTACGCGTCTTAGAATGACACCTACGAACCCTTCTCCATATGGTCCATGACAAGGTAGACGACTGAAGTTTAGCTAGTATAGTGGTTCAGATCCTTCTGATCCCGGTTGATCATGTTCGCCTATGACCTCGTATGTTACAGGAAACAGTAAGAATCAATTGAATAATAATAAATTATTCAAATAATATACTTTCTATTCAATATTTAAAACATTACCTTAAAATTTTCGCTCTCGAAGTGCTGGACCAACCATTGTCATTCATCTTCCCGATTCTTGAACTCGACAGGGGTAAGGGACCTGAACTTCTTATAGATCTTGTGCATGTGTAGTTTCAATCGGCATACCTTTTTGTAGCTCGTTTCTCAATGAACTCAAACATCTCTGGACTCTCTGGGAAGACAAAGAGTGCCTACAAAAATATGAGAAGGCATTAAATATATATATATATATATTATAACTACTAATTATTTACATTAATTAATTTAATTTTAATTTAAAGAATCTTACCAAGAGATAGACGTACACTTTATCTCTCTCGGCCTGTGGGAGCTCGTTCCATACTGGCGCCTTCATTGCCACCTTGCTCCGTATGACGGCCCCAATTTGGTGGGTAATCAGGCTACTCAGTTGCTTTGTCAGAGGGACTCTTGTGAAGTCATGGTATGTAACTTCGATATTTTTGTTTGTCATCTTCACCATTTGAGAAGCTTTGGTCCCCTTACATAACCCTTGGGTGCGTTTCGGGGCTGGTCCTACAAAAAATTTATAAAATTAATTAGTATTTATTGAACACATTTAATCAATTTATATAACCATTAAATATTTACATATTGCATAAGAGATTTACCTATGGTGCTACGCCCTTTACGGCGGGCACTGATGCACACTTCATCCGTTAAGGGAGTAGATGGTGATGGAGTTGTTGATGTCAGAATATTTACTGCCATAGTATCAGGTGGGTCTTCTCCTTCCCGTGGCACTTGAGTCATTTGGTCATTTGAAGTGTCACCTCCAATCCTCTAACACAACAATCAAAATGCTGCAGGTCTTTCTTCATCCTGTTGGTTCCTTTTCAATTTCCCACCTGGCATCTTCTGCGATATCCAAATACACAAAGACATATAATGGACAATTAAACAGTCATTCACACATTAAACAGTCATGTAATCAAAATTTGCAGAAAATCATTTTCATATTTAACTTTCTTGATCTGGCTCATCAAATTCATCACAACATTCCCACAGTCTATTATTTTATCTTCTTAAGCTATTGGTAGTTAACATCCTAAGCACAAATGCACAATTTGATATTGCTACATTTTGATACCTCATTTTACTTGCTAAGAAGGAGCCGGAGATTCAATATTTGCAAACTACCACATGTATCAAATTTCTCTCATTCATTCTATTACATCTCTCCAAACGTGTAACCTCACAGTCGTCACTCATTCCATAAAATCAATTCAACCTCCCTTCGTTCAATCCCCAACAATCCCAATATCATGTGTCAGTTTGTAGACTATCACATGTGTCAAAATTCAGCTCACACAATACAACTACAAACATGAGCAACAACTGGAAAAGGAAACAAAGTACAGACTCTAAGACAAAGTCAACCTAACTTAAATCAAGAAGTTTAGTTAGGAGGTTCTTGAGAGAGAGAGATTAGGTATGAGAGATAGATATATTTTACCTTGGGGGAGAGAGAGGTAAGGGGGAGAGAGAGCATCTGGCATCAGCGTGCGGTGGTGGTGGTGGCGTTAGGCGTCCAGGGACCGGCATCAGTGTGCGATCAGGGGGATAGAAAGTGAAGAGGTCAGAGAGAGGTGAGGGGGAAAGAGAGCGTCCGGTGTCCAGCGTCAGCGACACTCTTAAGGTGCAATAGGTATCTTAGGTCTGCCCGCCCTCGACTTCTTTAATCATAAGTGACTGCAGATTTTCATACGCTCCACATCTTCCCGCGCTTTAAGAGTGTCCTCATTCATTTTATCAATACTAAGAATTGTTCCAAATACATTGTCGAATATATTCTTTTCAATGTGCATGACACCTAGGTTGTTCTTGAGTTTCAACTTCGACCAGTAAGGCAGTTAAAAGAAAATACTAATGTGACTACAATATGTAAGATCATCGTCAATCACAGGAATGTTGGCCTTCACGAATGGACACTTGCTCAACACTCCAAAATTAATACCAAACAACCTCCGGAATATCTCATCACCAGACCTTACTCAGGGTTTCAGGCCATTCTCTATTGTCCCATCAAAACTCACCTTATCTGATCTGCATTAGTGATCATCAAGAACCCATCTACGGTAACCCAAGTAACACATATTTCCCGCGACATAGCTAGAGTTTACGTCGTCTAAGCAGATAGGACAAACCTTGTATTCTTTAGTTCTGCAAGAGGCCAACATCCCATAAGCTAGAGAATCGTTAATGGTCCACATCACTGCTACTCTCATGATGAATGAAGTTTTAGTGTAGCTGTCCAAAATTCCCACGCAAAATTCCTCCACATATTTCTGATGCAAAGTCTGTAAATGTCATGTCAAAAGATTAGAAGGCCTCTCAATTTGCGGGGTGTCTAATCACATCGTCGTCTCTCCTCTTTTACTTGTGTCATCTTATTGCCTCTGTCATGTACGGAGACATGTACAATCGCTTCGGCATAGGAATCAACGAAAAATTGTGAAGCACCATCCAAGGAACACTTTTCATCTTATTCTTCTTCTTGAGGTTTCATCTCGACTCGCCGCAAGCCGGACAATTCTAGAGGTCTGCATGTTCTTTGTAAAACAAGACACAATTGTTTTTGCATAAGTGGATTTTCGTGGATGAAAGGCCAAGGTCGTTCAAGATCCTTATACCTTATAATAACTATCGGGAAGTTTGTGATCACCTCGAAGTAACTTAGATATATGTCGTTGGACATTGTCGAAACCTGCATTCGACATTTTGTGCTTCACTTTATAACCCATTTCCTTCGCTATGGCACTGAAAACAGTCTCTTTACTCTGTGGGTATAACGGTGTCTGGGCTTTTATTAGAAGCCAGTTGTAATTATCGTAATTTGTGGATCTCATCAAGTCGGAAGCAAAAAGGGTTGTCTCATGGTTGAAAGTATCGTAATGTACCTCTTCAAAATTGTATCCACTAGAACTATACGACGAAAATGCATTATGCACAAGTTCCATAATGGGGTTTCGAGAAGGTCTGTCAATATTGTTGGATGCATGTGGCACCGTGGTACCCTGGTCTGAACTCTGCCATTAACGTTTGAACAACAATATTTGATACTTCACCGCCTTCAGTCCATGAAGTGTACATTATACTGTATTTAGGCAAGTGCTTGAACATCTGTGGAACTCTGAGTTACGACATCTCCTGCACGGACACATGAAACGATTCTTTCCTTGACCATGTTCAATTGCAAACTTCATAAAGTCGTAAATTCCCTATATGTACTTATGACCATATATTTCCAACCTTAACTAGCTATTGTCCATATTATGCGTAAGTTGTAATGAGCGAAACAAAAAATTATTCAAATCTATTTACATCCATAATAATGCATTATTCAAGAACCTATATAGCTAATTTTGCCACATTGCAAGAAACTGGATAGCTAATTTTGGGATAAATCATGAACATAACCTACGTAGTTAGTTAATTACACATTGGGAATCATTCTTACGTACACCCGATAAATTGCATAACACAAATTAAACTAATTATTATATATGTATTTAATCCAAAAATTATTAATTCGTCAAACTATGTACTAATCTAACATTTAATATATATATATATATATAATCAACACATGCAAAAATATTTTAGTTATCAAGTGATTCTATACCAACAATTTTTTCGGAATTCATTCGCCGAAATCCATTCACCGGTAAACTTCAAAATACACCCAAATATTTGAAAAAAATTCAAAGAAAAGAGTATATACAAACACTAGCCAATATAAGAAGTTGATGGAATGTTTTAGGAGGCCTCGATGAAAGCTTTTTCATTGGAGATTGAAAAATCGTCGGAGGAGGTGTTGAGATAGTTTTTGAGGGGTTATGAGAAGATGATGTTCGATCTGGAATTGCTACAATCTCTTACTAGTTGTTTCACTTAGAAGACGAAAATTTTCTTCGGCTAACTTCTTTCTTTGACGATGAAACTTGATTTTCGTCATTTAAAACACACTTAAATGACGAAAGTTGCGACAAAATATGATTTTGTCGTCTAATATATTTATTAGTCAACAAATCCAATTTTCGTTGTTTAAAACCATTTTCAGGCGACGAAAATATCTAGTTAGGCAACGAAACAACATTTCGTCTCCTAAGTCTGTCTTAGACGATGAAAACGAACCGAAAGGTTTCGTCATCAAAGTTAGGAATTCTTGTAGTGTAATTACGTTGAAGTTAATACATGTCATGTATCAATTTATAAATTTATTCAAATAGTTGTAAAATGAATATTTGAACTTGTAATTATAGTTCATTAGTAGCAATCATTCAATCAAACATATTTTTACAACTTTTAAGACAAATTTATAATTTCAAATATTCATATTATAACTTTGAAAATTAAATTACAAATTAATACACGACATGTGTTAACACACACTAGAATTTTCCGAAGTTACAATCATTTTTGTTTGGAAAATATATGTACGTGTTCGCATATATGTATGTCAACTTGCAACTATGACGACAAATTAGTCCTCATAACTGTAACATGAGTCTTTACTCGTTAACTTGATTGTTATATGTTATAATATTGCGTCCGGTCAGAAGATGTAATTTTAGGTAAGAGTGTCACTTTAGGGTTCTTTCTTGTTTTCACTTCGTGATGAATCTCTTGTATCATTATTACAAAGTATACGAAATCTGTCGCTATTACGATAATAAAAGATTTAATTTTAGGTCAAGAAAAATGTGAAATAATGTGTGACATATGTCAATTAATTAATCAAGAAGCTAATTGATGCAGGTTTGGCCGCACATGGAGTCGTATATAGTGATTCGAACATGAAGTCTCATAAAGCTATAATACGTGGTAATGGGGAGATAGTCTTGAGTGCTGGAGCAATAGGAAGCCCTCAACTTTTACTACTCAGTGGTGTTGGCCCAGAGTCCTATCTTTCATCTCTCAATATTCCAGTCATTCACCCTCAACCATACACTGGACAATTTATGGTTGACAACCCTCGTAACTTCATAAACATTATACCACCATTTCAAATGGAGCCTTCAACTGCGAAGATAATCGGTATTACAAGAAGCTTTTGCGTCCAGACTATCTCAAGTTTGCCAATCGCAAATACCCCGCCGTTCAGTTTTTTTCCCCAGCCCTCTAGTTCCTTAAGAACAAACTCAACTTTTGGACATATTGCTGTTAAATGTCCAGGTGCATTGTCTCATGGTTCTCTTACACTTCGGTCATCCTCTGATGTGAGAATTGGTCCAATGTTAAATTCAACTACTTTGAAAATCCGGCAGACCTTACTAAATGTGTTATTGGCATGAAGAAAGTTGTAGAATTATTAAAAACTGAATCACTGAAACCATTTAAGGCTCATCAAGATCTACCGGGTGTAGAAGGTTTCAACTTTCGGGGACAACCTTTACCCATGAATGAGACAGATGATGTTTCATTCGAAAAGCTTTGCCGAGATACAACAAGGACATACTGGCATTACCATGGTGGATGCCTCGTGGGAAAGGTGGCGGATGGTAATTGGCGAGTAATGGGTATCAATTCGTTACGTGTTGTTGATGGATCTACGTTCACTTCATCACCAGCAACCAACCCTCAGGCAACTGTTATGATGCTAGGAAGGTATGCCACGTACAAACACACACCAAGACAACATGTTTAAAAATATTCATTTAAGTGAAAATGAGCTCTATAGTTAATGACATGTTGGTGTATTTTGACACTCTCGACTTGTATTTTTGGTCACAGGTATGTTGGCGCAAAGATGCTTAAAGAAAGAGCAGCTTACAAGAAAGGTTAAAATTCATTAATAACTTAATATATTGTTGTAATCAAATTAATAATGGTGTGTACGCAACTAGTCCAAACGGAAAATATAATATGTTAAGAATAACAATATGAAATACCAATACAAATCCAGGGAAGATTTTATGTAATCTTTGTTCTCTTTTAACTTTACAAAGTGATACATATTATTTTAAGGTGAAAACATCACCCCGAAGACAATTTGCCCAGATAATATTTTTTTATTACAAGAAAACCTCCAGAGAGAGGAGGGAATGCATTGAATTTAACTGATACGACTAAGGTCGTAATACATAAATCCCGAATTAGATCAGGAACTGTGACAAGTCAGTCCATCCAAACATTTGAATCGTAAGCATGATTAGTTAGTCTATGGGTAACTAAATTACAAGATCTAGAAGTAAATTCAAGTTGCAGGTGGGTAAATTCTTTGACTGTAACTTTGATGTCTTCGATCAAGTTTCCCAGGCTGGATAGGTCTACCTCAAAGTGAGATAGGTGTTGCAAACCAACATCACAGTCGGTCTCAATAATAGCCTGAGATATTCCTAAGGCTTGTAGGAGAAGAAGACCATTCTCTATACTTAACAACTCGACATGCAAATCAGATTGAACGTGACTGTAATGCTTGTTGAAACAAGCAACAAAGTTTCCTGATGTGTCCCGGATTACACCACCACCATATTGTGATGCCTCTAGGTAAGCGCCATCAACATTAAGTTTCAAAAACCCGGTAATGGAGGCATCCAACGTCGAACTGCTTTAGGTTGCTGTAGTTGAGTTATTGGAGCTCTAGCCACTTGATACTCATTATAATAGGCCATAACACTAGCCAAATAGCTGCTGCTAGTTTAACTTTGTCCTTCCAAACATTGTCATTATGGTTAGACCATATGCCCTAGAGGATCATTAAGAGTTACTTGAAACAATGCATGCTTAGAACCGTAGATTGTTCCAAAAGTCATTCTTTGAAACTGAAACTAGGTGAAAAAACTATATTGAGGTTGAAAAAATGCACCGATAGTAGCGCCCTAGCGGTAGGACAATCACAGAAGAGATGTCTAGTCTTCTCCTGAGGATAGGAGCATGAAACACATCCCAATTCTCTAGAAAAAACCTTTATAGCTCAAAGACTCATTTGTAGGAAGGATATTATTTGTAGTTCTCCAAACACAAATTGCAACCTTCCCAGGAACCTTAGCTTTCCAAAGCTTATGCGAAAGAGGCACAAAACCAGGCACATTCGAACCATAAGCAGTATTAGGGTTACTAATCACACCTTTAAGCAATCTAATAGGCTGACTTCACTGAAAAATAGCCCATCTTCTCCGGCTTCCATGTCAACCGATCAACACTCCTAGTGCTTATAGGAATAGTCAAAATAGAAGAAACTATTGTGCTTGGGAATAAAGAAGGAAGAAATACCTCATTCCAAGTACGAGTACCAGGCCAGAATAGCTGGGACACCTTTGTAAAACGGCATCCCGATGGCTTGACTATATAGATCAGTGTAGACATTCGTATCTAGGAATCCTTCCAAATATCAATTTGTTCTCCATCTCCAACTTTCCATATCAAACCCGTACGGAGCACTGATGACGCCTCCACAATGCTCTTCCATGAAAAGGAACCTCCTTTCTTTGAGACAACATCCAGAAAAGAAGTAGTGGGATGGTAAACTGCCTTGTATACCCTAGCGATTAAAATATCCGGATTAGTAATCAATCTCCATCCTTGTTTAGCTAACACGGCCAGATTATGTGCGTGGAGGTTCTTAAAGCCTAAACCACCTTCATTTTTTTCTAGGCACATTGTCTCCCAAGATCTCATATGGATCTTTCTTGTGTCTTCCACCCTAAAAGAATTGACAAGTTGATGAAGATCAGTGCATAAACCTTTTGGTAATAGACAACAACTCATGGAGTGCGAAGGAATGGTTTGAGCCACAGCCTTGATCAAAACCTCTTTACCAGCTTCACAATTCTAGCAATGATTAGATCAGTCTATTTTGTAGTGAAGCAAAACAAATCTAACCCATGATCTTATGATATACCATGTGTATTATCATAGTTGATGACCTACATATACCACCAAGAATGTTAACAAATTCATCATATACAACTTAAGCATATGGATGGGATCGATCGGGGAATCATTACTTGAAACTTCAAGTTTAAGATCTCAAAATTAGACCTTCGGGTTCTAATATTGTTGGTCATATGAACTTCCAGTTCAAATACCTATTATAATTGAAATCTCTTATTTGAGTTTTAACGTGCATTTCAGCATCAAGGGCCCATAACATGGAATTCTTCCCAAACATGTCAAGGGCAACAAAATCCAATTTTGTCAATTTTGCCATCGTTTCTTGTAGGAAAGAGAGAAAATATTAAGATCATAATATCAAAACTTCAAGTTCGAATAGAGTGAACAATGAATCACATGCACAAAATATCAGGTTTATGCCATGTTATTAGAACTTCAGATCTAATATCATTTTGGATCTTCGTGTTCATAATCTCGAAACTTCATGCTCGAGTATTATTAGTGAAACTTCAGACTCACTAATATAAAAAATTGTAAACGAAAATATGTCAATGACACTACCAACAAAAGTACTATAGCCAATGACATAAAGTCATCTTCCTGTTAGCCAAAATTCGTCGGCCATAGTATAGCCGACAAACCTTCGTCGGCTATAGCACCATCGGGAATAGGTTGTCGGCTATAGTATAGCCGACGACTTTTCATTAACACCATCGGTTATAGTCGAAACTATATCCGACAGCTAAAATCTTATTGGCTATAGTTCGTACCTATAATCGACGACTTTCCACTAAAATGTCGTCGGGAAAACCTTTATGATCGGTCAAAATTGTTAACCAGAGGATACTATAGCCGACGATGGGATTTTCCATCCTGTTGGATATAGTTTTTAAACCCGTCGGGTATAGTTTTGACACTCGTCGGAAATTTTAGACTACAGCCAACGACTTTTGTACATGTCGTCGGCTATAGTATGCAATTTTCTGAAGATTTTTTTTTTTTTTTACAGATTTTGGATTTACCATTCCCAGAACCTGCAGTTTCAAAATAGCCAACAAACATATATTTTCATTTCCATAATGGCCAATAACACATAACAGCTTCACAATCAATACAAAACACAAACTTATAAAAATTTAGCGTATAATTTTGAAACACATATTCACATAAACTAAATGTTGTCAAAGTCTAGGTTACAGAGATAAGATGGGCCACTACTATCATCATCGGGCGAATCTTGTTGCTCATGTGGGGCATCGTGAGGGTATTGGTTAGATGAAGTCCAACCTTAGGCCAGGACATTTATTCCTTGCGCCTGAAGGGTTGATCTTAGGCCTTCAAAATTCCTAGCCATTTCAGCTCGCATTCAAGCTAACTCCTCAGCCTACTGCCGGGCTATCTCCTGACACATCTCCTCCATCTGTAGGGTCATCCATCGCTGAGTCTCTTCAATCTAGCTCTGATACTTATAAGTCTACCTTGGAAGATCCCTACGAAGTTTCTCCTCTAGCTGGGCCTTGGAAGATCCAGATTTGCATTAGAAACCAGGCGTGTTCTTTAATATCCCTTCGCCTTACTGTCCTAAACCCTTGTAATAATAATTGATCCTTCGTGGTGGGAAAGTGTTTTCCTTGATCCTCGCCCCAAACCTTAAATCAGATTGATTGATCTAAGATATGGCCCGAGGAAGCTCATCATCCGGGATATTAGGGTTTCACACCCTTGCAATCTTAGTCAACACCTCCTCAGCTATTTCCCTTAAATGAACATAATTGACAAGGAAAACAAAAGAACATATTAGTAAACATACATTAAAAAAAGTTAGGGAAAATACATATATAAGCAATTTGTAAAGTTGTAAGGGCACAATACTTACAGCTTGTTCGTGGGACTGAGGATACGTTTTTTCATACATCCGCACGAACAAGTTTTCTTTAGGGTGTTAGGTCACTGCTTCCTACCTATAAAACGCATAGGGTCTAGAACCAGCGCGATAGTTGTCCGTGTTCTTTGCCTGGTTCCTTGCGTTTATGGAGGAAATGGCCTTGTTTCATAAATATATATTAAAAAATTGATTTAGGAACTATCAATGCCAAATTATCTACAAGTAAATACATATGATGTTAAATATATACCTCAAATCGTGGGGTATTGAAGTAGATTAGAAGCCACTTCCACTCATACTCCCTAAGCATCAACTCCATAGGGGTATCCGAACAGCCATTGAGCATGTCATTCTTCCTCCAGAACTTACAGAGCTAATTCTTCCACTCTTTATACCTATATATGCGACACAAATGTTAGAAACACAATACATGATCCCTCTAATATCTACATATATAATATATAACTCTCGTCACCTTCCTCCTTGAACCTCATTTGCCCAAGTGGATTTAAAATCCTCCGGAACATTGAACCACACCTGCAATGTCCCATTTTTTGTTAATATATTTATATTTTAAAAGAATTAATTAATATAAGTAGACACATAATGAATATCTAACTCACCGACATCACATTGTTCACTTTGTCATTCACGAATTGAGGGACTGAGGACCACTCTGACCACAGAATAAGGACTTTGTCCCGGATAATGCTTCCAATCATGCCAGAGTACCTCATACAAAGATTTTCCTCTCTCATTGATCCTTGCTCGTCGGTCTCTATGACTAGTGGCCCATAGGCCTCAACGTCTTTCTAAAGTTGCTTCCCCATAACAAGGCCACTGATCTTCACTTTTTTCTCCCCTCCGACGTCTATCGCATAAGACAGTAAAAAAAATTAAAACAAGATGACCCAATTTAATATACAAATAATTGGAAAGTTTGAAATTAAATAATGCATATATTTTACCCGATGATTCTGACGTCGATGTGTTTGCTATCCTTGCACTTTTCAGAGGTGTATCAAACGGTTGAAAGACGTATGCTTCATTCGGGTGGATGTGAATAAGGTTTCCCTCATCATCGACAGCTGGTATAGGGTTTCCCTTGTCATTGACATCTGGTAAGGCAGGTACGGCCTGCGAGGGGAAATAGAGGTAAGAAGGGAAGACACCTCCTTGTTGTTCGGGCGACGATGTCCCTCAACCACCAGCATGACTGGGAGAAGGACCTCGAGTTGGCTCTGGCCAGTTCATTTCTAGCATGTGAGGACCCGAAGAAGCAGGACCCGTATAGCTGGGCATAGCCGACATGGAGAACAAAAGCTGCCTCGCGCCTGTGGTCGTTGGGGGTCGACCATATCATCATGCACATGCGTCTCCTGGGTGCCCCCAAGCAGTTGCCTGGGATGATTGTTATGCGGGCCGTCGTAAGGCTAGTGAGGTTGGTTGTTCGAGCTGGATTCGCAACTATCGCCGCTTGACCCATTTCCCTGATTCTTAGATGTTGCCTTCTTCTCTGCCCAAAAACAAATGCATGATTCCTAAAATTCACATAATTTGAACATCATCAACATCAATAAATTCAATAAATATCCGATTACCATATTTCTTAAACATCATCATTCATCAACATCACTCAATTAACCATTCTAACTAATTCATAATTCTAAACACATAACCTATTAACACATCCTAACATCAATCTCATAATTTCACAACCTAAACAATAATCAGTATCAATCCATAATGAAACAATAATCACTTTTAACACATCATAACAATAATCCCATAATTTCACAACCTACCCCATATTTCACAATCACCTAAATCCATAATAAAACAATCTCAATCACAATCACAAATTTCAAAATCACTATCTAATTCACAGTAAATTAATTGAGAGAGAGAGAGAGAGATAGAGAGATAGATAGAGAGAGAGAGAGAGAGAGTTACTGAAATAGATGTCTGGGTGGCGATGGCTGGGCGGTGAGAGTTGCGGGCGGCGACGGTAGAAGTGGTTTGGGGTTTTTAGGTTTTTAGAGTTTAGGCTTTTAAGGGTTTGGAGGAGGAGAGGACAGAGAGGTGGCGAGCTGGGCTTAGGGTTTTGGTGGCTAAGCGATCGATTCGGGGCAGCGACGATGAAGAGAGATTTTGGGGTTTAAGGGTTTGAAGAAAGGGCTCGGGCTGCTCCGTTCTCAGGGTTAAAACATGATACTATAACCAACGACTTAAATGAAAAGTTTTCGGCTATAGTATAGATGACGGCGTGCCATATGAACATCATCGGCTATAGTATAACCGACAAGAAATGTTAAAAATAGTCCGGTATAGTGACTACAGCTGATAAGAAATGTTACTCTCGTCGGGTACACCCTGAAAACAATTTGAAAAATTAGGCTCGATCACCTAAAAACACAATTCACACAAAAACCTGTTTAAGTAATTTTGGAAGATAATCACAATCCTCGCTATATAAAGAAATGTGAAAATAGTTAACAAAATTATGATCATCACCATTCAAAAATACGTAAATTTAACACATTCATTTATAACTAATCAAGGCGCATTATCCGAATCATCGCTTGAGTCTAAATCAGTGTCCGTGTTAATTTCTCTGATAATATGTGTCGCTCCTCGTCACTGGAGTCTTTTTTATCTTCATTTGGATTAACATCAATAAGTTCTGCTCAAGGAAGTCGAACCACACTACATGGACTCACATTATTAAGGCAAATTGTCGAGGATTCAAAAATATCAATTGCGTTCGGCTCTTGATATGCAGTAACTTCTTCAATCTCTGCGGCCTCACTAAGTGTAGCAGCACTGTATATGTTTCTAGGAATAACATGGTTAACTACTTTTCACGCGCCTTTATGGGCAAGATCATCAAGATAAAACACTTATTTTACCGCTGTGACAAAAATAAAAGGGTCATCTTCATACCATGTTATAGCAGTATTCACCGAAAATGTTCCGTAGTCATCGGTCTTTGTGTTCTGAGGGCTAGTATCAAACCATCTACACTTAAACAATTACACTGCCATGCCTCCCCCATAAATTAGTTCAACCACTGAATAGAGAACACTGTAATAGTCAATACCATTATGCTGACCATGTACCATTACCCCAGAGTTCTGTGTTTTCCATTTAGCTTCTCTATGTTCACTTATAAATTGCACGTCGTTGACCTTACACATCGGATACACTCTTGAAGTTATTGATTTCATCGCAAAAAGCCTCAATTCGTGTGACAAGTTTGGGTGACCATCATACTCTATGTGGTTCATCAGAAAAAATAGTAGCTGACAACCATTAATGTTAGATGACAAACGTCATGATATTAATTTATATATAGAAATAATTATATATATAGACGTACCCAGCCGCCAAAATAGTTTGCAAACTCCCTATTGTAGTACTCAAGATCACTGCCAACCTGAGGACAATATAGATGGAGTTCTTTTCTATTATTGAACTTCATGACAGTTGATCAATACCTATCAGTGGGCAATGACCATCTCATATTGTTCCAACTGGTACGACTTTGATAAATTTCCACTAACTTCAACATCAGAGTAGATGATAGAAAGTTTGAACTGTGGTTCATTTACCGGCATATGTTGTGGAGTGTCCTCCAACACTCCCAAATACAACTTGGTCTACCTTACGCACTCGTGCGCAAGATATGCTTCAATTATACATTCTTCAGGTGCGGATTTATTAACCACATAGTTTTTGTAGTCCCCCAGTAGTCTATCAAGTTTAAAAGTGCATATTATGATTATTTCCAAATAATGTTAAAAAAATATTAGACACAAATTCAGATGTTGAATCATACATACATTTCCATAGGATACATCCAAGTGTAGTGTACCAGAACGGTAAGCAACAACTGTTCGGGAAGATGGATCATCAGTTGAGGCATGATGTCAATTTTTTTCGGGGAAATATCCTCTCAAATTTGCACATGATAAAAATGATGTCCCTTAGGTCCGTCTTTAGTTTTCCCCTCCCAATTCAGCACTGTGCCCACCACACTTTCTCACACATTCTTCTTTATGTGCATGACATCTAAGTAGTACCTGATCGACAACGTGGGCCAGTACGGGAGTTCCGAGAATATGATTTTGTATGTCCAGAATTTATACTTGTCGGGTTTGTCAGGTATTGACGCCACTATTTCAGGATGATTGCTCAACTGCCCAAAATCGTATTCATTTAGCACTTCCAAAATTTCATCCCCTGCCCATCTCCTGATTACTCACCCAACAATAACTACAATTTATTGCAACCTTTTATGTGATCACCTGACATTCACCAATGTAAATTCCAATAACATGGATGGACTCCCAAAATCCATACCGTCATCTCCAAACTCACTCTATAACAGAGATAACCAAACTTTTCAACAACTAATTAATCACGTTTAACTATATACTGACATTGATGAAAAGGCGATGCTGGTGTGAAACTCAAGTCCTGCAACTCATCAAAAGCACTCACATGATTTAAGTACTAAAATTAGCGTACTAATATCACACCAAAATCATGAGCATCCCAAGCTCACCAATAGAGCTCACAAATCATGTTAGTACAACTGTTCAACACTGCATAAATCTCAGCATAAAAACATATATTTACACGAGGTGATAAATACTAGGATGCCATTTGCGTATCATACAATACACTTGAATCGAGTACTGTAACTATTGTAACTTCATCACTGTACTACCATATGCAAACCTGACTGCCTGAACAGTTGATGTATATTAGTGATAACTAGTTATAAAATCATAATACTATGAAGCCTAAGGAACGAAACAACCACTCATAGAAATTAATGATAAGATTCTGTATCCTCAATGAAGAACCAATACTTTGCTACACACGCACAAAACTTGTCAGAAGGTGCAGTTTTGTGTATTATTCTCACAAATACTCCAGTGAGCAAAGATCGCTATTCCCCTGCATAACGTTCCTCCATCCAGACTAAAAAGACTTTGAAGCTATGTAACAAAGATCATTCTCTGATCTCTGCTCGTGCTCGTAATAGAAACAATATTGTTAACCGAGTTGAGTGGTTTATTAATCGTACTTGTACAAATGTAAAACGCATAATACTGCACCAGAATTGCAATATTAACATCTTCACCCTTGTGTTTATAATCGGGAAAATTATATCCTGGAGCTGACTGCACAACTTAAGGAAACACCTTTATAGGAAAAATCGTGGTCATGACAATGAATAAACATGACTGTTTCAGAAAAGAACTGGGCTAATAGAATCATAAAGTCATGATGAGTATGTTATGCTAACCATGATATTGAATACTGCTACGTGTCGAAGTTTCCACGATGATGGTTAAATGAAATTTTATGTTGTGACTTAAGGAAATCTGTCCAACTCAATCACACACCATACACCATGCCCAGTGGTGAAATATCTACTTTACATTTTCCTCTACATTGTTTGATATACCAAAAGTAGTATCCACACATGTGACGAAAAGAAGCCATCAATTAAAATGATATTGAGGCGATAGTTCACACGTGGATGGATGAATTTCAATCACTGACTAAGATTGGAACATGCCAAAAGGCAAGATGGCTACAATACTAATCTTATCAGGTTCTGTGACATGAGTATAGGAGATAAAATACTTATCAAACACTGGCTTCTTGTTTAATGCAAATCGTGAAACAAAAAGATCAAGCTCATGTAATTAAGTAAATGACGTGCATCCAGAATGGTAGAAAGTCTGGCTGAAAACATCGTGAAACGCGATGACATTGGAGGTTATGAACTATTGACAGATTTTGTGAGAAATAACGAATTTTCATTGTTTAGAAGTCATCATAAAAGCCATATTTCATATACACTATTCTCCGTGTCCACAACTATAGAACCGTAAATCTTGAAAGAAAAGGAAATACTTAAACAAATCGAATCACTGAAACTGCTGAGATCACCCACTCGAGGGTCAATGAATCAAAAGTATACCTATCATGGATAACCAGACATTGAGTCAAATCCTAACGAAAATCTTACTTTCCGTAGTGGTCATCATAAACACCTCGTCAATACCAATATTTATGTCATAAATCATAATGGCAAGCAACTCTTGTACATAGGAAGAAACAAAATGGATACTGGAAATAGGTTGATTGCTATGAATTATTTTGTAGCAGAATGCTACATCGCTATGTCATAGTCATTCCATCATTACAGGGAAGCAAGGTCGTAACACTAGTTAGATAAAATAATAAAAGGTGGTGAAATGACTCTTAAATATAATGAATGAAGTTGGAATGGAGTGCAACTACTTAATCTACCACACTCGAAGAAAAATTAAGACTTTAAATAGCACGTAATAAGGTTGTTTAAGAAATAATCGCAAAACATCGCGTGAAACACTTTAGATTAACATATGCCACTTTTTTGACCCACACAGCTGCGCCACCAATTATAAATCTCCCCAGAAGCAATCGCATGTCACGACTAACATTGAGTCGACGCTATTCATTCGTAATAGATAAATTACTTGTCTAAACTCTTATACTACCCTGGTTGTCGAACCTCTGGGAATTATCTCACCATGATCATTATAGTCATTCCTTGGAAGGGTATATTGGGTCACACATGCCTTTACCTCGGTTCACCTCGGTGTCCATAGCATAGTGAATGCCACTACGCTACGTACCAAAATCCCATTTGAACTTTTAGAGTGCTCATTGATGTTTCCTTGAGGGAGGTGTCACCATGGAAGACCCTCAAGGCTTTGAGTACTTTGAGAGTTTGGAGGCCTAACATCAAGTGGTTGCTTAGAGTGATTTCAGGTTTATGCCCTTTCATCATCCACATCTACACATGCCTTCTTCTAGTTCATCATTAATTTGTTTTCTGGAAGAACAATTTGGGATTTGACATCGTGGCTTTGTTAAGAGAATGGTCAAGCACTGGTAGTGAAGAAGAGGGTGGTATATTGGTGTTGAAAGTGAATAACCAAGAAGCACTTAGGATTTTGTTTGATCTTGCCGTAGAGGCACAACGTGAGAATCCGGGTTGCGCACCTTAGATGTTTACAATATAGGTCGATCCTCAACTTGAGGAAGAAGAAGAGCTACCCCTTGAAAATCCAGCATTTGGAGAGGAGGAGGAACCGCAAGCAGAGCGAATCACTATGGAGGATGAAGTAAAAGAAGGGAGACCATTGATGGAGTGTGCTCTTCCCTCTTAGACGGCTCACACGGGATGCATCGTGCTACAACCATTAGTGGGTGGGTCATTTGGGATCAAGCTGAGTTTCTTGCAAACTCTTTCGTTGTTCCTTGGCCACACCAATTCAGACCCTTACTTACATTTATTAGAGTTTGAGGAGGCGTGTGCCCGCTTAAACATCCGCAATATAGACCCTAAACAATTGAGGTTGAGAGTCTTTCCATCAAGCTTGTGGGATAAGGCAAAATATTGGCTCAACAAGCTCCCTCCTAACTCTATCAACTCATGGGAGGGCCTTCAAAGGAAATTCAACACAAATACTTCCCTCCGGGCAAAATTAACGAAAGAAGGACAAGCTTAATGACCTTCCATGAAGAGAATGACGAGTTGTTTTGTGAAGCATGGGAGAGATTCAAGGACTTAGAGATTGGTTGTCCGAACCACGGGCAATCCCAAGACATGCTTATATCCCTTTTCTACCAAGTTTAAGCATGGAGAGGAGAAGAAAGGTCGACAATGTATGTGGTGGAGATTTCATGGATAAGACCGCAGAATAAGCCAATATCTTGCTTGAGAAGTTGGCAAAAAGGTCAGCATTGTGGGATATCAAACGTAGTCTAAGGAAGTCAATGGTATCAATGAGGGAGGCCACCCAAACCCATATGGGTGGTATTTATGAAGTCAAGGGATCCCATCAACAAGAAGATGCTATCAAGCGGCTTGAGGAATCAATGAATAAGAAGCTCGAACTCTTAATAAATCAAAATAGAAGTGGAGGCCAAGCCCACCAAATGTTGGAAATTTGTGTAGAGCCGGTCACTTGCTTGATATGCGAAAGCACAGTGCATGAGACTTTGAGCTGTCCTCATCAAGAGGATTATCCGAAAATTATCGAAGAGTGTAAATGAGTCTTCTATGACCAATAAAAGAATGATTTCATACTCTAACACATATAATCTGGGATAGAGGAACCACCCTAACTTCTCATGGGGTGGTCAAAATCAAAGTCAAGGAAACCAAGGAGGTCAATGTGGGTTTCCAAGGCTAAATGGTGGTTTTCAAAGACAAAGAGGAATGTACAATTAAAGGGGAAACCAAGGAAAGTTTGGTGCTTTCAAAATTGGAAGTAAAGGATTATCCAATTATTAAGGAGCTCCCAGATTTACACTAAGACCGAGTGGAGGATTTGCCAATGCTTTAGGTGATAATGCCTATCAATCACGAGCACCTTTTGTGCCAAGATCACAATACTCCAAACACCAATCCTTCTACCACAATTGGAGGCGCCTAAGTCCAACACGGATGAGCTCTTGGCTACGTTAGTGAAAAGCTATGGAGACTTAGCAAAGACTCAAGCTGAAGATAAAAAAGCTTTTCTTGAAATCTTCATGAATTTGAAAGGGGATAACCAAGCACTCTGAAATGAGAGCCAAAGCACTATTCATAAGTTGGAGATGCAAGTGTGCCAATTGGCTAAGGCACATCAAGGCCAAGGGAATAACCAAGCCCATGAGTTTCCCTCTACCACCGAGAAGAATCTCAAACACCAAGTCAATGTAGTCAAAGCGGTGTTGAGGAAAGAACAAGGAGGAGGAGCTGCCCAGAATTCGACGGGTTGAAGACCCTGTTTAACCCGTCGAATGCACACTATTACCTCAGATGGAACCACTTCTCGACCCGTCAAGAATCATACTTGACCAGTCGAGAAACATAATCAAGACAAGAATATTATACTTAACCTGAATTTGATACATGAAGTGATTTGTTGTGATGTTTATGGTTAGTTGATGCTATATTCCTTGATTTAGATGTATGGGTTGTGTGAAGTTAACACTTATATGCATGACAATTGTAAATTTGGTGGAGTTTTGTGATGCATGAACCCTAATATGAATTTTTTTGGGATGAGCTTGTGCTTAGTGTTAATTGAGTCAATGTATGCTTGAAATCATGATCTAGGACTAATGGGTAGTTGGAAAACTTATCAATTTTTTTTGGGTGAAGTGTTGACTAGCCTTGACTTTTGGCCGAAGTTATGATGCAAGTTTGTGTGTGATTGTTTGTTTTATGTGTTTTTGTCAAAATGTAGTTATCTAGATCATGATTGTTGAGGTTTTGGTTTGAAATTTATGAATGAGCAATTGTGTGTTTGTGGATGTTTATAGTGCTTGAGCTTCATGTCTAGTTTCACTTATGCATGTGTTGACCATAGGTAAGTTAATGTATGTGTAAAGAGACTAAAAATGGACCTTAATTAAATTAGCTACTCACTTAAGGCTAGATGAGCATGTAAACATGATTAAGGTATTTTCTAAGAGATTTACCTTGAGACTTGGTTACCTTAGCATCTAGCATGGACTAAAGTTCCTTTGAGTCTCAATAGACTTGAGGGACTAGTCAAGCACACATTAAATCCAAAAGGTTATTGTGGCTAATAGTAGACTCACTTGACTCGTAACCCAATAGGTGCAAGTTGGGGGAATCACATAGACTTTCTCTCAGATTCTCCAATAAAGATTCGATAAGGGGGAACCTTCCACATATATCACAAGGTATGCTTGTTGACTTCACAACATGACATATGATCGAGATGCAAGCCCAAAATGGCTTGGGTCTTGGTTCCGATTCACGAAATACTTCATTGTTGGGCTCAAGTCTTCTAGAGTTCAAAAGACCTAGGAACTTTGGTTCAAAACCAAACGTGACCAAAAAGGTCACGACTTGGATATTAACTTGTGTGAACGGACTTTAATCCATTGCATAAACCGAGATATTGTTTGATGCATCATATGGTTAGTGGGGATCTCCCTAGTCGACCATCTTTCTTTATATTGAATTCGTGTTATTTTAGCTTTCACATTGTAGTGTAATCAAATCAAATCAACTTCATTAATCACTCATCATAATTTCACCATCCCTCGCAATGCTAAGTCTCCAAAGATTTAGCGATGTGAGATTCATTTCCAAATTTTATTTTAGTCTTTGTGTCAAGTCGTGTCTAGTTAGCCGTAGTTTTTGTACTAAACATTGTGAGCTAAGGAGTCTAAGTACTTAATCATCGTGGGTACGACACTCGACTTCCTATATTTATACTAAAACTTGACCTCGTGCACTTGCGAGTGAAGAACTCTTTGTACTTATGAGTTAGTCAACAGTTCATAAGTTTAAGAGGTACAAAACCTTCAACAAGTTTTTGACGCCGTTGTCGGGGTTTAGGCTCATCTTAATTCCTTAGCTTCGAATAGCCTTGATTGCAGTAATACCGGATATTTTGCTTGATAATTGTTTCTTAACTTTATAATTTTCTTCATTTTATCATCTAGGAATTTTTTTTGATTGTCTTTGATCCCTTGAATACTTTGGTTGATAGCTTTAAGGTGAATTTGTACTACAACTTGTGTTACTAACCTTTTGCAGGGTAGTCAGTTTGACCTGTCTAGCCTTCTTCTCGACCCGTCGAAAACTAGTTGGGAGGGAACTCTTTGTACTTATGAGTTAGTCAACAGTTCATAAGTTTAAGGGGTACAAAACCTTCAACAAGTTTTTGACGCCGTTGTCGGGGATTAGACTCATCTTAATTCCTTAGCTTCGAATAGCCTTGATTGCAGTAATACCAGATATTTTGCTTGATAATTGTTTCTTAACTTTATAATTTTCTTCATTTTCATCTAGGAATTTTTTTTGATTGTCTTTGATCCCTTGAATACTTTGGTTGATAGCTTTAAGGTGAATTTGTACTACAACTTGTGTTACTAACCTTTTGCAGGGTAGTCAGTTCGACCTGTCCAGCCTTATTCTTGACCCATCGAAAACTAGTTGGGAGGGAGACAGAAGCTTGCATTCGACCCGTCAAGACATAGTCTCGACCCGTCGAAAGTTGTCTATGTCAAAAACAGGATCGTGCATTTGACCCGTCGAGAAGATTTCTCGACCCGTTGAATTTGTCTCAAACTGCTCTCGACCCGTCAAATTTTGTGTTGTGCTTGAGGTTGTTTCACTTATCTCTACCTCTTTTATCTTGAGCTATTTACATTCTTGGGAGCATATCTAAGTAGTGTCTTTATTTTATACATAGCAGTTAGGGTGTCTAGATTTAGCAAACTTAATTTTCGCCACACCCTAGATTCTTATAACTTTATTTGGGAACAACTATTAATTCGATATCTAAATTGAGACATGAGGTCGGGATCATGTACGGTATCGTTTTACAAAATTCTAACACTATTTTTTAAAAACAAAAACGAGAGATCAAATCTACATTTTGAAGAAGATACAAAAACGTGTCTGATAGGTTATATTACAAACCTTTTTGCTCACGCGTCTGATACTTGTATAAAATCTACAAAAATAATGCATCAAAATATGTTGGATCTCAAATCTCAAATGAAAAAAGAAAATGATTAAATAACTAAAATAACTATATGTAATTCAATAAAAATTTAGTCCATATTTTTTTTTATGGAATGTTGTTTTTAGAAAACAGTGAAAAAATTATTGTGACATTTCAAAAAACGTAGCGTATTTTATGTTTTCAATGTTTACCATTTGGAATTTAGTTTCTCACAAACGCATTATTATAATTTTGTCAAATTTGAAAAACGAAAAACGGTTTTGTTGAACAATACGAAACAGTTCTTTCATTTTATATTCTCTGGACTCTAAACTACACTTTGGACCAACTCAGGTCAGTTTTTGGGTATGGACCACAAATGGTAGGGGTGGGCAAGAAACGGGTCGGGTCCATTTTTGCCCATCCATATCCCTATCTTGAGCGGGACAGGCTGAGATGGGATTTGGTATTTAAAAGTCTATCTCGATTGTCCCGAAACCCGAACGGGACGGGTCTAATTTCGGATCTAATTTAAAATGAACATCTAATAGAGTATTAAACAACAAAAAATCGAATGAGATGAGACGAACCAAATTTCGAGTTCAATATAAGATAAATATAATTTGATAACACTTTTTTTGAGGTGAAAGATAGAAATATATTTGAACCGATAAGTTACAAATGAGAACACCGATTTCTGGCATGATAGAAAGAACTCCCTATAGTAACCTATATACTACATCGTGCTCACAACAATGCTATCACATGATATCACTAAATGTGTTAGACGTAGAGAAATGACTACAAAAAATATATTTTGGGCCCCACATCCTATCTAGTTATGCACCCCAAACTATAGCAACAACTCTTCAGCCTGCACTATTGCCAATGAGACTGGATTAGTTTCTACCAATAAAATAAGCCCAATTCGACTTCCTAGCCCAATCTTGAAAAACATCTCTAGGGTTGCAGAAAAAACTCTAGCCTCCAAAACTTTTCTGCAGCCACACTTTGGTTGCCGCCCTGACAGATGCTACCACCATTGTCGTTGCCTCCATTAAGATCACCACAAAAGCCCCTCACTCTGCCGCCGTCGAAAACTACCGTGTCACCTTCATCAACAACATTAGCACCACCCTTCGTCCAAATCCCCCAATTTCAATCCTTTGATTGACAAGGAGAGGGCAAGTGATTAGGAAGAAGAGAGAACCCATATGGATTCCAAGGTACTGGAATCTACATCACCATATCACCTTCGAACCACAATCTCTAAATCAAAATCTTGAACTTGCAACAATTGGAGACAAAATTTCCTCACAACTATCAACAATTCTTAACACTCTTAACAACTCAACACTCAACAATCCTCTCTCTAAGTTTTTTCAGTCGCCGGAGCCGTCACAAGGAAAAACTTCAGTCAAGAGAGGAAAAACTTCAGTTAAGAGTTTTTTTTCACTCTTAACAACTCAACACTCTTAACAACTCAACACTCAACAATCCTCTCTCTATAACTACACATAATAATACAGTTTTACTTAATGGTTAATTAGAAGAAGTAAAACTACCAACAATTTTATTTCAAGTTTAATTGATACATTTAATTCATACTACAAGAAGTATAATAGTTTGATCATTAGAAGATAATTTTTTTGTTGAATAATGCTATTGATTTGATAATTTAATATGTCAACCCTGAATAAAACAAATAATAAAATAGACAAAATATATTATGCGGGACGAGACGGGTCTATCGGGATTTCAAATTCAAGACCCGATTCTGCCCCTAAAAACAGAACAGGACGGAATAGTAAAAAAATTATTTTTCGTCCCGTCTCGTTCCGAGTGAAATCGAAACGGGTTCAAAATTTGTAAGATTCGTGCCCATCCCTAAGAAATGGTTAGGAAAATAGTACCAAACCAATAGGGAAATCCAAAACTGCCCCAATTCGGATATGATTGCCCATTCGCCCGACCCATTTAAATTTCAGATTCAGACTTCTCTAGCCATGCCATCAACTCTGAGAACAGCTCTGAGAAAGTGAAAATCACGTTTCGTGGTTTGGGTCAAGTACGAAACGGTTCAAAAGAAACAGCGAAAGGGTTTTGTAGAACCAGGAGCTCTCACTACTAGTACTACTTGGTTCTGTGTCTCTCATAAACCCTAGCAGTGTTTAGTAAGATTCAGCAAGACTGAGCATTAAGAATGGCAGAAGCAGTTGGAGGATCAGATAAGAAGGCTAGTGTCTCTGAGTCTCTGAAAGACAAAGGAAATGAGCAATTCAAAGCTGGGAACTACCTCAAAGCCGCCGCTCTCTACACTCAAGCAATCAAGCAAGACCCAAACAACCCCACACTTTATAGGTAGGTACTTTTGCCCAGTCTAGAAGTTCCTCCATTTTTAAGTTTTGAGTTTGGCATATTGATCAAGATGCCAACTTTACTTGAGTTACTGATTAACTTACATGGGTCATTTTGTTTCTGGGTATTTACATGTTATTCTGTGAATTTGGCCATCTGGGGAATATTAAAGTTTCATACTTTGCTTATGTAGGAGGCCATATGATCGGTTTTTAGGACTGTTCTTGTTGATTATGTGATGCCCTTTTCACCTTTACTTGCTATAATGCTTTGTGCCAGACCCGTCGTCTAATTTCTGGCCGTTGTTTCTGGCATTTGTAGTCTTAGGAACTGGAAAGTTATATGAGTTGAGAGTTAGATGTAGAAGTCTGTTGCTAGTTGCTTAGAGTTTTGCATCAGGTTTGGTTTTATGGCTTTTATGAAATCAGATTCAAGAGGCTTTCATTTTACCATTATGAAAGAGCATCAGGCACTTATGTGGACAAGATACTTGACCAAGAAATTAATGAACAAGATATGCATCTGATATAACTTTGAGCGATTTCAAATGAAATAACATGAGATGGAAGTGGCAATACCAAGTAGGAAGAGAAGCCTCATTCTATCTCTACTTGGGTGGTACTCAATACTATACTATCTGGATTTTGTGAGTTATTTGGAGGTGTTTATGGTAGCTAAGACTAGTTTCTGGCTATATACATAAGGATAATTTTACTGTTTCCCTTATGTATTTTCAATTCTTCTTGTTGTTGTTGTTGTCGTCGTTATACTCTGGGATTGGCTCTCCTTTTGACGTATTGGTAACAATATCCATGCAAACACAAGGAATACTTTTCATATGAAGTGGGATGCTACAACCAAGCAATTTGCATTGTCAAAGGATTATGTTCTATAGGCCGAATTTTTACATGTAATAAAGCAGCAATAACATATAGGATTCATCTTTCATATTGACTTTTCCACTTTTCCAGTAACCGTGCTGCTGCGTTCCTGCAATTGGTTAAGCTTAGCAAAGCACTTGCTGATGCAGAGACAACAATTACATTAAACCCCAAGTGGGAGAAGGTATTGCCATCTCTTTTTCTTCACAGAATTTCATGTAACTGCGGAACTTTACTTAAAATTGATAATTATTTCCCTTGCATCTTGGTCACTTTTACTAATCTTACTTTTTAAATCTTATCTTTCCTGTTAAATAGAAGTGCTGAGGTTTCTGAATGTACTTGATTCACCTCCAGGGATATTTCAGGAAAGGATGCATATTAGAGGCGATGGAGCAATATGAAAATGTGTGTTTTAAAGTTTTTCTTCCACTCTTTTCACTGTTTCTAGTGGCATTCTGAACAAAGCCACCTGATTTTTTTTTACTTGTGCTGATATCCCTAGTGTTTCATCACAGGCTTTGACTGCTTTCCAGACAGCTTTGGAATATAACCCACAAAGTGCAGAAGTAACAAGAAAGATAAAGAGAATTTCTCAGTTGGCGAAAGATAAAATACGTGCTCAAGAGGTGGAGAAAATGAGATCCAATGTTGATATGGCAAAACATTTGCATAAACTGAAATCCGAAATGGTGAGTTTTTTCATGCTAGAATTTCTGTATAACTCTTTCTGCCATAAGGTATTGCATTGTCATATGCTATACACCATCTCTTTTTGAGAGGTGTAATGCTCCCACTAATGTTTAAGTGTCAATCTCTATTTCTGTTTGCTATATTGTTCTTTGTCTAAATGTAGAACTCTTCATCTTTAAGTCTATTGTATTAGTAAGCTACCAAGCTTTCTTAAATTTAGACCCAATTTAAAAAAAAAAAATCTTAACACCTAGAACTCTATTCTGTAGGTTAAACTTAACTCTTTAATCACAGCATATATAGAGACATCAAATGTATCTACAATAGTTGGTTTGTTTTGCTCGGTGCTAATAAGGACTAATTAACTCTTTCTCTTTGCACTGTTTGCAGTCTGGGAAGTGTGGGTCTGAAGAACAGGAAGATGTATTTTCTTTCCTTGTTGAGACAATGGAGGCAGCTGTAAAAACATGGCATGAAACTTCAAAAGTGGAGCCTAGAGTTTACTTTCTCCTTGATAAGGAAAAAACAGACACCCAAAAATATGCTCCAGCTGTGAATATTGATAAGGTATTTACTTTAGGTTTTGTTGCAACATGTCCTCATGCTTGTTTATTGAATACAAATTTCTCTTCATCTGGTCGTATGAGTCCTTTTCTCTATTATGTCAAACAAGTTATTGGAACTTCAGAGTAGTCTCTCATGTATTAAGAATATATGAATATGTTCTTTGAGCCATTAGCCCTTGTTCTCTGCTACTGCTAATCTTACTAACACGTGAAATATTTTACCTACTCAATGCTTGCCTGTTGTTGCAGGCTTTTGAATCGCCTCATACACACAGCAATTGCTTTCCATTTCTTAGGGAGTATGCTGAGGATTCTTTCTCTAGAGCAGCTTGCTTGGTGACCCCAAAGAGTATCATGTCTTACCCACAGGTACAGTTAACTCCATTCGCATACTACAATGCACATATCGAATCCTCTTTGATAGAAACAAAGATGTATATGGCACATGATATAACTGAAATAGATGTTAAGTTTTTGATGCTTTCCTTTAGTGTACATGTCTATGCTTCACTTCCATTTTGGATGTATGCAAAGGCCAAAATTAATGCTTTTGCAGTGTGCTAAGAAGTATCTATCATGGATTATAATATCATCATAATTTTTTTATATTTTTTTTAGTTTTGATTGATGATTTAATGAGCATGTATTTAGCACATGCTCGATATTTTTGTCCTTGCTACAAAGTGCTTATGTGTGTCCAGACTTCAAGTTGTCATTTTGCCTGCTTTAAAGCCTCTTGCTCCCTGTTTGTCCATATTACTTCTCTTTTTACCTCTCCTTTCTTAATGTAAATGGTGTGCTCGTTCCAGACCACATATGCCAATTTTGCCTTCTCTCCTAGCATGGACCTGATTACCAAGTTGATTGACTATTTGCAGTTTGTGGATGGTTGGTCCATTACATATTCTAGCCCTAGCAACACAAAATAGTATTAATAAATGAAATTTTTAGTTAAAAAAGTAGTCAAATGCTTTTGCAGGTTTGGAAAGGCCAAGGATCAAGGAAGTGGAAACATGGGCAACAAGATGGTTTCTTTGTGCAGTTTGAGACACCTTTCGTGCGAAAGTTGTGGTTTGTTCCTAGTTCCAGTGAACTGGGCCAGACATTGTGCAGGTCTCTCTCTCTGACTGTCATGCATGTAAAATATCCATGGGAAATTGTATTAGATGCAAGTTTAACTTGGGGGGAAGACTACTTCCTTCAAGTTGAGGTTTATAGGAGCCCATGGCATGTGTGTACTTCACACTGAATTTACACATATTGGGGGATTGAATTTCTTCACATTGAATTGGTTGAAACTTTAATTTGATGCTATGTCTTCTCTTGAAAGTGTGATCCTTTTGAAGTATGCCTATTTTATTTAAAACAAATGAACTAATAGAAAGTATTGAAACCATATCAAGTTGATATGTCATAATTTTTGCAGCTATGGAGAAGGATACTTGGATAATCATTCATTTAAGCAATGTCATAATAACTTCTTGTTCAAAATTTTGCTTTCTGAATATTTTTGTCGCATGTAGTCCACATGTGATTTTAATTTTGTCCTTGGAGCTAAATTGATCTGAATGTCTCTTTTAGGGATCCGGAGGATTTAGACGTCGGTGCCCACGAATTGATTCCCCGCCTATTCAAAGAACAGTCGTCCAATTCATAGGCAGCTTCGTTTGCATTTTGTTGAGCAGATATCCGAGGTCCACTTTAGGGGATATGATACACTGGTGCCAAATTCTAGTCAAAACCTCCAACGTAAGGTCTTCTTTGGCCACCACCCTCCCTTGTCGGTGTTTTGAAGAACGATGGATGTCCTTGTCCACCTGTTTAGTTTTTATGTTTTATCCTTTTGTTTTGGTCTTACCTGTGTCCCTGCTTATGTTAGTATGGTGGAGTGTAAGATCATAGTTACATTTTCTGTGTACTTATTGGGACTGGGTTCTGCGAGTTTCCCATGGAGCTTACTCTCCTTTCAATGAAGTCATTCATTTCCAAAAAGATCTTCTTTGGCCGTGGTGATTTGAAGGAGGGGGGCTTAACGTAATCATCCCATAGATTTACTAGTGGTTTTTGTCTCTCTTTCCCCCAGAATATTGATGTTTTTTTTTCTGTGTTGTATTTATTCAATCTTATTTTATATTATTTATTTAACAGACAGAGCTTCTTGTTGTGAGATTGCCTATCCTGAATTTGCCCCTTGCACTATGCTGGGTTCTTCAAACATATACCTGTTGCTTGTCTCAATAGTAATATATAAATATAACAGTCTAAAAGGTCACTTTAGAGTTTAGACTGAGTTAACTATGTTTATCATGCATGATGATTACATCTATGATGCCCCATATGAGTGTTGGTGCTGGATTTTTTTGTCCAAGAGTACCTAAGTGAGACAAGATGTTATATGGCATTGTGTCTGCCCTCTGCACACTAGAGGCATACTTCAATCCTATAGTATATAGACAAAAGGGACACGGGTTCTGAATGATGTGAGATAATAATTTGGAAAGTTTTACTTCTCCGTAGAAGAATGTTTTGACAAAATATGATCAGTCCATTTCACTGTCGGGCAGGCAAAGTGTCCTAAACTTTTTTTTTTCTTTTGATAAAAAACAAAGCTCTTGCATTGATAAACAATTAGAAGAATTACAAGATTACACCATAGCTACCCCTGAGGGATTCGACAATAATTAATTACGGTTGTGCTAGTTATCTAATACCGCAAACTTGCAACAATAACACGCAAAGAACAGAAAAAACCAAGAACCTGACATGCAACAATACTTAACCGGGAATAGGGTACGGATAAATCAAGACTTGAACCCGAACAAATACCTAGAGTAGGTCAACCTACCCCAGGGTTTCCCCTGGACTACCATTGCCTACAATAAGGACCAGCTCCTTGGATCCCTCTGTAGCAGATAGCTCCTCGCTACCCTCAGCATTACCAGTAGATTCTTCTTCGCCCATATCAATTCGTCTTCATTTGATACGACGCTTTCTCACCTTCTGTGACCTAGAGACCATTGTTGGAGGATTCTTATTGACTTTCTCTTCAATTCTGGCTTTGGGTTTGTTCTTGGAACCCACCTTCCATCCTTTCTTATGTTTCAAAGGCGAGACTTTGATTTTTCCATACTCATCCACTAGAGATCCGGTTAGGGATTAGATGAGTTTTTCTCCGTCAATAGGTAGCTCTGGGACTGCTTCTACCGGCTTCCTTTGGTAGACTTTGATGGATCGGTCAGTAGACGCTTGACTACCCTCAGTACCTTTCCTCTTGCTACCCACCACTGGCCACAACTCATCCGAGAACCGGACTCCGGGAGTGAGCACCTCCGATGAGGAGAAGGAGAAAAAGATTAGTTACTTTGCCAATTCAGTGACATTGATTCCTCGGAAGGAGAGAGTAAATTCGGGTGTTTTCAGAGCTACACCGCCACTGCCTGTATTAGGATCGGAAGCAAGACCTTTCCCGGTCAAACTAGGAAAGCCAGACGAAGGTAGGTTTGTCTGCACTGTCCGGTCGCTTCTAGACGCCCTTTTCCTCTAGGGTTTGGAACTCCCAACTCCGCCATCAATTTAACTGCCTATGAGACATCTGATGGCCTTGGACAAACCTCGTGTTCGAGCAGCCCACAAGTGTGGAAAAAGCCTACGACCCGGTCATATCGAAACCTTACCCATGTCAGTGCCTCGGGGAATTCAAAAGCAAGCGGACATAAGGCTTGCTTCATCGGCGCTATGATATCATGCCACAAGCGAGCCTGGATCTTCTTCTCTGACTTAATCCTGCTCTCATCAAGCCAAATGACTTCACCTAGGGTTTCAGATATGCATCCCACCGTCGTCGGGGTTGTCAAATTAGTGGAAAACCTATGATCTCCACCCATACCGGAAACCACTTGAGAGGAACCGCCTTTACATACCCGATACCATCATTCTCACCCAAAACTAGGTTAGATTTTCCATAGAACCAGAGTCCCCCATTCATGATCGATTCTCTCTCCTCCTCATCAAAGCAGAATAAGTACCTCTCCCCATGACTTCGTATGGAAAGACGTCGGTTCAGATCCCACACACCAGCAATAGTACCCTGGAATGCCTACAGGTTCACCTTCTTTTTCACCGACAGAAGTCGTCCAACATCATAGTGTTTGTTGTTGCCGGCATCGACAAAGTGTCATAAACTTTGGCACTTGGTTAATTAGGTTAATGAGGTTATTATGTAAGTTCAATGTTGTGCTTTCTCTTAGGACTGGGCACGAGACGAGATGGGTCTATTCGGGACATAAATCAAATAAATTCTGAAATTTTGTAGCAAGACAGAATGAGATGGAATTTGACATTCAATAAATAAAATCCAAGAAGATCTGTGCCCAAAACTGATCAGTTTCCTATATATAAGTCAATTTTGGGATTTTTATATATTTTTTCTCCTTCAAAAATTACATGGGTATACTTAGAAGCACTATATATATATTTTAATCTTCAAAATGACCGAATAAAAGAGCTTTAATAGATTCATGAAATCTCCAAGTTTAATGTCCAATAAAATGATATTGGTGAAGCCACAAATATTTATATGAGTATCTATACTCTTCTTTAAAAAAATCGGGGTTCTTTCCCCAATTTTGGCATTTTCCCCCAAAATAGCATTTTCATCATAGTGAAACATAATTATTTAGGGTTTTATAGTAATTAACGAAATAAAATGATATAAATAGAGAAATTATATATTTATTATATGGAACGGGAGTCCGACCTCGCACACTATCGGCTCAATCATACGGAACAATATCCGTATGGTTGCCCCTTCGTGGAACAAGCTGTCCCAAACAAAAAAGTTAAGGGTGTACTGCAAACTATCAGTAATACTATTTTTTTTTAATTTTTATAAGTAATTACAAAGCATAAATGCATAATGTCTAGGATTTTAATTTTTTATTTATTTTTCTAGGTACATTTTGATATCGCCGGCACACAAGAGATGATGGAGGATATAGAGGAGACGATTGCCCGCATTTTTAAGGACTAGAGGTATGACTTCCACAAGTACTACCAGCGACACGACGCCTCGCCTACCCCTCATGCCATGAGCTTTGGAACGAAGGGGAAGAGGAGTGACAATGGTTGGTCGGACACTTTGAGTCCGACAAGTATGAGGTTCGTCTTCATTTTCTTTAATGTAATGAAAATTGAATAATTTCTTATTTTTAACCATTATTTTATTATTTAATTATCTTTGTTGTGTAATAGATAAGGTCGGAGGCCAACAAGGCAAATCGTGACAAAAAAATCGACCACCATTCTTCGAGCTCCAAAAAGTTCATTTACATGACGAAGGAGCACACAGATGCGAGTTTGAAGTATTACTTCTTGGATGCCAGCGTGGATGCTTATGTTAAGCCAGGGGTCGTCAATGCAGCGAGTGAACGTGGCGTAAGTAACTCATCTTTCTAAAATTAATTGAATTTAATTGTACTTTCGAAGCATATCAAAATTTAGTATAACGCTAATTGCATTTTTAAGAAATTGAATTATGATTAGGATATATTAGTTAACTTGTGCTCTTGGAATATGATTGTGAACTTGAGTTAGGTTATGCTTTAGTTGGTTAAATTATGATTTTAAACTTAAGAAATCCGGATGGGAATTGATTGGTGCCCACGGTGAATCTGTGCTGTTGGAATTGGTTATTGGAAGTGTCTATGACGATTTTTTTACGAATTAATATTTATGTATTGTTCACGTAATTAATTTCAGATGAGGTTGATAGAAATGGACCCAAGAGCAATTGGCGAACACTCAGCTACAAAACCCGGAGATACCGCTTAAAGAGTTGCCTCTTCTATCCACCAGATCGCTATTGCTGATGTTGTTTACGTCCGCTGAACTGGCAAGGAGGTTCGTGGGTTTGGACAGACGGTCCAAAGAGATTTGTTCCAGTCATCCGCATCGTCAACTATGCTCGGTAGAGAGGATGCCGAAGCACTCCAAGCCGCCCTTGAGCAGGCTCAATTGTCACAGGAGTCGACTAATCACACCTGGAAGCATTCGAGGTCGATGGACGAAAAGGCGATGTCGATGTAAAAGCAGCTTGATGCTCAAAACAGGTAGCTTGAAGCTTAAAACAGTAAGATGGCCACCTTCTTCGCGATGTGCAGGAGCATGGGGTTGCCCATTCCTGATGACGAGTGTCGTCCCCCCCCCCCCCCCCCCCCCCCACAACGACGACGATCCGAACGACGGCGGAGAAATCGGAGGGATGTCTACTCCCGATTTATTTTAGTAGTTTACTTCATTATTTTATTATTATTTCTATTTTTGTATGTATATTTTTTATATATATTTAATGAATATTTTATTAATTTAATTAATAGTAGATTATTATATACTTTAAATATAATTCAGAAACAAAAAAAATTAAAAAAAAAGACATGATCAAGTTATCTGGAGAAACAAGCTTACAGTATGTGGTACTAGCTAGACATTACAAGTAAGCACTATCAATCTGCAGCATTCAAATTAAGATCTCACATTCTGACAATTGATAGATAACATATATATTGATATCAAACAACAGTTGTGGGAATCATTGATACCGAGCCCTAAAATCTCCTCTAGTCGTCCTTCGCCTTCCCGGAGGTCATTTCGACATTCCCTGAGGCCTTCCCCGCCTACCCTGCCTTATCCGCCTTCCTAGCCTGATCATATCGGATTTTGATGATGGTTTATTCCATTGGGGCTTCCTCCTTCTACCTTCTTTTCTATCTCGTAACCTTTGGGGTTTTAATGCATCTGGCCTGGATGGCCGATGATAAGCACACCATGAAACACTTCTTCTGTAGCCTGTTTAATAGTGGTAACGACTATAGGGAATTTTACGTGGGGATAGAGCGCTGGAAAAAAGGTTTGGAATGTCCGAGGGACTTCTTAGTGTTTATAGGATTCATCACATGGGGAATTGTGAATTTGATTGTGGAATCGAAGAAATAGTTGTGTATGCGTCGCCGTAATAGGTAGAGAGGTTTGTGTATGATTATTGACATATTTAATATGCATAAAACATGTATTAGAAGACAATAAACAAGCGAATGTTGAAGATAAAAATCATTAATATAAATGTAAGTTACACCATGAAAATTTTATAGACTCGAGTAAACATATGCATATACACTTCATTATTTTTCATTGACGATATCTATTTGGTTTCCTATTTCTGAATTCTCTATCTTGCATAAATTCTATGTGTCCAAATTTCTCAAGGCTCCCAATTTTTTGTAAAACCTTTTTTAAACATTTGTCTGCACTACAAGAAATTGATTTAAGTTTTGGTTTTCTATAAAAACAATTAAACTTAAAAGCATGTCAACCTTAGAGCATTTCTAACAGTAGTGTTAATTTTTTTAGCAAACTACATTAAAGGACAATTTAGAGGGCTAGAAGCCAAATACACTTAAGGACAAGACTCTTTAATTTGGACAATAAATGATAAAATCTTACAAATAAGGATAAGTTGTTTGTAGGCTACCGTATGGCAGGTACAGATTTATTTTTATACCCTGTTTATCCTTTTGTGTGTATTTAATTATTTTAATATTTATTTTATCCAAAAATTCTTAAAATTATTTTAATAATTTTTATTCAAATTCTTTTCTTTTCAATATTTTTCAGTTTGAAAAAAATTTTCATTCAATTTTTTTACTATTCAATTTTTTTTCTTCCTCTAATAACAATGATAAAAATTCAAAAGCACATATATATACAAAAAATTTGTTAAACTTAAAATTCACATTCAGTAGCATTATCATTAAAGATTCAATACGTACCGATTTAAACACAAAATTTATAGTAATTTCAATACGAATTCACTAAAAGATCGATCCAATACAAATCGAGTAGCAATTTCGATACAAACATAGTAGCAATTTTGATATACATTCCATAACATTTTCCAACCCGATAATATAGTAGCAGTCCTCGAACAAAAATGCAGTAGTAGTCCCAAAAACACAGTAGCAGTCCTCAGACCGAAAATGTAGTAGCAGTTCCAAAAATGTAATACCATTCCTCGAACCGAAAATACAGTAGCAGTCTCAAAAACGTACGTAGTAGCAGTCCCAAAAACACAGTAACAGTCCTTAAAAAAAATTAAAATTAAAAAAATATGACACAGTAACACTGCTACTGAAAATTAAAAAAATATGACACTGCTATAGATACATCGAAAACACTGCTACTGAAAATTAAAAAAATACGACACTGCTACAGAAATATCAAAAACACTACTATTGAAAATTTAAAAAATAATACTGCTACTGAAAATTTTAAAAAATATGACACTGCTACACAAACATCGAAAACACTGCTACTGAATTTTTTTTAAAAACACTGCTACTAAAAATTTTAAAAATACGACACTGCTACAGAAACATCAAAAATACTGTTACTAAAAATAAAAATAAAAAACGCTACTATTGAAAATTAAAAAAAATACTGCTACTGAAAATTAAAACAATACGATAATGCTACAGAAACATCGAAAACACTGATATTGATTTTTTTTTTAAATTCCACTAAAAATTTAAAAAATACGACAATACTACAGAAACATCGAAAAAAAATGCTACTGAAAATTAAAAAAAAAACTACTACTATTGAAAATTAAAAAAATACGACACTGCTACAGAAACATCAAAAACACTGCTATTAAAAATTTTAAAAATACAACACTGCTACAGAAACATCGAAAACACTGTTACTAAAAAATAAAATAATAATGCTACTGAAGAATTAAATAATAGTGCTACTAAAAAATATGACACAGCTACTGAAAAATATATGACTGATACTGAAAATTAACAACCAAAATATAAATATGGTTGTTACTGGAAAATTCTAAAAAAACATAATGGAGTAGCAGATATGTAGCATCGAAGGAGCGCGAGTTCGAAGTGAGTGGAATCTAAAAGCGGAGGCTTCTCATTTGAGTTGGTGGTGGACGAAGATGGAGAACGATGTGAGGCCGATGTAGAGAGGTAGAACGTGTGGCCAAAGCGCAACGACGCCAGATTCTTGGGAAAGCCGGAGGCTGAAAGGAAGTCGCGGCGACAAGATTAGTGAGTTACCAAACGGCGAGGCATCGCACAGTAAAAAATTATCGAGGGAGGCCGAGCTGTTTGGACATGAAGCCGCGGAGGCGACGAACCGGCGGCGTTGTTGGGAGATCAGGAGCTACGGTTGCTACTAAGATCTCGAGTGTGCTCAAGTCGGTGGAAATGATAGGACGACGAATTATGATGCTTGGCAGAGACTATACGGTGCTTCACGGATCTTGAGGATTCAGCTGAAGGCGCAGAGGCGAAGGATACCCAGATGCGGCCGTGGAAAGGCGGATAAAGGCGCGACGCGGTGGCGCGTGGCGGAGTGCCTACAATCTCCTACTGAGTTTTCTTTGTTTCGGGGGAGAGAGAGAGAGAGAGAGAGAGAGAGAGAGAGAGCTAGGGTTTTAAGAGGGGTAGATTTGTCATTTCGTCATGTTTTATGGGTTGGATTTCTGATATTATATTTTGGGTCATAGGCCCATGTCCTGAGTTGTCTAAATCTTAGAGTGGTTGATTTTTTGTATTATTGATACTAAAACTGTCATTTGTTGTCGTTTTACCTAAAAGAAATTAGTCAAATTAGCTAAAAGTTAAAGGTAACTTCCACTTATTTGTCTTTTATTTTAGCAGTTAAAAGCTATAATTATGTTAATTCAAAATAAATACGTTAAAACTAAGCGAAAAAATGGAGGGAAATATATAACTGAAGAGTTATTTTCTCTCTCCATCTTAGTTATGTGTAGCTACGAAATTTAACAAAAAACTATTTTCACTTTTATATAGGATAACTGTTGGAAGGGAAAAAGTTATAATATTAGCTAGATTTTAACCTCTTTTTTTTAAAAAAAAAAAGGGTATATGTTGGAGATGCTCTTATTTTATCTCTTCCTTAATATAATGAATATATATTCAAGGGTAAAATGATTTGTGTGACTTTCAAGTTTGCTCACTTGATCTAGGATTAAAGATCTGTTTAATACTCTTTTCATATACATGGCTGATCGAGGCTCGTTGGTGTCACTTATAGACCACTTCATCTGGCCTATATAAAGAGCAAGCTTGTTTCGACTCACGTGGTTGTGATAATTGCATTATTCATTTTCTTTAAATTGAGTCTAAGCTTGTGCTTGTATTTATGTTTGTGTTGTGCTTATATGTTTTAGAGTCTTCACATACATAAAACTCTCTAAAATCGTACACATTCATCTTGCATACCATGAGGTCATTGTGGTAGGTGCAAGCTGATAAAGCAAAGGAGTGTCATATGAAATTTTCTAGTTTAGCTTGGACTCCTTGTACAACACGGACTTCTGGATTCTGTTGTGATAAACAAACATAGTACGTGCATCATTATCTCTTTGTAACAGACACTTATCGTGTACACTGTAAAACTCTATATAATGAAAAAATCACAGCCTCTGAATTCAAGCTGAACAAATCCTCAAACCCTTCTTCTTGTGTTTCTTTATGGTATCAAGAGCTTAACGTCTCACAACCAAATTTTCTTCTGATCCCAAAACCTCACTACAAATGGCTTCACCCTCTGATAACTCTCTTATCCCAAACAATGAAAACAAAACTCTTGATATGGCTTCACCTCTCCCAAACATCCCACATTTTGAAACTCATACCAACTCTTCCATCTTTAACTTCTTGTCTATCAAATTTGATCGCAATAACTATTCCTTATGGCTCGCTCATATCACTCCTTTCTTGAAGAGCCGCAACCTTCTTGGTTATATCGATGAGACTATCACATGTCCACCTTGCTTCAAAGTTGATTCCAAGAGACAACCTACATATGAGATCGATCCTGCTTATGATAATTGGATGGCTAATGATCTATCTTTCCTTCTTCTTGTGTTTCTCATGTCTGCACACACGGCTGAAGCTATGAGATGGTGGGCCGAGAGGAATTTGCCCGACGGTGATACGCTTATACACCCTGCTGACGGAGAGGCTTGGAAGCACATGGTGAAGGAGTTTTCTTATTTTGCATCAGAGGTTCGAAATGTTTGGCTGGGGCTTTCATCTGACGGATTCAACCCTTTTGGCAACATGAGTCTTCAATACAGTATATGGCCAGTTATTTTGGTACCGTACAACCTTCCTCCATGGATGTGCATGAAGAAAGAATACAATATGCTCACTATGATCATTCCAGGGCCGGGTTATCCAGGAAAGTGTCTCGATGTGTATCTGAGACCCTTGATTGAGGAGCTTAAGTACTTGAGTGAGCATGGTCATCCCACTTATGACAAGTTCAAAAATGAGATGTTCCAGATGCATGCCATGCTTGTTGGCACCATTAGCGATTTTCCTGCACGCGGGATGTTGTCGGGCAACGTTACCAGGGGATACAGGGCTTGTCCAGAGTGCATGACGGTTGAGTGTTGCAGACCTTATTGCAGGAAGATTGTACAGATGCGACATCGTTGTTGGCTTCCACATGATCACCCATTTCGGGAGGATATGGAGGCATTTGATGGGACTGTGGAAACAGGTGAGCAGCCGAGGAGATGGACGGGGGATGAAATCTTAGAAGTGCTAAATGAATACGATTTTGGGCAGCTAAGCAATCATCCTAAGATAGTGGCGTCAATACCTAACAAACCCGACAGGTATAAATTCTGGACACACAAAAGTATTTTTTGGGAACTTCCTTATAGGTCCAAGTTGCTGATCAGACACTACTTAGATGTCATGCACATAGAGAAAAATGTGTGCGAGAGTGTGGTCGGCACAGTGTTGAATTGGGAGGGAAAAACTAAATACGGCCCGAAGGCACGCATTGATCTTAAAAGGATGGGACTGCGAAAACATTTGTGGTTGAGAGATGGGAAGAAAAAAATGCCACAAGCTCCTTATACCGTGAAGCCTGCCCAGAAGAGTGAAATTTTTGGCTGGATGGGTAATGTCAGGTATCCTTCAGGCTATGCCGGAAATATAAGTCGATGTGTTAACTTCAAAGACAACAAGATGTACGGACTAAAGAGTCATGACTGTCATATACTGCTCCAACGCCTCTTCCCTGTTTTCATTCGAGGGTACCTGCCCAAAGAGGTGGTGGAGCCGTTAGTGGCTTTGTCAAGATTCTTTCAGAAGTTATGCACGAGAGAAGTGAAGAAATCGGATTTGTTGGAAATGCAACAAGACATCATTTTTATCATGTGCAAATTCGAAAGGATATTTCCTCCAAACTTTTTCGACATCATGCCTCACCTGATGCTCCATCTTCCGGAACAATTGTTGCTTACTGGTCCAGTACACTACACATGGATGTATCCTATGGAAAGGTACGTAATGCATCTCTGAATCTGGCTATATATATGTCGATCTTTAATATTATTTATTCACTTATTGTTGCAATAAGCATAACATGCTCGATCTGTAATTACCAATTTACAGACCATTAGGGGACTACAAAGACTATGTGATGAACAAATCTGCACCCGAAGGGTGTATCGCTGAAGCATATATTGCGCATGAGTGCGTAACGTACACCAAGTTGTATTTGGGAGCGTTGGAGGACCCTCCACAACATATGTGAGTAGATGGAGGGCAGTTCAACCTTTCGATCATCTCCGATGATGTTGAAGTTTCTGAAAAGTTGCCCAACTCGTACAAGTTGGAACCTTATGAGCTAGTCATTGCCCATTGGTCGGTATTGATTAACTGTCCAGAAGTTCAATATTGGAAAAATTTGCACATTTACTGCCCTGCTATTTCCGGTGATGTTGAGTACCACAACAAGACGTTCGCAAACTATTTTGGCAACTGGGTAAGTTGATACTTAAATTGACCTGTATATGATCGATGTTAAGTACATGTCTCGCATCTTATTTATAGTTAAGTTAATAAATGATTATTTTCAGATGAATCATGCACAAGATGATGATATCCCTCAGTGGTCACACGAATTGAGGCTCTTGGCGCAGAAACCGGTAACTTCCAGAGTTTATCCTATGTGTAAGGTAAATGGCGTGCTATTTATTTGTGAACATAGAGATGTCAGACGAAAAACACAGAATTCTGGGGTAATGGTGCATGGTGGGCAGAATGGAGTTGACTATTACGGTGTTCTCCATTCAGTTGTCGAATTAATATATAGGGAAGGCATGATCGTGCACTTGTTTAAGTGTAGATGGTTTGATACCGACCCTCAGAACACAAGGATCGATCAATACGGGATTTTTTCAGTGAATACTGCCACAAGCTGGTATGAAGATGATCCGTTTGTGTTGGCAACGACGGTGAAACAATTGTTCTATCTTGATGATCTTGTGCATAAAGGCGCGTGGAAAGTGGTTAACCATGTTCTTCCATGAAACATATACAGTGCCTCAACCCTTGGTGTGACCTCGGATAATGAAGAAGTCAGTGCATACCAAGAGCCGAACGCAACTGGTATTCCTGAAACCTCAACAATTCACCTTAATAATGTGAGACAGGGCAGTGTGGTACGAACACATCAACCGAATCTTCTTGATGTTAATCAAAATGAAGACAATGAAGACTCAAGTGACGAGGACATACACATCTTTCCTGAAATTAACTCGGAAACAGAGTCAGACTCAAGCGATGATTCTGATTATGCGCCTTAATTAGTGTATATATATGTATGTTATTTTGACTTAATTAGAACGTGCAATGTAAAATGAATTTTATTCAGATTATCGACTGCCCATTGTGTCGATCGATGAAATTGCTATATCCGGCCCCATCATAAATATTGGAATGCGCGAGAGATCGATCGAAAAAAATAATACACAACCGATCGATTAATAGTTATATCGTATTATTAAATAATAATTTAATAATTTGGTATTAACTATTAATAATTTCGTATTACCTATTAATAAATATATATATTAATACACTACATATTTAATTAGTTTACCAGCATAAATGAAAATTAAATAGAAGAACTATATCCGACGACATGCATATGAAAATCTCGTCGGATATAGTTGAACCGAAACTATATCCGACGATATGCATATGAAATCTCGTCGGATATAGTTTCGGTTCAACTATATCCGACGAGTTTACTTATCTTGTCGGATATAGTTCTGTTTTATATCCCGATCTGGGTACGTTTTGGGCAGAAACGAAACTGCCCCAAACCGGAACAGCCGCCTCCGATCGATTTTCTCCGTTTCCTTCGTGCTACAAGCAAGCAATCGAAGCTCAAGTGGTATTCCATCGATCCTCAAGCCAAATCGCTCGTCGATTAGTGAAAAATCAGGTTTGAAATCCCTAAATTCAAATTTTCGAATTTTTATAATTTAGGTTAGATTTGACGTTGTGGAATGTGTTGATCGATAATGTGGATGCATGTGTTGATATAGTTGTGAAATTTGTTAATTTTATGCATGTATTGATATATATTAGAATAATTTTGAATTTTAGGTTAAATTTAGGTTAAATTTTGGTTAAATGTATGTTATTTTAGGTTGAATTTAGGTTGAATTCCAATAAATAATATGTATGTTATTTTAGGTTAAATTTTGATTTTTTGGAATTTTATGCATGTATTGATATATATTGGAATATATTGGAATTTTAGGTTAAATTTGGATTTGGCATCGGATTATTTATATATATATATATACATATTGGAATTTGGATTTGGAATTTTAGGTTAAATTTGATTAAGTTTTTTGTTAATTGGATTTGGAATTATTGTTGAATTTGGATTATTGGAATTATTGATATATGTAGTTAAATTATTGGATTATATATGTATTGGATTTTATGGAATTATTGTTGGTTTTTGTGGAATATTTATATATTGGAATATATATTGGATTATTGATATATATTGGAATATGCATGTGCTAGATTTTTTGGATGAATTAGGAATTATTTTTAATTTTAATAATTTTATTGCAACGATGCAATGGTTTAATTGCGGACCTTCCCGAGGGGCCGGGTCGAGTACTTAGAGGGGGAGGTCCAGAAAGAGAGGGAGATCGGGACGTGGGGATGAGGGCTCGGGAGCTGGAGATCCTGATGGCACCGGAAGTCGGTCCGCATCAAGATCTACTAGCGTCCTCAACACTTACAGTCTTCCGCTGACCTCTCGACACCGTCGGCTGATGGGCGAGGGACAACCTCAGCAGCAGCAGCTCGAGCTGGCTCGATCCTCAGGCGCGAGGAGGGTTCATCAGGTCAGTCGCACGCCGGAAACGGATAGTGCGACTCAATCCTCGGTCCGAATGCCGAACATTCATCGCGAGGACTCTTACCCCGTCATCACCAGACAGCTCCTCATTCTTCCGAGGAGGCTGGTGGATCCACTCAGTCCTCGGCGAGGATGCGATTATGCCCGCCGTCTACCTTATTCTTACCGCCAGAAATCCCGACGATACCTCGCGTCGATTCCGACGGGATGCCTCTTCCGGGACAGCTAGGGTTCATTACCCCGGAGCAGGCATATGCGTATTTACCCTTCCCGGCAGATCTCTGGAGTGCGAGGATTCCGGGACAACGCACCGACGAATCAGGTAAATATTAATTAGTGATATCTTTTTACTCCCTAATATTTAAATTCAATTAGGTGTTGATGTTTAAAAAATCGTCTACATATATATGTGATAGGCGAGATCGTGCCCGGTGCCAAACAGAAGAGAACCAGAGGCCCCGTCGTCGGCCGTCGTCGGCAAGTTACTGGACGACGCCATTCAGGCTAGCGGTGGTGGCCAGGTTATGATTCCAAGGGGGGATGGAGGGCAGGTGATCGAGGGAAAGGTCACTCAAAAGTACGCGGGGATGGAGGGCAGCCTCATACGGGATAGAGTCCCAATGTTGTGGGAAAATTGGAATTCAATGCCGCAAGCCGTCAAATATCAGCTGCATAATGCGTTGTCGGTGAGTTGAATTGTATATTCATTATGAAAATTTTCAATAATAAATTTTTAATATTATTGATATATATATATATAAATATATGCATTGCAGAGGTGGTTCCGCGTGGATGAAGACATTAGACCCACGTGGGCGGATGAAGTGCATGGGAGCAGGTTTGCAGACGGGCATTTGTTTCAATTTTTTCGTTTCTTTTGATTATGTTCATACAATGTTGTTAGTTACTAACGCTTGATTTTATGGGTATATATAGGTATAAGGAGTGGAAGGCCGAGCTGAAGAAGCATTGGAAAAGGTACGGGGACGATCGTGAGGGTACCCCTAGCGAGTTTCGTTATAGGGAGTACGAGTGGCGATGCCTTGTGGTTCACTTCAACAACCCGAAATTGAAGGTACGCAACCTTCAATCGATTTAATTTTTGTTTTATCGTACTTCCCTTAAATTATTTGGCTAATGAGTGTTTTTTTTTATGTTGAATTAATCGCGCAGGCTCTTTCTGAAGTCAACACAAGGAACCGGGCCAAAAACACCAAAAATCATCATGCCGATACCAGATCATACTCGGGTTGGATCGAGGAGGCGGCCAACTACCCAGAAGAGGATCCCCTTGTCTATACGATGCAGCACGCGTATCCGCAGTCCTCCGAATATGCTGTAAGTGTCCTTATAACAAAATAAACTTATTTCTTATTTATTTAGATTGTTTTTTTTTAATTAATATTTTATTGTTCTTTGTCAATTAGGCGAGAATTCAGGAGGCGATTCCGGAGGTGTTGACTCAAGTAGCGAGAGAGCTCTATCCCAACACCTCCGATGCGGAACTCCCGATTGATCAGATTGATCGATCTGATCCGATCGTCAGGGCCAGGATTATGTCAATTGTGATCCCTCCAGGGAAGAACACATTCTACTGCAGGGGTTCCAGAAAATAGGGTCAAGGGCTGCTGAAGCATACCCCTGAATTCTCTCGCGGATCGGGATCATCATCATCTTCGAGGACTAATGAGCTACACGACCAGCTTCATAGGCAATCAATTGAGATGGAAGCTCAACGGCGTCAGATCGAGGAGATGGAAGCTCAACGGCGTCGGACCGAGGAGATGGAGCAAGCGCAAGCTGCAGAGCAGAATCGGTTGGCCGAACAGCAGCAGCAAATGGGGACATGGATGCAGCATTGTTATGCACAGTTGCAAGCATTGTTATCCAGATAGCTCCCCCGCCCATTTTCGGTGCGCCACAGCCACAGCCACAGCCACAGCCTCAGCCTCAGCCTCAGCCTCAGCCGCAGCCTCAGCCAGACCAGGACCAACCAACTTTCTCCAATCCGTTTGACCACATAGACCTTGGACCAGGACCCCCCTACATTTAAACAATTGTCGGTTTAATTTTTATTTTCATTATTTACTACACATATGTATACAGATTTGAACGATTTCGGTTTTTATTAATTTATTTATTTACTACGTACTATAGTTTCAATGGTTGTTGATTTTCAATTTGAACAATATATAGATAGCGTGATTTTTTGTGAATGCAGGTTTTGGGATAAAACCCAAAACCTGTAAAAAAAAATTAAATATTTTTAACTATAACCGACGATATGTGTCAACATCGTCGGTTATAGTTTTCTCCACAGTCAACCATTTTGACCATGGAGAAAACTATATCCGACGATGACATCGTCGGTTATAGTTTAAACTATGACCGACGCTAAACCATCGTCGGATATAGTGTCTCTATTTTCCAACGATAACCCTAAATCATCGTCGGATATAGTATCACCGACGGCGTATTACCGACGATACTATATCCGACGATGTGTTGTCGGATATAGGCTATGACCGACGATGTACGAAAACAGACCGACGACACCAAGTCGTCGGTCATAGTAATTCTTCCGGTAGTGTATTATCAGAACTATAGTTTTGTAACAAGAGTGTTGTCACATATTGAAAATGTTTGACCTTCAAGTTGCAGGTTTCTACGAGTAAAAAACTTACCTTTGTTATTTGTCTCGTTCATTTAATTATAGCATCATTTGTTACTAAGGTACACTTGATACTTAGGATCGATAGTCTCACATATACTAGTTATCCATAATATATAACTAATAACTTCTCTTTTTAGAAAAAGTCGTTAAGGGTTCAGCCCCCTCTAGGACTTTCATAAACAGTACTGTGCTTAGAAGTTAGAACCAAGAGTTTGGTTTTTACAACAACAAAAAAAACCAAGAGTTTTTTAATGATGAAAATCTGTTAACATTTTACTGTTGTGCCCATGCTTAGCATGTTTCTACTGTTTGCCGAATTAAATGAAAGAAGGGCAAAACCAGGGATATTGAAAGTTCTATCTTGGCAACTGGTGTAAATGCTGTAAAGCACGTTTGCTTAATTAATAAAGATTAATAGAGATTGTTAGGTTAATTCATAAGTGGAGTACGTTCTAGGTGGTTAACATGTTTCAAGGAAAGCTCCATTCAGGAATTTTATTTTCCTTTAGAAGTAAAGGTAAGAAGTTCAATGACCATGAAATTACATCCTAGGCCCAAAGCGATACTGGAAAACTAAATCACCTACTTGAGCATCATCTAAATTATTCATCCTTAATTCTGTGTACAAGAAATACCAGAGTGCAAAATACTTATAAGCACTCTGTGTTTTCCATCTACATTCCCACCTTTTCTTCTGTTAGACGAAGTTATAGATTAGACATTGTCCTCTGGTGACTTGACTATTTCCTCCCTTGGCTTCGATTTGCTAGAATGCAGTAGGAACTTACAGGCTGTCACAGCGTCTGCTACTGTAAGGAACATCCATGATGAACCGAGTTCATCAATGAACTTCGACTTATCTAGCTTCTTAATCACTTCGCTTCTTGGGTTTGCTAATACAAGCTAAAACATCCAGAGAAGAGAAACTAATTAGTTTTTATTAATATGGTATCTAAACTATCTATACATATCATGCAAAAGTTAGAAATGATATTCATACCTGGAGACCATGTTGGTCTATGTTTTTCTTGACCTCTAGTAGCATGCTGATACCACTAGTGTCAATGCTTCCCACAGCTGTGATTTTCATATCAATATGTTAGCTATCAATTCCCAGAATGTAAGATTTTAATTTGAGTGCTACAGATTGATAGTACTTACTGGTAATGTCTAGTACCACGTACTGTAAGCTTGTTTCTCCAGATAACTTGACCCTGTCTTCCTCTTCGTATATCCACCTCGCGATCCTGCGCACGCAGACGAGTAAAAAGTTTCATACTAGTACTCTTAACATTGCATTTATTTGAGCACTTGTGCATATTACCTTTCCCTCAAATAGTTAGAATTAGCAAAGTAGATGGGTGAATCAATCTGAAGAATAAGAACTCCAGGAACATTGTTCGCATCTGTGTAATGTTCCATGCTTCTATAAATCGTTGAGTTTGGGATGCTGCCTAAATTGAGAGTCCTTGGTCTCGTTACGAACAGGATCAGTCTTAGTAATGAAATGGCCACTGCAATCGACAAACCAATCTCGACACTGCCAAAGATAACACCAAAGTATGCGCTTGCGCATATCACACAGTCGATCTTATCAATCTTCCAGAGGTGGATGGCGGCAGGAAAATCCATGATGCCAAACATGGCGATGATTATAATGGAAGAAAGAACAACTAATGGTGTGTACTGGAACAATGGTGTCAAAAATAACAGTGTGAGCATCATCACAAGTGCCATGATAATGTTGGAGACTATAGTTTTGCATCCGGAATTGAAGTTCACCGCAGTTCTTGAAAATGGACCTACAAATATTTAGTTAAGAGAGGCATTAGATTTGAAGCTAGCTGCTGTTTATGTATGTTAGGCAGAGGCATGTACCTGCTGACAAGAAGCAAGAAGTACAAGAGCCTACAATGTTCATCATTCCGAAAGCGATCATTTCTTTGTTTCCATCAATGTGGTAGTTTTTGACTGTTGCAAAACTTCTTCCAACAGCTACTCCTTCCTGTACCCAATAAGTAATTTTTTATTTATTTATTTGTCACTAGATTTTTTTTTGAAGGTGAATACGTCATCCCAAAGTCCATTGAAGACTTACGGCAAGGCCTATAACACCGGAAATGATCCCGGCTTTCAAGGCCGTCGAGAAATGAGATGATTTTATAACCACAGAGAGGTCAGAAAATGTCACAGGGTTCAACCCTTTCTTAAGGTGCCCAATCTGCAAAAACAAACAAACATATAGAGTTAAACTGATTGAGAAGTTCATCTTTGACAAAATTAAGTGATCGAATAATAACTAGTCAAGTGCTTACCACTGCAATGTGGTGTTTTTCTGCATGGGTTAGGAAAACCGTAAGGCTCCCAACGATCACGCAGAACAGTGGCGACAGTGCACTCACCCAAAAGAACCTTGGTTTTCTCTTGCTCTATTCATTGTCATTATCATATACAAAAATCAAACAATCACTACACGTACACACACACACACACATGCAGTTGTATATATGATCGAGAAGGCTAACTATCTACTTACAAAGAATCTGGTTACGAGGAGAAAGCAGACGCAACAAATTCCCATCGACGCTGGTTCCCATTTCCACTGCAATGTACAAGTCAAAACGATCAGTTCAGAAAATCATACAGTATATATATGGAGAGAGAGTACGTTAAAGACAAACGTCCAGAAGTATATTTACCTCATGGAAATTGGTGATAACGGACTTGAGGACAGACACAACATCGGTTTCATGTGTGAAATGTTTTATCCCCAACACTCCTTTCAGCTGCTGAAGAATAACCTGAGTGGCTGTTCCGCCCATGAAACCCAGAATCGTTGCATGAGACAAAAGGTCCACAATAAACCCAAGCCTGCACAAACGTCGTTACATACGTACACATTAGATTCTTAGTTCACATGTTACAACCATTTTTAAGGCTTTGTCTATATACCTTAAGAAGCCAAGCAGAGCTTGAAACATTCCGGAGACTAAGCAAGAAGTAAGAGCCATCTGGAAATAGAGCTTGGGGTTATCAGTAGGGCTAACATCCTTGGCCAAGATACTAGCCAACAGAAGGGAAGCAACTGCCACCGGTCCGATGGCGATATCTCTCGAGCTTCCCAGAATAGCATACACAATCGGAGGGACAAAGCTTCCATCTGCACCGCCTCAACATAATTTCACATGCATTAATTCTAGTACGTACACCTGCAAATTACGTACATAACATAACGTGACACGACATAACATGTGAGAGCCTTAGAGAGACTTACATATGCCGATAACGGGGGGCAAGTTGGCCAAGCTAGCATAGCTGATACCCTGAGGAACTGCGAGACTTGAAATGGTGATTCCGGCGATGAGATCAGACTTGAAGTACTTGAGAGTGTAGTTAGGTGCCCATTCAAGGATGGTGAAGATGTACTGGAAACCGAGCACAACTTTCTTGGAAGCAGGTTGGTTCTTGAATCTCCTAAAAGGGTCGTCAGGAAAGAACGTCTCTTTCACCGACTGCTTCACAGCCGTTAAGAATGGCTTCTTCGGCGGAAGCTCAACTTTGTGAGGATTGTACTGATTATAATATTCTCCGCTCCCCATTTTCGTTAGTCAGTACAAAAAAGCTTTGTGAAACTCAATGGAGGGCGGGGGTGTGTGTATATAAGATGGTGAGGTGAATCAAATGTGATAAGAAGCTAGGAAAGATGATGGAGGGAGAAAAGGATCTTTGAGTTGAGTAGTGGGGAGTGGGAACCACTTGACATGTGATTTTATGTATCTTCTAACTCTGATTCAAGTCCGGCCATAGAAATAGGGCTAAGCATCAGCAGCAGCAACAAGAACAGGAACTACGAGACATCACTGATCAGCCAGCTGGGGCACCTGTGAAAGTTGTGACATCAAATTTAAGGGAGCTTAAACAAAAAGCACTTTTGGTAGTCGACCATATATATATATTACTGTATTATTAAGACTATATGGACCCAACTAATTGAATTGTGGTTTAGAATTAATGTTTGTTTAATTTGCAGCTGTGTTGTGGATTCATAATTAAGTGTTCAAATCGAAGGTTAATTATGCCGAACAACGCCCACCCATGTTGATACAACTTTCCACAAGAATGTTTGAGATCTTACCTGCCAAATAGCATTAATATATAATTTCCAGGTAAATTAAAATGCTACAATGGAGGGGAACACATAAAATTTAGACAAGCAAGTCAAATATGCATTCTTTCTTTCTGCTTCAATTCTGTAAGTTGTCGAAGACAATAACAATGTGAAATTCCTAGTAGTGTTAGAAAGCTCAAGAACTTTTGTGTGTGATTCATTCTTGCAAGATGTATCAGATAGAATCATATAACATGATGTGCCAAATCACGAATTGTTCACCCTCGTAAAGGTGTCGATATCTTGTTTTCATTAATTATGCACCGAACTATATGAGAGAGAAATTAATTGTTCCACAAAACACTAATGTAAATGATAACATTAATTTAACACTATTTTCTATCTATACACTACAGTTTGTGTTTCAAACTGTATGTGTCACACAAATGGGATCTCTCTCCTACACAAATGTAAGAACTTCTAAAGGAACATTGAGATCAAACGAGCTAGCTCTCACAGCATTTAATAAAATAAAAAATCAGGCTTTCACTTCTGAGGATCGGAATGCATGCATAATCAACAACAAAAGTTGCATAACTAGCTTCGACATTATGTACGTGATTTTATTCTACAGAAAATTTGATACTAACATGTAACCGATACTTCTTCATAGTTGTTTCGATTATGTTTGTTTATTGTCTATCTATATATTCATCCTTCGTATAGATTCAGGAAGACGATGAAGTCCAATTAATAAGAACGAGTGGAAAATTGCTTCTTGACCTTAAACAAACAAACATCATCGATCTCACTCAATGTGATAGAAAACAAACATATATATAAAGAACAGAAATCTTATAATGATCAACAATAACTTTTACCAGGATATGAAGAGCCCGGTGTGAGTGTATAGCTAGGTTCAAGTATGACAGCGATAGTGTTGCAGAGACCACTTTCTTCTTTGAGAAGAATGCTCCTTATATTCAAGAGACAGAGACAGAGACAGAAGTCTTGTAAATTCCAATTAGCTTGCTTGTGTGTACCAGAGTACCTATGGCACCGTTTTATTTATAGAATGAGAGAAGAAAGTGGTAACCACGAGTCTGAGTAAATACCGATAATGAAGATGAGTGTGTTAGTTATTCATCTTAATCGAATCTTTGGTTTCCGATTTCATTAGGAGTCCATTCCATTTCCATTTACGGGAGTTGAGAACCACTTGTTAGCGTAATAAGCGTTGATTTTGTTAAGGGATTAACAAAAAAGGTCAAATAATTCTCTGCAATTTCAATATCACAAATTCAAAACGAATACAAAGTGCTGTTCGCCTGTTTCCTTGCATAGTCGTATCTTCCATCATTATCAAACTAATTTCATTATCCACATCACAATGGCGTCAACCTAGTTTAAAATGATGGATAAGACTCAGAAAGTGGAGAAAGTGGAGAAAGTGAGATTCACTACAACGTTTTCAATATGGAAAGAAAACGAAATCGGTATTATCCGATATTTATCCAATGTTAGTGTGGATATATATCTCTCTATCAAGTAGTAAATAAGTGAGATGAAAATAATTTTGTGTATTGATCGATTTATATATTTTAGGTTTTTTTTTGAAACTAGGTTTTTATTTTATTTTCTTATTTTATGAATGGTACGATGGAGAGTCAATTCCATTAATAAGAGATGATAGTGCTAGCTAGGAACAATTACAAACAACGAGCTTCCCGGAAGATGGTTATTTTAAAAGTAATTTAGATGAATAATGCATGGAAAAAGCTGCAGCATACCTCTTTTTATTAATCCTCAAGATGATGAATTTGTTTGGGGTCCTGCCCCCTCAGGTAAATTCTCTATTAAGTCAGCTTCTGATCTTCAAGTTCAAAATAATCATAAACATATGCATGTTAAATTATTGAATAAAATTTGGCTTCTCAATATCCCTCCCAAGGCAAAAAAAATTAGTTGGCAGCTAATGAGAGTGTTAGTCTATGCCTTGAATCTTGAGTCGTGTCGGAGTACGCGAGGTACGTTGGCATACGTGAGGTTTGCAAGCAAGAAAGAATCTTTGGCGAGAGAATCTTTGGTGAGCGTTGACTTTGGCGAAAGTCTCTGGCGAGGAAGTCTTTGGCGAGGAGAGTTAGAAGTCCTTGGCGAGCAGGACTGATACTCAGGATTTCGTTAGGACTAGGATTCCTCAGGCATTAAGGAATTGGGTTTCCTTAATCATTCTGGTTTAGGTTTCCTCAGACGTGTGTGTCTGGGATTCCTATGGTATTCAGGACTCTGTTTGGCTATATATATACAAGGGTATTAGCCATAAGAGGTGTGTGTGATATCTGGTTCTATCCTGTAGATTAGGCTTAATCTAGTGTGGTAGAGAGATTAGGTATTCTGTAATCCTAGGTTAGGCTTAACCTAATGTGATATACTTTGTAATCTGGTTCTCCAAGATAAAGTAATATGTTCTCCTTCTGTCGTGGATGTAGCTAACTCACGTTAGTGAACCACGTTAAATCTGTGTTTGTTCTTACATTTATTTGCTTCCGCTATAACAAACTAGTATCAGAGCATCGGCTCAGGATGTCTGGAGTGAATGTGAAGATCGACAAATTCACGGGGAGGAACAGTTTCAGTTTATGGCAGATCAAGATGCGTGCCTTGTTAAAGCAACAAGGGTTGTGGGCGCCGCTGATGAAGAAGGCAGTGGGTCCCGAGTCCGCTGAGATGGCCAGTCTGGAGGAGAAGGCACACTCGACTATCATGTTGTGTCTTGCAGATGATATCATCACCGAGGTTGCAGAAGAGGAATCTGCATCTGGTTTGTGGTTGAAGCTTGAGAGTCTATACATGACGAAGTCTTTAACCAACAAGTTACTTCTGAAGCAACGTCTGTTTGGTCTGCGTATGCAAGAGGGTGCACCACTGAGAGATCACTTGGATCAGCTTAACACAATTCTGTTAGAATTGCGTAATATCGATGTTAAGATCGAGGATGAGGATGCTGCCCTAATTCTGTTGGTATCTTTACCATTATCATATGAGAATTTTATGCAATCCTTTATTGTTGGAAGGGATACGGTGACTCTTGAGGAGGTAAGATCGTCTCTTCATACCATAGTGTTACGCCATAAGGCAACTGGTACAGGTTCAGACAATCAGGCTGCTGGGTTAGTAGTCAGTGGAAGTAAAGGACATGGAAACAAGGATAAGAAGAAATTCAAGAAGCCAAGTTTCAAGGGTCCTAAATCCAACAATGTCTGTAACTACTGTAAAGAAAGGGGACATTGGAGAAGGGAATGTCCGAAGTGGAAGCAGCAGGAGAAACCATCAGGGACCGTTGCTGTAGCAGAAGATGACACCATTTCAGAAGAGGATACGGCTCTAGTTGCTGACGAACATGCACATCGTGATGATGTGTGGGTTCTAGACTCCGGGGCATCTTATCATATATGTCCGTGCAGGGAGTGGTTCGCAACCTACGAGCAGGTAAACGGTGGCAATGTGTCTATGGCCAACAATGTTGCTTGCAAGGTGGTTGGAATGGGCTCAGTTAAATTACGGACACATGATGGTAAATTCTGTACATTGAACGAGATTAGGCATGTTCCACGCATGACTAAGAATCTGATATCTCTGAGTCATTTGGACAAGAAGGGGTTTAGTTTCAAAGGAGAAGGCGGGATCTTGCGTGTCTACAAGGGTTCAGATGTGGTTCTGAAAGGTGTCAAGCGGGGAACTTTGTATATCCTACAAGGTTCTACGCTATCAGGTTCTGTTGTTGTTGCATCGTCAGAAGTTCACAAGGAGGATATGACCAAGCTATGGCACATGAGACTCGGTCATATGAGTGAACGAGGGATGCAAGTTCTGGCTAAAGAAGATCTTCTTGGTGGCCACAAGGTAAAGGACCTTGGATTTTGTGAGCATTGTGTGTTCGGAAAATTACATCGCAGTAAGTTTCCTAAAGTAATTCACAAGACAAAATGCACACTTGATTACATCCATTCAGACTGTTGGGGTCCGTCTCGCGTTGAGTCTTTAGGAGGTCACAGATATTTTGTGTCGATGATTGATGATTTCTCAAGAATGACTTGGGTGATTATGATGAAGCATAAAAGTGACGCTTTTAAGAACTTCAAGCAGTGGAAGGCGTTGGTTGAAAATCAAACTGAGAAGAAGATCAAGAGGCTAAGAACAAATAATGGTCTGGAATTTTGATGTTCTGATTTTAACGAGTTCTGCAGAAATGTAGGGATTGCTAGGCATCATACAGTCAGGGACACACCATAGCAGAATGGTGTGGCAGAACGAATGAATCAGACACTTCTGGAGAGGGCTAGGTGCATGCTCTCTAATGCTGGACTAGAGAAGAGGTTCTGGGCAGAAGCTATGAGTACAGCTTGCTATCTGATAAACCGTTGACCTCACACTGGTATACATCTCAAGACACCTCTTGAGATGTGGTCTGGAAAGTCTGTTGATTACTCAAATCTGCTTTTGGCTGCACGGTTTATTATCATGTAAGTGAGGGTAAACTTGAACCAAGAGCTAGAAAAGGGGTATTTGTAGGCTATGGAGATGGAGTTAAAGGATATAGGATCTGGTCTTCATCTGAGAGGAGGGTTATTCTCAATAGGAACGTAGTCTTTGATGAAAATTCTATGTTTAATCCTACAGTGAAGTCCATAGTTGTATCAGAGAATGGTAGTGTTAAGAAACAGGTGGAGCAGCAAGATGAGAATGAACCACAGCATGAAGATCAACACTCACATTCAGAATCAAAGCCACTAGTAGATAACCAGCATGTTTGTCTCTCAATTGGGTTAGGAGAGCAAACTTCGGAAAACCTCCTATGAGGTATGGTTTTGAGGACATGGTGGCTTATGCACTTCAGGTTGCTGAAGAGGTGGATCCTCGCGAGCCATCCACCTACAAGGAAGCAGTTACATGTACTGAGTCTGCCCAATGGCTTGCTGCAATGGGAGACGAGATGGAATCACTTCACAAGAATCAGACTTGGGATTTGGCCAAGCGACCTCAGAAGAGAAATGTTATCACTTGCAAATGGATTTTCAAGAAGAAGGAAGGGATGTCGCATGCTGAGGGTCTCAAGTATAAAGCTTGGGTAGTTGCAAGAGGGTTTCATCAAGAAGAAGGTGTAGACTACAATGAGATTTTCTCGCCTGTGGTCAGACATACATCTATCAGGGTGCTACTAGCCTTAGTTGCACATCAGGATCTGGAACTTGAGCAACTAGATGTGAAAACAGCTTTTCTGCATGGAGAGTTGGAGGAGGAGATATACATGACTCAGCCAGAGGGTTTCCAAGTTCCTGGAAAGGAACATTTTGTTTGTAAGTTGAAGAAATATTTATATGGACTAAAATAGTCACCGAGGCAGTGGTACAAGAGGTTTGACAGCTATATGATGGAGATTGGATACAGCAGGAGTCCGTATGATTGTTGTGTTGACTACAACAAGGTTTCAAATGAGGCTCTCATTTATCTGGTCTTGTATGTAGACGATATGTTGATAGTTGCAAAGGACAAGTCAGAGATTCAGAAGTTGAAGGATCTTCTCAGTGCTGAGTTTGAGATGAAGGATCTGGGTGCAGCAAGGAAAATTCTGGGAATGGAGATCTACAAGGATAGGAGTCAGAAGAGGCTGTTGTTATCACAGAAGGATTATATTCAGAAGATATTGTCAAGGTTTGGCATGTTTACAGCAAAATCCTTAGATACTCCAAGTGCAGCGAACATTCATTTGTCCACTGCATTTGCACCTAAATCAGCTCAAGAGAAGGAGTACATGTCTCAAGTTCCCTATGGTAGTGCAGTAGGAAGCTTGATGTATGCTATGGTCTGCACTAGACCGGATCTTGCACATGCTGTCAGTGTTGTCAGTAGGTTTATGGGTGAGCCTGGAAATGAGCATTGGCAAGCTGTGAAGAGGATTTTTCGTTACCTTAGAGGTACGTCTGACGTTGGTCTCATTTATGGAGGTGATACAGGATGTTTAGTAACTGGTTACTCAGATTCAGATTATGCTAGGGATGTTGACACAAGAAGATCTATGACTGGTTATGTTTTCACTCTTGGTGGGTCAGTTGTTAGTTGGAAAGCTACTCTGCAGTCTTCAGTGACTTTGTCTACAACTGAATCAGAGTATATGGCATTGACAGAGGCAGCCAATGAGGGAATCTGGTTGAAAGGACTGGTTAGTGACTTGGGTTTACATCACGATCAGGCTATAGTGTATTGCGATAGTCTGAGTGCAATCTGTTTGGCCAAGGATCAAGTTCATCATGAGAGGACTAAGCACATCGATGTCAGGTATCATTTTCTAAGGAATGAGAAGCGGATCAGGGTGAACAAGGTGGGTACTGCCGATAATCCAGCAGACATGTTCACAAAGCCGGTTTCGCATAACAAGTTCCAACGTTGCTTGGACTTGCTGAATGTCAGAAGTTGTTAGTTGCCCGTTGGGGGCAACACCTGGGTTGTTTCTCTGGGAGAAGGCAACGTCTGGGTCCTTCTCTGGGAGAGGGGAACATCTAGGTTCGTTTTTTGGAGGAACGACATTTGGGGGGCAGAGGAGAGTCTGGTACTTCGGGTACATCTGATTACTTGGGAGAGAGAATTCAAGTCAAGGTGGAGATTTGTTAGTCTATCCCTTGAATCTTGAGTCGCGTCGGAGTACGCGAAGCACGTTGGCATACGTGAGGTTCGCAAGCAAGAAAGAATCTCTGGCGAGAGAATCTTTGACGAGCGTTGACTTTGGCAAAAGTCTCTGGCGAGGAAGTCTTTGGCGAGGAGAGTTAGAAGTCTTTGGCGAGCAGGACTGATACTCAGGATTTCGTTAGGACTAGGATTCCTCAGGCATTAAGGAATTGGGTTTCCTTAATCATTCTTGTTTAGGTTTCCTCAGACGTGTGTGTCTGGGATTCCTCTGGTATTCAGGACTCTGTTTGGCTATATATATACAAGGGTATTAGCCATAAGAGGTGTGTGTGATTGAAAGGACCCAATCCCAATTCAGTTACCTAAACCGGAATCAAACCCTTTCGAAAATACGAACCAACAAAAATTTTCCAAAATTTCGGCAGAGTTTCGTTACTAGCGTGGAATTACCATAACCTGCACGCGGAAAATACACTTCATCCTATGCCACAAAAAGCAAACCGTGGGCACCAATCCCATCCGGATTTCTCAACATCAATATAATCAACAACAGTAAATGAACTGTACTATGTATATATGTATATCCGTGAAAATCCGCACAACATGTATCAGAATGTATCAGAGCGACCTCTAGAGTAAAATATATACAATATGTACATCAGTAGGCGAAACAAGAACCTACTGGAAAACACAGGTGACTCTGATCACTAGCCTCCAAACCGCGACGTGAAAACACCAAAACCTGAACTGCAATTGGGCACGGAAACCGAAAAGCCCAGGGGAAAGACAATAAACACGTTAGAGTGAGTGGACGAAAATAAATGTCTTTCACCAATTAATATATATATGTTTAAAAACATATGCGAGTCCAGGTAAAAATAAACAACGTAGTACACGAGGTAAAACTCATACTCGTCCAGTGTACTGAGCATGCAAGTAAAATCCCATAGGGTCACTCATGGACTCCTCCGTGCTAGTACAGTCTGAACCACGGAGTCCTTGACTACCACGTGATTCTAAGCCAGAAATGACCTCGGTTCCGGGGAATACGCCCCTCACCGGTCTGGTTGGGGAAACGCCCCTCCAGGCGGCCCTCCGTCGGGGATCAGCAGACGAGGCAAGGTGTATCGATACAACAACGTAACTAAGACTGTACTCTGTGTAAACCAAATCATAAATATTTCGATGCAAATGCATGAAACAGCATATAAATGTATGTATAATCATATACGTATATCCGTATAAATATAACCGTATATTCGTAAAACACATGCTCATAATAAACATAATCTCGTATGAAATCTCATGCTCGTAAAAACATAATCATGCTGCATGCTCAAGTTCGTAAAACGTATATAAAAGACTCGCAAGATTTCCGTGAAAATAAATTGTCCACTCACAGGTGAGCAAAACGCGCACTCGCGCTAATCTCGTAGCCCGGCGGAAGATCCCTCGCCTGAAGCACGATCACGATCTCGATCTCGATCTCGATCTCCTGAACATATTCATAAAACATATCTGATCAATATCGTAATCCACAACACTGTACTGATGCACGGAAACCAACCGTTCCCGGAAATACAAAATGCGGTACAAAATGAATTACGGAAATCCCGAAATCCCAACTCGAAACCTCGACTGAAAATCGGCTAATCAAATTGACCCAAAAACCTCTGTACGATAACCAGAGCGTGATTACGAGAAAAACGACATTAAAATTATCGAAATCTGAAAAGTCAACTTTCCGGCCGTTGACCGTCGTTGACCGCCGCCGCCGGCGGCGGCGCGCCGTCAACGGTGGAATCACATGGCCAAAATCTCCAGATTTCAAGCTCTCCTCATTTCGAATCACTTTCCCTTCTACCTCTTAAGCCAATTCTCTCCCTAACACCTTCAATTTCAACGAAATCCAACCGGAAAACCCACCGAAAAATTCATTCGGGTTCGAGCTAAAACCTAACCAATTCCAAAACTAATTACATGGGAAGCATCCCTAGACCAAGGGGAGTCAAACCCCTAACCATACCGCCACTGAGGCTCACCGGAACACGGCCAACCAACTCCGGCGATTCCAACCCGTTCGGCCCTAATCGGGTTACATCAAAACGGAACCATTTCAACCCAAACCAAGTACCAACGTACTCAAAATCAAACAAGGAAGCGATCTGTACCTGTCCCGTGATCGATGGTGGCCGGAATCTAGGTCGTCGGACGGCAATTCCCAAACGGGAAACTTTCCCTTTCTGACCAACAAGTCAACTTACCAAAAATAGAAGGTCAACGACTGGTCAAACTCAAACAGTGTTTTACGACTAATTCTCGACTATTCCGCTATTTATACTCGAGCCTCGGGTCGATCGACGGTCCGAAATGAATCTACGAAATGATTCGGATAAACACGAAACAATCGGATAAACTCGTCGGACACCGAAACTTCAAATAATCATAAAATATTCCTCGGGTATCGGAAAAATCTTCTGGAACCTCCCACGAACTCGAAATCACGTACTCTACAATTTTCGTGAAGACACCCAACTCAAATTCTCGACCAAAAATAAAGTCGCGAATCGAATCGGCAAACCACAATTACGACGATAAACTGCGACTAAACTCAATCTCGAGAATCGTGCCGAATATGCATCAGATTCTGGTTCGGGTCGTCACAGTGATATCTGGTTCTATCCTGTAGATTAGGCTTAATCTAGTGTGGTAGAGAGATTAGGTATTCTGTAATCCTAGGTTATGCTTAACCTAGTGTGATATACTCTGTAATCTGGTTCTCCAAGATAAAGTAATCTGTTCTCCTTCTGCCGTGGATGTAGCTAACTCACCTTAGTGAACCACGTTAAATCTGTGTTTGTTCTTACATTTATTTGCTTCCGCTATAACAGAGAGGAAGGTTAAAAACTAGAGAAAGGTTACTGAAAATGAAGTTGATTAATTCAAATACTTGTCCTATTTGTGGTATTGCAGAAGAATTTGTGACTCATTTGTTTTGCAGCTATAGTAAAACCAAGGAAACTTGGCAGAAATCTCATATTGGTTTCATCAATGCTCATAATGACCTGATTGATCAACTGTACAAGCTTACTGATTCAAAAATTTATGATAAAGATTGTTTGATAATGACTCTCAATATTTGCTGGAACATTTGGCATGCCAGAAATAATGTAATTTTCAGGAATGACGAATTCATCCCAACTTCTATTGCTGCTAAAGCTGCTGTCATTTGAAACAATTACATAAGCAACAATACTAGCTCCGATCCGACCAGAGAAAGGCCTAAAATAATCAAGTGGAGACCTCCTACCATGGACAGTACGTGTGAAAATCAACTTTGATGGCTTTGTCTCTTCACTTGGAGGCAGGAAAGCTGCTGGAGGTTTTGTCATTCGAAATCAAGAGGGTGTTGTTCTTTCTGCAGGTGCAAGATGCTTTGATTCTACAAATGTTCCTCTTGCTGAAACTCTTGCTCTGAGAGAAGGTTTGATTCAAGCTAAGAGAACTAACCATAGTAATGTCATTGCTGAAGGGGATTATCTCCTAATTACCAACTGTGTCAAAGATAACTGTACAATTCCTTGGAGGATTAAAATTCTCATTCAAGACATCAAAAGAATTGCCAATGAGTTTGAGAAGATTATATATCTTCACCTATGTTCCTCGTGAAGCAAATTTTGTGGTTGATAGATTGGCTAGCATTAGACACTCTTCTCCTAATCTCAAAATATGGAATCGTTCTCTCTTTACTGCTAATAGAGTTCATATGTATGATTCTTTAGGCTTAGGTTGCCGAAGGAGCTTCTCTATTTTGTAATTTTTCTTTACCTAACGAAAAAAAAAATACATGAGAAAAATTAGACTGTAGATTACTCCCTTACACAATTATATTCCGCACATTCATTGTAAAATTATTCATAAAAAACTACTTAATTAGCCCAAGCCTTCTGACTGAGCTGCAAGTCTGCAACTGTAAATAATTTAATAGAGATATTTGCCCTTTATTCTTGCTGCCGATCTGAGATGAAAGGGTTTAGGGTTTGGGTTGGACCCTAAACTTTTGTTTTTGCTGTACTGTTTTCATGCCCTAGCTCTCTGCGTACGTTAATATGACTGCAGCTATCCTAATGCTTATGGGATATGATTATAAATTCACAAATACTAATCTCTTGAAACATATATCCGTCCTATTGACCTGGCTAGCTTTTCATATCTCGATCGATCTATATATAATGGACCCAAATGGAGATAGCTAGTTGACATCTGGTCCAACTCCAACTTTCCAAAACAATAGTCGTCCCAAAAAATTAGAAGTTGACCTCTCCACACGCCTACAAGGTGAATTTTCCGGCCGGCTAGATAGAGGGGACAGAGAGCAGTTGTTGTCGGCAAGATAAGTGTTAAGCGGTTTTTACGTGTAAACTCACTCTTACTTTCTTACCTATAATTACTGTATTGTTAGTCTATTATCAATATCCAATTCATATATAAGTCTGTAACACAAACACAATGAAGAAGTTTTATGAGAACAGCTCTTACCTTGGTTATTGATGTTCATGGTCATTAAGCTTTTAAAAAGAAGATCTTCTGAGCAATTCACTTGCATTTACTTTATGTGAGTAATCTGTTAATTGTTATGCGTGTTGTGTGCTTGCTCAGGGAACCCTTTATATACTGGTTTAGGTGATAGAGTTTCATCACAAGAACCTCTCTATACACCACAAACCTATATCAAGTATGACAAATTGAACTCCTTGTACAAATCATTACAGATTAATGAATGAGTATCCAAGTTAAGTAATGATGTTACAGTCTCTTTCGCTTATTTCTCAAGTATGTATAACGGTGTTGAACCTTAATAAGGTTTCCTATGTCCACTAGGAGTTTTACTCCAACATGTATCGCTATGAACTTTCTAATCACACTACGGTTGGTTAAGTTTGATAAAGCTTGAAACTTCCCACTTGAATTCCTCGACTCCAATTGGAAAAGCAAACGCAATAAACCATGACGTTTCTCACTTTCATCAATTCAGTATGGCAATTGTGTCAAAATACTTTACCTACTTACCTAAAGCTTTCGTAAATTGTCGGTGCCACATCCGATTCCAGTCATTCCACTCATGGAGATGGGGTGATGCTAATCAGCTTGTACTACGTGGTTTTCCCTTTTGTCTCTCCTTAATCGCGCTTAGTCTTTTAGCATTTCTGACTTGTTCTTCTTTACTGTGTTTACATTTGTTGTTGGTTATTGACTTATTGCGACTCAAGGTTTATCCTTTATAATTAAAGATCTTCAAGAAAAGATGGACACTAAAACATGAAGAAGAAGAAAAACGAGGAGAGAAAAATGACGTGCGCGCTTATGCGGGGAATCGTTGTGAGTAGCAAGCAAAGCATGTCCTGCTAGTCCTCTTGACTTTTGTCCATTATAATGCGAAAATTGAGATGTGAGAATGTGGTTTGATGTGTTTTGTGTGGGATGAATTCATGATTTGATCGATATGATACCCCAGGATATTTTGAGGTTTGTTTGACCTAAAGAAAAGGAGAAAGTTCTCATTTTCAACCCTAGCTAGCTAATTAATCTTAATCGTCACAACATGTGCAATCTCAATCTCATGTGTGTTAAAATGAATTTATTGAATTATAAAATACGATTAGAAAAAAGACATTTTATTATCGATTTTGGCAAAATAATTTGATTTTTCGGGTCAAATAATCTTTAGATGAGGCATTCACTCGAAAAGTTATTAGTGATCGAATTATAGGTAGCTCCCTCAAACTTTAACGTTCATCACGCAAAAACTGTCGGTGGCACAGATCTCTTTGTGCATGTATAAGTACTTCGTTTGGTCTAATTCATATTACTATTTAATCCTTACGTTTGCTGTCTGCACGATCTATATATAGACGTCACCTGAATGAAGTTTACTTCTTGTTATCCAAATGGTAGAAGAACAATAATGATTCTTAATGTATATTTGAAAGAGTTATAGGAAAAAAAATAGAAGATTGTGATGGCCTCATATTAGGAGTTACTCAAGTTGATGACGTACATCATGGATGAGCACAAACCCGAATCCATTTTCTTCATTTGATAATGTCTAGAGCTAGAGAAAGTTCTAATGGACTGTGAAAGTGAATGATCGAATTGTAACATTATTGAAAACATGTTCATTACATGATAGAAAAACTTAGAAAAAGTAGATTTGCAAAATCAATATATAGAACATTATGATATGATATATCCACCGGAACATGGTCGAAATTGAGATCTTGACATGGTTATGATCTAAGGTTTCAATAAGGGCAGTAAGATCTCTAAGTCACTATTCCATATAATATTAATCAATTGAAGCACACCTGCCACAAGCCATGCCATGCCAGTTAAGAACATCCCCACAAGAGACCTCGATCTTGTTTCCCAACTTTGTCTTTCCCTATCATTGCCACTAACAATCCCACGTACTTCTGTAATCACATTAACGATAGATGAAGAAAGTTCCTGAACGTACTTCATTTGGTGTAATCACATCAACGATAAAAACAGTAAGATATGCAAACCCTAGCGGCCTAGCCTAAGGTTGAGCAATCATGTGCGGTAATATTTAAGGAATTTACTACACCTAGCTAGCGACCAATAGAATTGCAAAGGAAGCATTAGTATTAATGCCTAAAATTAATATTCATGGGGCTTCTTGTTCGAATTTAGATATGTATATAGTTAGTCATATTTAAGTAAAACGATAAATTGATGAGTATATGTGTATGAGTACACCAATATTGACGGTACTGATCGAATAGTGGGAAGCACTGTTTTGAGCATCACCATGCAGAGATGATTCGAATAATTGTACCTAGATATGATGAAGTAGTAGAAAGGGCCTATAAAATTATGTGATCCCCTTTGATTCCATATATGAATCAACGTACCGTCATTGGTAATAATTACCATATATTGATAATGGAAAGAACGATACGGAGGTGCAAACAAAACAGAACCAGTGGTACGTAGATGATTGACCACAAGAACATATGGAGAGTTGCAGAAATCAATTGGGGTGCTTTTGCAAGAGCACCTACAAACATTTTAAGGATCGATAGATGAGCAACCAGACTGGGAATCCCCGTATCCCTGATCAAATCAGTGAAATTACAATGATATATGATCAGTGGCGTAGTCAGAATTCTAATTCAGTCATGTCAATTTATTTAAACGACGTAAAAATCATACATGAGGAAAACATCGAAAATTTATAATCCGAATTTAGTATAGAAATATATTTTATTTTGATCAATGGATCTATTAAACAAAAAGATAATCTGAAACGATAAATTATGGTAATGTACTAAGGGAACTTTTCCATTGAAAATCCTTACAATGAAGACTTGGCGATTACCTTCTCATTAAACCCACATTTTCTTTATATTTTGACAAATTCATCGTTGGTTAGATAGATAATGATGAGTAGATCACTCATATATGAAAAATTTCACAAAAATTAAAAATCGTTAAATCATTCATAATAAAGATTTATCACTTATGAACATGAACAGTGTATGTTTGACAGTTTTGGTTCGTCCATTGATTTGATTTTGTTCGACACCTTAACGATTTTCAATTTGGATGAAAATTTATATAAATGATCTACTCATCAATATCTAAACACCTAACTGTTAACTTTGAAAAAATATTATCGAAAAATGACTCTTACGACAATTTTATAAAAGTAGATACTCATTAAGTCCTCATTATAAGGGTTTTCATTGGAAGAGTTCCATACGTACTAATTAAATAATAAATGCATGGTTGTAAATTTAAAACGTCAATGAATATTAATAATTCATTGATTTAATATATATATAGTAGTCTTTTTCTCCCATAAAGAGTTAACGTATATATTCGACTCGCTAAGACAAAATAGTTAAAACTTAAAACAAACTTAAGGTTTTATTTTATTTTCATATATTCAGCAGTGTCAAAAATAAGTTCTATTGTATTAAATTTCTAATAACTAAGTGAAATTATGTCATTGATTAACATTAATTCAAACTTGAAGAGTGTCATTTAACACCTCGGCCAAATGTTGTGCTGTTAAAATGGAGTAGTATTTCATATGCGTCAAGTGATAAGTCCTTAAAAGGAGAAAGTAATTAACTTTCAATAGCTAGTGAGAAGAAGGTACAGCAATCATAACAACATGAGTGAAGAAAATCATTTAGATTAGGCAACATATATAGATCGTCAATCTGTATATATCTAGCTATATTACAGTAGAACCTCGATTTAAGAATACTTTATAAAGGAATAACCTTTTTATAGTGATAAAAAAATTTGATCTTAATTCGGGACCAGTTCTAAATAAGAATAACCTTCACATTGTGATAAGTTATAAACTTTTTTAGTCTCATATATAGAAAAATTACCTCCATATAGTAATAATTTTCAATAATAATAAAAATATTATTCAAGAAGAATTAAAATAAGTTAAGGAATTCCTTAAAATAATTATCTATACTAATTTGAGACAATAATTTATATTATATGCTTAATTGTTGCAGTCACGTTTTTGAGCTTGCGGTCTGTAGTAACTCGTTAGCATAAACACCTTGTTGTTGAAGCCAAAATATTTTCAACTTTTTTAGCATGTCGATGGCTTCTTTAGTAAATTTTTTTAGTAATTCTACACTCTCGTGCTTCAGATTTTCTTCTTCTCCTCCTTATCTAATGGTGGTAATAATTTATAATTTTATCTTTCGTTAAAGGGTACACAACTTGTTGCTCATTAGAATGATGAAGAAATACGTTGATATCCATTAGACTAGTTTCCTTTATTAATCATATAAGTTTTCCATTTAAATCGCAAATATATTATTTTCTTAATATTTGTGAACTAATTTATAAGTAAACCACTATTTAGGAATAATCTCTATATAAGAATAAATTTTGGCATGCCCAACATGATGACTGCATGTATAGAGGTTCTACTGTATATCTCTACTAATATGATTAAAGCGAAGCTCTCTTAATTTGTGTCATTAGCCTCACCAAGTTTCAAACTGACCAATATACCCATGCCAAAAGAAAAAATAAAACTGACAAAAAAATAAAACAAAATGGTACTATCGTAAATTCGTAATAGTTATTCATAAGTTTTTCCATATTTTTTTTCCACTTCCACACCACATCCCGGGTGGAGATTTTTCTAGTTTAAAGAAAGAGGTGTTTGTCAACCATAACTACTTTTAAAAAAATATATTTTATCCTTTTAAAGTTAAAAATTAGTCGATCAAACAAAGACAAATTAGTAAATAATAAATACGAACAAAAATGAATAAAAAAACAGAAAAAAACAATTACTCGATGGAAAACTGCTCAAAAACAATTATTTGTGCAGAGAAAAAAATTCAACGTTGCTAATCATAAAAAAAAACTCCACGTTGCTTTTTCAACCACACCCATAGGGTGTATGTTGCCCCTAGTGTGTGTATGTGTATATATATATATGCATGCGCAATGACGTACGGATCCAAAAGTATAATTGAGGTTGGGCAAAAATAAAATTGAGAAATTTTTTAAAATTGAAAAATATATATATTACAATAGTTATTCAGCCGATGTTTTTAGATAAACGATTAAAATATATTGATACTAATAAAATGATACTATCAACATTTAATATCACACTCATAACAGTGGCTATGAAAAGATATAAAAAAAAATATAATCTAAAGACAAGAATTGAATTACTACATATAATTGTTCGGGTACACCATTAATTAAATTAATGTTGATTGTTTGGTGTCCACTTATTATTCCAAATAGAGATTTATCGCTTGTATATCATTGAATTCTCTATTACAATCTTTTTTGGAGAACTTATTTACTTGAAAATGAGATTTACTAAAATAAAAATAAATATATTTACCCATTTATTATTAAAATTAAAAGAGACTATGATTATCTGTGCAAGTTGCTTGTATAATGCTAGTCAAATATTTTCCCTCCCCCTGATTATTTTGTCTTTACCGCAAGTTTTTTTTAAACGATGTCGTTATGATAACTGAAGACAAAACCAGAGCCCAACTCATATGAGCTCCGATCGTCTTTTCCTTTCTATTTTACCTTGAGCTGCCATTTTTGTCGATCATATTGCATATCTTTACCCAACCTTTATGTTCTAAAGCCAACTTGAAAATTTTTGTTGCTCAACCTTGACTGTACGTAGATCCGCTGATATGCATGCAGAAGCTAAGATATGGCACCGCATTGCTTTTGTAGCTGGCCTAAGAGGGGTGACCACAAGGTGGTGTTTGGCGTCGGTTTTACTCCAGTCAGGCTGCTGCGAGTGAGAGTACCGCAAACTGTCTCTTTTGATCTGTTGATGTAGTGCTGCGTGCATGGCGTGCAACTGCTGAGGGCAGAATGTTGTTGTGAAGAACGCCGCGTCTGTATGTTGCTTCTTGTTCAAGCAATTGGAGCGAGTAGAGCACCAACCTCACTCGTTGAGTCCTACTTGTCTTGATATATTGCAAGACGTAAGCTTCGTATCTCTCTGTCGAGCCACAAAGAATTGATACTTTATATTCTGTGCGAATACAAAACAGAGCAATCGTAAGGACAAAGTGTCGAGCACAATGGATAGGTTGACTTTATAGATCTTTAGAATCCCCACGCTCTGTCGGGTGGCCTGGAGTCCTCTGATTCTCATCGTCAGTGGTGTAGCTTTAGTGAATCTTCGAATCCCCAAGTTCTGTCGGGTGGCCTAGATCCTGAATTCGCTGTCGCTGGTTGCTTACTCGCTGAAGGAGTAAGTACTTGCTTGTGCGCAAATTTGTATGTATGTGTAGTTGTCCTGAGCTCTTTGACAAACCTCTTATATATAGAGGCTGGTGCTCCTCATTTCCTGGCTCGAGAAGAGAATTTTGATGCTTAGGAAAGAATAGATATCGGATTACTCCGGATGTTCCTAAAGTATCTAGGAATCGGATGCACGTATTTCTTTCATGATTCTCATAGCTTTATTTTGGGCTGCATGTGGTTGGCCTGCTTTGTTTCTTAGGTCCAAGGTACTTGATAAAATACTTAAGAATATTTTGGGCCTAAACATTTCCCCCCAGACCTTGAGATTAACCCATGGGCAATCGAAGATGTCTTTTTGAAGCGTTTGGATGCGACGTGTCGCCTTCTCAAGCAACGGCTATGATAGCCTCGCATAGGCTTATTGAGTACTTTTCATTAAAAGTCGCACCTCCTTTCTCTAAACCTTTATATACTCTAGTCGTCTTCAACTTTTTCACTCACTTTCCTTTCGAAGCTTTATCAAAACGTTTTTTTTCTTTAATTCTGAGTCAATCTCAAGAACCCTACTTTCTTACTCCCCTTCACTTGAAAAATGGCCGCCTACCAGAAGTTTTGACCAAAGGTCTCTGAGAAGGATGTGGATGCTTTTCATGCTCATGTGGACCGTCGTCTTTACCGGGATCAAGGCTCTCCCTATGAAAAGCTCGAACTCACGAAGGGTGATGAGGTTATACTGGGTCCAACCACCAATACTACCAAAGCTTCCTCCATCCTTGAATCGTCCGTGCGTCATCCCCTATTGATCGCTCGTGGTGAGCCCGCTGCTCCCCTCCAGTAGGATCAAAAGGAGCTTGAGGTAAAACTGGGGAAATGGCCAAGTACCAAAGCCGAAGAACTTCAATGGTACCATGAGTGGAATCTCTTGATGAAGAACTCTGGCAAAAGGTTGGTATTTCGCATGCACTGAATTTATGTTTTCATCTTCCCCAAGGTGAAATCCGTGCTGCTGCAGTTGCTGCATTGTGTTATTGGGAGACCAGTAGTAATAACTTTGTTCTTCCGTTCGGTCATCTAGGAATAATCCTGCTTGATATTGTCACTATCACTAGTTTACCCATTGCGAGTGAGCCTTTTGTTCCTAGTGCTTTAGATAACATGTATTTCCCTCTTTCGTTGGACCTTGCACTCTCGACTGTAAGTACTGCATATTCCAACTGGTGCAAACACTATAATACAATAGAATTTCATACCACTCTTGCGTCTGATGATCAGTTAGTGAAGAATGCATATTGTGGAATTGCTTTCTTGGAGTTTTAGCTTTGCTGACATGTATTTTGCATTACTGAGGACCGGATTACCAATACTTTTCCCAAGGCGGCTGAGGCATTGTATAATGGCCTCTGTCTTAGCCTTGCTAAACCTTCACTAGATCCTGAATTCGTTGTCGCTAGTTGTTTTCTCGCTGAGGGAGTAAGTACTTGTTTGTGTGTAAATTTGTACGTATATGTAGCTGTCCTGAGTTCTTTGACAAACCTCCTATATATAGAGGCTGGTGCTCCCCATTTCTTGGCTCGACAAGGGAATTTTGATGTTTATGAAAGAATAGATATCAGATTACTCCAAATTTCTCTAAAGTATCTAGGAATCGCATGCACGTATTTCTTTCATGATTCTCGTAGCTTTATTTTGGGCCACATGTGGTCGGCCTACTTTGTTTCTTAGGCCCAAGGTACTTGATAAAATATTTAAGAATATTTTGGGCCCAAACATTGCCCCTAGACCTTGAGATTAACCCATGGGCAATCGAATATGTCTTTTTGAAGCGTTTGGATGCGACGTGTCGCCTTCTCAAGCAATGGCTATGATAGCCTTGCATAGGCGAATTGAGTGTTTTTCGTTAAAAGTCGTGCCTCCTTTCTCTAAACCTTTATATACTCTGGTCATCTTCAACATTTTCACTCACTTTCCTTTCGAAGCTTTATCAAAAAGTTTATTTTTATTTTTTATTCTGAGTCAATCTCAAGAACCCTACTTTCCTACTCCTCCCCTTCACTTGAAAAATGCCCCCCACCAGAAGTTTTGACCAGAGGTCTCTGAGAAGAATGTGGAGGTTTTTCGTACTCATATGGACTTTCGTCTTCACTGGGATCAAGGCTCTCCCTATGAAAAGCTCGGACTCACGAAGGGTGATGAAGTTATACTGGGTCCAACCACCAATACTACCAAAGCTTCCCCTGTCCTTAAATCAGCCATGCGTCGTCCTCCATTGATCACGCGTGGTGAGCCCGCTGCTCCCCTCCAATGGGATCAAAGGAACCTTGAGGTAAAACTGGGGAAATGGCTGAGTACCAAAGCTGAAGAACTTCAATGGTACCAAGAGCGGAATCTCTTGATGAAGAACTCTGGCAAAATGTTGGTATTGAAGAATTCTGGCAAAATGTTGGTATTTCGCATGCACTGGATTTATGTTTTCATCTTCCTCAAGGTGAAAACAGTGCTGCTACAGTTACTGCATTATGTTATTAGGAGACCAGTAGTAATAACTTTGTTCTTCTGTTCGGTCATCTGGGAGTAACCCTGCTTGATATTGTCACTATCACTGGTTTAAATGTAGGAGTCCAATCTGTGTCGAGCATTGTGTTATTTCCCTGAAGATGCGGAGTTAAATCTCTATTTTACCCTCACATCTTGAGAGACTAAATTTTTCCGACCACCGCAGTTTACAGTCTCCGGCACAAGAATTGCAGCGAGCAGTATCCTAAAACCCCATCCTCGCGTCTCCTTCTCTCGCCACCCTACCCTAAATTAAACAGCCATAAGGCTCGTCACCCCCCATCTTGCAAACACTTGAGGAGGGTGGTGGTGCTAGGCCGAGGAGCAGCGGCGCACGGTCGGGATGGGCGACGAGGAGGCCGATCAATTTGAGTTGACTGCTACTATAATCTTGTAGGAGAGAGAGAGAGAGATGATCACGACGTAGTTTCACAGGGACAACACGATCGAGCACTGCCTGGACAACGTCGGGAGTGGCTAGAGGTCAGCGAGTCGTACTTCATTGGGAGTCGAGGGACGACAGCAACGATGGCGGATGCGATCGGAACAAATCTGTGTCCAACTGCAAGGCTCTCCTCCCAACCTCAAAGCTCTTCCGTACGCCGCACGTGCACCCGAGCTAGTAGAGATGATCGCCGCCCTCTTGGAGCCAAGCCCATGTGACCGCCACGCGCGACTGTTTGCGGGTGGCGACGCTGCTTTGGGTGCCAAGATATTAGAGGGCAAAACAAAGAAACCACACTTTTTTCTTTATTTCTCATATTAATTCTTAATTTTTCTTAAGCCAATAATTGTGCGCCATGTAAGTCGGTGCAAAGACATTGCTGCGTGTTCGAATAATTTTTCCATATTGCGATGGCGATACAGTATCTGGTTCAAATACACATTACCAGTTGGTTTCTATAGACCGGCATGAAATTGTGTTCATCTTATCCGTGTGAATCAGTTTCTGGATCATGAGTTCATGGCACTAGTTGCTATCACGACTTGTCGTATATTTGACAAGTAACATGTCATTTACTCTGACAAAGAAAGAGGTATTTCAGATATTGGACAATTGTGTAGTGTCATATTCTCATATATGGACGGGCCACATATCAACCTGTTGTTTATGTGAAGAGCGTGAGTGCTGCAGCTCACCAGTAATCCTAGTTCTTTTTTTTCTTCCTTTTTTTTTTCGGGAAATGAGTAATTCTAGTTCATCTCTGCATTACTTGTTGACTCCACCTTATTCCAGACATGTTCGATCAGGTCCATTTGGTTGTTGCAGAGTCAAATTTGCTGGACCAGGTTGGAGTCGACAAAACGAGATACTGAAGAACATGGCTTGAGGAGCATAAGTGTCACATTGAAAGGACCAAGTGTTTAATGCAGTTATAAATACGTCCTTCTCTAGCTTCACCCAACAGTTTAAGCTTTTTATGATCAATCCTACCAAAATTTAGTATTCGATCCACCAAGTGTTCCTCATGATATACCCATCGGAGAGTTAAGTTGCAACTACTCTTTCTGGAAATAATGCTCAATGAATTTCATATAGACAAACTAAAATTCAATTACATTGTGATCCTGATAAGCCTCTTGAACACATCTAGCCGAAGTGTCTAAAATACAATTTTGCAAAGACAAGAATCAGAAGTACTAAAACCCTAAACATAGTTTCAAGAGGTTAGGAATTTTAGTGAGGAAGATCTTCACTGTCTTAGTTCATTCCTTGTTGATCAATGCACTCTTAGGTTTCTGCTGCATATTCTGTTCCATAGTTCCGTTTGTATATGCACAGCTAACTAGTACCTACGTCCATGTCCCTGCAAACAGAATACAAAGATGACATGAATTAGATGTTGAAGATTTAGTCTTTAATACTTTCATTATTAGCTATTATGAGTTGAAGTTTAGTAGTAGTACTCAGTTACTCACATCAAATGCAACAAGAGATTTGCAGTAATTGGTATTGGTGGTGAGCACAGTACTGCTGGAGCCACACTCACTTTCCATTAGTGAAACCGACGATCTGTCAAGCTTGATGTTATACCAAGGGTACTGGTAGTTTTGAGCAGTTGCACCTACATGTGAAGATGACCTCTGCATCTTCACAACCCTTGGTATATGGTTCCTTCCTTCCATTGACGTCCTTCGCGGCCTGCTAGGCTGCCTTTCAAATGCATCCGGGGGTCTTTGCTTCGGCGCGCTCTGTGATCTCGCCTTGGCCTTTGAAGATTGTGTATTGGCCATGTAATTTGGGTACAAAGGGTAGGCATAGGACAATTGGTCTGCATAATCTGGCCTAGGAAAAGCGAAAGGAACTCTTGATGGATCCGGTTTGGACATAGCCGAGTAGCATTGAGGGCTGCTTTGCACTGTTCCGAAGGCAAAGTCCTCAAAATGGCCACTGCAGGCTCCTGGACTCATCAATTCCTGCTGAGTCAGGACTGATGGAGCTGGTGACACATTGCTGAAGTTGTCTGGTGTTAAATATTGTTGATGGTTTGGGGCAGACTGAGTGGAAAATCTTGAGTCTGGTCTATCTGCTTGTGCGTGATTCGAGTAGCTATTTCTGCTCTTCACGTTTCCTTTCGGCTCTCCAAGATCCATCTCCACAATCTTAATGTTCTCTTCCATGCCTCTATCATATTCCTAAATTTGCATACATAACCACATTGGAGTATAAAACTCTGTCACATGTACAAACTATTCTAAGTAATGAATTCTGACTAGTTTAACTGTTCGAGTAAAGAGAAGCGCAGGATATCGAATTTCGTAACTTACATTATACGAGTGTCTGAGCCGATTGTCTTGCAAAGACCTTCTTCCAGTGGATGGCCTAGGATTAACAGTATTGCCATCATCAACCATCCGAATTCTCTGAGCTCGAGCTCGAGCTTGTGCTGTCACCAATGCCTGCATGCACCTAAGTGTAGCTTTGGCTTGTTTTCTCACGAGGTGACCTCTTACTAGTGCCTGCAACTTTACTAGTCCTTTCAATGCACACAATGCCTTTCTTGCCTGCAACAGAAGCGACTCAATAAATATTGTCCATTGGAGTCACTTTTACATAAAAACATCTTTGAATTGTGATGTAGAGATAACATACCAGATAAGAACGGAAGAAAGATTGAATCTTGATGGCGGCCGCCTCTTCCTTGGAGGTCACTTTCTCATTGACAGCTGCGGTCAGGCGGATGACGGCAGCTGCAGCTTGTGCAGCAGCCGCAGTTGCATCAGCAACAGCAGCAGTGGCTGCTGCCACAGCCAAGGCATGCTTTTTCTGCTCCAAAGTATCAGTGAGTTCCAATGCTGTATGCACAGGTGGTGGTGTAGTTGGTGCTTCTACAGCATTCGAGTCCTTGGAAGCTGGACATGTGGCAGATGATCTTCTGAAACTCCACCTCCTCTTCTCTTTTGGTGTTGACATTGGAGTAGTGGGATTCTGATCATGAGTAGGGGTTGGTGAGCAATTCGGATTAGTAGCAGCAGCAGTAGTAGTAGTGGGACATTTCACCTTGTCCTTGTGATCCTTGTCTTTCTTTCCGGTCAAGAAATTCTTTAGCCATTTGCCAGTCTTCCCCATCTGTGCTGATTTTCTTCTAAGCTAGATGCCACCACTGGATCATGAACATCATAGAAAGAAGAAAGCAACTATTAATGAGTTATAAGAAGTAGATCTCTCTTCTTGATAAGTTGCTCTCTAACATTATAATTGGCCCCTCTCCCTTGATCTTAAATTTTTCTGATTTTATGATCCAGGCCAGCTAGCTACTCTGGCCTCTTATGTCTCTCATTATTTGATTCTTCTTCCTTGTCTGTTATGAACTTTGATATATATGTAACTTCCTGGATACTGATATCTTCTTTGTGTCAATTTTATAAGTTAGGCACAGATTCTTTGCCTTCACTTTAGCATTATAACTACCCATTTCTGCCCTTGAGCTACTGCTCATTTTGATGAAGGCATCAAGGTTGTTTATGTAAACCATGTGAAGTGGGTGTAACATGGAATCAATTGAATCAGAAAGCATGTGAGAATACACATTTTAAAGGGATGTGGGAGGAAGCTTTTGGGACTCTTCTGCAGGGGCTCCATTTGGGTATTTTTCTGATTTTAGAAATAGAGAGAAACGCTAATTATGTGATGTGGGATAGGACGATAGGTATAGTAAGTGTTTGAGTTAAGGAGGCTCTGGGGACATCACGTGCTGCTTATCCTATCTTAGCTGTTGGTGTTTGAGTCGAGACTAAGTTATTCAGGATCTAAAGTGAAGCTAGCTGAGCTGTGATGGGTGAGGGTTTGGTTACATTTGAGAAGTGTTGCATCAAATTATTGCAATGCAGGAATCGGATACTAATGGCAGTAGTAACTTCGTGGGGTGTTTGTTGCATCAATATATTGTACGTAGGAATCCAGAGATTATTGTTAGCTACTGCGAGGGATGTTATCTTAGGTCAGATTAATACATGCACCTCCCGACTTTGAACTTCTGATATGGGCCATGGGGGAGTCGAGGTGAAAGAAGCCAGCCATTGAACAAATTGTATAGCTTGTCTACTTATTTGAAAGAAGTTCTCGTGTGAATCAGAAAATCGCATATACCATGAAAATCGCAAATTGCCAAATTCTCGTCATTGATCCGACTTCATATCCCTCTTTTACATTTCCTTGCGTCGTATAAACTCACTACTTACATATTGCCTTGCAATTCATAAAACCTTACGAATTCTAGTTGACAATTTGACATATACAAGTATAAAGTATTACATATATATAGTTCGCCAACTCTGGCAATGTTTTATGTAAGTCAACTTTTGATGATGAATTTCTGTCTGAAACTCCTAGCTAGCTCAATAAGAACAATTATATTGGATGCCGGGATGTTTTATTCAAGTCTATACCCTATTAATTATTGAGTTGTTAATTTATGATGAGGCCACTAGATAGATTATAATGTATCAAAATAATTCCCCTACAAACGTCTTAAACCCAAGTTCTTGTTGGCTACTATGGTTCGCAATTTGCAAAAACATGCACAGAGTGGTGGTCAGCACATGAACATCAAAGCAACATATATTGTTTTTGTCCAAAAATCCATCTTATATATTACGCTAATATAAAGATACAATTAACATCAAAGAGTTGGCAATCACATGGTTTGTGCTCCCCTTTGACCAAATGTTTGCTTCATGGAAACACTCCTTAATTACTCTTCTATTATTCTCATATTTCCTTCCAATTATCACCCTATATAATTACTCGGACATGCATAATCAGCCTGCCAATATTAGTTTAGTTTTCTTTTTTTTTCTTTGACAAAATGGTGAATTGTATGAGCATGAATATTTTGAGCTAATGACATCGAAAGAAACCTAATCTTACCTTCCATAACTCAATGACTGAAAAATCTAGACTAAGCATAAACTAGTATTCAAGCTGAAGTAGAAAATACCAAACCGAATGAATGCCCTAAAAGACTTTGAAACTGGCAAAATTAATTTAGTTGAGCATAAACCGTCTAAAAATATTTTAAAAATGTTGCAAAGACTTGCAACAATTGAGAAATGATTTCCAAGAATCCAATCAAAATTATTTTTAAATAGAAAAAGAAAGATTATCAACCGACGTTTATAAAGTTCATATTTTGGTTAGACAACTTTTTGCAAGTACTATTCTTCTATCCATGACAATGTTATCATTAAGCAGCATCATGGAAGAAGACAATATACAAATTTGATAGGGAAACATTTGGAGCCCAGCATACTATATCAGAGATAAATTTATGAACAGTGTGGGTAGATTAAATATAGTTTGGATTATTGATTCACAAGATATTAGGTAGGGACATAATGATTTCCATATTTTCTGTTCTTTTGTTTTTTGTTTGAAAAAAGAAAGTTTGATGTCAATTTATTTATAATGTAAACAGATGTTAGAAAACTAAAAGTACACCATGAACCTCTTAAAGAGAGCCCAACAAATGTGAGAGACCGTTAAATAGTCCTAGATGATCTAAGAAGCTTACGTAACTATTTTTGGATATGTTAAGTCCAAGAAATAACTAATAATTAATTATATGTTGTAGTTCATCCATAATAAGTATATCATTGAAATCACGTGTTCAAATCTTAAGATCTCAAAATTGTCGTCCCAAACCAATTATACAGTACCATGACTACCATCTTCTTAAAAAGGAATCAATAATATAGCCCATAACCAAGTCGTCACAAAGTCTGTTACAAAGCTCCATCTGAGTCAATAACACCATTAAGGCATTAACCAATGCCAAAGAAAAATAGCCAAAAAGAAATCAAACCAGCCCAACAGGCCTAAGGCCTAAATGTGAATGATTAAAAGTTCCTGTATGGGTTCCAAAGGTGGAATGTAGAGTTCCAACTTCCAACGCTTACCTGCTCTGCCTAAATCACTTTGAAATCGTTACCACCATCAATGAAGTCGGCTCCCAATTTAAAGCAAAGTTAATATTCTGTTCAATTTTCATTTCCTAGAGTTGGCTCCTTTCGTGGCCTATATTAGAAGAGTAGGCTCTTTGAACATTTAGCCAAACGGTTCTAACTTCTAAGATTCAAATCCCTAATCCTAAGCCTATGGGATATGGCTATCGACTTAAATCTGCCCACAAAAACAAGAAGGAAACTTTCATTTGCATACCATATGCATGTGGCTAGAAACTCTCAAAGCATTATGAGAAAGAAGAATGAATAATCGATTGTAAAGAGTTTTTTTTTTACTTGACTCTAGTCTTTTTGTGATTTTAAGTTTACATTGTCATCCAGATTTAGAAATCAAAAAATAAATACCAAGCAAAATGTCATGTTTTAAGTTTTCAGTAAAAGAGCGTGTACAAAGTGTGCTTACATGTGTTGAAGACGATCATACCCCAAACTTTCAACTCCCTACTATCTAACCACTGTACGGTTTTACCCATGTATTGATGATGTAGTAGCTCAGCCACGTTATAGCAAATCTTAACTTTAGAGCATTGCAACATGAGAGTTCATCTCTTGATTCTCATCCCTCTATTGTTCTGACTCGTGTTTAGTGTCTGCAAAGCTTCAGTCTTGAGAAATGGCAGCTCCCTTTTTCTGTGTTCTTCTTGCCATATTTCTTCCTCTTGAATCTGTCACTGGCGAGTCCATAGGCGACATACTCGCTCCTATTGTTAATCCAATCATGGGTTTGTTTCATTTCTCATTCATTTTCTTTTAAATTATTGGGCTTTAATTCGTTTAAGTTCATCTTTGTTTCGTTCTAATGGAAACTTTGATGCAGATGATGTCTGCAAGGGCGTAGAGTGTGGTAAAGGGACTTGCAAGCCTTCAAGCAGTAGCACTTTCTTTTTTGAATGTCAATGTGATTCTGGGTGGAAGCAGATCACTTCTGAGAATAGCAATCACTTCAAGTTTCTACCTTGTGTGATTCCCAATTGTAAGGCCTATCTACCTTTCTCTTTCCATAAGACAGCTTCTGAATTTAATAATGGTTATCAATTATGGGAGGAGCGTTTGTAATTCTATAGAGCTCTGAGATGTGTAGTTTAGTTTGATGTTTGGTAATCTTTACTCACTGGTAACATGTGGGGGCATATGGAAATGTTCTCTGCAATAAAAGACGGACCAATTTACCAGGAATGAATCTCTGAACACCAGGACAAATGACATGTCGGATGGAAATAGAAATGAAGTCAAAGTGAGCTCATTCCAAAAGACATAAACTTTGTGGATAAAAAAAATTCCCACTTAATCTAGTTTGGTAGTTTTAGACACTAATCTAGTGTCGTACTTCAGTCATGGGGACTGACTTGCTTTATGAGATGAGCATACACTTCTAATGTTTAGAGCTGTGGTTTTAATATCTTACCTATAAGTCAAATGATTTCGATTACAATTTTTATCTTAGTTTTGAAATTCTAAGGTTCAGTTTCAGGCTTGAAATCCTAGCCATAAGTCAAAGTTTAAAATAATCGCTTTGTTTGCTACTTGGGCAATGTCATGAATTTGAGGAGCTGATGGTTGTGGATGTTATTAGGTAACCTGGATTACAGCTGTGGAAAGGCACCTGCTCCTGTTTCAGATAAATCCAACAAGACGTCAATCTTTGATCGTATTGACTCATCTCTTAGCACTGCATACTGTTGTTCGATGCTTTTTTCTGCTAGATAACTCATGCATTTTATTTTATTTTTGGTTTTAAAGCTTGCTTTTGGATGGATTGTGGAGGTGGAACTTGCAACAAGACATCAAAATTGGGATACAATTGTGAATGTGGAGAAGGTTATTATAATCTTCTGAACATCACTTCTTTCCCTTGCTTTAAAGAATGTAAGAGCAGATAAAGGTTATTTTTTGAATAATGATGATGAATAAGTATGCACTATGCAGCCATGTAGTTAGAAGCTAATGTCTGACCTAATGTATACAAGGTGCAATTGGAATGGACTGTGCAAACCTTGGGATTACAGTGTCAAATAAATCTTCTAGTCCTCTGGCACCAGCTTCGCCTGACACTGCAACAAATCAAGGTGAATTCTACTATCATGTGCAGAGGAAACATTACAAACTTAAAACTCAACACTCATCTCATTGATTGAATTTTAGTGAGTAGCTCAGGGGTTTGCCTGAAGAAAGCAGTACAACAAAATAGATTTTAGACACTTCTTAGAGTTGATTTGCTCTTCAAATTTCCCTTTGAATGTGTGCATCCAACATCTCTACTAAAGGGATGAAACTTTTTGAGTCAATCACGCCGACAATCTCATGTTGAATCTTATTTCTCTGCCTTCTTCTCATGTACAGGTAGCTCGGCGACACGTGAAGTTTCTATTACATTGGTGCTCTTGATAATGCTTCTTGCTTTGGTTCCTCGGATATGAATCCCAGCTGTTTCCGGAACCACATCTCTGACCCACCCCTGCTTTAGTTAGCTATGTCACCACATTTATGTAGTGAGGTGATCATCTTATTCTATCTTTCATTTCACACATAGATAGGTTCAGGAGGGTGTTTCTGTTTTGTATATAATTGAGAACCTAACGTATACAGGTTCATGTGAGGACTTGGTTTTGTACTGAAGTTTTATGAATCTAATTGCTTTGTCTATATAAATATTTGCTCATGAGAAACTTGGTTGATAACAAACACGTGTACCAATAAACATGCAAGAAAGGTCCAGATGAACCCTCATTGAGTACTCATAATTTCAAGCTCGCAAATCTTTGAACCCTTTCCAAACGATGAAACTTCCTTCTCTGTCTTGGCGAAATAGAGACCACCTGGAGTAACAACAGTCATCATATTTAGCACTTGACCGTGCTTCAACGAGTACTTGCCCGGGCTCATCACATCACCGAGTTCTGGATAGAACACGTCCCTTGCCATTATGAATATATCCTTGAGCTGTGTAGACAAACAAGTCGGCACGGACTCTGGTGGATCTAAAGAACACTTTGAATACGATCTGGCGCCTCGAAAACTTATGACAAGACACTCCAGATTCAGTGCTTTGTTGAGCAACTCCGTCAGCCATTTAAAGGAAGACTGATAGTGCAGGTTCACCTCCATCTCCAACTTGTATAACTTATCAAAGCCATGGCTAAAACAAGGCTCCGCATGAAGAACTGAAAGGATCAAGTATTTCACACCAGGAGTAACTTTGGCATGCTGTAGGGATCTTGGACTCTCTACAAAAGAGATAGCACCTGCTCGTCCTTCAAGTACAAAAACATCAAGGATTTCAAGTTTCGGTGCTTGATAAAAATGTGGCAACCACGAGCCTGAGTCTTCAATTTCTTCATTCTAGGTGCCGTAATGTTGAAATTAATATGACCGTAGGAATCATACCACCGATATCCTATAATGGTCAAATCTTCGATGGAGTTGGAACAATAGGTAATACAGTTTGATAACACCCACAGAACTAATAGTGTTTTGCTGGTGAAAACGCATTGAGCCATTTTAAATTCTAATTGTTCGAAAAAGGGTGTAACGCTCACATCCATTGTTATAAAAAGATGAAGCTCAACGACATTGCACCTGATAGCAGTGCATATTCAATTTTCAACATGAGACCATTGTTTCTTTTTGTAAATCTTGAAAGGCAGACGGAATTTCCGAATAGCTGATGCACCACGGGAGGACAATACATGATCAACAAACTTGATAAATCGATAGGTTTGAATGTCCAAGTCGACTGTGGAAACAGAAATCCACAACTTGTTTTTGTTCCATGTTTTAGACAAAACTGTAGTTGCCATGGAATCTAATGTGGGAAGGAAGGAGAGTATGCGACAGAGGATGTCATCCGGCAAGTCACTGATCCTGTCATCTTCTCCGATACCGGCAGACACTTCATCTTTGCGTATTATAGCCGTCTCCATTCTGCTCTGGTCGATCAGATGTTTCGGGTTTTCAGTTTGTTTCTCCTTCTCGTGCATGTTCGATCGTAGCTTCTTTGGTTCTTTATATACATGTATAACATATATAAGCCATCCAGGCCCAATGTATTGGGCCCGTTTTTTTTTGAATAAATTGGGCCTCTGTTTACGAGACCTAGGATGGTATATTTAGAGCATGTACACCGGTGGGAGAAAACGACACGAGCAGCCTCCAAAAGTCGGTGGCCCCCGCCGGCGAGAGCACGAGCCGGCAAAATGGCGTGCAGCGGTGCCTCCTCCCCCCGGCGACCGCCCGTTGATGATGGCTCGAAGCTTCAGCACGAGCTGGAACAGCACCTCCTGCAGCTCGAGCAGGCTGGCGGCCTCCACGCACGTGGGTGATGCCAGCTTCCTTTTTTTCACGTGGGACCCACCCGCGCCAGTAAGAATTTTTTTTACTGTGGGGAGACACGTGGCCCAATAGAAAGCCGCCACGTGTCCTAGTTGGTGCAGAAAATAATCAGAACGGTAAAGTTGATCTGCACCGTAGATTTTGAATCGAAAATCCAATCCAATGGCTCAAATTTAACTGAAACGGCTACTTTTCAATATAACGGTATGAATTAATTATTTTGCAAAAGAAACCCTAAAAAATTGCAAAAAAAATCTGAAAAATTTGCAAATCTTACCCTAAATATTTTCTATAAATACTACATCATTTCATTAACCTAATGGCTCAAATTTAACTGAAACGGCTACTTTTCAATATAACGGTATGAATTAATTATTTTGCAAAAGAAACCCTAAAAAATTGCAAAAAAAATCTGAAAAATTTGCAAATCTTACCCTAAATATTTTCTATAAATACTACATCATTTCATTAACCTCTCACACCAATTTGTGCACAACAAATTTATCATCTCCCTCATTCCCATCTCTCTTTCCTTTGTATTTTTTGGCAAATAAATGGCCACTTGGCTTCTTTTGGAGGATTTACAATTGTGCATTTGGGAAATATGGTCGTCATTCCCATCTCTTGTCATTGGTCGAAAATCTTACCGAAAATATGGTCACATTATTTAAACGATAATGACACATGTCGCCTATTTATTGGTTGAAAATCTTATCGAGAAATAAACAATTTAAATTTTATAAGTTATGAATAGTAATAGGAGGTGCTATTTTTTACACCACTGCACGAAAAACATGAACAACACCTCATATTCGATGAATAGTGATAGCACTATGGGTGCATATGCTCTTAGGTTGCTCAGCCTCGACTTTTCCTTGTACACAAATGAGGCAATTATTCCTGGCTGCACGCCTTGAGGAAAGTGCCTGTCACCGTCATCGTCACCAGTATGCCCACCGCAGTCACTACGAAAAATCAACTGTTCACTTACAACCATCATCATATGCACTCCTAGCAAGAGAATATAAGTGAAGACTTCTTCATTCCCAAACTAATACGGGTAGTATGAACCGGCTTCAATCTCATCGTCCAGATTATATGAACAGTGATAACTGTTGTAATTCTTCAATATTTTGTCTTCGTTCACGGTGGATCAAATCTCTTGAGAACTTCCCTTCCCTTCAGATCATGACCCTTCCAGAGTTAGGGAGGAGGTGAGTGAAAAAAGAGGAAGAAAGAACGCATGAAAATCTCCGTGAACAAACCATAGGGAAGTTATTCATCATTGATGGTGCAAAATCAAACTAATTTTGTGTGTTATGAAACAAAAACAAATGTACACAATTTTTACGCTTCCTTGAAAGTCATGGCCCAAACCATACGTTATCAGATTCCGATTGTCCTGGACGGACCTTGATCACACGCTTGCACACAGCCGCCATATGACCTAATCTTCCACAATTTCAGCAGAAGCTACACATGTTCTTGTACCTATATTGAACACGAGTGGTAGTGTTACCAGCCGCCGGAACCCAGAAACCAGTGGGAAAAGGTTTTTTGGAGTCAAAACAAACCCGGACATCAAGAAATCCCCGTAGAGCTATGTCAAACTCCGATATCTCCTCTATCTCCACTACTGTCCCAATCTCAGAACTAATCCTCTTAGCATTTCTTGCATTCAGCTTTCCCCTAGCCAGACCATGGATCTGAACCCAGAAGGTGACATTGTAATGTGGGGCGTTATGAATCAACCAGTTTGATGCCCAAGACATCAAGGAAAGTGGAGATTATCCACATGCCAAGGGCATCCATCAATAATTTGCAGAGCCACCTTCTGTTCCATACAGATACAGAAAAAGTTTTTGTGGACATGGGGGATCTCAAACTGGCCAAACTTCTGTAAGCTCGCCTAATCGAACCAAATTCAGGATAACATCAGCAATTATGGCACCCGGCAACATTGTTGGTTGTTGAACATCATCAGCACACAAAGATTTCTCCAATAGATCTGCAAGATGGTCATGTGAAGCCATGGCGAGAAACCCAAAACTACCGCACTTAGAGCATATGCACCGAAGACGGCTTTGGGGACGATCTCCGGCGGGACCTGCGGTTCAAGGACATTCTCCGGCGATTTAACTTGCAAGAGGCGACCGGATGTTGACGCCTCCAACGTCCTCGCCGACGTCCTCTGGAGAAGAAGCTCGCTCGGACGTCCTGTGGTGGTCCTCACTGCACGTGGTTTATTTATAAATGGACTCGCCAGAATTCTACAAGTACAGAGGACTTCTGTCTTCCCAACCTCTTCGATTAAAAATCATTCAAGATCTTTCTGAAATGATAGAGTCGATAGTAAAACTTTTATCTATTTAAGGAAATAATATTTCTGATATCGCGGTGTGTGTCTTGTCTTAATTATAGTAGAAATATATATTCTCTCAATCCCTGATTTATAGAGATATTGATTGTAACAGATTGTAATTCTATTTAAGATCATCTATTAACGAATAAAATAAAGTTTCGGATCTATCTATTGTGTATCTTTATTTCTCCTTCAACACATTATCAACAGCTCTTGTGTTGATAGTCAACTCAAACCCAAAACAGAAAAGAAAAGAAAAACTCTAAACCCCTAAACACCCAAAGCTCCACCGTTGGCCTCCCTCTTTGACAGAATCACCACCGTCGCCGATCACTGACACCAGAATTACCATCCCACGCGCCGCCGTGCACGGCGGAGTTCCGACCGAGGTGGTTTTCGACAAGTTTTATGTCGTTTTGCTCGAAATCGCGCACTGATCGCAGTGGAGGATCGTGGTCGAGTTTCTGGCGAGGGATTTTTCGCCGGACCACAGGAATAACGCGTTTAGCGTTGTGTTTGTCTGTGAATAGACATTTCTTTTCACTGTTGGTTGCGAGTCTTTTATATACGTTTTACGAGCATGAGCATACAGTTATGATTATGAATTATATGAGCATGTGTTTTATGATTATGCATTTACGAATATGCTTTTATAATTATGCATTTACGAGTATGCTTTTACATTATGCTTTATGCATTTGCATGGAAATCTTTATGATTTGGTTTACACATAGTACAGTCTCAGTAGTAGTTGTATCGATACACTTAGCATCCCGGCTGATCCCCGAGGATGTTTACCGGGGGGACTGTTACTCTGACCCGAAGTCTTTACCGGGGGAGGGGGAGCAAATACCCTGACTCGAGCCCCTTTCTGGCTGGAATCACGTGAGGATTAGGGATCCTGTGATTCAGACTGTACTAGCGCGGATGTGTCCATGAGTGACCCCGCGGAATTTTCAATGCATGCTCTGTACGCGTGAGGAGTTAGAGTCTCCCTCATGTACTATATGATTTTTTATACATTTAGACTCGCATATGTTTTATAAACATATATATATATACGGCGAAAAACATTTATTTTCGTTCACTCACTCTAACAGTTTATATGTCTTCCCTGGGCTCTTTGTTTTCAATGCCCAGTTTGCAGTTTGGATTCAGGTGTCGCACGTCGAGGTTGGAGACTTAGTATTCGAGCCACTTTTCCTTTCTCAGTAGGTTTCTAGTTTGGCCTACTGTTGTGTATATATGTATATACTAGAGGTCGCTCTGAATACTATTATGTTTATATTTTCACATGATTTTTCCGGATTTCTGTAAAGCTACAGTTTTGTTTATTGGTTTACGTTATGATATGTTTTTGAGAAATCCAGATAGGATTGGTGCCCACGGTTTGGCTTTTGTGGCATAGGATGAAGTGTATTTTTCCGCTGCAGGTTAATGGTAAATACGCGATATAGTGAAACTCTGTCGAAATTTTTATGATTTTTGAAAGTTCATGTTTTCAGAATGGGTCTGATTCTGGTTTAGGAAACTAAATCGAGGTCGGGTCCTTTCAACGAGTTAGTGCCTCAACGTGTAAAAACGGGATAGAGAATGTATATTGACTACCGCAAGCTCAATGCCACAATATGCAAAGACCACTTTCCACTCCCATTCATTGATCAGATGTTGTAAAGGTTGGCAGGTTATGCATATTAATGTTTCTTAGATGGTTATTCAGGGTACAACCAAATAGCCATACATAAGAATGATCAAGAAAAGACCACATTTACATGCCCCTATGACACATTTGCTTGTCATAGGATGCCATTTGGCTTATGCAATGCAGCAACAATGTTTTAGCAATGCATTATAAGTATTTTTTCAGACATGGTCGAAAAAATCATTGAAGTATTTATGGATGATTTTTCAGTATTAGGTGATTCTTTTGACATGTGTTTCCATCATTTAAACTTGGTCTTAGAACATTGTGTGAAAAATAACCTTGTACTTAATTAGAAAAAATGCCACTTTATTGTGAAATAAGATATAGTTTTAGGGCATGTCATATCTGCTAGGGAAATAGAGGTAGACAAGGCTAAAGTGGATATTGTGCATACCTTACCACCTCCTTCCACTGTAAAAGGAGGTGAGATCTTTCCTTGGACATGCAGGATTTTATCCCAGGTTTATCAATGATTTCTCCAAGATAGCCAGACCATTATGTGCATTACTCCAGAAGGATTTGGTCTTCAACTTCACTGAAGAATGTCGATCTACAAGCTTTCAACAAGCTTAAGGAGTTGTTAACTATGGCCCCCATCATACAAGCATTAGATTGGAATCTTCCCTTTGAGCTCATATGCAATGGTTCAGATTATGTTTTTGGCGCTATTCTTGGCCAACGTCCAGGGAGACTTCCTCATATCATCTATTATGCCTCCAGAGCCTTGAATGATGCATAGTTGAATTCTTCAACTACGAAGAATGAGCTCTTAGCAATGATATTTTCTTTTGAAAAGTTTAAATCTTACTTGTTAGGAACTAAAGTTATCATATTTTCTGACCATGCTGCTTTGAGATATTTGATAACCAAACAATATGCCAAGCCCAAATTGATTTGATGGATGCTCTTGATGCAAGAGTTTGATATTGAGATCAAGGACAAGAAGGGTTCTGAGAATGCGGTGGCATGGTTTCAATACGGAAGAGGACAATCTTCCTCTCAGAGATAGCTTCCCTGATGAGCAGCTCCTTGATGTTCAAGATATGGCACCATGGTATGTTGATATTGTCAACTACAAGGTAAGTAAGTGCACGCCACCTGACTTCACCAGAGCTCAGAAAGACAAACTTGTCAAGGAGGCCAAGCATTACATATGGGACGAGCCATATCTATGGAAACATTGCACATATGCCATCATCCCCAGGTGTGTACCCGAATCTAAATTTTAATCTATTCTAGCTTTTTGTGACTCATATGCAAGTGGTGGGCACTTTTGAGGAAAGAAGACAGCTCTTAAAGTGCTTAAGAGTGGATTTTATTGGCCAACCTTGTTCCATGACGCTCAGGTCATGTATAAATCATGTGAAAGATGCCAAATGACAGGCAACCTCTGTCCAAGAGACCAAATACCTCGACACTCTATTTTTGTTGTGGAAATATTTGATGTATAAGGTAATGATTTTATGGGACCATTTCCAAATTCTCAAGGTTATTTGTACATTCTCCTTTTTGTTGATTATGCTTCTAAATGCCACCCGGACTAATGATGCTAAGGTTGTTCTTTGTTTTCTTAAAGAGATTTTTGCTCAATTTGGAACACCTAGGTGCATTATCAGCGATGGAGGATCTCATTTTTGCAACAGAACCATTGATACCTTGGTTCGAAAGTATAATGTCACACATAAAGTGGCAACACCCTATCATCCTCAAACAAGTAGGCAAGTGGAGGTATCCAATACAAAGATCAAGCAAATACTTGAGAAGACAGTTAGGCCAACCCGGAAATATTGGAGTCAACGCCTTGATGAAGCATTGTGGGCTTACATAATAGCGTATAAAACACTTATTGGGATGTCTCCTTATAGGTTGGTTTATGGGAAAGCTTGTCATCTTTAGGTGAAATTGGAACACATTAGGGTGTCAACAAGTTCAATTTTGACATGGATGAAGTTGGATTGCATAGAAAGTTGCAGTTGAACGAGCTTGATGAGATTAGTCACAATACATTTGAGTCCAGCAGAATATACAAGGAAAATACTAAAGATTTTCATGACCGAAATATCAAGAGGAAAGAATTTGTCATTGGTCAGAAAGTTTTACTCTTCAGTAGTCGTCTACACTTATTTTCAAGTAAGCTTAAAAGTAGATGGACTGGACCTTATGTTATCTTTAATGTTTTCCCTCATGGTGTTATAGAGATTGTGAGTTCAAAAACAGGGAAGTCATTCAAAGTGAATGAACATTGACTCAAGCCCTTCCATGAGTAATTGGTGGAGCATGTTTTTGAGGATGCAAACATTGAAGACACGTCTCCTATTGTGGATTGATTAGATTTGTTGTCTGGCTGAAGACGTTAAACTTAGCGTTACATGGGAGGCAACGCATGTTGATGGACAAGTGTGGCGACCAGATTTGCTCTTTCATCCCTTCTCTTTTGCTTTATTTCTCTGCACTTAGTATGTTTTGTGTATGATATGTGTTCCATTTTATACTTGTTTGATGTTGCATAGTTTGATTTAAGTTTTTACATTGAGGACAATGCAAATTTCAAGTGTGGGGTGGGGTTTATATCATATCTTTAGCGTCTATATATAAATTTTTTATTTTTGAGTCAATTTTTTCAATTTTTGGAGTCACTTTAGGATTGTCCCGAAGTTCAACTTCGACCCGTCGAGGATTTTCCTCAACACATCGAAAGTATTTTAGATTTTGTTGATTGTTCGTTATCGGAGTTTCGACCCATCTAGAATTTTCTTGACTTGTCAAAGTTTTGTCCGGGGAGAGATAGTAGCATCCCTTCAACTCGTAGAAGTGATGCCTAGACCCACCCGTCGAAGGTTAATAGATCTTTTCCGACGACCAATTCGTCCCAGAAGGGTCTCAACATCAGTTTTTGGTATCTTTGAGTTTTTCTTTAGTTTTCTTGTGTGTTTCAGTGTCATATATGAAAACAAAAAAACAAAAACAAAAGTGTCAAGAAAATACAGAAAATAGTCTCTTGTTTTGAGTCTAGGTGCCCTTGACTAGTCGGTGATGTGTTTATATCTTCCTAAGTTGTGACTAAAAGATGATCATGTGACTTGAGTTTCTTTGGTTAATTTTGATGTATAGTGCATATGCGAATATGTAGTGAATGTAGAAACAAGTTATCATGGTACATATTCATGAGCATGCTTAGACATTGTTGAGATTCATTTAACCCTGTGAGCTTTTGAGCCTACATGATAGACTTTTTGTCATCACCCACACAACATTAAACTTGAACCATAAATTAGCTATATTTCTACCTTTGTTCTAGGACTTAGTATAGCTTTACATGAGATAGGTACATGAAGACCAAGGTGATAGTTTATGAAGGTAATACAATGGAATAGGTGTGGGGTATCAAGCTAGTGTTTTAAAACAATTATTTTTGTAGTGTCTATCTTAATACCCAGGTTAACTGTTAATGAAAATAATGATGTGAAGGCTTAACAAAATGAAATATGGCCACAATAGTGACACAATGGTGGAGAAATTCAATGGTTGTAAAGTTCGAAAAATGTCTCTTATTGTTAGTGATCAACTAGGTTTTAGAACTTATTCTTGAATTCCATATCCTTTTGTTTTATTCACCCATGAGCCTAGCCCATTAAAACTTTTGGAAGTCCTTTTTTATCCTTAAGATGGACAGTCTTTGATCTGTTGAGATTAGTTACAAGAGTTGAGCATATGGTTCAGTCCATTTGGCAAGTAATTGAGTGGAGTGAATACCTTAGACACATTTGGAGTGAAACACGTACTTATGGGAGCTTATCTATGTGAGGTTGAATCTTAACTTGTCTATTGCATGCTAAACTTTACATTCACCGTGATTATGTCTGTATCCTACATGTTACATGTGTGCCATGCATTGGGATTAAACTTTCGAAACTTTGGGGAATGTAAATGTGGAGTCATACTAATCTTAGTGTTACAATTGTGAGAAGATTGGTGAGACAACATGTTGAGGGCGTTAGAGTCATGTAATTAGTGTTTTGTTAAGTATTTCTGGAGTTTTAGTTTAGTGTTTTTCTCAAGGATTAGCAAAAACTAAGTGTGGAGTATTTTGATAGTTGCATATTTATGCGTCTATATTATGTTTAATCGAACTCTTATACTTGGTTTATTGTTATCAATTGAGTAATTTAATTATGTTTATTATTTTATTAAATTTTGTGGAGAAATAAAGAAAAATGTGACAAAAGAGGGATTGTTAGTGCAAATAGAAGAAAAGAATGAGTTATTTGAAAATAAAGATGCCTAAACCAATGAGGATTGGGAGAGACCGAACCAAGGAGTATATAAACTCACTTTTAGGTTTTGGAAAAGGCAAATCAGAAATTTTGGAGACAAACCTTCGAGCAAGAGAGAGAGCCATGCAAGAAGAAGTCAACCGCCCCAGTTTGACTCGTCGAAGATCTCTTCGACCCGTCGAGCCGACGATCAGACTTCTTCTTCATCATCTTTCTTGTTTGTATCAACTCTATGAATTATTTTGATTCTTTTACTATGACTATAAGTAGCTAAATACCTTGTTAAGGGACTGCTTGAAGCCTCGTACATGAAGTCTTTTTAATGCATACACTTTAACATAATTTTGCATATTCTTTTGAATGAAGTTTCTTTCTCTATGTGATTCACCAAATGAATTCTTGTATGTTTGCTTTAGTGTCCAACTTAGTATGTATGTTAGGATTCTATTGTCATGAGATACGGGGGACTGAAGATAATTTCTTCCACCGGATAGATGATTTCATCGGGTGATTGAAACCCTAGGTCTAGCAAGACACGCCTACAATGTACTTGTGAATCCTTGTATCTTCTCAAACATTTTTTTAGATCTTAATGTTTTCTTCTTTGTAAACCTTGGGGGTCCATGACAATGGGTTCAGAGAGGGATAGATGTAGAAGGGGTCCATGACAAATCTACATAGGCATAAGTATTAGGTAATATGATGTGGTTGTAACGATCAACTCTTCCTGGAAACTTTCATTCATTTGATATGTGCATTAGGTTAAGTATGTGTTAGAAAGATGGAATGACGGTAGTGGATTGCAATTCCTCTTAATTCATTCATCATATAGTTTAAACACTTGCATTCAAAAACATATTTATTTTTCAGCATTTAATTATTTAATTTATGCACGTAGCTGTAGTTCACCGAATTATTTCGGTACCCAAATCAAATCAGAAATCCTTCAAATTTTGTATGGTATTCTACCATTGAGTATAGTATTTTGAATTAAATTTTCGTGGTAGTCGGAGTAGTGTAGCTTAAGTTAGTAGTTGAGTCTTTGTGTGTTGGTCGTATCTGTCAGTTTGCTGATATTTGCGTATAACTAGTGTATTGAGTCTTAGTTTCACCAATTCTCAGCGGGTAATGATCCATATTTATCAATTACTACATTGATATACTTGTCAATAATAATATTATCTTTGAGGGTAGTATTCCACTTATCAATTTCAAAGAGAAGGAGGGGCGAGTGAAAAAAGAGGAACATAAAACGCATGAAAATCTCCATGAAAACAAACAATAGGGAAGATATTCCATTCTATATTGACTGTGCAAAAACGAATTAATTTTGTGTGTTGCTGAATAAAAACAAATGTACTAAACTTTTACTTTTTCACAAATGATCACCCACTTTTCCTTGTTTCTCTCTGCTACTCCACATACAGCCCATACAGAATACATTGGCTACTAGCTAGCTTGACAATCATGTATCATAGTACATACGTGTGGGTAAAAGTAAAAATGTGAAGCAAAATTCTTCATTTATACTAAATGACGAAGCCTGGCCTAAGCTACATACACAGGTATCATGATTAGTGTCCTCTCGGCTCTCTCTCCTCTCCTGAATCTTCAGTTGTGATCCTGTCCAAGATGTAAGATCTTCATTGTAGTTCAGGGTTCACCGATCGATCCCTCGTAAACCCCTTTGTAAAGTAAACTAGTCCTTCATCATCATCAACAGTAAGCTACGTACAGAGCTTACGAACTCTATGCTACTAAAGCCAAACACATGAAAAACCCTAAACCCTTAACCCAAAATCCAAGCTAACCTGTCCCCGGCCTGTGACACCCATCACATCTCATCGAAGTAAATCTTTGAGTATCTTTTTCTTGTCTCCCTCTAACGTTATTCATCGGCGGCACCCGCTCGTGGTAGAGAACTGTAGAGAAAAGCCGACATGTATACCCTTAACTTTGATGGGCATCCCCTCCAATCATTCATTCATATATATCTCCTCTGTGAAGTTCTCCGTGAATTGTTGCTGCTTTAGGGTTAATGCTGCAGCAGTGAAAAACTGGGACTCACAGTTGGCGGGTGGTATTACGAATTACGACTTCACTGCAGACACTGCTATATATGGTCTTTGGAAATTGTATTCGAGTGTCTCTATCTAGGCCACTGGTTAGCTGTGCATGTCATGTCGAAGTTAATCTCATACTGTGACAATTTTCAATACGTCAATTCTGAGTCCTTGTCTCTCATCAAATGCGAAATCTCGGGTTGCTTTTCTTTTCTTCAATTCTTTATCCTTAGAAAAAGAAAAAAAAGATATACCAAAATTTTCTATTTCAAGAGTCAACGTCGTGCCTGTATGTTGACCTCAGTCCCCACAAAGGATGGATGTTAACACTTCATGAGCCACTGAAGCAAATTTTAATCTTATCCATGTGGCAACTACCATGATTACTAAGTTTGCATTAGGCTCAAGCTATTAAACTGATAATGCCATTTAGAATCATGGAGAATCTAGGAGGCTTGTAGTGTGTAGGCTAATGATTCCCCACCTTGATTAGCAAATGCAATGGTTTATGTGGGTGGAGGTTGTAACCCCACTAGGCAACCGGAATTATCTTCTATATGTACATTTCATGTATTAATCACCAAAACTGTAGGTTTTCTCTTTTTCTTTCTTTTCGTCATTAGACTAATTTTGTGTGTGCAATAACATTTTATTATTCATATAATTTTTTTTTGTTATTTTTAAGTATAAAAGATAAATTTTTTGATCATATTTTAACATCTTCATATTCTAAATATTAGGTCTATATGAGTAGATTATTCTTGTAAATTTTCAGCTAAAATGGTGACTGTTAAAGTATCGAACTAGATTAAATCTAGGAACGAACCAAATTTGTCAAACATGAACCGTTCATACTTATAAATTTCATTTGCAGTTTTGAATACCTTAACGATCACCATTTTGATTGAAAATTTATAGATTTGATCTACATATTGGGACGTAAGATCTGAGCGATGAAGATGGTAAGATATGAACGAAAAGTTGGTGTAATGCTCCATACCTAAAAATGACAAAAAAAAATATGCAACCTTAGTAGAATGATGCTATATGTGTGTGTGTGTGTATATATATATATCTCTCTTTTACATGCATATAGGTATATACTATTGAACATGGCCTGCCTTGAGTGTATATAGTCTTTGTAGGCCGGTATTTAGAGTCTCTATTAAGACTAAAATTGAACTGAAGTATGCACAATATATATATTCGAACTTTTATATTTTTATCTAGCCTAAAATCCTATTAAATTTACGAGATGCGAAGCGCGGCCTTGCTATTGAAGAAGCTTGAAGTAGTAGGATCACAGGCTGCTAATTGGTGAGTTGGTACCGTGGTGATAATCAAAGACTAATGATTCTGAAGTTGAAAAAAGGTGTAATTGGTTTGTTTGATCACTACCTCATATGTACGTAGCCCGGTCATGCATCCACAAAACTCATGAAGGCAGTGCCTTCTAAAGTGGTGGTGGGTTTCATTGTTTCATTCATATTATAGGTAGATATATACGTTGTTATGAGTATCTTGAATAGCTCTGGTAAATTATTAAGAATCTTTGTTTTACAAAAAAAAAACATATATTTTTGATTTCAACAATTTTTGTAAATCATCTTGTATTCTATAGAAGATAAAAAAAATATAATAGAGAATTAATCTCTATATCTATAAAAAAAAACTTAAAATTTGTATATATATCCATCCAAAAATTTAGAAACTTTATTACTCACCTATACAAGTCACTCTCTCTCCTCAAAATATGAATAAAACAATATATTTATTTTCTCTCCCCCACAATTTATTAACTTTTGATAAATATTTCATAGCTCATTAAATTATACAAAAAAATATTAATTTTTGAAGAATAAAATAGATGGACTGTTGAAGTTTAACCCAAAATATTATAAAGATGTTATATTATGTTATTATATAATAAAAAATTTATACAAAAATTGTTAGAGAGCTCTAACAACTAAACACTCTTTAAGATTCCAAGTGTCTCAAGTGGAAGTTGAGAATTAAACGACCCACTATAGTAAAAGTTCATAACTAGCTAGGGTCACCATATATAAGAACACGTCGAATGTGAATTTGAATGATAAAAATGTGTGTATATAATTATATATATGACCCAGCAGCCTAATCGATCAGCCATGCATGTGGCCATTTGACTTCTACAAAAACTTGGTTCTAGATGTAAAATCAAAGTAGGTAGAGAAAACTTCATATTAGTGACTAGTTATAAATGATTTAGCTAGAAAAATCCAGAGCTATAGTGTTCGGTTGAGCAACCTATCTCCGGCCAAGGCCTACTTCGAGGTATCATTTTTTAGTTTTTTTCTTTCACTTTTTGGTTTCGGCTCTCTAGTACATAATTGAAGATCGTTTATTTTAATTTAGGTTTAATTTGAGAGAGTTTACTTTAAGAGCAATATTATGAGGCCTTACAAAAGGACTAAAAATAAGGTTTTAATCATATGTGGCATTTACATGTCATTAAATAAATATATATTATATATTATTCAGTATAAATATATATTACAAAACCATTTTTATCTTGGTTAATCTGAAAATATTATTTATCAAAAACTATTTAAATTTGAACAAAACAAAACATAGTTTTTGTCCATCGAGATTTGTATCTACAAACCATTATCAAACCAGGTGGAGAAACATATCAATAAGTTTATCCTAATTTTCCTATGTTTTGATCCATCTAGTTAATCCTACACTATTGGATTAGCCGAATATTTATGTAGGCACATCATAATTTTGTAATGGATTGTAGTAGATAAAAAGAAATCCACTCCTCCAAATTCGTTTTATAAATTTCTCATATACAAGTCTTTGTTATTGCAATTCAAAACTTCTGGCTAGTCTAATTCCAATCTTTATTTAATGGATGCCAACAATGAACGAAGAACACAACTACACAAGTGAAAATGGATTCATACATAAGTACATAATTGGATGATTTGGATCTGATAAAGATGGAGAAGACGTCTGATGATAAATCTAAATCATTTGATAACTCATCTTATATGCACGTTGAAGATTATGAAGATTTTTTTTTTTAGATAAAGATCTTGTTGATGATGAAAATATAGAAAGAATAAAATTAAAAAAGCTGCCGGAAAAGAATAATATATTAGACCTTTGGATATGAACAAGTTGAGATTGTTAATTAAATTAAATGACATGACATGTAAAGAATAATATATTGCTGACATAAATATGTCACATCTGATTAAAAGACCTCGTTTAAGGCCTAACTTTTAGGCCACAAATCATTTCCCTTACTTTAAACAATCAACTGTTGTAGCTTCGATCAATTCGTTTTCCGTTCCACTTCGATCAAGAAATAGAGGTGTGCACACGGCAACACACGCCCTCTGTACTTAAGAGAACAGAATTCCCATGTTTCTGCACTAGTTACCGAAGTGATTTAAATAATATGGTTGCTCTGATCTATACCATGTTTCATGAAGCTATGGTTACCAAGAGCATCAAAATGTGGCATAGCTAATAATTGCACCCTCTAACATCGCGCCCCCCCCCCGGTATTACCATAACCAAAGCAGTTGTACCCACGTACAAATGGCCAGAACCCAGAAGCATGGTGTTGTGTTCTCTCTTCTCACTGCCATCCACGATCCACAGTTCACGCATATGCCATCCACATCTATACAAATTGATAGCAACCGGCCAGCCTATCGGTTTCTGCTAAAAGTTATCATTAGCAAACAAGCAACAACCTCTTCTCTGACAATAAGCAAGAAGATGTATGTGTACAGTACATGCAGCTTCTCCGGTTCTTCCGATCGAGATGGTAATCTGGAGTCCAGTTCAATCCCTTCTATCATATTATCTTTTTCTTGTTCGCACATGCATGTTTGATCATGCTTGAGGATATATGTGTTGCATGCAAGTCGAGTAAGGTGTTCACTTCTTCACCTCAATTTTTTGTTGGTACGTACGTTCATTCGTCTCCCCTAATTTGTAGTTGGATTTGTCCCTTATAGTTACAAGTAACCCGGCTGATTATGCATGCACATTCAAATCATGATTTGGCGTGGCTTAGCTTACTTATTTCATGCATGACTTATGCAACTTCAACTAATTATTGGTTAAATACGTTACATGCATATGATTTTTGATAGAGATAAGACAGAAATTAGCTTCTTCGCTAAAAAGTAGACTGTTTAATTGTTGTTAACATATAGGCACTGATATAATGCACATTTCTTGAACGAAAAACTAAAACTAATTGTTGATTATGCTACAATCCCAACTTGTATTTTTGTGGGCGATATTGAATCGGAGATGGTCCATCCAATCATATGTATAATTAGAAATCTTCTTCTCTTTGTATAGAGAACGATTGAGAAACAATTGCATACTCTGTAATCAGTAATTAGATTGTGGGGGGGGGGGGGGGGGTGTTTGGGTTCTGGATATCTGATAGTCTATGACCTAGTTTGGGATAGTTTCTTAACCAACTTCAGCTTAAAGTTAAGTTGTTTGATGTAAACTAAACACATATGATAATGTGTACACGTATAAAAGTTATAAGTTAGAATAATTTATAAAAATTGACAATATACAATTTTCATAAGTTATAATTCACGGCTGATTATTTTTACAACACAGTTCTCCTTGGCTGGACCTCACTACCCAGCTGAAATTGAGCGCGCATAGCATATGCACAAACTTCCACAACTTGTTTGAATTTCTTCGACGTGATATCTGTGTAGGTTTTGTTTTTGGCAGAATCCGCCGTGAAGTCGATCTTTCCCATTAGGTTTGCTAGTTCTCACTTAGCAGTAGTAAATCATTACTCAATCGCTTTGCCATTAGCAAAAGCAGGAACATTCTGCAACCAAATTCAAACACACCCACACAGCAGCTAGCCCATATATTTGACCACACAGGACCTTTTTTCCACCATATATATATATATATATATATATTTCCACATCAAAAGGTTCATGCAAGTAAGAAAGAAACTATGAACTAATTAAGAAAGTAAATGAGTTCGATCACCACGTACAAGGTCACTAGGGCAGGATCGGAAAACCAAGAAGCAAAGCTCTGGGGGATCGAGCTGAGCATAATATCAGAAATATATGAGAGGACTATAGCTATCATCGATCGTCTCTCTCCGGCTTCATTCACGAAGAAGAAACAAAAGTTTAATAAAAAAGAAAAAGGATAAAAAAAAACTGCGACAGTGTTTCTTCTTAAGCTTTTTGCCTGCGTGATCAAAAGAGAGGGAGATGATCGATGAGGCAAGCCAAAGGCACGCCACCGCGAGCACCGCTTTGGCAGCAACAAGAAGAAGAAGAAACAAGAAGAAGACGATTAAGGAGAAGATGAAGATGCGGACCCGGCTTATAATAGAAGCACAAGCTAGCACTGCAGTGACTGCACTATGCCAGTGCACTACTTTACTTCTCTTACACTTACAGTTCTTGAATGTCAGGATTGGTTTCTGTTACAGGTTTTATTGTCGCCGTAAGTTTGACTGTGTACGTGAGGCAAGAACTCAGAAAAGGGTCTCTGGATTATAGTTATTAACTTATTATTCTCTTATTTTTTGGGGACAAAATTATCTGAACCTACTTGTGGTCACCTAGAGGCTTATTGCTAGTGCTCTACATGACTTGGATGGATCATGAGGAATTAACATGCAATTCAATTAAGCTGACAGTGTTAATTAAGTAAATTAAGTGCGATTCAATTTAGTAGCTCGATGAATGTTAATTTCCTAAATATTAAAGGATTAACTAGTTACAGACTAGGCTACATGACTTCATAATTTACATATACTAAAAATCGTTCACATGGGGCATGTGTAATATTTGTTCTTTTAAATATTTCAAACCAAATTGTGTAGGAAGAAGGGAAGAAAGAAAGGTGCAAATTAATTAAGTGACGATGTGGATACGAAACATAATGCCATAGTAGAAATTAGAGATGTGAAACAAGCTAGCTTAAGAGGAAAGTGATCGAGAATCTAGAGTGTACGTAACGTGTAAAATTGAAGATTTTTTCACTGGCCCTAAGAAAATAATTTTTATTCCCACTAACCCAATAACAAGCTAACAACTTAGGAGGTAATTATGACAAGGTAATTATAACAAGCTAACAGCTTAACAGCTTAAGAGATGATCGAGAACTTGGCTAGGTTGTGTGATGTACGTTCAAGCGAAAAGACTAATTATGACAAATTGCAAGGCTAGAGTATGATAAGCATGAGTTGTCAAAACCTCGACCAATGTTAGAAATGGAGATACATTAATTATCTCCTAATTAACCTGATCCGAGCTTTAATTAAGTGCCATTTAGTCTTTATTACAACAAGTAACAAATTCAGAATATTTGAAGAACATATACTGTAGCTTGGAAATTACATAGTGCAAAGTGGGCATGATAGCCGAGACAGAAACATCGAGTTGTAACACTTAGAGTAGCTAGCTAGGGCTGGGGACAAGATCGAAAGAGATTAGCAAGAGGCCAAGAGCCAGAGAACGTTTTTTTGCGTTGAAATTAATCGACCCTACTTCAATTCTCCACCAATCTAGTCCGTACTAGCAAATTGAAATTCCTTCTGTCTTGTTCACCAAGCTTTGGCCAAAGCGTAATTATTTATCTCTAGCTAGTTGAGAACTGGAGGGGACTGTGATCAGACTCATCACAAGAGCCTGGGTCCCGATCGAGCTAGCTTTATTTTATTGAGTTTGATTCTTTGCCGCTGAAGAAAGTTGAAGGAATCACGAATTATTTGCTGTGATTCGATATCAGTGTTTTGATCTATAGCGCTGGATACGTGCTTCGGGTCGGTTATTGTTATGCATGCTTCTAGTCTTCTACAGTTCTACATGCAATTCAAATTTTGTTTTGCATGGAATGAGCGGGTTCGTATAATTTGTTTGATTAGAATGTAGTACGTTAACTAAGAATTGTGTTTAATGTATATGATACATTTAATTATGGATGCAAAGCTTTTACGTCTGAGTGATGTTGTTTCTAATGCATTAGGTGCGTACGTTCTTTTGTTTTTGTAAAATTTTTACTCGATCAACTTGATTGAGCTTGGTAAACGTTTAGGTATCCAATCGCTATAAAAATCCAACCATTCACCAACAATCCAAAGCGATGTGGCAAGGAGCCAAGGACCCTAGTTAATTATGTGACTCACCTACACATAAATACAACGTATGGTGTAAATTATAACAACGTACTACACTATATAATGATCACAGTTTGAACCATATATGTATATAAATATCATGCGATCGAGTAAGGACTGCTGGCATGGATAGGAATCACAAGTACCTCTTCATATCAAGAAAATGTCAAAGCAGTAAGTACCAGTACAACACAGAACTCTGTACAAAAAATCAGAAAATCTTAACAAACACAATAATATATATGTATCGCAAAGACCAAATGAGCCATGCATGGATGGTGTGGGACTGGCCGACTGGGTCGACTATTGGACTATTGGTAATGATTGATCATCTTCTTCAACCTTGCCTCTATCGCAGGTTCCTATTTCGGATCAAGCTCTCTTATACATGCATGATCGTTTGTTGTATTTTTGGCCCCATTTCATTTAAGCCTCCAGATGGATACAGTTCGATATCACTGCCTTTGCCTAATATAATTGCCTCGGGTCCCTTTGAATTGTGCTCCAATTCCAAATGCCAGCCTTCTATGTATGTACGTTTAATTGCAAGAGTACGTGCTCATCATATTTATATTTTCTACATATAGTTGACCTCGAAATCTTTGCATGCCGAGCTATCCAAAACTAATAATAAAAAAGCATTTCATATATTATACAGCAGTTAATTATGAGCAAAAGAAAATTCACTAAATGCAATTATGTATTTAAGAGAATATCTTTATCAATTTTGATTATAGTTACTTATTCTATATAATGTAGTTTAGCTCTTTATTCTTACACGAGAACATCATCCTCCTTCCAAAGGTTCTTCGTCATTAAGATGGTTATGCAAATTTAACTAATTAAGAAAGTTGGGATTTCTAAGTTCTATGAGCTAGGACAAGCTTACGATGTTGTGAACATGACTCTAGCTAGCTTGTTTATCTCTTGTTTTCTACCGGCAATAAATTCATTTGTCTTCGAAACAACTTGATTAATTTCTGAAAACTTAGTTTCTCTTGAAGAAAGCAACGTAGCCTCCGGTGGCCGCGCTTCATCAATTCCATGTCGGATTCCGTCGAACAAGTGGCGGCTTCATTCTCCTCGGCACTGGCATTAGGTGTTGGTACGGTGGACATTAGTGGAAGGCTTGCATCATCGTCTCCTCAAGAAGAATAGCTCTTCCTAGCTTGCAAGGCTCTCTACAAGTCGATCTCCCTAACAGACTTTTGCCAGCAATTTCGGATGACGGCTTCATGGTGCAAGAAAGGCAAGGAGGTATCCTTCTGGTCACTTTTGATAGTGTTCGGGATCGCAACAAAGTCCTCAGGGGGTGGGGAGGTCCATGACATTATCGAAACTACCCGCTTGTGGTGGTGTCGTATGATGGTGCGGCGCCGCTATCCGAGTTACAGTTTGACAAATTTTTCTATGGGGTTCGAATTTCGAATATTTCTCCTCGCTTTCATAAAGATGAAAAGTGTGTTTGCAGAAGAGGTTGGGGAATTTTTGGAAGTCGATGAACTCGCTCATGTGGCACACAATATCGACAAGCCAATTATTTTCAAGCGCACTATGTAGCTTGCGCCTGGAATCGAAGCCGACATTGGTTTTTTCTTTGAGAATATCAAGGGTCGGTATGGTAAGTGTGGTTTATTTTTTCATCCAACTGGTGCTTGTGTACGTTGTGACATCTTCCAAGATTTTTGGAGCTTTACGTCTGAAGTTGGTGGATGCAAGCAAGGCAACAAGATCTTTTTCTCTAACACTGGCTGTTGCTCTAGAGGGCTCTTTGTCCTCTCAAGCTTTAGTGACCCAGGCAGCCCCTAAAAAAATAAGTTTCGATTTTGGTTTCAAGCATGTTTTTGGTTCATCAGGTGTCGAGGAAGATTTTTGCTTTGGCTCTCATGTGTTTCCTCGCTGGGAGGAGTGTCTAGAGGATTATGTGAGTGATTTTGTGGAAAGTTCGAAGAAAGGATGCCTACCTATTGTAATTCGTCGTCCTGATGAATCTAAAATGAAGTCTAGTGAGCTACAGTTGGAGGTAGTGTGGCTGAAACGTCGTCAATTATTGAGCTCCAAGATCTCTTCAAAGAAATTTAAGAATAACCCTGCTGCTGAACTTTATGTGAGTGGGGAACCTAAATGTGTGAAGGTACCTTCCTTTCCAGATCGTTTGCAGGCTGCTTCTCTAGATCTCATGGAGACTCTGGATGAATCTATTATCCTATGGAAGAAGCGAGTGAGATGTCCAGTGGGTTCTAAAAATAAACCCAAGTCAGTTGTAGAGAAAAAGTAGATGATGAGGCTTCTGGTTCAAGTGTTGGGAACAAGAAGCATAAAGGAAAGAGTGTTGAAGTTCCTCGCTTGACATACTCGGCCAAGACTCTTAGCTCAACTTTAGGCAAGGAGAAGGAGATTTAGACACCTCTAGGTGTCGGCTTGCATATGTCTTTCTTGGACTGAGTATTTCATGGGTTTTAGGCTTACCTACTACAATTGAGTGCTTAGGGGTGAGTCTGGTATCATGATACATGTCTTACGTAGTCCTTGTAAGTTGTATGCAAGCCCGACGTGTCTAATTGGGCTTAACATTTTAAAAGATTTGTTATTGCGTCTGATGTGTTATTATTCTCTTATTTTTAGAGTTAGGGTTATTGTTAGCTGTGTATGAACTTGTCAAGCTAAGAGAGTTTTAATAAAATCTTCTTTCTTCGAAGAAACTTGATTAATTTTTGAAAAAAAATGTAACTTGATCTGAATTTGTAGTAAAAATCAAAGAAACACCATACAGGCAAAATACATGCTGGGGGAAAGAAAGCGTTTAATTTCCTTTTCTAGGTCTGAAGGTATATTGATTTGTTGGCATTTTCTAGTGTTAATAAAACACACATATTCAGTGGTGATCAACAAAGATGATTGAAGACTCTGTCCTACCAATCTCAATAACAATCAGGTAGTCTCATGCATTTGCATATCATATTTTTCACTGAGAATGACATCCTTGCCACTTATCCCACAAAAGGCTGGTCTGCCTCAAATTTGTTCATCTACTTGCAGCTCGTATTTCAAATCTTCCTGCCTGTTTGAAAAAAGCTCCCTTTTAGGTCAGCTAGTGTTATTGACTTGTTACTCAAGATGCTTATATAGCTTGTCTTGCAAACTGTGATCTTGTCTTCTAGTATTGCTTAGTAACTATCATGCTTTTCCATCTCGTAATTTTCACCCATGTGGAATTGTTTACCCTTGCCCTGGAAAAGTGTTTCTTGTTACCTTTTCTGTCATGCTCTATTTGGAGTAAGTTGAAGAAACCTTTTCAGTTTTCTTTTGAAACTTCGACATGGTTAAGGAAAGCTTCAGTTTGTCTTTTCTTGTTGGCTTATGTTCTGCACTTGCCACATCACACAAATTGCCAATTGACAAACATCCAAAATCTAGCTTATGTCATTACCCATGTGTGTTATCACTTTGCTGAGTTCTCAACCAATATATATAGACAATTGTTTAGCCGTTGCTGTTTGGTTGAGCGAGTGACTCTTTTGTGCATCTTTTCAAATAGTTTCTGATTTCATTCTTTCTCTCTAAGTTTTCCCTTCTACTACATATAAGTCTTAGAGTATTTCACAAACCCTATTTTTATCAAAACTCACATGCATTGTGCACTCCATTGAGATTGTTATGGATATGCTAAACCCGAAAAGCTGCTCATGAAGAATTAGCTTACAAATAGTTAAGTTCTTAGATGAGACCTCTGAAAAGCTTTAATTTGTAATCACTTAGACACAAGAGAAAGTGTAGCTCTATAGAATTAGTAGAGACTGGTTAGGATAACACACGGGTTATGTATCCCTAGAGTGCAAGAGTCTTGTAAAGAAGTGTTCATAGTGGAAATGTTTGTCCCTCAAGAGTTAGGAGTACGCAGTTTTTCTCCCTGATAACAGGGTTTCTGCGCTAAAGAAAAATATCTTGGTGCTACTCTTTACTTATCACTCTTACTTTTCAAGTACTCGAATATCTGTGAATCATGATAGTTTGTTGGAGTAAGTCACACTCCTTGTATAGTTAGAAGATTTACATTATGTAATTAAGTAGAATTTGATGTTTTATTTAGTTTCCTTTTAGGAATGTAAGTACTTGTGTATATATACCCCAATTTGGGATTGATCAATATATCAGAAAATTTCTCAAGTATTGTGTTCTATTTGACTTGGTAACAAAGCCGATCTAATCCTGGCTATCTGACCTGACCTGAACTTTTCTACTTGACCTAAATCTGACCAGACTTGACCTGATCGTGGTAATCTGATCAATCGCCTGAATTTGTATGAAAATCTGCTTTTGTTCACTTCTGAAGTACTTAACATGGCTGTGGATATTTCACTGTTTGAAGAACCTGTCTTCTATAACATGAAGAGTCAAGACCACTTGATGGGTAATGTTTCTCTCACTGAGAAACATCAAGGTAAATTTGGTATTGCTTTGAAAGTTTCTGACTTTACTGGTGGTGATATATGGATAATTGATTTTGGCGCGTCTGATCATATAACCTTTGATAAAACCTTATTTTTGAGTCTGTCATCTTCTCCTATACATGAAGTATCTAAAGTAAATGATGTGTCTTTTCCAGTCTTAGGTATTTGGTCAATCCAATTTACTCCATCTCTTGCGTTACATAATATTCTTTATGTTCCCTCTTCATCTTATCATCTGTTTTCAGTATCTGAATGGAATTGCCAAAACAAATGTTCTGTTCCTTTTATCCTATGTATGTAGTATTTCAGGATCTATGTACTCAGGCAATAATAGGCAAGGGAGATCGGAGGAGGAGACTGTTTCACTTGGATTGCGTGTATAGTGGGGAGACACGAGCACCGTCCAGACATGTTGCTTTGACATTCAATTCTGATCGAGTTAAGGAAATTTGGTTATGGCATCGCCGGTTGGGTCATCTGTCATTTTGTGTCATGAAGAAGTCTATGTCGTCCTTATTCATGAGAATAAAACAATCTAGTCTCCCGTGTGAAACCTGTGTGTTCGCTAAAAGTCACAAGTCCAGTTACATTCCTAGTTCTTCTTCTAGTTCAACACCATTTGAATTAATTCACTCTGATGTATGGGGACCTTCCAAGAATACAAAATTGTCATGAATGAGATACTTTGTTTTATTTATTGACGACTTTACAAGATTGACATGGGTTGTGTTACTTAAAACGAAGGATGCTGTATTTTCTGCCTTCACTGCTTTCCATAATCTTATCCAAAATCAGTATGATGCTTATGTGAAGATCTTTCAATCTGAAAATGGCGAAGAGTTTGTCAACCACTCTTTCCAAAACTATTTTCAACAATATAGAATCATCCATCAGACTACTTGTCCTCAGACACCTGAACAGAATGGAATTTCTGAAAGAAAGAATCTTTATCTGTTGGAGATAGGCCGAGCTCTCTTGCTTAGTGCCAACATGCCCAAATATTTGTGGGGCGAAACTGTATTATGTGCCTCTCACCTCATTAACCACCTACCATCTGTCGCTCTTCACAATCAGATCTCGTTTGAAGTGTTGTCTCAAAAGGTCATCATTCCATCTCTGAACAAGCTTCCTACCCATGCCTTTGGTTGTGTGGCATATGTTCATCTTCATCAGAATTAGAGAACCAAGTTAGAGGCCCGTGCCTTTAAGTGTATATTTGTTGGCTATGGTACTCCCCAGAAAGGGTACAAGCGTTATCATCCCCCGTCTCAAAGATTCTACGTCACCATGGATGTCACCTAACGACTTGTGTTATTTCTCTCCATCAGCCACTCCTCGTGAGGAGGAGGAGAATAGATTTTATGAAGACCAGTTTGGGGCACTAGAAGAAGACATTCCAAAAGAGAGTACCCCAACTGGATGGAATATTTGACCGGTCGAGGAAAATTCTTGACCGGTAGAAAACTCTTCGGACCAGACACCCACGACACTTCGATCGATCGAGGATTGTCCTAGACCTGTAGAAAATTCTCCGGATCAGACAGGAGCTTGCTTTCGACCGGTCAAAAACGATCACCCAGATCAGACAAAACTTGATCATTGACCGATCGAGGGTATCCTTCGACCCGTAAAAAATCTCCAGAAAGACAGTGTTCCGCATGTCAACGATGACACATGGAAATGAGGAGAATAAATCAGTAATCAGTAATCAGCAACCAGTTCTAGAAGATGTACATGCAAGAATAGTCTCTCCCTCTCCATCAACGATCTTTCCTGACCTGTCATCACCTGAGGTATGTATTTTTTTGCCTAGTTCTAGTATTCCTAAAATAATATTACCTGCTAGGTCAACTCGTGGTCAACCCTCTAAAAGATACAAACCTCTCATGTCAACTAAAGCCAAGTATCCTATGGCTAATTATGTGTCAATCCATAGACTATCCAAACCTTATGTAGCCTTTGTGAATCAATTATCTGTTGTATCTCTTCCTAGTAAAGTGCAGGATGCAATCAAGGAGGAGAAGTGGGCTAAGGCAATGGAGGTTGAGATTGATGCTCTCAACAAGAATGATACATGGGACGTGATACCACTACCACCTAGTAAGAAGATTGTTGGATGCAGATGAGTTTATGCTATGAAACATAATGCAGATGGATCAGTTGATAGATATAAGGCAAGATTGGTGGAAAAATGATACACTCAGAAGTATGGAGTGGATTATGATGAAACATTCACACCAGTAGCAAAGATTAATACCATTCGAGTTCTTATATCCCTGGCAGCTAATTTGGATTGGTCATTGCAACAGTTTGATGTGAAGAATGCTTTTCTCCATGGATACTTGAATGAGAAAATTTATATGGATCTTCCTCCAGGATATGGAACTTCTACAGGTGAAAAGATGGTGTGCAGATTGAAGAAATCCTTGTATGGATTGAAAAATCGCCAAGAGCCTGGTTTGGCAGATTCACAACTTTCGTGAGGAAGATTAGGTACAGACAAAGCAATTCAGATCACACTCTGTTCTTCAAACACCAACAGGGCAAGCTGACAGCATTGATTATTTATGTGGATGACATGGTGGTAACATGTGATGATCTAGACGAGATCAAGAGGTTAAAAGTTCAGTTGTCGTCTGAATTTGAAATGAAGGACCTTGAAAATTTGAAGTACTTCCTAGGTATTGAAGTGGTTAGAAACAAAGACTGCATTATGTTGACTCAAAGAAAGTATGTTCTGGATTTGTTAACTGAAACTGGTATGCTTGATTGTAAACCAGTTGATACACCCATTGAACAGAATCATCGGACTACAGAATATCCTGATCAGGTTCCCATAGACAAATTCAGGTACCGTAGATTAGTTGGAAGGTTGATTTACTTGTCCCATACTAGGTCCGATCTTGCTTATGTGGTTAGTGTGGTAAGTCAGTATATGCATAATCCTAGTGAAGATCATATGAATGTGGTGGTGAGAATTCTAAGGTACTTGAAGTCTGCTCCTGGTAAAGGTCTTGTGTTTCGAAAGAATAAAGATTTAGGAATTTGTGGCTACTCCGATGCAGATTGGGCAGCCAACATCACTGACAGACGTTCTACTTCTGGTTATTTCACATTCGTCGGTGGAAATCTGGTTACTTGGATGAGCAAGAAGCAGAATGTTGTGGCCCGGTTTAGTACAGAAGTTGAATATAGAGGAATGACTTAAGGAGTCTGTGAGTTGCTATGGCTCAAGTATTTGTTGAGAGATTTGGGCTTTAAGCAGGAACATCCAATGCCTCTTTATTGTGACAAGACTGCTGCAATTGAGATTGCATATAATCCTATTCAACATGACCGAACAAAACATATGGAGATTGATAGATATTTTATTAAAGAGAAGCTGGATGCTCGAATCATCTCATTCTCATTTGTTCGATCAGAAGAACAATTGGCTGACATCCTCACTAAAGCGGTTTCTTCAAAGACGTTCAATGACTCGGCAAGTTGGGCATTTGAGAAGTGTATGCTGCAACTTGAGGATGAGTGTTGGAGTGAGTCACACTTCTTGTATAGTTAGAAGATGTATATTCTGTAATTAAATAGGATTCGATGTTTGATTTAGTTTCTTTTTAGGAATGTAAGTACTTGTGTATATATCTCAATTTGGGATTGATCAATATATCAGAAAATTTTCTAAATATTATGTTTTATTTGACTTAGTTCACTGCTCTATTATCCTGAAAAACAATTTAAAGGAAAAAGTCGGAAATGACATATTTGAGAATAGCCTATTCTCTGTGCTGAAGCTGTTTTGACTGCCATATATGTTTTGAACCGTGTGCAGTCGAATGAACGTAGATAGAGTTTCCTCCTAGATGAAAGGAGCTTTCTATCCTTGTTTCAGAGGGGAGCGAAGAAGAGTCTCGCCCAAAGAATAACACTCGATGGATTGGTGAAAGAACTTCTCTTTCTTTAGTACTGAGCCGTAGTACGTGCTCTTTCGAAGTCCTCATAGTTGAAAATGGCTAGAAATTTAGGGGTAATTTTTTGCATACTACGTAACTTAATCCAAATTTAAAGTGAAAAAAATAGAATCGTTGATCTCTGGGAGATTGTAACTACTGACTACCATTAGATATTTAACAGAAAATGTAACTTTGATGGGGAGGGACAACACAATGCAGTTATACTTTTTTACGGGCTGGTAAACGGATTAACTTGATCGTATTTATCATTCGTATGGTCAAATATCCAAAGCAGGAAATTGGCAACGTGTCTTTCACTGTTTCCTAACTTCTACAGTTCTACTAGCAATTACACTGCTCAAAATGTACATTTTGGGATATTTTTCCGGAAAAATTGCCACCTTGTTTATATTTTTGCCAATCAACTCCATGTAGAGTGTACATTGCTTGCTCTAAACTACTTTAGTACTAAAAAAAACACATGTATTTACCTAGAAAATGAAACTTTAATAGTATGTTATTAATCCAATGGTTCTATATTGTGCGAAGCACAAATATGCAAGGCGATAATCGACGGTCTACTTTCTCTCTTACATTATGCACTTAAGTCTAAGATTGTGTTTGAAATTATTTTTTGAACGACTAAAAGTGCTTATAAATTAATAAGAATAAATATTTATAAATAGAGAAATAAATAGAAAAATGAAAAAGTGATTTGGTTGAGTTTTGGAAGCAGTTGGAAGTATTTGAGAAGCACTTATCATGTGCTTTTAAAACACTTTTGAAAATTTTCAGAAGTACTTTCAAAGTTGCAGAAAGCAATCCCAAACAGGCCTTAACACGACAGAGATTGTGACATGTGTCCTGCACACTTGTGCTCCGCACATTATAAGTGTACTCGATATTAAGCTCCACTCTTAGGTTCAGTTTGGAAGGGCTGTGTTGTGAAAATAATCAGCTGTAGCTTATAGATTATATAAGCTGTATATTGCCAACTTCTATAAACTGTTATAGCTTATAGCTTTTGTGTGCAAATTTTAGAATAAGCTACAACTGATTTAATTTGTTAAACACCTCAAACAGCTTAAAATTTAATTTAAGCTGCAAAAGCTGCTCCATAAGCTGCGTCAAACTGGGCTTTATTAACTTAGAAAATTGATGCATGAGACTCCAACAAAAGACAAGGTGGTTGTGAAGAAGCCAAAGAGGATGGCAAGAGTGTTGATTGAAGCAATGGCATATTCTCAATTGAGCCGGAGAGGGTCGTGCCCCTCTTATTCGTCTCGAAAAATTTCAATATTCTCACTGATTTTTTTTTGATACAAAAGAGAAAGAACAATTGAGAACTTTAGAGAGAGGACCCTCTAGAGCAACCCTCATCAGACTGATCAAAGGCAATAGCAAGACCAACAACAAAAGACAACGAGTGATCCCAGGTACGCAGATGATGGAGGTGATGACCAAAATTAGCCAACTTGTCAGCAACAAAATTTTCTTCGCGGAAGACATGCTTGAATTAGATTTCCTCAAGCTGGTCGGTTAGCTTCCCGATATCTTCAATGAGAGTTATGAGATTTTCACTGATTTGTTGTGAAAGTTAGAAGTTAGTTGTTGTAACCAATATATTTAATGAGCTAGATTGACCCCTCCTGGTGTTTCTCGCCATTAGACTAAAGAAGCTCGTGTATATAAATGGTTTCATTTTGGAATAGATGGCGTCGAGGTGTATATATTGTTATGGGGCAAGCTATGGTACCTAAGGGGTGTGTCATACATTTATTTATTACTTAGAGAACAAAAATTGCAATATACATGAGCAAAAATTTACAACATTTAAGACTATTATCACAATGACCACATTTTTTAGGATTATTTATAATATTTACAACTAATTAGATCAAATTTATAACTTTGAGAACAAGTGTCACTAAGTTTTTAAATAAAATAATTATTTCAAATACAACTAAATAACCTAAAAAATAATTCATATTACCACATCCATATTGCTATTATGTTTGGCGTTGATCAATATAAGAGTTGACAATTTTATTTTATTTTTGAAGAAGATTTTCTTTGGAAGAGGATGTAAAATTATAAGGAAATTACAAAATAGTGCACATCTTATTCACTCAAGGTCGATCCAGTTCGACTGGAAGTACTTTCTTAACATAACTATTCATGGACTAGTTGGTTAACCCCCATGTAATTTGTTACAAAGCACATAAATGATGGGAACCCCCAAAACTTTTGGTAGACTAGTGACAATGACAATTCAGATCAAGCTTTTGTTTTTGCCTATCAAACTATTGCTATGATCTTCCAATAAAAGAAAATTAAAAGACCTCTGTTTTGTGATTCACTCTTTCAAAAGTTACAAAGCATATAATTTGTGAATTCATAGAAAGCAATGTACATAGTATGCAAAATCTCCCCATCTTGATTTAAAATTTTACAAAAGTAATTTTTTTTCATTCATTTTGAGATAAAAAGCTTTAATTAAAGAAATAAAGGAAGTAAAGAAAAACAAAAAGAATATCCGAAAATTAAATAAAGTGTTGGGTAGCCATATACGGCCGCTCTGCTTTGGTGGCGGTCTTTTCTCTCTCTATAAAGCCAGTAAGCCACAACCTTCCCCTTCTCTCATTAACACTACTTGATTAACCACCCACTCACTTCTTCACTCCACTTCTTCTTCTTCTTCTTCTTCTTCACAACTCAAAGCCAAAAATGGACAAGGCCATGACGGAGCAGTGGCGACCCGACCCGGTCCAGCATCATCCCACCCTCCTCTTCTGCGTCCCGGAGACTCCTCGCGAGCCCATGGAGTTCCTCTCCCGCTCCTGGAGCGTCTCTGCCCACGAAGTCTCCAAAGCTCTGGCCCCACCACCGCCGCCACCTCATCATGGCCCACTTCCACCACTCCTCTCCAACCTCCACCTCAACAACTCCAACACTGCCACTTCAATTCCCGAGGACCTCTCCGGCGAGCTCGAAGAAGCAGTTTCCGGCAACCCATTCTCGTTCGCTTCCTCCGAGACTTCTCAGCTCGTCATGGAGCGTATCATGTCGCAGTCGGTAAGTTCTAAGTCAAACACTAGAGTATAGACAACTCCCCGGATTTTTCTGATTGCGAGTTCTTACTTCTTCTCTTTCTCTTTTTGTTTTTCTCTCTGTTTTGTTTAGTTTAGTTTCAGTTTTTTTTGTCTTTTTGTCAGTGTCTGTATTAGGGTTCCCGGTGGGTTCTTGACTTCTTGTTTTGGGTATCAATCATAGTAAGAGAGATGAAAAATCCTCACAACTTTCCATCTCTGGGTATTTTGTTCTGTTTAATTAATTATTGTTATGGTGTTACTAACTAGTAACCACTGCCCATTTCTTTGTTTTTGTAAATTGCAGAACGAGGTCTCTCCGAGAACTTCAGGCAGGCTCTCTCATAGCAGTGGCCCACTAACCGACAGCCCTCCCGTCTCTCCTTCCGACAACGACGACATCAAGGTTTGTTTTGTTAATTAGAATTGGCTTCGATCATATTGTTGTGTCAATTTTTTTCGTCGGGAATTATTGGTTTCCGGCATAAGACAAGTCTTGAGAGACAAGTACTGTTTGTGTGTCTGTGGTCTTAGCACTCAGAACCGATCGAACAAAGTACCCAGCTTTCCCATTAACCAAAGCCTATGCCACTGGCACTACCCATATGTTCTGTTGGTGCTGTTTTCAATGCAAACTAGTTAATACCACTTAGATTTTTAGCAAACTGGAATTAGAGAGTGAGAGAAGCTTCCATGTTTGTACATAATAAGTCTTCAGTTTGTTTCTATTTACACTAGTACCACTCTGAGTTTCACGATTCGTATTGGTCCCCTCCAGACTCCTGTAGCGTTGTTATTCAGTTAGTTACAGAATGCACGGCGTGGGTATGACACAACCTCTGTTTCCGGTCAATTCATTAACTGACAAATTGCTACCACTTCTACCTCTAGACCCAGTTCTTCGTCTTTCTTTGGTTTTTGGTAATTGAAATCATGGACCCTCCATAACTAGAAGTGGGTGTGTAATGAGTTTGCTATTCAAAACTTGGTAATATTTTGGTGGTTTGATTGGGACTTGTGTAACTGTTACACGCTTAATTTGTTTTTTTTGTAATGAAATGATGATAACCATGAAAAAATTTCCTTCATTTTCTCTGCAGTATTGCCGTTCCAGCAACCAACACCTCAACGCCCAAAACAGAGCCGCCGGGAACGGCGGAGTTCACGGCGGTCTGACCGTCGCGGCCGGAGGAAAGACGGTGGGAAGGTGGCTGAAGGACAGGAAGGAGAAGAAGAAAGAGGAAGCAAGGGCCCACAATGCGCAGCTCCACGCTGCGGTGTCTGTTGCCGGGGTGGCTTCTGCCATCGCCGCCATAGCTGCTGCCACAGCCGCCTCTTCCGTGCCCTGTAACGATGAACAGATGGCAAAAACGAACATGGCTGTGGCGTCTGCTGCGACGTTAGTGGCGGCTCAGTGTGTGGAGGCGGCAGAGGCCATGGGCGCCGAGAGGGAGCATCTTCACTCTGTTGTCAGCTCTGCCGTGAATGTCAGGTCTGCTGACGATATTTTGACATTAACCGCTGGCGCAGCTACAGGTATTGAATGTGTAACAGTTTCTCTCTATTTTGAGGTTGTCGGGTTAAGTTGTTTAAGTGACTCTAATGTCCTTGTTTGATTGCAGCTTTGCGTGGTGCAGCCACACTGAAAGCGAGGGCATTGAAGGAAGTGTGGAATATTGCAGCGGTCATTCCTGTGGAGAAAGGGAATGGAGTAGCCGGAAATGGGGGCAGTAATGGTAATTCCAACAGTAGCTTCAGCGGTGAACTTGTTCCTGAAGAAAATTTCTTGGGCATTTGCAGTAGAGAGTTACTCGCCAAGGGTTGTGAGCTCCTCAAGCGCACCCGGAAAGGTAATTTCTTTTGGAGGCAGTAACTTTTCTTCACTGAAAATTATGTGTGAGCAGGTTTCTCTAGAGTCTAGATTGAAAGTTGCAAAGCTACATTTCTCCAAGCACATTTGGATCACAACCCAAACTAATTTAATTATCAAACATGGTTTACTCTGAATTGTCCTAATAAATTACAGCACAGTGAAGCTATTGAGTACTAATTTTCTTTTCTGTGAGTTTAGATGAATGAAATTGATTCTATTTCTACAAATCATGATTCACTTTATAATGTTTATATTGTTGTTGGGAAGCTACTGAGTACTAACCGTAGTCTTTATGATGAATACAGGGGATCTTCATTGGAAAATTGTTTCAGTTTATATCAACAGGAGCAGTCAGGTAAAGCCCCCACCCTATGTTTATGTGAATGATTAACAGTGTTTCTTTCAAAGTTCAAATGGTGCAATTATTTGCGCATCAATACAACTTTCTGTGGTCATATATGAATGTGAGAACCTGATGGGATCAAAAGGTTTGCAGGAAAAGAAGATGTAGTATGATGAAAGCATTGCTGCATTGGATCTAGTCTCCGTTTCTCTCTTTTGTGTGTTCTCTTTATTTAGGCTGGAGTTTCTTTTTGTGCAGGTTATGCTGAAGATGAAGAGCAGGCATGTTGCTGGGACCATCACAAAAAAGAAAAAGAGTAAGTGAAATGCTTTTGTCTTTGGCTAATTATTTGATGAGTAGCAGAATGGAGGTGGGGAGAGCTTCTTCTACATCTTGGGATTTGCAAAAGCTAGCTTAGCAGTAGCACTACTGCTACCAGATCAAAAGGCCTCGTCTTTAATTCGATCTCCTTTTGATTTTACAGATGTGGTGCTGGAGGTGATTAAAGACATGCCTGCCTGGCCCGGACGACATCTTCTAGAGGGCGGGGAGCACCGGCGCTACTTTGGACTCAAGACGGTGATGCGCGGAGTGGTGGAATTCGAATGCCGGAGCGAGCGGGAGTATGACATTTGGACTCAGGGTGTATCAAGGCTCATCTCCATTGCTGCAGAAAAGAGGAACAGTAGACATAGAGGAGTCTGAGTAGTAGTAGTATTAGTAATGGATGACTTGGTATTTTGCTAGTGCTTGTTATTGTAAAAAGGGTTAAATTAAAGGTATAAGCTATCCAAAGTAGTCCTCTTTAGTAGTATTAAGTATTATGGATGAAATATATATATTTTGGATTTCTGTTTTGTGGATTCTTAATGGGAAAGAAAGTGATTGAAATTGAGATTGAGAGGAAGCAACACCATGTGTTTTCCAGTCCTTGTTTAAGTCACTATTGAGGAAAGGAAAGAAGGATCTTGGACTGGAATCAGTCAAAAAAGAAAGGGAAAGAATCTCAGTTTGAGTAAACAACAAGATAGAAGATAAAGAAATGGCCTCATGTGTGATTTTATTTATTCATGTGGGGTTTTCAGTTTTTGGCTTTTGACCCTATCTAGGTTTTGGACTTTTTTTAAGGTTTCCTGAGATGGCTGTGGATCTATCTATGATTGTCTTGCTATGTAATCCTTGCTCTTTTTTTTTCAAGTAAATCTGTTTGGCTTAAGTGGAATTTTGAGGGATTAAGAATATTTCGATGAGATTTCCTTATTAACGATATGGTTAATTCTTACTCATACTTTTACCTCTATTGGTCTTCAACTTACATTCTCTATAAGTGCCAGTTGTTACTATGAAATAATTTTGTTTTTCTTTTTGCTCTTTGTACATGAGTGGAGATTATTTTTTTACTTTTTTATTCTATTTTTTTGACTTTGTTTATTTTTTTTAATAAAATGAATAAGTAGATGAGCGGTGAGCTCTCAGAGTGTGGCGGATCATTCACTTTTCGAGTTTAAGGGCGGGATTTATTCCCTAAATTGTCTATCTCCGAAGAGTTAATATTGTCTAATCCCTCATTTAATTTTTCTTTATATATATATATATATATAACCTAGCTGAAAAAGGAATAAAGAGGAAGAATATCTGAGAATGTGCTTGAATAAACTAGTCCACGGGTATTGTTGTATAAAAAATAGATGAGCTACTTAGTCATTGATCTATGAAGATCCTGCGCCGGAGAGTTTAATGAAGGCAACAAGAAAGAATGAAAGATGCTTAGATGCCTCGAGTGCCAGTTGTTACTATGAAATTTCAAGCATCAAATATGAGACAATACATTGACCGATTGAAGTTTATATTCATAATTTTTGTTCACTAGATGATTAAACAATACTCATTTGTGTTTTTGAGAAACTTCAGTTGAACCAAACAATGCGAATGTCTCACTAGATTCTCAAGGGCACTTAACTACATGATTGAGTAGTGTTTTTGTTTCTAGTCCAATTTTGATAAAATAATAAGTAGTATTGAGAAATTTCAGTTGAACAAAACAATGCTGATTCTCATTAGTTTGTCAAAGCCTACCCTTCAGTTCTAGTCTCCTAGAAGCAGATGGCAAGAACATGCTGTTCTACTACCATAAGCAGCACAGGTGAAAAATACAACAGAAAGAACAAGGTTGGAAATTAGAGTTTTACAGACTCTGTTCTTGAACTTATTCTAGTTCTAAGGAAGGAAGATAAACTGAAATTACATAACAATAAGCTATTATTGCAAAAATGAGTGCATAGAGTGACACTACACAAATTTCACCAAACAACAACAATACATCAATTCGATTAATCAGAGCTACAATGTTTAAGGGATGTTAAAGCAATTACATAGGCCGGTGGAAATGTGAGATGAGAGGTTTACTAACTCAAGAGAGGCTATACTCTTAACATTACTATCTGTACTGGTAAGTGGTAACTAATGGCATACTCTGGATTAGTAATCAACTCATTTCTTACCGGTGACCAATGCTAAAATTTACAAGAACAGTTTCACAATGTCAATGTAGATAGAGATGGCACCCATTATGTATTAACAGTTGCACTATGTCAATGTGGATGGAGAGGATACCAATTATGCATTCATCCTTTTCAGTACACCCCACGCTATACGCCTAATTAAGTATGCTTAACTCTCAATACCATTTCACACCTCCAAACCACCAGCAAAGACCACAGTCAGTGGAGTAACTCCCATGACAAAGTCAACTGGATCTGACGTTCGACTGATGGAACATGCATTGGTCCAACCTGACGGACAAGGAGCGCATTACTGAAACCCGTAATGAATGCTAATCCCACTTCCAACAATAAATGTTAATCCCACTTTCAACAATAAATGTTCAACAGACTGTCAACTACCTAGAGTAACGTATCTTATTCTAGTACTTTGTTAATGCTGTTGAACTTCTGTTTCACTGACTCAGGTATCGGAATATTGAAGGCAGACTAACCCGTCTCAATATCTGACTCCCTATGAAGTGTTGTTTGACATGTGCAATGCAGAGGAAAAATCAATTTATCAGGAGCGATCCTTAAAATCATCTCATTGTCCCTTAATATAGTCCTAACGAAAATTGGTTAAAACAATTGGGGATGTCCGTGGGAAACGCACAACCAAAAAATTGCATTATAACATCCACAACAGCGTTAAAGTCACTATGACCGAGAAAGGCGGAAACCTCAACTTCATAACACCGGGAGGTAGCTTGAAAACCGTTGGCGTATCCTATGCAAACAAACAAAAAACCGTTGGCGGATTATCCACACCAGCGTCAATCATCACAAGCACGACAATGGACATCAACAAATTTTCTATCAATGCGCAACTCCTCCAACAATTAGAGCAAGCCCGCAAGGAAAGAGACCAAGAGCACCAAGCGAGCATCAGAGCCGAGGAGGCACTTGAGTTCAGACGTCAAGATGAAATAGATTACTACTCTTTTGAAGGGATTGATGGTGAAGACAACCGACAAGAACAAAAGGAAACAGTACGAATTGATGCATCCCCTTCCTCAGCAGAAGCTAAAGAAATCGGTGGCAAGGCACCAAACTGTTTTGCCAAGGCCACCAAGAGGAGAAAGAAGAAGGATAGTTATGGCAGATCCGCATGCGAAGCTGTTGGCACAAATCAAATCCCTGACAGACAAAGTGCGCTAGGGGAGAGCTGGTCAAAACTTCGAAATGATGCACATGAACAACCCAAGGTCGACCCTATTCTCTGATGTAATCATCCAGGAGGGTGGGGACTTTCATGCGAAAACCCTGAAGCACGAGAGGTTCACGGGGAAAGGAGACCAATGAGTACATGTGAACGAATTCTAGTTTGCCACGGCAGAGAGGAACTACAACGATGCCACATTATTCTATCTATTCCAAGAAACTTTGACGGGAGAGACCAAAGACTAGTTCTGCGAGATGCCGAAGAACTCAATATTCTACGAGTTCACGAAAAGCTTCCACAAAAGATATCGGCTACATGGCAAGCACAACACAACCAACACTCTGTTCCATGTCCGTCAAAGGGGAAAAGAAAGGATGTTTACATTTTTCAACTATTGGAGAACTGTAGCCCAAGCTTATCACAAATTGAAAAAAGACATAACCTTGTTAGCATTCAAGCGAGGGACACTTCCATCACTGTTCTTCGAAAAACTCATCAAGAAACATTGGATGGTGTACACTGAAATCATCAATTTGGCAATCGAGAAAGCTCAGATGGAAAAAATAGTTTACAGAGAGAAATTTAAATACGACCACAACTCTCCACTCTCACAACAAAAATCCAACCAACCGCATCATAGTTCAGGCACTTGATGTCATATGTGTCGTAAACAATGTAGCCGCACGCTAGAAGCCCCTCCAAGGCTGCAAATACAGTCCTTGAAATCGGCCCCAAAGGCCAAAAGATATGTTGTAAGAAGTTGTAATACAAACACTGTGATACCCCGTTCATTTCGTAAAATTAGAAGCATTTGAGATATTTCGATATTGATTTATTGGGCTCGGTAATTAATATTTATTGATGGTAAAGGTTGGAAAGTTTTCGGTTGTCTTTTTAGTCAATTGATTATGTTGGTTGATTTTGAATAGAAGTTATAGTATTCATCGAGATGAGCGCGTCGACATATGCAATGTCGAAAATGAAGTTACGACGAAGGAATTACGATTAACGAAAGTTTGGCGAAAAAATTACAAAAAATGGGCGAGTATAAATAAACCGTTTTTGGAAAAGGGGGACTTTCCATTTCTGGAAATTGGGCATGTTGACCTGTTCTCTGGCGATCTGAAATTGCAGCAAAGCTGCTCACTGCCGGCGAGACTCCAGCTGGCCACCTTAGGCCAAGAATTTTGGTCGGGATCGAAAGATCTCAACATCCTCTTTCTTTATCTACCTTCAATTATACAAATTGAGGCAAGATGGTGAAGAATCGAAGAGTTTAAAGTTAGGGTTTTCGAGTTACTTTCACTGTCGTCGCCTGAGTGATTTTCGATCACCTCTGATTGATTCAAAGGTATGAATAAGAAGCCATTTTTCTCTTGATTGTGATGTGTTGAGAAAGTTGGTACATGCAGGTCATACAATGAGAGAATCGACACGATTTCTGTTTGAAAGTTGCAGTCGAATCGCTGCCGTTTATGACAACGGCTTATAGTATCGATAGGTGGCGGGGTTAAGGGGATTTTGAAGTTCATCTCCTCCTGGCTTTAACACACCTAGCCTCGAGCTTTGAGGTGGCTCGATGGTGGTGCAGTGTCGTCGGGAAGTTTTTCGGTGAATTTTGGTCTGCCAACTTTCAGGTTCGATTTCTGCCAAACAAGCCATAATTAGGCATAGGTCCTTTAATATGAAAATTTTGGGCTTGATGAGAGGAAGATATTGATGTATTATTCTCCTCCATCGCCGATGGTCGCCGATGGTGGTGTGTGGCTGCACGCGCCGCCATCTATGGGGGCGCATCTGATTGGAAAATTAATCTGAAATGTGTTGAGTTTTATATCATTAGATTCGTAACGACACCGCAAGCGTATTTGTGAGGTTAATAATATATTTAGACTTCGTCGTCCCAGTGGGTGGGAGGTGGTGACGAGTGACACTGCCAGTGACGGTGCGGGCGATGGAGAATTAGGCGCATCTTAAATGGTTAAGATCGTATTATCGTATTGAGTTTTATTAATAAAGTATTCAACTCGTATTGACTGAGTTTAATTCTAGTAAAGTATTTACTAGAACTATCAGAATAATTGGCCATTTTAATGATTTTTGATAAGGGTCGTTGGGTAGGTATACTTTATCAATACAATTTTCGATAGGGGTGAGACATTGTAACCGAAAAACAAAAAATATTTGAGCCGAAACCAAGCCATGGTCAAAACCGAACCGGATATAAATCGAATCGAAAATAAAAATCAAAAACTGAAGAAAAAAAACAAAATATTTTGTTCGGTTTTGGTTTTTGATTTAAAAAAACGAACCAAATTGAAAAATCAAAGTATGCAAAATGTGACATTATTTTGGGTATTTTATAATAAATTATATAAATATATGCAAAATAAAAACCTTAAATTCTTAAAATCATTATTTCATTATACACAATCCTCGTCAAATTCTCTCATATAGACGAATCAAAATGTTAGACGACACAAAAAATAGTGTTTTATAGAAAACCTTTTATTTAGTTTTTTTTAAAGTTAGTTTTTATGCATTATGTAAAAAACAGAAAGAAACCGAAAAAAAATATTTGAACTAAACCGAATCGAATAGTCGCGGTTTTTATTTTAAAAAATATAAAATCAAACCGAAAAATATTACGATTTGGTTTTTGTTTTTACATACTAAAAACCGAACCAAACCGTCTGAATCTCACTCCTAGGTACACTAGGCTGCAATGATTCTTCTCTCCTTAATAGTGGTAATATGCTTGACGTCAAGATTGAAGAGCTTGATGGCGGTACAAATGGTATGATATGCTCCTCCATTTTAATTGCAGAGTACCTCCTCCATCTTGCAATATTAGGGGTCACTACAAGAAAAATGCACCTAGACTGCGGAGCGTTTCCGTCGTCTAGGTGTGTTTTTTCGTCGTCTAAGTACTTAGACGACGGAACCTCCATGCTCCAAGTTCCGTACTCCAAGTGCTGTCGTCCAAGCACTTGGATGACGGAGACGGTGAATTCCGTGGTCCAAGTGCGACTTAGACCGCGGAGCTAGATTGTCCGCTGTCCAAGTGCTTACTTGGACCGCGGAGTTTTTGATCTTTCTCCGCAGTCTAAGTTCTCACTTAGACCACGAAGAACTTATTTCCGTGGTCCAAATGATTATTTAATTTTTTTAAAATTAAATTTTAATTTGTAGTAAAATATTAGTAATTTAATTAAAATACTCCAATCTCATTTAAATAATTAAATATGTTAAAATTAATTAAATTAAATAAATTTTTAATTACTTAAATAATAAAAATTAATTTGTACATACATGAAATTAAATATCACTCGGAATCGAAAAAAAATGATATAATAAACTACACAGATTAACTACTAAAATACTGGAGGAGCAGATGCGCCGCTGAGTCCCCCGCCTCCAGTCGGGTCGTCGTCGTCAGGGTATGGGTTCGGAGGAGGTTGACACTGTCGTCGAGCCTGATTTTTCATGAGGGCGACGAGTTGGGCTATCTGCGCTTCTTGGTGATCAAGCCTTTGACGCATAGATTGATTTTCCTCCCGGCGAGTCAAGCCTCTTCAAAGGCTGCTTGGACGGCAGCCACCTGAGTATTTTTCCTCGCCGAACCTCCCGTAGATGATGAGTCGGAGGTCGACAAATCTCGAATCACCTTAGGTCTCATCCCCCTAACCTCCATTCCAGCTCTACGACCGTATACTTCATCGGCGATTGCAATTTGGCTCTCCATCGATAGAGGAGGCAGGTCTTCGGGCAGTAAATCCTGGTGTGCAAGCTGAGTGTTGGCCAATTCCTCCTGCGCCCGTTCTACCAACCTTACCTAAAAATAATAATTATAATTAAATAATAATTAAATAATAACTACGCTAATTAAAAGCACCTATATATATCACTTACGCCGTATTGACTCGCTTCATTCTCGAGACCAGGCGTCATGTACGCGCTTATGTTAGCATCGAGATAAGGGTGTTTGGAGCCCTTATCCATGTGCTCCTTGGCTATTTGAATCACTTACTTGGCGCCGAAGGTATGGTGTTTGTCCTTCTTCCCCCGGTTGGTCTTGTTGATTTCGGAGAATTTCTGTTGGACAACATAAATCATTAAAAAAATAATGAGTAACTAAAATAAAAATAGTTCAATTCTCTTAATTTAAATAAAAAATGAAACACCTTATATTCTTCATCTTGAAAGTGGTTACACAATCACCGCCACTTTTCTTCTCTATCCCCACGCAGCTCTACGGGGGTAGGCACGGGGACGATATTGTCGAAGTACACATGGAGCTTGTACTTCCAATCACGGTAGATGGAGTTGGCGGTTTGGTTGATATGCCTAAGCATCGTCAATGTGAGATCCACCTCATATTGTTCCTATCAGAAATAAATTCATTAGTTGATCGATTGAAGTTATAAATTCATTAGTTTTGTTCACTAGATGATTAAGTAGTGCTTTTGTTTTCAGTCCAATTAGTTTGATAAAATACTCATTTTGTATATGAGAAACTACAGTTGAACAAACAATGCTAATTGTACTTCTCAGTAGTTTCTCAACGCCTACCCTCCAGTTTCTAGTCTCCTAGAAGGCAGATGGCAAGAACATGATGTTCTACCACCATGAGATGCACAGGTACATAATACAACAGAAATAACAAGCTTGGAAATAAAGAGTTTTACAAACTCTGTTCTTGAACTTAATCTAGTTCTAACACTGTATGTCATCCTCATAGAGCCATGGAAGGAAGATAAACTAAATGTAACGATAAGCTATTATTGAAAAAATGAGTGCATAGTGACACAGTACACAAATTACACCAAGCAACAATGATAAGTCATATCGATTAATCCGAGCTACAATGTTCAAGGGATGTTAAAGCAATTACATAGGCCGGTGCAAATGTGAGATGAGAGAATTACTAAATTAAGATAGGCTCTACTCTTAACATTACTTTCTGTACTGGTAAGTGGTAATTGATGGCATACTCTGGATTAGTAATTAACTCATTTACCACCGGTGAGCAATGCTAGAATTGACAGGAACAGTTGCACAATGTCAATGTAGATTGAGAGCACTCCCATTATGTATTCATCGTAGCTCAGGCGCTTGATGATGTCGTCTTTGTCGTATTCAATGTAGCCCCAGTGGCCAAAAGATCTGTTGCAAGAAGTTGAAACGCAATAACACAGTTTCAGATGTGCAAACTTGTAAAGAGAATCTCATAGGACAAAAGAATTTTAATGCCAAAACCAAAATGGTTAGTTTTACATTCATGTGAATTTTATGATTCCTCAAGTAACTAACCATTTCCCAGTTTTTTTAATGTAAACTAAGTGCTTCTAACAAATACTACAGGGTGTATTTACCTTAATGAGGGCAAAAGTAATAAGCATGAGAGATGCAGCAAACAGAAATGGCCCAAGGAGTTGAAAGTCCTGCCCTCCCTTGACTCCCCAGAATGTGTAAGCAGTTAGCCCAACAACCACCACCGTCGTCAGAATCACAGGCAGCATAACAAGCTTCCCTGTTACCACCAACCATAAACGGTCACTACAAAATTCCAAGTCTGTAACTACATAATTCACATCTAAGAAAAAAGTCATATAGACTCCTAAAAATTGCTAAATTCATTTCTTCTCCTTTTTTTTCTACGAATTATGAATAACATTAAAGAACCACAATTTTTTTTTACCTTGCTTAAACGCACAACAGAGCCCGATCAAAGTCGCGCGCCTCGGCAATTGTAAACTGAACCAGCAGAAGATAATTCCAAGGATGCTTCTGGTGCAAGAACCACAATGAAATACTAACTGCACCAAACCAACATGAAATAAATTAAACCACATCAAGAAAATGAAACCCTAAAGGAAAAAAAGTACGTACAACATAAACTAATTAATCAAACATGTGACATGTGAGTAAGTTACTTACTCGCTACGGTAAGCAAAGCAATGCAGGCAAAGCCGATGATGCCAGGGGTAGTATGTATGAAGAACTTTGGAATCGCCCTTACGCTGAGTCCCTGACGACCACGGCGGCGACGCCGATGGTGAGGGCCAGCTGAAACGAGATGATGGCGTAGACCTTACGTATGAAGGCCCAACGGAGCTGAGGGGTCTCCATCTGGTTAGGGTAGAGTTTTTGAGCCTTGGTTTGAGACTCTAGGTCGACTGCGCCATTGTTACCATTCTTCACGTCGCCACCACCCTTCATCATGAACTGTGCATTGATAAGAGACTAATTAAAGTTAATTAATTATGAAGCTCGCAATTTGACACAGGCCAAGAGAAGAAGAAGAAGATGAAGAAGGTGACGATGGGAAGGAAAGGGATTCAATGGCGATGGAGGTTTAAGGTCGGAGAGTGGTGGTGGTTTTTGTATGAGAATGGTGGGAGAGAAACAAGCGTAGGGAACGTGCGGAACTTATTTATTTACCCAAATGACGCGGTTAAAATTTATTACCCTTTTTTACTCTCTCTTTTTCCTAGATTTGTTGGCTCCGGAAATGTAGTTACTTTTGATTTTCTTACGCGGTGAATCTGATTCTTGTGTTTGGTGGACTTATTAGACAAAAATTTATCAATTCAGAGGTAATAATGTGTTTGGCCAGATGACACTAAATTGGTATTATTGTCTTTTGAACTTATTAAACGCGTAAAAAAATTTAAAAATCAACAAAAAAAAGAATGCATAGCTCATTTCTTTCGATGAAGTTGGGGATGAGAAATTACATCCATTGTTTAATTTTGGTATGATAGTTTATGATATGATCTTTTATGGACATCAATTATTAGTATAGCTATCTTTTTTTCCTATGTTTTTTTCCTATATTTGTTGCCTTTGAAAATGTAGTTACTTTGATTCTCCTACGTGTACTTCAGATGCATGTGTTTGGTGGACTGGTTAGATTATAGTTTCTCATTTAGGAGGTTTTGTGCTTGGTGGAATGGTTGGAAAATAAATTCACGTTTGTGTTTTTAGGAAAATGGGACATGTTAAACGCGTAATCTACAAAGAAAAGAAAAGAATGGGTAACTCATTTCTTTTGTTTGAATTAGTGATGAGAAATTACATCCATCGTCTAATTTTGGAATGATAGTTGTATAGGATATGATCTTATGGACATCAATTACTAGTATTGATGTATTACTATATCTACTTCAAGCATTATCTTTTCTTTTTCTTTTTTGTATGTGAAAAAGAGAACAAAACTCCAACCCCAAAATCGGTGGTTCAAACTCCCAAGTCCTAACCTCCTTGGAGAATACTTTTGACCTTTTGTCAAGTTTGCTGTAGGATTTGATTTTCAAATGAAGTTAAACACTTGAACCGAAAGCTTAATAAGTCAATGGTGGCTCTCAATGAGATAAGGGGGCTCGTACGAGTAACAATTGTAGCTGCAAAATCCATTTAAGAGCTCTAGAGTTGGTGAAATGTGAACCCAGAAATAATCGATACAGTACAATCTTCATTTCACATTGCCAACACAGACCCATTCCACGATCACTTGTGAAACTGGAAGTGCAATTGCCATCGTACATTATAAAGAATGACCACTACTCACAATCATAACAGGCTCTCAACAAATGACTTGAGTACATTAAAATGAATCAACCTCTATCAACCTGCCTCCATTGGTGCTTCCCCAGTTTCAGTCTTTTCTTCATTGCCATCATTTTGTTCCACATTCATGGCGTCCGAAGCAGTTTCCATGGTACTTGCTTCTGTTTCCATGGTAAATACATCCGCAACTATCTCTATCAGCTCATCAGCATTCTCCTCTATGATCTGTGAAACATTTTGAAAGATAAAAAAAATTGCAAATAAATCAGCACAGTACTATCTCATAGCCTACAGGAAAAATAACATCAGGGACTCAAAGAGATACGTACATGCTATAAGGGAATAACTAAAATATGAAAGCAGATCCAAATTATTATATGCAACGGTAATCTCAGATGATTACAGTTTAAATCCAACAGTAATCTCCGAATTTCGAATGATTAAAATTGTATATGCTAGCATGTGGACTTATTCCCCAATCCCAGCCTAACACGGTTCCAATTCCGCCACAATGCAGGGTGAACACACTGAAGATAACGAAATTAAAACGCCCAGAGAGAAAAAGATCTTGGAATGTTGGAAACTAGATTCAAAATAAGTGGTAATAACACACCGCATATATTTCAACCACTTGAGCTGGCCTAGTGTTGATGATATTGAGGATCTTCTCATCCCCCAGGTGATATTGTTTACACTTCTCCTTGAACTCATCGATACTCTCTCTTGTTTGAGTATCAGCAGGAGTATTGACCAGATAATCAAAAACCTAAATGAGACAAATCAACCATACATCACCTCTGACAACAACAATGAATTAATTAAAACAATACAGGTGTTAGAAACATAAACTCCATCACAACCTTATATTCTGATGGTGGTACTGCAGATGTAGACCGTACTTCAGGCTTTTTTGAGGCCCCTTTAGATTTTAGGAATTCAAGCACTTCAAAGTTATTAAGCGCTCCCACGTCAGCCTTTAGTCTGCAAAAAAGTTTAAATTAGAAACCTGCTACTATTAAGAGCACAAATATATTTTTAAGTAATGGCTTCATCTTCATATCACCAAGAAATTAAAAGCAATGATAATGAAAACCACACATAGAAATTAAGACATACATCTTCATATCACCAAGAATCAGCGCTTGCAACCAATATCAGAGTGATGAGGACTTTCGATATCCACAATGAGTGAAACTTCAGATGCTTTTATGTTCAATCTGTTTCAGCAGGAAATGTAACAGTAAATGGCAAAGTAAAGAACTGTAATACAAATCTGAAAAGCCGCAAAGGGAAAAGCAAAAAATATCTGCCTATCTGAACAAAAGACAGACAGTCTCATAGGAACCAAAAGAAGCCTAAGATTTTCATGTTTTACTGACTAATGTCCGATGTGATCAATATCATAACATATGGTAACACAAAGAGCTGGTTGTTACATCAGAGGGTACTGAGGACTGGAAATTTGATGTCTAGGCATAAATTGAAGAGAATATATGATAAGTGATTGGAGGAATCCTGAAAGGAAAATACAAATTTTGACAGAAGATCCCATTACTTACCAGTGAAATTATCTCACTCATCCCTTGATTGAAGATACAAATGCCTAGTTAGCTAGTACAGGAAGAAGATAAGTTGGTGCTTTTCATGAACCCGGGTAAAACTGAACGACACCATCATGATATTTCAGAGTCGTTGAACTTGCATTGTACTGAATATTGGTGGATTCCTGAAGCCTAGACTCTCTAGTCCCCAGCCACTCCATAAAAAAAAACAAGGGAAGCCAAGCTCAAGAAATGATTTCCCACTAAAGATAGCCAAAATAGATTTCAACTGAGCCGCAAGCCACAGCTGCCTTGATCACACTGCTTCTAACCACCTTGGCTTGACTTTTAAGAATCCCTTTACTTCATTGGTTTCCTTTGTCCCTACTGTTTCAATATCACTTTTGAAGCCAAGACTGGCAAAATCCTAAACTACATATACTTCTGCCGGAACCAAGCTTTCCTAGATACAATGGGATACTTATCAAAGGATAGAGACTCTCCAGCTGAGTTTAATGCTGGCATCTTTAGACACTTACGAGTCCTAGTCCAAACGAGTAAATACTAATCATCTAACTATAAGGTAGAGCTAAGAAACTACATGGGAGGAAAAATGCCAAGTATTTCTATCTTCTTTATATGCAAGAATCCAAAAACCCCATCAAACTAGTGAAACTTTTCTTACAAGTATCACTAGGATTTCATCCAAAGAAATTTGGTTGAGGCATTTTATCAAACACCTTTAAGCATATGACCAAAATTTTCTTCTTTTACAACAATTCGCAACAGTATCAATCAAAACGTATACATTCAACATAGAAATTACTAAATTGCCAATTGTTATCATACAGCAGAGAGTGGTAGTCAATAAAGATTGAAGCTTTACAGAAGTAGACATGCTATTAAGTAAAAGATTGAAGCAATACAAAAGTAGATAACAAAAAGAGAGTACCCGACGAAGTCTCGACTGTGGCGAGATCAGTGGCGGCGGAGACTACCGGGCTATGCAAAAGCGAATATTAGCCGGCGAATAATTACAAAGGGTCTGAGAAGGGTTTACCAGCTCAATAATCAATATATACAAAGTTGACCCAATGGGTCATTTTAATAAGGTAAAATAGCATAAATAATCATTCATTTTTGTCTAAAACGACAATTTGGTCACTATCGTATGATATATATCAAAATGGTCACTCCCTCTAATGTTTCATTATTAAATTGGTCATTCCCGCTAACTTTTTAGGGATAAAAATGTCTTTTTATCATTAAATTGTATTTATTTACAAAAATATCATTACTAAAAATTTTAAATGGTCATTGATATTTGCCCAAAACGACAATTTGGTCACTATTGTATGACATATGTCAAAATGGTCATTCATCTCCGTTTTCCGTCTATCAATTTAGTCACTTCATCTATTTTAGAAGTTAAATACTTTATATGTAAGGGGTACAAATGTCTTTTTATCATTTGATTTTATTTATTTACAATAATGTCATTATTACAAGTTTTAAAAAATTATTAACTCCCTCTCTCTCTCCTTCTCTTTCTCCACCCCACAATCGCCGGCCCATGGATTGAACCCGAGCCCGAGCACAACACGGAGGAGCCGCAAACCCTAAACCCTAAACGATGAGGACCCACAAACCTCTCTCTTCCCTCACCCTCGTCGTCGCCGCCCTTAGATTCTCCACAATCACCGCCGACCCGAACCCGCTCCAGTTAGTCACCTCATGGCATCCTCTGCTTCCTCGCGGCTAGCCAAATGAAGAGCGTCGCGCCATCTCTCTCCCCAGCGTTGTGCCATCTCTCCCCCGAGCTCGATGTAGCAACGGCCAGCTCCTCCCAACCTTCCCGACTGCCGCCTTCGCCTTTAGCTCACTCTTGTAGGCTTCTCTCTTGGCCTCTGAGCATGTGGCTTGAGGTGCTAACAAGCATGATCGAGGTAGTTAGAGATCGATCTATCGGCAATGAATTTCGGTTGCGGTGCTACTACAAATGTTGATCGACGAGCCATCGCCGGTGGTGGCGAGCCTCGGGGGAGGAGAGATAAAAAGGATAATTTTTTAAATTTTTAAAATTTTTAGATTATTTTTTGTCAAATGAGGATAAAAAAGACAAAAATACCCTTGAAAATAAACGGAATATTTTTTTTTAACGGACGATTGAGCTCGAATGACCAATTTGAAAATGAAACCTTAGCGGGAGCGATCATTTTGACATATGTCATACGATAGTGAGTAAAGTGTCGTTTTGGGCAAAGATTAATGACTATTCATATAATTTTGCCAAGATAAAAAGATAAAAATACCCTTGAAAGTAAATAGTTTTTTTTTAACGGACGAATGACCATTTTGATATACTTTCAAAAAAGACGAGTGATCATTTTGACATATATATACCATACGATACTTACCAAACTGTCATTTTGGACAAAAATTAATGACCATTTAAACTATTTTGCCTTTTAATAAATAACTTCTCCGTTTTTTTCTCTGTCCAATGTGGTATATGAAGTATTGAAGTTATATACAACACACATCATTCCCTAGAATTTATCATTATTTGTGCTTTACAAAACATATAGGATTCGACCTAATAGTACATTAATATGTAGTGTGTTGACCTCTATAATAGTAAACTTATTATGATTGAAGTGATATACTTTGTACTAAACTTGTCTATGTACGTATTACATTATTGTATTTGATCGATGTAGCGGTTATTAGAGAATAGAGAATGAGTCGTGTGTGTATATTGTGGAAGTGAGAAAATTGTATGAGAGGTGCTAGGTTCATTCATTAATACTGACCTTCTTACCAATAACACAAACTTGATGATGCTAGCTATTGTTTCCTATGATTTTACAAGCTTGCTTTTCACAAAAGGAATTCAACAGTTTGAAGCTCAATTGGTGCAGCCTCAGGCCCTCCTTCTCTTATTGCCATTAGTGCACTCATATCCTTTTCCAAATAAGCTTTGATGAAAGCAACTACAACTCCTCCAACAAATTTTCTCATGGGTTCCCTAGACTCCCCGTTTTTGCACAAACAATGTGTAGCCTTCCCTCTAACACCCTTTGTCTCATCATCAAGCATGTCAAGATGCCCATAATCCTTGGCCACAAAATAACAAGCCGGTTTTTGACACTCGTTGAAGAAGTCCTCATGGTTAACACCCTTTGGAGCACAGGGAGGGAACAAAGGGTTCCTCTTTACTTCACCCAAACCGGAGCCAATCACCATCACCGCTATGTCAATGAGATCGAAAGAAGAAGGAACATAGGTCAGTACATGTGGAGGGGTTTGTTTCCCTTTGTCCATTCCATCAACTGGGTCAATGCCTATTAAGGCTGAAAATTTCAAGCTAGTAGTAACGCCTTCTTTTCCTAGTGCTAGTGCAAAAACAAACCTTGCCTCCGCGGCTGTGCCCGGCCAGTGCAAGCTTGTTGAGATTTGCTTGAACTTGGGATGGAAGTAGGGGTTGAAGTCCTTCTAATAACCAGTTTGTTATTGCAGCTGTGGACTTGATCTCCTCACTTGTGTCTGATCCAGCTATTGAATACAACTGTTAAGGCACAAAGAACATTACTTATAACTAAGGTTTCAACACTATCACATGCAGAATAACACACAAAAACTTGGGAAGTTTTTGGTCTAATATGTAACATCTTAGTGTGAATACAGCCTTCTAGTTTGTAAAGGACCAATATGCGTTTGGACTGGTATGAGTGAAAACGAAAGAGACGAATATTTGCAGCCCAGCAATTTGGACAAGAAATATTGAGCCACTTGGGTCTTTTCAGTTCATACATACAAACCCAACAACTATGCCATTACCTGAAAATGAAAGCACATAATTCAAATTTTGTACTTCAAGAAAAGTTAACTAGCATCCTTCATCTTGCAGAGTAAGGCAAACATTTAAACATGAGAGTGACTTGAAGACACAAGATATGAGAACTGAAGTACTTCGAACTTGATTAGAAATTCTCACATTTCTAATGAAGCTTCTGAAATCATAGGATTCATCACTACTTAATTAGCTAGTAAGATTCCAAAGCTGAATTAATATGTAATAGGCAAGGCAGTATATATAAGTTAAATCACAATTCACAAAGCGTCAAAACAATCAAGTGAGAGAGAGATTAATCACTAGCCTGAGGGGCAATGACAATGAAGCCATGAGAAGCAACATGTTGGATAAGCTGAGTGTAGAAACTATTGGAAAGCAAGAAACCGTGGAGGAGCAGCAACACAGGGAACTCTCCAGCTTCGCAAGGCAAGCCAATCAAAAGCGGCTTCGGAGGCAGAACAGTAACACTTGAAGAAGAAGAAGAAGAAGAAGACTTCTTGGTGCTGCAGAATCCATTAGTCTCTGTCTCTGCTGCAACTCTCTGGAATTCGACCCTGTACATCCCAAGCTCATAAACATTTGAAGCAGTGGACATGACTACTACTATATGCTCTCCCCTTGACTTTGGAGCATATGAAAGTCATAGGATAAGTTTACAACATTGTTGGATTTGTGGTATTTATAGCCTCAAATGGCATAGGGAAAAAGCTTGTTGTCTTGTTGAAGATATTTACTAGGCAAAAACTCTCCAACAGAGATAGGACATGATATGAATCCAGTTTTGGGCTCTAAACTCTATTGGGCCTAAACACCTAAGGCAACGAAACACACCCAAAAAAAGAAAGAAGGCGACTAATGACTTGACTAGTAAGTTTCATAAAATTAAGAGTGGCCAGTATTCTTTTCTCTTTTTCTTTCACCAACACAGTTAGCTAGGGCTTTTGTAAATTAGGGGTACTCAAATGGCTGTGGGCTTGGACCATAGGATGAGCAACGTTTTCGCTGCTGTGTTATACAGAAAAGATAATCTTCACAGTAAACTCTTCGTCTTTCCTTCTTATTTTGTTTCTGGATATTGTATATGTTTAAGGTTTAGGGTTTAGGTCTCTGATATCAATTTCCCAACTATGTGCAGAGGTATGATTCCACAATTGGACAAAGGAAGTGGAAGACCCGTTTAAATCTTATGGCTTGAAATGCAAAGTAGACAAGGTATATATTTTTATTAACTCTGCAAATTAGCTAGGGCTTCTTTTTTTGTCAAAGTAAACTTATATTGTCATCATCTATTGATATTGAAATGTATAAGAAAAGTGTTGTTTTCCTTTTTAAACAAGTGTGATTGTCATGAGAGACCTTTTAATGTTTCAAATGCAAGTATAGCTGGCGAGTTTTTGATTGGTTGACCTTAGAAAAGGTTCATAGCCTACAATGCAAGAGCTAATCTTTTGCTACTCTTTGCAGGACGCATTTCGTCACAAGTATTACGAATTCTATGAAAAGTTTGAAAACGAACACGTGAGTATTGAATCCCTTTAAATTGATCAGGCTTGCTTGTAGTGTATATATATCTGCAGATTCACTTGCTTATTTATTCCATATGTGCTCTAATCTTTCAGCGTCTTCCTGATAAATGGGATTGCCATCTTATTTACTGGGTAAGTGTTTGTTATTACTTATTATTTTGTGTTTGCCCTCCTACTTTCGTTTTTTCTCCGCTGTGTGTTTTGTGTGTGATATGTGTTTTTTGTCATACTTATTTGATATTTTGCATGCCTTAATTTTGTTGTACACTGAAGACAATGCAAATTTCAATTGTGGGGTGGGGATGTATCATACACTTAGCGTCTTAATATAGATTTTCTTTAAATTTTTCGTTTTTAGGTGTTAATTCAGAACTGTGCAATGTACTGTTTTGTGTGATTTATCTGATTTAGTTACAGGTCTCATAAAATTCTGAAAATTTGAGGTATTGTTTATATATATGTCTAGTTTATGGTCATAAAATTTCATCTAATTTTGATGTGTAATTAATTCTGTATAAATTCTTCAAGTGGGTATGCTTAGTTTTCCGATTTTCGAGTCTTTCTTAAAATTTTCAGAGACGACCCTTCGATTGATTGAGGAATATCCTCCACCCATTGAAGAGTTAATCCAGAATGAGACCCGAGAGCATGCTTCGATGCATCGAAGGCAAATATCTCGATCCATTGAAGCTTAGTATCAGTTTTTGGTGATTTTCTGCCAATCAAATATATATGCTTAACTGAGATAAGTGAATGGAAGTTATACAGTAGGTCATGAATCGATCTAACTCCAAACCTTACAGGTCATGGTGCATCAAAAGGCAAATTCACCTCAAGGTCTTCATTGGTTTTTCATTACCTCATGCATGAGAACGTGGAACAATATTGGTATTAGGTAGTGGTCGTTTATGGTTAAATGAGAGTGAAGTTGCGGGAGATTTTGAATTTTTTTTATCACAGCCACACATCCATTTTGTTGGTCACTGTTAATACTCAAAACCACTAAGAGCTTTTGATATTGAAACAGGGATGATTATCGATGATTCACTTTTCAGATTCCGCCTTTCACTTTCACTCTTCACTTTCGGTGATCGTTCTCAGAATTTACTTTCGGTGTTTTCTTTTGCTACCACTCTACGCTCGTTCTTTGTCAGTCGTTCGCGCTACTAAGAATGACAACCATTAAGGAGAGACCGAATTTTTTGACCTTCAACCCTCCGATGCCTAAGTCAGTAATATGATATAATCTTAACAGAGTAACAACGTAAAATAATAATAATTGCGTATCATTAATGCTAAACTTCCAGGTTTATAAAGGTGGTTGAAGTTAGGGTCCTTACCACTTCTTCGATGTGGGATCAGTGTTCCTACCCTTTTGTTGAAGTATTCTCTGACAACTTCTTATTCGGGCGCATGAGCGGAACTGGCTCTGAATCAAAATTTGGATTGGTCATTAAACTTGCTGCTCTCTGGGCGGTCTATGATCTGGTGCTAGCGATGAGACTTGGTTATGCGGCCCTGGTTCGTTAAGCATGTGCCTAATCAGGTGATTAAATAGGTATATGTACAGTCATCAAATAGCATATTGAAGAAGATATTAAGAGTGGGTACCAAACCACTCCCAAAGAAGTACAAAATAAAGAAGTAGAACAAAAGCTATACAAAAACCAACTCTAAACACAACAAAACAAGGAATTAGCTAAATCTGTAACGCACACAGGAAGCTTGATCATAACCTTTATTTTTTGGGTTTTAGTTATTATTAGGCCGGCGCCAGGAGTCCACATGAGAAAGTCTTTTCTTTGGAGGGAATGAATCCTAGATGATTTTAACAATCTTAGATTGATTAGAAGAGTAAAGGGTGAAAGATTCTCGGTGATTAGAGTCATTCAATGACATTAATTGTTAGAATGTTATGACGACTACAACAAGTAATTGCACGATGCCTATATATAGAGAAAATCTTCATGCAATCTAGACCTCTACTCTCTACATACACTTTTGCTCTATAACCTTCTCTTCTTGAGAAACCCTACTTCCAGAGATCCAAGGATTCTTAACAGATAAGACATGAAGCATCCGGCGATTCAAGGACGTAACAATATGTGTTCTCAACAATCGCCCATGAGATTGCTCTGCTTTGCACCAAAAAGGGTGTGTGAAGCATCGATTCTGTGACTCAGCAACGAGACACGAAATCCAAACCCTATGTCACTAAGGCGAAAAGAACTCATCGATCGGGATTGATGCTCTCCCCGTTTCAGTCGCTTCTTAGAAGTCCATCAACAACGCACACCGAGCGTTCAACATTCTACCCCACTGTAGTGACACGTCTCGCATACGCACACACGTGAAAAGAGAGTTTGAGATTTCTCCGCCTCCTGAAAATTCTGCAACCAAAAAGGTCTTATATAGGACTAATATAAAAGGATAGAGGAAACATTGATACTTGAATGTTATAATAATGCTGATGATTTTGAATTTGTACCTGAATGCTAGAACAGAGAGGTGTTAAAGTCAGTAGAAGATTTACCAACATTTCTAGAAGTCTAGAAATGTTGAACCTTGACTTGACCGGCTACAATTGAATTCAGTTTAATAGTTTTAACCCATGTTAATTATCAAACTATCTTCCAAAGGCAAAACTTAATGGCCTATCAGATATACTAAATCATAAGTTCCCAACAGAATTTTTCATAATGTGATCTCAAATATGAATTCTCACTCTTTATTGTAGAGGAGCCATAACGTTTTACACTTTTACAGGGAACACTGCTTATAGCCCTTGGCTTTACAAACTATGCACCGTTTTTGGTGAATGTAAAAAAATTATACACATGAAATTTTATACACCTAGGTATGAGCTCTCACTCACTGCGGAGGCCTCACCGAGAAATTAAGTCTGACCTCAACTTCATCAAAAGCCTTCTAGGCCCTTCCACTACAAGAAAAGAGGACTTAGACGACGGAACAGTATTAGTTCCGTCGTCTAAGTTACACTTAGACCTCGGAGATTTCTCCGTGGTCCAAGTCACACTTAGACGACGGAGATGTAATTCTCCGTCGTCTAAGTGTTACTTGGACCACGGAGAAATCTCCGAGGTCCAAGTAACACTTAGACGACGGAGATGTAATTCTCCGTCGTCTAGGTAAGAACCTGGACCTCGGAGACTTCTCCGTGGTCCAGGTTATCACCTGGACGACGGAGAATTACATCTTCGTCGTCTAAGTTACACTTAGACCTCGGAGATTTCTCCGTGGTCCAAGTAACACTTAGACGACGGAGATGTAATTCTCCGTCGTCTAAGTGTGACTTGGACCACGGAGAAGTGATCACCTGGACAACGGACCGACACGTCGTGGTGTAAGTTCCACTTAAACGACGTACCGACACCTCCGTCGTCTAAGTGAAGCATTATATATATAGGCCATGCCAAACTCTCTTAGCTTCGATCATTCCATTATATTTTCTCCCGTGGGGAATTTTTGAGATCGAAGGAGAAGGAGAAGGCCGGATTAGGCTAGGCCGGGGCTAGAAATTAATTAAAGGATCGGATCTCCGGTGTTCGATCACTAGCTAGCTTAATTAACTGCAGATATCGAGAAGGCCAGCAGGTACGTACGTAGGCAGTTAAAATTTGCATGATTAAATATATATATATTTAGGGAAACCGTACGTGCGTACATACATGCATGAATGTTAATTAGCTATATATACAGATTAAATTACGTACGTAATTTGATGGATCGATGTAGATCGAGTACGTATAATTAATGGTAAATTAATGGACTAATATATATATATGTAATAATTATTTTTTTTTGCATATTTTGTAGCAGTATGGACAAGAGTTGGATGAAGTTAAAGAATAGATGTGATGTCCGGTATATGGATGGAATTAGCGAATTTGTGAATTTTGCGATAGAACATGGTCATGGAAAGAAGCGTTTCAGGTGTCCGTGCCAGAAATGTCTTAATTGTCAGTATGCGGAGGTTAATTTTATGGTGCAACACCTGTACGAAAATGGTATGATGTGGAGTTACACTACATGGAGCGAGCATGGTGAAGCAGTAGAGTTCAGCGCAGCAGACTTCAGCTCAGGGTACAGTTACCATGGTGCCTCATCCAGCGGCAGTGGTGCCGGACCCCCAGCTTGCAATCCAACTGTAGATTTGGTCCATGATGCGTTTCCGGGATTTAGTCATAGTGGACACCAACACCAAGACGGAGGTTACAGTACCACTCATGAGCATGATGACACATTCCCCGCTGCTAGCTTGGCCACTGACACCAGTGAGATGGATAAGTACAACCGGATGCTACTTGAAGCGCAGACCCCGGTGTTCCCTGGATGTCGAGAGAATGTGTTGCAATATGTGATGGAGCAAATGAAGATAAAAGTGAAGCACAAAATGTCAGTCAGTGCTTTTGACGAAATTCAGGAGCAAATATGTAAGTTGCTTCCTGATGATCACAATCTTCCTAAATCTCATTATAAGGTTAGAAATATCTTGAGCAGCCTCGGCCTAAAGTACAGGATAATTGACGCATGTCCGAATGATTGTGTGCTATTTTACAAAGAGTATAAAGATTTGGACTATTGTCCCGTATGTGGCCAGTGCAGATTCCAGGTGAATAGGAAGAGTTCGAAAAAGAGAATTCCTGTGAAAGTTGTTCGATATTTTCCCTTGATTCCCAGATTGCAGCGCCTGTACATGTCTCTACACACAGCAGAGGCGATGCGATGGTACGCAGAAAAGCGAATAGATGACGATGTCCTGCGACACGCCGCGGATGGGGAGGGTTTCAAACATTTCGACAGAGAATTCGGAAACTTTGCTGCAGAGGTTAGAAATGTTAGACTCGGCCTATCTACAGACGGATTCAATCCTTGGGGAAGTAATAGCTCCGCCGTAAGCACTTGGCCAGTAATTCTGATGCCGTACAACCTGCCTCCGTGGATGTGCATGAACAAGGAATTTAATTTCCTTACTGTACTAATTCCAGGTCCTAAATCTCCAGGGAAGTGCTTAGATGTCTACCTCAGACCTTTGATCGACGAGCTGAAACTGTTGTGGGAAAATGGAGTCCCAACTTATGACAAATTCACTGACACGATGTTCACGATGAGGGCTGCCGTAATGTGGACGATCAGCGATTTTCCAGCGTATGGGATGTTGGCAGCGTGCAGGACAAAAGGATATAATGGATGTCCTATATGTTTGGACGACGTGAACTCTAGTTGGCACGCAGGGAAGGTGTGTTACTTGGGTCACCGTAGATGGCTCCCTCACGACCACCCTTGGCGACAGGATGAAGCTCATTTCGACGGGACGGTAGAGAACAATCCTAAACCCCGTAGTTGGTCGGGCGAAGAGATTTTAGAGAGGTTGAGCTATTTCGACTTTGGTGTGTTGACTAACGACGCGGATGTAAAGAAATGCAATCCAATTCCTCCACATGATCTGAGCTATTGGGATCACAAGAGTATATTCTTTGAACTCCCTTACTGGTCGAAGTTGAAGCTGAGGAACAACTTGGACGCGATGCACATAGAAAAGAATGTGTGCGACAGCGTGGTGGGAACAATTCTCGGTATTAAGTTCAAGACTAAAGATACTCCCAAAGCGCGCAAAGATTTGGAATCAATGAATCTACGTCGTCCCTTGTGGTTGAGGAGGGATAGGAAAGGAGTGTACAACAAGATGCCAGCTGCACCGTACACAGTGAAGCCGACACTTAGACGTTCTGTATTTCACTGGTTTAAGGGCGTTCGTTATCCGGCCACGTATGCAGCTACTATAACTGGAGCAGTGGACGAGGTGCAACACAAGTTTGTTGGTCTAAAGACACATGACTATCACGTTATGCTGCAACGTCTGATTCCAGTGGTAATTCGACCATATTTGCCTCGCGACGTCGTAGAACCAATAGTGGCATTGTGCAGATGGTGGCAGAGGTTATGCGCCAGAGAATTAAAGAAGTCAGATGTCGTGGAATTGCAACAACAAATTGTGCACATCATTTGCAAACTAGAGAGGATTTTTCCTCCTGCTTTCTTCGACATAATGATTCACCTAATGATCCACCTGCCCGAGCAGGTTCTCATTTCTGGTCCGGTCCAGTACACTTGGATGTATCCTCAAGAAAGGTACGTACAACTAATTAATTATACAGGTTTTTCGATTCATAATTTGTTCCACTGGAGATTACTAGCTAGCTATATGCATGTACTTATTTTTATTGTACGTTTGATTAATTTTGTAGACAGCTTGGACAGTATAAGTCATTCGTCAAAAACAGGTCGGCTCCGGATGGCTCCATAGCAGAGACATACCTAATGCATGAGTGCGTTACTTACTGCAACAGGTACCTCAAAGATCCACCACCTCCAACTGCCTCCGATCCCAGTGCCCGCATCAATCTTTCTGTCGTCACCAATGTCGTCCGACCGTTTAGAGGAGTATTAAAGGAAACGTTAACACAGGAAGAACTTATTGAGGCACATTGGGTAGTGTTACGAGACTGTGACGAAGTTGAGCCGTACATGATGTCATACAGGGAGAGGCTTCAGGCGTTATATCCAGACAAGAGTTCGGCGTCATTGGTTGGTTTTATTGTTTTTAAATACTATTTATGTATAAATTGGATTAATTATGGGTCCCTATATATGATTATATATATTGACTTGTGATAGTATTATTGAGAGCACAAATATTGTAGTATATATATATAAAAGTTGTTTGTACCTGGACTAACATCGATCTCCGCCAGCTTAACTTCCTCAGATTTTAAGTCGACTTCTCTCTGTTTCAATTGAATGTCTTTGGACTGTTTTTCTAGTCCCGGCCCCTCTCTTTGCTTTCAACTTCATCGGTGTATTCTCTGATCTTATTAAAAGTAAGCTGAAGCTGCTCTACATTTCGCTCACGCAGCCCTTCAAACCCTAAATCCTAGACCCTAAATGTAGCAGATCGGATCGATCGATCATTTTTTTAGTTATATTCTTGAATGAGAATAATTGAACGAACATACAAATGACCGGGGACGACCTAAACCCTAAACCATACGGCCCTAACCCCTGAATTCGGGGTTTTTACACTTGGACGACGGAGACAGGCATTATCCGTCGTCTAGGTACACACTTGGACGACGGAGAATGACTGTCTCCGTCGTCCAAGTGACAAACCCTATACCCTAAACCCTAAGGACCCCTAACCCCTGAATTCAGGGTATATTCACCTGGACGACGGATACGACATTCTCCGTCGTCCAAGTACACACCTGGACGACGGATATTAGCGTCTCCGTCGTCCAGGTGTCTACTTGGACGACGGAGAATGTCGTATCCGTCGTCCAGGTGTAAATTTCGTAATTTTTTCTAAGACAACGACCATCTAGACCATCTTCGAATGCGTATTCTTTTCGTCAAGACTTTAGAGTAGTATATTCTTGGTGTGTGAGCTTCGACGGTTCGAAAATCGGAGTTGCGAAATGTCCTGTATCCACGTTTCCGGTTTGTGAAATTCTCGGTTTTGCGGTTGACTGTGCCGATGAAACCCTTCCCGAACTTATTATTTCCTGGTCCTTTATAGTAATTATATATTATGTTACGACGAACATATCCAACGGTTGTTTTGTCCAAATTCAATTTCGTTAGTACTCTGCTGCAAATCAGCAACTACTCATGAACACTAAAGTCTTAAAGATTAGTCGATACTTAACAACTTTCAAAACGTAAAATTATTCGGCGGTTCAAATTTATCTGTTTATATATACGATGCGTTCATCGATATTGTACGACTATTTCACTCGAATGACAGATCGCTAAATTCCTAGCGAATTAATTTAAATATTTTTTTTGCATAATTTGAACCTAGACGACGGATACGGTCATTTTCCGTCGTCCAAGTGTTCACCTGGACGACGGACAATTACCGTATCCGTCGTCTAGGTTCAAATTACCATGGCGGTTCGAATAATTTTTTATTATTTTTTCGATGTAAATATTGACTTGGACGACGGATATGTCGTTTTCCGTCGTCCAAGTGTTCACTTGGACGACGGAAAACTACATATCCGTCGTCCAAGTCGAAATAACATGGCGGTTCGATTTGCCGCCTCAATTTTCGGCACCGCTTGAAATTCCACTTAGACGACGGAAAACACTGTCTCCGTCGTCTAAGTCAACATTTATGGCGGTGAAACGGCCCGCCCATTTATTTGGCGCCGGTTCGAAAAAATTTGACCCTTAACTTAGACGACGGAAAACACTGTTTCCGTCGTCTAAGTGCACTTAGACGACGGAGAATAGTTCTCCGTCGTCTAAGTGAAACTCTATATAAGGAGGAGCACCCCCCCTCATTTTCTCATCATTCCATCTCCTCCTCTATACTCTCCTCTCCTCTCTCTCTCACTCCGGCGATCCTCCTCCGGCGACGCTCCGACGACCAATTTTCCGGCGTGGTTCCCCCTCTCCGACGACTCTACTCTTCCAATATTCCGGCGAAATTCCGACGAGGTAATAATTCGAAATTTTAACTCTTTAACAATTTTTTTATTTGTTTAATTATTTAAATTCTAAATACTTTTAATTTATTAGTTTTAAATAATAAATAGTTGTAATTATAATAATTATTTTCTTGTTATTATTATTATTTAGTAATCATTATTAGTTGTTAATTATTTGGTAATGAATAATTATTAGTTAAAATTAAATAATAGTAATAATAATAATTGATTATATTGGTAAATGAATAATTATTATTAAATGCATGATAAATAATAATTAATTGATAATTATATGTATTTTCTAGTAAATTGCATGGTAGTACGTGTTCGATTTAAATTTAGTACATAGGCTTGGTGTAATTAAGTCGCACTCTTTGGAATAGATGGCGCCTCTTTTCCTTGCTTATCTCCTTAACCCCTCGTGATGTGTGGATTTCATCACCGCACACCATAACCTAAGTGAAGTTATGGACACGAGGTTGAGGGCGGAGTTTGCAAAGGACTTGAGGGAGTGTAAATTTTCGAAAAATTAGCCGAATGTCGGACATGGTGTCTAGAAACGGGTTATGACTGGTGACAGGATTTGGACTAAGAAAGACTTTTGTCGAAATTAGTCCTGCCTCTCGCGTTATCTCTATCCCTAACTGGCCATGTTTTTCGATTTAACCAAGGCTGATTAATTGAAAATTTACACTTTATCGCGCGGGTCGCACGTCCATTGAACGACCGAAAATGCCAAGCTAGTGTACTCTATTTAAATCTTAAACGTACTTAATTAATTAGCTTAAATTCTCCGTCGTTGTAATTATTATGGTAAGTAGGTATTTTAACACCGTACGTACTCTTAGGTTTAAATGGCTCCGCCAAAGATCACATCCGGGAAGAAGAAAGCCCAACAGGAGTCAGAAGATGAGATGCTCCAAATGTTGGCGGCCCAAGTCGGTTGGGTTCAACCGCAGGTAGACGCCCTCAATCCGGGGCCTTCTGGGGAAATTCCCTCTGCCCCATTTCTCTCAAGCGGTGATGACGTCGACCCCTTTTCAACTCCGACGCCCGGTACCGCTTCAACGGGAAGTACTCAGGCGTCTTCGACGGCCGAGTCTATCATGTACAGCGTCCGCCGTAAGCAAAGGAGGGCCCCCACTGACCCCCAACCGAAAAAGACTCGGGGTCTCGTTAAAGGTGGAAAGGCGGAGAAAATTTGCAAGGCGACCGGGAGCAAGATCGCCTTGCCTTACGACGAATTCACCGGTGGCCCTCCCACACCTCAGCTAGCAAGTCTCTCGGCTCATAGCATTGGGTCGATTGTTCGTAACCGGGTTCGTATCACTGCCCCTACTTGGAGGGAGGTGCCGGATTCGGAGAAGGCGAAAGTCTTTAAGGATCTTTCGGTACGTAATACGTACAATTTTAGTTATTATATACTATTTTTAATATTAGTTATATATAATTTTATAATATATACGATTATAATTTCCAATTTATTTCTGATAGGAACAATTTGCGGTGGATCCGGATCCGGCGATGTTGAGGCATATCAACCAAACCGCCAACAACATCTTCAAAGATTGGAAGTACAGGCTCCATCAGTACTTCCGAATTAACGGTCCCGTGCCTCCCCCCGAAGAGCTGCGTGGGGATAGAGAAGATGAGTGGGAGTGGTTGTGTAACCACTTTGCCGATGAGCAATTTCAGGTGTTAATTTACTTTTTTTATTTCAATTAAGATAATTGAATACTCTAAATTTTAGTTACTTATAAATTTTTTAATGATTTCATTATGTTGTGTAACAGAAATTCTCCGGTGTCAACAAAGCCAACCGGGGGAAGAAGGACAAGCACCATACTTCCGGCGCCAAGCAACTCATTCAAATTGCCAAGGAGCACAGGGATAAGGGCTCCAAACACCCTTATCTCGATGCAAGCGTAAGCGCGTACGTGACGCCTGGGCTCGATAATGAAGCGAGTCAACGCGGCGTAAGTCATATATATATATATGTGTGTGCGCTAATAATTATAGTAATTATTATTTAAATATTATTTCATTATAATAAATTTATTATTCTTTTGTAGGCAAGAGTGATAGAGCGTGCGCAGGAAGAATTGGCTAACACTCAGCTTGCGTTCCCAGATGTGCCGCTAGAAGACCTGCCTCCTCTATCTGTGGAGAGCCAAATAGCAATTGCGGATGAGGTCTACGGTCGTAGAGCTGGCAAGGAGGTTAGGCACTTCGGGCCTAAGGTGGTTCGAGATTTGTCGACCTCTGAGTCATCATCTACGGGAGGTTCGGGGCGGCGGAGAAGTTCTCAAGCTGCGGCAGCCTATGAAGAGGCTCGAATCGCACGGGAGGAGAATATTGCCATGCGCCAAAGAATGGACCAGCAAGACGAGCGAATAGCCCAACTCATCGCCCTTATGCAACAAGCTCAAAGACAATGTCAACCTCCTCCGAACCCATTCCCCGACGACGACGACCCGGCTGGAGGTGGAGGACGAGGCGGCGCATCTGCTCCTCCAGTGTTTTAGCTAGCTAGTAGTTCATTATTTCGTTTCTTAATTTCCGCATTACGAACAATATTTTCATTTTTAATTATAGGTTTTTTCGATTATGTATGTACAAATTAATTTTAATTATTTTATTAATTTAGTGTATTTAATTAATTTAATTAATTTTTTTTCAATTAATATTAATAATATTTTTGAATTTAATTTTTTTTTTAAATTAATTTTTCACTTAGACGACGGATATTAATGTCTCCGTCGTCTAAGTCCCTACATGGGCCACGGAGAAGCTAACAATCTCCGTGGCCCAGGTGGTGACTTAGACGACGGAGACATTAATCTCCGTCGTCTAGGTAACCACCTGGGCCACGGAGAAGCTAACAATCTCCGTGGCCCATGTAGGGACTTAGACGACGGAGATTAATGTCTCCGTCGTCTAAGTCACCACCTAGACGACGGAGACATTAATCTCCGTCGTCTAAGTCACCACCTGGGCCACGGAGAAGCTAACAATCTCCGTGGCCCAGGTGGTGACTTAGACGACGGAGATTAATGTCTCCGTCGTCTAGGTAACCACCTGGGCCACGGACGTTCTCCGCGGTCCAAGTGAACTTGGACGACGGAGATTAAATTCTCCGTCGTCTAAGTACTTAGACGACAGCACTTGGAGCACGTACCTTGGACGACGGATTTTCCGTCGTCCAAGTACTTAGACGACGGAGATAGGCACTTAGACGACGGAAATTCTCCGTCGTCTAAGTCACTTTTTCTTGTAGTGTTCTCCATCCGGCCTAAATACTTAATTCAACGAAATACACCAAGGAAAAGGTAACTAAAGCCTTGACGAGCAAATTTCATGAAATTAAGAGATAGTGAATTGGTACAAATAGAAGTGGTATAGTAGAAAGAATCTTCAATTGAATGCAGCAAAATAAAAAATCAGATGTAAAATGAACCAAATCCTACTAGGAATCAATCTCTTTTTATGGTTTTCTTGTTTAAGGAGATTAATTCTCCATAATTCTCGGTGTGTGTCTTTTCCTAATTAAATACGGATATTAATTAGATAGATATAGAGAATCCATGTTATATCGGGACATTTATTGTAATAGATTGTATCAGCCTCTATTTAAGGCATTCTATCAATGAAAGAGTAACAGTTTTTCCAGTTTACATAATTTTCTCCTACATCACGTTATCAGCATGCTCTCTGGGTTGATAGCTATCACCACCAAAGAAAAAAAAACCTAACCCCTAAAACACTAAACTTTCACCGCCGGCAGACCCTCTTTCCCCATCGATCACCACCAATCGACCGTTTTCTTCTCTCGAAATCTTTGAATTTTAGGCCAAAATCGAGCATGTGCAGAACATCCAATTTAGATAGAAGATTTCGAGCAGATCAAGACGACACTACCAGAAATGGAGACATTACCGGCGACCTGCCGTCGCCGGCCTTGTCTTTTTTTTTCGCCGGAATTGACATTACCGGGGACTTGTCGCCGGCAATGATGTCGCCGGAGATTCCCCGCCGGTGTTGACATTGCCGGCGATGGCCGTCGCCGGTGATGTCTCGGACATTACCGGCGACGGCGTCGCCGGCAATGGCATCGCCGCCGTGGCCGGAATGTGAGACATTGCCGGCGACTCGAGTCCATGTCGCCGGCAATGTGGGGAAAAATTTTGAAAAAAAAACGCGGTTCTGGATTGGGCCCAATTCCATAACCTGCATTGAAAGACATAAACCGTACAATCATACAAGTTCAACAGTACACATAGCAAAGACAGTCATACAAGTTCAGCATAAATGTCCAACGTACAGTACAAATAGCAACGACGATACAAAAATTAACTACAACTACAGGTCAGGTCCAGGAACTTGCGGGTTATCAGGGTTGAAGTAATCCATGTACTCATTTGAATTCCGGTGGCTACCTTGGTCTTGCTCTGGCGTTGACTGGTGCGGTGGTGGTGGTGGATAGCTAGGGATATGAGGGACCGGGGGAGGTGTGGGGAAGGGTTGTCCGGTAGTCTGAGCCTCGTACATCGTCCGCATCCATGTGTACATCTGAGCCTGCACCTGTGTCTGCTGCATTTGGTACTCGGCCATCTGCCTCTTTTGCTCCTCCAACTCCATCTGCGTCCTATGAAGCTCCGCCGCGAGGTTACGACTAGAAGTTGAACTTCTTGACCCGGTAGAGTATTCTGAAGTGTTCTTCAATAGTCCTTCACCCGCCGTGCCCATTCCCCTACAGTAGTAGGTATTCTTTCCAGTCCCGCACGCTTTTGCCATGATCCGAGCCGCTATCGGGGGATCAAGCGGATCGATCTGAGAGGCATACTGGGTGACTTCTTCCTCGGAGCATTCAGGATGGTTAGTCCGAGCTATACTCATGGTCACTTCTGCGGTCGCCTCATCCACTCTCGACTAATTGAAAAGGGAAAATGAACAACGTATTAGCTAACAAAATCTATTAATATCGAAAAATAGTTTTATTAACACATGGAGAGGCGAAAGACTTACCGCTTCTTCAGGGCACTGCGGGTAGAACTTCTGATGAATATACACCAACGGGTTCACCTCTTGTTGTTGCTGCGCCTTAGTCGACCAACCCATGTAGTTGAGTGAACCTGCATGATGGGCCCTGGTGTTTTTCAATCTATTCGCCCGGTTCGTCTTCGAAATCGCCTTGTTTGATAAACATATGAAAAAAAATTAGTAACTAACTATTTCAATCTGATACGATACATTAGGCTTGAAAGATATATTAAGGATGCATACCCGAGCTTTGGGGTGCTCGAAGTGGGCTATCAGCCACAACCACTCGTACTCCCTAAATCGGAATTCGCTAGGGGTGGAACATCGGCCTAGCTCCTTGTATACAGTGTAATGGGAAGAAAGTTCGTTCTTCCACTCTTTATACCTATATTAAAACAAGGAAAAAAAGTTAGAGATATTAAAACACTTGAAACCAAAAATCTAACTCGATATATATTCAAATAAGTCGAAGCACATCACCTCATATGTAGTTGACGCTCTACCCACGTGTGAATAAGAACTTCATCCACGTCAAACCACACCTGCAATATGAATATATAAAAGGTAAAATTATATATTTATTCGGACTTAATTAATAAATGTAAAATTTACGTAATGAAAATACGATTTTACTCACACTGAGTGCATTATGCACTTGCATCTTCACGTAGATAGGCACAGATTCCCAATCTGGCCAAAGCATTGGAACCTTGTCCCGCACGATCGCACCGGCCATGCTGACATATTTGCGCGTGGTGTCGAATGCCTCGATCACCTCGCCATCCTCATTGGCCCTTATGGGCGTTTTCCTTCCACCGGTGGCCTGCTCAAGTCTCTTCCCGGTGCAGGTGCCTCTTGCCCCTTTCCGTTTTCCAGTCCCATTAACGAAATTGCCTAATAATACAATGTCAACAAATTGATATCATTAATTGAACTTATCGCAAGTCTTAAGTAATAATTAAGTAATCAATCTGATGTTAAATAAAATTTACCTGCATCGTCCGTTTGTTGGTTGGTGCACCTCACACTCCAAAGATACACGGGGTCGAACGGGAGGAAGTTATACGCTTCCTCCACGGTCAGGAACTCCGGCCGTCCTTCAATATAAACAGGCATCCCCCTATCATCGAATTCAGGGATGACAGGAATCTCGTCGGGTAGGAAGAGACCGGACGGCGGAGATAGACGAGGCTTGGACGATGAGGCGCCAGCACCACCATGTGGCTCAGATGATTCCAACGTTTGTGGAATCGGAACCGTTTGAAACCGGAACTGTTTGTAACCGGAACCGTTTGTAACATAACGGTTCCAGTTACAAACAGTTCCAGTTCCAAACCGTTCCGGTTCCGATTTGTTATAGAACACAATGGTTTGGAACCGGAACTGTTTGGCTTCAGAACTGTTTGTAACTGGAACCGTTATTTTACAAACGGTTCCGGTTACAAACAGTTCCGGTTTCAAACCGTTCCGGTTTCAAACCGTTCCGGTTCCAAACCATTGTGGTTCCAAACTGTTCCGATTCCGATTTTTCACCTTAATTTATACGTTAAATTAACAACTATATCACCTTAATTTATACGCTAAATTCCCAACAATTTTTTCACCTATTATACGTTAAATTAACAACTATATCACCTAAATTAACATATATACATACATCATTTCCGGCTTTAAACTTTTCACATATATATACATCAAATATACAGTTTGTATACATCGATCATTCACCTTAATTTCACCTTAATTCACACATATATATACATCACATATTAATCCAATTCACCCGTGCTAATTAATTTTCCACATTTTTCAAACATACGTATATATATACATTCCATATATATTAATTAATTTTTCACATATATACATCACATATATTGCTCCTTCACCCCACAATTATCCACATTTTTTTCCCACAATTTTCAAACATACCGATATGACATTTTACAAATATTGTCCACATGCATACATATATACATCCCACAATTATCAAAAATTAATTAATCAAAATACACAAAAAAAAAAAATTGTGGAATGAGAGAGAGAGAGAGGGAGAGAGAGTGAGCTCAAACCTGGCATGGTAGAGCTCGACCCAACTGTGCCGGCGACGGAGGTGAGGGGAGGAGGAAGAGGAGGAGGGGAGGAGGAGAGAGGGGAGGAGAGAGGGGAGGAGAGGAAGAGAGGGGAGAGGGAAGAGAGAAGAGAGGATTGAGGAGAGGGGAGAGGTGAGAATTTCGTCCTAAGAGAGGGAAGAGGGAAGAGAGAAGAGAATTAGGCCGAAGAGAAATGGGGAGGAGGAGATCGAGCTCGAGCTGCCTATACCGCCACCATTGCCGGCGAGGTAGGTCAACGTCGTTGGTAATGACATTACCAACGAGTTGATAAGCAACTCGTTGGTAATGACATTATTTGTCGACTATTATCCGATCGACCAATTTTCGACCAATTTCCGACTACGTACAATTTTTGAGTACATTTTCCGACTACGATTTCCGACTACAATTTCCGACTACGATTTCCAACACGATTTCCGACTACGTACATACAATTTCCGAGTACATTTTCCGACTACAATTTCCGACTACATTTTCCGACTACAATTTCCGACTACATTTTACTACGTACATTTTACTACGTACATTTTCCGACTACAATTTCCAACGTACTAAGGATGATAATCGTAATCATCTTCATCACTTGAGTCTGACTCGGTTTCATAGGTAACCTCTGGCAATATGTGCCGCTCCTCGTCATCTGAATCAGCGTCAACTTCATATGGATTAACATCGAGAAGTTCTGCTCCAGTAATTCTAACCACACTCCCAGATCTCACATTATTAAGGCGAATCGTAGATGATTCCGGAATGTCAAAAGCGTTCGGCTCTTGGTATGCAGTAACTTCCTCATCATCTGCGGTATCACCAAGTGTGGCAGCACTGTATATGTTTCTATGAGCAACATGGTTAACCACCTTCCACGGGACTTTGTTAAGAAGATCGTCCAGGTAAAACACTTGTTTTACTGATGAGGCAAGAACGAAAGGGTCATCTTCATACCAGGTAGTAGCAATATTCACCGAAAATGTTCCGTACTGATCGGTCCTTGTGTTCTCCGGGCTAGTATCAAACCATCTACACTTGAACAAGTGCACTTTCATGCGGTTCCCATAAATTAGTTCAACAACTGAATGAAGGACACCGTAATAGTCAACGCCATCCTGCCCACCATGGACCATCACCCCACAATTCTGTGTTTTCAGTCGGTCGTCTCGATTTTCACATATAAATTTCACGCCATTGACCTGACACATCGAGTAAACTTTTGAAGCTATCGGTTTCATCGCCAGGACCCTTAATTCGTTTGACCACTCTGGGCAACCATCATCTGCTACATGGTTCATCTGAAAACGTCCATATATTAATACGTACAGAAGAAATTATGTCATCTTGAAACCACAAAACCACGTACATACATACATGCTATGTAAGGATATATATAAAAATAGACATATACACATATACTTACCCATTGACCAAAGTAGTTTGCAAACGTCTTGTTGTGGTAATCAACATTTCCGGCAATAGCAGGGCAGTGAAGATGATAGTTTTTCCAATATTGTACTTCTTCACAGTTAATCAGTACCGACCAGTGGGCAATGGCTACCTCATTTCCATCCAACTTGTACGACTTTGGCAACCTTCCCTGTACTACCACGTCACTGGAGATGATAGAAAGGTTGAACTGGGGTTCATCTATCGGCATCTGTTGTTGGGGGTCCTCTACATTTTCCAAGTACACTTTGGTGTACGTTACACACTCGTGCGCAAGATATGCTTCAGCGATACACCCTTCAGGTGCATATTTATTCTTCACATAGTTCTTGTAGGCTCCCAATTGTCTACAAGTTAACAAGTGCATGTTAACTTACTTAAAAAATAAGAATTTACATATAAAAACATAGGCAAACCAAATTTATGAATCATTTGTACCTTTCCATGGGATACATCCAAGTGTAGTGTACGGGACCGGTAAGCAACAATTGTTCGGGAAGATGGATCATCAGGTGAGGCATTATGTCGAAAAAATTTGGGGGAAATATCCTCTCAAGCTTGCACATGATAAAAATGATGTCATCTTGCATCTCCCTGAGGTCTGCTTTTTTAACTTCCCTGGTGCATAACTTCTGAAAGAATCTTGACAAGGCCACCAACGGCTCCACCACATCTTTGGGCATGTACCCTCGAATGAAAATAGGGAAAAGGCGTTGAAGCAGTACATGGCAGTCATGACTCTTTAATCCGTACATCTTATTGTCCCGGAAGTTAACACACCTGCTTATATTTCCTGCATAGCCATAAGGATACCTGCATATATATAGATAAAGCCATATATATGCAACGGTTATATTTCTCGCATATAACCATATATACTCCGGTAAAAATTTAATGCCAAATTCCTACATAGCCATAAGAATATATACCTGACATTACTCAGCCACCGAAAAATTTCATGCTTATGCTTCGGCTTTACGGTGTACGGAGCTTGCGGCATTTTTCTCTTACCATCTCTTAACCACAAATGTTTCCGCAGACCCATTGCTTTCAGATCAATGCGTGCCTTAGGGATGTCTTTTGTTTTCCCCTCCAAGTTAAGAACTGTGCCCACCACACTTTCACACACATTCTTCTCTATGTGCATGACATCTAGGTAATGTCTGATAGGCAACCTGGGCCAGTAGGGGAGTTCCCAGAATATGCTCTTGTGTGTCCAAAACTTATACCTTTCGGGCTTTTCTGGAATTGACGCCACTATGTCAGGATGATTGCTCAGCTGGCCAAAATCATATTCATTCAACACTTCCAAAATTTCTTCCCCTGTCCATCGCCTGGGTGCCACACCTGTTTCCACAGTCCCATCAAACGCGTCTGGATCCTGTCTAAATGGGTGATCATATGGAAGCCAACAACGGTGACCCATCTGAACAATTTTACTGCAATGAGGACTGCAACAATCAACCGTCATGCACTCTGAACAAGCCCTGTAACCCCTGGTAACATTGCCCGACAACATACCGCGGGCAGGAAAATCACTGATGGTGCCAACAAGCATGGCATGCATCTGGAACATCTCGTTTTTGAACCTATCGTAAGTGGGGTGACCACACTCACTCAGGTACTTAAGCTCCTCAATCAAAGGCCTCAAATACACATCGAGACACTTTCCTGGATAACCCGGGCCCGGAATTAACAGAGTGAGCATATTGTATTTGTTCTTCATGCACATCCATGGTGGAAGGTTGTACGGTACCAAAATAACTGGCCATATACTGTATTGAAGACTCATGTTGCCAAAAGGGTTGAATCCGTCAGATGAGAGCCCTAGCCAAACATTTCGGACCTCTGCTGCAAAATGATCAAACTCCCTGACCATGTGCTTCCAAGCCTCTCCGTCGGAAGGGTGTATAAGGGTGTCATCGTCAGGCAAGTTCCTCTCAGCCCACCATCTCATTGCCTCGGCCGTGAAAGCACACATGATCAACCGCTCCAGCCTATCAATAAGCGGGAAATATCGAAGTATTTTCACAGCTTTCTTGTTGCCTTCAGGAGTCAACTTATACCTTTCTGTAAAACATACCGGGCAGGCTTCAAGGTCTTCGAGATCTTTTCCCCAGAAGAGAATATAATCATATCTGCATGCATGGATTTTGATGTAGGAAAGCCCAAGATCTTTCAGGATATGTCGCACCTTATGATGAGTGGTAGGAAGACGATGACCGAGTGGCAGTAGCGAAGCAGTCCACTTCAACCAAGAATCAACAGCTTTGACAGACATTTTGTTCTCCATTTTGAGCTGCATCACTCCCATCACACTTTCAAGAACAGTCTTACTACAACCGTCGTACAACGGAGTATGTTGCAATGCAATCAGGTTGTTGTACTTATCCATACCGCTTGTGTTGACATGAGCTCCAGGTAATGGTTCGACTGGCTCGATATGGGGGAAACCCTCAACGACGGGAGGGACATTTGGTGCTTCATCAGCAAATACACCGCTCTCATGAGGAAACATATCATTGATTAACATCGATGTTGGATCATAGGATGAACTGCCCCTCTCAGCAAAATCTCCATGATCATAGCGTGGACTGGCCCTCTCACCAAATTGTCCATGATCATGCGGACCCGCTAACGATGTTTCACCGTGATAAATCCAACAAGTGTACTTATCCCAAAACCCGTATTTACTCAGGTGCCTCTGGACTTTATCAATGGGAAATTGAAATCGATCGCTGAAACACTTACATTCTTTACACGGGCAATAATGAAGTGTAGTGTCTCCACAATTAGCCTTCACAAAATCCACAAAACTCCTAATTCCCTCGTGATATCTGACATCCCATCTTTCGAGGCTCATCCAACTCTTGTCCATCCTGAAAATTCTAACAATTTTACGTATTAATTATATATATATACACACACATTCACTACTAATAATCGACGTGATATCTCAATTCAACTCTAATTAAATCAACACATGCATGCATATGTATATATATCAATCTAATCTCTGAATTCGATTCAGTACTCGATGATAGTATTCTGGTGTTTTTCAATTCAAAACGTATTTGACTGGGTAGGAGGCTCTGTTAAGCCTGGCTCCGATAACAATACGATAATACCAGTCATTGATTCAGACACAAGATTAACTACAAGCTGTTTTCTCGTTTCGGTGACCGTACATCAACAACATTTCATATATATATATATATCTCACGAATTGGATTTGATCAACACACACACACATATATATATACCACATATACGTATATATACACCTACCTATATATATAGCTTCCCGAGTGATCGAGTTTTCGACGCGTGCCTTAATTTTGACAATATACCGAATGATCGATTTCAGAGCGTACGTTTTCCTTATTTCGATTTCTCTGGATTTTTTTCGATCAAAATGATTGAATGATCGAGATGCCCCATCCGGCATCTAATATAAGACACATTGCCGGCGACGGAGTAAGTCGCCGGAAATGAAGACATTACCGGCGACTTTACGCTGGAATCTCGCCGGTAATGTTTTGGAACATTACCGGCGACTCCAACCGTCGCCGGCAATGTCTAGCCACACATTTCCGGCGAAATTCCGGCCGGAAAATCGCCGGAAATGTGTGGCTAGACATTGCCGGCGACGGTTGGAGTCGCCGGTAATATTTTGGAACATTACCGGCGAGATTCCGGCGACATTACCGGCGACGGGGTAAGTCGCCGGTAATGATGGACATTACCGGCGACTTTTCCGGTCGCCGGCCTTGTTGGCCGGAATCTCGCCGGTAATGTTTCATTTTCTTGTAGTGTGAACCAGAGGAAAATTTTTATATGCACAGAAAGCTCCAGATGTCTAGTTTCCAAAATCATCATAAAATCACAATTCCAATCTGTCTAGCGAAATTTATGGCTGATTGAGTATATAAAGGTCAGTCTGCACGAAAAGAAGAAAAGAAGAAGGCATCCTCCATCTGCTGGAAGTTTGGTGGACATGTTTCCTCTCTTCAAACTTCTTCCACAGCGAAGTTTTTATACCGAGCATAACACCCTGGAGGTCAATTTTTCTAAACCCTGAATCTATAGATCTAGGATCAAACTTACTTACTGCAAAACCCTAGATCTAAGTTGATGATAATTGCGATATGAGTTGTATATATATTGCATGTTTGCCCTAGTTCCTATGGACCTATATCCATAGATTATAAGTGACGGTCCTGGGGGAGTCAAGGATTTGAAAAGAAAAGAAAATGAAATGAAATGAAAATCGATAATATGTGACGGTTTTGTCACGGTTGCTGAGTGTAGTTTTGAACCACCGTTTATAAATCGATTTTTGTGACTATACAACATGGATGACGTTCTTATTCCTTACGCTTAATAATAGTGATCATGATTTTTCGATCGTTAAACTAATTATATCTCGTGTCTCGCTTGTGGATGACATCAATTGAGCCAGAACGGCCTGAATGTGATATCAGTGATCCTCAAGGAGCAGAATATTATTGTTGGGTGTTAGACGTTGAGAACGCTCTTCTCAGTAAATTGGATGGATATAATCCAACCACTACCACCACCTGGTACTGAGTTACCAACTCTAGCTCGTAAAGATCAAGTCCTCATGTTTTTTAGGAGGGATATACATCTCATTCAAGAAAAGTATTTGCTAAAGAATGACCCCGCAGTTTTGTGGGTGACTTTACAAGACGTGTTTAATAATGTGTATAATATAACTTCATGAAGTGAGAGAAAGATGTGATTTCATCCGGTTATTGGATTATCCAAATATTTATACTTGTAATCAAGCTATGTTAGAGCTTCAATCTGAGTTGAGTATACGTGACATTATCAAGACTGACTAGGCTATGATCGAGAAGTCTTTAAGCACATTTCCTACCTCCATGAACATCCTTGCGCGCAAATACCACATAGATTATGCACAAGGATGACTCAGATCATTATGTGATCTCACAACTGTACTGGCTAAGAACGAGTGAATTGGTGAGATTTTTCTCACCAATAATGCTCGGCCAGCTGTTACTAAAAATATCCATGAGTTGTATAATACTGGTGGGAAGACACGTAAGGATAAAAAGGAACGGTTGTTCTGAGTCTTACAGTAACCATGGTGGAAAAGAAGGACATGGCAATGTTCGTGGTAGAGAATATAGTCAAAACTTAACTTGGACTCACCATGACAATAGCCATTACTCCAAATAAGAATCCTCCTAATTCTGGTTTTTAGAAATGGTGGGAATTCTTTCTATTATGCTTCTAATTAGTACTTATCATCTTGCTATAGATGTGGTTCTATCAAGCACATGCACAAACAATGTTGTCCACCCAAGGATCTTCAACATGCCTAAAAGAAGTGCAAGAAATATTTGGCACATGAGACTTAAATTCAATGAAGTTTATGAGATGGGTGATTTCTCTGTAGCAAATCTTATTATAGAAGACAATACAAAAGTAAGTCTGGCGACTTCGATTTTTGCGTAGTCTATGTATTAGACTTCTGTCTTCGCTATGTAATCCAATTTTATTTTGTTTTTGACTTCGTTTTAGTCATGTTTTGCGACTTTATTTTAATTCGATTTTGGAATAAGAACATCCATGATGTAACTATTATTTGTTGGCAGTAATGAATATTTCTCTATTTTTCGGTATATGAAATTGTTTGAGAATGTTCTATTTCATACAATTCTTATGTATGGCTCGATGTTTATAAGTATATGGCAATATGAGAAAACGATACGGTAAAAATGTGACATAAAGGAGAGGATGTTATTCTGAACTCGGGGAGATTTTCGATCCATCGAAGTATTGTACTTCGATCCATCCAAGCTATCCCACGGGTTGTTTTCTGACATTTTTCGATCCAACGAAAAATGTACCTCAATCCATCGAAGCTTATCCTAGGATCCTTTGGTTGCAAATTTTGATCCAACGAAGGAATGCCTCGGGTCAACTTTTTGACCCATCAAAAATTGATGTCGAAAATTTGATCTCGTTTTAGGTTCCTTCGATCCATCGAAGGAATAAATTCGACCCTTCGAAGACATCATTCTGGACACTATTTTCGACCCATCGAAGCTTTGCTTCGACCCATCAAAAATCAGTATCAGAAAATCAGATTTATTTTGGGTTCCTTCGATCCATCGAAGTATTACACTTCGATCCATCAAAGTATTACACTTTGATCCATCAAAGTATTACACTTCGATCCATCGAAAGCGTCCCTCGAGTCAAATTTCACAGGAATTTCGAGCCATCAAAAATTTGTTCTTCGACCCATTAAAAATCCTACCCGGATTATGGTGTTTTAGATGTGTATATACATCAATTTTATTGAAAAAAGGCGAACCAGATGTGGTTTTACATCAGTTTATGTCATGTCATAGACCTTAAAATACAACAGTCTCTTCGATCGTAAGATGTTGTTATACATCGGTTGTATTTAGGTATTATCATACCAGATCAGCACTCAACAAGGGTTAAACCCTTTGCAATCTTTAAGTGTTCGCTTCAAGTATTCGCCATGTCTTGGTTTTAAAGACTATTTGATTGACATCGTTTTGTTGATATATGATGGCGAGATTGAGTGTTAACATTCGAACCTTACTAAAATTTGAAGACATTTGTGCCAACGATCTTCACTTAACATTGTGAGAATTGAAGAGAATTTTGTGTCAAATCTCCGTAGAATGCTACCAACGGTGCAATCTGGAGAAGTTTATGAGGCATTGTAGTTGTTTATATCTTACTACGATTTGGATCATTGAATCCAATGCGGTCACTTATATTACTATACGTGACTTAGCCTCATATAAGGTTTTGCGTTTTAATGATCAACCTATTGAGAAATTCTCATGGTCATCTGTTCTTACGAGTAAAGAAGCATGTGAGAATATTTAAAACTATCAGTTTAGATGGGGGAACTGAGATTACTCCACTCGGTTCAAGCTCGGTCTCTAAGACGAGTGCAGCACTATCCCGGCAACATACGTTGTGGCGTTGTGCATTCTCCCATCAGATTCATATGTTGTAATGCACATTACTCGTTTTGCAAAGCTTGCTTATGTCTGTATTGTTGTAATGTTGTTTACATGCATGACAATGTTTTATTGAAGACACATCTTTCTTTCTCTACAAAATCGAAGAATCTATTTATGGATATATCAAACCGATATGCGGACTATTTATAAATGATTTTGATTGCTGCATCGACGCACATCTCAGTTTGAGATTGAAGTGCAATGTATTCTTGATCTTCAGAAAGTAACAGACTTTATGCCTAAATTCTTTATTGATATCATGAGAGTGATAAGATCGTTTATACATGCTGCAAATCCTGCAAGGTTGAAAGTCTCTGATATTGGGCAAGTTAAACGCAACACTCGGGCAATGTAGTATTTTCTCTTACCCATAGTAGGGGTGTAGCGTCGATCAAAATTCACCGATGAATTGTTGGTGAAAAGGCCAACCATCAAGGCACAACCATTCATCATCAATATATAAGATTGTTTCTGACTGCAATTGTGTCTAAAAGTCGATATTGATAAACATTAGGGGACGCATCAGAGTCAATGACGATGTCAGTAAACAAAAAAATCTCACCAAGTTAAATAAATGAGAGCGTTATTAAGGATAGTTCTTCCGTGTTCGTTGATGATGTGTTTACTTATTCCATCGCTTAGTAATTGATGATGATGAAGTAGAACATTGCTATGTTACGGATTGTCAACGGTTAATGTAGAGCAAATTGATCGATATAAAAAATTGCAATCTAGGCTGAACTAGACTCTCTTACAAATGGTAAGTTTTCAGTATGGTAGTGATATAACCATCGAATGGTATGCCGGTTAGACACAAATGAGTCTTGTTTGGGAGCACAATGAGAAGAACTTGTGGCCCAAGGATTCTCTCAATGCCCTAGTATTGATTATGAGGAGATGTATTCTCTAGTCATGGACATCATTGGTTTTCCCCAACTTATCAGTTTGGTATTGTCCAAAATACTGAGTATGCATCTTATAGATGTGGTTACAGTATATCTCATTGGGGATCTTAAGTTAGAGATATACATGAGAGTGCTGATTGACATGGTTCTACCCAAATCAAGTAACCCTAAATCACGGAGTGCTCATGTGATTAGATTGAGACATTCACTATATGGATTGGAATAATCCGGTTGGAAGTGATATACACGTCTTAGTGACTACTTGATTGGGAAGGGATACAAGAATGATAATTTATGCCCATGCATGTTCAGTAGATGAACAAATTGTTTGAGATGATAGACCTTGGTAGGACTCGATTAAGTCTTGGTTTAAAGACTATACATCGAGTTTGTTGAATTCTTATCCACCAGTTTGCTTATGTCTAATCAGACTATGGACCCTATTAGTACATCAATGGTTGTTTGCAATCTGAAAATCAAAAGGATCCATTTCATCTGAAGAGAGGATGATGAGAAACTTTTGGAACTGAGATTCTATATCTTGGTACGATTAGAGCTTGGTTGAATTTAGTTCAGTACATACATCCAGCCATTGCCTTCTCAGTTGGTGCCTACACAAAGTTATTGGAATGGAGTAAAAATAAACCTTCAAATATTTGAAAGGTTCCATTGACTTAGGCTTATTCTTCCCTTACAAAGAATGCAGAGAGAAGCATGGAATTCCTGGTGAAGGGAATGTTGAATCACAGCATTCGAGGTCTAGGCATATTGATGCAATGAACTGTGCTTACCCAAACAGGTCCTTCGATCCATCAAAGATTTTCTTCGATGCATCAAAGGATGCAACCTGGACCGATCAAAGTAACCCTTTCAATCCATCGAAGGAGTTGTTTGATCCATTGAAAGATGGACCTGCTATGAGTGGTTTTCATGCTATCCCCTATTCCAAAACACCGGTTGAAGTGTTGGTTTGATTTATTAATGTTGGGTACCTCTCTGACCCACACAAATGTCGTTCTCGAACCAGTTATGTTTTCACTGTAGAAAACACGGCGATCTCTTGGAGAACAACAAAGTAAACCCTTGTTGCTACTTCCTTGAACTATTCTAAAGATTAAAGCTTCCTATGAAGTTGTTGATGTGTGTGTCTAGTTTAGGACAATAATACACCACATTCGAGGGTTTAGTGGATTACCATCTACTATGACAACACCAACTTGCATCCCTATGGATAATGAGATTTGCATTGACTAAATGAAGTTGGTTTACATTAAGGGTGTTATACTTAACTCATTTCGCCATAGTACTCCTACGTACAATCAGCAATAGCAGCAATTATTGATTATCCATGTGAACCAGTTATGTTCTGCTGATAATGTTGCATACTTGTTTACAAGTCACTTCCTAAATCTACTTTTGTGAAACATGTGAAAAGCATTGGTATGTGTAGGTTATCAGAACTCCTAGACTGAGTTTACAGGCAGGAGAAGTTACATTTCTGTAGACATCAGGGAGAGTCTACATCATATGTAGTACTTTTAGTAGTTAATGCGTTGTACTCTATTTCCCTTAGCCCAAGCTTTTATTTTACCCATGAGATTTTTTTTTGCTTGGCAAGGTTTTTAGTGAGGCAACATTCTTATGGCCATCGACACAAGAGGGAGTATTTAAGGAGAATAATTCTCCATAATTTCCGATGTGTGCCTTATCCTAATTATATACGGATATTAATTAGATAGATATAGAGAATCTCTGTTATATCGGGACATTTATTGTAACAGATTGTATCAACCTGTATTCAAAGCATTTTATCAGTAAAAGAGTAACAATTTTTTCAATTTACATACTTTTCTCCTACAACACTTCTTTGATTTGGATAACCAACGTACAAGCTCAATCACTCTTTCACCATTTTTCATCATAAAACGTACACTATTAAAATTACACAATGTAAAACTGTACGTAGTTTATGCACCGTCGGTTCCAAAAGGATTGGCTTCACCAAAAGGTATTTGCTTCGTATAATCTTTTGCTCTAGGGTTTCGTAATTAGTTTGGATTGATGAAGTTAGATTTCCTCACAAAATAAGGATTATATGTTCTGCTTTGTATCCCTATATAAATATACCTCGATTGTGCTCTGAAAATTGTCAATACAATTGTGTAAACCTTTAGGGCACATTTAGATGGCAATCATGAATTATACTATGACGGAGGAGGAGGCCAACGTGAAGGTCTTTCTATACGAGAATGTCCAGTTGACAAGAAGAGAGCTTGAGATTCTTAATGGCCCTCGCTTTGTAAACGACATCATCATTGAATTCTACTTCCTCCATATCACTAATCACCTTCTTGAATCCCACAAGTCACTCAAGGATGACATCTTGCTCGTTTTGCCTGCCGTCTCATACTTGCTGCAACAAGATTTGGGAGACGACTCTCATATCCAACAGTTTGCAGAGAGCAACAATGTTGCTAGTAAGCAAGTCGTGATGTTTACGGTGAATAACAACAGTGATGGCGGCAACGAAGGTGGAAGCCACTGGAGCTTGTTGGTGTACTACAGAAAATCAAACATGTTTGTACACTATGATAGCTTGGGAACCAATGGTCACTTTGCTCGAAAGCTTTTCCGAGCCGTCAAGAAATATATGGCACCACAAACTGAAAGTAGCACCACCAATATGGATGTAGAAGTTGAAGTTATTGCTACTACCAGTTCTAGTACACTCACGGCTGAAGACATGGATTTCAAAGATACTTGTACAGCCATTATTGGAGATATGGATTCCACCCCCAACACTAGTTTATTTAACGAAATCCAAATTGGAGACATTGAGGATTCGAAGAATACTAGTATGGTCAATGGAGATTCAAAGAGTACTAGTATAATCGATGGAGATTCTAAGATCGAAGGAGATTCTACCCTCGGTGTAGATTCTACTCCTACTACTACTTTCACGACCAATATAATGAATATAGGTTTTCCTATTAGTAGTAGTAGAAGCAGAGTTATTGAAGATTATATTCCTAGTTTGAGTAGTTTCTATGGACCTCATGAAGATCGTTCAAGTTTCGATAGGGACGATGACCCCATTCAACTATTTAATGAGAAGAAGTTTTTGATGAGGATGAGGGACGGTGAGGAGGAGGAAGATTTATTCTATAGGTATGGTTCACGTTGTCGTGATCGTCGTAACCCTAGATTTCATCCTCGTTGGGATGTGGATCCACATCGACGCCCTATTTTTCATCCAAGAAGAGGCTTAGGTTGGCACCGTAGTAATTACAACAACAATGTGTACTATGATGAGAAGGAATACGAGGGTTTTAAGGAAGAAACATGCATGCCGAAGCAGAAAAACTTCACCGACTGCGGTTTGTACGTGATGAAAATTGCTGAAGTGGTCTGTAGATGGTACTACCTAGACGAAGAAGCCAAGCAACAAGAGCAAGATCATCGTGCTTTCTGTGAGTTAGGGGGTGACGGCCGGTTTCCCAACATGGATCAGTATGTTGATACTTCTTTAGAATCCACAATGCGGCGTGATATTTTGGACAACATTCGGTCACGTGCCCTAGATTCTGGTAGAATTGTTTATGGCCTATTTTCTTCAGATGATGAGAGGCCAGTGATGATCAAGCCACTGTCTACGTCCCACTCGAACCAATTTTTTCTTCTTGAGGGTGTTGATGATGATGATGTTAAGAACCAGTCTCGATCAAAAAAGTTCGATGATGACGGTGATCAAATGGCTGATTTCGAAGATGCACTTGAGGATTTTGATGGTGTTGCTGATCCTGGAGCTGTGGTTCCTCCACAATCTGTATCGTCGTCTTCGACTACAAAAGATGAGCGGGAAGAAACTAGTGATCCTGAACTAGTGGAAACATGCTCATTAAATGATCAATCTTCCGATTATCTACCACAAGATGATGATCTTCTTGCAAAGAAACTAGCATGAGATTAGTTATATCTTTTAGCATTAGCTATGTAATAGAGGTTAGTTGCTCTCCTACAATTCTCTATATCAATTTTATCAGATTCCAAACATTTATTTGCTAACTAGGAGCTATAATGCAATGCATGCTCGTGGAAACGGTGAAAATGTGAAATTGGTGTAAAACCTCAAATGAAATGCATGCATGTAAGCATGTTCGTGGAGACAGAAGTGCATGAGTGATGCTCCCATAATAATTCTGAGAAAGAAAAAGGGAAGACAGATTTAAAGTAGATATAGACAGATTATTGTTCGTGCTTTGTATTATGACTATTATCACATATAGTTCTTATTACTTTCACCACCAGCTACTCAGCTAGGCTTAGCTATTGTATTGCATGTGTCAAATCAAATATCACTTCAACCTGCACAAATAATGTCACACCCTCGTTCTCTTATGATCATCTGCCATGCATCATCTGTAGCTTGGAGGAAGAAACAAAACCAAACAAATAATAAGAATGGTGGAATGGTCATGTGGCGTGGGAATGGGCACTAGTACTGACCAGATCGACATCTAGCTAGAGAGAGCTCTTGTGGTAAAATTCGAATTACGTGGTATGTGTGTATTTTGGAGGCAACGGCCCACCTCTTTATGTTTCTCTTTGCCAAACTGTCTCGCCTTACCCAGGAAACTAATAAGGCAATAATGTTGATGAGGGAAAAAAACTAAGACAAAAGATGTCAGGGGGGACATTGCCCCCATTGGCCTCGTGAAGGTGATGGTTTCAGCATAATGTACGGCTCCTTAATTTGTGCTAGGAGTTACATGCATGCATTGCTTTCCTCCATCTAAACTTGCGCTGCTGGCATGGATTTGCTAGCTTCTGTCAATTAACAAATTGGAGTATTAGACATTGTTTTTTCTCGAGTCCGAACAGGTTCCCTTTACTAGGTATTTCTGTGCTAAACTGATCAAAAATATATAGTTAATTCCATTTAGGTTGTCTACCAAGTTTAATGTCCTTCTACCAATCAAAGGTGAAGAGGGACAGGAGAACATGGAAACCCAAACAAAGCATCGGGGCTGATCGATCTCTGTGGAAGAGGATGATGACCTTTTGTGTAGCTTGAGGTGTAAACCTGTTCATGTTTCTTGTAGTGGGAAAAAAGAATAGGGCTAGAACTCTTAAATTCACCTATCCTGATGCCAGTAGCACTCGAGCGACCCTAGTGAGAATGGTAAAGAGAAAGCGTAACGTACCTTTGCAAGCGATCGAGTTATTTATTAGCCTATTAGGATTGACTCATTTTGGATCGATGAAATTACTACCAAAGTTACGTAACATATATAAACTCTTTTTGACCCGGAATGATGAGTATCCCGTTGCGTTTTGAGAAAGAAAAAAAATGTAATTAAGTATGTTTTATGAACAAACACAAGTATTTTGATAACTACATTCTTTCTTTTTTTTGACAAGATAAAATTTCATTAAAGGGGATCAAGTACAATCTTTGACAAGCACCTAAGTTATAAAATGAGGAGCTACATGAAAAATAATGGGATTTATAACATTATGCAGGGCCCACTTAGCAAGTAGGTGAGCCACTTCGTTAGCTTCCTGTTAGATGTGCCCAAAAGAGGACATAAGAGAACTATCCAGTAGGTCAATGATGTCAGCCACAATGTCTTGGAAGTCCAAGGGAATGTCATTTAGGTCTTGTAGTCATTTGACGAGGATCAAAGAGTCTGAACTCAATCGGGCAAGATAGAAACTGATGTAAAACAAATGACATTAAAGATTGAAGAAGAGTTTGCTCTGATACCACCTAATGCAGTGGAGTTTATAGGTTAACAAGCGTTAAACCTAGAAAGAACCAAGATAAACTGGAATCCACCAGATTTCGAGAAAAACTCTCGTTTTTTATTAATAATATGAAATATGAGTCTAGCAACCACAAATGGACGCTTAAATACTGAAACAAAACCCTAGGGCGCTAACAAAAGGCATACTCAAGCCCATGGGTTGAAAATAAAATAAAACCCAAAATAAATAAATCTTTAAAATGTCCAAACACACGTTTTTCGAGGCCTAAACAACCTCAGATCTCGAAAGGTACTATTTACTCAGATCAGACACCGTTTTCCAGACCTATATTTTACTGATTTTGCCTTTCCTGTGAGCAAGCTCCTCTTCAATCTTTAATGTCATATGTTCTACATCAGAAATCATATCCAAAATTGAGCTGACATGCGTCAACAGAAGCCATGATCTCCACATACAAAGGTGAATAACAGCCCTCAAAACGCTTAGCAAATCCACGCACAAAGTTGTCCATCCAGTCATAGACGACGAGCCCAATTCCTTCCTGAGATAGGCTCCGATCAAAAGCTCCATCCATACAGTTACAATATTGACCAAAAGGAGGAGCCACCCAATGCTGCTTTTGTCGACCCGACTTGGGAATAGGTCTATTGACAAACATATAGTGCTTATGCCAAGTGAGAGCTTGTATCTTAATGACCTCGCCAACAAATTCAACATTGTTCTAATATTTGTCATTTTGTGCTTTCCAGATGAACCAGATTAGGACAATCAGTTGCCCAAACGTAGTTGTCGTTAAGGAGACTTCACATACCTGGAACCATAACTGGAAGGAGACCTCATGACTTCCTAATAATTAGTAGAGACAATTGACTATTCTCGCAAGATATGAGTATACAATTCGACTTTATAAACTTAGCATGCATGCTCTCCCATGAGAAGGTATTGAGTATGTGACGAGTTTTTATTTGCTTAAGATTACACTAGAAGTTAAATGATGTTTGGATTAGACATAAAAAATGAGGTTATTTTCATGTTTTGTCCTCATTAATACATGCCAACTATTTATAACAGTGCACTTGCATTGTCCTGCGTTGAATAATTTTACCTTCTCCATTAACTATTCTATTTTAAGTGCTATGCTATTGTTTCAAAAAAGAAAGAAAAAATGTTCACTATGATTTATGACCTACCCTACCAAAAATATTCATGTGACATATATATGAGAAAAACGTATGTGCACTTTATTTTGGATGGTGCATAATATAGAAAGAGGACCATATATTAGTCATTACCGAATTGGCAAAGACTTCCTTTCTTTGATAGATACAACAGCTGCACCTGCACACATGCCTGTGAAACAGAACCACCACCAGCAGCTCCTACGAGCCTCTGTATGCAGTAAGCAGCTCAGCTCTGGGCTCTGCCATTATGAAACCAACAGATCGCAAGTCATCAATTTGACGCATTTGCCATCACCATATGGCTGCACTTCCAATCTTTATCCATGACCTCTCGAGGACAGAGGGCTCATGTTGTATACATAACTGCTGGGTAAAAAAACTAAAAATGAAAGACATTCATGTATACATGGAAGCAGCCAACCAGCTGGTACCAGTGGTACGGAGAGACTAGCTTTTTTTACTGGTGAGAGAAATATAAGTGCCGTCAAATTCTTCTCACCACCCGGACCCAAATAATTTTACCAGTCCTTTTGGAGTTTTGGATGGACCAAAAGAACAATAATTTTCAAATATAATAATTAAATTACTTGCACTCATCTTGTCACCAAACTACTAGTAAAATTGAGAATGATAAAAATACCGATCGAATAAGATTAGGGTATAAGAGATCTATCATAAATATTTATTTATAATTATTTGAACAAATTTATAATTTATTGAACTAAAAAATTACTATATTTAGAACAAAATTACATTGTTTGTATCATTTATAAATAATCATAGTAAATTACTTATTTTAACATTTATAAAAATGTGCTTGTTTGATATATAACTTTAAAAAAATCGAACAAAATTACAAAAATATCTTATTTCACAAGAATAGCTAACAAAATTATTCAAATAAACTTGGGGTTAGAATTTCCCAAAAACTACCGGTTGAGGTAAATCAATCAATCAACACATATGCATGCGAAAAGAATAGAATCGAGTCTTTTTACCACTAGCCAGTTATGTTCATGAATCATGAGCAGCTCAATAATTCACTTATACTGTTCACTCTTGCACATTATTATTCCGAGGTTAGAGTCAACTACAAGAAACCTCAAGAAAAAAACACATATGTGTTTTTTTTACATGTAAATAGGCTACAAAATAATTCAACTACGAAAAACGAAAACAGAAAAAGGAAAAGTTATAGAAGGAAAATAGCTAGAAAGAACATAATAAAGTTGGGAGAGTACTGGTACGTGCTCATGGTTCAATTTTATCTAAAAGGAGACTACAACACAATGACACTTGTGCAATTTGTAATTGAAAAAGACACAGCTGGCTGTATAAAATCCTTGTATGAATTGGGGTATTAGGTAGAGGACATTTGATAGCTACAGTTAGACCCTTTTCCAAGTCTATCATCGATGACTGAGCTACATATATTCCAACACGACATTGAAGAGGAAGAAGATGAAGTCTGGAGCTTTCTGAAACAAGCTATGGCTGTCTAGCTAGCTTTACCTCAACTTCCTTCCATTCTGTGCCATACTGATTTTCATCGATTTAGATTTAGAATAACAGAAAAAATATATTATCATGATGATGATGAAGAAGCATCATAAGCAACAAGAGATGGAGAGCGTGGATATCTAAACAAAATCTTACATTCCCAACACCTCCCATGTCCCCCACGTCCTAAAGCTCCAAAGCAAGAAAATCGAATCTCGATCAATTTATAATATAAACACATCAAAATGCTAAACAAATCGATCAGTAATTTACTTACTCGGGAGCTAGCTAAGATTCGGGGATTTTTCGTCTCTTGTGTAAAATGACTAATTAGTAGTACGTAGCTAATTAGCTGGCTAATTAAACTAATTAACAGCTTTAATTTTTCAAGGCATGAAGAGCTTGTTGCCACACTTGCAGCGCCAAGCTTCAGGATAATACTCGAGAGGCGTGCTCACACCTGGCTGAATGGGGACGTGGACCGCCTTGCACGGCGAGCATCTGCCGCACTTGGATCTGCACCGCGGCGGCGATGAACCCGGCCCGCCTAGTCTCTTCTGGGCCACAATCGACGACGGTCCACCAAATGCTAATTCCGCCTCTCCTTGCTTTTCTCCACCTATTTAATAATAGAAATGACTGATTAATTACTTGAAGTACGTTATCAATTAGATCGAAAAAACAAAACTTGGTTACAAAAGTTTCAATCTTTCTGAACTTGGTAACAAAAGTTCCTATCTTTCTGATGAGCGAGCGAGCGAGTGAATGAGTGAGTGAGCGAGTGAATGAGTGAATGAGTGGGTTACTAGCTAGCTTACCGAGTTGGGTTGGAGTAGTACGGATGGCGGAGGCTGAGGTGAGCAAGAGGAGAGAGAGGGCCGTGAGAGTTGAATAAAGCTTAATGATGTGGTGGCGGCGGTGGCGCAGTAGTACGACGCCCATGGCTAGCTGAGGTGGAGAGTTTCTGTGTAGCTTGCTTACGTAGTAGTGATGAGTGTTTAAAAATTGGGTTCACCAATGAACCTGGGAAAATGTCTGAGACTACTGATCGAGAGGATCTAATATACGATGTGAAATATGGAAAAGTCTGCTGGGTTTTTAACTCTCTCTCTCAGTTGGAGAGTGTTCAGAGAGAGAGAGAGAGAGAGAGAGAGAGAGATGGTAAGGCCCGAGCGTGTGGATGTCTGAGAGGAGGAGTGGTCTAAGTCAATTGCGAAAATACAGATTGAGCTGCAAAAAGATCGAGAGTGAGATGGAGAGCCTCTGTTTGTTTTATTGCTTGGCCAAAGGGGTGGTATTGGGTCCCTTTCCTGCCCAAAGGTGCCCTTTCTTAGTTTCTTATAAAAACCCTGAATGATTGTGATGGATTTCAATATAAAGGAAATTTTTCATCAATTCTACGGTGAAGAGGTGAGTGTAACTTCTTAAAAATTAAAATTTTTAATAATATTTTGGTAGATGATCTGTTGTATATATAGTTATATATAGAGATTATTTTTATAAATTTTTATTTAATTTAAAAATCGTTAAGCGGTCGAATAAGATGATATAAATGAATGTTCTAAATTTATCAAACTTGAACCATTCATGTTTATAATTGATCAACCATGATTTTGAATCTCTTAACGGTTTTCACTTTGTTTGAAAATTTACAAGAATGTTCTACTCATATATAGCTAAATATCTAACCATTGATATGTCAAAATATGATCAAAATTAAGACTTATAAACTATTATATAAACTCACTAAATTCTCACCACAAAAATTCTTAATATAAAAGTTCCCTTCAATAGTAACCTAATTAAAAACCCATATCAAGGTCACCCATCACCGTAAAAAATACCATAATGGAGAAAGATATGAAAGATTTACAGCTACGTGTAGCTCGCTAGCCCTCAAACCATGACTTCTATGTCCCTTAATCTGAGCATACATTTTTCCACCTTATGTACGTACCTTATTCACGTTATTGAATGTGTGCCAATATGCTTTGTACGTCACTATAGCTAGCTTTTGTCTTTTTCTTTCAAATCTAAAACGTGTTATTGTCAAAAAAATTTGTTCGTGTCCATCTCATATTTCAAAATTTTGAGATGAAATACGTACTTATATTCATATACTTAATTTTATACGATTAGCACGTCTCATTTTCTTATGTTCATCATCAACTTACTTGTATTCAAATACTTTTATACGATGCGTGTAAGACGAATGTACTGAAAGCCTTGAGCAAAGTTTGAAGAAATAGAGAGATGAAAGAAGAAGTTGTATTGTATTATTATATAAAATGGAATCTACTTATAAAATACAGTACTATAGCATCTATTTATACTAACTGAACAACTACATGTCGTATGGTTAACACCCCCTCTCAGCTTGATGGTGATGAAACAATCATCAAGCTGCTTACAAGAAAATAATATGGTATAGAATTTTTACAAGCTGCTTAAAGACAACAATATGCTATATTACTGAGACAATCAACCAATTCCTTTGGGTGTTAATCCAAAAGTTGCTCCTTCTGTACGGTATTGGTGTCAGAGAGCATGAAGGTAGATTTGAGACTAAGCTCTTGCACTTTTAACCTCCCTTAACCTGATGGTTAGGAGACCAAAGCATCAAGTTGCAGAGCAGAAGAAAAAACAAACAATGCAATTAAAATGTACTCTTTAACCGGGAGGAATAAATGGAATTGACTGCAGACTCATGGGATGATGCATTTGCCTAGCTACAACTTAGTGCAATTGTATCAATTAATGAAGCAACTTGAATACTCAATCCCAAAGTCTCGGTCTTTGAAGTTTTATCAACTTTTTTGCTTGACATTACAGGTATGGCAGATAAAGCAGATGGATGCCAGAGAACCTCTGAGTAGTTATTTGTAGATTGGGCAAAGTCGTGGTCAACAACATGTCTAGACCACCCTGTAAATCTCTGATTTTTTATCCGAGGACTCGAACTGAATGGACTTGCAGCCACGTCAGAATTCTTAATTTTGACTTCTGAATCATGTTTAGAATTAGTAGACACCGGCCTTCGATAATTCTCTTGCTCATTAATTCTATGCTTCTCTCCTTCTTCACAATTTTGTTGAAGACTAACCTCTTTCTCAATTGCAATGTATGGCTGCATGGAACCAAGGATTTTATTTCCTGATGAGAGTGTTGCTCCTTCTAATGGTGGGAGTTTAGAGTCCTCCAATGTCTTCAATTTTTCTGCGCAGAGTCTTCCAATATTTTTATCAGCTTTGGATTCACTGACCTGTGAGGATAATCCAAGCTTTGGAGTTATATTTTGGTTTCTCTCGATGTTTTTTTATGTTTTGCAGGGACTTTGTCGAGATCAGAGTAGACAAAATATCTCCAACATCTTAGTTACCTTTAGTTGGCTTATCATTTTCAATCAAAGCACCACTTTGTGACATACATCTACGTACCACGCACCACTACTGCTCCTTGAACAACTAATAATTAGTGGAGATGATATCTGAACAGGTGAATCTAAAGCAAACAATGTAAAATCACTGGTACTTGTATTGGGCACAATGCTCGTTCCTGCACTATTTGAAATGTTGTTTCCCGGAGTGTTGTTCAACACTGTAGGAACGCCCACAAATGGTGAGTAAAGAGGGTATTGACAAATATATGGATTAATCATATTGTTGTGATGCACTCCTCCATATTCTGTAGGTTGACAAAAAGATGGCACACCCCCAGAATGTGTATTGAAGCTTGAGCTAAAATTTGAAACATCATATTGAAGACCAATTAATCTTTGTTGCCATAGCAGGGAGCTGTACATAAAGCACATTATCATCCTCAGCCATATCTACTTCTACATCTATTAGAAAAACTCTAAGTTCATCAATAGTTTGATCCATAAAGTGAACACGAATGAGGCTCTTAATGAAGTTATAAGACTTCGGCAAATTAAACCACTGAGTATAGTTACAATAACATCCTCATCGTTGAGATAAACTCCTACAGTTTCCAAAACATCACGTCCTATAATTTGATAAAAAAAAATACTTGTATAGTATCTGAACCTTTCTTAATGTGCTGAAACTTAGACTTCAGCCGAAGAAAATTCCACTTGTCAAGAGAAGCAAACCTCATCTTAAGCCTTATCTAAACATCATGAGAAGTACGAGAGCCAACCACACAGTTTATAGTCATGGAGCTAAAGGTTTGAAAAAAAAAGTGTATAACCCATTGATCTTGTATTGCCTAAGCAGAGTTTAGTATCAGATTACCATCAGGACCACGTATAGTGGAAGATGGACATGGGATAGAGCCATCAACAAAACCAAAAAGATTCAAGCTTTTAAGGAAAGCAGAAAGTGTGAACAACCAAACAACGTAGTTGGACGAGTCGAGGATGATATTGGGGAGAAACATGAAGCCATTAAACTGAAAAATTGATGTGCAGAGAAGCTTAATTGAACTTAATAAACTGATATTTTTCTACTTCTTGCAACTGAACTTAACTAGGAGCCCCAAAGGTGCAATTGATTATAGCATAAGCAAAAACCCCAATTTCATCAATTAGGATTAGGATTATAGCATAAGAAAAACCCCATTTTCTCCAAAATATTCAAAGTAATGCTACTGTTTTGAAATATTGGCTATATAAGACTAATCATCGTACAAAACCGAAGCTTCGATTAGAATTAGAACATTGATATGAATCATATGATACTTGTACGGAATCAATTGAAATTCAAGCTTTGAGATCTTGATCCTCCTTGAAGAGAGAAGACTTTTCTGAGCCAGAGAAGCTAGAGAGATGTTGCTGATGGTGATCAGAGAAGAGAAGCCACAACTGTGTTAAGATTGCGGAAGCTCTAGAACCGATTGAACCTAGGCGATGATACCATGAAAGCCTTGAGTAGAGTTTGAAGAAATAGAGAGATGAAAAAAAAAAGTTGTATTGTATTATTGTATAAAATGAAGTCTACTTACAAAATACAATAAATATTGTAGCATCTATTTATACTAACCGAGCAACTACATGTCGTATGGTTAACATGTACGTCTCATTTTCTTAGGTTCATCACCAAATTACTTTTAAGTTTTAAGTACGCAAAGAGAACAATGCTTACTATTGGGGAGATCCTAATTAGGCTAATATGCTTTAGATCACTGGTGGAAGGAACTGTTATGAAGGATGATGAGCGCAAACCTTTTTCCATAAGGCGCAGAGTCCTGAGGGAGTGAGGGGTGCTCATAAATGGGGATACGAGGAATGGCAAATATAGGAAGGGTGGCTTAGATGTAATATTACCAAAAGAGGGTGGGTTTTTAAGGTAAGACAGTCACCCGCGTGGAGTAGAGGGGAGGAGATGGACTCCATGGAAGGAGAAGAAGTATACTCGTCCCGTACTGGACGAACACAGAACCCTAATATATATTCTATTCTATTCTATTCTCATTACTTGTATATTGTCTCAGTCCACTCTACTGCCCTGCCCAAGTGCCCACACCCCTCCTCCTATATATCAATATTGATATACTATTTGTATAGTTTTACACCCACCACCATTATTGGTCTTCCACCCTAAATTTTCAGGAGAGGGACCCTATAAACATTTGACCCTACGTACATGGGACATGCTCACATTGTTATTGTTGTTGGTGTTGTTTTATTATTCGTTCCAAATGGAAATTATTTTGTGAAAGAAAAATGACTAAATTAATGAGAGAGGTAGGAGGAGCTGGAGGGTAGAGCTTTTATTAAATGAACATGAAACCCCATGATCTTTCTGTAAGTGCGGGCCTAGGGTTTCAGAGGGTGAAAGAGAAAGAGTGAGAAGCCACGTACTAGTGTGTAAGAGAGTCGGTGAATTCATCCGGGGTCGACATGGCAGTGACTAGCTGATTTGATTTGACGGGTTTTTGTGTTTTGCTCGGTTGCATTAAAAGGCATACGACTACTGTAGCAGCTTCCATAGTTGAGGGGGAAGGAGGAGCCAATCGATGAGGCCGGAGGAGGAGGGCTCAGAATGATCTGGGGATCAACTCTCTCTGAAGCTAGCTAGCGCATGTTTTGAATTAATGCACAACCACAAGGCAAATCACCTATGTTTTTGGTCATGCCTTTATGTCCAAAAGGCTAGGGTTCATATATGTGCACGTACGGTATATGTCATATAGTTCTAAGGCATTATATATGAAGAGTTACCCATGTCGGTAATGGTTTTTCCTTAATTTCTTCTGGATAATTCATCGTACTAGCTAGCACTTGGTTTTAATACATCACGGAAGTATTCACAATTCAAATCACAAGTTTTATTTTCCTGCTCGAGCTGAAGTTCGAAAAGGATCGGAGTTGGTAGAACCTAGCTACACAAAATGCATGCATACTGTATTATGTCGTAGCATGTATATTTAGATTTTTTTCATTTGCAATTCTCTCAACAAAAGGCGTATACACGTAGCTAGGTTTTGTGCTCCACGTTTCGGACATAAATCTAAACGTACCTAGTCTCGGTGAAGGGATAGAGTTGTGATATCGATATGCCGGTTAGTTACACTTATGAAGGATTCCAGGAACAGAGTACTGTTTATTTTGAAGCTTAATATGAATTTGAGACCTTAACTTTTGTGAGAAACTTGGCTAGGCTTTTAACCAGATCAAGTAATCTATTTATACCCAGTTGGGCCTTAATAATGAGTTTTGGGTAGTGGAAAGGCCCTGGTTTAAACAGCTGAAGGACTGTTGAATACATAATAAGAGATACGTACGTCCATGGCAGGAAGCAACCATGCATTTACTCTGGTTTTGCACGTGGATGATTACTACATTCGACTGCAGAAGTTGCTAGCTAGCTTCGAAAGGGACACTTCACTGAACTATTATTAGGATATACAGTCTTTCATTTTTTTCAAAATCGATAGTGAATCCCTCGATCATTGATGGTAGCAGATATATAACCTACCTTGCTTGCATGTCTCTCTTTCTCTGCTGCAAAACTAAATCGATCGATCCTATTCATGCATGATATGAAAGATATGCATGATACCCTCTAACCGTTACTCAGCAGTTAAGAGATCAAGCTAGATATAAAGAAATGAACTTACCTTCAACCTTGCGGTTTTGATGGGAGAGCATAAGTAGTCAAGTACGTACTGAAGCTGCACTACTGGTATTATGAACTAGCTATGAAGTGGTTAAAGGAAACTCTGAAAGTTGTTTACCAAATTTAGCAACCTGCTGCTGTTTCTCTTGACAGTTAATACGATATGATTGAGCCTCTTTCCAACCTGCTGCAAGCATAAGATATTGTAGCTGTAACTTCCGAGATTATATGCCAGAGAGATGGATCTAGAGTACGTGAAGACTTATTAATGCTACAGATCGAAAGCAAGAAGATCGATCCTAAATCCTAAGCTCCAATTGGATATATATGGAATCCAAAAAGATTGACCTGTTTGTTAACTAGATGGCTTACTATGGATTTGGAAGTTTAGCATTATTAATGGAAAAATCTCCCTCATTCCCAAATCCTAATAAAAAATAATGAGAGAGAGTAATAACCTCGCAGATCTGATCACCTGCAAATTCTTCTTGATCAAGGATACATGTTGTACGTTTTCCGTATCTATTGGTCTTAACAGATACATATAAGTGTATCTAGCTAAAACTTATTAAGTACAGTGTAGTCACGGATTTAAGAAGCGTATTCTTTATAGCAGTCTCCATTAATGTACCAAAGGATACCCTCTTCATTTCGGTATTTCTAATTTTTCAATAATCCTAAATTATATATAGCACATATTTAATTTCTCTTTCCTTATTTGAGTTTTATTTTATTTTTATTTTGCTCTATTTAATATTTATTTTATATACAGTAATTTAAATATGTTTCTTTTTGGGATATTTTTTTTTAAAAAAATTCAATCTACCTAGAAATCAATTTTATGGAGAATTAAATCCAGCTTATGAGAGTAACATCAGAAGAGTAAAATGAGGGTGGCCAGCCAGCCACTGCACTACCAGTAGCTGGTTATTATCATTTTTTCTATATATTTACAATAATTTTAATTTTCTAGCGCGCTTTTTTTTATCACATGGTCCTTTTACCAAATAATATTATTATACGGTCTTTTACAAAAAGGATCTTGTACGTTCATGATTGTTTTTTGTTCGGCATGTTGGTTTTCCAACGTCTTCCTCTTCTCTCACTCTCTTCCTCGATCATTATAATCCCTCTCCAAGTTTTTCTTTACTTTTCAGTAGATGAAAGGCCTGCAATCCATTAGAAATCACAAAATATAAACTAATGAAATATGAAATATAGAAACAAATCGATACCATCCCAACCCACCTTGTATTCTTTTACCGATGGATATAATCCTCCTAGACGTACTCGTGGACCCAATGCAATCTGTAGTGTATATTCTATTGAGATGAGTTATATATCATATCATTATTGATCATATCTCAAAGATGTTAATCAAGAGTACGTGAACTTACTTGTGAACGAGGGAGGCTGAGCCCATCCTTTTTGAAAACATCTGCTTCAACTCGTAGGCAATCAACCAATTGATCGATCTTGGATGAAGCAAATTGGAAGGGATGAAGATGAGCAACATTACCAAATCCAAATAAAGAGAGACGTGAGATGTGATGAGTTGGGACTCTTATCATAACTTTAATACCGGCCCTAAATGATAACTACCTAGCTATTATATTAAATTATTTTCAGTTTAAATCCCTTTTCCAAATACAATTAAATACTATCAATTTTATATTCATATTAGATACTAAAACGGTGGCTAATATTTAGTGTAATGGATACATATCAATAAATACGTGACCAATCTATAAAAACTTTCTCATAAATATATTGTGAATTATATGGCTAATTATATGGCTATTTTGAATACTGAAATCGTGGCCAATAGTTATCCTCATTTTTTTTGGAGGTAAAATGGGAGAATTATAAATGTGGTAAGTTACAAAGAGGGACGCCGGTCTCTGGCCCAATAGAAAGACCTTCCCAACGCAACCTACACTATTACAATTCAATATGGTACCAAACAATCATAGCTAAACGTGACTAGGTGTAGAACAAGTAGCTAAAAGCTACACATAAAAGTAAGTGGACCCACACCCTATCTAGCTATGCCCTCGAAACTACATTAACGTCATCTGGCGCTCCTCAGCTTGTATCTGAGTGAGTGCCACTGGATCCATTGCCATCTTCTTATGTTGGGATTCCCAGTTGTGTGTCCCTTTGATTCCCCCTCTTTCCCCTCGAGGTTGCAGGGGGAGGAGTTCCTTCCCGAGCATTGCGCTTCAATGAAGATACCCCATTTGTGCGAGACTGTGCATACCGCTTGTGCTCGAACCTGATATAAGAAACCATAGCCTTAGGAGAGGCACTCAGACCATTAAGGGCATTAGAGGTAACCCCAACTGGCTGTAATAGACCACCACTCGGTGAACCTATAACCTGTAAAGAATCAGACAAAGTCAATGGACCCTCTTAAATAAAGGCTTGTCCTGCATGTAAGGCACCAGCCCATGCACCGCTCCCAAAGCATCTTGCATGTTTGACACATAGTCAACATGCATGGCTTCGAAATTTGCACCCACCTCGGGCGCCATTGCCACCACCAAAATCTTCGGGGTCTTTTCAAAACCCGGTGGGACCGAAAGAGCGCCACTAGGCTTCGGCCCCAAGGGAGGGGAGGGCTCGATCGCCGCCATGGCCTCAAGCTTGGCCCTTCGCGCCTGCAAAATCCGACAACTTGCATCATGCACAAATAATCCACAATGCTCACAATACCCATGAACATCAAGATATTCAAAACTCACCATTTCCACACAAGGAGTAAAGCGAAAATACTTACGCACTACCACCCCTTCCCGGAGATCCATATACACCAGGAGCTTCATGATGCCATTCTTCAGGATAGGGACGTCATACGTCCGAAAATGCCCGAGAGCATTTCCTATCTTCTTCTCCCATGCCCGGTCCAAACCCGCATCTGGGACACCCTTCACGAACACATCCATGGTGACCTTGGCGGCTGACACCATGTTCAAGGCCAAGAGTCCATCGAACTGCTCCACCACCACCGTAAAATCATTAAAATACCACGGGCTCCTTGTGACAGCCCTCTTCACAGTCCCCGGGTCTTTGAACTTCACAAAAAAGCGGTCAAAGCTACGACAAGTGATGGATATACGTGCCGACCCCAGTGCACCATGCCATAAACGAACCATAACCGATTTGAATGAATTTTCAAGGTCCTTCGGCAAAGTCATCAGACCGAAAATCCTCATCACGACATACTGGCATGCATCGGCTTCATCTTTACCATCAGCTTCAAGAATCAAATCAACAAGATCAATCTCATCAAGTTCCGGATCAAACCCCACTGCCGCCATGCGGCGCTCCATCTCCTCTGTATCCTCGGCCATGGATCGGAGAGCGAGAACAAGACCGAAGAGAAAGATGGGTCGAAACCTAGATAAGAAAGGGAAAATAGGAAAGAAATCAAAGAAAGGAATAAGGAAATCGGGATGAGAAGAGAAACTGATCAATCCAAGGAGGAGTCGATCGATTTTTATGTTTGACATGGTGGTAACTACGCGTTCTGTTCATTGAAGGTTTCTCAGATGTTTACATACTCGATCGAATGATCGATCAGCTAGAGTAGTGGCCGTCATGGCATACTATTTGAGGTTCGTGAGTTTGTGACCTATCATGATCATGCAATATGCACAACTGAGTTTGTGGAGTAGCCTGTAGATTTATAGATGATGCTCATATTGATGTATATACTGTATATCGATATGCGAAACTCAGCAAACTTAGCTCAAGAAAGACATGTCTTTATCAGTGTACGTTCCAAAAGAGAGACGCACCGATTCGTATTCCGTTAACTTATGTATGTTGGCCAGGAATAACATGCGCAATATCAAATCGATTGATTAATATTGTGATGCAGTCCAAGCTGCAATTTGGAGGCTAGGGATTTCTCCCTTGGTGTTTTCTGGCATGGAGCTTTGATCGAAGAATTTACTAGAGATATAACGAAGAATTTAACAGTTATATTTAATTAGAAGTTACCGTGGATAATTTGATGTATAAATTTGAAACTGAGTTTCATAATATCGACCAGACAAGCTATTTCTGAAACAATATATAACATGTATGATTGCAATCAAACAAATGAACATGCAAAAGGCTGAGGGACAGGAGCACAAAAGTACCACCCGCCTGCTCTCGCTAGAATACTAGTCAGCTACACGTTCGTTTCGATATGTTTACATCAATGTCATTTCTGAAGATGAGATAAGAGGCAAAGAGGCAGATGCTAGCCTCACGTACACTCCACTTATATGTAAGTGTTAGATAAGTATTATTGTAAATATTTTAATTTTTTATTGTAATTACAATCCATTTATTGTTATTGTTGTAGATATTCTTTTTTATTAGGAATGTGTCTTGTAAAACTGTATAAATATCAAATTTAGGAATGAATAAAAATATTGCATTCTACCCTAAATACATTTTACCTATATTTTTTTACTTGGCATCAGAATCAACCCTGTAGACTACCGACAAAACCTTACTTTTTGTCACCCACTACACCTTTAATCCGCTGTCATGGATGAAGGATTTGACGATGTTGTGATCTCTTTTCTCTACCTCCACCTACATCTACATCTATCCATTATCATAAGGAAAACTCATTTTTTTCCCATCGGAGTTCTCTTGAATGACACAAATTACTCTACGTGGGCTCCTACTATGCAGATGCACATTGGAGGCCGGAACAAGCTTGACTTTCTTACTGGTGCCTCGGTTGCTCCGCCTCTTGGAACCCTTGAACATACTACTTGGGCGACTGACAACAAGAAGGTGAAGAGTTGGCTGGCTGATCGATAACATGTCTCATGGTATTATTCAACGCTATCTCCATCTCAAGACTGCTGTTGAAATTTGGAAGGTCTTACAAATGACCTACTATGATGATCAAGATTTTACCCGAATCTATGAGTTGCACCGCCTCTGCTTCACTGCCAAACAAGCAGGGCAGCCTCTTTCTGTCTACTACAATGAGTTGGTGGCATGGCTCGGGGAATTGGATCAACGTGTGGCCTCTTTTTCTGATACTATGGCTGCAATTGTCCAGGACAACAACTACAAGTCTATGCTTCGAGTTCATATATTCTTGGGAGGTCTAGATCCGGAATTTGATCAAATTCGAGGGAAGCTTCTTCGCAGAGAGGAATTGTTGAGTCTTGATAGTTATTATGCTCATGTTCTTCGAGCTCACACCGATCGTCGTACTTATTCTGCTGCCCTGAGTCAGCCTGCAGTCATGACCACCACTACCTCTACACCATCACCACCTGTGCCGGTTCCCGCTCCCTATGCTCAAGCCGATGTGGCTCAATGACGATCTTCTTCTACTTCCCGCTCTTCTGAGTCCCCTGGTTTTGTCCGCTCTCTAAATACGTATGCCCACTCTATTTGCCCATTGTGCAAGGATAATGATCACTCCCTAGACAACTGCTTTGCCAAAATTGGATATCCAGATTGGTGGGGCCCTCGCCCATGTAAAACCCTTCCTTCCACCAATGCTTCTGCTAATATCGTCCAATCAGGTATGTCTGGTAAGGTTTCTCTAACTACATCTTGTGGGAATAATACTTGGATAATTAACACCGGTACATCAGATCATATGACTAATACCCCTAGCTTAGTTCACTCTCTTCGCCCCTCTACTTTACCTAGTGCAAATGGCTCTCCTTCTTCTATTGTTGGTGAAGGCTCTATTACTCTCTCTCCTAACCTCACTATTGATTTTGTCTTAGTTGTCCCCGCTCTAGCATACAACATTTTATCTATTAGTCAAATCACTATGGCTCTTTCTTATTCTGTCACCTTTTATCCTAACTATTGTGTTTTTCAGGATATTCTAACGCGGCAGATTCTTGGTTATGGTGTTAGACGGGGAAAACTGTACTATCTTGATTTGACATCCAGTGGAGAGCAACAGCTGAGGCAAGCCAACAATGTTAGCAGTTTACATAAAATCAAGGAGACCGTTTGGTTATGGCATCATCGTTTGGGTCATTTTTCTTTTGGTTATCTTAGGAAGTTACAACCCCATCTATTTTCGGGTGTTGATGAGTCTGAGTTTAGTGATGTTTGTGAACTGGCTAAGAGCCACCGTGACTTATTCTCCCAATTTGAATAAATGCTCAGTTCATTTTATGAAAATTCATTCTGATGTTTGGGGTCCTGCCCAGATTTCTACACCTACTGGAGCTCGATTTTTTGTTACTTTTATTGATAAGTGTACTGGGATGACATGGCCGGGTTTGCTTGATGACTAACAAGAGTGATGTGTTCTCCTACTTTGTTGACTTTCATAAGATGGTGGCAACTCAATACCAGCAACCTATCTAGGTTCTCCAATCTGACAATGGTGGTAAGTATGCTAACAACGCGATGTCTACTTACTTGAGGTCTCATGGGATCCGTCATCAAACTTCTATTGCTTATACTCCTCAACATAATGGTTTGGCAGAGCATATGAACATGACTTTGTTGGAGGTTGTTCGTGCCTCTTTATTTGGCATGAACGTCCCTCATTCTTATTGAGGTGCAGCTATTACTTCTGCTGCTTATTTGATCAACTGTACTCCATCCCGTGTCATTGAGTTTCAGACTTCATACCAGAAGTTTCATGAGGTGCTGAATGTCCATTCTCTTCCTAATTTGGAACCTTGAGTCTTTGGGTGCACTTTATATGTTCATATCAATAAGAAATTGAGAGTCAAGCTTGATCCTTGTGCCCTAAAGTGTGTCTTCATTGGGTATGCATATTTTTAGAAAGGTTATCGGTGTTATGATCCTCATACCAAGAAGACTCATGTGTCTCTTGATGTCTCATTTCGGAAGTATGTACCTTTTTACTTAGGGGGAGTGTCAGAGTCTTCCCTTCAGGGGGAGAGAAGCGGATGTGAAGGAAATACTCTGAGTCTGCCAGAATTTGAAGAAGTTAAAGATTTGGAGTTGAAGTTTGGGACGGCAGATCAAGGAGGTACTTTTGATGGGTCGAAATATCCTCTCAACCCATCGAAAGAAAGGACGGACGAAGGCTAGAGTGATGGCTTTGATGGGTCAAATAATTCCCTCAACTCATCAAAGGCTTGGAGCAGTTCGGACCAGAGTGATGGCCTCGATGGGTCGAGTAATCCCTTCGACCCATCGATGACGTTGGATAGTGAAGTACATGATGCTTCCTTCAATGCATCAAAGGGATCTTCTCGATGCATCCAAAATTCGGTTTAGGAAGAGTTGATTTCCCCTCAGATCAGTGAGAACCTGACAACTGATTTACCTTCTGAATAACATCAAGATAGTACTGAAGCTTCTATTCCCTTGTCTATATCGCCAACTGAGGTCTCTGTTCAAAATGCTTCACCTGAGATACGTAAATCTAACCGTGTCACTAAAGGAGTTCATAAACAATAATATGAGCCTCGTATAGATGCTAAAGCCAAATACCCCATTGCCAACTATATTTCCCACCATAGGTTGTCTGAGTCTCATGCATTTATTGTTAATCAATTATCTTCAGTATCTATTCCTAGCAATGTATAAGATGCATTGATATATCCCAAGTGGAAATAAGCTATGAATGAAGAATTAAAAGCCATGTTGAAGAATGAAACTTGGGATATGGTCCATATGCCACATAGTAAGAAGACTGTTGGATGTCGTTGGGTGTTTACTGTGAAGCTTAAAGTTGATAGAAGCATTGATCGCTACAAGGCTATGCTGGTTGCTAAAGGTTATACCCAGAAGTGTGGAGTTGATTACCAGGAGACTTTCACACTTGTTGCCAAAATTAACATTGTAAGAATCTTTATTGCTCTTGCAGCCCATTATGATTGACTTCTACGTCAGCTTGATGTGAAGAATGTCTTCTTGAATGGTGACTTAGAAGAAGAAGTATGCATGGATTCTCCACCAGGAGTCATTTGTAAACCAGGTAATGAAGGAAATGTGTGCTATTTGAAAAAGTATTTATATGGCCTAAAGCAATCACCTAGAGCATGGTTTGGGTGTTTCTCCACGTCAATGAAGAAGTTTGGATATCACCAGTGCAATTCTGATCACACCTTGTTTGTTAAACGCAAGGATGGTAAGATTACTGCCTTAATTGTGTATGTTGATGACATGGTGGTTACAAGAGATGATCCATCTGAGATGACAAGTCTTAAGAAACAATTGTCGCTGGAATTTGACATGAAGGATCTGGGAGACTTGAAATATTTTTTGGAAATTGAAGTTGCAAGGGATTACATTGTCCCAACGAAAGTATTCCTTGGATCTTCTTGTCGATACAAAACTGTTAGACTGCAAGTCTGTTGTTACTCCTATTGAGCAAAATCATAGGTTAGAGCTTCTTCCAGATCAAGTTCCAACGAATAAGGCCAGGTATCAGCGTTTAGTTGGGAGACTTATTTACTTATCACATACTAGACTTGATATTGCATGTGTTGTTAGTGTAGTGAGTCAATTTATGCATAACCATGGAGTAGATCATATGGGTGCAGTACTATGTATTCTCAGGTATCTGAAGGGCACACCTGGTAAAGGTTTATTGTTTGCAAGAAATAATGAGTTGTGTGTTTTTGGCTACACTAGTGAGGTGTGTGTTTCAGGCTACAGTGATGCAGACTAGGCTGGTGATCATACCAATAAGGCGTCTACTTCTGGTTACTTTACTTTTATTGGTGGAAGTCTGGTAACTTGGCACAATAAGAAGTAAAATGTAATTGCTCGTTCTAGTGTGGAAACTGAATATCGTGGGATGGCGAATAGAGTATGTGAATTATTGTGGATCAAGAATGTACTTAGAGAGTTAGGTTTCAAGCTTTAGAAACCTATGGACTTGCATTGTGATAATACAGTTGCTGTTGAGATTGCTCATAACCCAATACAGCATGACAGAACTAAACATGTGGAGGTGGATATATATTTTTTAAGGGATAACCTTGGCAAAAAGATTATTCAGTTTCTCTTTGTAGCATCTGAGGAGCAGTTAACTTATGTTCTTACTAAAGGGCTGTCACATGAAACCTTCAATAAATGGATGGTCAAGTTGGGTATGATTGACATCTACACGCCAACTTGAGGGGGAGTGTTGACAAGTATTATTGTACATATATATTCTAGTTTTCTATATAAATTGTAATTATAATTGATTCATTTTTTATTGTAGATATTCCTTCCTATTAGGAATGTGTCTTGTAAAGATGTGTAAATACCCATTTCGGGAGTGAATGAAAATATTGTATTCTACCCTAAACACTTTTTACCTATATTTTTCTACTGTAAGAAAATGCAACTTGATCGAACAATTAACATCCACGACATGATCTTTAATATGTTGATTTTGTATAATTAACACGAGTAATGACACAAAGAAAGATTCCTAAAAGGCTAAGACTAATTAATAGTGAAGTGATGCATCGCTTTAGTCGCATGATCTTTCATATATCGTGTCGCCTTAATTATAAAGTAAATAGAGTAGCCGATGTTGCATTCTTTGCTAAATGATGCACTTTAATTAGGATACAATGTAATAGTTGAGTTTCCTGATAGTATTTTTTGTGTTTATCTTCTTTTGTATTTAGACTTTATGTCCCCCTCTTGTATTTAACCATTTCATTAATCGAGACTAAAGGGTAGCCGCAAGCCCTTACTTAAAAAAAATGTTAATTGAGTACGTATTAGATAAACGTTAACGTAATTCGAAGATAATTTTGTCGAAGTATCAATTCTATACATACTCCATAGAGTGCCAAATAGTACGTACCAAAGACCTGCCAGTTTCTAGTTAAAATATAAATCAAGGTGAAAGCCGGAGAAACTCCTATGAGATATTTACCTTAATTGAATCAAGAACCAAGAACAATACATTAAGGATCCATATATAGAAAGGGGATCATGAATAGATAAGATGATTTCTGATTTCTCACGATCAAGAATTTAGTCACTGAATTTTCGAAAGCATCAAATGGTCACTGAACTCTACATTATCTCACTTATCAATTTGGTCATAACGTGTCAATTTTTCTTCCTCCTTATCGATTTTCACACTTCTCTCGCTTATGTTTTTCCCTCAAAGCCTTATTCCTCAAATGAAAGCACGTGAAATTTTTTAATTTTTAAAATAGACGAAGTGACAAAATCGATAGATGGATTAAGAGTTCAGCGACCCTTTTGATATTTTTGAAACTTCAGTGATTAAACTGACAAAGTTCAGCAATCATTTCTACTATTTTCTCTATAGTAGGGCAATATGCTAAGCATTCTCTCTTATTTTCCTAGCCCATCATCTCTCTTATCAGTCTCTTTGGCCGATTGCAGTCTTTATGTTTCTCACTCGCTAATAGAAGAGATAATTTTATGGTTGAGTCTTGTGCCTCTGGTTCTCTGTTCAAAGATAAGGGTTCTATAAACTTGGGGTTGAGTAGCACCAAAACATTAAAAAGAAATTAGAATTGTCTCCTAATGTGGATGGAGAACGCCACGTACCATTGCACCACAATCGCTCAACACACTCCCCATACTCCGAAAAGGGTTAGGGTTTAACATACTTAAAGTTTTCTCTTTCGAATGCAAACAATATTACCACCAATACATCTAATTAAGATTCTAAATAACGATAGGCGGTCTAATACGGTGAGGGTACCTCCGAGTGCCTAGGTAGGTTCCATGGCGGCCTCTGGGCGACTTGGGTGGGGTCTAGGAGCCACGTAAATCTCTAATATTGCTCACCTTCTAGTGCGCAGAAGCAACTTAGTTATTTACTAAAATAGTGGATGCATCTGATGTGATAAAGTAATATGGGGTTTCATACCAAAACCAATTGGCAATGGTAGAAGTAGCCCAAATCCTTATAACCCATTAGCAAGGCCCCTCATTTCCAATGTGGGAGTCTTTCTCCATTCACATTCTCAACACGTCCCTGCACGTGTGGCGACAATTCAAGCCAAACACGTGGACACCATATATGGGTGACAGTGAGCACGTGTGGCTCGCATTCGACAACACACGTGGGAGAACCCGCTCTGATACCATGATAAAGTAATCTGGGGTTCTATACCAGAACCAATTGACAATGGTAAGAGTAGCCCAAATCCTTATAACCCATTAGCAAGACCCTTCATTTTCAACCTCTCATTTCCAATGTGAGAGTCTTTCTCCATTCACATCCTCAACATGATAGACATACACACAACATGTTCATGTAATCTACGCAGTAAAAACTCTATATTATCTGATCATACTAGAGACCCTGGAGTCGTAACTACTGCTCTGTTAGTGAAATCAAAGGTAACTATAAAGATTTGAGATAACATGACGAATCAAACTCTTGCTCTAATTTTAGCTAGTGTGATCGAATACCATTCTTAACTAGTTATACCACCACTACTAGTGTTGAACCCATAAACAACACCGCCTCATATTGTCCTCTATACACAAAGCTAGCCAAGATAATGCCAAAGAGCTAAACCCGATATGGGAAATTTTAGTCTCCTAATCATTAAGAATTAACGTCAGCTTGATATGAATCTAAGATAAACAATTCAACCTAAATTTTTTACTAACACCGTCCGATTATGTGTGATTGTTACGAAGTATAGATCGAAGTTACGTGAATTAGGAGTAGAGCTAAGGTGAATTTGGATCAAAATAAATCAACCTCAATCTCAGCATCCAAATCACATAAACAGTTGATAATTGTTGCTACTTTTAAAGATTTTGCCTTGGTAAATGAATTAGGGTAAACATCATTGGTGGGCTGGTGGCATGGGATGTGTGAACACCTCACTTGTTCTATTTGCAAACAAGTTCTCCAAGAAACAAAAAAAATTATTGTCCCAGCAGACCTACCTCTTTGGGGCACCTAGTACCTACCCTATGGAACAAACCTTTCTTCAATTGCTCTGCGATTCCAAGTAAAGGGCACCAAGCCCCCTAACTTCGTTGAGTTTGTTCCCCCAAATTAAACTTCAATTTTTTAAGTTTAGTAGTTAATAATTAAGGATTAAATTGTAGCCCAGAATCATTCGGACAAAGGCTTACGTGGCACCCTAGGGTGAAACCCCAGCTCCCGAAAAGCCCTTCCACCCCTACACGCTAACACAAAACGCGACTCTCTCAATGACTTTGTTCTTCTAGTCTAGTGTGAGACGCCGCGACCTCACTCTCTCTCTCTCTCTCTCTCCACCACTTGACCCCAAAAATTTTCCATTTTTCGCCCTAAACTTTGAAATTATCACCAGATCGGCCCAGAACCATGAGCTCCGGCGCCACCGCCACCGCCACGACGACGACGACGACGACGATGTCGTTTCGTACCATCCTCGAGAAGCCACTCAACCAGCTCACTGAGGATGACATTTCTCAGCTCACTCGTGAAGACTGCCGCAAATACCTCAAAGAAAAAGGTCTCTCTCTCTCTCTCTCTATCTTTTAAATTTCTACTTTTGCCCCTCACTCTTCGCCGGCGCCGGAAATTCCAGCTCTCTCTCTCTCTCTCTCTCTCTGCTTTCCTCCATTTTAATTTTTGATTTTTAATTTTTATTTTCAATAAATAAAGCGGGGTACACGTGTCCGTACAGGAATGCGGCGGCCATCGTGGAACAAATCGCAGGCGATCCAGCAGGTTATATCACTCAAGGCTCTCCTCGAGCCCAACGAAGACTCCGGCGCCGGAGTTCTCCGCAAGATCGTTGCTTCGCCGCACAACCACCACCACGACGCCCCGCGCGTAACTTTTTTTGTTCCCTTTTTTTATTTTTATTTATTTATATTTCAATTTCTGTGCCCTAGGTTGTTTGATTCCGAGTTTTTACTGTGCAGGCGGCGTCGAATTCGGCCGATTCGGCAAAGGAGGCCAGCGGCGGCGGCGATGTCCGGGGTTCGGCGTCAGTGGTAGAAGAGGCGGTGGGGCAGTATCATAAGAAAGAGCCACAAAAACCGGTTCAGCAGGACTGGCCGGCCGATGCGGCTTTGAATGCCGTTAGTCCGAGGTGGTTTTAACTTCTTTTTTCACCAAGCTCTTTGACATTTGCTTTGAATTTTACTGAAGGATGTGGTTTAAAATTGTTATGTGCTTAACAACAATGAGATAGTGAATTATGGTAATTTATCGTGTACGAGTAAAATGGAAGGTGGAGGAATTTAGAAGTGGCTTCATGAGAGACCTGTAATCGAGTCCTAATGTGATTACTTTTGCCGATTAGAATCAGTAGATTGAAGTGTAAATGGCAAGTGGGAGCAAAGTTGGATGTGGATTCTTGTTTTCATGTCTAGCTGAATTAGGTGTTAAAGAAACCCTACATCATAAAGGTGGCATCAAGTTTTACCATATTTAAAGCCCTGTTGGATTCTTTTTGAGATTATTGTTTTTTATCTATGCTGCCATCTACAGTATGCCTGTTCTGAAGAGTCACATGTTAAATTAGGTTACTAGTTTATGATGGAGCTTGAGACATCATCGTTCTTGAGTAATATACTGTGCGCCTCTATATTTCTCAATTCTTGCATATATTGCTGATTCTGTGGAATTATTGGACGGAATGTAGAAAGTATGATTTTTTATTTTGGGTGTATACTTCTCGGGTGATGGGATTCATGACACGTCCATGCATTCCATCTTTCTTGAGATATGTTTTTATTAATTTCTCATGTGAAGCATCTAATATTGCGGCAGCAGAAATCAGTGCGCAGCAGATGCATCTATTAGGCAAATGACGGTTTTCTACTGCGGCAAGGTGAATGTGTATGATGGAGTGCCACCAGATAAGGTAAATGAAGCGTCTTCTTAGTTTGAACTCTGGATAGTGGAGACAAGCTCTGTAATGCAGTAATCTATGGATTTGCAGGCACGTACAATCATGCACCTAGCAGCAAGGCCCGACCATTTGCCTCCGGACAATCAATTTAGTGATACGGCACCAGCTAGACCTATGCGTTGCCAATTTCATGTAGCAAATGACAAGGATGGTTCTTTCCCTCCTAATGCTGCGATCTCTCAGGCTATGCAGACAGGTATTTTCTATAAGGGTGTTATGGCTACCTTTCAAGATATTTTGGTTGAAATGAAATTAGCTGGCATTGACGTTCAACCGAATTTGCATTTTGTTAGTAAAGATAAAATCCAAGTAGCTCTAAACATTGCTGTGTTTCTTGGAGTATTAGTTGTTTTTATACCATAATCGTTCAGAATTCTCCTATATTACATTATGTATGATTTCCTTGGTTGAAACAGTTTCAAATAGTTGAATACACAAATTCTCTCACTCAACTGCCTTCATCTTCTTTGTATTAATATAAAATGCTAAAAAGCTCCTCGAGTCTGATGTCTATCAATCACAACTCAGTCTGGCTAGATTCTGTAAAAAAGATACTTTTGTCTTCGCCAAAAAAGAGAGTCATTTCTGTAATAGTTTCTGAATACTACAAGGCTTTTAAAATTGAAAGTTGGAGTAAATGTTAGCCAGAAATGGTAAATTGTGAAATTATGATCCCTGGATATATGATAACGATGGTTTTCGTTTTACTTCCCAGAGAAGATCGCTGATTATACACAGCTGTGCTGGGATAAAGGGAACAGCACTCGTGATCCTGGTAAGCTCTATAGTTTTTATATCTTGGCAGAGTACACGTAGTATGTTTCTTGTGTTCATCCTGACCGTAACTTAACCTGAAGTAGGAGAGACAACAACGTGTTTGGTTTCCGATTCAGATTCTTTGTTATTAGTACATATAAATGATATAATGAATGTAATTTTCGTACGTTAATTTGAAGGATGGTTGTATTTGTCTGGTGTCTAAGGAGGGATGTACATCATTCATAACATAAAAGCTCATACATCTCAATCGATATTAACCCTTCATTATTATCAAAGCGTGTAAAAGGTCTATAGTTGTGAGTTGTTTTCTCTTTGTATGAAAGGAAATCCTCTCGAAGTATTTATAGGTTAAGATTTTCCTTTCTCTTTTATGTGTTCTTCTACACTCATGAATTGTAACTCTTGGCAGTAAATGTGAATAAATTATAAAATTAGTAAAGGTCCAAAATAAGTTATAGAGTTATGTAAACATAGCTGGTGATCTTGATATGTTTTCATTTTTACATCTGCAACTGCAATTGCATGCTTAACTTAATTATTTGGTGCACCTAATATGTTTTATAACTGTGAGATAGATTTCTATCCCCTTTGCTATTGCAAACATCACCTTTTCATCTACTCTGTTAAACTTAACTCTATACAACTTTGAACTCAAACAAGCTTTTAAAAATTATGGTTAGCTTTTTAGGGTTGTGCTAGAATGCCTTTTAATGAAGTATAAGTTACACTGGTAAAATAAGTATTTTCACTAAATTTTTCTCCATGTGACATTTGCTGTAATTCTTAAATTGCAGAGGGTCAGGCAAGTAGAAAAGTCTCGTTGCAGAGATACCGTGAAAAGCGAAAAGACAGGTACATCTGGTAGAAGCCATAAATTACGGGTTTAAATTTTGTGTTACACTTAAATTTATATAAGCCTTTGATCTCATCCCAATTATTTTCTCCTTTTTCGTTGCTCGTGTTCCTGTAAGGGAACGAGTAAAGATTAAGAAAAATATGGGATCATCTTCTAGCTTGGAGGCTTATTTGAATCATCAACTCAGGAGACATGCCTCAAATGGTAATTCGAGTAGGAGTAGCACAAGCTCACCACCCCAGCACCCTGGAATGCTACTATCAGCTGACCATCAGCCAAAGATTCGACGTCTTCCTGTTGATCTAAATGAAAACGGTAAGCTGAACAGGTCTGACTTCAGAATATTGATATTGTGTTTCTAAGTTGGAAGTTTCTTGTTTCTCCAACCAAACAAGAAATGAGATTGGATGTCAAAATCTCAAACTCTTCATCATACGCAGATAGCCTGGAATGCTGAACTTGGCTTAATTAGGTCATAAAGAGCTGGAGTCGATTAAGGAATCCGTTGGCTTTAATTAGCACCACAAAACACCTGATAGGAAGGGAGAGAAAACTAGTTTAACTGCCTCCAAGAGACCGGCCTTCTATGCGTAACTTGGGCTACTCTGCAGCGATAAAGTTTTCTTATTGGCTTTTGCCCATCAGGAGGAGAGTTCTGACTGTTCAGTTTTGTAATTTGTAGGATTATGTTTCCATCCTCAGGGATGTGCTTTAGTGTCGAATGGTTCTAGGGTCGAGATGCAGAGCTCGCACTCGGCTATTTCCCCCCTTTTAACTCGTTATGTATAAAGTTCGTATGCGGTATCATTCTGTGTGTCAAGAGAGCTTATTGTAGATGTCGAGGGAAAAGTTATGTCCTACAACGTTTTGTAGCGACGGAGCAGTATGTCATGTAATCTGTTGTGCTTTTGTTCAGTGGCCAACTGAAGTTGGCAGATATGTGTTGCAACTAGTTCACTTCAGTTTAACTATCAGAAATGTATGATTATCTATAGTACCTCGGTTACAGTTGGTATAATCTCATTCTCAGAGTAGCACATTCTAGTGTCAGGATATATACACCAGAATAAATTTGTGAACAAAATTTGCCTAGAATAGTGTCCACGAGTATTTAAAGCAAGCCAAATCATACAAGTGGCACAATGTTCATGCCAGACAATAGTTTCAAATGGAAAACGACACTTTTACCTTTTAATCATATAGACTGCTATCAAACCAACAGAGCTAGCCGATGCTGAAAACTGAGTCAACATGGCTATGGAGGTGAGTTCTTAGTTCTTGTTATTGCTACAAGGTCTTGTTAACTAGTGGTTACTGATTGTTAGGGTTTGTCTTACTTGGGTTATATGGAAGCAGGCATGGTTCATGGATGAGAGTGATGCAGACCCAAGACTTCCTCACCATCTGAACCCTAAGCAGTTTGTTCCTTTGGACCATTTGGCAGGTACTGTTCTATAACGTGTTTCTTTTTTTTTAACTATGAATTAGAGTTGTTGACAGTGAATGAATCAATTAGGGTAATCAAGATTTGGTTGTGTTGCAGAGTTGGGTGTGCTCTACTGGCGCTTGAATCCAAAGGACTATGAGAATGATGAGCAACTCCGCCAGATTAGAGAAACCAGGGGATATAACTATATGGTGATCATCAAAGCTTCTCAATTTTGAGTATTTGGGATTGTTTTTCTCAATTTAATGGGTTTTATCAATAGGATTGGCTTGATATATGCCCGGAGAAGTTGGAGAATTATGAGCAGAAGCTGAAAAACTTCTACACGGAACATATTCATGGTGATGAAGAGATACGCTATTGTATGGAAGGATGTGGTTACTTTGATGTTCGAGACAAGGATGACCGGTGGATTCGAATCTGGATGAAGGCAGGTGATCTTATCATTTTGCCTGCCGGAATCTACCACAGGTTCACTCTGGATACCAGCAACTATATAAAGGTAAGAAGCCACTGTCCCCAAGTTTTGATCACCAAATGATGTTCGTAGTAACAAATAATCACCGATTGGAACACTATCATTTGAGCATGAATTTATAAGAGAATGGTTTAACAATGTGAATCTTAGTTAAAGCTAGGGCACCTTCATGTGCAACCGCATGTTGCATACAAACTTGGACTTAATAGATTAGATAATGTGTATCTCAGCAGTATTTGGAATTTGACAAATGAAACATTGTGACAGACAAAAAGTAAAGCTAGTTTAGAATGAATCACAATTTTATCTAGTCAAAATGCACCTGCCACATACAAGTAGAGATCAGTGTTCGGATCCCTAACGTTAAGCTTCTATGGTGAAATGGTTCAAACTGTTTTATTCAATCACCAAATCCTAATGGTATTATGCAGCCGGTTAGCGATTTATATCATTCTAGAAGAACATCTAGATCGATTAATTGGTTTGATTTGACTCATTGAATGGTATTATGCAGTTGATGAGGCTGTTTGTGGGAGAGCCTGTGTGGACTGCTTACAATCGACCACAGGAAGAACATCCTGCTAGGAAAGAGTACATTGAGAACTTCACCAAAAAAGTGGGAGTAGCATTGGAAGCTCATTAAAGATCTGTCTTCTTGTAATGATCTTAGAAGCAAGCTTTAGTATTTTTGTAAAGAATGGCTAGTTATGTGCTGCTTCAAGGTTCACTAGAAATTTCAAATGGAATGTAATAACGGACGTACTCTCTGTAATCTCAGGAATCCTTTTACATGGTTTTTCCTACATATTTTGGCATACATTACCTCATTTTTCGGTGAAGACTGATTTTCAGGTACTTTTGACTAGTAAACATATAGTCATCCTAACCAATTTTTCTGTCAAATTTGGTGTAGTCAAATAATATAAGGATTTTAGGGCAGGAAAGAACAAAGCTTAGCCATACAATCAGCAATATGTGTCAACTGCCAAATAATTTTGTTTGAACAAATCTTTGGAATCTGCACTCATTGACTTAGAGCAATTCTAACATTTTTTTTTAATAATTTTTATAAAATAGGGAAGCAAAAGTTCAAATCTCTAAAATATTTAGACTTCAACTTCAACAGTTTTTCTAATTTAGGGATTTATGCGTTCATTACAACTACATCTTTTTTATTATACCAATAAAAAAAATTTATATTGAAACTTGTAAAAAAGTACTCAAGAGAGCTTTGTGAGACATTGAGAATTGTGAAATATTAATGATAGCTTCTTCTTTAAATTTTTAAAATTTTCTGGAAATTTTGGGAATGTGATCTTCTCTCTCATTCATTTTTCTATTTTGAGAAATGAGATGGAGAAGCTATTGGAGTGAAAAATACTCAATATTCTCCAAAATTCAACTTTTTTTCTCTACCTTAGAGAAGCTGTTGGAGTTGTACTTATAAGACTAAATTAGGGAATCAAAATTGGTCTCCATTTTTTACCCCGTTATACACTTCTTCTTTCATAATAGTTTGCAAAAATGTATTGATGAAAAATGAAAAAAAAGTGCAAGGTTTGTGGAAATGAGGGCACCGCACACGGCATTAAAATGAAGTATCGGTGGTATTATATAGGTGAAAAATGGTGTTAATTTCAATTGCTAAAATTATTGCTCTCAATTTCAGTTATAAACGTGCAATTAGCGTGGACTTTGTAACTAAACGGAATCTTTCGACTTTCGTGTTCAGTTTTGAGTTGTTTCACAAAGCCTATAACAACATTAGATTCAATTAACCTGGACAACATTAAACACAACATGGCTGACATTATGAATCACTAGGCTCAACAGCCGTGTTTTTTAAAAACTGTCCCGTCAAAAAAAATTCTATCCACGTTTTATGTAATTTTAAGGATATCTTAGAAAGTTTATATTTTGGTATATACGTTTATGACACCAAAGAAAGGGCTTCCCTTTATCACAGTAGAGATAGAACAAGGGCATATAAGTCTTTCCCACGTCTCTGAACTTTGGTTATGAAGAGAGGCCTGAAACACGCGTAGTTTCGAAGCCAAAGCCAATAAAACAGATTTTGTTTCGTACTTCTTCGAGGATTCGACTTCAGCCAGAAAACACAGAGAAACACAAAAGTAGCTATGGCTGCCACCCAAAAGGTCAGCTCTCAATTCCCAATAATCTCTGTACTCTGTTTTCTGCGATTTCGTGACAATAGAAACAAGAAAGCTATCTACTTTTGTTTTTCATGGGAAATAGAATTTCATTAAAGAACTAAACTTTGCTCTGTTGATCGATTCAAATTGATAAGTTGGGGATTTTAAGATAGAAAAGAAACGTGGGGATTGTTGGGTTTTTAGCTTAAATGTATTTGAAAGATTATTAGATGGAATTTTCAAGCTTAATCATCAAAAGTTCTTAGCTTGTAAAATTGTTATTTGCTTTGAAATCATTGAGTTTGGTTATTGGTGAGGTGATTCGATTGGTTTTGAGTACTTGTGCTAGAAAACCTTTGTCGAATAATTTGTGCTGAACTGAAGTAGAATAATAAGTTGGTGCTTTGAAGATGATTATATTAGATTTTGGGTGGATTTCATTGTATAGTTTGAAATGATTTCGGCGTGTTGAGGCTCATACTTGGGATTTTCCGTGATGGGTTGATTGTTTTACTGATTGCTGAAGCACTTGTTTGGAGTTGAAAGAAGCAAAGGCATATGTTGGGGTGATTAATTTTCTATTGTGTTGACATAATTTTCTATTGTGTTGACATATGCAGGATCCGAGAGAGGAAGTTATTCAAGCATGGTACATGGATGATAGTGATGAGGACCAGAGACTCCCCCATCACCGTGAGCCAAAGGAATTCGTTTCCCTGGACCAACTTGCTGGTGAGCATAGTTAGAAACAGAATCATTTCGTAAGTGTAGCTACATCAGGGTCTGAAAGTGAAGAGATGACAGTAGATCACTAGTCAATGTACTACAAAGAAACTGAGTGGGTTTTAGGAAGATCAGAGTTCGTGTAGTTTATCCTTTACAATTGGTGAGAAGATGTGGTTGGAAAATTGTAATCTATTAATGTTTATGTTGACTTTCCAGAGCTTGGCGTTCTCAGCTGGCGGTTAGATGCGGATAACTATGAAACAGATGAGGAGTTGAAGAAGATTCGTGAAGATCGTGGTTACTCATACTTGGTTTGTGTCACTAACTGATGGCTGTTATTCAAATGTTCTTCTTTTTAGTTGTGTGTATCATCAACCTAAACTTGAAATGTAACGGGTCATTCCCTCAGTTTCTCATTATGCCAAATCAAGTACTATTATGTTAATTGGCTATAACTCTCAGTTCAAAGAACTGTACAATTAATTTGAAATACTCTTCCCCTTTACTAGGACTTCTGTGAGGTTTGTCCCGAAAAACTTCCAAATTATGAGGAGAAGATAAAGAACTTTTTTGAGGAACATCTTCACACTGATGAGGAGATCCGCTATGCTGTGGCAGGAAGTGGTAGAATAAATTATGCTTTATCCTGATTGTTGTCCCATACTTAGCTGGCTTTTCAGACTACTGATGTTTTACTTTATTGTGAAGGTTATTTCGATGTTAGGGACTGTAATGAACGCTGGATTCGTGTATGGGTGAAAAAAGGGGGAATGATTGTTTTGCCTGCTGGAATTTATCACCGCTTTACTTTAGACACAAACAACTACATAAAGGTATTGATTCAACGATTGCGAATCTTTTGGTTCACTTTATTCTCTTCCTACTTGTCACATCTCCAAGGAGGTGAAGTTTTGATTTCATGAAGACAAATATCAGTGATGCACTGAATATTAAAATGCACTTATATGTGGAATGATGATCAAGCTGTAGACTGAGAATGAGAATTTACCACTCTTTTTTATATTCTTTGCTTAATAGGTTGCATAGTTTCTCTTCATGTTATGCGTCCTTATTCAATAACATGTGTGATTCTTCTTCATGATTCAACAGTAAGCTTATCTTGAAAATCACGAGCTCATGTTCTAAATATATGTTTATGTCAAATTTATGCCAGGCGATGCGACTTTTCGTTGGTGATCCTATTTGGACTCCATTCAATCGCCCGCATGATCATCTTCCAGCAAGGTATGGTTTTGTCATCTTTATTTATCTGCCACGGTAGAACATTGGATGCCCTTTGAGTCTCTTACAATGTGACCGTTGTTGCAGAAAGGAGTATGTTAAAGCTTTTGTGGAGAAGGAAGCTTGTGGAAATGCAGTTGATGCTGCAGCCTGAAATCTATCTTTTGCTCTATAAATAATGTATGTTACATAATGTAAAATTCTGGCTATGATACATATACGTATGTGGGATGTTAACTGGTGGCTCTATGGTGTTGCCTATAGTGTTTGTAATGTAGTTGCAATAAAGTCCGGAGTATCTTTACTTGTTAATCAATTACTCCATATCCATACTTAATTTAAATAACAAATAATTGTGTAGTTTCTCATTGTGTTCTTGTATAACTTCGTCATATTTCATTGACTTGCAACCAGCAAGCAAATCAACTCTTCTAATATTTATATAGCAGGTAAGACGCCATGAAGATAGATTGAAGAAACATGACACAGGTAATGAAACGAGTAGTATACTAGTATTTTGTCGTCGAAATTAGAGTGTGGTGTGATTGAGAAATGAAACTGCTAAATCAATAGAATATTGAGAGCTTATTATGAATGGTATCTCACAAATAGGTTATTTATCACTTTGGTATTCAACTTTTGAAAATTATTATTTTTATATCTCACATTCAAATCTCTACCTAATATCAGTATTTATCGTTAGTAACATCGTTAAATTATTGAGAAATTGTTTAAAAAATATCAATTTTTTAGGAGAAAAAAAATGAAAAAATTATAGAATAAGAATAAAAAAATAAAAACTAGAAAGAAAATAATAGGAATTGAAAATTTACCCCTTAAAATTTGACATCTTTATAAAAAATAAATTAAATAAATAATTTAATGGTGTTACTATCTTTAGTATGAATTCGAATATGAGATATCAAAGTGATAGTTTTCAAAAGTCAAGTACCAAAGTGATAAATAAGGTATTGGTGATAATTTCTCTAGAATATATAACTCAACAAAGTTTACAAGTACATAATTCAGGTTGAGTTGCAAACTAACAGCACAAGATCGAGTTGTAATTATTCAAAGACGAACAGACGTACTTCATTCTAATTACTAGCTTGCTTCGCCCAACAACTCTTTCCTTGTCCATGTCTAAAGTTATGTATTGTTGAATGAGAGAATATTGATAGACTGAAAACTATAACTCTTTCATTGATAGAGTGTCTTAAATATAGGCTGATATAATATGTTACAATCAATGTCCCGGTATGACAGAGATTCTCTAAATCTATATCTAATTAGGACAAGACGCACACCGGAAGTTACGGAAAATAAATCTCCTTAAACACTCCATGTGTCAATGACTTAATGAATGATGCATAACATGTTGCTTCACTAAAAGTCTCGTCAAGCAAACAAAAATTTCATGGTTAAAATAAAAGTTTGGTCTGAGGGAAACATAGTACGAGGCAAAAATTACAAATGCTACTAATGTGTCGTAGACTTCCCCTGATGTCTACAAAAATGTAACTCCCCCTGGCTGTAAACCCAGTTATGGAGTTCAGATAACCTGCGCATACCAATGCGTCTCACATGTTTCACAAATGTAGATTTGGATAATGACTTGGTAAACAAGTCTGCAGCATTATCCGCCGAATCAACCTGGTTCATATGGATAATCAATAACTGCTACTATTACTGATTATAGGAGTACTTTGGCGAAATGAATTAAGTATAACCACCCTTAATGTAACCCAACTTCATTTGTTCAATGCAAACCGCATTATCCTCAAATATGTAAGTTGGTGTTATCATAATAGATGACAATCCACTAGACCCTCAAATATGTTGTATTACCGTCTTAAACCAGACACAATCATCAAATGCTTCATACAAAGCTTTAATCTTAGAATAGTTCGAGGAAGTAGCAACAAGGGTTTACTTTGTTGTTCTCCAAGAAATCGCCATGTTCCATATGGTGAACACATAACCTGTTTGAGAACGTCATTTCTGTGGGTGGGTCAGAGAGATACCCAACATCAACAAATCTGACCAACACATCAATTGGTGTTTCAGAAGAGAGGACATAGCAGTAAAACTGCTCGCAGCAGGTTTAACGTTCGATGGATCGAACAAGTCTTTCGATGGATCAAAGGCATGATTTTGGTCCATCTAGGGAGCATCCTTCGATGGATTGAGAGAAATTCTCAATGGATCGAAGGCTCTGGAATCCGAAGGCTGCGATTCAACCATCCATTTTCCAGGAATTTCAACCTTCTCTCTGTTTTCTTTGTAGGGAAAGAACAAAGCCAAGTTAATGGTTACCTTGAAGTACCAGAAGGTATACTATATTCCTTTCCAATGAGTTTGCATTGGCGCATACCAGAGAGGGTAATGTCTGGATATGTACATCAAGCTATATTTAATTAAGCTCTAACTGCACTAAGATATAGAATCTCAGCTCCAAAAGATCTTTACCATCATCATTTCGATGAAACTGATCATTTTGGGTTCCAGACTAGAAACAACCATTGGTGTGCTTTGTCCATTGTCTGATCTAGACATAAGAAGACTGGTGAATAAGAATTCAACCAACTTGATATTCCATCTTAAAACCAAGACTTAATCGAGTCCTACCAAGGTCCATCATCTTAAACAACTTGTTCATTTACCGAACACACATGGCATAACTGTTCATTCATGTATCATTTCCCAATCAAGTCGTCACTAAGACGTGTATACCACAACCTTCCGGATTGTTTCAATCCATATAGTGAACGTCTCATTTTAATTCCATGAGCACTTCATAATTTCGAGTTACTTAAATTGAGTAAAACCATGCCAAACGCACTCTCATATATCTCTGAATCAGGATCCCCATCGAGATATACTGTAATCACATCTATAAGCTGCATATTCAGTATTTGTGGACAATACCAAACTGATAATGTAGCGGAAAGTAATGATGTCCATAATTAGAGAATCCATCTCTTCATAATCAATACTAGTGCGTTGAGAAAATATTTGCATCATAAGTCTAGCTTTGTACCGCACGACTTTATTCTTCTCATTACGCTTTCGAACAAAGACTTATTTGTGTCTAACTGGCTTACCATTCGGTGGTCATAGCACTATCATACCAAAAAATTTTCATTTGTAAGAGAGTCTAGTTCAACCTAAATTGCAACTTTTCATATCGGTCAATTTCAGTTGAGGGTCACCAACAGAACTCATTCAATTGAAATACTCAGTTGACGTTCAATTGATACTCAGTTGAGGATCAATTGAGTATCAGTTTAGGCTCAACTGATGGTCAATTTAAGTGCAATTTACCAAACACACCTTCATTTTAAGTGTAATATCCAAAATGGCTTCTAATAATGATTAACCAAACACACCTTCAGGAATCATATACCAAATGCCATACACTAAGCAATGTACCAAGTTACCCAGTTCCTTTGCGACATTTCATCAAACAGTTGGCGTGCATCAATCATCATCCCACATTTCACATGCATAAGCAAAACCTTATTCCTCATATACTGATCAAACTCAAACCCATTACTAATCACACACCCTCTTCACTCCTCTAATCGATTTTAGACTAATACAAGCACTAACCAAAGCATCATAAGTACTAACACCCACATCTTGAGGCAGCGGAGGTTGAGGCTGACTGCCAGGTCGAGGCACACGAGGTTTTGAGGCAGCGACAGTGAAAGGTGGGAGCAAAGGGGCTCGTTCGCGGTCGGAGGTGGAGGCCGAGATGTGTTAACAATGCATCATCAATTTCAAGCCAAGTCGTTCCTCCTCTACCTAAATTCCGATGATGAGGGTATTTTTGGAATGAATATACAAAAGAAAGGGAAATATTGGATAAGTGGAAATAAATCTCTTGGAGTAAGTCAACGGATGATAATAATATTACAATCTTATTTAGGCCGCTAGGAAAATTTTCTTTAAAATTAGGGCCGATGAAAAAGGTACTAATAAATATATAGACTAAGCTTCATCATTGTGCATCTTGCTCCATCCTCCTTTCCTCCAACTACAAAGTTCGCTCCTTCTGCAACAAGGAAATCTTCATCGTTTTCCTCATCATCAGCCTCTTCAGCTCCTCAAATGGAATTTCAAAATAACACATCTTTTTTATGGAAAAGTGTACAATTTCAATGTCAAAATCCTCTCATTTTTCCCCTGCAATTTGTGTTTTCATTTGGAATTTCAATCCATGATTTTCGAGAAAAGGAATACTAAAATCCTAGAATTTAATCAAAATCCTCCTTTTATTTCATCTAGTCACTTATATGCAGGGTTCATTTGTCACCAGCATTTTTTACATTATTTACAATCGTACGAATGGAGGAACGGGGAGAGAGAACAGAAAAACCTAAAAAAAAAAGGGAGGGAGGAACAAATTAAGAAACAGGGGGGCATAAATAAAAAAGCATTTTTTTTTCCCTTTCTCCTGTGATAATTATCGAGCAACAAAATTGATCTTGTCATACTTGTTTTCCAAATTTGACACCTTACTGATTGGAGCCAATTACCCAGGACATAATTGAAGAATTGGCATATGAACTGAGAGCACAGGCTATGATTTCTCAACTTCTAAAATCCATTCCATGCACTGTGGTAGAAGTTGAAATTTCTGATGAATGGCAATCCTCAATATTAACTGCATCTTATCACGAAATTCACTTGCCTCTTCCTTGCAGCTAAACGAGCCCGCACATCCACATTGTTCTGCTAAATGTGCAGCTTTTACTTGGTTACACCTAAGGCAAACCAGATCCTGTAAGTGGTATAGACGCTCTCTCTGCTGTACAATCTGAAGAAGCGTATTCTCCATCATCTCTCTATCATAAGGCTGTCCACATTGGGGAACGGCACAGCACCACTCCCCAGCTAATAGTGCTGAATCACGGCAGATGTCCAGGTCTCTACAATCATTGCAGTAGCTATAGAACAAAAGTAAGGAACAGTCAATTTGAAAAAACAGACGTTCACTGGATCCAAGCAGCTAAAGGAGTAATTAAGAAAGATGATGGAGATGATGGCTTGAGAAAACATTTCAGAAACAATGGTATTTCAATTAGGGGGAAAAGCACTCAAATCACATATGAAGATGCTATGAGCTTACAACCAAGATCTATAATTTTCAGTAAGAGGGAAGATGAACACACACCACTTTGTAGTGTTAAAGAAAACTGTCAATTAACTCTTGGATTTTTTTGCATTACCCGGCCAAGGATGAAATACAATGGGACACCAAGGAAAGCCTCCTTTGACCAAATATTATGCTTTTCGCTACTAAATGTTTCACTGTATATACAATTTCTAGGATGAGCAGTATATTGTGCATGTTTAACAATAGAATAAGTAGGTAGCAGTTTATACAGTTTGGAATCTTCAAATTGATTGAGGAAGTCAGGAAGATCCTTTCAGAAAAAGAATCCCCATCTAATTATTCTTTTTTTAAGTAAATTCAAAGAATTTTAATTAATGACGATTGTTAGCTAGGGATCACATCTAATCAGATGCCTTCATACTATATACCAATGCCACATTACTCAAGGAGTCACATTCATACAATTTTTATATAGCCAGGAAACGAGTCCTATTAGTCATCCATACTAAAATTGCAAGCACTAAATATAGCGGGAAATTGATTATTACTGTTGTACCTGCAAATGACATTTCGTAAGAACAAGGATGGGCAGGGATCTCTAAATTGAGCTTCAGCAGCAGACTCCCTCACATGCACATATTTTAACAGATTGCTTCTCATTACCTGTGTAATTAGGGCACAAGGGAGCAATATTACCCAACCGCACGAAAACTAATATAGATATGTTTTTTTTATCAAATAGACATGTTTCCTAATGTATAGATAGTTGGGGAAACTGAAGTTTAGGTAATCTTCAAAATGAATATATAGTGAAGGTTGAAAGTAAGATAAGATATCAATAAAATTAAAAACTTAAATTGCATACTTTCTTAATAGAATAACACTATCATTAAGAACACTATGAATCCCACTCATCCAAGCAAAGGAATGCATGAACACAGCAGCCATTAAACACTTATCAAAATTCCTATGGGTGGTTAAGAATATAATTTTTCTGAAAGGCTCATCTAGGTGTGGCATCAGCATGTATAAGACGCTTCCACTCATGCCATACAATTTTGCTTGGATGCTCCGCATTCAAGATTGTACTAGAGTAGGCATCTAATCACGTGTTAGATATATTTTACATGTCCAGGGTAGTTCACCAGTATATGAAGCCACATAAGGAACATACTGAGAAAGACCCCACATCTGGAATTCAAAGCTTTCCATTAAAAATACAAAAAAATGATTGTCTCCAAGCATGCAAAGCACCAGCATACATAATGGATAAATAAATAACAATATTGGGATAAAGGGCAATAAAGACAGGAGTGTTTGATTTGATAGAACAAGCAATATTACCAGAACATCGTGCTCAACACTTTGGTCAATGAGCATAACACCACAGACATTCTTAATGAACTCAAGCGCTGCATCTCCTTTGTAAATATTACCAGAAAGTTGTGGCAGCCCAGTAGATATCCGATAGTCATGTTCAGACTTATTCAGTTCCTTCATATGAAGTATTGTATCATGGACAATTCCCAGAATTTTTTCAGTGAAATACGAGCTTATCTGTAAAACATAAACCGGAACTATGTAAACTGGATCCAGAACTAAGGGTAGACAAGAAGCCAAAAAGCTTTAGGCAAATACTATCATTTTTTATACCTGTCCTTTAAGAAAGTCAGTCATATGAGATTCCAAAGTCTCAGCATCTGCAACAGTAACTGATGGCATAGAATTGCTGCCATCCTGTAAAGTTGTTCTAACTGCTGACTGCTTTTGTGCGTAATTCCAGGGAATATACAGAAACTGAGAAACGATAAAAATAAAATGGTCCTGCAAAAGGCCAGCAAATGATTGAAACATTAGAAAGTTTACAAAAATTTATTTCATTTAACCAACATTTTTTTATCATAACTTCATTTAGCCAACATATGGCAAAGTTTTTATCCTAGTCAGTAACTAACCTGAATTTTGTTGGGCAAATATTCAGCAATGTTCCAGCTCGATACAATATCCACTTGAGACTCGCCAGACTCGCCTTCATCAGCTCTAACCCGAATTCCACCATAGTTATACTACCAGAAAAAATATGTGACCCAGATAAATATAATGATAAAAAACACAAGTGGTTGAAGCTTATTAATTGATCCACTGTATGTATAAATAAAGCTATCTGGGAAACTATGAAAAATGTTGATAGCATGAATGTAAAAAAAAATTAAAATATAAAACCCTAAGCATAGATTTCTTCTCTTTAATAGTTTGTACCAGATTTTCTCTGCCTGCATGTCACAGAATTTATGAGGTAATAATAAGTCTCATAGAGACATAACAATCAACATATCCTCAAATAACTGATATTCTTTGAGTAATGCAAATTACTTATTACTAAGGGGAGTTTACTAAACTGGGATTTGATTGAATTGGGGAAAGAGAAAATGGACTTCAGAAAAAATGGGGTTGGAGAAGAGTCATTCAAATTCAAGTGGTGGGTCCCATGCAAAATTGTTTCTCCCTTGTGTTAGTAAACATAGGGTTGAGGGAAGATGGAATGACTTTCTCTTTTTTCCGTTCTCATTTCCTTTTACCAATCAGCCCCTATTAAGCATCATTAAACAAAAAACGATAGCCAAGGAAAAAACGGTAAGGTTCTGGGTTACAGCTGCTGGCCGTCATTTCTGTGCTTTTGATGACATGGAATAGAAGGGTTAGAGTGTGCGTCTGTGTGTGTGCACGCGCTTCTCTTTGATGTGGACTACCTGCCCAATACGCTATATAAATATACTCTGAAAAGAAATTAGTTTTCCAATTTATATATCTATTTATCTAATTAGCATTGCCAAAGTATAAAGTATAAATTAGAGAAAGGGCAAAAGGAGCATTAACGAACCTGATCCATGAAAAGCAATGAATGCCAGAAGTGCAATGGTTCAAGCTCAATCCACTCAAACAGTTCTCTACATATCAAGGACAAGTAATTACAACAGGAAAGATGAAAGTGATCAGTCTCATTATTTATTAAAAAGAAAACAAGAAACATGCTATCAAATGCCAACCTTCTTTGCAGAGTTTTAAGCAAGTTATTACAATAAGCTTTGGCTGCTGAACTATCAATTTTTCCAGTCTGTATAATAACCTTGTAGAAATTTGCAAATATGATAGTGGCCCCCAATTTGCGTAACTCATCCAATAAAATCAAGAGCACCTTTTTCATGACCTAGGAAAAAATAAAAGAAACATCAAAAGTAAAGTTTAATTTCTGCACTTTACCAAGAATAAAAACTATGAGAAGGCTGCTTAATTATCGTGAAAGGAATATATAACTTATTAAAAGAAAATATGTGCATCAGAACTGTAGAACGCACCTTGTGAAGTATGCGCTGAAGAGCTGGATGATGAAGTTTAGACTGGGGACTGCATTCGAAGAAACCGTGAATATTTGAGTCGAGACTAATACTCCATGGAACTATAAAGGAACCAACAATCATACAGGTAAAAAGGAAACATATGAAACAAGAGATCACAACCTGCAAAGCCAACGATACAGATGTTGCAATAGTGCATCAGCATACACATTTCCAGATGTATGTGCCTCAGCATGACAGTGGTGGACCAATTGCTTCAAAACACAGAATGCAGGTCCAGATGAGGTAGCTTCATCGAAGGCACCTTGCACATTTAAATTATGTGATCCAGGGGTCGTGCCTGGTTCAAATCCCAGTAAAGCACCTCCTTCCATTTCGTTCACTTGGTTGCTTTTCAGGAGAGCATTTACCGCCAGATGATGTATCTACATATAGTCATGATCAATATTTTCTGCCTCTCAAATTAAGAATATAAATAAAAACTTGGAAAGAAAATGGTTGGAAGTGTCTGAGAACCTTTAGTTCCACAGTGACCTTTCTATATGCTCCGGGATTAGTAATAATAAATTGTTGATGGACCTGTTTCAGGAAGACCCTATAAGCATAGTGAAGGGACTAGTCTAAAATATTGGTAAAACGAGTAACATATGTCTGCAAAATATTAGTAAAGCCCACTTTAAAACTAACCTCATCTGACAAGTAAGTATCTTCTTCATTAATATTTCCTAGATCTGGAATACCATCATCAGATATCCAAAGTACCTGCCAGTAACAAAATTCAAGAATCGAAGGATGAGGAAAAGTAACAAACCATTCAAATGGTTGAAACTTTCAAAGACATATCATTCGTTTACAAAGCTTAAGCTACTATTGGAGACTGAGCTAATAGATATCAATATATATCAAGCTAACATGTTGGCTCACACTCAGCCCCTCTGTTCCTTACAATAGATTTCAAATTCCGGACCCTTCAATACTCGGTTTGAAAAAATTTAAGTTGTTTGTGAATGGATAAACGATATACCAGCCTTGAAATTATATTAAGAAAAACCATAACACAAAAGAGAACAAGTCCTCTCACACAAAACGATATACCAGCCTCGTCCAGACACGCTCTGCATGTGCAAGACAAAAATTAAGGAAAAACAAACACTGCAAAGTTATGATAGCGGAGAAAAAAATACTGATCTTATTTCCTTTCCAAATTTCTTATATGCTTTGGCTTAAATTTGAAAACAAAGTCTCAATGTATATCCAAATTCAAATTGGATCAACAATTGGCTTAATGGGAAAACAAGCCACGAGTCTTAAATAATAGAATAGATATATCAACGATCAAACAATTATCTTATATTTTTATACTAGTCACGAGTTCATCGCTACACTACATGCTTTAGTAAAAATAATACAGGAACTGACTGAAAAATACTAATTACCTGGATCTCCCTGCTATTTTACCCTACCAGGTGAAAAAATTTAAAAACATCTCGCAAAAGGTAGAAACAAAACTCTAAAGCTTTTTATTGCTCAACTGCCTGACCAGTCACACATCTCATGCCCACTGTAAGTCCGTTTGCTGGTCTCTCTTGTCGCCGCCATGAGCTCATCATTACCAACAAGGTTTACTTTTTTGGTTGAGGGAATGAACAGTTTGGAAAGGTAACAAAATTTAAACTCGAGTAAGTTTGAATTTGTGGTAATTAATAATTAAAGACCATGGTAGGAAATTTAAACCAGAAAATTGATAACCCATGATTCCATGTAATGATGACTATTGATAGTTTTAGGGAGATTAAGTTACCACTACATGAAAACAATGTTTAGCTAAAGATTTGGTAAATCCCTTTCTAAAAAAAAACAGATTCAGTAAATCGGATTACGGAAGTGGTAACAAATAAAAATATGTGGCATATTGGCAGAGGTAGTGATAACAATTGTGGGATGATTAAGCACGAAAATTACGGAACGAGTGAGCAACGATAGAAAAAGTTTTGTCTCTTGAGTGAAAGTTAACGATGTTCTTCTCTGTTCATCACGATCCATAAATAATTAAATGATGCATATTCGCAGAGGTAGTGATAGCAAATGTGGCATGAATAAGCACGAATAATTACGAAACGAGTTCTCTGTTCATCCAGAATCCCCGACCAGTAACCTAACCCGCCATCCCATGCCAGCAATCACACAATTATTTCGAAACAGAAATTGTTTCAACATTAGGGTACAAAATTAATGATAATCATGAGAAATTCTAAAAGGTGGTTAATCTGATGCTATATAATTATACAATGAAGACACTGGATCAGAGGAAAACCTGCTGGTTATCACGCAATGCTCTTGAAAAGAATATATCAGCCATAAACATTAGCGAATCAACTTCAAAATTACCCATTGGAACCTGAAACAAAATGAGAAATTAATTCATCATCAATAAAAAACCAACAGTAAAACATTAACAGTATGAAAAGAAAAATAATTACATGAGCATATCTCGCGAGAGAAATTCTATCATTCAACCACTGAGATGATGCAGCACATCGTTGCATTCCAATTTTTGCAGCCACCTGTTGCCACCCAAGAACCTGTATGAAGCAATAAAATACGTCCAATCAGATGCAAGTTAAAAGTTAAAACATAAAGCAACAAGTCAATCGCTTGAAGAATGAAGATCGATTAGATATTAATAAATACCTGATATTGACTATCACGAGCATTCGAAGGAATGCTCACACAAGGAAAATCATCAAGAACTTGTAAACCTGACTTCATTAACTGAACATTTGGGCATTCGATAACAGCAATGGTAGGCCCAGGATGGTCGTGTCTGTCAGATATGAAAATCATATAAGTGATCACCAATGCAACCAGAAAAAGAAAAAGAAAACTTTTATTCCGCTATATCATGCAACGACTTACACCTACCCAGTCAGACAACATATTAGTAAAGCTCAAAGGTGTCAGACTTGACATTTTCTTTTAAAGTGAATACTCTATTCCATGAAACTTTGAACACAATGAACAAATGACTAGTGAAGTGCCACCATATTATAGTCAGTTATCAAGAAAGTAAAGATATTTCGTGAAAATTAGCCAATTCACTCTATCTGGGGAATATACAGCAATTATAGTGGGAAAATTAGAACAAATGAAATTAGTCTTCCGACACTATCCTTATGAATCTGATAGACTTAGACACGAGATTATGATCTTGGCAAAGAAGTCGCATTGCCCCTTTAATGAGAAACCGATATGTAACCGAACCTATTCTCAACTATTGCTTGGTGCAATATCTTTTCCGCATCCTTGACAAATCCAGCGTAGTCCACCTAAAATTATTAGGGGAACACAACGTAATTAGAATACAGATGACAGCCACTTAGCTGAAGAAAAAGCCAGGATCTCAACAAGCTCACCTTGAAAATGATACTGTTCCTAGGAGGCAGCTGAATTGACAATGCTTGGCAAGCTTCACGAAATTGTTTTTCAAGAAAAGATGGTGACAAATCTTTATTTTGATAAGATTTTACCAAGACAGCAGTTATGGTTCTTGATGCGGGAAAATACGAAACAAATATGGAGCGCCCGTCAGATCCTTCAGAGATGCTGACATTTACAACATTAACAACAGTATTGTTATCTGCTTTGAAAGAGAAGAAATAACAGAATTACCTTGAAAAAGAATGTGAATTACTATGTGAAAACATAGTAATTCCTGTTAGTAATAGTCAGGTTGACAAAGAAAGTTACTAATCAAATTTCTCAAGATATTGTAGTATTAAAGGAGAAAAAAACAAGGGAAAGCAGGAGTTGAATTAAGACATAATAATATTCACCGTGATTCTGTAATTGAAGGATTGTAGACATTTGTTATCAGTTTGATACCATCTTTGATACCTTTAACGGTACATAAACAAAATTATCATCCAAATTTAATATTCAATGTAATACCTAAACAAACATGTGAAAGAAAGATCAAGTTGGCAACTATTTGACCCAATTTTGAATAGGTGGCACTATTGACCCAAAGTTTTCTTGTTAGAAAAACTATTGATCTTATTCTAGAAGTTGCAGATTAAGTAAACTTATACAACTATATTCAATGGAATCTGAAAAAACCTCGAAATTTTTTCCTCTGGATGTAGAAGAACAAATAAGTAAATAACAGATGCAATTTATCCCTGATACCATATCATTACAGTTTACAAAGACCAGCTCCATCAAGTATTTGTACAGTTAATTCAGCTACTTCACTTAAAGTGGATAAAATCACACAAGGACTTCAAATTTTTTAAACTACATCAAGTCCAAAACAAAGTCAAATATCCGATAAGCATAAATGAATAAAACACAAACAACCCTATGTGTCCATGGCGGTATGTAAATATGCATAACAAATAAGTAATAATTATCAAGCTTATGAGTACTATCAAATGTAGGAATGCTAAGACTATAAACTAAAAAAGACAATTTAAAGAGAGATAGGAAGGAATTAATTTAAATATTTGTGTCCCATTCATTGGAAAAAATAGTATATTAAGGAATGAGAATAGAATTAGGCTAAATTAAGATACCAGAGTTCAGATTAATTCGTGTTGGTAGTATGTCTTTTATAGATAGTATGCCTCAATGAAGCACCTAGTATAATTCATGATGCGCTTATTGAGGATGGTAGTCATCATTTTTGGGGCTTAGGCCAAATGTTCCCCCTGGTGTATGCATCTATTGCAAGCTTATTCAATAATAATTGGCAGGGGGATGAGAGAACCAATAGGGCAATTATGCTCTAGCATTCTTTCCATCCCAACCTACCCTTCAACCAAAAAAATATACCAAAGTTCAATAGACTCAGTGGTTAATAGATTCAAGCTGCCACATTGCTTGTAAAATAGCCCAATAAATTACCTATGGTACAAGTAAAAGAAGGAGATGGATTGGGCCAGATATGAGCACTCTGTCGTATTCTTCATGTCCAGTCCACCGACACTCCAGCCATTTTTGGCATCTCCCTCAGCATTTTTATCCACCTTGCAGACGCAACCAATCTGAGAGATCACATTGAACTCCAAAGGCACCTTTGTTTCACATATGCCCTGAACAAGAATTGAATTCTAATTAAACTGCAATGTATCAAGTGATATTGTTACAACAGCAACCTACATTAGATAACCATGTATTTCTTTTATTTCCCTCAAACAGAAGTCTAAGAGAAATCTTGCTAGTTACTGATTGTAAGCCATGATATTACTTACTTATCATGGAAAACCATAAATAAGGATTGTATCAAAAATGATTAAGCAGATAAAAAGGGAGGGTGATTAATGGAACTGACCTCAATTTCTGGATCAGCAATAAGAGCCACAAGCTTTTTGTTCACAGTCCTAAACTTGTTCTCATCAATTGTAACCTATTACCAATCGTACACATAAGATGCCTTGAACCTTAAAGCCTCTCAGACAATTGGTTATGTAACACATTATTACTTGAGAACAATAACACCATTCATACCTCATATAGATACTGGCTACGTCTTCCATGAGGAAGAGTCTTGTTGACATACTTCCCTGGAAAGTCTTCTTTTAACTCGTCTTTTATAGGTGCTGTAGAATTTATGTAAAACACTCTGGGAACAGTTATAGGAACCTTAAGCATCACGCCTTCAACAACAAGCCAAGCTATAATTTGACCACTTTCAGAACTCGGAACTAGTTGTAGTATCTGAACTATATTAGATGAGCAGTCACCAATTGATCAGGAAAGGTCTTCCAGAAAAATGTATTCACTGAAAAAAAAAATACTTTACCTGCCAATGAGAGCAGACTAGGGCTTCTTCATGTCTCCTAAAATATGACTTGACACCTATTTTTCCTGTAGCCGCTTCAAGATTTCTCCCCCAACTGAGCAGCTTGTTATTAGCATTGCGAGCAGAACCTGTACTGTTCAATCTGCCAAATCAGAGCCTAAGAATTAGTGATCAACTTCTTAAACTGATCTATGGCAAGATGTTTGAAGTTACTTTAAATTTGAAAAAGGATCAAATCATATCTCCGGTTTTCACATGAAATTTCCGTGGCTACATTCATATACTACTATAGACAGTATCCATCATAGTCATAGGGCAACTAATAACAGTCGAAGAATCTCCAAAAAATAAAATAAAATAGAGGGACCTCCAAACTAGCTCAGTAGATGTTCCTTCAACAGAATTCTAAAAAAATTCAATATTACCCCTAAAAGTGATATAACTAAGGAAATTCTACGACACAACCCCCATACCAAAGACCACATCATACCACGGCTCCACTTCCTACCAGCACTGGTAATAAACACAGCACCCAACACAATTGTGTCACCACTCCATCCATTAGTGAATTTAAATAAAGCAGTACTCGCTGGAAAGCCACTGAAAACTACATACACTCTCGGTGGCTGCCGGCTGAAAGTGATGCTACTGTTCAGCATCAATCTGCACCTACGAGTTCTCTAATTATGTAGACAAAGAAAAATTAAAGTACCTTTGCTTTTTCCTTTTCTCAAAAGTTTCTTTCCATTTTCTTTTCTTCATTTCAAGCCAACCTTGAAAATCTACATTTCTATCAATTCTTTCAGAAGTGACAACTGGTTGCTCTTGATGCTCATTTTCTACATAATTAGTTTGTTGTGGCTCTGAACCTTCTTCACAAATTGGATTGACTGAATGTTTCTTGTTTTTCAAACTATAACAGTGAACCATCGGTCTAGGTCTGCTTATGGAACTGCTTTTGTTTCTGAAATCTTCCAAATCATCATCAAGAACTTCCTCAATCACATGGTTAGAGCCAATAGCATCATTCTTCTTTTCTAGAAATCTATCCCCATTTAATGGCCTGAAGATATCAACCAATTTTCTTTGTCGAAATCTATCATCCTTATCACAAACCTTCTTACGTAGCCAATCAGGATGAGCTGCCCTAGGGACAGGATTTGCAACCTGAAGAAAATATAAGCATTGAAGTACAACGAAAGAGATGAGAAATAGAGAGGGAGACAGATAGAGAGGAGCAGCACAGCACAACAAAAGTCACGAGCAGTGTAACCTTTTGCATTGCAGCGGGAATTGTGATTATTTTCTGAATTGCTGAGCCAAGACGTTGTTTGTAATAAGACCAGTCTATAATGGATCGAATGTCAACATCTGAGACCTTGCACCACTTCCGTACATAAAACTTCATAATTTCTGAGGAAGTTCAGATGTAACCCTATTAAGATTATATCTAAGAAATGAAATCGAAGAAAAATTGTAAGAACTTTACCACTATCTGTTTCAAATATTGCAACTGGAACAGCACGTTCACTAACAGGCACTCCCTGCTCAAGTTCATATCACAAAAAGATATAAATAAATAAAGATTCAAATTAACATTAAAAAAACAATTACGAGATTTGCATGATCTAGAGTAGATAAGAAATTTAGAAAACCCTTCAGTGATGATACTGATTTCTTTATCTACATCATTATATGATTGCAGTTATCCTATTTAATAACCAAGGAACCGGAATTGCAAGGAATAAGTCCTGAGCGTAAATTTCAAATAAGGTCCTTTGTCGGCTTAAGAGTTGGAAAAACCCTTATCAATCACAAGATTTTGAATTTACTCCTTTTCTCAAATTCAGCCAGTACTTAAGTAAATTTTTTACCACCTAGTATCATAACTATTTACATTATTTGCCATTAAATATCATCTTACATATTTATATTATCTGTGTACCAAAATGAATAAGTAAATGTATCTGAATGATATTCTCAGATGTTTATGTCTATTTATTGAGCTTTCATCAATAATCTCATTTCATCTCATTTCACCGTTCCATTCCATGAACCTAAAAAAAAGCGCTACACGGTGACTAGGTGACTATCACTGCTATGATCAAGTTGTTTTTAATTAAAAAATGCTTGTAAACATCATTTGGAAGTTCTCCCTCCATCATTTAAACTCATAATTGAAGAAACCCAAAAGGGTATGTTTGGTAATTTTACATTTATATATGAAAAACAATTATTAAAATTATATTTTCTGATGTGGCATGTGGTCAAAGGAGTTTGTTCAAAAATTTCAAAGCAACAAGGGTTTTTACAAAACAGGATTGGAACGAAGGAGTTTTTTCTAATTTCCCCAATATATATGAAGATGATAATTTAAATAGACATTTTATTTTTAGCATAGGCACCTTTGGTTCGCGTGCAACTAAATACTGGCATCGCAGTCCTTTATCTTTGACCATTGTATCGCCAAGAAAATCAGCAAGGCGTCTTGCAGTGGTCACTGCACATGACTTCTGGCTTCCATATTCAGCTAGAGACTTGCTCATAGTGCTTGATTCTGATATATAATCCAGCAACTCCCTGTCTGCAATATCATTTCCTTGATTCTGACAAATGGCAACAAAAAACATTGACATTCTGAACCAACCTTGTTTTCAATTTTAATCTGATGCAACTTGTAACATCCTTGAATAATTATTAATATTAAAAAAAAAAGGAAGTTAGATCCCCTAAGGAAGATACTTAATTTTTAAAGAAAGAAGTTCAATAATTGGAGCCTATTTACATACATCAAGAAGATCAAGCCAGCGGTTGGCAACAGAAGCAACTGCTGAATAGCATTCCTCCAGGGTAGTTCCATGTAGGAACTTATCAAAAAGCTCAGCCTGCAAACAGAAAGGTATTTCACATGTAGGATCAGACAAACCTTGTCTTTAATTCTCAGGATTAAGCAGATGAGACATCAACTTCCTATCTATCATTTAACTTTCTACTCAACGTGATTAACAACAATAGAGGAGTCAATCGGATAATAATTGAGGAATTGCAGCTCTATTGTATCAGTTCCAAACTTCTTTAATATAAAATTTTCCATTCTAAATTGACCGTCAACAACATAGTCTAGCAAATATAATATGTTAAAAGTATACCTGGAAAACTTTAATGAGCTTCAGCTCACCTCTACGCTTTATCTCAAATCCTTTAAGTTCAGCAAGGGTTCCATCATCGTTAAAAACAGCATATCGTTTCTTAATTAAAATTCCTTCTTCTTTAGAAGCAGGAAGAATCATGGCCTAAATGAAAGAGAAAAAGGAAAAAAATCGGTACTAATCTTCACGAAAAAAAAAATTAAATTAAACGGAGGATACAACTCTGCATTACCTTGTATGGTCCATCCACTTCGAATTCAATTGAACATTTACTATGGGTTGCAAAAGTTTTTGTAATCGGATCAGGAATCTGAAAGAAAAAAAATGGCATAAGAACTTGGAAAGAATATATCATTAAACAAGGCATTTTGACATTGTATGTTTACAAACCATTGGAGTAAATATTTTCTAATTATTTTCCAAGCAAACCTGGAATTGATCGTTTGTATTATTTATCACCACATCACCATTAAGCATCACACAAGGATATGAGATGGTCAGCTTCTTCAAGTCTCTGAATATTAAGCATAATACTTGGATGTGAGAAGTACAGTTAATTATTTCCATCGAGAAAACAAAAGAAAATCAATTGTTATGATAAATAAGCCTCAATCAATAATATGAAGGTAGTTGTCACTAAGGTGTACCGTTCGCATATGCAATAAACTACGTCAAATAAGTAAAAGGAAAAACATACATTGTTTTGAGTGTGAAATTTTCCGGAAAAGATCCAGGGAGCGCACACCATATACCATCTGTGTCCAACTCAAGAGGTTTTCCAATTTTTTCAACCAGCAAGCGAGCATTCTGAATAATTTTTGCTCCAGTATATGTAACTACTCCAGCCATTTCCATTGAATACCATCTTGCACCCCTGTATTCACACATAAAAGCATACAAAAATAGGTGAATTGGACAACAAAAGCATGTTTAAAAAAGGAATCCATATTATATAAATAAAATTAAACTCACTTGCGCATGACATATCCATAAAAGGAGTTAAGTATGCACTTATGTGCAAGTTGTAATGAATCATATAGCACTACCATATTCTACAAACCAAGAAGAAAAATCATCAATAAATAGAAGAGTAGTTGGTAAGAACAGTATGATAAATAAGCTTAGATAGATATATATATATATATATAGAGAGAGAGAGAGAGAGAGAGTTTCATACTTGTGCTTCCTGAATTTCTATAGAATTTTTACTGGCCTTGGCTTCAGACAACTTCCCCTTCCAAACCTTATTTTCCCCTTTATAGTAGTACCTTTTATCTCGAAATCTTGGACAAGATAAAACAGAACATATGGATCAGAGGAGAAACAATAAAGGGCATTCGAGAAGACATTTGTTACTAACATTTGTTAATTCTAGTGTCCGCATCTAGGATGAATTTATCTTGTTTTTTACTTTGCATAAGACATTTTGTATGAAAGTGACTCCATATTTAAAATGCACAAGAAAAATTATAATATCGGAATTCTGATCAGCTCACCGGCCGACTGTGTTAACATAGAATGAGTTTTCCCTCATGCAAATCCCTGCTTCCCGAAGTTCAGTGGTCGGCTTGTCTAGTACTCGTTTATACGCCTACCAAAGAGACCGGGAATTAAATGATGGGCATGGGCATTACGCAAGAAAAAATTTCACTCCATGTTTTGAGAGAATATACCTTCTGACAGTATTTCTTTAGACGATCCTTCAGCCTTGTTTGTTGTTCTATTTTAGGCAACGCGAGAAAAGACTTTGAATGCTGGGAAGTGGGACCGTCAACAAACTCAGACTCAATTTGCTTCTTTAGGTGATAATATTCTCTGAAGAGTGATATTCATACAGAAATTAACAAAACCCATAACAGCAGTATATGGTGAGATTATAGAGATGGGGAAAGAAGAAAAGAAAATGATATGATTGAACTTGCCTTCTTTTTGCCACAAATGTTTCTCCACGCCAAACCCATTCCAGTTTTCGAAGACAAGTTTTCCCTGGACGGTTGAAATCACAGGCAGTGCAGATCTCATCGGTAACTATTGATGGGGGCTGGAAATAAACAACCGTAGTTACAATACCTCTCATGATATCTTCAATAACAGGAACAATATGACCATGCATATGGAGAGGAGTACATTCATGCTGGTTGCTGACTGTGACTTATTATCACAGCTCAGCCATAGCCAAAAAAAGAAAAATATAAATTTTCTATGAACATGAATTGGTTGACCTGGCTCAAAAGAAATAATAGGGCCCACGTGATATGGACAACAGTTTTAACTAACAAAGCGCTACAGAGTGAAATGCATTCTTCAAAAGGTAAAAATAATATAAATATACAAATCATGCAGATTACATCTGCTATGATGAAAGTGACTTATTAGTCAATGCACCTGAAGCTTATTTGTTAAAATAATGTTGGGATACATTGCAGCTACATCCAGGTGATAAATGAGTGGACATTCTTCTCGTATAGGTTCATCCCGCAATCTTACAAGCTACAGTTGAAGAAAATGGAATTGTCGATGAAAGAAGATAAGGTGGAAAAATTGCATTGTTTTCAGTAGCAAACAGAATAAATCCAAAACAAACAACTGACATTCAGAAAACATACTTCGACATTTGTTCAAGTAGCAGTATAAATTTATAAGATAAAACATAGAGAGTTCACCACCTTTTCCAGGATAGAGCTCTTCACTTCGTTATAATTGGACACTGATTCCAAGTCCATATTTCCATCTGCTTTGATAGCATACTGAAGATCCCGATCAAGGTTGTTGATCAATTGCTGGAAATCCAAAACCAGATTATGAACATATAAATATATAATAAGATCATTATTTAGTGTTGTAGGTGAGTAGCAAATTTGAGGCAAAATGAATTTATTCTAGATTAAATTATGTACAATAATAACTAGCGATATCTAGAAAGAAAAGAAAAAAAAGTATCTGAGATTTGTGTGCCCGTAGACACTAGTTTTTGTCAAAACACAGTACGACACCATTGAAATGACTAGCCATTCCCCTATTGTCTATTATTATTTTTCATATCTTCCAGAAAAATCGGTACAAAGTCATATATGTTGATGTGGGTAAAATATCATTTAGAGTACACATAAAGAGCCTTTAAAAATTTAGTGCACTACTGGGAAACTCGGGTAGATGGTAAACCCCTCAAAACAAAAAAAGTAGAACAGGTCATTTGAACACAATAAGATTCATCAGTACTGAAAAAGTTTAGATGTACCTCATAAGCAGCTGCATCAAGCCTAAAATTAGTTGGAATATCAGATCTAAAAACACCACTTTCAAGGCATTCTACATGGCCACCTACGTAAGTCTCACTCTCTAAAAGTTGATTTTTATAGAACTTTTCTGGGTCAGATTGATGCTTGTTAGGACAGATAACATTCTCCTTGTATGCCTGTATAAAATGCAAATTAATCAATACAGGAACTTGACAGCTCAAGAATCATGGACGAGTTATAGAAACGTTCTTCTTGAGAAAAGTGAAGAGATGAGTGCAAAACAGCCCACCTCAGCCATCAGAAGCATTTCACAAAGGGTTCCACTACCCTTGCGCAAAACCTCATCCGGAGACATTGGAATAATAGTGGCAAGAGAGAAGATGAATGGATGAACAAAGGTCATATACAAGTAATACGTTGCAACAGCATCGGAAACAGAATATGACGCCATCATCTGTAATTATACAATCAACCAAATTGAAAAAAAAATGGTCAGAAGCTGTAATCGAAAAGAAAAAAAAAAGTTTGTCAGAAGAAAATTCTTATTTAAAAAAAATTATCATGTTCAAAATGTAACGCAGGGAATTCGATTATATATATATAAAATAAAAAATCAGAACATAATATGTTGTCCATACAGACTGAAAATTTGATTAAGAAACATTTGAGCAGTGGAGGGTCATCTTGTTCAAGAAGCAACTGAAAGTTTGATAGACAAAACCAGCCGCAGTACAATAACAGACAAGATGTCCTGAAACTAGTTAAGCATCATCTCCCCTCTGCATAGAATGGATCAAGCATAGTACACAAGCTAAAAGCAGATTCTACTCATTCATACCTGAGGTTCTTCCTTTGCAAACCGAACCATATCCTCGTAGTCTACCTCTATTGGATCAAAACCCAACTTTGCCTTTGTAACAGCCTGAAATAAGATTAAAATATATCCATGATCAATTTTGGAATGCAAATAAGGAATGCAATAAGTAAATGAGCAGAATTACATCCATTGATTTGACCTTTGAATACAAATAAGAAGTGCAATGAGTAAAAAAGAAGATTTACATGCCTGCCAATGCTACAATTCCAGCATTATTGTTATATTGATGTGTTAGGTAATTCCAGCATTTCCATAATATCTTACTTCAGAAAATCTCTTTCATATAAATAATCTGATTAGGTGAAGTGGAACAAACTATAAAACCCCAAACCTATTTGTTATTCAGACACCTCTATCTTTCTATCACTCTAGCCAGTTGTTAGAGTGCCTGATTCACTACAAGCATAACTGAACACAAACTCACCCATTAGACTATTTTATTGAATGCTTCTTTGTAATATGTCCTGTAGTTTTCCAAGAGATTTTTTGCAGGATCTATCTTCCTTATAGTTACATATTTCTTTGAAGAGATTAACCATGAATAGTTTTAATAAACAAAAGTTGGAACTATAAAAAAGAAATTAAAGTGAACACCAATTAAGCTAGGTTAAGAAAAAAATAAACTGAATCGGAAATGATACCTTAAGGCCTTGGCTCCCTTGAGGCAAATAGCTATCACGTTTGACCCAAGCAAAGCAATCAAGATGGCAAGCAAATTTAGCTCGACATTCCCCCTGATTCTTGTCACACACAAATCCAACCTCCTGCAGCGAGAGAAAGACGGGAAGGTCAAGAAAGGGCAAAATTTAAGAGAAAATTCAATGCCCCACAAGCCAAATGTGTTGAAAAAATAACATATATGATGGGTAAGAAAAAAGAAACGCAAGTTTTCTATATACAGGTTAGATGGAGGGATGTTGGAGGTCTACTAATCAGTCCCACGGCCTCGTCCATAATTTTATTGATATGTCAGGTGGCCATATCCAACTGTAGATCAATGATTATAATTACAACATTAAGTTATTTAACACTAATTAGCATTAAGTTATTGGACAAATGACAGTATTTATACAAAATTAAAGAGTAAGTCCCCACATAGTTAATTTAAAGTTACAAACTTTAGGTTTAGGTTCATGTTGTTGTTCAAGTAATGCACGTAAGAATTAACAACATACATTAGCCATTTTAAAACCATGATGATCAGCTCTCTTTTCCAGGAAAGGCCAGTCGAAAGAGTCACCATTGTATGTGACATAAATTCCAGGCTTCACCTCCCGCATATGATCAAACCACCGTCTTAGAAGTTCTTTCTGCAAAAATGACACAATCATTTGTAACATCGACAGGTTTTGCCCTTTTAATTGACCCCTTGTATAGCTAATCTAATTATATATTTGCACGTGGGTGGAAGGAGGCATGGATGGTATCATTACCTCATTTTTCACATTTGTCACCTTGAAATGCCCTACAAACTCTTCTTTTGGACTGTACTCCAAGTCCTCTATATCATCCCCAACACACTGTAGATAATTGAAAACGAAAACAGAACTAGCATAAGATCAAAAACTTCTAATACTGATAATTAAATTATCCATAAGAATTTATAGTATTGGTAAACAAGCAGGTATACTTTTCTAGTAAGAAGTTACAAATTTGTAACAATAACCTTAAAAATGCAGAGAATAGAAAGATAAAATAAATAAAGTTGGGAGAAAAGATTGCCAATAATAGAGAACATCAGAAAAGACAAAACCTTCATGGCATTTTTCTAAGATGAATCTTTTTTATATCATTGCCAAATTAGAACGAAACTGATTGGATGCATATCAAGATGATGAACCAAACAATGTCACACAACCAAAAACCTTTAACTAGAGCATAAGTAACTAAGTTGGATCAGCTGCAAAGTTAATCAGAAATGCACTCTTATTGAAAGGAAAATTTTGGTCATGATGGCAGTTACTGGGTTCATTTCGAAATACATATTATTTTGGCTTTGGTCATTCCCTTCAATACTAAGAACATTTATTTTTTCAAAGAGAGAGAGAGAGGAAAACATATTTGGAAACAGAAGAGAAAAAAATCAAATAGCCAAGTTGTAGAAAAAATTAAAGCATAAAATAAAAGACAAGAATCTAACCTCTCTGTTAATAATCAGGTACCCTTGTCCATCAACCATGTATGAAATCATCATTACTAAATCATATTCTGCATCTGGAAATTTTAAAGGTAGCTTAGTAGTCTCAATATCAAATGCACACACATGAACTTCAGCATGCTGCAGAAGATTTTTCTCCCTCACAAGCTTAACACCCATACTGGAGATACTGACATTGTACCACTGGCCACATCGCACCTCTGTGTAGCAAGAAATTTGAAGTGGATGAACATCTACTCATAAAAATATATCAGAGAAAAAGAAAATAAAAACATCAAAGACCTCTGAAGAGTATAAATTACCCTTGTCAATAGCAAATCGCATATGATAGGGAACATCATATTCACGAAGATCAACAATACAATCCAGAAAATCTTGAGGCCTTTGTTCTCTACAAATCAATCACCAAAACAGAACTAGGAGAAATGTACAGGTTACAAATTCAACACAACAGCAAAACAAGAGGAAAACAAAGAAAACACATGGAATTTTCGATATGAATTATGATACCAATTAATGAGCTCAACACCATAAGGAACACAAACGTAATGAAAGAAACTTACCGTTTCTCATAAGCTTCTGCGGCATCAAATTTTGTGTGGTTTCTTTCAAGGGCACGGAGTAGATCAGTCTTGGCATTCGTCAACTGTTGAACGGTATCAAATGATAGCTTTAAATAGGTCTTTTGGAGGCCAGACAAGTGGTTTTTCTGTCCAGGAGTATAGAAATATATTATTGGAAGAAATGTCTAATCAAGCAAGTAATAAACTGAATCATCATAATATCAGAAAACATAGGACATTTAAACAATAAATCAAAGAAAAATCACTACATTTATTAATAATCTTACAAAAAAAAGTATTTGGAAGGTATACATGATTCATTTGAAATTCTTAATGTATTTACATACTGTATCTTAATATAACTCGTGTACGAGATGATGCATGCTTTCTCACGGTCACCCTCACTCTCTATTACTCTTTCCCTTTCACAAATTTAGCTCTAACTTGTTTAGAATAACAGGTATTAGTAATAAACTATTTGAGTTTTGAATATGCTGCTTCCAGTTAGAACTTTTCAGCATATCTGCAAGAAATGTGATGGTCTAGCCGCAGAAACTCTGTAGGTTAGTTTTATCATATGTATGTATACTAATGCTTGAGGACCACCTTCTGTTCTAATGTTCCCTTTGATGGATGTGCATGTTGCTTATCTATATAAATGAAAAATAAGAGACCGATAACAGTCCAGGAAAGACATCTCTGACTACATAATAAGCAAGAATGACATGTCTTGAGGCTCAACAAGGCATGTAAGAATGACGAAACAAGTCACTTACAAGATCAAGGTCTTCTTTTGCCACAATTTCAATGTCAGCAATATTACTTCCATAATGCCGCCTCAAATACGCTTCAACATCCATTTCCATTTTTCCCTATAACAAATCAATTGTCAATGTAAAAACACATTTGAACTTATGAAGGAACTAGCACATAAAAGAAACAAATGGGGGGCACCTTTGTGGCAGCATATAAATAAGGCTGAAACTTGAATTTTGACTTGAAACCGGAGCCATCCTGCAATTAAACAAGTTATAACAAGCAATACAATACAATAGTAACAGTTGATCGAAGAGCGAAAACGAATAGTAGCTGAGACAATTCTATTACCTGTGTTATGAAATACAGATCAATGCAGCTGTACTCTCTACCGGTATCTTGATCCACCAGAGATGACTGCAAAAGCCATGACAATAAACTTGCACGAATTACAACTAGGACTAACAGACCAAACAGGAATGGATGATAGATAGATAGATTGGGTTACTTACGGAAGCGAAAGTGAGCAACCAGCCCAGGCGCTTATCGCCTTCGGAGAATAGATCGAAGCCGAGCTTGGACTCCTCGACGTCTTCCTCGGCGCTGCGGTTGACCTTGTGCTTCTTGGGAATCCACGACGAGGAGTCTCTAAAGTCACGTTTGAGTTTCCGGCTCATAATTTGATTTACGGTTTTGGTACCAGTGAGATTGAGGCTAGGGTATATTAACAAATGAGCGGGGAAAGATATAGCCTTTTTCCCGCGCTTGAACGTGCGGGGAACTTCATAAGAAATTGAGCTTAAAATAGTTTTTGGCAAAACATAGCAAAAAATAGAAAAAAGATGACAATTTTTTTCTTTTAAATTACGTAAAGCAAAATATTGTTTTTTTTATAGAAAAAAATAGGGAAAATTATTTAAAGACTCAAAAACATATAAGTTTTCTAAAAACAAAACTAACTTATGACATCAAAGTAAAAAAGACTCAACTTATGACACTTTTTTTTTTCTAAAAAAACTCATCTGACTTCATTTTCTCTCAAAAAAGTCAAATAAGTTATAAAATCTACTTTTTATACCGATTTTGTCCTTCTTTCTTATTTTGAATTCTAACTTTTTTATAAGACCCAATGTTTTTAGTTTGTAATTTTATGATGAAGTGATCCCTTTTTCTACTGAATTGTTTGATTTGCACTCTCTAGTCCATTTTACAACACAAAACCTATTCAAATCCATGTTTATATTTGATATTGAAACGCATTTGTTATAAACAAACCAACAAACGGATACTTAGACAGCTACTTAGACAACGATTTAGACAGATACCCCTTGTTGTTCAAAAACGACATGTTGTTTCCTCTTCAAAGCTTCCTCTTCTTGTCGTTGCTTACTCCATCAAATCCTGGTGGTGAGGGAGGCAACATCTCGAAAATTTGGCGAAGAAGTTGAATGATCGCCTCATTATTCTCCTTGATGAGTTTTTGCTTTGTCTTGAGATTCTTGAGGTCATCCTTAAGGTCAGTCATCCTAGCGGATAACTGTTGCAGCACAGTTGGAGGTGGAGAAGTTTCTTCTTGATTGCAACGGCGACGACATTTGGTTTCTTTGCCTTCCCAGACCATTTTTTTGATCCTCTCTTCAACAGAGTTCTCTAGCTAGTTCCTTCTTTGATTTTTTGGACTTGTTGTTCTTGGAGGTATTGGTTATTTTTGGACTTGTGGTTTTGAACAACAACAAAGGAGAGGATGAAGAGAATTTTTTGTTTGTTTTTGTGAATGAGTTATATTCAGTGCGTTTTTATTTATAGAGAATGAAAAGTTGTGTTGAGTGAGTGGTTGCATCTTTTCTTTCTTGGATGAAGGGTTGCATATTAATGTTTTTCAATGCGGTTATGCATGCTTGTTGGGAGAGGTGAGAGAGAGAGAGAGAGAGAGAGAGAGAGAGAGAGTGGAAGCTTTTTTTCGTAAAAAGAGAAGGAAAAATGAAAAGACGCGGGAATAAACCGTTCGAGCCAGAAAATTAAGACATAGTGGTTTGTTCTCTATAAATAGGACTTGCTTTTCACATTCTCCATAACGTATTTGTGTTTCATTATCAACTTCTTCTGCTTGAGTCTTCTTCTTTTTCTCTCTATCTGTTATCAACAGAAAAATATATGGCATCAAGGAAAAAGAACTCATACAACTCAGACACCTCTGGTCATACAACTAATGATGATTTTGATCCATCAAACTCCAAGTCCTCATCCTCCTTCTCCTCATCTGAAGACTCTGTATTTGCTCTTTTTCCTCTTGTTATTAAATCTCATGGTGGTCTTGTTCCTGACGGCCCTCTGCAACCTTTGGTGAAGAAGATGTGTCATATGAAGTGTTATATGGATACGATGAAGGAAGAAATGGACTTTGTCCTTGCTGAACAAGAGCAGATGCTTGATTTGCTTATGGGCATCATATCTCATTTTCCACCAGGTTTTGGAGGGGGAAGTAGCAAGAAGGCCAAAATGTAAAGCATATGATTTTCTTTTGTTTTTAGTTTGAATTTTGTGTTTGTTATTAGTTATTGTGTTTTTGTTTGTAATTTTAGTGAATTTTAGTGAATCAATTCAATTTTATGTTTTTAAAATAAAATTTATGAATGAATATATGAAGCCAGTGAATGATAAAGCATTGTTAGACTGGTCCAATTAGATACTCAGACAGCTTTCCTTGATTTTTTTTATTGAATCAATGCATTAACCTATGCAATAAAATGTTAAAATGTTTGTTTTCCCCCTTTTTATAATCCAGTATAAAACACAAAAATAATAGACAAGAAAATAACCTCAATTTTATGTTTGTATTTGCAACTAACAAGTTGCAGATCTGAAATTCATATACAGATATCCAGACAGATACTTAAACAAATATTTAAACTTAGAAAATTATTTCTGACAACATCTATAATGATCCACACAGACATGTATTTTTCAATCGAAAGGGTTGTTGCAGGTTCTTCTGTTGTGACCAGTGTGGTGACATCTTGATCACTCTGTCGGCATTGTTTGTTTTTCTCCCTTCTTCTTCATTATCTTCTTCTTTGGTCTTCCCGATTGTTTCTTTGTTAGTGGAGGCTTGACGTCCAGTCCGTATTGTGACATGTCCTAAAGAGATTTCTCAATGTTTGACACTAGATTGAGTGTGAAGGAGTAGGTGTGTCTGTAATATGGAACTTTGTACAAGTTGTCTACGTAATCGTAAATATCCAGTTCTTTATCTTGAATGACAACAAGTGCATGTGAGCACGGAAACCTGAGCAACTGCCACTATCCACATGAGCAGGTCCATGTCTCCATGTTGATTGCACTACTGTATGTGTCAGCCTGAACTTCGTAAAAAAGACCATTGGAATGCATTACTCACCAATGCCTTACTTTTTAAAGTGTTTCATTGAGCTTTCCTTCCATTATCGATCCCATTATAGTGTGTCATTGTTTCGATTCTTCTCTTTTGCATGCAATCCTTTCCATCACCTTTCTCCTGTGAGAGTAGTAACAGTAAAGAAGAAAAGAAGGAATTAAACAATGCATTATCCTAGAAATAACAGAATGAATCAGGTTGTAAATGGTTGTAATGTAACCAAAAGGCAGATACCCAGAAAGCTACTTAGACATATACTCATGTTATTTTTCAAAAAAAGTGCAACAATTTACAAATATCCTGAAAATAATAGAATGAATCAGGTTGCAATGGATGACCTGATTTCATCAACGAGGTAGAAGACAGGTAGTGCACGGAGATGTACTATCTAGCTGTTAAAGCACTTTGAGATGTTGTTTGTCATTTCGCCATACCTATATCTTCCAAAGAATGCAGCACACCTTTTTTATTTTGGGAGATTCTTGAAGAATTCTGTTATCTCTGCATATCCGCCTTCTAGTTTAAGCTGATAAAAAAGGAACTCTTATTGTCTCTCACTTCTTGCATATGCACATTGCATGAAGAGTTCTGAGATTCTATCATTGGAGTGTCATCTGTAGTTGTCTTTGAGGTTAGCAACCAAGTGCCGAAAACAGTAGCCATGCTCATTGTTGGGGAACACCTCTGGAGAACTCATAATTCCATTATGACAATTAGAGAGGAATATTATTTTCCTCCGAGTATTAGTTTCCTAGTTTATGTTGTGTTTGTCTATCTCATCTCTTAGGTTCATCAAGAACCACCTCAAGTTGTTGTCATTTTCATCATCGACTATCGCAAATGCATAAAGATAGAGTCCTGAAATGAATCGAAAAGAAACAAAAAGATAAGGTTCATAGCTAGTTGTAGAGTATGCACTGAAATGGAGTTTATAAAAGGAATAACAGATATCCAGACAGATACTCAGTTAGCTACCCAAATAGTTATTCAAATAGATAGCCAAGAGGTCCAAACATCTTTCATTTGTCTACGTTACTTTGATCTCCACCTTTTGAAAAGGCCCACATGATTTATCCTTTGTATTTAGTCTTGAGAAAACTTGCATCAACAAAAATCATGGGTCTGCAGTTTTGGAATCCCTGCATGCAAGCACCGAATGACACAAAAAGGCAGTGAAACCTTTGTGTTTCCGGATCAATATCTACAACAATTGTGGAGCCAGGATTTGTCTTCATAAATTTGTCTCATAACCAGAGAAGGTTTGTGTACGATTCTGCTTCGTTTCCATGCATTGAGTTCATTGCCAATTCCTTGCCATACCACACCATCTTGTAAGGGACTTTTAGGCTAAAACTCTCTATGATTTCTATCTGTAAGACCTTGGCTCCCTTATTGGGATCAACACACAGTTTGGCCTTGGCTCCCTTATCTGTTTGAGTATCTGTCAACGTAACTGCCTGAGTATATGTCAACCTATCTGCCTGAGTATCTTTCAACGTATTTGTAACTCTATTTATTCAGTTAAAAGTATCAGACCTTACTGTCAGTTAACCAAAGAATTTACACGTGTTTCTGCAACTCTTCTGTAGGTATATTCAATGGCAACAACACCTTCTCCAATCATTGTGAAATATATTCATGGTCGAGAAGGTGTGATGGATATTTTGAGTGATGATGTCACATTTGCTGACATTGTGGATATAGTCCGTTAATGATTCAAATCTCTCAACAACTCAATCTTGACGTACAAATACTGTATCCCACAAGAGGATGAACACATTTTCCTAAAAACTGACCGTGATGTGTTTGATGATGCTTTTTATCCAAAGACTCAATTCAAAATATATTGAGATAAGAATCATTGACTTAAATGAGGTAGAACTTCGAAAACTCATTTAAGTATCTGTAAGTATTTGCTGCAATATTATGTCAAGCCAAAACATGTATACGTTTCCTCTTTCCAGCAAACAACAAACATCAATTCCAACCAATCGGCAGTTTGTAACACTCATAATGAAAACTCAGGCCAGGATGTACAGATGGATGTCTGAATGAAAATAAGTAATGTTGTAGACGTCGATTTTGGATGCTTTCGGGAAGATGAGACAAATGATTACTTGACAAAACCTTGGGCTAAACTTATACAAGAAAAAAGGGCAGAAATTCTTAGGCAAGGTGACTGAGTTCAGGCTAAAGCTCATAAAGTACTTAATCAAAAGTGGATTCAAGTTTATATATGAGAAGAATGAGCCCACATGTGTAAGTGTACACTGTAAATACAAAGGACGCGATAAATGCAACTGCTTTGTGAAGGCAAGACTATTCCGGGCGACTGGATCATTTTATATCACTGAAATCAACAATAATCATACATGCAAAGAAAAGGTCCAGAAATAGACCAGTGAGATGATGAGGTCTTCTATTGTCAGGTATGATACATTTTTCTAACATCACTAGCTACTTCTCCAGAAAAAATATGTTTAAAGATATAGTTTTCTATACTTGAAACTTATCATTTATTCAATACTCAGCTCAATCGTTAAGGACAAACTGCGCGCTGATCCTAACAAGGGAGCCAAGGCCTTACAGACAGAAATCAAATAGAGTTTTGGCCTGAAAGTCCCTTACAAGATGGTGTGGTATGGCAAGGAATCGGCAATGAACTCACTGCATGAAAATGAAGCAGAATCATACACAAACCTTCTCTGGTTCCGAGACGAATTTATGAAGACAAATCCTGGCTCTACAATTGTTGTAGATATTGATCCGGAAACACAAAGGTTTCACCACCTTTTTGTGTCATTCGATGCTTGGATGCAGAGATTCCAATACTACACACCCATGATTTTTGTTAATGCAAGTTTCCTCAAGAACAAATACAAAGGACAAGTTATGGGGGCCTCTTCAAAAGATGGAGATCAAGGTAATGTAAACAAATGAAAGATGTTTGGACCTCTTAGGTATCCGTCTGAATAGTTGTTTGGGTAGCTAACTGAGTATATGTTATTCCTTTTATAGACCCTATTTCAGTACTTACTCTGCAACTAGCTAGGAACCTTACCTTTTTATTTCTTTTCGATTCATTTTAGGACTCTATCCAATTGCATTTGCGATAGTCGATGCTGAAAATGACACCAACTTGAAGTGGTTCTTGATGAACCTAAGAGACGAGATAGATAGACACATCATAAACCATGAAACTAATACTCTGAGGAAAATAACACTCATCTCTGATCGTCATAATGAAATTATGAGTTCTCTTCCAAATGTGTTCTCCAATGATGAGCATGGCTACTGTGTTTGGCACTTAGTTTCTAACATCAAAGATAACTACAGAGGACACTCTAATGATAAATTTTCTAAACTCTTCATGCAATGTGCATATGCAAGAAGTGAGAGGCAATATGAGTTCCTTTTTAACCAGCTTAAGTTAGAAGGCGGATATGCAGAGATAACAAAATTCTTCAAGGATCTCCCAAAAGAAAAATAGTGTGGTGCATTCTTCGGAAGAGATAGGTAGCGAAATGACAAACAACATCTCAGCACGCTTCAACAACTGGATAGTACATCTTCGTCAAACTCTTGAAGTAAAAGCATCCATCGAATTAACCTGGGTTTGACATCCTGTTTAGTCATCAAATATCTCAAAGCAGCATGGTCAGAATATATAATAACTTTAATGTCTAACAAGTAAGATCTAAATTTTTCAAGAGCAAAAACCACTGCTAAGAGCTCCTTTTTTGTAGTTGAATAATTCATTTGTGCATCATTTAGGGTTCTGAAAGTGTAGTAGATGATATGAGGTAACCTCTCTGGGCGTTGGCCTAGAATTGCTCCAACAACATAATCTGAAGCGTCACACGTGAGCTCAAATGGGAGGCTCCAATCCAGTGCTCGAATGATGAGGGTTGTGGTTAACAACTCCTTGAGTTTGTTGAAAGCTTGAAGACACTCAACTATAAAATTGAATGAAATATCCTTCTGCAACAATGCACACAATGATCGGGCTATCTTGGAAAAATCCTTGATGAACCTATGATAGAAACCTACATGACCAAGAAAAGATCTCACCTCCTTCAGAGTAGAAGGAGGGGGTAAGGTCCGCACAATATCAACTTTAGTTTTATCTACTTCTATTCTCCTAGTTGATATGATATGTCTCAAAACTATACCTTGTTCCACCATAAAGTGACATTTCTCAAAGTTAAGCACAATGTTAGTTTATACACAACGCTCTAAAACCACAGATAGATTATGTAGACACAAGTCAAAAGAATCACTAAAAACAGAGAAGTCATCCATAAAAACTTTAATGATCTTTTCAACCATGTTTGGGAAAATACTCACAATACACCTCTGAAATGTCGCTGGTGCGTTGCATAGACCAAAAGGCATCCTCTGGTATGCAAAAGTACCATATGGGCAAGTCAATGTGGTATTCTCTTGATCATCTTTGTGAATGGCTATTTGATTATACCCAGAGTAGCCATCCAGTAAATAATAATACTTATGCCCAGCCAATCTTTCAAACATCTGATCAATGAACGGAAGTAGAAAGTGATCCTTCCTCGTTGTGGCATTCAGATTGTGGTAATCAATGCACACTCTCCACCCCGTTTGAACTCTTTGAGGCACCAACACGTTCTCGTTGTTCTTTACCACTGTGATTCCTGAACATTCGGGTACCATATGCACATGACTAATCCATTTGTTGTCAGAAATAACATAAATTATACCTGCATCTCGAACCTCGATGACTTCTCTCTTGACTACTTCCATCATTAGATGATTGAGTCGACGTTGAGCTTCTCTTGTAGGTTTAGCTTCCTCCTCTAGATGTAAATTGTGAGTACGTAATGTTGGGCATATGTCCTTGATATCAGCCACTGTCCTTCCAATGACGGCTTTGTCCTTAAGTACACTCAGTAACTTCTCCTCAGTAACTTTGCCCTCGAGAACTTGGAAGAGATGATAACTGGAAGTGTATCAAAGCATACTTCAAATGCTCAGGAAGAAGTTTCAGCTCTAATGTGAGTGCCACCTGTATAGATGGAACAAGAATATCATCTGAAACTAGAAGAAGAATATGTTTATATGACTTATCTTTCATACTTGGCAATGATTCGAGTGCCTCTTCCATAGTAAAATACTCCTCTTCCATCTCAAGGTCTTCAGGCGAAGCAATCTCAACAGGCTGAAATTTGATGGATTGGGACTCAGCTTCGATGGATCAAAACTGGGTCTTCAATGGGTCGTTAAGGGGCTTTTCTTCGATGGGTTGAAGAATTTCTTCTCGACCCATCGAAGCATTCACTTTAGTTGCATCGATACAGAAACAATTTTCGATGGGTCGAAGGTATTCCCCTCGATCCATCAAAGCATGCTCCCTAGACCTTCCTGCCGATCTGTTTGATGGGTCGAAGGAATCATTCGATCTATCAAAGGATACCCCCTGGATTGGTCATTTTTTCCTATTTTTAATGACTTTTCTCAAAGGATCATCATCCAATGAGTACTGAATAAATTCATGCACAAAGCTCTAAAAAATGTCAATTGAACAACAAGAATAAGCATCATCACTATTTGGATGTTTGAGAGCTTCATAAATGTTGAAGTGGATATTCTCCTCCGGCACTTCCATGCTCAATGATCTATCAAAACAATCGATCTTTGTACGCGCTGTTCTCAAGAATGGCCTCCCAAGAATCAATGATATTTCTGATGGCATTGGCTCATGCTCCATCTCCAGCACAAAGAAATCTACTGGGAATATCAAATCTCTCACCTGCACCAAAACATCCTCGATAATACCTCAAAGGTAAAAGTTAGACCGATCTGCAAGCTTAATGGTGACACCTGTAGGAATAAGTTCTCCCATTTTTAACCTGTCATAAACAGTGTATGACATTAAATTAATGGATGCACTTAAATCAAGTAAAGCACCTGCAAACCTGTGATCACCAATAGTACATGGGATCGTAAAACGTCGTGGATCACCCAACTTAGGTGGGAGCTTTCTTTGAAGAACTGCAGATACTCTCTCTCCCAAGGCCATAGTCTCAGTTCCATATAATTTTCTCTTTGTTGTACACAAGTCTTTCAGGAACTTTTCATACTGTGGTATCTGCTTAATCACATCCAACAATGGGATGTTTACTTCCACCTTCTTAAACACATATAGCATCTCATTTTCTATGTCAACCTTCACATACTTCTTCAACCTGCTAGGAAAATGCACATTAGGAGTAATTGAAGGAGAGGAAGTAGAGGGTACTTGGCTTGATTTTGGATTTGTCAGTTTTTCCATTTCAGGTGCATTTTCGATGACTCGAATTAGGGTTCCTGCATAATCTTCTGACAACTTTTCCAACGGCTTATAAGGGACAATATGTTCAATCACGAGCTCCTCTTACTTTCTCCTTGGGTTTTCTGACTTGGGGACTTCTTCTAACACTTTTCCACTCTTCAAGGACATTGCATGAGCTTCATATTTTGTGTTAGGATTGGGAAGAGTGTTGCTGGGAAGACTTGCTTCCTTGACTTGAGCAAGTGATTGCTGAACTTGGCTCATTTATTGCTCCAGCAAGTCAATTGCCTTCCCTTGCTGCTGAAATATAGCCTTGAGTTCTTGAGCTGTGGCCTTGATCTCTTGGCAAAAATCACTACTTCCCCCTCGTTCTTTCTTGTTGTCAAATATCATTTGTTGCATCATGGCTTCCAAGGTAGAATTTCCTGACGATGTTTGAGTTTGAGCTTGCTGTTGTGGCACACGCCTTTGGATAAATTGTTGCCCATCTCATGTAGGCTGTCTTTGTTGAAATCCAGGTGGAACAATTGGAGGATTAAACACATTGTTGCTCCTATAGCTCAACAGTAGATGGTCCCTATTCCCACCATATGTGTTGGGCTGCCTCTGGAAATAATCTACTTCCTCCTCTTGATCAACCTCTTCATCTGCTATGAACTGCGAACAATCTTCTGCTAGATGGCTTGTAGCTGAACATAGAGTGCACACAACCTGAGCTGCAACAACTGTTGTCTTTTTGGCCACTTTCAAACTACTAGAAATTAGAGTAATATCATTCTCCATAGAACTTAATCTTTTTTCCATGGCTCCATCGATTGTAACTGCATTAAGAGATCTTCTACTTGCTCCCATAGTTCTATCTCTTGACTGAAACTGTCTTGAGTTTTCTGCTTGGTTCTCTACAATTTCCTTTACTTCAGCTCTAGTCTTATTCCACCAATTTCTCCCACAAGCTGAATCAAGATTTGACCTGTTAAATGAATCAAGTGCTTCATAGAAGAACTCCATTTGAGTGTTGAGGTCAAATTTATAATGAGGGCATTGTCAAAGAAGACTCTTAAACTAGCTCCAGGCTTTATGTAGTTCATAACTGTCTTTCTGCTTAAATGTGCTAATTTGCTTCTTCAAGTTCTTGGTGTGGGAAGCAGAGTATAACTCTTTCATAAATGCATAACACATCTTCTACCATGTGTCTATAGATAGAGGAGCTAAAGAATTGTACCATGCTTTTGCTTGCTTCTTCAGAGAAAACGAAAACAATAGGAGTTTAACAGTGTCCTCTTCCACATTTGTCAATTTATGGATTATGCACAATGCTGTGACTACTATTATGCACAATATAGTGTCCTCTTTCACATTCAAACCCTGTATCAGAATATATATATATATATATATATCTTGCTCAGGTTGACTACTATTATTCACATTCATGGACCATTGTCCCTGCTGCTTTCTGTTTTGCCTTGCTGAGCGTTCAATCTCTGGATCAAGTAGTAATGGCTCAGTGCTTTTAGTGTAGGAAAATTTAGTGATATTAAACTAAATATAATATAATAAATACTAATTAAATAATTAGTAAAATGTAAACATACGAACGAAGAACAAATTTTGGGTAAGAAGATGAACTAAGTTGAGTCACGTGTATCACACGCTTTCCTTAAGAACTTTTACGCTGCCCACAGGCTTGTATAACGTTGTTCTCCCAGGATAAAAAAAATTTCAAAGTTTTGTCCCACAACACAAGAACTTCTTTTCGAACTAAAGAATTCCTTTCTCTATCACCGGATTTTGCTCTGAGTTGAGAGAATGAGAGAAGTGATCAGAAGAGGAGATTGCTTCTGATGGGATCGATTGAATCGATGAAATGAGAATAGGAATGTCGCTTTATATAGGCTTCATTGGGGACAAGCCACTTATTGTCGAGTTAATATCAAAACCATTTTTGGTCATTAAACTCGTCATCAATTGGCAGTTACAAGATATTTATTTTGCCTTCAATAATGTTTACGAACGGTTACAAAACAATCCATTTAGTAGGCTTCAATTTTATTTCATAACTAAGGTTTATGAGCGGTTACAAAACCGTTACAAACCATTAGCTCGTTATTCAATTGCTTGCCATTACTAAGGTTTATTAGTTGTCATAAACAATTTAATTGGCAATTCGAAAGCCTTAAGTTGTTTTGGGTGATAATTTCTCATTCACCCATTTAATCATTTGAACAAGTAAATATCTTAATTTAATTGTCTCAAAATGGTTAGTTAAAATAGTGTTAAAACACCTATTTTTCCAACATTTAGTGTGCCTAGTACGCATACATAATGTTCCTGCACATTGAAGAAACTATAAGACGCAAAAGAAAAAGAAAAAGAAACAAAACAAAACTGAAATTGACACTCTATTAGAACTTATAATTAAGCAACGACGCCAAAATTTGATAGGCGGGAAAATACCTATGCAAATATACTATATTCTCAACTTTGATATATCAATGTAGTATGATAAACATGGGTTATCAGACATAAGGAATTGGTGACATTAAATCCTAACACGAAATTAAAATGCTGACAAACTTAACTACAGTACACAAATGACACTACGACCCCACTCTAAATAGAATCAAATGACACGAAAATTGGATACAGTAAACTAAACACAGTTTTGGACTATCACACAAAATATTAGGGTATTTGGGGTTGATTTGATTACCAAACTGAATCTACTAAGCTACAGCTAATGTAGAAAATAAATGCTGAAAGTAATTATGTTTATCAATGCAAATGAATTTAAACTATATGATTAATGAGTTAAGAGGAATACAATCCACCACAACCATTCTATCTCTCTAACACGTACTTAATCTAATGCACATATCAAATCAATAAAAGTTCCCAAGAAGGCCGATAGACACGACACATCATATTATCTAATCCTTATGCGTATGTGAGTTTGTCATGGACCTCCCCCACATTTATCCTTCTATTGAACCCATAGTCATGGACCCCAAGATTTACAAAGAAGAAAGCATTACGTTCTAGATAAGGTATGAGAATCTACAAGGGTTCACAGGTACACTATAAGCGTGTCCTGCTAGACCTAGGGTTTCAATCACCCAACGGTAAAATTGGTGTATCACTATAGAGAATCTGGTGGAAGAAATTATCTTTAGTCGCCCGTATCTCATGACAATAGAATCCTAGCATACATACTAAGTTGGCCACCAAAGAAAACATACAAGAATTCATACGGTGAGTCACATAGAAAAACAAACCTCATTCAAATTGAATTTGTAAAACTAGATTAAAGTGTATAGATTAGAAAGACTTAATGTACGGGGGTTTCAAGCAACCCCTTAACAAGGTATTTAGCTACTAAAAGTCACAATAAATGAATCAAAACAAGCATAGAGTTTACATATCAAGAAAGGATGAAGAACTGAAGTTGTCGTCCAGCTTCGATGGGTCGAAGCTAATGCTTCGATGGATCGAAGACGACTCTGGCTCCTTTTCGGCTGCTCTCCTTCTCTACTCGATTTTCTCTCCTTAATTTCTGATTAATTTTGGATTAGCCTTTCTAAAAACCTAAAATAGGTTTATATATGTCTCTCAATTGATCTCCTATAGTCCACATTGGAATAGGCTTATTTAATTGCACAAAACTCCTTCTTCAATCCATATTGAGCTAGGAATCCCTATTTTAATTTCTTTTTCTTTATTTCTTCACAAAACCTATAAAACAATAAATATAATTAAATTACTCAATTATATGACAATAAAGTAAGTATATGGACTGAATTAAACACCGAATAGATGCATAAATATGCGACCTATCGGTGGATTTTCTGTAATATTGATACTACAATTGTACTTGTATGTCGTTTTCTATATATATATATATATATTGAAAGTCTTGCAATATGTGTTCATGAGCACCACCACTGTTCTATCTATTTTTCTCTTTCAGAGAAAATTCAGTGAATTCATGTTCGGTTATTCTAGTCCATGGCATTGCTAACCTAATAAAACAAGGATCGGAGAAAAAAAAGTAATAAAAAGTATTTTCCAAGGTGCCATTAGAAGTTAGAACAAGAATTATTAAAACATGGCTAATTCAACTTAGGATGCGGCTATTCACACCTCAAATTTTGCTCTTCTCACCCATGTTATTTGAATTATTTAATTACAGCTTCTTAACAAAAAATAGTAAAAATGCATCTGTAATGGTAGCTTCTTTGGCGATTTCTTTCTTCGCGGGGTTTTGATTTTTTTATAATTTTTTTTTGCAACTAGGTGTATTTGGGGTGAGAATAAGATTTAAGATGTAATTTCAATTATTTCTCTTATGCAATAAATACACCACAAAAAAGGTATTTAGGTAAACAATTGGGATGTAATCAGCATTTTATATTTTTTGTAAAGATTCTTATAGGGTGTAAAGAGTAATAGAGTGAGGAGAAAAAAAATTGAGTGTGAATAGCCGCAACCTTCGACTTAATTGCAATTTTAGGAATTCTCCTGCCCTTTTTAGCTGTTAACAACGATCAAACAAAACACAAAAAAAAAAAATATTAGTATTACAGGCAACTGAGATTTGGTTGTCAGCACATTTTTTTTTGGATAATGGGGAATTTGAACTGGGTAGTGCTTTTTTTTTCCCTTACAAATGATACAAGTACGTTAATAGTTCGATATTTTTCATTCTGAGTGAAATAGATAGCTTCATGAATTTTTTTTGAACTATTTGGCTCATATACTGGCTGTTGCCTTTCGATATCTTCGTGTATTCAGACTTCCTTACTACGGGTGATGAATTAAGAAACGTACTGTCCAGAATGTCATCACCGATGTAAATGAACAAGTAATAACTTGCTTAATAATGGGTTCCAGAGACGTAAAGCTCCTAGTTGCCAGTGGAGTATATATATGGTCGCTTCTTCCAATATCAACATTCATAAATTGCCATGAAAAATGAACTTTGTACAATTATAAGGTGTTGGCATTAAGTTGAACTTTGGACAATGTAATGAGAGTCACAAACGTATAAGTAATCCTAGTATACATGTTATTAACATATACTGATTACATTGTATAAGGAATCCTATGTATTATAAGATATGGACACACATTTAAGGAAAACTGTGTTTGAGTGCAACAAGGATTCTTCTATGGGCAAGACCTTGTTGCATCTCTATATATATACATGTGTGAGACTTGTCCCTGTTCTCTCTACCACAAGCATACAGCTCTAATCCCATACGAGAGGCTAAAGAACAGAAGAACAGAAGACAGGAGCTCGGTAACAAGATGGCAGTGTCAATTAACGCAGCTGGTAAGTTCCTGATCTTCTACAGTTCATGTTGATTGTGTTTACATGACTTGATTGATCTTCAGCATTATGTTTTCAATTGGTATCAGAGCCTAGCTCAAAATCTCGCATGTAAATCGCTTAAGAAAATCAAACATGGAAATCCTATGTTCTTATGGTTATGACTCAAGCAACAAAAAAAATTTCGGAAAAACGGGCTAGATCAATTTCAGGTGTTATTGGCCCATTCAGAAAAATTTACCTGGGCCTGATGGGCTGCGTGACCCGAGTTGAAACCCGTTTGGTAGAATACCCAAACTTCGGTCTTTGGTCAATAACTGACCGTTATGATAACGGATTGAATTTTGGGATTCTGGGTTTTGAAGCTCGAGGAATCAGCACGCACAGGTTCGTCTCAGGAATCTGTTTTTCGAGGATTCAATCCTTGATGCTCACCAGGTACGTTTAGGAATGCAAGAAAGAACCTAGTTGCACATCCCGGCGTGCACATAGGATAGGATTGTTTGCTGTTTGCTAGATGGGGCCGGATGGAATTTAATTTCAATTCTCTGTATGTTTTGATTGCTTGATCATGATTGTGTGCTGCATATCTGTGGTTATTTTGCTAACCTTGCAGCGCTGTGAGCAGAGGCTAAGGTATGTCGTTTCTTTCAGCTGTGATCAGACATAATTCAAGCCATCTGTTCAAATTGTAAATTGATTGGAAATCATGGAATGATTGGTTTTGTTTTGTCTCCCATATACAAGCAAATACAATTTACAAGAAAAGGAATCTGGTTTAAAAACTCTTCAGGGATTTCTTAAAAGTCTTGAATTCTGCAGACTTGGATCAGCATGTTGCACATAGCAAAAGCTTTTTCATGTTTACAGAATATTCATAAGGAGTGAAGACTTAAAACTGGTGTTGTTGGTTTTAAAATTTTGTGCCTTATGGCTTCCATAGAAGCATCTGTATGAAATCTTTAGAATCAAAACAGATACAAACATAGTTTCTGAACTCATATTTGGTTATTTTAGAAGTTTTTCTTCTGCCATTAGGTGATGACCACTTCTATCATAAAACATGAGGTTATTTACTGTGGTTTGTACTTCGGATCTTTAGTATTGTTCAATCTACTGCTATATAAGTGTAGTTGGATAATGAACTTCAGTCTTTTGGGATTATTTGGTATGTATGTGTTGGTTATGTGTGATGATTGATGTTATTTGTGATTTTGTATTTTCAGTAGGTATAAAACATAGAAATCTCACAATTCTAACAAACAAGAACTAATTTTGTGAATTCTGATTGATCTCTAGGTGTTCAAGTTGTCACCCTTAATCAGATTGAACTATTAACGGGATCAAACTATTCCACTTGGAGAAGACAAATTGATATGTATTTTTCAATAAATGGGGAATTAGATGATTGCCTTATTGGACCTGTACCAGAAGCTATAAAAGAAGATTAAGACTGTTAGATCAGATAGGGGGGGAGAGTTTTATGGGAGGTATACTGAGAATGGCCAGCAAATGGGTCCATTTGCACTGTTCCTTCAGGAACATGGCATTAAAGCTCAGTACACTACCCCTTACAACCCTCAACAGAATGGAGTGGCAGAAAGGAGGAATAGAACTCTTTTGAATATGGTTAGGAGTATGATGTGTACATCAGGTTTACCTAAATGGCTCTGGGGTGAATCCTTAAGAACAGCAAATTACATTTGCAATAGGGCTCCAAGCAAATCTGTACAGAACACTCCTTATGAACTATGGCATGGTAAAAAGCCAAGCTTACACCATATGCATGTTTGGGGTTGTAAAGCTGAAGCCAGACTTTACAATCCAGATTTAGGAAAACTTGAATCAAAATCAGTGTCTTGTCATTTTGTAGGCTACTGTGATAAGTCTAAAGGATACAAGCTGTATTCTCCAAATCATTCTCCAAGAGTTTTTGAAACTCATCAAGTAAAATTTTTAGGAGAAACAACATGTAATACTGCTTATATTGATTTAACAGCAGATTTTGAAGAAACTTCAAATAATCCAGAAGACTCAAATCACCTGCAAAACATTTTTGTTCTACCAATAGGTTCTGATACAGCTTCAGAACATTTAGAAGAACCTGAAAACTTGAATTTTGGGGAAAGAACTAACAAGACACAGTTAAATCAACATTCAGCTGAGAATAGGAACACTGAAATTCAGCAGGGATCTTCAGAAAACATTAGACCTGAAGATAATTTTGGAGTTCCCAACTCTACAGAACCTATAGAAAATCAGGAACCTCATCAACCAAATCATATTCCAGACCCTGTACCAAGAAGGTCTTCCAGGGAAAGAATTCCAACATCTGCAAGACTAAGTGATTATTATGTGTTTTCTCAAGAAATTGAAGACTCATTAAATGATAACCTTGATCCTGTAAATTTCAGTCAAGCCATGAATAGTGAGGACTTCACTAAATGGTATGAAGCTATGACTGCAGAAATAGAGTCCATGAGAGAAAATGCAGTATGGGATTTGGTTAAAACTGATGATAAACAGAAGCCTATAGGTTCTAAGTGGGTTTTCAAAACGAAAAGAGATGCTAAAGGAAACATAGAAAGGTTTAAAGCTAGGTTAGTAGCTAAAGGTTTTACACAAAAGGAAGGTATTGATTTTACAGAAACCTTCTCTCCTGTCTCTACAAAGGATTCATTTAGGATAGTAATGGCACTTGTAGCTCATTTTGACATGGAATTACATCAAATGGATGTCAAAACAGCCTTCCTAAATGGAGAACTTGAAGAGACCATATACATGAAACAACCTGAAGGTTTCATTGCTAAAGGGAAGGAACAATTTGTCTGTAAGCTTAAAAAGTCAATATATGGGTTAAAACAAGCATCTAAACAGTGGTATAGGAAATTTGATTCAGTAATCTCAAAGTTTGGATTTACAGAAAACATTGTTGATGAATGTGTGTACCTTAAGACAGTAGGAAATGCTTTCATTTTCCTTATTCTGTATGTTGATGACATTCTCCTAGCTAGTAGCAATCTCAAGCTGCTTAAAGACACTAAAATCTTTCTGTCAAAACATTTTGACATGAAAGATTTGGGGGAAGCATCATTTGTCTTAGGTATTGAGATTAAAAGGAACAGAAAATGTGGCCTTTTGGGTTTGTCACAAACAAGTTACATTGCAAAAATTCTGAAACGTTTTGGAATGGAAACTTGTGCTGCAGGAGAGGTTCCAATGTCCAAAGGGGATAAACTGAATAAAAACAAACTTCCTAAATCTGAAGCTCAGAAAGCAGATATGGATTCAAAGCCTTATGCTAGGTTGGTAGGCAGCTTAATGTATGCACAAGTGTGCACAAGGCCAGACTTAGCATTTTCAGTAGGCATGCTTTCTAGGTTTCAAAGTGACCCTGAAATCCAACACTGGAATGCAGGGAAGAAAGTCCTTAGGTATCTGCAAAGGACTAAGAATCACTTGCTTGTTTATAGAAGAGTTAAAACCTTAACTTTAGAAGGGTATACTGATTCAGATTTTGCTGGTAACTATCCACACTCAAAGAAATCTACCTGTGGCTATGTTTTCATGCTTGCTGGTGGAGCTATAGCATGGAAAACTCAGAAACAATCCCTGACAGCAACTTCTACTATGCAAGCAGAAGTGATTGCACTGTATGAAGGGGTATGTGAGGGTCTCTGGATAAAGAACTTTCTGGTAGAGACTAAAGTGCTTAAAGATATAATTTCTGGAAAATTAACCATCTATTGTGATAATGAAGCTGCTGTGTTTTTTGTTAAAAACAGCAAGAGATCTATTCATTCAAAACACCTTGATCTAAAGTATTACAGTATGAAGAAGAGAGTTAAGGATGGTGAAATTCAGGTTTTAAATATTGGAACTGACAATCAGCTTGCTGATCCCTTTACAAAGGCTTTAGCAGTTGGCGTTTTCAAGAAGCACTGTGAGAATCTGGGTGTGCTTAGTGAGTTAGATTCTGGTGTTTAGTGGGAGTTTTGATTTTCTGGTTACAGTTCAGATAATAGTCCTAGTTCTTGTAATTTTTGTTTTGTTCTGAGTACAGCTCAGAATTATGTAACCTTGATTCTGTTAATGATAAGCTGAGAATTATGTAACCTTGATTCACCTTGATTCACCTTGATTCACCTTGGTTCTTGCAAATTGCTGCAGCATATTGTGTATGAGTTTTCGTTTTCTGTTACAGTTTACTTATATCAAGGATTGTATATCAGATGGATAGTGATGTATGGAGTTGTTCTGTACATTGGTTGTTTTTTCAATTTTTCAGTTAACGAACACAATTCCATCTGTGTTTCAGTGTGTTTGTACTTTTGGAGTTTTTTGTGTAAAAACCATTTGGTGGACTTGAAGTTTTGACAAAATGCAGTTTGTTTTGGTGTATATGTTGTCATTAAACACTTCACTCTAGTCATATCTAAGTTCGTGTATTGTACAGCTGTTGTTGCAGTGGCTTTTAACTTACAGATTTCATAAGAATCTGTTCTTAGTTCTAGGTTCTGCGGAAGTGGCTGTGTGATGACAGAACTGTGGTTTTGGATTTCCAGTTATGGATTTTAACTTGTTGTTGTGATTCAAGCATGCCTTTAGTCTTCATTACTTGTTCTGAAATGGTTCATTTGCTGCATATAAGGTTGTACAGTTCAGTGGGAGATTGAAAAATGAACTTTGTACAATTATAAGGTGTTGGCATTAAGTTGAACTTTGGACAATGTAATGAGAGTCACAAACGTATAAGTAATCCTAGTATACATGTTATTAACATATACTGATTACATTGTATAAGGAATCCTATGTATTATAAGATATGGACACACATTTAAGGAAAACTGTGTTTGAGTGCAACAAGGATTCTTCTATGGGCAAGACCTTGTTGCATCTCTATATATATATACATGTGTGAGACTTGTCCCTGTTCTCTCTACCACAAGCATACAGCTCTAATCCCATACGAGAGGCTAAAGAACAGAAGAACAGAAGACAGGAGCTCGGTAACAAGATGGCAGTGTCAATTAACGCAGCTGGTAAGTTCCTGATCTTCTACAGTTCATGTTGATTGTGTTTACATGACTTGATTGATCTTCAGCATTATGTTTTCATGCCATAGTTCAGACATCATTATCAGTGGCATTACTGATAATGGACCTGCAAGACTCCATTGCTGAGGAAGACATTGAACTTTTGGGGCTACAAATGCAACAGTAGATAACCATTTTGCTCTTGGTCTCTTTGTGCTTTTTGTCCCAGCAAGGGAGCTAATCCCTTCCTCCTTTGGTTAACCGAATTCAGGGGAAAGGAAAGGAAATTGGGGTGTTTCCGATGTTTGGTAAAACCCAGGAAAGGAATATGAGGTGAACTGATTCCCGAAATGAGAGAAAATTAGAGGGAAAGTTGTTCCCAGCACCCACCCTCGGATTCATTTTTTCAAGGAGAAGGGAAAGAAAGGGGGAAACACTTTCCTTTCCATTCCACAGACCCCAAACGAGGCCTCAATCAGAGTTTTGATATTCCCCATGCACAAGATTCTGTTTATTGGACCAAGCTTTGCAATTTATACATATCCCCAACTTCATTATTACTATACTCACACCCGATTTTTCCATCTTTTTTAGAAGAGCTGGCGAAAATGATGGAAAAATCGGGTGTGATTATAACAAAAATGATGTTAGGGATATGTATAATACAGGGTCTGAAGCTAGTTCTACTAGTGGAAGAAATGGTTGCAGCAATTATAAATTGAAATCTGGGGATCGTGGATGCAAAGCTTGGTCCGATAAACAGAATCTTGTGCATGGAGAATGTCAAAACTTTGAAGGGGTTAGCTCCCTTGCTGGGACAAAAAGCACGAAGAGACCAAGAGCAAAATGGTTGCATTTGTAGCCCCAAAAGTTCAATGTCTTCCTCAGCAATGGAGTCTTGCAGAGCCACAAACTTACCAATGGATTAACATGCAACGCTGCTAGAAGTGTCAACCGTATAAACCACCGGACAAGGTACGCTACATGAGTTTTCGTTCTTGTCCTTCCCTAATCTGGAATATGTTGACCTCAGTGTCAATGAACTCTTTGACACCATTCCATCTGAGATTGGTTCCCTCTCCAAAATCATCTATCTTGATGTATCCTATAATAAGTTGACCAGAACAATCCCACCGGAAATTGGTCTTCTAACAAAGCTTCAAGTCCTCCACCTGAATGGGAATCAATTAAATGGCTCAATTCCTCAGGATTTAAGCCAGCTTAAATCTCTCTATGAGCTTGCACTGAGCGAAAACAATCTAGAAGGGTCTATTCCAGCCTTTCTGAATCAAAATCAGCTTTCTGGTGCCATTCCCCCAGAAATCGGAAACCGTACAAATTGGTCAAAGTATACTTGAATAACAACCAGTTTACAGGTCTATACCTCCTAGCTTAGGAAACTTGGAAAATCTGACTGTATTGTACATAGCTAATAACAACTTCTCCGGTTCAATCCCATACGAAATAGGAAAGATGAAATCTCTCGTGCAAGTGCTCATTTTTGCAAAAAATCTTTCTGGTTCAATCCCGGCATCCATAGGTGATCTGCCAAACCTTTCCCTTCTTTATTTCTATCAAAACAAACTCTGGTAGTATTCCTAAAGAGATAGGGAACTTGAAATCTATGGTGGATCTACAGTTGAGTCAGAATCAGCTGAATGGCTCGGTTCCTGCTTCACTGGGCGACTTGAGCAACTTAGAAAGCTTGTACCTCCGGGAAAACCAGCTTTTCGGCTCCATCCTCCAAGAGATAGGAAATCTCACAAAGTTGACAAAACTGCAATTGGATACCAACCAGTTTACTGGTTATTTACCCCAAAACATTTGCAGAGGTGGATTGATACAAAACTTCACAGCATTCAACAACCATTCGATAGGTCCAATCTCGCAGAGCTTGAAAACTTGCAAGAGCTTATTCAGAGTACGCCTTGATGGGAACCAATTGACTGGCAATATATCTGAAGCTTTCGGTGAGTATCAAGAATTTGACTACATAAATCTCAGCAACAATGGCTTGTATGGTGAAATCTCACCAAACTGGAGAAAATGCCCACAGTTATCAAACCTCGAAATGGCGGGAAACAACCTTACTGGAAGTATACCACCTGAGCTTGGCAATGCAACTCAACTACAGCTGCTTGATCTCTCTTCCAATCATTTAGTTGGTGCAATTCCACAGGAGCTCGGGAGACTAACTTTGGTGAATCTGAATTTGGGCAATAATCAACTTTCAGGTCATATACCCTCTACATTTGCATCATTGACAGAGCTTCAATATATGAACCTGTCCAAGTTTCATAGGTGGTATGTCGAAACTAATATACTTGAATCTGAGCAACAACAAGTTCAGTTAAGAAATTCCTTCTATGTTGGGGAATTTATTCCAACTTTCCAAGCTCGATTTAAGCCACAACTTACTTGAGGGTGAGATACCATCAGATCTGAGCAAACTGCAGAGCTTGGAAGATCTGAATCTATCCCACAACAATCTTTCTGGTGTCATTCCAACATCTTATGATGATATGCCCGGCCTGTTGTACATTGACATTTCCTACAATCAGTTACAAGGTGCCGTTCATAACAGCAAAGCATTTCAAAATGCTTCCTTGGAAGGGAACAACAGATTATGCGGCAATGTTGTAGGACTCCAACCCTGCATCCTTCTGCAGGAAATAAAAGTACCTCAAACAAGGACAGAACTTGTGTTTTTAATTGGCAAGAGTAATATACCATGAATTTCATCACATTATAGAAGGTAACAGCATTTTGACTGCAACAAAATGAATAATAGGAACTTAAAATAGAACGATATCTAGAAGGTAACAGCATTTTGACTCATTGTTTTACTTTAGGTTTTGTGAATTTCATCACATTATAGCCCAAGGCTTAAACTACATAAAAGCTAGAACAAAGCTTATGCTTTTCATAGAAACACAACTGACTGACTATTACAGATCATTGGGATTATGCTAATGTAGCTGAAAACACCGAGTCTTGGGAGAAATTGTTGGTCTTTTCTCCTTTCTTTTCTGAATGCATGTGGCATTGGATGATACAAAACTTCCGAAGTGCAAAACAACAAATTCAGCCTAATCTTCATAGATCTCTATCTCTTTAGAGACATAGGGAGGAGCGTCTGCATCCCAAAGTAACGACGTTCTCTAGTTCTAGAAAGTACACATTTGCAAAACATATTAGTGATATTACGAGTAAAGATGGCACGTCTAGGATGATTAATTACGAGTGATCATATCTCATTCATATATTGTGCAAACTCAACTACTTGTGAATTAGAACAAGTAAACAAAATCCGGTTAGGAAGTTGCTGCTTAAATATTCACAAACAGGATAATATTCATGAATTCATCCTCCTTGTAATGCAGGGGACTATCAAATATCATACTAATCTGTCAACCATCTTAGCCATATATAGGACAAAGTTTTCCTCAAATACTTTAAAATGTCAATTGATTCGTTGCCTTCCACCAGAGAATTGAGCTATAACACCGTGGAAAGCTTAGCAATCTGAATGCATATACATTGCTAGATCTCAATATACAATGAGATCTAGATCTAGCTTTTGCAGAGACAGTAATCACTATATCATTGGACTACAAGTGTACATACAAAAATGAGTAGATGGGGATCAGACTATAACGTACACATGAGTATCTAGCAGCTCAAATGACAAAAAGTTCACATCTTTCACTATTAAACATAAGATCAAAGATATGACAAAGAAACTTCTGCTGCACAGATCCAAGTAAACAAGCAAGTAATTTGAGAGATGAATAAAGGGAAAAGAGATGAACTTGGGAAATCTACGGTATGGGAGGAGTCGGAAAAAAACACACAACAAACAATAAAACTCTGTTTGATTCGTCTTTTTTCGACCTTCCCATAACACAAACTCCCTCAAGGTCTCTGTCTCTTTCCCACTTTCTCAGTTAACAAACCCATATGGAGAACAACAAGCCCTTTTGTTATTTTAACAAGATTTGAAGTGGGGATTTGGTTTTGGATGAGAAAACATGGAAAAGGAAGAAGCTTTCCAAGAAACTTCAGGAATGGGTGGAGTTGGGAAGAAGAAGAAGAAGAAGAAAGAAAGAAGATGCTTTCTTTTACTCAGTTAATACTTCTTCCCAACACACCTATTCCTAACAAACTTCTTGAAAGCTTTGCCTTTTCCATTTCTCTCTCAAGTTTTCAATAGCTGCTTCTTCAGCTCAGCATTATTCAGGGTGTGAAAGGCTGAGAGCTAGCTAGGTTAGCCGTCTATTTAACTAAATACATAAGCGAATAAAACGACGTGGTTTTGAACTAAAAGACGACATCGGAGTACGACATCGTTGCAATTATGTTAGTTTATAAACGGTTCGGGTCGGTTTATGGGCTTCAAAATCGGAAATTCCCTTTTTCTGGGTTTTTGCTCATTCGACTTGGTTGAGGTGTTTTTAGGCTCGTGGTAGAGATGGTTATCGGCAAAAGTTAATAGATTTTTGTATTTTGTTCTCTTTTATGTTTAGTTTATGTGACGGGGAAGAGTTCAAAGACTATTATTAATACGAAGTTCCGTATTAAAACTTAGATGTGAAGTTATATTTTAAAAAAAATCGACAAAATAATTCGATAATTAGAGTCAATCATATTTTAGATACATATGTAAGGATTGTGCATGCAAAATTTCAGCTCAATCGAAGATGTTTTAACAATTTGATCGTGACATTCTTTAATAATGCACACAGATTGTCCGATTTAGCTCAAAATTTAAATGTGTTGATCAAATGGCTAAACGATATCCGTTTGAGCTGAAATTTTGCATGCCCGATCCTTGCATATGTATCTAAAATTTTGTTGAGTTTAATCATTAAATTATGTTTTCAATTTTGTGTAAAATGCAACTTCACATATGAATTTCAATGTGAAGCTTCACACTTGATGAGAACTGTGTGTGTATATATATATATATATTACCAGTAGAACACTAACTAATTAATATACTATGAGACACCTTATCAGAATATAACATGGATATGAATTTGTATTACATTGATATACTAATCATACAATCATATAAGTACATAAAGTAGCATTCCAATATTGACTTTGATTAGCATTATATGAGTATGTAATTAGGTATATATACATGCACTAGAATGTACCATCTAACATACTCTTCTCTCTCTCTCTCTCTCTCTCTCTCTCTCTCTCTCTCTCATTGCTTCTCTGTTTTATTTAGAAAAAAATCATTCACGTGGTCTGAACTTTTGCTCATGTATCAATATGATGACCGAACTTCAAAAACTATCAAAGTAATGCCCAAACTTCCAAAACTATATCTACATGATGCCTAGAGCTATTTTTCGTCTAATAACATGTCATTTTTTTGTTTGAAAACAAGAAAAAATAACTTTAATACCCTTCTCTCTCTCTCTCTCTCTCATTATAGAGACCACAGTAGCATCTCCACTACTCCCCCCTCAAGAACGACGCCACCCTCTCCCCACCGCCACATTCTCAACTTTCAGCACTGTGCATCATTGATTCGCACAGCCTTATTTTCAAATTCCGGCGACGGTGCATCCTCAAATACCATAGTCGGAGCTACCCAAAATACTAATTAAGGCTTAGGGCTGTTAATCGATACATTTGGTTTGGTTATTAGGCCTAACCGAAAATCGAACCGAATTATTTTATCAGTTCGGTTATCTTAGTTTTCTTTTATGATAAACCGATTAGAACCGGTTCGATTTGGTATTTTTTCGAAAAAAATTGCATTTTTATTTTTTCGAAACTGCATTTTTTACAATCCAACTGATCAAAATTGCATTTTTTCAATTTCAAAACTGATCAAAACTCCATTTTTTTTCTTTCCAAACTGTTTGCCAAATATAACTACTTAACTAGTCATAAATCACACATTCATTCAAAATTTCAAACTTTCAAATCATAGAAAATACTTACCGAAAGTTTTCATCACAAATTCAAGTTTCAAACATCAACAAACATAAACCAAACTCCACAGTTCAAGTTTAAAACAGTCTACAGTCCATCAAAATAAAAATACAATCCAAATCACATAAAACCACTCAATTCTCAAGCCATACTCAAGTACTCAAATTTTCCGCCATTCTCACTTTCTTAACTTAGGTTTTCCTCTGGCAACTTAGCATTCCTTATTCTTAACCCTACAAAAACACAAATAATCATTGTTAAATATCAAAAACAAGCTGCATATTGGTAATTACAGGTTAAAGGTTAAAGTCAAAAAATAAACCAATGATTGAGATTGAGATGATGAAGTCTCTATTTAAACTTTACCACGTTTAGTTGATAACTGCAAAGAATCCACCGAGTCCTAGCCTCTCCATTTTCTTCTTCTTTAAATCACAAGTCACAAACATAACAATTTATAAACATCATTGCGAAGTCACTTAGATACAATACAGTAAATATTGTATACGAACTCCTAATTTTCAATAGTACACTAACAGATTCTTCAATCCATAGAGCACTCCGATACAATAGGAGAGGGCCAAGAGGCTAGGGTTTTTTCGAAGTACCTGATAAGTGATAATATAGGACGCGGGACGCGGGACGTGACATGGTCGTCGATCTGAACAACGGAGATTGAATACGGATTGCGGAATTGGGGGTGAGGTCGTGAGGGTTCAGAGATTACAATGTGTGCATGTGTGGTGCGAAACGGGAGAGATACGCCATGGTTAGTGCCTCCCTGATCAGCCGGCGAGATTGTACCACGGTCGGCCTGCGGATTATGCCAAGGTCAGCGAAGAGTCTGATGATGGCGAGGGTTTGACTGAAGGCAGAGGGCTTGTGTGAGTTGCGAATTGCGACAGTGTGGTAAGGGGTGAGGCCGTTGAGGGGAATGAGGGTTGCGCACAAAAGGATGTGTTTTTTTAGGGTAAACGCAAAAAAAAACAACGTCGTTCCCTTAAAAACCGATTAATTCGATACATTCGGTTTGGTTCAAACCAAAAAACTAAAACCAAACCGATTTTTTTTGTTCAGTTTAGTTTTTTTACTTCGGTTCAATTTTTTTCCGGTTTCGGCTCATTTTTCTTCTTCTCGATTTTCGATTCGGAAGTCACAACCCTATTAAGGCTAATACCCATAAAATTAGCCAATCAATCAAGTAATCAACTCAATTAAAATCAATTGATAATAACTAGATATAGAAACTCAATTTTGGTCCGTGGTCGTGAAGGAGAATAGGGAGATGAGAATAAGATACTCTTGTACTTATGTTCATGGCAACGGGTAATCCCTACCCACCCACCCCTATGTATCCACCTGCCTTTATCATTCCAGAGTCTAATGTTTGCCCAAATCCTCAATCAATTCTCAACACCGAGTATTCTCACCACCCTTACCCAAACACTTCTAGCTCACAGTTCCCATAAACTTCTACCCTTGAGCTCATTCAATCATTTGCCTCTTGTACTCAAATTCCAATTGATACTAGCTTTGTTCCTCCAGCAATACATACATACATACATACATACAAGAAGGTTAAGTTTCAATGTGACATCCTATCCCAGGAATTCTTGTTTTACAATTTATTTAAGGTTAATCGAGGAAGATAGTTAGTTTTTACCATCGATAATTATCGATGGCCTTTTTATCATAATTTTGTTCATTAAATTTTTTGAGAAATTTATTTGAGGAAAGTCGTAGAGTTTACTGAGACGAGTTTGTAGCCTTGTCAAATATTAAAATCGGAGTTACGATGAATAAGTTATGGTCAGTAAAAGTTTTGTACGATTTACGAATTCGGTTAGTTGCGGATACGACTTTCCCAAAATCGAAAGTCAACATTTTCTATTTGGTCAACCCACTTTCTCTCTCCTACCCTGAGCTTCTCTCTCCTCTCTCTTGCGTCTCTCTCTTTCTCTCTTCCCGTCTGTCTCGTCGGCGACGGACCACCTGCTGGCCACCAAATCCGATGGTCTTGGTGTCAAAATGACCACCACGACTTTCTCTATCATTTTTTCGTAACCTCAACACTCATTTCTCATTTGTTTCGTTCAAAATTAGTGAAGAAATATAGAAAATCTCAAGAACCCTAAGAATTAAGGACAGTGGTTTCCAGCTTAAATTGGTCGGTTTGGCCTATTGAGCTTTGATGCTCTCATCACCACGAAGCTAACAACACCAATATCAAGTCCCAATTCCATTGGAGCGGTAAGAATCGAAGCTTTGAAGTTTTTTGAGAGATTTCAGTTTTAAGGTAAATTGGACGAGTTCTAGGTTAAATCGGATGTTAATGTAGTTTTGTAAGTTGTTGGTTATGGAATTTTGAACATGTTGAGCTTCGGTTTGCCGGGAAAGGTCACCGACGCCGCTACCATTGGCGGTGGTTCACGACGACGCTCTGGCGGATGAAATTTTTTATGTAAATTTTATACCGTTTGGCTCGTAATTATGTACCGATCGTAATGAAGAGATTATTGAATTGATTTGGACATAGTTGATTAATACGTGTGGTTAGTCATATTTTAATTAAACGATTTTATGGTAGTAATGAACAGTTGAGTCGAACGTTGATTCAGCCTCGAGTCGCGTAACCTGTGGGGACTGTGTTGTGACTTTAAAAAGGATTCAAAATTTATAAATTTGGAATTAGATTAAAGATTGTCTTTAATTCGGAAAGTATGATATTCGAGAATGCGATGTTCTCGACGGTAATGCTCGTCGGTAAACGAGCTTAGCTATTCAATATGACTTTTGACGATTAGTTAATAAATAATAATCATTGTTTCAAGGTGACATATTAGCAACCAGTGAAAGACGCATTGAAACGCCGACATACATGCTTTAGCTTGGTGGAAATCACGGCACTATATTATAAGTGAACACTTTCATTGCCTTTTTCACTGTCAATTTGTGAGTACATTGTGCATATGATTTTATTTGTATAGAGCTATTATGTTATGCATTTTATGATTATGCATTTGTATGGAGGAACACATGTTGATGTTTTTCACATAGCATAATCACAGTTTGTTGCATCGATGCACTGACTTCTCGGCTGATCCCCGCGGCTCTCCGGGAGGGCTAGGGACCTGACCTGAGGTTTTACAAAGTACCAAGGAGGGCCAGAAACCTAACCTGGGTAGTCTTAGGGCTTGAGGTCGTTTGACCCAAGTTACCGCCTCCACACATTACACAGTACCCAAGAGAGCCAGGAACTTGACCTGGGCGTTTACATTTATAGACTCACATTATTTTACGTATATTCTAAAGAGAAAGGCATAATAGTTATATTTTCCCAGTTTAAAACAAAACTATATTTTTGTCTACTCACACTAGCAGTTTTTATTATTTTATATGTCTTTCCTCGTGCCATTTGTTTTAAATTGTCTAAATTGCAGGTGAGTCGGCTGAAGTCGTGACCGTCTAGTATACGAGGCATGACAGTCCATTGCTTCCATTTTCATGGTTGAGATTCTTAGTACATGTTTTGGGTTACTTGTGCTGGGGTTATTTGTAGCGAATCTTTGATGCAAGTCATATTAATATGAGTTCCATAGTATTCACCCTGGATTACGTGTTAATCTAAGATGGGTCATGTCATCCGATCTCTGCCATGACCACCTCCAAGGGTTGATCCCCGGGGACGCATAATCCATCTGAGAAGGTCGGCTCTTGGTGGCAGTGCTTTCGAGGCGATCGGCAAGGCGGGCCTTGGAGCGTCAACTCTGATTTAGGGGATGAGAGAGAAGCAGAAGCTTGTTGAGAGGGAGAGAAGCAGTTGATGAGGTATTGAGAGAAGGAATGGTTCACTTTGAGGATGACGAGGGGGATGAGGCGATAAGACTTAGAGAGAGGTGTAAGATTTTGTCGCAATGGGCGAGGCGTGAGGCCGATTTAGGTCGGGTGGACTGAAGCTCCGAGAGAGAGAGAGATATATATATATATATATATATATATTAGGTTTGGGTGCAAAAATCAATTTGGGCTGCCCTTAACAATTTTCTGAGTGCTCATATTTTTTTGTGCTTTTTCCTAGACAATTACTTATTTATCCCTTGTTTTCAGACTAAAAAAATGACATGTCATCAGTGTTAACAGAGTCGTGACAGAAAATGGCTCTAGACATCATATAAATATAGTTTCGGAAGTTTAGGCACCACTTTGATAGTTTTTGGAGTTCGGGTATCATATTGATACATCGGCAAAAGTTCAGACCCTATGGTTGACTTTTTTCCATTTTGTTTTGATATACAATGAATTTAAACTTTCTCATTGTCATTATATTTTTCTTCTTATTTACCACCACCATCTCAACCATACTTTCAAATTTTTCTAGGATTTTTAGGTATCAAAGTTTGAACGCTGACGATCTTCCCAAAGATATCGACTGGGTCAGAGCAGGAAATGTTACCTCTGTAAGGAACCAATTTGAATGTGGTAAGAAACATAATATAATTTTTCTTGTGTTGTACTTTGCAAGTCTTTAACTTTTTAAGTTTCTCACCTTGTTGTGTGTACTGTGTAGGTTGTTCCTCGAAGTTTGCAATAGTAGCTATTATGGAAGTAGTTAACAAAATAGCCTCTGGTCAGTTGATGGTACTATTCGAGCAACAACGTACTAGTGGACTGCATTACACTAAGACCTGAACATAATAATTGTAACAGAACTAAGGGCAGCTATGTGTTTGTGGCCTATGATTACATTATGAAGCTATATATTGTTGAGAGTAACATATATTCGTACCAAAATACAGACCTACAAATATGTGACACCGAAGCCACCAGTATACCAGTAGCCATAATAACTGGTTACGAACATGTTGCTGCTACTGAATTGCACTTGATGAAAGTTGTGGCCAACCATCCAGGCATTGCCATAGTTGACGTAGACGAAAATTTCAAAAATTATTACTGGATGTCTATATTTGAGGACGTAAGAATACATCTCTTACTAGGAATTCGTCTAGACATGTTGTTCCTATAGTTGGGTATGGGACCGAAAATGGAGTAGACTATTGGAAGATAAAGTATTCATGGGGTGAGCAATATGGCCGGACCCAGATTATCAAACTTGAGGTGAACTTTAAAATATGTGCCCCTCCAAACTTAATGTTCACGTAAGAATAAATTATTTTCATGCCGACAAAGTATTATCAAAATAAAATTCATTATTTTATCTGGTATTTTTTTATAGTCATAATATTATTGACATAAATATCAATACTTTGATTTGTTATTACGTTTTTCAATAATAGGTTAAATTTCTTAATAAATAAGAATTATGTGAACAAATGTGTGATGAAATTAATATTGAGTGATTTTATTAAGATCAATACTTAGGTCCAAAATCAATTATACCAAGTCATCCAAACTACTTCCATATATTTATATAATTTTTGATTTGTAATTTTATAATCAAAACCAATCATCTTATAAACTGAATTAACTCAACAAAAAATAAATCAAAATAAAAATCGTCTGAGTATCCAATTTTATTAAATAAATAGATGGTCATAGTGAATATATTTTTATCATTACATTAATAACCGTCTATCTGTTTTACAAAACTTGGCGACTGTGCGCAAAATGATTTCTCATATATTGATTGGTTTTAAATGGTTTCTCTTGTCTATATAATGAATTCAAATCCTTACCATGTCATATATCCCATTTTTCAAATGGCTTCCAAACAAATTCTCTACTTTCTTTCCAAATCAGCACAACCCACCCTTACCCTTAGTGTTCCCACCACATTTCCCACCCCACCCTTGATGAGACTGTTATGTTTATCAAGGAGATCTCAGAACAGTCAGCTATATTCAAGAGTCTGGGCTGCTCAGTGAAGAACAATGGCAAGAAAGATGAAGCAAAAGAGAAGATTGCCGACTGTCAGCAGAAATTGGTGGGTTCGAGGGAGATCCTCGTTGAAGACAGTGACCAAGTGAAGGTGGTGATTGATGTGAAGGTTGCAAACACTCTACGGTATCCAGTTGTCCTCCTCAAGAGTGGATTCATCTCTCTTAACTTTGACAAACACAACTAGATACTTTTCTATATATTAAAAATGTGCCTCAAATTTAATTGAGTCTGCGCCATTGCCTTATTAGCCTTTTATCAGGTACGGGTCTGGTGAGCAATGTGGTGATAAAGGTTATATAAAAACGTGAAGGAATGTTCCAACCAAGCTTTATGGTGTTTGCAGGATTGCCATGGAGGCTTCATATCCAACCAATGATAATGCTTGACTTATAACTAAGCCATCTATCTCAATGAATATTGAAGAAAATCAAAGAGATTTGTTCATCAGTAGATTCTTGCATATTTAATTAATCATTCCTTGTTCTACATGATTGAAGGGCAACGCCGAGCAAAGAAAAAGTAAAACAACATATCTCTCTCTCTCCCTTTCTTTTTCTCTCTCTCTTTTCCGAATTCTCCTCTCTCTTTTCCCTCATAACTTTTACCTCACCGTCCCAAACTCCAAACAAACACCACAATTTGATTCATCTCCTTTTCCCCTTTCCGAAACACCTACTGCATGTCCAAAACCTTCTCCATATTCACCTTTGCACCAAAATAGTAGCCTCATTACTACCGTTCTGTTCCTCGCTGATTTCTCCTTGATCATCATTCATCACCGTATCTCTTCTCCCTCCCCTAATCCAAATATCTTTCTACATGTCGAATCTAGAGGAAATCGAGGGTTTAAGCCCAAACCCTCCCCTCCCTCTTCATAATGTTCAACCTTCATTGGTGCAACCAGTCGCGCCCGAGGTGTAGGCCCCGTAATTGTTGGTGGCGGTTCTTAGCGAGGTTAACCTTGTCGCGACAGAGGATGACGACGAGGACCAAGAATGGTTCTTCGTTGTAGTCTGCATCTTTTCTTTGGATCATATTGCAGATGATCGGGTCCAGACTTTTAAGATGCGGATGATTTCTCTTTGGCACCATGCAAATTGATTGGGTATCATTAGTTTCATTCAGATTGATACCAATCAGTTTATCTGCAAGTTTTGTTCTCTGGCGGATCGCCGACACACGATTTCGAGTCGACTATGGTATTATTTGTCACATACTGTGGTTGCCCAGGCTATGGGGGAGTTTGATGAACCCTTTGAGATTTTGGCAACTCGAGGCCATGTATGGACTGTGGTTTGGCCCAAGCAGGGTCATTTGGCGGTAGGAGTGCTATAGGATAAGTGGTGTAGGCGGATTAGCAATGTCATCAGCAAGTACTTGGAGTTAAACCGACATGCAATGTTTCACGGCTCAGAGATGAAACTTCGAGTTGAGGTGGACTTCGACAGGCCTCTTGTGATAAGCACCCGTGTTTGCTTTTTTGAATCGTATGCCATGGATGTTGAGTTTCTGTATGAGAATGCCCATGGATATTGTGGAGATTTTGGAGCCTTCACGCATGGTGCTGAATGTTGTTTGTTAGTTGTAGATGCAGGTTCTACAGAGGATCGTATGGCCATTCGGCGCGCCATCTCCCGGTCGAGTCTCTCCTTACAGGGGACAAGAGTCCTCTGCGGAGAGAGCGGGTCAGAGTTGGTCGTCTGGACTAGTAAAGAGATTTTATGCATGAATCCAAATTAACGAGGTGAATAATTAAGACTTAAGAACTTTATGTTGTTTAAATTAAAAGATATGCAATTGAATCGATCACATTAGAGTTTTACTATGTATAACTTCATTGATGACCCTTATAATAAGGACTTGATGAGTATATTCTCATTAAATTCACATTTTCTTTATATTTTGGCAAATTCACCGTTGATTAGATACATAATGATGAGTAGAACACTCATGCAAAATTTCACAAAAACTAAAAATCGATAAATCATTCATAATCAAGATTTATCACTTAAGAACATGAACGGTGTATGTCTGACAGTTTTGGTTCGTCCATTGATTTGATCTTGTTCGATACCTTAACGATTTTCAAATTGGATGAAATTTGTAGAAATGATTTACTCATCAATATTTAAACATCTAACTGTTAAATTTGTAAAAATTATTATCGAAAAATAACTCTTACGATAATTTTATGAAAGGTACTCATCAAATCTTCATTATAAGGATTCTCATTAAAAGAGTTCCCGTGGTTTAATGTATCTCCATGAATCCACCACCATGGTGCACTTTAATATCATTTTTGTAAAAGTCTCATATATTGGCACTCTCTACTCAAAATGCAACACACCTGTTAACAATAGAATAAAAAGGAACAAACCATGTGGTTGACTCTGAAAGAGCATGAGTTATTGAGTTAATTAGCTTTAATCTATAATACCGATCATGCTACTATGTAGGGGTCATCATCTGGCCTATAGGCCCGAAAAGCCCGCGGGCTGCCTTAGGCCCGCAAATCTCAAGACCGGCTCGACCAGAATTTAGGTCCAAAAAAGCTCGGCCCTATGGGCTTAGGGCTGAGGTTCCAAAGTTCGGACAATCGAGGCATGTCCAGCCCGGCCTGTAGGGCCAAGCCCGTTAAGTCCATCAATTCTATATATTATAGACTATTTTATTAATATATACCTATAAACTGTCAAATTTATCTTAATATCATTTATTCATATAATAAATACCAACTTTTTTAGGCTTATATATTATTTAATGTATATAATTGTTGATATATTGGATGATTAAACACTATTAAATTCTGAGATTTTTTATTTAGTACAAAAAAAAGTCCGGCCTAAAAACCCCGAGGCCTAAAACCTGCATTTTGGATACGTGACGAAAAAGCCCGCCCCCTTCCGGTCCGAGCCTGGCGGGCTTGGGCTTGGGGTGCCCGGGTCTGAACCATTGACGACCCTTACTACTATTGTAACGACCCGGAACAGAATCGGTTGAGTAAACGGCTTAATTCACGAGTTAGCGCGTAATCACTATTTTCAGATAATTGATTGATTTGCCGGTTTTGATCGCGACTTAATTATCGGCCGAGAATTTGAGTTGAGTCTCTTCTCGAGAGTTGTTGTATCCGTGATTTCGAGTTCATGGGCGATTCCGGATGATTATTTCGACGACCGAGGAATATAATATGAATATTTGAAGTTTTGGAATATCGTCGAGTTTATCCGTTCGTATCGAGTCTATCCGAATCGTAATGGTTATCCGTTTTGGACCATCGATCGTCCCGAGACGCGAGTATAAATATTGGAAATAGTCAAAAATTGTCAAAAATCATTGTTCGGGAAGTTTGTCCGGCGTTGACCGAGTTTGGAGGCGTTGACCGTGTTGACCCGTGGAGAAAATTTCGGAACGTTTGAATCCTCCAGCGGACCCGCCGATTCCGGCCGTTTCAGGCCACGAATTTGGAAGGTAAAATGTTCTCGTGATTCTAAGCTGTTTAGAACTTGGAATTTCTTGATTTGGTTTCAATTTGAGGGAGAAATGTGGAGTTGAAAATGGTGGAATTCCGGCCGGTTTTGGGTTTTATGGACGGCGGCGCTCCGGCCACGGGGGTGGCCGGGGATTAGGGGGTTTTGGACCGTGGGGCCACGACGGTGCCTTTGGGAGTGGTCTCGAAGGCCGCCGTGCGCCGTGGACGGAGATCGGAGGTGATCAGAGGCTGCCGGTGGTGGAGGAACCCCGTGGGTTTCGAGCTGATTTCTGGCCAATCCCGCCGGAATTGGTCCTTGCCACAGTTGAGAGATGTGTTGTACTTGTTGAGATGAAGCTTCGGTGAGCTTGGCCGCCGCCGGCGGCGGTCAACGATGGAGCTCCGTCGACCGTTGATTTTTTTTTGAAATGTGTCAAGTTATATGTTGTTTCACTCGTATTCACGCCCCGATCGTCGCCTTGAGATTTTTGAGTTGATTTGGGTACCAGATTTTCAGTCGAGGGTTTTGAGTGGAGATTTCGGGAGTTTCGTTAATTATTTTTGTATGCGTTATACGTTTCCGAGAACGGTTGGTTTCTGAGGTGTGGTACAGTGTTGTGAATTGTGATTTTGATCAGATGTATTTTATGATTATTCAGGTGATCGAGATCGTGCTTCGGGCGAGGGATCTTCCGCCGGACCACGTGATTAGCGCGAATGCGCGCTTTGCTCACCTGTGAGTGGACACTTTTATATTTTCACAATCGTTGCGAGTTCGTGATTTTCCGTATTTACTTATATACGATGTTGAGATTATTTATTATTTTCGGAGGTATTATTTTATATTTTTATGGTGATGGCATTACTGCATCGATGCTTCGGCTACTCGGCTGATCACCGGTAGTCTGACCAGAGTTGAGAGATTCCTCTGGGCAGGGTTGAGAGATTCCCCTGTTATGCCGCCGGGGTTGAGAGATTCCCCTGGCGTATCACCGTCGGGCTTGAGCGATTCGCCTGACCGTCGGGCTTGAGAGATTCGCTTGGCACCTCCATATATAATTTCCGAACTCGCTATACTTGTTTATTGTATATGAAATTGGTGAAAGGCATATGTTTATTTTCGTCCACTCACTCTAACGTTTTATTGCCTTTCCCCTGGGCTTTTCGGTTTCCGTGCCCAGTTTGCAGTTCGGGTTCTGGTGTCTCACGTTGCTGTCGGAGGCTAGTTGTTCGAGCTACCTTTCTTTTTCAGTAGGTTTCTTGTTTTGCCTACTGTTGTATATTTTGTATATATGTACACTAGAGGTCGCTCTGATACGATACTGATACATGTTTTATGTGGTTTTTCTCGGATTTTCTATATTATACAGTTATGTTTACTGTTTATTATTATTGTTATGATATTGAGAAATCCGGATGGGATTGGTGCCCACGGTTTGGCTTTTGTGGCATAGGATGAAGTGTTATTTTTCGGGTGCAGGTAAAGGCAATTCCGCGTTAGTAGCGTTACTCTGCCGAAATTTTTAAGGTTTTTGTTGGTTCGTGTTTCCAGAAGGGGTTTGATTCTGGTTTACGAAATTAAATCGGGGTTGGGTCCTTTCAACTATCCATCCCAGGACTAAACACCCTGGAGTCTAATTTTTCAAACTAACACGTGTCGTAAAATGAGTGGATGATTTTTCAACTTTCTTAAGCTTTGATTGAGCTTATCATAAGCTCAGTCCACGTGAACATATTTTTGGCCACCATCCTCTTCGATCAAACTTTCTTCCAATTAGTTGCAAAAAAAAAACTTTTTTTCGATTATGATCCTTTCTTATCTTCTTCCTCCGACAAATTCAAAGGCCAGGGCAGAGTCTTGAGATCCACCTCCGGTCCTGCAAATTCTCTGATCCTCAACTGCCTCTCCCAGCCTCTTCCCCAACCCAAGCCCAATTTTGGGTGTCTATCACAAACCAACTCCTCCTCCGCCTCACAAACCCATGATCCCCAATTAGACCTGACCTGACCAGATATAGTTTTGTACTCAAATAGACTTTATCTTTTTGGGTATGTAAAGAAAGTTCTCCGACCCGCCTCCGCCGATCCCCGCTGCCTTCAACCGATGTAGAGATCTAAGAATACTCAAGCTAAATCTAGACAACAATCTCGAGATCAACGACGTTACTATCTTCCCATCTTCAAATGATACTAATTCTAATAACCATGTGATGAACTAGACTCGAATGTCGAGATCGACAACGATCTGCAACGAAAGGAGGCAAGTTGAGGAGAGAGAGAGTAATTTTCTAGGCTGATCTCAACATCGGTTCAATCAACTTTGAAAAAAGTTGAACAAATTAGTCAATTATATTATGACACATGACACATTAAAAAACAAAAATCTAAATGATACATAAACTTGGGTGCATTACAGAAATTTTCCTATAATAATACTTCCGGTCTTAATAATCACAATGATTTGTTTTGTAGTTCCTTTCCCATAATGTGATGCATCACTACATTTGGGCATCAAGATTGAATAGATAAATTTGGACTTTATCAGTGCCGTTGGATCGATCTTTTAGAATAGTAGGTCATGTCGGGCAAACACTATTGGAATATTGGTCTATTGTATGATTTCTATCAGCTTTGTTCTACACTCGTCGATCTCATTCTGCTATCTCATTAAATTAGTCGTTAAACTTTTTGCTTTAGCTATTTGTTGTTTAATCAGCATTGGCCTGAAAGGCTGAAACACAATCTCTCAAAATCTTGTGCTACGGGTAGTTGAAGTGTTAGCGTCACCGTTTTGAAATGCATCATGATCATAGCATATTAAACAAATATACCAGCCTAAATCAAATCGTTCTACGACCTTCTGGTTTTGGTTTTAAAAATCATAGAAGTGCAGATCCAATTATTATTAGCTTCTTTTTTTAGTCAGATGCCCTTACCCCTCTGCCTGTCTCGGTTGTTTTAACTTTTAATGGGCGGCCAAAAATTGTCCTTCAAAAGATGAGGAAAACGCAACATTATTGTCAACAATTTCTGTTTTCTCATTGGCTCGTGAGATTTTGTCAATATTAATCAGTTAAGTATCCTCACATATATTTCACCTCCGCTACTAAATTCTCGAGAGAGCAAGGACTCAATCTCTGTTTGCGAATATGAAAAATAAAAATCAATTATTCATTGTAGTTCTCCGTGTTTGGAAAGACACAAGATAGATACTTTTTGTCGTTTTCGAAAAGAAAAAAAATAAGAGAAAAAGTTATTTTTTCTATCTTCCATAGTAATTCTCGTCGATTTACTCTTATGTCTTACTTTTCTATAGCTAATATACAGTAATTACTGTTTTTAACCTTTTGTGGCGTCACCGGACAAACATATATAAGATGAACAACAAAGTGTCTTCAAATTCTACAATAGACGGAGCACAAATATGCAGAGGAGTAATCGGCGATCTATTTTTTTATGTACTATTTATTTAAATCTAACGTGACAAAGATTGTGACTAGTGTCTCATACATTTATGTTTTGAACACTGTAAATACACTCGTGTCAAAAATTTTTGTATTTGACTATATGTATTATCACAAAATGACCTGATAATATGTTTTTAATTTCTCAATAAACGATATTTAATGAGGAATTTTGGAGAATGGACACGATATTAGAAACATGCAACTCACCTTGTAGACTCTTGTCCAAACAATTCAACAAATGGCCTCTTCTTATTCACCTCTTCATCAGCTCTGTAGTCTCTCCGCCGCCTTCGTCTCCATAGCAGCAGCAACAACAACAGCTTCAGCTCCTCTATTCCTCATCACAATCATTCCTGCTTAGTCATCCCTCTCTTTAACACTAACTGAAATTCTCATTATATCTCTGCTCACAGTTGCTTCCATAACCCATTTGAAACTTTTTTTGGTTTGTCCAAACTAGCTTCAAAGAGTGGTGACATTAAAAAGGACACAAAACCCAGATCAGAGATTACTAATGAACCCACAAGGTCAAGTAAACGAGCCACCTTTACCTGTGGCAATGGAGAGACTTTTGGACCAGGGTCCTCCTCCGTTTCTGAACAAAACATATGAAATCGTCGATGACTCAACAACCAATCACATAGTCTCATGGAGCAAAGCAAACAACAGCTTTGTTGTATGGGATCCTCACGCCTTTGCCATCAGTCTTCTTCCCAAGTACTTCAAGCACAGCAATTTCTCAAGCTTTGTGAGACAGCTCAACACCTATGTAAGTCTCCTCTCTTTGCTGAGCCATTGCTCAATTTGTTTCAAATGAGTGTAAAGTTTTGATATTTAAGTCTAAATTTTGATATTGCAGGTTTATATTTAACATATGTTTGTATAAATATGGTTTGGGGATTTTTTGATGATGAACACCTAGAAAGGTTGAATCCTTATCTTTCCCGGCTTTGTTTAATGGCTTACTTGAAATGGACATTGCGGTTTGTTAAATGGTTTCAATAGTGAAAGTGCTGGGGACCAATATATAATATATGCTGGGTAATAATACAGAGGGAGCTTCTTTTGCATCTGCTATGGAATTTTTTATAGCTTAAATCTTGGGTCAGCTAATTTATTTATGTGTGAGCTTTTGGACTTTCTGAGTTTGGTCTTGAAGAAGTTGTTTGATTTGTTTTAATGTAGGGATTTAAAAAGGTTGATACAGATAAGTGGGAGTTTGCTCATGAAGTGTTTCTCAGAGGGCAAAAGCATCTTCTTAAGAATATTAGGAGAAGGAGAACACCGCAGAGTGTTTCTCAGGCTTCACAGCAAGCTTTTGACTCTTGCATTGAAGTTGGGAGTTTCGGATCGTTAGATGGAGAAATCGATCAGTTGAGGCGTGATAAGGAGGTGTTAATGGGGGAGCTAGTGAAGCTTAGACAAGAACAACAAACTTCTAGAATTCACATCCATGGAATGGAAGATAGACTCAAGAGAACCGAGATGAAACAGCAACAGATGATGACATTCTTGGCAAGAGCAATGCAGAATCCCAACTTTGTACAGCAATTGATGGAAAAGAATGACAGGAAGAAACAACTTGAGGAAGCAATTTCAAAGAAGAAAAGGCGCACTATTGAAGGGTCTAGTAGTGTTGAGGTTGGTGACTTAGGTCAAGTTGGAGTAGATGCTTTTGTTAAACTTGAACCTCAAGATTATGTGGCATTGGACATGCAAGGAATAAGTGGAACCCAAAATGTTCATGGTAGGGAAGAGTGTTTAGATCAGCAAGAAGAGGAAAATGAGAGTAGAGGCAAAGATCTGTCCGAGCTTTTTTGGAGAGAGTTTCTGAATGATGTTGTCGATGAAGAAATGGAAGTACTCGATGCTGAAGAAGAAGATGATGAAGATGTCAATATGTTGATTGAGCAGCTTGGCTGTGTTGTGTCCAAGCCTAAGTAATTAAAACGAGCTTTTTGCACATATAAACTCTTCTGCAAGAGCACCTTAGTTGGAGATCCTCATTTTGAAGTTTCCAAATCATTTTCTTAGTTGGTATGAATGCAAGCACATTAAGCTTAGTTCGGTGCATATGACCTACTTTCTTTGGTTTCCATCTGTGCTACTTACAGAATCTCTCAAGATTCTTGGTTTTTTTGTGCACTGTGTCTCTTCCATTCTTGTCTACAATGCAACTGTAATCCAGTCAGTAGTTGGAACATGGAAAAGGTATGCGGTTAATCTGGTTGTTTGTTTTGACCTCTAATTAAGTTCAATAGATTAATCAAATCCTTGACAGATATAGTTTTTTATGTGCAAGTATGCAGTTGGACAGCAAGAGGGTTATTCCAAATTAAACAAGTAGATCACAAAGAACTGAGATTATATTTTACTCAATTTGTGCCGTCTGCATAGTGTTGGTAATATAGAGCTTTTGTCATATATTCATTTTTCTGAAGGTGGTGGAAATGGTTGTGGTATCACCAGTATGATAAATGAAATGGAATCTTATTTTCATCTTGAAATATGACTGAATGCCATGTAGGTGTATTTTAGTGTTTCTAGCTACTCAGTTGTTGGTGTTCAATTAGTATGTGGTTTTGATCCTCACAGTGAATCCTATGTCCAAGTGCTTCTAGACTTTCTACAGATTATGCTGACACTCCTGACAGCTTCAGATTAGTTATGTGCTCCATTCTGATACTTATGTTCAAGCACTGACAGAGCAAAACCATTTTGATAATTAAGAAAGTATGAAACTGTTCTGTTTGGAATGTCATGTTCATGTGTCACTGTAGATCAAGGTGCTGGTCATCTGGGGAGTTCGTTCGGCTCTAGCTAGCTTCCCCATCAGCTTCACTATAGAGCAAAGAAATTCTGCAATTTGGCCTACCAATTAGAGATGCGGAACTTCTTGCAAATGTAAGCCATCTTCTGGCCTAAGTAATTAACCAATTAAGCATCTCATTGTTAATCATGTGGAGTGCTTAAACATGCAAGCTTGGCAAACTAGAGGTCTATATCTTTATGGGAATTATGGGCAAAAGGGAAAAAGGATGGGAAACTTAGGCTTCAATTTTATGGTGCATATCTGCAAGATTGAGTTGGAATACATTATACATGTCTATATGGAATGCTTGCATATATTGTGTTGTCAGCTATAGGAGATAAGGTTGCACATGCCTCGCATGAGCAGTTTTATTAGCCAGTGGCATATCATTCCGGCGGAATAAACACTTGAGCTTGTTGCCATATGCTTCAGCGTGGCTTTACAGATTGTACTTGGATATGATGGTAGTCCTGATGACTAGCTAGAATTCTTCTTAGTTTAGACACATAGACTCAAGTCACTCAACTACATTGTCTGGCAAAACCAATGTGCTAGGGAATGATAACCAAAGCTTCTACTCCTTTCTGTTAAACTTGCATACCTTTTTCTTATAACATATACGTCAATCACTTGGTGATAGTAATGAACGGAGAAACTTGAGCTTCAAAACCTAGCTAGATAGCTTGGGTTTTAGATTACCTCAAAGAGTTCACAAAGTTGAGACGCTTGATGACTCATGGAGTTCCTTGAAGGCACTAGTAGTGTACATCATATGCATGTTATGATTCCTTGAACTGTAGGATAAGAGAATTGGAAGGCATGGAGTCCCATACCTTTGTTTTCACATCATGATTGATCATCGGTAAGGGGAAGAATAGACGTTCCATCATTTGCAGTATATATCCATTCTAGAGTATTCTTCGTCGAGGATGATGTGTGTGATTTTGTTTTGGTTGTGAGTCGTGCGACTTAGGCAAACAATTCGAAACCCAACGGCATGGCATTCTTGATCGGCAAGACGAGCCAAAAAGCTAGCTTACATGGACCCAGAAAATGATGCATGTCTTCATCTTCATGACCTCATCCCATCCCCACAGAAACACACACACACACACACATATATATATATATATTTCAAAGATAGAATGAAAGCTCTTCTTTAGCTACCGACACCTTCATCGGATGTGGTGGCACGTTCCGCACTCAAATGAGACTTTTGTGTCATTACATCGGATGGTTCACCTTGACAAGTTAATTAATTGATTGATAGAGAACGACGTTAGTGTTCTTAGCCGAACGCGCCGGATTTGCCGACGGTTCCTTAGACTATTACAAAGTCACTACACCAAGAAAGAAAACTTTGGAAAAGGTCTAGCCAATGACTAAAATCCCATTATTATTCGAACACATATTTTATAGAGAACTTGTATATATAGATGGCGTTGTGGTCACTGGCTCACATGCCAGTGATGCAACCAAACCAACTATGTGAGATAGATTGCATTGGAGAGTTTAACTTAAACAATAAGCATTTGCACATTGTTGATTGCTTATTGTTGATGAACATTACCACTTGTGAACTAAGCTGTTTTTAGTTTACCATACATTTAAGCAGCTTAAAGTAAATATGAAATTTCTAAGCATCATAAGCCTTGTGTCTAAGTTTTTGATTTGGGTATGGCTGAGGTGAACTTTGAAATCAGCCTCAATCTCATTATTTAATTTACATAGACGATTAATACTTATTATAAAATTTAGCTTTCATTCATTGTGAACGCATGTAGCTTTGTACGAGAATTTTCTGTCTAAGTTAAACTGTACATCCGGGTATATATACTTCCGCACTTGGGTCTTCATATAAAAACACAAGTTAACTATTTTGTATATATCTCACCTCAAAAACTTACTGAATTCTACATTCATACAACCTATATATGAATTTTTTTCATCTATTTATAACTATATTCTTAACAAAAATACTATAAACTTTCATATTAGATCTTCATAATATCCCACCGAAATTTATATGTATCGAAATTTCCATACTTTTGATCATCGATATCTCCTTGATATCCGATATTTTATTCCTTGCATCCAAGTATATATGCTTCCGGACAGTGACGGATCCAAGATTTTAGTCGAATGGGGCGTAAAAGAAATTAAAAGTGTTAAGCAAAAATATTAAAGACAATCGTTGGTCGTCAAAACTCTTGTAAATATTTAATATTATATCAATTTTAATAAATACTAAACAAAATTACTATGAAATCTTAAGAAGAAAAACTATTCGAATAAATTTTATGTTTTGTTTCTTTCTCTCTATTTTTTGTCAGGGACATTTTCGTCAGGGAAAAAGATTGACCGACGCTATGTCGTTTGTTTTCTGCAAAGTCGTAGTGACGACGACACTGTCTCTCTCTCTCTCTCTCTCTCTCTCCCTCTAGAAAGTGCTTCAAAACCTTCTTCTGCAAGCTCCCTTCCCTCCAATCTTGTGAGTCACTCTTTCTTCTTCACGAGTACCTCGCCTCAGTCTCCACCGTACAATCCATCGCTCTCTCTATCTCTCTCTGTAATGCCATTGTCAACAATCAATCGCACCGCCGAGATCGCCGAATAATCAGTCGCCGCCGTTCGCTTTCGCCGTCGAGTTCGCTGCATTTGACAGTGTAGGAATGGGAGCGGTGCCTTCGACGCCGCGTTGGGGGAGCAGCTCCGCCGCGCGACCGCTGGACACGGCGGAGTACCTGATCGGGACCTTCGTCGGCGACGAGTCGTTTCCTATTTCATCCGATTACTGGCAGAAACTTCTCGACCTGCCTCTCAATCTGCACTGGCAACCTGACCGGGTTCACCAAGCTTGCGAAGCTCTTGGTCAGTCACTCTCTCTCTCTCTCTCTCTCTCTCTATTGTTTAAATTGCAGCACAGAAATTAAGTTAGGGTTATATTATGTGCCGTATCGGCATTTGTGCTAATCGAATCGAGCATAAGACCACTGCCGGTTGTGGTTAATGAATTTGGTTAAGGAATGTGTGGAATATGAGATTAGGATCAACTTTAGAGTGTTAGATTTCTCATTTCTGAGTGTGAAGCATTGTTAGAAAAAGTTAATCTTTGCGTATTTTGGGCGAAATGTCACTAGATAGAGCAGGATACTAAATAGGAGTGAATCTATAGAATCTAGTTTGTTGTAGGAGAAATATAAGGAGAAAAATTGATGTGTTTTGCTTATTTAAGATTGTATCATTGGTTCAAAAGTTCAGTCTTGTACTAAATTCAGGTTCTTACCCAGTAGCTGAATTCTGTGCTTCTTAAAGGTTATAGGATTAATCCATTGGTTTTTCAAACTGGGAAAAGAACTGTTATTTTCTTATTGGTGAAGGTTTTCTGAATGCTGTTTGATGTGGTCTCAAATATTTGTACTCTAGCTTCAGTTTAGGAACTTTCTATCTTATGCTAATTGATACGAGTAAGTCATAGAAGTTTGTGGAATGGATCATTTCCTGCAGTTCAATAGCATTGCAAATAAGACCAATCACTCATAGGTAAGGAACTAAAGATAAACTTTTGGCAAGTATGAGTAGGGAAAGATAAACACAATTTAAGTGTCTGTGAAAGTGTTAGATTTTGTGGCAAGTGGTTGGGAGTCAATTAGTTGGTCTCTCATATCTAGTCTAGTAATAATTGATGTTTTATAGAGATTTAATGTTGCCATTAGAGATTTGATATTGCCTGAATGGTGCTTATAAACTGGAAGTTCCCTAACTGCATGAAGTTTTTTGGAGTATGGATGATTATAAGTGTTATAGGTTTGGGCCCTGAATTTTTTTTTAAATTTTTCTCTGGCCATCTGTGGGGAAGTTAACATAGTTGCATGTTCTCAGATGAGTGTATTCTTTATTGTTTCATCTTAATCTCCCTTTTTCTCTTTTGCAGCCAAAAACAATCATAAAACAAGGCATCTTGCAAAGCTTTTGGTCCATCTGGCATGGTGTTTACAGGAAGCTATTTCAACTTCTGGTAGTCCTTCTTCTGTTTATGGGAAGGCTGTTAATGCAGTGTACATCGCATCTGTATTTTTGAAGTACTTGGTTGAAAATCCAAAAGGCGACAAGATGGAAGACTTGTATTTATCTCTAGATGAAAGAGAGCCAATGCCAACAGATATAACAAGAGGTAGTTCAGTTTCATTCTCTTTGCTACACGTGATGTCAAAACCAAAAATGAGCTTTTCTCATGAAAATTCTTTCGTGATGTTCTTATGTTTATGTTAGGATTTCAGCCTACCTGAAACTCCAAAATGATTTTCATATGCTATGGTAGAATGATTGATCATAACTTAAATTTTGAGAATCCAAGGGAACATATAATTATACACCCATAATGGCTGTTTCTATTTTACACATTTAAAAAAAATGTTTTCCCGGTTTGTGAGGTTTGATGATGATGACCCAAATTAGCAGACTACTGCCCATTGTCAAGACAATCATTTTTGTTTTCTCCTCTCTTTTTTCCCCATTCGTCATGTCTGTTTAGTGGGCTGAGAGCTAAATGGAGTAAGAATTGAGATGATATGTAATGGTCAAAGTGGGACATCATGACTAAATGTCTCTACCTCTTAAATAGACTGGGAAGTTTTGTATGGTGGGTTAGGTAATTCATTTTCTCGATTTTAATAATGGCCATGTTCCTCATCTCTGTAATATATTTTTTGCAGACCTAAGCATAGAGGAAATTGTAATGTGTAGTGTCCTTACCTTTATCGGATCAATAGATGTAAGGTATATCTTCAATTACTCACTGGTACTCTAGTGTTCATAGTATGCCTCTATATTCCTAATGATATATTTGTTTTCTTTTTACAAGTCCTGATACCCATCTCCTTCATTTGGAGCTGCTCAACTTCATGCTGATTGCGATGTCAACTCAACTTCTTTCCGGGCCATCCCCAGGACCGGAAGATGTCAACCCATTTCTTGATGCAGCAATGTGTCAGGTTACTGGATAAAAAATGCTTGTGTTAGTATATACTCTTGGGGTGCAAGTTTTATTTCATCTTACACCAGTTTTGTAATTTACAGGAATGCTCTTTGGTCGTCTTGGTTGTTCGTAGACTGCTACTCAATTTCATCACTGGATCTTCCATATCCCCTAATAGTGCATATTATTCTATATATTCTGAAGGAAGCCAGCCTGGTGTTTTACAAAGAGTTAGCTCTGCAGCAGGTGTGACGGTTTTCTTTTTAATTAAGATGAATCTTTCTTCAATCTTGTGTTTTATTCCCAGTTACTATCTACTATACCAAGCTTCTTTTTATTTTTTCTCTATTTGTTTATCCTTCTTTAGAGTGTCATGGCTATTACTATCCATAGTTTGTCCCCTTGCAATTTCAAAACTTAATTTGGTGACAGAAGTGACTATTGACTGCCAATTGTTTGACTTGCAGCAAATTTTATGTTGTTACCATTCAGCTTTCTCGTCAGCTCAAGCGCTGAAGGCTCAAGAAGGCTTTTGGCGGATTGCAGTCTCCATGTGCTACTTATTCTCACTCATTATCACAAATGTGTTGTGCCAGTTGTGAGCAACGAACCAATAACAGAGAAAAGTAATGACACCACAACAAATTCGCTTTTGAAAGGGAGCAAGTATTTTTCTGACAACCCTTACTGCAAGGCCTTGGAACATGCGACAGATGTTGAATGTAACATGCTTTATGTCTAAACTCTTTATGTATTCTTATTATGAGTTTTTGTTCATGTAAGGCAAGTAAATATTTTATTGGCTTGCAGTTGATCGCGTAGATACTGAGGGTAATGCGCATAGTGGTTCAGTTTTGAGGTTACCTTTTGCTTCCCTGTTTGATACCCTTGGAATGTAAGTTTCATTGTGTTTCCGTTTTCTTACTTGTTTGTAGATGATATCACTGTTTTGAGTTTATTATAGGCCGACTCTTTGCATGCATTATGTTTCAGATCTCTTGTAACATTATTTGCCTCTGCAGGTACTTAACTGATGAGGCTGCTGCACTTTTGCTCTACTCTTTACTGCAAGGAAACGCTGACTTCCTGGAGTATGTCTTGGTGCGAACTGATTTGGATACACTGGTATGTAGAAGCAGCTTATCACTATCACGGGGTAAAAGAGACGGACCAGCTAAATATCTTTTGACAAAAGTTTTTTTTAACGATATGTGCTATTGTTGTGCAAATAATGTCTTAAAAAAGTCGTAACATTAACTTATTGTTTTCTATGTCCTTCTGGACTAGTCATCTCTATATGCAGTGTGCTACAAAATAGAAATCGCCCCTTGATACTGATCTGTAGTTTGATGATGATTGGACAGCTGATGCCCATCCTGGAAGCTTTATATGATGCTCCAAAGAGGTCATCTAATCAAATCTATATGTTGCTGATCATACTTCTCATTCTGAGTCAGGATTCATCTTTTAATGCAAGTGTTCACAAATTGGTAAGTATTGCTTTCTGTAGACAAAAAAAAAAGTTTCTTTAGATATGGCTCATTTTAGTTTGACTATCTCATGAACAGATACTTCCTAGTGTTCCTTGGTACAAAGAACGTCTTCTCCACCAGACATCTCTTGGCTCATTAATGGTCATTACTCTGATAAGGACAGTGCAATATAACCTATCTAAGTTGCGGGTATCCATCTAGCCTCTTTTAGTGTGAACTTTCTTTTATTGTTATAGACTTATTATGAATTTGCTACCTGTATACTGCGTGGGCTGTACTTAGGTCGTGATATATGTTAATCTTAGAACTAGAATATTATCTTCTTTTTTGTGTTGGTTAAAGAAACAGTCATCACCCTGTTGAATTTTAACAGGATGTTTATCTCCACTTCTTTGGTTAAAGAAATTCCTTGAATAACACCACTTCTTTGTTGAATTTTAACAGGATGTTTATCTCCATACGACCTGTCTAGCAACTCTGGCAAATATGGCACCTCATGTCCACCATTTAAGTGCATATGCATCACAGAGATTGGTCAGCCTTTTTGATATGCTCTCTCGGAAGTATGTCCTTTACTGTCCATCTTGTTTTATGTTTTGTTTTTCTTTTTATAGTGATTTTCTTAGTTTGTATACAGCATGAGCTTTACTCTATACTTTTCTATTTGTAGGCGAATTTATATTTTTTTTATTGGTCTTTCTACTTCTTACTGATTTGTTAGCTTATTTCTCTTGGTTTATTATCTCGTCTAGGTACAACAAACTAGCAGAGGTGCGAAATAATCAGATGACATTAGCCAAAGGCAACTCAATAGAAGAAGATACTGTAAGGACCATATTATACCTTGCATAAATTATTGCACTTTCACATTGTTTTGATTAATGAGTATCACCCTATATTCTCTTGTCTGCTAAGCTAGTAGTTTTGTTGTTTCAGTCAACAGAGATGCATATATATACGGACTTCTTGAGACTTGTCCTTGAAATATTAAATGCAATTTTGACATATGCTCTGCCGCGGAATCCTGAGGTATCATAACTTACATTAGTAATGATCCATGAGTATATTGTCCTGTTTCCATATTCCTTACTCTATGCAATGGGACAGGTTGTATATGCGATTATGCACAGGCAGGAGGTATTTCAGCCTTTCAGGACTCATCCACGCTTCAATGAGCTGCTTGAAAACATTTATACAGTATGCTCCATATCGACCTTTTCTTTTATCCCAGCAAAACTTATTTTTTTATCTTGTATCAAGGGGCAATGCTGATGGCATTTGGCTGCCGTATACGGTTGTAATAACTTGCAGACAAATCACTTCTTACAAAACAAATCATGATTTAGTGTACTTGACTTGGCTAGTGTTTCTCTGGGTTTGTAGGTATTAGACTTTTTCAATAGTCGCATGGATGCACAAAGCACGGATGGAGAATGGTCAGTAGTGAAAGTACTCCAAGTGATCATCAGTAATTGTAGATCATGGCGTGGTGATGGGATGAAGGTAAAAGCGGAAAAAAGAATATACATTGTAGAATAGTGGAGTTGTTCCTGGAGATTGTTTATAATAAATCTCTTGAAAATCATTTTTTCTTTCAGATGTTCACGCAGTTGCGCTTCACATATGAACAAGAGAGTAATCCGGAGGAGTTCTTTATTCCATACTTGTGGCAGCTAGTTTTATCCCGCTGGTAATGTTTGTCTCCTTATATTGAGGACAAGTATAAGAAGCAATGCTGTTGTCGCTGCTACTTTCATTTTCTGTCTGGCCATATATTAATTCTTTGAATACATTCCTCATTTGGCCCTGCTAGTTTTATCCCACTGGTAACACCTGTTTCCTTATAATGAGGACAAGGAAACAACAGCTGCTACTTTCATTTGTCCTCTTGTCGAAAATGTTGGATGCATGGATCTTGTTGGTGATTCTGCGAGATACCTACTGTCCGTTTGAATGCAGTTCCTTATTGAACTGACTCTTTTCCTTCTGGCTTTTGTCTACAGTGGAATCAGTTTCAATCCGAGAGCTATCAATCTATTTCCATTTGATCAACCATCCGAGGTATGAGTTAGCAACAGTACCAAGGATTTATTTGTTTTCTGATTTAGAGTGCTTCACTCAACTAGCATGTTTGATAAAAGCAAAGTGAAAAATCCATCTTCTTTTGTGCAGAAACAGAATGATATCGAAGTGGTGTCAGACAATCTTGTAAATGGAGAGGTGGCTAAACAAGCAATCTTTCTTGATCCATAGATGGAATGTATAGGTAATGCCACAAGGGATGCTGGTATTTCTTGGTGGATCTGTAAATATACATGAAATAGTAAGAAAAAGAAAAATGTAGTCTTCTCATTCTTTTCTGTTTATATGTTTGCAACACTAGATATTAGATACCGCTCTATATGAGTAGATGTATTCCAAATTTTTGATGTAATGGATAAGAGATGATGCTCAATTCCATCTTCAATCTTCATAATGTTTGTAGTTCTGAAAATGATCTTGAGTCATATATATCAGATGTCCCAGTATTGTACACAAATTTTACGAGTAGAATGTAGTAAATCTTCAAGATTTAGTGTAGAAAGATCCCTAATCTGTTCTACTGTTTCATATTATATTATGGAGGAATCTTGCCCTATCTTGTACATTGCCTTTTGATTCTAGGCTGATGTTTTGATCCTCAATCGTGCATATATAGGTTATGCTTCCTGTGTTTTCTTGTAGAAGTAAGAACCTTGTGTGTCTCCTTCTGCTGTGGATGATCTCATCTATCACCATTGGAATGTTAATTAGACTTTTTGTTTAGTCTTTGTTGTGGTGTTTGCCATTGTTTAATGTTGTTTTTTTTCTTTTTTTTTTCTTTTGAGGCCTTTCATATCTTTGTTTGCAGCTTAGGCTGTTGCTTTGTATAGCTTCTAGTTTCTCTCTTAATACAAGTTTATTTAATAAATAAATAAAAAAGAACCTTGTTCAATTTACCAGAGCCTGTTGGAAAGGGGAAAAAGATTCAACACAGGAGTATGAAAAATATACTCTCATTGATATTTGCAAGAGCTAAAATTTATATTCGACTTTTACATCCCTAAATCAGTAAATCATCTGTGAGAAGCTTAAATAAGGGTTCCACCCTTGACATACTCGGTGAAGGCCAGAGCTACTAAACCTAACATGGCCAACCTTCCATTCCACAACTCAGCATCAGATGTCATGAGCCCCTTGGATTTGGACTCTACACTGACTCCTTGAAATAGAGGAATCACTGAAGCAATCGATAGCAGAATACTAGTCCCAAGGAACAACGAGACTCCACCGTCGGAGATTTGAGAGAACACATCCTGACCCTTGAGCAGCTCCACTCCCAGAGCCGAAACAAATCCCACCATAGCTAGCCTGCCGTTGATTCTCTCCGGTGCCGGACCGCTGAACGCGAAGACGTCGCCGAACTTGGTGCTGACCTTGGGAGTACGTGGCGGTGGTGGGAATGGAGTTGGTGTAGGTGCTTGTGGTGGCATCTTTGGCGCTGCAGGCTCTGAACCTGTGGATGGTTTCTCCTCAGGTGAACCACTCTGCTCAATTAGAAACAAACACAACGTGGTTAGTAAACATTGACCTAATAATACGTATAAATAATGCATGTAGCGTAGAGAACAGCTTAATTAGCTAAGGATCATAGAGTTAATTAATTACCTCAGACATGGAGTGGACCCTCATGTTAGGGTACCTGTGATGAGTTGGTACTCTCACTAAGCTCTTATTTCCGGCTCCATAGACGGCGGAGTTTCCCAGGAAGATCGATTGCATGGAAGCTGAAGCAGCCATTTTTATATATACTCTGTTGATAGAACAGTAAGAACACTCAAGTTAACGAGATGAAGAACTAGCTGAGTAATATGAGTCGAGAAGAGAAAGAAGAAGATCTGAGTTATTGAAGTTAGGTGCCCTGAGCTGGTTTATATAGTACGTGATGGGGAACACTAACTAGTGAAGTGAACGGTGCATATTTAGGCACAACGTCATTCGTTAGGTTTTGCCAGTGCTTCACGGACACGTGAATATTATGGGCATGCGAGACGTGGACGAGGAAGAAGCCACAATGTTGTAGTCAGTGGTTTTGTGAGGTCCCATTTCCTTCGAGAGGTCTTTCGCTTTTTTTGATCTTTCCAGAAAGGAGGACTGATGTTTCACGGGTCCACGAGGCGACTGGATTTAGGGTTTGGAGCTTGTCAACACTTGGTAGGCACGAGAGATGATCTTGAATTAGCTATAGCTTCGTTTTGAGATTTCAAATTTGATGGGAAGAAAGAAGATTCAAAAGAAGTGAAAGATTGTTACAGTTCCTGCACTGTAGCTCGCTAACTGAGTCACCCGGCAGAGCGCAGAAAACAGCACTAGCATTTGTCTGATAGTGGTGAGTTTAATTCGTTAACGTCTTTTGCAGACATGGTGGTTGGGCACCAGGACGTGGCTCCCTCGATACCCATGAGCAAGGACTTTTACTATATTTACCTCGTAAGCTTAAGAAAATTTATGAATTATTCGCGAATTGAAATTTTTTTTTAAAATAGTATCAGTTTTTTGAATTATTCAAAAGATTAAAAAAAATATATATATTTTTGAATTCAGCTGAATTATTCGCGAATAATTTGCGAATTTGAAGTTTTTTTTCGATAATTTTTTATTATATTTTTTTGTTATTATTTTTATTGAAATTTCCTAGAATTCTTCATCTAAAAAAAATTTAAACAAATTATGGCTGAATTTTTACAAATTTTATTCATATAAAACTACCAAATTATACACGTATGTATTTTTAACGTATAATTCACGTACTATTTTTTACTAACTAGGCTTGTAAGTATCTTGGAAGTAACATGTGGTTGAAACACAACTATATATAAATCGATGACAAGAAAAATTGACTTAATCATTGCATGCAACAGAGCCAGGAATTAAATATTGGGTGTACTAAATTTCGATTGTAAGAAGGACAATTCTTTTTCTAAAAAAATTGATAGAGTGTACTTTATTTTGAAGAAATATCTAACCTAAAGAGTTGGAGAAATTGAGAAAACGGTGGAGACTAGAGAGCGAGATCCGAGCGGAGATGCATGAGAAGAACTATAGATGTTGAAAAGAGATGGACTATTGAACTGAGATGAAAACGAACAAAAAGGACTGAGATCGTCATTTTGAATTGGGTTTATATATAATATATATATTTTCTGGGTATATATGTATCAATTTTTTGGGGGGTAAAAACATGGGAAGTGTTGCGGCACACCCTACCACCAGTGGCAGAGTCAGCCCGGCCACGGCCTCCCCTGGGCTGGAGCCTTGGTAAGATTTTGAGCATTGAAAAAATTACTACATTGATGTGAGTCTCTTTGCATATATACATGTTCTCTCTGTGCGCGCGCGCGCGTGCGTGCGTGCGGGCGCGCGTGCGTGCGTGCGTGCGTGCGTGCGTGCGTGCGTGCGTGCGTGCGTGCGTGCGTGTGTGTGTGTGTGTGTGTGTGTGTGATACTTGCACAATCGGGGTATGTAGAGAAGACACAAGATCACATAGTGCGCACCCTAAAAACAATTTGCGTAGTCTTCAGAATTAGATTCTCCCAAGCATACAACAAGATGAAGTTGTGTGGTCTTGTTTGAATCGTATTGCTTAGTGTAAGAACTAATTGTATACAAGTACATCTAAGGAGTACAGTTCACTACGTTAGTATGTCCTCCGTATAGGAATATCTCTTTTACATATATTAAAATTTTGCTTCCCTTTCATTTATTCACTTAGTCTCCTTTGTGACATCGTTCTCATAAAGTCATCACATATTTCGTCTCCTTCAATAAAATAACATCAACTTTTTACAATCTCAATGACTCAATGTTTGGCTATAATATCTATTTTTGATTTTGATTATGTTTTTGGCGTTTTCTCTGCTCCATCTAGCTCTTTCAAGTTTAAAACTTTAGATTTTAGTCAGCTATGGTTCGTAGAATTACATTTTATTTTTCTCAATTTATTATGTTAAAATTAAATAAATGCGGCGAAGTAACAAAAACCTATTTTTTTAGCGCTGCACAGTATAGTGCAAGTTTACAATTAATTCGGGTAACATTTTGATCCAATATTACAACTAATTCGGGTAATATTAGTTTAGTTTTCCTTGGTAAGGCTCGGTGATATGATATGATTTGGGAGCGAGTCTCGAAGAAGAAACAAACCGTGAATGGGCCTGGGGCGACGAAGATTGATGTGTTGGTCGCCTGGAATTTCTGAAGCGACCAAGATTGCTTTCTTTGTCGCCTGGAAATTGTCAAGCCACCAATAATGGTTTCTTTGTCGCTTGGAATTTCTGAAGCGACCAAGATTGAGTTCTTTGTCACCTGAAATTTCTGAAGCGACGAACATAGCTTTCTTGGTCGCCTCATTTTATTTTATTTAAAAAAAAAAATGCAAAAATCAGGTTTAATATGTTCAAATACATAATTCATAGTTTAAAAATACATAATTCATAGCTTAGAAATACATAATTCATAGTTTACAAAAATATAATAATATTAGTTTAGTCTTCCTCCTCCTCGTCCTCTTCATCATTCTCTTCGTCTTCGTCTTCATATTGCTCTAAGATGTCTTCGTTAGACACTTCGTCATCTTCGTCTCCTTCTTCATCCAAATCTAGATGAAGATCTTGGTAAAATTGTATTACCGTGGGATTGTCTTCTTGGTAAGGCTCGGTGATATGATATGATTTGGAAGCGAGTCTCGAAGAAGAAACAAAGAAGAAGAAACAAACCGTGAATGGGCCTGGGGCGACGAAGATTGATGTGTTGGTCGCCTGAAATTTCTGAAGCGACCAAGATTGCTTTCTTTGTCGCCTGGAAATTGTCAAGTGACCAATAATGGTTTCTCTGTCGCTTGGAATTTCTGAAGCAACCAAGATTGCGTTCTTTGTCGCCTGAAATTTTTGAAGCGACGAACATAGCTTTCTTGGTCGCCTCATTTTATTTTATTTTTAAAAAATTCAAAAATCAGGTTTAATGTGTTCAAATACATAATTCATAGTTTAAAAATACATAATTCATAGCTTACAAATACATTATTCATAGTTTACAAAAATATAATAATATTAGTTTAGTCTTCCTCCTCCTCGTCCTCTTCATCATTCGATCTCATTGTCTTCGTCTTCGTCTTCGTCTTCGTATTGCTCTAAGAGGTCTTCGTTAGACTCGTCGTCATCTTCATCTCCTTCTTCATCCAAAACTAGGTGAAGATCTTGGTAAAATTGTATTACTGTGGGATTGTCTTCTTGGTAAGGCTCGATGATATGATATGATTTGGGAGCGAGTATCTAAGAAGAAACAAACCGTGAATGGGCCAGAGGCGACGAAGATTGATGTGTTGGTCGCCTGAAATTTCTGAAGCGACCAAGATTGCTTTCTTTGTCGCCTGGAAATTGTCAAGCGACTAATAATGGTTTCTTTGTCGCTTGGAATTTTTGAAGCGACCAAGATTGCGTTCTTTGTCGCCTGAAATTTCTGAAGCGACGAACATAGCTTTCTTGGTCGCCTCATTTTATTTTATTTAAAAAAAATGCAAAAATCAGGTTTAATGTGTTCAAATACATAATTCATAGTTTAAAAATACATAATTCATAGCTTACAAATACATGATTCATAGTTTACAAAAATATAATAATATTAGTTTAGTCTTCCTCCTCCTCGTCCTCTTCATCTTTCTCTTCGTCTTCTTCTTCGTATTGCTCTAAGAGGTCTTCGTTAGACTCGTCGTCATCTTCGTCCCCTTCTTCATCCAAAACTAGGTGAAGATCTTGGTAAAATTGTATTACCGTGGGATTGTCTTCTTGGTAAGGCTCGGTGATATGATATGATTTGGGAGCGAGTCTCGAAGAAGAAACAAAGAAGAAGAAACAAACCGTGAATGGGCTTGGGGCGACGAAGATTGATTTGTTGGTCGCCTGGAATTTCTGAAGCGACCAAGATTGCTTTCTTTGTCGCCTGGAAATTGTCAAGCGACCAATAATGGTTTCTCTGTCGCTTGGAATTTCTGAAGCGACCAAGATTGCGTTCTTTGTCGCCTGAAATTTCTGAAGCGACGAACATAGCTTTCTTGGTCGCCTCATTTTATTTTATTTTTAAAAAATGCAAAAATCAGGTTTAATGTGTTCAAATACATAATTCATAGTTTAAAAATACATAATTCATAGCTTACAAATACATGATTCATAGTTTACAAAAATATAATAATATTAGTTTAGTCTTCCTCCTCCTCGTCCTCTTCATCATTCTCTTCGTCTTCGTCTTCATATTGCTCTAAGATGTCTTCGTTAGACTCGTCGTCATCTTCGTCTCCTTCTTCATCCAAAACTAGGTGAAGATCTTGGTAAAATTGTATTACCGTGGGATTGTCTTCTTGGAAAGGCTCGATGATATGATATGATTTGGGAGCGAGTCTCGAAGAAGAAACAAAGAAGAAGAAACAAACGGTGAATGGGCTTGGGACGACGAAGATTGATGTGTTGGTCGCCTGGAATTTTTGAAGCGACCATGATTGCTTTCTTTGTCGCCTGGAAATTTTGATGCGACCAATAATGGTTTCTTTGTCGCTTGGAATTTCTGAAGCGACCAAGATTGCGTTCTTTGTCGCCTGAAATTTCTGAAGCGACGAACATAGCTTTCTTTGTCGCCTCATTTTAATTTATTTTAAAAAAAAATGCAAAAATCAGGTTTAATGTGTTCAAAAACATAATTCATAGTTTAAAAATACATAATTCATAGTTTACAAATACATGATTCATAGTTTACAAAAATATAATAATATTAGTTTAGTCTTCCTCCTCCTCGTCCTCTTCATCATTCTCTTTGTCTTCGTCTTCATATTACCCAAAGATGTCTTCATTAGACTCGTCGTCATCTTCGTCTCCTTCTTCATTCAAATCTTGGTGAAGATCTTGGTAAAATTGTATTACCGTGGTATTGTCTTCTTGGTAAGGCTCGGTGATATGATATGATTTGAAAGCGAGTCTCGAAGAAGAAACAAAGAAGAAGAAACAAACCGTGAATGAGCCTGGGGCGACGAAGATTGATGTGTTGGTCGCCTGAAATTTCTGAAGCGACCATGATTGCTTTCTTTGTCGCCTGGAATTTCTGAAGCGACCAAGATTGATGTCTTGGTCTCCTCAAACAAATGAAGCAATGAAGCTTTTATTCACAAGGGCTACCTAGGGGATACAGGGTTGTTCGCCTCATGAACAAATACTATTTTAAAAACCCTAACCCAAGCGACGAAGATTGAAGTTTCTCGACGCCTCTTACAATGTGAAGCGACCAAGATTGAATTATTTGTCACCTCATTTTGTTTTATTTTTCAAAAATGCAAAAATCAGGCTTACTGTGTTCAAATACATAATTCATAATTTAAAAATACATAATTCATAGTTTACAAATACATGATTCATAGTTTACAAAAATATAATAATATTAGTTTAGTCTTCCTCCTCCTCGTCCTCTTCATCATTCTCTTCGTCTTCGTCTTCGTCTTCATATTGCTCTAAGAGGTCTTCGTTCGACTCGTCTTCATCTTCGTCTGCTTCTTCATCCTAAACTAGGTGAAGATCTTGGTAAAATTGTATTGCCGTGTGAGTGTCTTCTTGGTAAGGCTCGGTGATATGATATGATTTGGGAGCGAGTCTCGAAGAAGAAACGAAGAAGAAGAAACAAACCGTGAAAGTCTGGAATTATAATGGGCCTGGGGCGACGAAGATTGATGTGTTGGTCACCTGGAATTTCTGAAGCGACGGAGATTGCTTTCTTTATCGCCTGGAAATTTTGATGCGACCAATAATAGTTTCTTTGTCACTTGGAATTTCTGAAGCGACCAAGATGCATGCTTTGTCGCCTGAAATTTTTGAATCGACGAACATATCTTTCTTGGTCTTCTTAAACAAATGAAGCGACGAAACTTTTATTCACAAGAGCTACCTAGGGGATACAGGGTTGGTCGCCTTATGAACCAATAAAACTTTAAAAACCCTAACCCAAGCAACAAAGATTAAAGTTTTTCGACGTTTCTTACAATGCTAAGCGACGAAGATTGAATTATTGGTCGCCTCATTTTGTTTTATTTTTTAAAAATATAAAAATTAGGTTTAATGTGTCAAATACATAATTCATATTTTACAAATACATAATTCATAGTTTACAAAAAATTTATTAATATTAGTTTAGTCTTCCTACTCGTTGTGCTCTTCGTCATTCTCTTCGTCTTCATCTTCATATTGCTCTAATAGGTCTTCGTTAGACTCGTCGTCATCTTTGTCTCCTTCATCCAAATCTATGTGAAGATCCTTGTAAAATTGTGTCACCGTAGGAGTGTCTTCTTTGTAAGGCTCGGTGATATGATATGATTTGGGGGCGAGTCTCGAAGAAGAAGAAACAAACTGTGAAAGTCTGAAATTATCATGGGCCTAGGGCGACGAAGATTGATGTCTTGGTCGCCTGGAATTTCTGAAGCGACCAAGATTGCTTTCTTTGTCGCCTGAAAATTTTGATGCGACCAATAATGGTTTCTTTGTCGCTTGGAATTTTTGAAGCGACCAAGATTACGTTCTTTGTCGCCTGAAATTTTTGAAGCGACGAACATAGCTATGTTGGTCTCCTCAAACAAATGAAGCGACGAAGCTTTTATTCACAAGGGCTACCTAGGGGATACAGGGTTGGTCGCCTTATGAACCAATAAAATTTTAAAAACCCTAACCCAAGCGACGAAGATTAAAGTTTCTCGACGTTTCTTACAATGCCAAGCGATGAAGGTTGAATTATTGGTCGCCTCCTTTTGTTTCATTTTTTAAAAATACAAAAATTAGGTTTAATGTGTTCAAATACATAATTCATATTTTACAAATACATAATTCTTATTTTACAAATACATAATTCATAGTTTACAAAAATATAATAATATTAGTTTAGTCTTCCTCCTCGTTGTGCTCTTCGTCATTCTCTTCGTCTTCATCTTCATATTGCTCTAATAGGTCTTCGTTAGACTCATCGTCATCTTTGTCTCCTTCTTCATCCAAATCTATGTGAAGGTCCTTGTAAAATTGTGTCACCGTAGGAGTGTGTTTTTTGTAAGGCTCGGTGATATGCTATGATTTGGGGGCGAGTCTCGAAGAAGAAGAAACAAATTGTGAAAGTCTGGGATTATAATGGGCCTGGGGAGACGAAGATTGATGTCTTGGTCGCCGGGAATTTCTGAAGTGACCAAGATTGCTTTCTTTGTTGCCTGAAAATTGTGAAGCGACCAATAATGGTTTCTTCGTCGCTTGGAATTTCTGAAGCAACCAAGATTGCATTCTTTGCATGAAATTTCTGAAGCGACGAACATATCTTTCTTGGTCTCCTCAAACAAATGAAGCGACGAAGCTTTTATTCACAAGGGCTACCTAGGGGATACAGGGTTGGTCGCCTTATGAACCAATAAAATTTTAAAAACCCTAACCCAAGCGACGAAGATTAAAGTTTTCGACGTTTCTTACAATGCCAAGTGACGAAGATTGAATTATTGGTCGCCTCATTTTGTTTTATTTTAAAAAAATACAAAAATTAGGTTTAATGTGTTCAAATACATAATTTATAGTTTAAAAATACATAATTCATAGTTTACAAAAATATAATAATATTAGTTTAGTCTTCCTCCTCATTGTGCTCTTCGTCATTCTCTTCGACTTCATCTTCATATTGCTCTAATACGTCTTCGTTAGACTCGTCGTCATCTTTGTCTCCTTCTTCATCCAAATCTATGTACGTGAAGATCTTGGTAAAATGTTATCATCGTGGGAGTGTCTTTTTTGTAAAGCTCGGTGATATGATATGATTTGGAGGCGAGTCTCGAAGAAGAAACAAACTGTGAAAGTCTAAAATTATAATGGGCCTGGGGTGACGAAGATTGATGTCTTGGTCGCCTAGAATTTCTGAAGTGACCAAGATTGCTTTCATTGTCGCCTTGAAATTGTGAAGCGACCAATAATGATTTCTTTGTCGCCTGGAATTTCTGAAGCGACCAAGATTGTGTTTTTTGTCGCATGGAATTTTTGAAGCGACGAACATAGCTTTCTTGGTCTCCTCAAATAAATAAAGCGACGAAGCTTTTATTCACAAGGGCTACCTAGAGGATACATGATTGGTCGCTTCATGAACAAATAATATTTTAAAAGCTCCAACCCAAACGACGAAGATTAAAATTTCTCGACCCCTCTTACAATGAGAACTACAATATTTGTTTACTCCTAGAAATGGAATTAACTGTAGTACCTTATTGGCAAACTCAACAGTTGTGTTGAATATCTTATTCTTGAAATTATAAGAATTTACCTTACCAGGCATATGCACCAATATGTGAGTAGTTGAAGAGTCCTCATTATCATTTCACGAGATATGTGCAAGACACCTAAACCATTCAATTTGTGTTCTGGGAAAGCTTAGTCGACTACAGGACTAAGATCAACTTAGTATTTGATAAACCAGTCAGAATAGTCCCTTCCCATCTCCATCACATCAAATTGTGTCTTGCACTTTGTCATAGTTCTCAATCAAGTACAAATGGCCACCACACTCTCCAAAATATTGACGAGCCAAAGTCGGCCATGCAGTAAATTCCACATATGTTACTTAATGATAACGATGAAACACGAATTTTTACGAACGTGGGAACAGGTGGAGGAGTAGCGGAGAGCATCAGACGTTCTTGAGCTATGTCAAAATAGTATAACATATCAATGACATCATGTATTTCCTTTCATACGAATTCACTTGACCAGATATCAAATTTAACATGTGATCCTCTTCTTCTCCAATGAAGTACCCTACTGGAGTCCAGTGCGGAGGTCGTACTTGCACTACTGGAGATCAGCTTCCAAGCGACGAAGATAAGTACCTTCGTCGCTCCAATCACTCTGAGGCGACGAAGTTTGAATTCGTTGCCTCAGAAACAACTTACGTCGCTTTAACATCATTGTGGCGACTAACATTGTTCTACGTCGCTTCAAAAAAAAGAAATAACCAAATTTAGGTATTTGAAGCGACGTATATCAATGTTGGTCGCCTCGAAGATATCTAAGGCAATCTTCGTCGCCTCATTGTTTTAAAACTGGATCTGCTCTCCTTCTCAAAGTCAAACCCTCTATAAAGTTGAAATTTTGGGAAAATAGAGCATTCGTGTTCTGGAGCTGTTCTTGGCCGATTTGGTGAGAAATTTTAAGAAATTGAGAGAGAAGGCTGTTCTTGTCATCCATTTGATTCTTAAGTAAGGTTAGTTTGATTTTTATCTCTTTAACTCTCTTTATGACCATATTACATGTTAATTAAGAAGTGAAATTGATGTATATGTGAACTTTTTGAAATTGAATTGAATTTGGTCCTATATTGTAGTTTTAGTGTTTGAATCATTGAATTGTGATAAATCATGGTATGGGTTCATCAATAATATTTGAACTTTGGTTAAATTTAGTGAAATTTGTGATGATTAGTGTAGATTAGGTGTATTAGTTTCAATTAGTGGTGTTATTAGTGTTAATCATGAAATCGAGTGTAGGGTTATATATAATTGTGGTGTTTATCAACTTAGAACTCCCGTTTGAGAATCAAGAACTCATCTAGTTGATCGAGATGAGTTGTTGATTCTCGAATTGTCCCATTTTTGGACACTTTAGGTGAACACGACTTTGTTAATCCTTTTGCTATTCATGTGGTTTCAGTTTCAGTTTTGGGATATATTTTCGACAGTGTCTCCTTACAATGTTTTCCGAGTGCAAATTAGGTTGTTTAGATATGTGTGCACTCGAGGAACTGTAGGGAGATGCTGTCGAAATTTTCCAAAACTGGAGTTGATACCCATGGATGCAAGAGGGTTGGCAAATGTCGTTTTCCCCTGAAGGGGATAAGACCCAACCCGGAGGCATAAGGAGAAGAAGCGTGGGGACAGGTTGTATCGTAAATGTGGCGTGCTAACTTTATTCATATTGATTGTTTATGTTGACATGAAACATGGAAGGACACCCAGACAAAACCTGGATGACCTATCCTCATGTTGACCCAAGGTACATCACAGACATATTCGAGTTTATGAATTTTTCCTGGCGACATAGTAATGGAGCCGATTATCACTTCTGCCCGTGCAAACGTTGTAAGAATGGTCCGTTCAAGGTTTCTATGGATACTATGTATCATCACTTGTCACAGTGGTTTGAATCCGGAGTATACTGTCTGGCACCTTCATGGGGAAGTTTCAAGTGAACTGACAATGCTCAGTCAACAAAGACAGTGGCTTCAAGACAGAGTCTACCCTTCAGTGAACCCACAGTTGGAGATTCTGCATGATACATATCCGTATTATCCTGGATACCATGCAGATGCACCCCAACAATTTGTGGAAGATAATTTTGGCATCAACTTCAATGACATGGTAGACGAAGATTATGAAAAGTACGATGGATTATTAAAGGAGTCACATACCCCATTATATGAAGGCAGTGAGGAAACTGTTTTGAGTGCCATATTAGATGCAATGGAAATGAAAAATGAAAAAGGATGGTCATACACAAGTGTTGACTCTTTATGTAGTTACATTAATAAACTTTTTCCTAAAGGGCACACATTCCCCTGTTCATACTCGAGAATTAAAAAAATCGTGAGTGCTCTTTCACTTGGTTATGAAAGAATTGATGCGTGTGAGTTCAACTGTGTGTTGTTCAGGGGGGCGCTTGTAAACGAGAGGATTTGTTCAGTGTGTAATTCTGAAAGATATAAACCATACACTATGACATTCCCAAAAAAATCATTTGTTACTTCCTTCTGACACCAAGGTTGAAGTGTATGTTCATGTCACCACACACTACGAAGCATATGCGATGGCTCGGGGAGAGGATATGCGTGGCTGGTTGCCTCAGCCACCCAGCTGATGGAGAAGCGTTTCAACATTTTGATAGAACTTCTAGGTTTCGAATGGGACTGCAGAAATGTGCGCCTTGGAGTTGCAACAGACGGTTTCAATCCATTCGAAACAATGAGAACTTTGTATAGTACATGGCCCATTGTTGTGATGTCGTACAATCTACCACTATCAAGGTGCATGAAGAAGCAATATAACATGCTATCAGTATTGATTCCGGGCCCTAAATCTCTCGGACAGTGCCTTAGTGTACTCATGGAGCCAATGATCGAGGAGCTAATATATTTATGGGTCGTTGGAGTCCATACTTTTGATCGAGTAGACAATGAGGTGTTCTTGATGAAGGCAATGGTGATGTGGACTATCAACGACTTTCCTGGTTTAGGAATGCTTGCGGGCTCAACGGTGAAAGGGTACAAGGCATGCCCAATCTGTTTAGATGAGCTGACTTCAGAGCATATATGTGGGAGGATAGTTTATGAAGGTCATCGGAAATGGCTCCACCAAGACCACCCTTGGCGATTGAGTAAGGCATTTAACGGGAAGGTGGAGTTTGGTGGAAGACCCGTTCAGAAGAGTGGAGATGAAATTTTAGAGGACATTAGGTCACACGCTTACCCCATTCTAAGCCAACATGATGACTTGAAGGTGCCGTACAATCTGAATAACAGACAAAATTGGACTCACGAGAGCATATTTTGGAAGCTGCCTTATTGGTCATCATTGAAGATCAGACATTGCTTAGATGTCATGCACATTGAAAAAAAACGTTTGTGACAACATTCTTGGAACCATTTTTGCAATTGATAAGAAGACCAAGGATAGTCCAAAAGCTCACATTGCTTTGAAGAAGAGGAATGTGCGCAAAAACTAGTGGCAAAGAGACCATGACGAGGGGACGACGAAGGTTCCTCATGCACCATTTTTAGTTAAAAGGGATGCTCTTGAAGATGTGTTCGAGTGGTTCAGAGATTTTAAGTACCCTCTTGGTTATGCAGAAAGTTTGAGAAGTAAGGTCAAAGTTTGTCCCCCATCACAGTTTTATGGATTGAAGACGCATGATTGCCATGTATTGCTTCAACGTTTTCTTCTAGTGGTTATCAGAGGGTTTTTGCCAGATAACGTTGTGAAACCATTGATAACACTGTCAAATTAGTTTCGTAAATTATGCAGTAGGGAGCTAAAGAAGGAGGTTGTGCGTGACATGGAAACTGAGATAGTAATGATTCTCTGCAATTTGGAGCTGATTTTTCTACCTCATTTTTTTACATCTATGGTTCATCTTATGTTTCATCTCCCCGAACAAGTATTGCTTACAGGCCCAGTACACTATACATGGATGTATCCAATTGAAAGGTAGCACTGTCAAATTGCTAATACTATGCTAGTTACTAAATACATGCACTAACCATTTATATGTAATTGCATGTAATTAGGAAAATATATAAAGTCAATGAGGAATACACGTTACCCGGAAGGTAGTATTGCTGAACGGTACCTCGTACATGAGTCGATGACATATTGTAAGTCTTATCTAAGATGGGCAGACCATGAAGAAATTGACACTTCCCCATAGTGGAATATTAGCAGTGTTTCATAACAAGAAAGGCCAGAGATTATCGAGACTCGTAGCTAGTTTCGGTTGAGTGAAACAGAGTCTGCTGAGGCTCACTGGCAAGTTTTGGTGAAAACAGACGAAGTGAAACCATACCTAGAAGAATATATCACAAGGTTTAAGGCTAAAAATGGTGAAGATGTCGACGATCTTCGTCGTCGGAGTAGTTTTCTTCGATGGTTCTTAACATGGGTACTGAAAACTAATAGTTGTTGAAAGGTACTTCAATAGTATTTAACACTTATCTTTCTCTTATCTAACACTTATCTTTCAGGTGTCTCTTAAGGATAAAAACTTGGACCAGAGCTTGGTCGTAGGAGTAAAGTCATTAGCCCAACGACCTCAGCAATTCCGGGTTTTTAAGTCGTGTTATGTGAATGGTGTCAAGTTCACCTTGTGGGATAGGGATCAAAGAACCGTGACTCAAAACAGTGGTGTCATTATAGACATGGGTTCATCGAAGTTCTACGGCCATGTTAACTACGTAGTTGAAGTATTATATGTAGGCCGTATGCCAGTGGTGTTGTTTAAGTGCACATGGCACAACTCTGAGGACGAGGACGATCTCAACACTGTCAAGCTAGATCATGGACTAATATAAGTGGATACAAACAGCAGTTACTATGAGGAATTCACCTTTCATTATTGCAACCAAAGTAAAACAAGTATTCTACATGGACGATCCAAAGGCGGGTGGTACTTGGAAGGTAGGACAAGAAATGTCGCACCAAAATGTCTACAGTGCAGAAGTACTTGCTATTGATGAAAGCAGGTCGCCTATAGGAGATCATGTATTCGAGGCTTACCAAGAGGACACTCCCACGGTGATACAATTTTACCAAAATCTTCACATAGTTTTGGATGAAGAAGGAGACGAATCTAACGAAGACGATGATGATGATGATGACGAAGACGAAGACGAAGACGAAGATGAAGACGAAGACAAAGACGATGAGAATGATGAAGAGGACGAGGAGGAGGAAGACTAAACTAATATTATTATGAATTTGTAAAAAGAACACAAAATGAGGCGACCAAGAAATCAAAACTCGTCGCCTCAAATTGTACGAGGCATCAATGAATCTCAATCTTTGTCGCCTCATATTTTCCAGGCGACCAAGAGTCATTCTTCGTCGCGTCAGTTATTCGAGGCGACGAAGAAACCAATCTTCATCGCCTAATTTAGATTATATTTCCAGAGCCAGAAACAGTTTCTTTCTTCTTCGTTTATTCTTCTTCATCTTTGTTTCTCCTCTGCCCCCAAATCCTCGAATCCCTAAATTAAATCCCCTCCCCCTAACCTAAATCCCCTCCTCGTAAACCCTAGCCCACCCCTCCCCGAAACCCTAAAGCCCCGGCACTCGTCTCCCTCGTCTATCCCTAAACCCGAGATCGAATCCGGGATTCCTCCAACTCCGGCGCTCAACAATCCAACTCCGGCGCTCATCACTTCAAGTCCGGGAATCCTCCAACTTGCTTCATCTTCGAGATAAACGATTCTTCCACAAATTCAACACCATCAATTGTAACAGTGGAGAAGTTGAGTTTCATTAACAGTGTTGTGTTTCAACACTATCAACAAGGTTGCGTTTCCAATTGTCAATACTGAAACACTAGCTATTCGAGGCAATATTGAGTACTGTGTTTGCATGTGTATGGTTGGAGGGTTAAGGTCTCTGAATCGAAGAAACACAGTGCTCCATTATTGATGAACAAGTCTCTGTGTGTGAATTATGTGAGGATAGTGATGGCAGATCGAGATCCCTTAGTCGATGATGATGGGGTATTTGGCCTAGTTGAGCGTTGTCAACAAAACCGAGATGCATGTTTGCAAATTGTTTCATTTGAATTTTATCATTGAATGCATTAGGTTTAGATGATTTTCTTGTGCTCTTTTGTGAAATGTAGTTTCGATTAGGATACCATTTCAAAAATATTCTAATATGATCGAGGTTAATGAGGTTGACAGTTCGGTTTGGTACGTACTCCAAAGGTGGTATAATTTAGGTCCCCAAAGATTCAATTGATTTATGCATGTTAGGTGTCAATGGTGCGGTTGACAGTTCGGTTTGGTACTCCAAAGATGGGTGTCTTCCATTTACTGCTTATTTCTTTCTCTTATTCAATGTTAGTATAAATAGCTGCTACATTGCAAGAGATCATTATCCCTTTATGTTTGTGTATGTTCACTGTCTTCGTATCTCCGTATATGCTTCCCACTATAGCAACTTGAAATGGCTTGCAGGTTTGTTCTGATTCCTGTACTGCTTTTAGCTTTCTGAAATGAATGGAATACATTTGATTGTGGGCAGTCTAGTGTTTGCTTCATGGTTTATGATTATGTTACTGGACGTGCGATGTCTGTTTACCTTATTGTTGTACACTTCTACTTAGAAATTTGTGTATAATGGTTGCATAAGTTTTTTTAAGTTTGGCTTTACATGTTTTTTTTTTTTGTGTTTTTAAAGAATGGCTCCCGGGAGTACTAGTCACCGGATGAGGAGAGCGGCGCTCGAGCGTCGACAAGCTGCGGTATCCGCCGGTGCCATGGCACAATCCGGGTCTCCTCCGCAGCTTCATAGGGAGCATGAAACGCCGGCCCCACCGCTCGAGGACACTTTTCCATCGGTGGAAAACATCACTGCGGTATCCAACGGCTCCACTTCCGCCTCCGGTTCCCAAGAGCGCCCGTCCACCCTCATCATCCACTGCAAGAAGACAAAACTTCCAGGTCAGGTCCATTACTTGATTTTAGTTTATTCATTACTGTTTTGGTTTGGTAAATGTATAACTGTTAGTAATGTCGGTTTGAGCAGACATGGTGGACATGGCAACCGGAAATGCAACGACGGCGCAACGCGGGGTTATTGTCGGGACAAAAACTGAGTACCTTGTTCGGCTGAACAACAATCAGCGACTACATGTGCCTTACTTTACGAGGCATCGAGGGCCTGTGATGAGAGAGTTGAAAAGTCTGTTGTCCAGAGACATTAGCAGCATCATCCGTAGCAAAGTTCCCATGCTTGCGCCTAGCTTTTTGGGACTTAAACATGAGCACCGCGACATCTTAAATAGCGATATTGAGGTATACTTTCTATGCTTACTAACCATTTTTTAATTTAGGGTTTATGTATTTAGTAAAGAAAATTAACATATTTTTAATTTATGTGCTAGACGAACAACGACATCCCTGCAACCGAGCTGGAGATGAGGAACTTCATAGACGTGACGGCGCAAACAATTTACAAGGATTGGAAGTATGATTGCCATCAACATTATCTCCACGTCAGTCAGGAGACTTCTGCCGAGTTCCTAGGCCGAGAAGAAGAATGAGAGTGGTTAAAAGGCCATTTCAAAGACCCCGATTACCTGGTAAGCTTCATAACCTATTTCCAGAGTTCTTCGGTATGATTTTAAATTTACATGTTTATCTATTAATATTGTTAAATTATTATTTTCTGTGGCAGAAGATGTGCTCACGAAACCGGGGAAATAGAAACAAGAACAAAGAGCAACAACTCAACCACCATTCAGGGTCCCTCGCACTCTCATACCGGAGCGAACAGTTGGAGAAGAAGGGTCATAATGCCCTGGCCGTCCAGACTTGGATTGATGTATATGAGCCAGATAGGAATGCAACTGAGAAAGTGGTGAGAGAAAATATGTGAAGTTACGTTATTACTTAACATTATTTGTTTACAATATTTTAATATTATTTAATTATTATGTTTTAATGGAGCAGGCAGCAGTCAAGCGAAGGCTCGACGAAGTCTTGTCGCAATAAGATAGTGCAACGACCGAGGATGAGGGCAATGTGGTTTCCCGAGAGTTTCCTCTTCCTCTTGATACACAAATAAATATCATAGAGGAAGATATGAGTTCAAGGTCCGGGACCTCTATAAGAGGTAATACTACATAACCTAGAGTCGTTTATCTCGATTTTACGTGTATGCTCGCTTTTCGTGTATGATTGATACATATTTATTTGTTCATGTTTGTCGTGGCAGGGGTGGGGTGCGCAATCACACGCGAGCCCAAAGCCAGAGGAGGCGCCCGGGTGAACAACAATTATGAGGAAACCGAGATGCTGAAGAGGGAGATCGCGGAAGCAAAAGAGGTGGCGCGCAAGTCCAGAGATGATTATAATGCACTCGCCGAAAGGATGCAAGAAATGGAGGCATTAGTATGATCTATCCAAGCTGGGAGTCAACAACCTACAGTTCCTACCCCCTCTCCTGGCACCCAATCTAGCTGCATTTTGGGTGTCGACCATGACTCTAATTTGTAAACAATAGTAGTTGTGAACAATAATATAAGCATCAAAACTGTGCACGTTTAGATTTGCGGTTTATTTTGTGTATGGATGATTGTGTGTTCATTGAGTTTGTTTTGTGGTTATTTTGTGTGCATAATTGTGTACAGTCGTAACTTGGTACGTAATAATATAAATATTTTTTTTCACTATTAGCACATTGCGCGACGAAGATTGACCTATCTTCGTCGCTTCTTGTGTTACCTCTTCGTCGCCCCAACCTAGCCAATATTGGTCGCTCCAATTTGGTGTGACAAATACCAATATTGGTTGCTCCAATTCGGAGCGACAAACCCAATCTGCGTCGCCCCATAATATTGCGACGAACTTAGACTTCTTCGCTTCATGTAAATGAAGCGACGGAGATTGATAAAGTTACGTCGCCCCAAAGTGGAGAGACCTACTTGAGGCGAAGACGCTTAAGCGATGAAGACTCGGTCACCTCCAGTCCAGGCGACCAGAATATCTCTTGGGCGGCGAAATTTCTTCGTCGCCTCATTCATCTCCTCCGGTAGTGTTGTGCAGTTGAAGCTGGTCAGATTACGGGGTCCGTACATGTCAAAGGTCTTGGGGGGAATCTCAAGATTCTTATACCAGGATCGAGTCTCTGAGGAGTATGTCTACTTTGTGGTACTCCTCCTCATTACAGATGATGTTGGTCACGCAGACCACCTTGTAATAAGGTGATATTGAAGGGTCAAATGCCAAACCATAACGTACAAAATATCTACTATTCTTATTTCCCTTCATGCTTGGAGAAGACAGAGCCAAGATTTGGTTAGTTGTAGGATTCACAACATAAACGACATCGTTATCATACATTCCATACAACCGTCTACTTCGATATGAATCCCAAGGGTGGCCAAGGCCGTTGCAGGCTTGAATAACACTTGACCTGGTGTCATGTTCCAACGAATCAATAAATTTCTTGAAGGGATTCCAGCCGGATGAGATTTCAGGATTATTAATACCTAGAGGAATGGACTTGAGCAGATGCCTTCTTTGATTTTGCAAGAAAAGAAATCAGAGATCTTGAAAAAGGTTTTGAGGTTGGAGATAACATGGAGCTAGTGCTTGGAGAAGCACTTGAAACAGGCAAGTGATTGAGCCGGCAACAACTTAAGGATCGGAGACAAGAGTTCTTCGATGTTGCCTATGGTTTTTGCTGTAGTTATGTAATCATCGCTGCAAAACATTGACTCTTCTTTCTTTTCTTTTTGCCATCAGGTGCATTAGGCTTTGTTTTTCAAACTTTTTCTTTTTATTGGCAGGAAAAGGTTTTAGATTTGGATTCTCTCTTAATACGAGACCATAGGAAACAGGATCAGAGCTAAAGTTTTGGAGGAGAGTTGGTTATCATGCTAGTCAAAACAAAAGGCATATATCTAACGCAAGAATAGCAATTGCTACATCATAGTCAATTCCAGGTGAAGAAAAAAAAATACAATATCAATGGCGAGTATAACATGTTTTCAGTTTTCTAGTACTTGGCCCCGATAATGGCTCTCATTATCCTCACCAGCTGCGTCTTAATAGGAATGGAAATGGGTCGGGTCGAACCCGAATTTTGGATAACCGAATTCGAAATCAACAAGTCTGATCGAACTCGACCCGAATCTGGAAAATTGTAATTCGGGTTTTCACCAGACCAAAATCCGTCGGATATATAATACCCGAATCAGACCCGTTCACCCTAATAAAACATAAATAAAATAAAAAAATATATAAACAATAGTATTATAAATGTTACTATTCTATATAAAAAAATAAAAATTAGATATAAATGATAAAGTATAATAAATAAATAATAAAAAATATGCGCACTACCAGAACAAACGCTATAGCTGGTAATTTAAAAAAACAAACCGACGAATTTATTTTTGTCGGCTATACTATACTTTAGCCGACGAAGAAAAAGGTCATCGGCTAAAGTATTTAAGTCGATGAGAAAAAAAAATGTCGTTGGCTTTAGCTGAAAAAATCGTCAACAAAAATTACGTCTTTAGCCGACTACAATTATTTCGTCGACTATATTTTAGCCGACGAAATAATGTACATTTTTGTTGGGTATACTTTAGCCGACGTCTTTATACATTGTCGGCTAAAGTCATCAGGTTTATATCGCCTAGACCGCCGCTCTTCTCTCAAAAATCCTAATTTTTCCTCTCCCTCTCTCTCAGACCTCCGCACCGCCTCGCCCTCTCCGCCGCCAAGATCTGTTCACCGTCGCCCCAGCCCGCCTCCTTGCCCTCTCCGCCCCGAGCTCTTTTGTTAAATTTAGGTTGTAATTTTTGTTTGGTTTGGTGAAATAAAATTGTGATTATGTTTTGGTGTAATAAAATTGTAATTATGGTTTGGTGAATTTAACTCTTTTGTGATTATGGTTTGGTGAAATAAAATTTTGGAATTGACAGATCTGGATTTCTATTCCCATAACGTTTTGGGAATAGAAATCCAGATCTGTAGTTTTTTTTTTCTTCCAGAAATCTGCAGACTTTAGCCGACGAGTGTCAAACTTTAGGAGACGACTTTGTTGTCGGCTAAAGTCCATACTTTAGCCGATGACTGCCGTTTTTGTCGTCGGCTAAAGTATGGCCGACTACCTTTTGTCGATGACACTATAGTTGACGAACCTTCGTCGGCTATAACTATAGCCGATGAAAATGTCTAACAGGCCGATGATTTTTTTTCGTCGGCTATAGTACTTTTGTTGGTAGTAGTGGGTCGGGTCCGGGTTCGGGTTTGATAGATGCATATCCATACCCGCCCTCATTCAAGTCAAGTTGGAGTCAGTAAATACTCGATTTCCATTATTAGCCTTAAAAATTGGGTTCGGTCAGGTTCAGGTTATTTTGTCATCCCTATTCAATCACCAAAAAAGTTTTGATAAGAAAAATTAAGTATGGATATTATTGTAATTACACAAAAAAAATCCAAAATAATAAAATAAAATAAAAGAGGAAAAAAAACGTTTGAGATAAAGTCCTTGAATATAAGGAGGAAACCAACTAATTACACTAACTTCTCCGTATATTTCTCTACAAACAAAATTAGCTACTCAAGGTTAGAATTACGTGATAAGCGAGTTTGTTTTTCTTTTCCTCTCAGCTACGTCTCCAACCTTAGAGCGCCGCCTACCTTTTCTTCTTCATCACCGATCTAATTCCTCCATTGACTAAGGTTTATCTCCTAGTTGACGAGGGTGGCATCTCTCCATTGTTCTCCTAGTCAAATCAGTACTGAATCCTATATCAACTTGAAAACCCTAACCTAGTTTGATAGCTACTTCGCTACTTTCCCAAAACCATAAATTCTTACTCCGTTGCTTTGATCTCTTCTTCTCGGTTATCGATTACTCAAGCCTCAACTCGGCTCTTAGAATATCCAAGCTTCTTCTCCTTCTTCGTCATGTCTTCTCAAGCTCCGGAGGAGATTGATCTCTCATATGGCGCTGATGAAGAAGAATATGACTTTTCTTTTGCTGTAGTTCAGATTTTTGGTCCGAATAAATTCTCTGGCGAGGGTTTAAAGTTCCTCAAGCATTGGCTTATCAGGCTTTAGTGTGGCATGTGTCACACTAGTTTGATGCAAATCGAGTATCACTCTCCAAATCGAATGGACGCTCGATTCAGAAACAAGGAAATTTTCCAACGAGCCATCTCCCACAGTCCCTGGCATTACGGGAACTCGACCATTATAACAATACCATACAATGGCTTCGGCCCGGTGGAGTCGATTCCGGTGGCTGTGACACGGGCTTGGTTTTAGATTCATGTGTCTCATGGAGACCTATCTGGTCCTCTCACAGTTCGACATTGGTGGGTTACCCTAGGCAACTTTCTAGGAAGATATGTTGATTTTGACCAGGCGAGTTTATGTGCTTCTGGTAATATGCGCATATTTGTTGAGGTTGATTTACGGAAGCCATTTGTCACCAATATGAGCTTGCGTCTTGGTCCGCAGACTTGGATAGATTGTGATCTTGAATATCTGAATCTAAAAGGATATTGTTGTGGTTATGGTAGCTTTGACCACAGCATCAATTATTGTTTGGCTTATCAGAAATAGGTGGAAGCACATGCTTTCCTTGACTATGATGCTCGACGCGAGTCAGAGCTGTGGGGCATGGGTAAGCCTCCCATAATGCTTTCAGGGATTGGTGGTGGTACCAGCGATTGGGAGGAGACAGTCGCTGATAATTCTACTATACTGGCAACTCAGGCATCGGGCCCGATTACAATTGTTGTGACTGCAGGCGAGGTTGATGCAACCGCTATCGTTTAAGAGGTCGCGATGGCTGATGTGGATAATATCCTTCTTTCGATGGAACAGATTGGGGCACATGTAGAGTGCCAAAACCAGATTTTGAAGTAGTCCAAGAAGGGCAAAAGTGTCAGAAGCTTGGGGCCCGGATGTCGGTGAAAGGTTCGGGTCCTAAGAGTCAATTGTACAAGAAGAATCGTACTTCACCATCTATGACAGTTGTTACCCGCCATAAGCTGGAGGTTTGGGGCTCAAAGACTGTTAGAATCTGGAGGGTTCGTCTGGCGAGTAGTGGAGTTGGGACTAATCTTATGGATGAGAAACGGATTGCAACCGCTCCTTTGGTAGGAAGATGTCAGGCTGCTCTTCCAACTTCTCTAGTGCATTCACCATTAACATCTTCATCATCTTCTGCAACATCTCCAATATCTCTGCTTCCGGGTCTATTTTTTAGACATGACACCCAGTGAGCTAAGGAGTGGCCTTCAAATTTCTTTTAGTCTCGGCATCTCTGGTTTGTCTTGATTGGGTTATTTGAAATTTGCTTGTGTGCAATGTGCTTTTTGGGGTTTCTCTTTTTCAGGCCGGAAATCTGGTGAAACTCTAGTACTGTAGTCACGGTTAATTTTTTGTCGTGTAAAAAAAAAACTAGCTACTCAAAAATTGTAAAAACTATCGTTCAAAACTGCTAAAAAAAACTGATCTGAGTCATCTCCTCTAAACGAACTATGGTAAAAAACAATTGTTATACTTCCAAAAAAAGAACTCATGAAGAAAACATTTATAAGTAGTTATTTTAAAAAATATATAAAACCAATAAATACTATGACTACATTAAAAATGATAGTCCACACCCATAAGGTGTGCTTTCCCTCTGGTCTCAATAATTCTTAAGGTCCAATTAATTAAACAACCATTTTGTGTAATGTGTTATGTGTATGAATCTTACACAACTCTACATAATCCCGTTTCACTCAACAATATACTAACATGAGTTCACTTATAATGTGCGAAACACAAGTGTGCATAATACTTGTCACAATCTCTACCGCGTTGGGCTTAAATGAATAGTGTCTGGGAGAAACTAAACCGTAGATTACTCTCTTGCATATTTGTATTCCGCACATTGTAGAAGTACCCATACTAACATAGCTAGAAAAAGATCAGATACAAGAGATTGATACAGAAGGATTGCATTCACAAGTTTTTGACTCTACATGGGATGTAATCTTGGCCCATTCACAAAGTTAGTAACAGGTTTACCATTTTCCGTTAGTTTCTTTTTTGCTATATGGGCCTATTGGACTCCCTTCATAACCAAAATAAACAAACAGATCCAGAATAAGCAGGCCACATTCGACCCGGAACTACTTGACCAAAATTACGTCGTTTCGTTCACATTCTCAAAAATAACACTTCGTTTTGGCAGAAACCCAAGTCTGACAAAGTCCAGCGAAATCTAGTCTCGATTGACGGCGGCGCCGTCGGGTGTGTATTTGTGCAGAGTATCATAATGAGTCATAAATTCGGAGGAGGCAAGGTTCCGACTGGCACTCCGTCGCTGGCTTGGTCCAGCGTCGTGGTCGTTGCTTCGCTTCTCGCCGGAGCCTCCATGGTCCACAATGTCTACAAGCCTGATCTCGTAAACACTATGCACTTCGCTTCATTTCCTTCTTCGTCATGTCTTCTCAAGCTCCCACTACAAGAAAACAGCACTTAGACCATGAAAAATTAATTGTTCCGTGGTCCAAGTGCCACTTGGACGACGGAGAACTCTATATCCGTCGTCCAGGTTCCCACCTGGAGGACGGAGAAGACTCCGAGGTCCAGGTGTCCACCTGGACGACGGAGACGGTATTCTCCGTCGTCCAGGTGATCACCTAGACCTCGGAGTCTTCTCCGTCCTCCAGGTGGGAACCTGGACGACGGAGAATACCATCTCCGTCGTCCAGGTGGACACCTGGAGGACGGAGAAGACTCCGAGGTCCAGGTGATCACCTGGACGACGGATATGGTATTCTCCGTCGTCCAAGTGATCACCTGGACAACGGACCGACACGCCGTGGTCCGAGTAACTTCCACTTAGACGACGTACCGATACCTCCGTCGTCTAAGTGAAGCATTATATAAGCCCGATCCCAAACTCTCTTCGATCGATTCATATTCCATCTCCGATCCTCGATCTCTTCATTCCATTCGAAGAAGAATTGGAGGAGAAGGGAGAAGGAGAAGGCTGCTAGGATCGGAGAAGGGAGAAAACCGAGAAGGATCAGGATAAGGGATCTCCGCTGACTAGCTAGCTAGCTTAATTAACAGATATCGAGAAGGCCAGCAGGTACGTACGCAGTTAAAATTTGCTTAATTAATATATATATTTAGTGAAAACGTACGTACATACATGCATGGATGTTAGCTATATATATACAGATTAAATTACGTACGTACGTAATTGATGGATCGATGTAGATCGAGTACGTATAATTAAGCGTAAATTAATGGACTAATATATATGTAATATATAATTAATTAATTATAATATTTTGTAGCAGTATGGACAAGAGTTGGATGAAGTTGAAGAATAGATGTGATGTCCGGTATATGGATGGAATTAGCGAATTTGTGAATTTTGCGATAGAACATGGTCAGGGAAAGAAACGTTTCAGGTGTCCGTGTCAGAAATGTCTTAATTGTCAGTATGCGGAGGTTAATGTTATGGTGCAACACCTGTACGAAAATGGTATGATGTGGAGTTACACTATATGGAGCGAGCATGGTGAAGCAGTAGAGTTCAGCGCAGCAGACTTCAGCTCAGGGTACAGTTACCATGGTGCCTCATCCAGCGGGAGTGGTGCCGGACCCCCAGCTTGCAACCTAACTACAGATTTGGTCCATGATGCGTTTCCGGGATGTAGTCATGGTGGACACCAACACCAAGACGGAGGTTACAGTACCACTAATGAGCATGATGACACATTCCCCGATGCTAGCTTGGCCACTGACACCAGTGAGATGGATAAGTACAACCGGATGCTACTTGAAGCGCAGACCCCGGTGTTCCCTGGATGTCGAGAGAATGTGTTGCAATATGTGATGGAGCAAATGAAGATAAAAGTGAAGCACAAAATGTCAGTGAGTGCTTTTGAAAAAATTCAGGAGCAAATATGTAAGTTGCTTCCTGATGATCACAATCTTCCTAAATCTCATTATAAGGTTAGAAATATCTTGAGCAGCCTCGGCCTAAAGTACAGGATAATTGACGCATGTCTGAATGATTGTGTGCTATTTTACAAAGAGTATAAAGATTTGGACTATTGTCCCGTATGTGGCCAGTGCAGATTCCAGTTGAATAGGAAGAGTTCGAAAAAGAGAATTCCTGTGAAAGTTGTTCGATATTTTCCCTTGATTCCCAGATTGCAGCGCCTGTACATGTCTCTACACACAGCAGAGGCGATGCGATGGTACGCAGAAAAGCGAATAGATGACGATGTCCTGCGACACGCCGCGGATGGGGAGGGTTTCAAACATTTCGACAGAGAATTTGGAGACTTTACTTCAGAGGTTAGAAATGTTAGACTCGGCCTATCTACAGACGGATTTAATCCTTGGGGAAGTAATAGCTCCGCCGTCAGCACTTGGCCAGTTATTCTGATGCCGTACAACTTGCCTCCGTGGATGTGCATGAACAAGGAATTTAATTTCCTTACTGTACTAATTCCAGGTCCTAAATCTCCAGGGAAGTGCTTAGATGTCTACCTCAGACCTTTGATCGACGAGCTGAAACTGTTGTGGGAAAATGGAGTCCCAACTTATGACAAATTCACTGACACGATGTTCACGATGAGGGCTACCGTAATGTAGACGATCAGCGATTTTCCAGCTTATGGGATGTTGGCAGCCTGCAGGACAAAAGGATATAATGGATGTCCTATATGTTTGGACGACGTGAACTCTAGTTGGCACGCGGGGAAGGTGTGTTACTTGGGTCACCGTAGATGGCTTCCTCACGACCACCCGTAGCGACAGGATGAAACTCATTTCGACGGGACGGTAGAGAACAATCCTAAACCCCGTAGTTGGTCGGGCGAAGAGATTTTAGAGAGGTTGAGCTATTTCGACTTTGGTGTGTTGAGCAATGACGCGGATGTAAAGAAATGCAATCCAATTCCTCCACATGATCTTAGCTATTGGGATCACAAGAGTATATTCTTTGAACTCCCTTACTGGTCGAAGTTGAAGCTGATGAACAACTTGGACGCGATGCACATGGAAAAGAATGTGTGCGACAGCGTGGTGGGAACAATTCTCGGTATTAAGTTCAAGACTAAAGATACTCCCAAAGCGCACAAAGATTTGGAATCAATGAATCTACGTCGTCCCTTGTGGTTGAGGAGGGATAGGAAATAAGTGTACAACAAGATGCCAGATGCACCTTACACAGTGAAGCCGACGCTTAGACGTTCTGTATTTCACTGGTTTAAGGGTGTTCGTTATCCGGCTACGTATGCAGCTACTATAACTGGAGCAGTGGACGAGGTGCAACACAAGTTTGTTCGTCTAAAGACACATGACTATCACGTTATGCTGCAACGTCTGATTCCAGTGGTAATTCGACCATACTTGCCTCGGGACGTCGTAGAACCAATAGTGGCATTGTGCAGGTGGTGGCAGAGGTTATGCGCCAGAGAATTAAAGAAGTCAGATGTGGTGGAATTGCAACAACAAATTGTGCACATCATTTGCAAACTAGAGAGGATTTTTCCCCCTGCTTTCTTTGACATCATGATTCACTTAATGATCCACCTGCCCGAGCAGGTGCTCATTTCTGGTCCGGTCCAGTACACTTGGATGTATCCTCAAGAAAGGTACGTACAACTAATTAATTAATTTGTTCCACTGGAGATTATATACTAGCTAGCTATATGTACTTATTCTTATTGTACGTTTGATTTTGTAGACAGCTTGGACAGTATAAGTCATTCGTCAAAAACAGGTCGGCCCCGGATGGCTTCATAGTAGAGACATACCTAATGCATGAGTGTGTTACTTACTGCAACAGGTACCTCAAAGATCCACCACCTCACACTGCCTCCGATCGCAGTGCCCGCATCAATCTTTCTGTCGTCACCAATGTCGTCTGACCGTTTAGAGGAGTATTAACGGAATCGTTAACACGGGAAGAAATTATTGAGGCACATTGGGTAGTTTTGCGAGACTGTGACGAAGTTGAGCCGTACATGATGTCATACAGGGAGAGGCTTCAGGCGTTAAATCAAAACAAGAGTTCAGCGTGGATTGAGAAAATGGTTAAGAAAAAGTTTCCCGATTATTTCTTCCAATGGGTACGTATGTACGTCTCGGTATTTAATTAGTAATTTATATACGTACATATCGATCATTTTGGAGAAAGTACAAATTAAACCCTTATATTAATTTGCCCTTTTTCGCTGATGATTGATCTGCAAAAATCTGAAAACCACGGGGGGTGGTGGTCATGGCCAAAGCACTTGCTAGCAGGGAAGCCGGTTAAACACTATATTTATCCCGGATGTTTTGTGAACGGTGTAAAATTCCATTCATTGGCCTGAGACGAGGGAAGAAGAACAGAAAACAGTGGGGTAGCGGTTGGGAAAGACAATGATCTATATTACGGGGCTATTGTATATGTGGTTCAACTATGTTGCGGGAATGATGTCAACGTTTTCCTATTCAAGTGCAGATGGTTCAAGCGTACAAAGGAAGACCTGAGACTATTATCAGTCGATACAAACTCAAGTTGGTATGAGGATGAGCCTGTCGCTCTCGCCACCTTAGTTCGGCAGGTGTTCTATCTCGACGATCCGAAAGCCGGTGAAGGGTGGAAAATAGTGAACCATATCTCTCATCGAGGAATATGGAATACAGAGACAATTGAAGGGACACCGGCGACGACTGAAGATGTTGCTGAACCAGAAAGACACATTCCTGCCTATCAAGAGCCTAATATTTCTATGGTCCGCTCCGATATAATGGACCTGGTTCAAGATGGTGAACGGTTACCCATGCCTGATGGTTGTACAGATCTAACTGAAGATGAGATTATCGATGAGGTAGATGAAGAAGACGAGCAGGAAGAGGACGCGGACGATGACTCAGGTTATTCGTCGGACGATGTTGAGTACGATGACGAGGATGAGTCGTCGTCTAACGGGGATGAGGACGATGACGATTATGACGAAGAGTACGGTCATACGACCAAGATTATTAATTGGTAATTAATTATTGTAATTATTGTAATATATGATCGATGCATCATCGATCAATAATTAATATAAATGATATATATAAGGAGGTAATAAATATATGTACGTACGTACGTATATCTTCGACTTTTTTTACTTAATTAATTAATAATTACACGCGTCCATGCTCGAACAGATATATCGGATCGACACCGACGTACGTAAATTAAATTAAATTAATTCATTAATCCGAGTTATATATATATCGTGGACAACGGAGAAATTAATTGCAGGTTGTCGCCTTTGGGTGTTTTGGCTATCTCCCTAAATCCTCGACCCTAAATCTAGCAAATCGGATCGATCGATAATTTTTTTAATTTTTTTTTATTCAAAATAATTGAATGGACACACAAATGACCCTGGACGACCTAAACCCTAAACCCTAAGGCCCTAACCCCTGAATTCAGGGTTTTTACACCTGGACGACGGAAATGGTCATTATCCGTCGTCCAGGTACACACTAGGACGACGGAGGTGGTCATTCTCCGTCGTCCAAGTTAACAAACCCTAAACCCTAAACAGTAAGGCCCTAACCCCTGAATTCAGGGTCTATACACTTGGACGACGGAGAACGTCATTCTCCGTCGTCTAGGTAATAACCTGGACGACGGAAACGCTTATATCCGTCGTCCAGGTGCAGATATCGTAATTTTTTCTATGACAACGACCATCTAGACCTTCTTCCAATGCATATTCTTTTCGTCAAGACTTAAGAGTAAACAATTCTTGGTGTGTGAGCTTCGACGGTTTGAAAATCGGAGTTGCGAAATGCATTGTATCCACGTTTCCGGTTTGTGAAATTATCGGTTTTGCGGTTGACTGTGCCGATAAAACCCTTCCCGAACTTATTATTTTACGGTCCTTTGAAGACAATTATATATTATGTTACGACGAACATATCCAACGGTTGTTTTGTCCAAATTCAATTTCGTTAATACTCTGTTGCAAATGAGCCTCTACTCATGAACACTTAAGTCGTAAGGATTAGTCGATACTTAACAACTTTCAAAATGAAAAATTATTCGTTGGTTCAAATTTAACTGTTCATATATACGATGCGTTCATCGATATTGGACGACTATTTCACTCCAATGACAGATCGCTAAATTCCTAGCGAATTAATTTTAAACTTTTTTTTAACGTAAATTTCACTTGGACGACGGAGAATCACGTTCTCCGTCGTCCAGGTGAACACCCGGACGACGGAGAATGACAAGATCCGTCGTCCAGGTTCAATTTACCATGGCGGTTTGATTTTTTTATAATTATTTTTATGAATTTTTGACTTGGACGACGGAGAATGACTTTCTCCGTCGTCCAGGTGTTCACCCGAACGACGGCCTGGACGACGGAGAACGTCATTCTCCGTCGTCCAAGTCAAAAAACATGGCGGTTCGATTTACCGCCTCAATTTTCGGCGCCGCTTGAATTTCCACTTAGACGACGGATAATCAATTCTCCGTCGTCTAAGTCCAAATTTATGGCGGGTGAAACGTCCCGCCCATTAATTACGAGCCGCTTCGAATAATTCTAACCCTTCACTTGGACGACGGAAAACACTGTTTCCGTCGTCCAAGTGCACTTAGACGACGGAGAATAGTGCTCCGTCGTCTAAGTAAAAGCCTATAAATAGGCAGTGGCTCATCTTCTTTTCCTCATCCCATACATTCTCCTCTCCTCTCTCTCTCTCTCTCACTCCGGCGATCCTCCTCCGGCGACGCTCCGACGACCAACTTTCCGGCGTGGTTCCCCCTCTCCGACGACTCTACTCTTCCGAAATTCCGGCGAAATTCCGACGAGGTAATAATTCTATTTTTTAACTCTTTAACATTTTTTTTATTTAATTAATTATTTAATTTCTAAATACTTTTAATTTATTAGTTTTAAATAATAAATAGTTGTAATTATAATAATTATTTTGTTGTTATTATTATTATTTAGTAATCATTATTAGTTGTTAATTATTTGGTAATGAATAATTATTAGTTGTAATTAAATAATAGTAATAATAATAATTGTTAATAATAATTAATTATATTGGTAAATGAATAATTATTATTAAATGCATGATAAATAATAATTAATTGATAATTATGTGTATTTTCTAGTAAATTGCATGGTAGTACGTTTTCGATTTAAATTTAGTACTTAGGCTTGGTTTATTAAGTCGCACTCTTTGGAATAGATGGCGCCTCTTTTCCTAGCTTATCTCCTTAACCCCTCGTGATGTGTGGATTTCATCACCGCACACCATAACCTAAGTGAAGTTATGGACACGAGGTTGAGGGCGGAGTTTGCAAAGGACTTGAGGGAGTGTAAATTTTCGAAAAATTGGCCGAATGTCGGACATGGTGTCTAGAAACGGGTTATGACTGGTGACAGGATTTGGACTAAGAAAGACTTTTGTCGAAATTAGTCCTGCCTCTCGCATTATCTCTATCCCTAACTGGCCATGTTTTTCGATTTAACCAAGGCTGATTAATTGAAAATTTAAACTTTATTGCGCGGGTCACACGTCCATTGAACGACCGAAAAAGCCAAGCTAGTGTACTCTATTTAAATCTTAACCGTACTTAATTAGCGTAAATTTTTTAGCTGTAATTATTATGGTAAGTAAGTACGTATTTTAACAACGTTCTCATTATAAGGTTATAAATGGCTCCATCCGGCAAGAAGAAAGCCCAACAGGAGGCAGAAGATGCCATGAAAAGTCGGTTGGGAATTACCGGAGGGCAACGATGCCCTCAATCCGGACCCTTCATCTGGTCCGTCCGTAGCGCCATCTGGGGAAATTCCCGCTCCCCCATTCATCTCGAGCGGTGATGACGTCGACCCCTTCCAATCTCAGACGCCCGATACCCATTCAACGGGAAGTACTCAGGCGTCCTCGACCGCCGAATCAATCATGTACAGCGCCCACCGTAGGCAAAGGAGGGCCCCCACTGACCCGGAACCGAAAAAGACTCGGGGTCTCGTTAAAGGGGGCAAAGCGGAGCGTATTTGTAAGGCGACCGGGAAAAAGATCGACTTGCCCTACGACGAATTCACCGGTGGCCCTCCCACAGCTCAGCTAGCAAGTCTCTCGGCGCATAGCATAGGGTCAATCGTCCGTAACCGGGTTCGTCTCACTGCCCCTACTTGGAAGGAGGCGCCGGATCATGAGAATGCGAAAGTCTTTAAAGATCTTTTGGTACGTAATACGTCCAATTTAGTTATTATATAATATTGTTAATATTAGTTAAAATTTCATAATATATACGATTATAATTTTCTATTTATTTTTGATAGGAACAATTTGCGGTGGATCCGACACCGGCCATGTTGAGGCATATCAACCAAACCGCCAACTCCATCTACAAATATTGGAAGTACATGCTCCATCGGTACTTCCAAACTTACGGTCCCTCGCCTCCCCCCGTAGAGCTGCGTGGGGATAGAGAAGATGAGTGGGAGAGGTTGTGTAACCACTTTGCCGATGACTCCTTTAAGGTGTTAATTTACTTTTTTTATTTCAATTAAGATAATTGAATTATTTAAATTTTAGTTATTAATTTTTTAATGATTTAATTATGTTGTGCAACAGAAATTCTCCGGTGTCAACAAAGCCAACCGGGGGAAGAAGGAGAAACACCATACTACCGGCGCCAAGAAGTTCATTCAAATAGCCAAGGAGCACAAGGATAAGGGCTCCAAACACCCTTATCTTGATGCAAGCATAAGCGCGTACGTGACGCCTGGGCTCGATAATGAAGCGAGTCAATGCGGCGTAAGTGATATATATATATATGTGCTTTTAATTATAGTAATTATTATTTAAATATTATTTCATTATAATAAATTAATTATTCTTTTGTAGGCAAGGGTGATAGAGCGTGCGCATGAAGAGTTGGCTAACACTCAACTTGCGTTCCCAGATGTGCCGCCAGAAGACCTGCCTCCTCTATCCTTAGAGAGCCAAATTGCAATCGCGGATGAGGTCTACGGTCGTAGAGCTGGCAAGGAGGTTAGGCACTTTGGGCCTAGGGTGGTACGAGATTTGTCGACGACCTCCGGCTCATCATCTACGGGAGGTTCGGGGCAGCGGAGAAGGAGTCAGGCTGCGGCCGTCGAAGCAGCCATTCAAGAGGCTCGACTGACATGAGAGGAGAATGAGTCAATGCGGCAAAGACTTGACGAACAACAAGCACAAATAGCCCAACTCATCGCCCTCATGCAACAAAATCGAGAAGTATGTCAACCTCCTCCGAACCCACACCCCGACGACAACGACCCGGCTGGAGGCGGAGGACTCGGCGGCGCATCTGCTCCTCCAGTGTATTAGCTAGCTAGTTAATTATCGCGTTTCTTTATTTCCGAGTTTCGAACAATTTTATATAATTTTTATGGGTTTTTAATTTGGATGTGTATGTACAAATTAATTAATTATTTAATACATTAATTAATATTAAAAATTTAGTTTATTTAATTAATTTGGACTATTTTTCATTATTTAAATTAAATTTATAATATTTATTTACAATTTAATTTTTTTTAAAAATTAAATAGGCACTTGGACGACGGAGATTATGTTCTCCGTCGTCCCGGTACCCAAACCCTAAACCCTAAACCCCAACCCCTAACCCCTAACCCCTAAACCCTAAACCCTGCCAATCTCCGTGGCCCATGTGTTCACCTGGACGACGGAGAATTAGTTCTCCGTCGTCCAGGTGAACACCTGGGCCACAGAGATTGTTAGCTTCTCCGTGGCCCATGCATGCACCTGGACGACGGAGAACTAATTCTCCGTCGTCCAGGTGAACACATGGGCCACAGAGATTTCTAGCTTCTCCGTGGGCCAGGTGTTCACCTGGACGACGGAGAACAGGTGAATACATGGGCCACGGAGATTGTCCGCGGTCCAAGTGAACTTGGACGACGGAGAACTAATTCTCCGTCGTCCAGGTGCTTGGACGACAACACTTGAAGCACGGACCTTGGACGACGGAGGTTCCGTCGTCTAAGTACTTAGACGACAAAAATTGCACCTAGACGATGGAAATGGTCCGTGGTCTAGGTGCAGTTTTCTTGTAGTGTCCGGAGGAGATTGATCTCTCATATGGTGCTGATGAAGAAGAAGATGACAAGTTATTATTTGAGAAGTGGTGTTCAACTTTCGAATTCAATGATGAAGTCTTTTAGCAAACTTATTGAGCACGGGTACAGTACTACAGTACTCGATTCAGTAAAATTACAGCTGTGACAACTCATTCGACCTTGAATTGTCACAAACGTGTGGCTTGGAGATTATGTAATAATGCACAAAAAGCAGAAGCACCAGTGCAGAACATACCTTATTAGCTACAGACTCGGATCCTCTCCTAATGGCGAGAGTGCCTAACATCTGTCTAACCCACAAATCTCAGCCGTGAGATTTGCTTTACCGCTAAGATCAAATTTTATGTTCCTTTTCTTTTACTACCGAATTACACAAACTCTTGTTTCTCTCAGAGACACAGAACTCATTTTGATGAGAAGAAGCATGCCATGTACATGGAGTACCTCATATCTAATTACAGATTGAATAGTGTGAGATCATCAATGTAATCATGATAGCATCCTGACCCAGATGAAAATATCTAATAAACCCAATGAACCCAGAAATTTGGAATACCCAAGAGATCAATTCAACTAAGAAAAAAAATGATTCAATTCAATCTACAATCACTAAACCCAAAAATTAACAGTACGTAATGAAGGGTTTGTTTGGTTTGTACGTAAAGTCGTTCTACATAAGTCTACATGTGTCTGCATAGAGGCTCGACTGGATCAGTTTTACGTGCATGTACTTGATCATCGTCAAAGTTGAAGTGATTCTCAACTTGATGAACGTATTTAACGTATTGTTTTTCAAGTTTAGTTAGTTGCTGGAATAATTCTTAGATGATAGGAATAATCGTTTTTGTTTCATGTAGTTGTTTCACGTTGTTTGGTTGTAATCGTGGTTTTGACATGTTCAAATCACGTAGTATTAGGATTCATGCTTTTTTTCATTCCTGTTAGTTGTAAAACTCTATTTAATAGGGTATGTTGCTTATCAATAAACTTATCGATTCAGTATTTGTTTGGTGTTTATATAACTCTGAAACTCTACAAGTGGTATCAGTGCAATATCACAGCAACAATACATTTTTCGAATCAAGAGAGAGTGAGTGTTTCTAAGTGAAGTCGAGAGAAAGAAATGGCAGAGGGGAGCAACGGTGGCAAGGGATTTGTTGTTCCTGCAATCCCAAAGTTCGAAGGACATTACGAGCATTGGGCGAGATTAATGGAGAATTTCATAAGGTCCAAAGAATACTGGGACCTTATAAAAATAGGCATTGAAACACCTGGAGTTTCAACAGAGGGAGGAACGCCAGAACAAAAACGGAGATTGATAGAAGGAGAGCAGGAGAAGCTTGACGACTTGAAGTTGAAAGACTTGAAGTTAAAGAATTTCCTCTATCAAGCAATTGATCGTGACATTCTCGACACGATCTTGAACACCGATACCAACAAGCAGATATGGGATAGCATGAGGAAGAAATATCAGGGGTCTACGAGGGTGAAGAGGGCTCAGCTACAGGCTCTTCGTACTGAGTTTGAATTGCTACTGATGAAGGAAGGAGAGAGCGTGAACGACTATTTCTCACGCACTCTAGCCATAGCTAAAAGGATGAAGGGATGTGGAGAGAACGTCCAGGAGTCGATGATTACCGAGAAAATTCTGAGATCGATGACCAAGAAGTTCAATTACGTCATTTGTTCAATGGAATAGCTTAATAATCAGAGTACTATGAGCTTGAACGAGCTATAAAGCAGCTTGCTCGTTCACGAGCAACGCATGAACTATGAGATAGAAGAAGAACATGTTCTAAAGACATCGACTGAGGAGAGAGTCACAAGAGCAAACCCTAGAGGGGGTTCCAGAGGAGGCAATCGAGGAGGAAGAGGTCGTGGAAGGCAAGGGAATAACTGACCACCGGTGGAATGCTACCACTGTCACAAGCTTGGACACATTCAATATTATTTTCCCGAAAAGGCCTCCAACTATGCCGAGATAGAGAAAGCAGAAGAAGAGGAGGAAGATATGTTACTCATGGCTTTTGTAGAGATGCAAGGAAGAAAGAAAGAGGGGATATGGTATTTGGATAGCGGCAGCTTCAATCACATGACTGGCAACAAAGAATGGTTTGTATCGCTCACCAACGGGATGTCACATTACGTCAAGCTCGGTAACAATACACGGATGAAGGTAGAAGGAAATGGAGACATCAAACTGAAGATTGGAGGGGTCACCCATACGGTGACTAACGTCTATTATGTGCCTGGACTAACATCAAACTTGCTGAGCCTTGGGCATCTTCAGAAAATGAGGATTTCGTTTGTTATAGAAGATGGAGTATGTAAGATCTTCCACAAGAGAAGAGGTCTGATTATGGAGTCGCACATGTCTTCAAACCGTATGTTTGTGTTGTTGTCCGAGCTGGCAACAAGCGACTGTCTCCAAGCTACTTCGGAGGATGCTGCAAACCTTTGGCATAAAAGGTTTGGCCACACGAACTACAAGGATCTAGAGATGATGGCCTCGAAAGAAATGGTGACGGGAATGCCCAAGGTGGAGCATGTAACCAGCGTATGCACCGTTTGCAATGTCGAGAAGCAACACCGAGACCCCATATCGAAGAAGGCGCAGTGGAGAGCTTCGATTAAGCTTCAGTTGGTACACACAGACTTGTGTGGTACAATTACTCCCCAAACTGAGAGCGAGAAGTGATACGTATTGACGTTTATCGACGACTACAGTAAGAAGACATGGGCCTATTTTCTGAAGGAGAAGAGTGAAGCCTTCAAATATTTCAAGGCTTTTAAAAACTATGTGGAGAAGGAGGCTGACAAGAAGATCGTTTGCTTAAGGAGTGATAGAGGCGGTGAATTCAACTCCAAAGAATTCATCGACTATTGCTTCGATCATGGGATTAAGTGGCAACTTACGGCAGCTTATACGCCCCAGCAAAACTGCGTGGACGAGAGGAAGAACCGGACGTTGATGAATATGGTTAGATGCTTGCTCGAAGAGAAGGATATGCCCAAGTTTTTCTGGGGAGAAGCTGCAAAGTGGGCGATACACATCCAGAATAGAAGCGCAACGTCGGCGTTAAAGAACAAGACTTCGCATGAGTGCTGGTTTGGTACGAAGCCGAACATAGAACACTTTAAAGTGTTCGGGTGTATAGGGCACGTGCATGTTCCTTCGAAAAGGAGAATCAAGCTTGAGGATAGAAGCTTCAAGGCGATCTTTCTAGGGGTAAGCGAAGAATCTAAAGCTTTCCGGCTCTACAACCCTGTGACTAAAAGGATCGTTACCAGCAAAGATGTCGTGTTTGAGGAAGAACGAGGGTGGAACTGGGAGGCAAGTCACAACGACAAGAGGAAGGAACAACTGAGCTGGCCATATGAGGAAGAGTCTAAGGTAACGTGTGAGTCAAGTAACAACAGCCAAGGAGGAGAAGCATATATTGTAGAGCAGCACGAGCAGCCCACTGTGGAAGAGTCAGGGAGAATATGAAGGGTGAGGACAGCCATTTCCTACTTACGTGATTACGTAAGTGGGGAAGGACTGTTAGGTGATGATGAAGATGAGTCTGAGATGGCACTTTTCGCAACACACAGTGACCCAACAAGCTATCGAGATGCAGTGAAAAAAGAACAATGGAGAAATGCGATGGAGGCAGAGATCGACGCTATTCTGAGAAACGACACTTGGGAATTAGTTGAGTTACCGCAAGGGAAGCAAAAGATTGGAGCAAAGTGGGTCTAGAAGACCAAATTGAACGAGAAGGGGCAAGTTGATAAGTGTAAGGCGAGATTGGTTGCCAAGGGCTACTCACAGATTCAAGGGATCGACTATGATGAGGTATATGCACCCGTGGCAAGATGGGCTACAATCCGATTGATTTTGGCACTAGCAGCTCAAATGAATTGGCGAGTCTTTCAACTTGATGTGAAAAGCGCGTTTCTGTATGGGGAGCTAAATGAGGCAGCCTATCTTGAACAACCTGAGGGCTATGTGGAACCATGAAAGGAAACTAAGGTACTCAAATTAAAGAAAGCCTTGTATGGATTAAAACAAGCACCTCGAGCTTGGTTTAGTTGGATTGAGGAGTATTTTGCAGGGGAGGGTTTTGTGAAGTGTAGCCATGAGCATACATTATTTGTGAAGAAAGAAGATGACGGTGGATTTCTGATAGCTAGTAAGCCTGTATGTGGACGATCTCGTCGTGACTGGAAACCGAGAAGCAATGTGCAGCAACTTCACCGATGCAATGAGGAAAGAGTTTGAGATGACCGACTTAGGTATGATGAGGTATTTCTTAGGAATGGAGGTTCAACAATCTGACAAAGGAATCTTCATAAGTCAGTCAAAATACGCTCAGGAGATCCTCGATAGATTTGGAATGTTGAACAGCAACCCTGTCAACAATCCAATGGTGCTCGGCACCAAATTGTGCAAGGGAGAAGGTGGAGAGCTTGTGGATTCCACGATGTACAAGCAACTAATCGGGAGTCTAATGTATCTCACAACAAGCAGACCGGATTTGATGTATTCGGTTTGTTTTTTGAGCAGATTTGTTGCAGAGCCAAGAGAAGCACATATGTTGGCAGCTAAGAGAGTCCTTCGATATGTCAAAGGAACACAGACGTTTGGGGTATTCTACCGAAGTCAAGTAGATGATTCGCTACAAGCCTACACCGATAGCGATTTCGCAGGTGATGTGGATGGAAGTAAAAGCACGTCTGGTTACGTATTTATTTTATGGCTTGGAGTTCAAGAAAACAAGTTATAGTCACGCTTTCGACTACGGAAGCCGAGTATGTTGCGGCTTGTGCTTGTGCTAGTCAAAGCTTATGGATGAAGCAAGTTCTCAATTTCATTAATCAGGAGGAGATGGGATGTGTTTCAGTGTTATGCGACAATAGTTCGTCTGTGCAGCTGACCAAGAACCCGGTGTTTCACGGAAGGACTAAACACATCAGGGTTAGGTATCATTTTCTTCGTGACTTAGTGAAAGACGGAGAGATTGAGGTTGTTTACTGCAATTCAAAGTATCAGGTGGCTGATATTATGACCAAGCTTCTCAATCTTGAGTCGTTCGAGCAACACAGAAGGGAGATGGGTGTTTTCAACTCCAAAATAGCAAACTAAGTTGGTTTTACCAAGCTTAGTTTGGGGAAGGATTTGAAGGGTTTGTTTGGTTTGTACGTAAAGTCGTTCTGCATGAGTCTGCATGTGTCTGCATATGGGCTCGACTGGATCAGTTTTACGTGCATGGACTTGGTCATCGTCAAAGTTGAAGTGATTCTCAACCTGATGAACGTGTTTAACGTATTGTTTTTCAAGTTTAGTTAGTTGCTGGAATAATTCCTAGATGATAGGAATAGTCGTTTTTGTTTCATGTAGTTGTTTCATGTTGTTTGGTTGTAATCATGGTTTTGACATGTTCAAATCACGTAGTATTAGGATTCCTGTTTTTTTTTCTTCTTCTCATTCCTGTTAGTTGTAAAACTCTATTTAATAGGGTATGTTGCTTATCAATAAACTTATTGATTCAGTATTTGTTTGATGTTTATATAACTCTGAAACTCTACACGTAAGAGAGTGGGATAAAATTTTGTCGTCCTCGAATTCCGAGAACGGGAAAGAGAATTCCGGCAAACTAGGTCGGAGCCCGTTAAGTTGAACGATGACTTGCGGAACCCAGCTCTCCGGGGAGAGAGAGAGAGAGAGGAACTCATGTGGGTCGGTACCCAAAAGAAAACAAACATAAAAATTGATCTTAGCCGTAAAAAAATTCTCACGGCTGAGATTTGTGGGTTAGGCAGATGTTAGGCAAATGTTAGGCACTCTCTATAAGGAGAGAATCCGTTACAGTAATTTTACTAAGTCATTACGCAATTAATCCTCCCTCTTTTTTTAATGGGTAAATTATACATAAGGTCATTTACATAAGATTATTTATGTATAAGGTCATATGGTATTTTTAACTCAAATAAGCTCACCTGATTTAACAAAAAACCCTTACATTCAATTTATTTACGTTTAATACCATCTATATGAACCTGCTCTCTCTCTCTCTCTCTCTCTCTCTCTGATTTCAGACCAAAATCCAAAATCAAACCCAACGTCCTCCGACTTCAAGCTCCGGCCGTGGACTACTTCTGATCCCGCCGCGAGGAGCCGTTTCGAGGTAGCGGCGGCGAGCGCGGAGAGCTCCGGCGAGACTGTTGAGAAGCTCCGGCCGTGGACTACTTCCGATCCCGCCGCGAGGAGCCGTTTTGAGGTAGCGGCGGCGAGCTCCGGCGAGACTGTTGAGCCGAAGAGCAGCTTGTTCAAGACTCTCGAGCTCGGGTCCTTGTTCGGACTCTGGTACTTGTTCAACATCTACTTCAATATCTACAACAAGCAGGTAGATATTGTTTAGCTAGTCTCTGCTCTCTCTCTCTCTCTCTCTCTCTCTCTCTCTCTCTCTCTCTCTCTCTCTCTCTCTCTCTCTCTCTCTCTCTCTCTCTCTCTCTCTCTCTCTCTGTTGGAGCATAGTCTGTGGTAGTGTTTGATTTGGTTTGGTTGGGTTGTTACGCAAAAGTTGTTGTGTTTTGGTTGTTACGTACGTAGTAGTGTCTATAATAATCTGTGGTAGTACATATGTTACTCTGTAGTAATATGTACAGACTGTAGTGTGCTTTGGTTGTACTTCTGTCTGTGAGTAGTGTGTAGACTTGTTGTGTGTAGTGTGTAGTGCTGTCATGAGTAGTTTGTTGTTTGCTCTGAACTAGTTTGTACTGTTGTCCTGAGTAGTGTGCACTGCTGTCTGTGAGTAGTGTGTAGACCTGTTGTGTGTAGTGTGTAGTGTTGTCCTGAGTAGTTTGTTGTTTGCTCTGAACTAGTTTGTACTGTTGTCCTGAGTAGTGTGCACTGCTGTCTGTGAGTAGTGTGTAGACCTGTTGTGTGTAGTGTGTAGTGCTGTCATGAGTATGTTGTTTGCTTTGAACTAGTTTGTACTGCTGTCCTGAGTAGTGTGCACTGCTGTTTGTGAGTAGTGTGTAGACCTGTTGTGTGTGGTGTGTAGTACTGTCTGTGAGTAGTGTGTATTGCTGTCTGTGAGTAGTATATAGAATTTATGTAAGTGGTATGTAGTGTTTTGATGGTCTGTCTTATTGTTTTGCAGAAATTGCACAAATGGAGGACCCTAAAAAACCCAAGGTCCAAATAAGATCGTCATTGAGAGGCTTCTGCAATATCATGGGTGAACTTCATAAAAAATTGCCTCCAAAAACAGTGAAGACGTTGCAAAAAACACCATTTGACAGTTTCATGAAAAACACTACAACAATTTGTTGAATGTACTATTGTAGTTTTTAGAAAATACTACTCTAGTTGTTGGATAGTACTACTCTACTGGGACTTATGTATTTTAACTAAAACTTTGTTGAAAATACTACTGTAGTTTTCAGAAAATACTACTCTAGTTGTTGGATAATACTACTCTACTGGGACTTTATGCATTCTAACTAAAACTTTGTTGAAAATACTACTGTAGTTTTCAGAAAGTACTACTCTAGTTGTTGGATAGTACTACTTTACTGGAACTTTATGCATAAAAAATATGGATAAAAAAAGTTGCATTAATTAGGATAAAAAATATAAAATGACCTTAAGTTAATATAAAGAGGCAAAATTTGAAAGACAGAAAATATGGATAAAAAATGACCTTAATTAAGATAAAAATATAAATGATCTTCAAAATAAATATAAAAGGGCAAAATTGGAAAGACAGAAAATATGAATTAAAGAAAGTGACCTTAATTATGATAAAAAGTTTAAATAACTTTATGTATAAAGTAGGCTCTCTAAATAACCTTATATGTAATTGTCTATTTTTTAATTACCTTTATCTAAGAGTCAGCTTAACCCCAGTCCACGGCTCTATATAAAGAGCGGTAAGATTGCATTGTAATCCCATCTCATCCTCAACACACCCCACACCGCTGGAGAAGAATCGAAGTGAAAACTAAAAGATATGGAGGGTTTCATGCGTATGTTTTCGACTATCTTCGTCGCCGTCCTGCTTCTGTTGGCTACTGGTAATACAATCTATCTATATATATATATATATATAATATGGCTAGCCTTCTGAGAAATGTAGTTTGATCTAGAAGTTTCTCGATCTATACGTACTAATTAATGCACGCGTGTACATTATGTTCATGCAGGGATGGTGGCGGAGGCTAGGACTTGTCAGATAAAGAGTGACAAGTACGAGGGACGTAAATGCTTGGGCAACGAATGTAATTCTACTTGCAAAGCCGAGGGCTTTGAAGGAGGCTACTGCGATGTTAATAGCCGTGAATGCTACTGCACCAAAAAACACTGCGAGATGAATTAGCTAGTTACTAGCTAGAAAGGCCGGCCGGGCATCCGTCTCGATCGGTTTGCTAGTTAGCTACGTATGGCACGGGTGTTTAATTAAGCTTGGTGGTCGACCTAGAATGATCTTAGAATAAATGGTGTTCCGGCCGCTTTAAGAGTAAATTGTGTTCGTGTCTTGTTGTGTTTTACATTTGGTGACCTATGTAACCGTTGATGTATAACTGTAATGCCGCATATTTATATCTATATTACATATTAAGAAAGAAGCCGTCGTTCTTCCTTTTTGCATTTTTTTTTTACCAATTATACCTTTTATTGATAAGTAGAATAAAATATATCAGGCTTAATAACGTAATTAACAAAATATAAATAAAAAAGAAAAGAAAAACCAAAGCCTATATTTTAGGAAGTAACTTCCACAAAAAAACTTGATCGAAACAAACTTCCACAAAAAGATGATTTCCTCTCTTTTTATTTTAAATTTACTGTAATTAAATTATCTCTTTTTCATTTTATGTGCAATCATTAATAAAGAATAGAATATTACACTACTAGAATAAACACTTTACCCCACGAAATTAATAAAAATAGGCCGACGATTTTTTTTTCATCGGCTATACTATACTTAAGCCGTCGAAGAAAAATTGTCGTCGGCTACAAATTCTAGATTTCTATTCCCAGAATCTACGTTCTAGGAATAGAAATCCAGAATCTGCAATTTTTTTCTTCGGAAATCTGCAGATTTTAGCCGACGAGTTTCAAACTTTAGTCATCGACTTAAGTTTAAACTTAAGCCGACGAATTATTTTGTCGTCAGTTAAAGTCCATATTTTAGCCAACGACCTCCGTTTCTGTCGTCGGCTAAAGTATGGCTGATGACCTTTTGTCGATAACACTATAGCCGACGAAAATATCTAATAGGCCGATGATTTTTTTCGTCGGCTATAGGGCTTTTTCTGGTAGTGTTATGAATGTTAATCACAGAAAACTAATCACACGCATAGCGTGTTTGTTACGTCTAGTCTCAATAACTCTTAAGTTCATACATTTGTCTAAGGCTCTAAATAAGCTGCCATTTTGTGTAATGTGTTATTTATGTGTATGCTTCTTACACAACTCTATGTAATCCCGTCTCACTCAACAACATACTATACTAACATGAGTGCACTTTTAGTGTATAAAACACAACTGTGTATGACACTTGTCACAATCTCAACCTTGTTGAGCTTAAATGAACAGTTTCTAAGAGAAACTATACCGTATCTTACTCTCTTACGCATTTGTATTCTGCACATTATAAAAGTACTACTACTAACATAGCTAGAAGAAGATCTGATATAAGAGATTGATACACTTGAAGGATTGCATTCACAAGTTAATGACTCTATATGGGATGTAATTAGTTAATCTTGGCTCATTCACAAAGTTAGCAACCAGGGATGGCAACGGCTCGGGTCGGATTGGGTCAGGTTTTGGGTAACCGATCCCGACCCCGAAATCAACCCGTCCAACCGAACCCAACCCGAACTCGAAAAATTTTAGTTTAGATTTTCACCCAACCCGAAATTGTCGGATATATAATACACGACGATCCGTTTACCCGAATAAAAAATAAATATATATATATATAATAGGATTATATATACTATTCTATAAAAAATATATAAAAAATAGATATAAATTATAATATAAAAGAAAATGTCCACCCGAGCTGAATACATCACTAATAGTGGTAATATACTCGTTCGTGATAGTGGTAATATCCTTCAAGCTTCAAAAACCATCAATGTTCATCGATTGAAGCTACTGCTATTTGAACATGACTTGATCACGATGGTCACTCGTGTTCTTAGAAGCTTGGGAGTTCTTGAAGAAGGTCTGCAGTCGGACATTGTTGCCGGAATGCGTTACGAGGTATTGCATTACGAGGTATTGCACCACCTGCCTTCTCGTCCTCATGCGAATCTTGTTGTCAACATCTACGACGGGACTCTTGAGTTGCTTGACCGGAATGATGTGATCCTCCTTGGGGCTAGAGGGGGCCATGGCCCCGCCGGAAATTTCCACTTTCGCTTCTAATTTTGATCAATCACACTTGTTATATTCAATAAAAGTGCACCTTTCGGCCCCTCTGGAAGCGTCAATTAATTTCGAATTATTTTCTTGTTATACTCTGTCATCGAGCAGTTATTAATTATAAATAAGTTTTAAAAGAGGAAAATCAAAATTCTTATATGTTCCAAGTTTATCTGGTTATTTGCTCTCTTTTTTTCTGTAATTATTGCCTCAGTAAGTTGAGTTTTATTAGAATTTTGTAGTACATTGATCAATGAGTATGATTACTCCCAAGTCCTAACGGTGTGTTTGAACAGAGGTAGAATGAGAGGAATATAATTAAATTCTAGAAATTTAAAATTTTGTCACCTAATATTCTGTGTTTGGATAACTTATTTAACAATTCATTTATCTTAAAAATCAAGAGAATTGAAGAATTAAATTCCTCATTCCAATTCCCTCAAAAAGAACTGTCATTCTACAATTCTCTCGAATCCTTCTTAAAATTTTGTAATTCTTGTCATTATTAAATTTCTTTTTGAAAAAATCCAAACGCGAGAATTCACAGATGATGTAATTTAAAATATTGAAATTCTAATTTCCGTTATTTGTCAATTCATATAAGAATTAAGAATCTTTCATCCAAACACATCGATGTTTCTTTTTCGTAATATTGATATTTGAAAGAAACTGTATTGTAAGTTTGTCAGTTTATGAGTAAGTTAAGAACAATATATTACTTTTTCGGAAGAAACATGCTTCGATCCTTTGTAATCAGTTAGACATGACGATGGTGATCATACCTTATTGATGTGTGCCATCTGTAAGGAGGCCATTGTTGGTCAAGCTCTTCGGCCTTGTTTACACCTTTACCACGAACATTGCATTGTTCCATGGCTGAACAGCAAACGTACATTGTGTAGATACACTCTGATTGATCGACAACGTCTTGGATCCATCTCGATTTCTCACTTTTTTTGCGACCAAAGTATTACATCTGCTAATGCTCTTATAAGTGCATATTATTGATGCCAGAATGTACACCTCAATCATACATATTGGTTCTAATGGCTTGGTCATGCATGGATGCTCATCCGATTTAATCAGTTAACCCAAAAAACAAACACTAAAAGTCTCGATGCACACAGAAGTTGAAAGCAAAAAGATATAAACCTACCGTACTCTTGTTACACAAAAGTATCTGACTTGATCTTGTATGAGGCTCATCCTGTTGTTAGAATACAGAAACATGAACCTAGCAACTCAAACTCGATTGTATCCAACCGACTTGCTAAAAAGTTGACGAATGTATAGAACTTGTAGACCACTTGCTGCACACAGCATAAGGTACTCGGCCAGTGTATACATCACAACACGCTTTCTTGTGCTCTCATTTGCTAGTAGAAACAAAAACATAAAAAGCCAAAGCACGTAAGGGCGAACCAACTTGCAGTATAAATAGACTCATCAATTATGAACTTACAACTTCCAAATCTTTTGTGTTAATAAAGGCTGACCACATCGACGAATGTTTCAATTCTTGATATATATATAAATTCAGTACTATCTTTCAAAGAGAGAGAAGCTAGCATACTATAACAATACATAAGACACATATCTAAATGCTGGAATCATTGTCATCTCTAGGCAAAGAAAAACTTACTATGACGATGGCGAGCATCACGTGCTTTCAAGTACTTTTGCTCCAATGTAACAGACTCCAATGCTTCTCTAAGCTCAGCTATTTTAACATTGATAGGGTCTAGGTGTTCTGCAATAACACCAACGTCCAAGGTTAAAAGTAACACAAAAAGAATAAAAACTTTTTAAGAAGAAGAACAAGCCACAGCTTTAACTGTTCTGGCTTGCAAGGCAAAGAGCATATCTGGATTAGAAAGATGGGTATGAATAAATACATACCATCCTTTGCAATGTCGTGCTCGGTGGGAATATGACCCACATGTATGTTGAAAGAAACAGTCTCTGGTGTTGAGTAGGGATTGTGAAAACAGAACTTATACATTCCACTCCTTGGGGCCTTAAACTCAAACTTATCTCCAGATGTTCCCTTTGAAGTGTGTACTGTATTACCTCCGGGAGACGTTACCTGCATAATACAATATTAGCAATATCCTTTTCCCTAAAAGTCTATCTCAAATAATCGTAGACATTTAGACAAGAAGTCGCTGCCCAAACAAATGCTAACCAGTATATAACTTTTATAAATTACAACTATAGGTAAACATTTAAAATACATGCATATATCTAAAGAGAAAGAAAACTTGTCTCAATAGCCAACTTAAAAGACAACAATTTCACCCCTCCAATCGATTTGTGAATCAGCTCAAGCCACACAGCCTCAAAAACACATATAGAAAAGCCTCCTAAGACCAGATATCAGTCTTCTAGTAAAACATGTCTAATGCTTAGGATAATACCAAATACACAAAAAGTAATTACAAAACAGTGTTGCAAGCTTGCATTAGGTACAGCAGTGGACAATCCATTCTACTAAGTCCTGAAACCTGAACCCCTTATCTAAGACTCATCCACAGTCAAATTTCAATATACATTTGCCTTGAAAAGAAAAATGTAACTATTGAGTACAAAACATTAATGGGCTGATCAAAAGTAACGAAAAAATGGCAGTTCAAAACTGGTTATATCTAAAACTAACATGTAGAAACTAGAAAGGCATGTGATGTTTTGTTAATAGACAAACATGATGGCTCCCATGCTACACCTCTAAAGCTCGGAAACATATCATTCAACATCTACATTGTTAAACCCCACACATCCATCTCAAATTATAGATAAATCTTGAATCTTCCTAACAATATTGAGATCAAGCAACACACTCAACCATATCAACATTCAAAGTTTCCATCATCCTACTCTTCGGGGAACAGAAAATCACATCCGGCGACATAAACCGAGATAAATAGTATGCATAAACAGGGGCACACAGCCTCTTTAACCCTATCTATACAGTAATTCCTCTATCCCTTCAACTGTTTCTAATATCCCCAAATTCGCAGTATAAAAATTAAAACTTTATTCCACATGCTATTCTAACTAAGGTCTACTTCAATTTTAGTGTAATACAACTCAATAAGCTTGGAACACCAAAATCAATAATTGACTTTCAGTACCGAAACCTGACCCAACCTATATAAACAGATCTATTCCACAGCAAACAACAACCCTAAAAATCAATTCAGTCACGAAAAACCCTAAAATTACAAAACCTGCCACCAATTCAGATGCAATTTCAGTATAAATAAGTAGAGGACTCACAATTAAATCGAGACCAGGATGATCGGAAGCCCAGAAGATATCATGATCGACCACAACGAAGTTTCCAGAAACTGTGTCGCCTTCGTAAATCACGTACTCGTAAACACATTCCATGTCGTTCACCGTCACCGATAACGATGCGATTCTCCCGACGAAGGTCAGTAGTAGAATCCCGATCACAATCACCGCTCTCGTCACCTCCATTTTTTTTTTATAAATTTTTTCTGGGTTTTGAGAGCTCTGAAGGTTTTTGACGCAGACAAAAATGGAGCTCTCTTCTCCTCTGAAGAAGAAGCACTCGGTTTTTTTTCAGTTCAACAAAGTAAAGCGTTGTGTCGCGTTATCATAGGCTGGTGACACGTCTCTTCTGCCAGGTCAGCAGTCGGGTCAATTTTTAAGTTTTCTGGTCTTCTCTACGTGTGGGCTTTAGTAATTTGGGTTGGGCTGATTTTCAATCCTATAAAAAGCAAAGCAAAGCTGGGTTGAGGAAAAATTGAAAACCCTAATGGCATGCAAGAGCGTTGTTACGTCGTCAGCAGAAACCCTAATGGAGGTCGAAATTAAGCTTCTTGATCAGATACTTATAAGGCTGCCGGCTCTATCTCTGATCCGTTTCAAGATTGTCTCTAAGCACTGGCTGGCTCTCATCTCTGATCCCAACTTTCGTCGCGGTCACACTCTTCCAAACCCTAACCCTAGGATCTCAGCTTTTTTCTCTAGCGAAATCCGAGATCACTTGTTCAAGTCTATTGCTCTAGGAAGCATGATATGTGGTAAAGATCCGTTTGAGGATCTCAAGAAATCGGTGCATGATGGCTCCGTGTTGAAGATTCTTCAGTCGTGCAATGACCTCTTTCTTTGTCATGTTCATCAGAAATATGGATTGCATGCAACAAAGGATCAACCCGTATATGTCATTAATCCCACAACAAACGAATTCCGGGCGCTTCATCCTCCAAGTGTACCTGTTGGCTAACAGTTTCTGTGGTCTGGATAAGCCTTTACATTATGGTTTGGCTTTTGACCCTTCCAAATTGCCATACTACAATGTGGTGTGTGTGGTTAACTCAGTGGGCAGTTATTTTGGGCATGTGGAACGTAAAAAGGAGCACCACAAAATCGATATTTACTCATCTGAGACCGATCAGTGGAAACATATGAAAGCTCATTTCTTCCCAAATCCCTCTGATGCAAACAGGCACCATGACTTTGATAGGATCCTTGAGATCCAAATCCAGGAAAACAGGTGAAAACCAAGAACAAGTAAAGAAAAACCAAAGGAAATGAAGAGAACAAAGAGAAATAAAAGATACGTTTTGGAATTTTGATTGATTCTCAGCTCAGTACATCAGTTGGGCATATATAGCTAAGGGAAGCATCCAATAGAGGTGCATGACCACGTATACATTGCACACCATCTTGGTTAACCACTATAAATAGTAATAATTATCCTCAACAAAATACATCAATAATGGGGATCCTAACAGACTTCATGCAAGTATACACCGTTGCACTTTGACAACAAGAGTAGCGAAAGCGCAGTGTACTGCAAGGGTGCACTTCATTGGATATCACAAACATGTGGAGAGGAATTTGGTTTGGGATTAGATGAATTTGAGAGACAGGAAACCGATGTAATGTACTACTTTGACATAGATGAAGAACGTTTGGGTCTCGTGGATACTAGCCCCCCTGTTCCCTTGGCTGTCACAAGTATTCCTTTAGAAAATGAACTTAACTCTCTGGGCAAACCTTCCCCGTACAAGTCTCCCTAATTCGATGTGAAGTTGGCTCATAGAAATTACGGGCAGTGCAATGGCCATTTGTACTTGTTGAGAAATATGAGCATTGTAAGACACAATTTGATGTGATGGAGATGGAGATGAACTATTCTGGATGGTATGTCAAATATCATGTTGATCTCAGTCCCCTAGTGGCGGCTTTATTTCCCGGACAAAATTGGAATGCTTTTGTTGTCTTGGGGATTTTTCTAAATGCAGCGGTGAATCAAGAGGGGGATTTTTCAACTGATCTAGCTCTGCTGCTTCATATGCCTGGTTCGGTCATATTTTATAATCCTAGCAACAATACCGACAAGAAATCTGTTGAATTAGCCGATAAGGAAGTGTTTCTAGATCTAAATCATAGTTTAAGAAGGAGTTGTATATCATTTCGTCCATATGACGAGTAGGATGGCATGTATAACTTCCCTTACGTGGAGACTTTGGCTTTTGTGTAAACACCGAATTAATATATGTATGTTCTGTTTACTAGATAGAGTAGCTGGCTTAATACTATTTTCTACACTTACTCAGTTTGTCTTTGTCAAAACATAGCACATGAGATCGATCAAAGAAATGATAGCTAGAGATATAGAATCCATCAATGAGCTTGATTTTAATTGTTGGAAAATTGTGGAAGTACGATTAGCTAGCCAGTCTTAGCTTTACTGCATGTATTGGAAAACATAATATGCAATTATGCAACTATGTATAGTGCATAAGCATTCTTCGTGTGTTATATAGCTGACCAGCAGCTGGTTCATCAGTTCATCAGATATTCCGATTTGTAGTTTGTATTTCTGATAAGCCGTATGTTGAAATTAAACTGAAATAGAAACGTACACTGCACATATATATATATATATCAGATGGTAGTATACTAGAGTGAAATATATGCACTTTACCTTAACCTCAAAATGCTCACGTCAAGAAGGTAATCCCATGCTGCTTTCCTTTCTGTTCTTTCGCATTTCCTTTCAATTACACAGGTCCTCAGGTACAACGCAAGCTTGTCGTTACTGCAAATGAAGCAATGCCGAGATACCATATAAAACTTCCTGCAAGCTTTTATTTGGTGAATTCGCCTGCAGTTATATATGCATGCATAATAACTATACCGTTCACGCCCACGCCCTGTCCAATATTGTTTTATATATGATATCTCCAAAATGGATCTATGAAGCCGTGCTGAGATTAGTTATATACACTAGTAGTCTTGCGAACGTACTTTGGTGCATTTGCTTGCAGTTATCCCTACACGTACTGTACGCTCAAGGTCTCAAACTGTACATGTCCACTATTTTACTTAAGTTCTCATCGATCTGGTCAACCAAAGTAGTCCCCTTTTCTGTTATACGTATGTTAATTTTTCTATACGTACGGTGTACGTGTTTTCTGGCCGGGTCATTTGAGATAGATGTAACCAATATTTGTCGGCATTACATCATTTACATGGCTAGATCGGCCTTCTCGTTAAGCTGACGGCCGCCTGAGACTTTTAAGGGTTTTGGAGCTTGATTATGGGGAGTGTAGTGGTTTAGCTCTTCTGGAATCTGGAGACTCATCACTCATGCATGTATGTTCGTTCCTCTAGACTCTAGCTATATATATATTACATACGTAGCTTGCATCAAATCGGTGCCCTTCCAAAAGTTCGAAGCATGTACTTCTCTAGTATTACCTTGTGGCTCGATATATATATGTCATATATTCTTCCATATTCATATATATCATTACGATCGAACTAAGTAACAACCTGATGAGACTAGTGTACACTATTTGCATATATATCATCGATCATCAATATAAAATTTTGGATTCAATCATGCATGCTTGTGCCATTTTTTTTTCTGACGAAGTACGATAAAATTCATTTCTCAATTATAGGTTACTGATAGTCACATATTTATGCGTCTATTCGGTATTTAATTTGTTCCCTATATTTAGTTTATTGTTATTAATTGAGTGATTTAATTATGTTTAATGTTTTATTAGGTTTTGTAGAGAAATAAAGGAAAATAAAATAAAATGAGGATTCCTATGTCAATACGGAAAGAAAGAAGGAGTTATGTGCAATTATGAAGCATATTCCAACGTGGACTCTAGAAGAGCAATTAGAGGAAGTATATAAACCTATTTTTAGGTTTTTAGAAGGGGGAATCAGATCATTAGAAGAGAAATTCGTGCTAGTAGGAGAGCAGCCAACAAGAGAAGACGAAGCCATCTCGGTTCGACGGGTCGCGGATTATTTCGACCGGTCGAAATCTGCCCGTCCAGAATTCCTTCTCCTCCTAGTTTGTTTGTTTCAACTCTATGATTTGTTTTAGTTATTTAATTATGTCTTTTAGTAGCTAAACTCATTGTTAAGGGGTTGCTTGAAGCCCCGTACATGAAGTCTTTCTAATTCATACACGTTAACCTAATTTTACATGTTCTTTGAGTGAGGTTTCTTTCTCTGAATGATCACCGTATGAGTTCTTATATGTTTGCTTTGGTGCGCAACTTAGTATGCATGCTGGGATTTTAGTTTCATGAGATACGGGCGACTAAAGATAATTTCTTCCACCGGATTCTCTATAGTGATACACTGATTTTACCGTCAAGAGATTGAAGTCCATAGGTATAGCAGAACACGCCCATAGTGTTCTTAAAGATTGAAGTCCATAGTTTTCTCACGCCCATAGTGTTCTTATATAAGGAGAGTAAGAGCATTTGAGAAAAGATCTTCGATCAAATATAAAACATTTGCCATACGCAAGTACACCTAGACATCTCGTCAAGAGATTCTATCTTTGCAACCAGACGATCAAAGTGCTTGTCACCAATCGAGTGAGAGTATCGTGATCAAATAAAGCAACTCGACTGGAAGATTGAAAGGTTTGTCACATATCGAGTAAGAGTTCGGATATCCAAGGAAGCAGTGTTCTCAACACATCGTCAAAGAAGTTGCTCTGCTTTGCACTCATAAAGGGTAGTGTGAGGTATCGATTTCTGGGCTCTGCTAGAGACACAAAAACCCCAAATCCTAGGTTACTATGCGAGAATGACCCATTTAGGCCAGGTTGGTGCTCTCCTTGTCTTAATTGCTTATCAAGAAGTCAGGCAGCTTTACATTCCATATTTCGTTGAGAGCGGTGGCACGCCAGCACACGAAGCACATACAAGATAAACCGACAACTGCGGTCAAACTATCTGAAGCCAATAAAAGAGACAGTTTACGAAAGGATCTCTCGTCAAGAGATATTTTGAGCTCAAATACCTCCCCCAGTCTGGGAAAAAGAAGCACATAAATCACCTAAACCCGAAGTCACTCCATGTGTGATCGACCTCACTATGGGACAGTCTCGAAATAAGTGAAGCTCGGATTTATTTTCCATATTGCATAACACACACAAACTTTGCACATCCACTCTGTAAGATCTCAACCTCGGCCCCAATGCTAGGTATCCCTTATAAGCCTTCCAAGCACACATCACTACTACCAGGACTGCTTTTATCTTCCAGAATGATCGCCACAATTTTGAACGCTCCTCCCCCGCATATTGAGGCATAGTAATTTGATCCTGAGCTAACCGATAGGCACTACTCACCGTGTGCTCAGCTTTGGCAGTCCTATTACAATTACATTAAGTTCATTAAGGTATTGATTGATCCAAAGTCCAAACAATTAACAAATGACCAAGCTAGCCAGCCACACATCATCATAGCCAGCCACACAATTTTTAAATGGGCTTTAGTTGTTTGGGCTATTCATTCGTTTATAAAAGGAAAGCAAGGTTTAGGTACTTTGGCATAGTTGAGAATCGATGGAGAGCAAAAAAAACTAATGAGCGTTACATTAGCATAAACCATAATAAAGATCGAAGAACTTCACGATCAAATCCTTGTAAGTTTGCCAGCGCTATCTCTTATATGTTTCAAGATTGCCTCCAAGCACTGGCTGGCTCTCATCTCTGACCTAAAATTTCATCATCGTCAAACTCTTTGAAACCCTAACCCTAGGATCTCACCTTTTTTCTTTAGCGAAATATGAGATGTCATGTTCAAGTCTATTGCTTTAGGAAGCATGATATTTGGTAAAGATACCTTTCAATCTCTTAAGAAATCGGTGCATGATGGCTCTGAGTTGAAGATTCTTCAATCGTGCAATGGCCTATTTCTCTACCATGTTCATCCAAAATCCGTATTTGGATTGCATGCAACAAAGGATCAACCCATATATGTCATTAATCCCACAACAAATAAATTTCGGGCACTTCATCCTCCAAGTGTACCTTTTGAGGCTGCCAGGTTCTGTGGTTTGAAGAAGCCTTTAATTACATTATGGTTTGGTTTTTGACCCATCCAAATCACCATACTATAATGTGGTGTGTGGTTAACTCTGTGGACAGTAATTTTTGGGATGTAGAACGTAAAGGTGAGCACCACAAAATCGATATTTACTCATCTAAAACTGATCAGTGGAAACATCTGAAAGCTCTTTTTTTTTCAAAGTCCCTCTGATCCAAACAGGCACTATGACCTCAAGTGTACGCCGTTGCACTTTGACGACAAGAGTAGCGAAAGTGTCATGTACTGCAATGATGCACTTCATTGGATGTCACAAAATTGTGGAATGCATTTTGGATATGGAATAGGTGAATTTGTGAGAATGGAAACCAATGTATTGCACTACTTTGACATAGCAAAAGAACGTTTGGTCCTCGTAGATACTCCCCCCCCCCATGTTCCCTTTTGTGTCAAACGTATTCCTTTCATAGTAGAGTGTGGCTTCCAGGGTCACCTGTATTAGTCTCCCAAGTTCACTCCACAGTTGTCTCATAGACATTTTGGAGAGTGAGATGGTCGTTTGTACTTGATTGAGATCTATGAGGATTGTAAGACACAATTTGATGTGATGGAGTGATAAGCGGGTAAACACCTATGCAAAGATACCCTATTTTCAGCTTGGATATATTAATATAGTATGATAAATAGGGGTTATCGAACACGAAGAATTTGTAAAACTAAATCCTAACACTAGACTAAAATGCTGACAGACTTGACCACAGTACACTAATAATACTACGACATTATACTAGACAAACTCAAATGTTACGAATTTTTGACACAACAATAGACACAGTGGCGGACTACCATACAAAATTTAAGAGTGTTATGAATTGTTTTGGGTACCAAACTGAATCGGCTAAGCTACAGCTAATGTAGAAAATAAATGCTGAGAGTAAATATGATTATGAATGCAAGAGATGTAAATTATATGATTAATGGGTTAAGAGGAAAGCAATCCACCACCGCCATTCCATCTATCTAACACATACTTAATCTAATGCACATATTCAATCAATAAAATTCCCAGCAAGATCGATAGACATGACACATCCTATTACGTAATCCTTATGCCTATGTGAGTTTGCCATGGACCTCCCCCACATCTATCCCTCTATTAAACTCATAGTCATGGACCCCAAGGTTTACAAAAAAGAAAGTATTAAGATCTAGAAAAGGTTTGAGAATCTACAAGGGTTCACAAGTACACTATATGCATGTCCTGCTAGACCAAGGGTTTCAATCACCCGACGGTAAAATCTGTGTATCACTATAGAAAATTCGGTGAAAAAACATAATCTTTAGTCGTCTGTATCTCATGACAATAGAATCCTAGTATGCATACTAAGTTGGCCACCAAAGCAAATATAGAAGAATCCAAACGGTGAGTAATTTAGAAAAAGAAAACTCAATTGAATTGAATATGCAAAACTAGATTAAAGTGTATGAATTAGAAAGACTTCATGTACGAGGCTTCAAACAACCCTTCAACAATAAGTTTAGCTGCTAAAAGTCATAATGAAAAACGAATCAAAATAAGGCATAAAGTTTACAGATCAAGAAAAGATAGAGTACTGAAGTTGCCGTCCAACTTCAATGGATCAAAGAATGATTCTTCGATGGATCAATAACGCCTCTGGCTCTTTTTCGGCTGCTCTTCTCTTCTGCTCGAGTTTCTCTCCTTAATTTTTTATTAGCCTTCCCAAAAACCTAAAATAGGTTTATACATGTCCTCCAATTTAACTCCTAGAGTCCACATGGGAATAAACTTCTTTAATTGCACAAAACTCCTTCTTGAATCCATATTGAGTTAGAAATCCCTCTTTTATTTCTTTTTTCTTAATTCCTCCATAAAACCTATAAAATAATAAATAAAATTAAAATGCTCAATTAAATAACAATAAAATAAATATAGGAAATGAATTAAACACCAAATAGATGCATAAATATGCGATTATCAAAATATTTCACACTTAAACATTGCTAGTCCTCGAGCAATACACTAAACTAAGACTCTAAAAACTTCAAAAACAACTCTAATGCCCTCAACAATTTGACTCAGCATTCTTCCACAAAATTGTAACACCAAAATCACATGTACCTACGAGTTACCAAAGATAACTCCGACATATAATACACATGTAACATGTAAGATTTAGACATAATCAAGGTGAATAAATAGCTAGAACATGCACAAGTCCAATCAAGATTCAACCTCATATCGATATGCTCTCATAAGTGTTTCTCTCAAAATATATCTAAGGTATCACTCAATTCGATTATTTGTCAAATGGAATGCTGTCATTTTGAGGATCAAAAAGGACTTTCAAAGGTTGTAATGGGGCTTGGCTCATAGGTTAAATAATAAATGGATATGGATTGGAAACACAATTCTAGAACCTAGTAGAGCACCAAATAAGAGACTTCTTCAACTTTACAACCATGAACTCTCTCACTATTGTGGCCGAATTTCATCTTATTGGGCATTCACATCATTCTTTTCATCAACAGCTAACCTGGGTATCAAGCTAAATATCACAGTTTTTTTTTCTTTTTTTCATTGTACTTTTTTTTCACACTAGCTTGATACCCCACACTTATTTCTTTGTATCACCTTTTGACATTGTCTTCGTCTTCACATACATGTCTCATGTATAGCTCTACTAAGTCCTAGAACAAAGGTAAATATATAACTATTCTAAGGTTCAAGGTCGGAGATATGTGGGTGATGACATAAAGTTTTACATGTAGGCTCAGAGTGGTTAACTATGGTGTGCACAGCTTGTGTACACAAAATCGGAACACAGACTTATATGGCTATGGTGGTGTCCCCTAAATGCCTTTATCACTTCCTCAATCAAAACATGTATTGACTAAAAGCTTTGAATAGTACAAGAGCAAGTTCTAGTAATTTCTAGAGTCCATTAACTTAATCTGCGGCAAGCAATTAACACTTAACAAAGAAAGCATGTACTTCATATAAAGGCTTAAAAGCTCATAGGTTAAATGAATCTCAATAAGGTTTATGCATGCTCAAAAATTATACCAAGTTAACTTATTTCTACATCCACTACATATTCACATATACATCATATATCAAAATTAACCAAAGAAACTCAACTCACATAATCATCTCTTACTCACAAAATTGGAAGAAATAAGCACATCATTGACTTGTTAAGGGCTTCTAAGACTCTTATTTTTGTATTTCTTGACACTATTTATTTTTGTATTTTATTTTTCAAATAAGACACTTAAAATACACAAGAAAAACTCAAAACGGACTGTGACTTTTCGATGGATCGAAACTTTTGCCTTCAATGCATCGAAGCAAGCTCCCGGATCTCATTTTAGAACGACACTTCGATGGATCGAAGAATCTTCTCTAGAAATTCTGAGCAAAACGAAAAAAACTAAAGATATTGCACACTCTTACTTGCATAATTTCTACAGAATTAACCATATATCCGAATAGGCTGAAATTTTACGAGCATATACTAGATGTAAGTATTTGGAAAATCATTCACAACTATCGCATTACTAGAGAATGAAATCTACAGGCACTGGACTCATGGAAGGTATAGTATCCTATTTGTTAGGATAAGTAATTACCTTATCTGGTTAAGGTTAGCATTGATTGGTTTTATATCAATTAATGATATGGATCCGCCGCTTATCTGATAAGGAATGAGTATCATTGTCAAACCAAAATATATTGCATCCTAGAGATTCTACAATCAAAGTGATTGATGTGCAGCTGATCTCTAGGAGGATGTGGACATTAGGTCATTGTTACCTAACCATATATATAGAGAATATGCGAGATAGTGAAATGGGGATTTTTGGAGAACTAATTGATCTGATCTGATTTTGTGAACTATGTGGTGTGAGTTCTATTTCTGTGTTAGTCTACCTTTGTTGTTTGTACAGGTGTGTCTGTTGCAAAGGTTAGAGAGAAAAGCTTGCTGGGATCAGAAGCTTGTTGTCTTGAAGAAGGAAACAATGAGGTTTCCTAGCTTGACAAGTAGAAGTAGTTTCAAACTGTTTTCTGTTGATACTCATATTACTACTTAGCTTTGTGTGCTTAGGGTTTGTAATTTGATTATTCAGATTGTGTAAACAGTTTGGTATTAGTGATTCTTAGTTCGGTGTTTTTCTTGAAAGCCCCGCAGGGATTTTAACCTCCGTTGAGGTTTTCCCTGCATGAACACTTTGTGTGTTGGTTATTTGTATTTTTCTGTTCTAGTCTTTGCACTTTCAATTGACATCAGAGCCTAACAAAGGAGGTTGCACCTTAGGTTAGATCCAGCTAGAATGGAATCTAAAATCAATAAAGTCACTAGCTCCATGACTATTCCTCCATACTTTGATGGTGAAGACTATTTGAACTGGAAGATCTACATGGAATGATTTATGTTTAGCTTAGATCCCTTAGTTTGGAGAGTTGTTAAGAGAGGGTGGGTTCCTCATATGTCAAAACCTAAGAAGGGAGAGTCTGACAAGAAGATTGCTCCAAGGAAACCTTTAGATGATTACACTCCAGAAGAATTAGTTGATTTTCAGAGAGACTTTAAGGCCAAAACCTGTCTATTTACAGCTCTAAGTGATAAGGAAATGATTAGGGTAGCTCATTGTGTCACCTCTAAGGAAGCTTGAGATCTTCTTAAAGTGACATACGAAGGGAATACCAAAGTTAAACTTCAGAAAATTCAAGCTCTCATGTATAACTTTGAAACAATAGTCATGGGTGATGATAAATCGGTTGATGATTTTCATCTTAGATTGTCTAGAGTTGTTGAACAGTCTAGAAGTCTTGGTGAACCAATAGAAGAGTATAGAGTTGTGATGAAATTCTTGACAGTTTTACCACCTAGGTTGAAATTTAAGGGAGTGTCATGATCTTGACTCATATACCTTAAAAGGAACTAGTTGGAAACCTAGAAACCTTTGAGATGAGAGAAATGATTGAGAAATATGTCAAAGCTAATCAAAAGTCTAAGAACATTGCTCTTCAGTCAGTTGAAAAGGAGAAGAAAAATAAAGAAAAATGAGTCTAGTGATTTGGTCCTAATGGTCAAGGAATTCAGGAAGTTGCTTAAGAATAGAAAAAAATCTTTTTCTAGTTATTATTCTAAGTAAATAAAAAATGAATCAATTCTAATTACAATAAAAATCTCAAATATTTTTATTTCAACATAACAGAACGTCCTAGAAACACGAACCGTAATCTTAAGAAATGTTTACAAAATCGGGGAGTTATAGTCTAATGATAAAGACTCGTACTATTATCATTGTAATTACGTATTCGAATTTCATCTAACAATAAAATTATTACTGGAAATTTTAGAACATATACGTGAAGAAACTAGAACATATAACTGGAAATTTGGAATCACTCATGCAAAGCTTACGTAGAATTTAACCCACAATAGAAAATCATAACCATAGAAGATTATTACACGAGAAAACAAGACCAGATCGATGTAATTATCTACAAATCTTCAAGGGTGATCTCGGAAACTAAAAAGTCCATTCTCGAATCCAAATTCATAAAAGAAGAACCAGAAATAAAGCTCCAAATTTCATACTGTCTCTCTCTCTCGTCGTCTTTTTTATAATTTTTATTTTCTCGGTGGTCTGTGTTTGACTCTCTTTTGAGTTTTGATCATCAACCAAAGATCCACAAAATGCTTGCAGTCTTCGACAAATCTGTGGCCAAAAGCCCTGAGGCTCTTCAAAGCTCTGAATCGGGATCAGTCTCTGCTCTCAAAGATGGGTTTCTCGCTCAACACTTCTCCTCTGTTCACCCTTCTTCCGTCGCCGTCAATCTTGGCTCCGCCGGACTCTTTGCCTATTCCAATGAGAAGCAAAACCCTCTGCTCCCCAGGTACAATTCCCATGTCTTTGCTTTTGATCATTTTGTGTTAGGCTGATCTGAGTTTTATAAGTTTGTGCTTGTTGTTTTTGTGATCTTGGGAAAATGGTGTGACTTGGATCTTTTGTGGGGTGTATTTTGGCTAAGAAATTTTTGAGCTTGAATGACTTTTTGTGCTAGGTGATGAGGTTATGTTGTATTTGTATGCACGAAATAAAGAAAGGTTTAATTTTGATTGTTGTAGAGGTACTTATTTGGGGGTTTTCTTGATCTTATGTATGTGTTGATAGTTGATACAAGAGAAAACAGACAAGTGCTTGCTTGATGGTTTTGGAAATGAGCCAAAGAACAGATTTGGGGCTGTAGCTTTATTAATGATAAGATGTCGTATTGAGATCTTAGTTTGTATATGCTAAAATTATCTATCTTTTTTTCCTTTTGTATTGTGGATTTTTGGGCAATTGAATACGAAATTTTGATGTGTTTTCAAATGATATTGTTAGGCATTTTGCGGTTGTGGACGACATTTTCTGCCTGTTCCAAGGCCACATTGAGAATGTAGCTCTCCTCAAGCAACAATATGGACTAAACAAGACAGCCAATGAGGTGATCATTGTCATTGAAGCGTACCGAACTTTGAGAGACCGTGGTCCTTATCCTGCTGATCAGGTTGTGAGAGATATTCAAGGGAAGTTTGCCTTTGTTCTTTATGACACTACCTCAAAGGTCTCCTTTGTAGCTGCTGTAAGTTTATTCTTTCTCCTGAGGATGTATCATTTAGTTGTTCCCCTGTTCTCCTATTTGTTTTTTACTTCCAATGATCTCTTTATTACTATCTAGTATCTGATGATAAGTAACTTCTATATCTGAGTAATCCTTTGTCATGTGTAGGATGTTGATGGGAGTGTTCCTTTCTTCTGGGGAACTGATTCTGAAGGCCATCTCATTCTATCTGATGATGCGGAAATTGTGAAGAAGGGCTGTGGGAATTCTTTTGCACCATTTCCCAAGGGTATAAATTTTGACGTATAACACAGTACATCAATATTTGAGAAACTTTTGTGTAGCATTTCTCTGGAGTCACAAATGGACATTTACACTGCCACAAATATATATAATGGTACTGAAAATTAAGGAAGGTGAAGATGTGAGTGCATTCAAATTTCCATGGTACTTGCAATCAACAGCAATGTGCAACTAAATACTTCACATAATCACAAGTAATTTATCTTTGGCTATAACACATGTCAAACACCAAAATATTTGGGTCTTGCTTTCTGCTGTTTCTCGTAACAGGGAATAATGTTGCTATATGATTGTCTCTGAGTTGATGTGATTGCCACTTGATTGATTAGTATTTAAGCTAGACTGCTAACAAGTCTTCCTGCTGGTGCACTCACAGGGTGTTTCTTCACATCTTCTGGAGGCTTGAGGAGTTTTGAGCACCCACATAATGAGTTGAAGGCAGTCCCAAGGGTGGATAGTTCAGGTCAAGTGTGCGGTGCAATTTTCAAGGTTGATGCTGAGGCTCGGAAGGAGTCTAGTGGAATGCCGAGAGTTGGGAGTGCTGCTAACTGGTCCTCAAATTACTGAGTAATTCCTCGGGCAAGGCTTTTGCGACTTAGTTGGCCTTGAGGTAGTTCTGATTGGACTTCTTTCTGTTGTTTACCATGATAGTGACCGATACATATATTGTTCATGCGAGTGAGATGTGATTGTTACATGCTGCTTCAAAACTGAGCCAAAGGGCACATAACCTTTTGGCATAGAACTTCAAATAATATTGCACATGTCTAGACATGATGATATTGAGTAAAGCTTTTACTATGTTCGTATAGAGTGCAGCTTTTTTATGTGTTCAGGTATTCGTTTTTTTTTCTTCGTACAATTCCTAACTGGACTGAGGTTTGATAGAGGGAAAGAACTGGCCTTTTCTCTTTTCAGTTTTCGGATTGGAAAAGAAAAATTATGTGAATTTACTGCTGATGACATGACACACTATATAGAAGTCTGTACCAGCGAGAAACCTTGATAAACTTTTAAAAATGCAAGACATGTTAAACTTTTCTGAAGTTTATTTTTTCTGAACATATATTCTGTTTCCTAGTTAAAATCAGAAACAAATGACTAGGCGCCTACTTTGGGGAAGATGTACGCACTGCTGTACGTAAAAGTGTTTCCCCATCATTATAGGGTTAAGTAATGTTAAAAAAAACGATAATCGGTCGTAATTCGTTTTGTTACCGATTATCGCTCAGCCTATTCGGGGAGTATTCGGAGTCGTTATGTTTCAATTTTTAAATAATATGATAATTATTAATATATTATATATGTATATAAATGTCATTAATTAAGATATAAATATTTAAAATAAAAAATAAATTTGATATCAAATTATCAAACACAGTCCATACTCAAAGAAAAGCATTATTAAGTATATTTCAAAATAAAAAATCACTCCATATTGTCAAACCTTACAAATGCGTCCTCAATTTCTTCAACTTCAGATTAATATTTACGTTTTGTTTTGAGTTTTTGGATGTGTTCCTTTTTAGACATTAGATTTCTTTTAATATTTTTGTTAAAGTGAGACTGATTCGGGTGATTAAGGGGGGGATTCAAGTTTACTCAACGATTAATCGGAGATTACTCGGAGATTACTCAGCTATCGCCCGAATTGGCTAAGTGTTTGAATTGGGGTCGTGTTCTTATAAAATAGAGAAGCCACATAACTAAGAGCATCCGCATCGGTGCAAAATTTTGCTCAAGCAAATAGTGAAGTCCACCGCAAAAGTTTTGCTCAAACAAAACTTTGCTCTTACTTTAAATAATAGTTCTCATGGAACCTTCTCTTCTATGGAAATTGGTCGTTGATACACATCCAAACCGTTCGTTTCTTTCTATTCGCTATTATCTTTATTAATATTTCCAAATCAAATAACCATCAAATGACGAAGTCCTTCTTAGGAATCATTAAATTCGAAAAAGGATTGTTCTGATGTATCATGTACATTTTTTGAAATGCAAAAATCAAATAATTCTCTGTGGTGGCTCAAAATATCTCTCATTTCCCCTTGGAATAAATCTTTCTTTTTGATTTCCAACCAAATGTTGTTATGTTGTCTTGAACGGTGCACAAATCCTTTGAATCCAGTACCAACGGGTATCATCCCTCCTAGAATAATGTTCTCTTTCAGACCTTTCAACCAATCGATACGGCCCCGTAGGGCGGCTTTTGCTAAAACTCGAGTAGTTTCTTGAAAACTTGCTTCGGATATGAAACTTTGAGTATTTAGAGATGCTTTCATTATTCCTAATAATTTGGCTCGATAACAAATAGCTTATTCTAAAGCACGGCCCGTTCGTTCAGCTCGCAACAATCCGATTAGTTCTCCAAGTGAAAAAACATTAGACATTTCATCTTCTGAAACCAACACTTTTGATGTTATTTGATGTACAATGATTTCGATATGCCTATTGTGGATCTGTAGCCCTTGGGATCTATAAACCTTTTGAATCTTATTAACCAAAGAGATACGGCTTTGCGCTATCCAAGAATTCCTGTTATACACTCATTCCAACCCTCCACTCTCTTTTCTAGGTTCATCGATATTGAATCAATCGAACACACCTCTAAGACCTGTTCCACTTTTGGAAGACCTTGGGTTATATCACCAGATCTAGATTTTTCATATATAAATGTAACTAATGTATCTCCTTCGGAAAAGATTTCTCCATAATGTCCATGAACAGTTGCTCCTGGAGTAGCTAAATAAGGCTTCGCCGATCTTATTACTAAAGAGTCAAGTTGAACAACTATAACTTGACCCGATTATAGGGGTGATCCCTTTTTGGCTATACATAGAGTTTCACAAATAAATTGTCCAAGACTAATTATTGTAAATGTTTCCTCACAATAATTATGATTATAATTATGGTGGAGAAAATGCCAATTCAAGTTAAATGGATTCAAAAGGATGCACGGATCGAAATTAGAAATTCTCCCGTTTTCATCCATTAAATAATACTTAAAGACTTGAAAAGTATCTTTTAAATTTTCGAGTTGCAAATAGAAATATTTAGTTACCGAAATCTTATTATGAGTTAGTAAATGGTAAAATGAATCCAAAAGATCAATTTGAGAGGCTGTTCCTAAGGAGCCTAATGAGTTTTTAATTTTTTTAGGGGTTCTCTATCTTTTTTCATTGATTCTTTTATCTCATCATAATATTTTCCATCGTTGAATGGACTCAGTTGAAAATAATTATATGATGACAAAATTATCAAAGATTGGTATTCCTTATTTCTATTCAATAGCGTACGAAAAGTTCCATGATTTTGGCTAAGCGATTGTTGACGCCTTTCCTTGGAATAAAAGGAATAAAATGGGTTGGTACGATCCGACCTACTATCAGAGATCATTCGTGAACCTAAAGGATCATTCCTTTTTCGGATATATGAAGTATGGGATTTCACTAAGTTTATTCTGAGGAAATCTTGAATTAGACCATTTACACTTACTTCAACAAAGGAAGCGTGGGCCTCTTCTATAGAAGAATTTTTTTTGTTTTGGTCCCAGTTCAAGATTAAACAGGTCTGAACTAATTGAATATTTGTGCCAGAAATTCCCCAAATTGGTTTACCATTTCCATAAAGTATATAATTTACAACTCTAAGTTCTAGATTATCATTTTCCCGCAATGGATCTTGCGGGAAAAGTGTTGCTAATTTATACCGTCCACAATTTCATATATCATCATGGGTCGAACTAAAATAAAATAATTTTTCTTGGTGGGTGTGATCCATTGGACATAAATCTATTTTTTTTATTCTTTAGAATTTGTTCCTGTCGGTATCAAGACGCCATTGTGTCAGAATATCTTATCCATTTCTCCAAGAAAATAGATATCTCCAGAAAATATTTTAATTTCAATTCTTTTTCTCTCTCTCCATTCGGGCCAATCCGCATACTCTGCTTCTTGTATTTAAAGTTATTCGTGTATCTATCCCAATGATACTATTGTTCCTTACCATTATGGAAGAAGACTCGGGTAAAATATGTACTTCCTTGGGAATGAAAAAAAATCGATCTACTTTCGTTTGGTATTTTGGCTTAAATTCTTTGATTCCTCAATACTCAATTAAATCCTCTTTTTTGAGGGTTGAATGCAACCCCATAGTTCCATATTTAGTAATCCCGGAACTCTTTCTTCTATATTGAGGATCATCGAAATAAGTAAGAATACTATTTCGACGAAAAATACCGTTTATCGATATTTCAATCGAAATACCGGGACGGGACATCCATTCTTTCTCTCGTTCTTGAATTGATTGGAATGGAATTATGAATCTATTTCTTCGCCTCTTTGTCAATAAAAAATTATCATGGCGGATAGGAGGAAATAGAATATTACAATGACTCGTATATATGATTTGATTCAATTCTGAATAATCAGGAATACAAATATAGCTTTCTTTTGTACCAGAAAGATTCAAATCAAAGAATTTGTGTTTCGCTTGACTGTTAGTTAATGAAAGACTAGAAATATCTTATACTTCAGCTGAAAGAGCATGAACGTTCGTTTGATCTTGATCCTTGTGAAGTGAAAGGTGGCCTGCACTGAATCTGCACGAACCTCTTGATAATATCCACAAATGACTGGTTTTGGGTAAAAGATGTACCTTTGGCTTTGCCATCATTGAAAAGGTTGGAAAACTTGGATGTGTCCCACAACAGGTTGACAACATTGGGGCCTTTTGATCTTAGCTTGATGCATAAGCTTCAGACTTTAAATCTCCAGGTGCGTGCTAGGAACTAGAAGTATTATAATCAAGAATTCCTTTCTAGTTTTAAACTTTTTATGAAAAGTATTCCTGAATTTGGTTACTTGGACTGAAATGTGTATTTATTCTAGAACTTGTTTTAGGAATTGTGTTTGTAGAGAGAATGATATGAAGCAATGAATTGTGTAACTTTATTAATGAAGAAGCAGCTCCTATATATAGGAAAGTACAAGAGGTACAAACAGGAAAGTAATCCTATTACATCTCTAGATAAGTTATACTACCATATCCTGTGATCTCCATCATAACTAGGAACATCAAATATCCTACAACACTCCCCCCTGTGTCAGTGTATGGTGGTGACACTTCTTCAATTTCTTCATTGATGCTTCATCAAAAATCTTGACGAGCCAAAAACCTTTGCAGGAGTAAAATCGGTCTCGCCAAGTAAAAAGAGTGTCGATCGTCGTAGACGATGATGTGACACATAACTATGTTGCCTCATTAAAACCTTGCTAAGTAATAAAAGTCTAGTGGGATAAAAACAACCTTAGTCAAGGAAAAAGAGTATAACATGTCCTTCACATCCTGAAATGCTCATGTGTATGCCAGACTTCTCCTGAAGTCTGCATCTCCCCTTGATACTAAGAATCAAGGTAGCTTAGACAAGCTGAACAACCCTATGCTCTTCACATGCTTCTGGAATATGGATTTGGGCAATGACTTAGTAAATAAATCTGCGACATTACTCTCAGATCGAACCTGGTTAATCTGGATCTTGAGAAACTCTTGTTGTTGCTGATTGTAAAAGTACTTAGGTGAGTATCCATCGAACCTACGAGTCTTCCCCTCTTCCTTTGGGGAGCCGTCGCCTCAGCGACCACACGTCCACCATGTGTGGCAGCGTCGCTCTCTCCCATCACAGGGGTGACGGCATGACATACTCCCAGTGGGATGTTTATCCTTGCAGGCACATTTGCAGCAGGTATATGTGATCTTGTCACTTTAGCAAGGTCAGCAAACGTATCAGACATCGAATCTACTACATTTCCAAGCTCTATAATTCTCCTTACTTCACTATCTGCTAGTGCGGAGCGGGGATCAAGATGAGACAAGTTAGGGGCTGACCATGAAAATTCTTGTCGTTCATGTGTCCTTCCTCCCCCTAACGACGGGAAGGTTGTCTCATCAAAGTGACAATCCGCAAATATTGCAGTAAATAGATCGCATGTCAAGGGTTCTAAGTAGCAGATTATAGTTGGAGAAACAAATCCAACATAGATGCATATTCGTCTCCGAGGACACATTTTATTGCGTAAAGGTGGCGTGATTGGCAAATAAACTGCACAACCAAATATGCGTAGATACGAAATATTCGGCTCATATCCAGTAACCAGCTGGTACGCAGAAAAAGGTTGTCTAGAAGCGGGTCTAAAACGAATAAGCATTGCTGCATGTAATCTTGCATAAGCTCAAGCAGAAGTGGGTAGGTTGGTACGCATGACTAAAGCCCGTTCAACTATTTGAAGTCTTTTAATGGTGACTTCTGCGAGACCATTTTGGGTGTGTACATGGGGAACTAAATGCTCGACATCAATCCCGATGCACATGCAATAATCATCAAATGTTTGTGATGTAAAATCCCCAGCATTTTCGAGACGTATCGACTTTATAGGATGATTTGGGTGGTGGGCCCTCAGACGAATAATCTGGGTAAGGAGTTTAGCATACGTAGCATTCCTTGTGGACAATAATGCGACATGTGACCAGCGTGTCGAAGCATCCACCAATATCATAAAGTATCTAAATGGTCCGCATAATTGGTTGATTGGTCCACAAATATCACCTTGGATACGTTGTAAGAATGAAATATTTTCTTTGGTGTCTTTAGCGTAAGAGGGTCTCGCTCCTATCTTGGCTAAAGATCATGCTTTGCAGAATGAGCGATGAGCACTAAATGTCGCCAGTGAGGATACTGGAGTTGGCTCAAGGTCTCCATGGACCGGGGAAGCGTCATAGGGGACGAGAGCACCACTCTTGGTGTCAAGTCGTTTCCTCTTGATGGAGGAGTTGTCGGTATGAGGCCAACCATGGATGGTGGAGCCACCCTTTTTGGTGCCCACCTCCATGTTTGTGTGAACCGCTATTTGATTATTGCTTCCTTTCACTCGAAAGAATAGATGTCTGTTTGAATTCTTCAAAATCCAGATCATCATATCACGACCTGGGTGTCCCAGTCTGTCGTGCCAAAGAATATATGTGTCTGAGTCCTATAAGTCATCTCTTATGACATTATGTGACTCTACAACTCTCATAGTTGTAATACATAGCCCATTTGGCTGACACATGAGCTTTTCTAGTATTCGATTTCTACCGAAATCACTAGAGGTAATGCATATATATTCAATTCCATTCTCACAATAAGTATTTGTATGAAATCCATTGGCTTGTATGTCTCGAGTACTCAATAGGGTCCTTGGAGCCCTAGGAGCATAGAGAGCATCATCAATGATGAGTTTTGTTCCATTTGGCGACAAAAGTTGGAATTTTCCTCACCCTTGGATCAAATCCGAAGACCCACTCATCATTGTGGTTAAAGATGTTTGACAAGGCATAAAGTCAATGAAGAGTTGTCTGTGATGAAGAAAGGTATGTGTAGTTCCGCTATTAATGAGACATTCAAGCTCTCCTGGAAACATACCTACAAGAAAACAAGTCTTGTACGAGGAAAGATCAAAAAAATTAACTCAAAAGTTTATTTTCTAGAGATATGCCTTCGACCCATCAAAGAACCCTCTCGGGGTTGATCCCTCGATCCATCGAGGACACCTTCAATCCATCGAGGGGTGTCCTCAGGAAATTTTTCGATCCATCGAATGGGTTCCTCAGGAAATATTTTGATGCATCGAGGATCCCTTCAATCCATCGAAGGGCTTCCTCGGGAAATATTTCGAATCATCAAGGGCACCTTCGATCCATCGAAGGGCCTCCTCGGGTTTTCCTCAAGTTTTGGCCTTCCTCGGGTTAAACTGACCTCCATGTATTCAAACAGGCATAACTTTGTCTAAAAAATATCTTTTGAAGTTCCGGATGAAGTTATAGAAACTAGACATTCGTATGTTTCTGACCATATATTACTTATATGCTGAATCATTCTGAATCAATCCCAGATTTATGTCAAAGCTAAGCAATCTGTACAGCCAAATGTGTTATGTCGGATTCAGACCTCTGTCTAGTAAAACGGGCATAACCTTTTCTAGAAAATAGATATCGACAAGCCGGACATAATTCTGAAAACTAGAGGTCTGTATATTTTCAACCCTATGCCATCCATATGTTGGTTTATTCTGAAAAAATCCCAGTTTGTCGTCAAAGTCAACAGAGCTGCATAGCAGATTTTGTTATGCCCTGTTTCTGACCTTTGTCCATTAAAACGGGGACAACTTTTTCTAGAAATTAGCTATCGACAATCTGGTGGTAGTTCTGAAAACTAGACATCCGTACCTTTTCAGCTATATATAGCTCATATGCTGATTAATTCTGGACAATTACAAGTTCTTGTATTTCCTTCAACTCATCTTTTCTTGCTCTGAATATGGCATTTGCCCAACTCTTCAAGCCAACTCTAGTACACCAAATCTTCTTATTCAGTTTATACTAATAAGTTTCATGTTTCCGTATCGATGCTTGTTTCCATGCCATATGCACCACCTCCTTGCTTCCTTCCTCTTCCTCCCACATTGCTTCAAATCAGAAAAAGTGTTGCTGTCCCGAAAAAGTCATCTTTGGAGTTTCCCTAACCGAGACCAAAAGAGGAATATGATCAGAGCCATTCAGGGGGAGATGAATCACTTGAGCCACGAGAAATCTGTTTATCCATTCTCTCGTGGCCATAGCATGATCCAGTCGAATTTTTGTAATGTTGTTATGCCATGTAAAATATGCTCTAGTATAGCCGAGATCCTCCAACTCGTACTCATTAAAATAATTTGCGAAGTTTGTCATCTTCCACGACGCTCGAACTTCACCCCCGATTTCTCTGTCGATTGTATGATCTCATTGATATCTCCTACCACTATCCATTCATTCGACACATCTTAAGCCTTTAGGGTTCTCAGTAACTCCCATGTCTTCAATCTATGTCGCACCTGAGGTTCTCTATATAGGCCAATGAATCGTATCCAATCTCCTATCCCGTCCTTGATTCAAACATCAACATCAACAAAACTAGGGCTATAATCTCGAAGATGTAAGTCGATCTCTCGTGACCAAATAGCAAGAGTCCTCCTCCTGTCTAGCCCTGCATGGTACCATATGATATTCATCAAACCCTAAACTATTCTTCCAAGAGTCGTCTCTCCTCGTACTTTCCGTCCTCGTCTCCATCAGGAAGACGATGGATGGTTTCTTCTCAAACACAATGGATCGCAAGGCAGTGAGCTTCGCCGCGTCCTTTGTGCCTCGTATATTTCACGAAAAAATCTCCATCTTGCCTCTTCCCAACACACCAACACGGCAACACTAGACTAAACGAGGAATCTCCCTCGTCCCACAACCTACCGGAGCTAGGAAACCCGGCCGCTCACGGAGCCGTCGCTAGGGTTTTTTTTTGGGGGAATAAATCTCTTTTACTAGTTACAGTACATCATAGTACATTGAATACAAATAAAAATTTGGATAATAGAAGAGAGTATTATGATTTGAAACTGACTCGTCAGCGGATAGTTCAACGCATTGGCCATGTAGCAACCCTAATTCTCTATTTGCTATTTTTAGAGAAAATATTCTTCAAATTGAAAGTACTGAGATTCGAACTTTGTGTATATATGACTTTGCCATTGTGATTTTTCAAAAAATATCTTTACCATTTTTTAAGAAAATACAAAAAAAATAAAAAATGAGAAGATTGTAGTTGCTCTGTTGGTTTCTTTTGAAAATCCCGAGACTGGAACTGGAAAGATGCATGCTTTGATTACTTCATTCAAACCTCAACACTGCAGTGATGTCTGCTAATTTGACATCCGTGAATTGATTGGTCACATATACATCATCTGTGAAGAAGAGTCTTTTTTTGCCAAGGATCGGTGAAGAAGAGTCGACAACTGGGAACATGTTTTGTTTTGGTAGTCGTAAACTGCCAAGTCTCCCCAAGGCAGTAAGCATCATAAGCCGATTAAGGAACCTGCAAATGCACGACGCAATTTCTCTATGAAACTAGTTCAACTTGAACAGCCAACATGAACTGATCGATCGACTCTTGTTTAAATAATCAAGGGTTATTAAGTAACCAATAATGCGTAAGAGATGAGGGCTTTCACTCTCAACCCTAGGACTCTACTTATGGTGGCAGATCTCCTTTTGCGATGCTACATGCCCAGCACGGTCGTGTCCCTTCCAGATCAAACCATCACGACGCCTTCCTATGGTGTAGCACCCGATCTATAGCGGATGTTATTCACCTCCAATGGTCTTGGTGAGCCTTGTTTGAAGTCTCATCCTACTTGGGTCTCGGTGTCTAGGGCAAGACCGAGTCGAGCTAGCTCGATTGAAGGCTGCCAGCGTTCAGTGTTGGTCAAGGGGGTGGTGTCACCCTACTTGGATGGAGAACAAACCTAATGGACGTCCAATTAGAGTGGTTGTAAGTCAGGGTCTAGACTTCGACGTTGATCTGCGGAGGACAAAATCGGGTTGTACCGATTCTGGGCTTGGATCTACTACGATGGTTGGTTGGAGGAGTTGCTGCTCAACTAAGCAGGTGATGTTGAATGCACTGGTGCTTGACCGGTGTAGTCTTGGCGGCCGATACGGCACCGCCTTGCGTAGGGATTAGACTGATTTTAGTATGGGATGGGCCTGGACTCTTAGTCTTATGATTTGTTCTAGAGACCCAACTTGGTTGGACAATAGAAATTGTGATCTAGGTAGATGTGATATGTTGGCAGAGATGAGGGTCCTATCTCTTCTGTGCGTTCTGTGGGATTGTAGGTTCCGTTCCTAAATTTTTTCATGCTTGATTGGTTTACCAATACTAAAGAGTGTCGCAAGACAGTAATATGAAATTAGTCTAGGCTACCTTAAGCAGTAATCAATATTATCGTAGCCCTTCGTAGGGGGTGATCATTATATAATTTGTCTATTAATTACTCCGATAATAAAATGGTTCATGTTTGGCCAAAAAAAAAAGTAAGTCTTAATGATTATAGCTAAGGGGCAGCTGCAGCAACTACGCTTGATCAAGACTATTGGTTAAGTTAACCTATTGTATAATTCACTCTAAAATAATTAAGGTGAGAGAGAGAGAGAGATTATGAAAGCCGGTCTGCCTTTTGAACACATATATAGCTAGCTCATCGATCTCAGCTCAGCCTCACTCAGTACATATATACCTGTGGTATATATTGCTGACCTAAACCAAAAAGGACCACTCTATACTACATATATATGTAGTCCACTGGTCCTGATCATCATCTTCCATCTCTGCTGCCATCCTACAACACCAGCACACAGGCAGCAGGCACCATCAGGGACCATATATTCTTAATACCTATTTAGCTTAGCAAGATATATATATATATATATATATAACACGCACCCCAAAACCAAATCTCTCTCTCTCTCTCAAGTTAATTTGGCAGCTGATGACTTGCATCAGTGCAAGCAAGAGAAGCAGCAGTAACCCTAACTCCCAAAGTCCCTAACACGCGTGTTTTGACGTAAATTTTTATTCTTTGGGTCACCTTGGCAACAAGTAATCCGTCGCAAATGCTTTGATGCCACCACTAAGTCATCGTGAAAGTTCCTCTCGCGTGCGTTTTACAATGAAAAAAAAGATTCAGAACCTTCAATGCAACGAGTAACTTTTTTTCTTTTCTTTTTCGAATTTCTGGAAACACTTTCCATATCTGCGAAGTGTACAACCATCTGATGATTATCACCCACCATGCATGCAATTTTAAGGTAATGAGAATTGAGAGGTGGATCGAGACCGCAGATAGAGGATATTTTTCATGACATGATGATTATATATATATATACAAGAGAGGTGGGTGACCTTGTGGTACGCTTTCTAGTACAGATAGTTTTTACCGTTCTTGTGATCCCTCGCTGTTACATGCTCCGTCCTTTTCTGGGGTCAGCTAGTAATGCCAGTGACAAAAATATGAGCTCACTGCCTTTGCTGGACCACGGACTTCCTGCTAAAACTTGCTCTGGATCAAAATGGCAATGCATTTCGAGCATGAGGGGGGTCCTGTCCAAGTTTCCAATCGAGCACAAAGCTTCACATGATGTGTAAGTTGTAACTTGTAACCAAGAGTTACGTTGTCTATAGCTAGGTTATCTACATATACAGGCACAACCAATTGGTTATACTAATAAGTACTTAGAGTGTCGAATAATATATATATATACACACACAAGAGGTGGAGCCGGATATAGGTTAAATAAATCGAACCCAGTGAATGATATACCCTAAGCTAGCTAAACAATACGCTAAGCCAGAATTCATAATCAATTCCCTCAAATTAGTTGTGAACTTCACAAAATTATTCTATGATTTTGTGAGGACATTGGCGGCGATATAGTTAGCTTTATATCAACATTCTGGTCCTCTCTTTTCGTTTATATTCCCATAATCAGAGATTTTTATCGTGTTTAAATTGTCCACGGGAAAGAACCTCAATTTGAAGTTAATTATATTAACATTAATGCATTACAATAATATATCTATACTATTATAAAAGAGAACCCACTTTTGCTTCTCACATTGACAGATTTTTTTTTACCAAAAAACCCTTTCTAATTAGGTCGTAGTTTATTTACAAATGATATTATAGTAATTAGCAAATTAAATAAAAAATAATAATAAACAGAATTCCTGATTTTTTTTCTTCTTTCCTTCTCTCTTCATAACTTCTCTGGCATCTCTGCGATGCAATCAGTAATCAGATTATAATCATAATGTAAATACCTCTACCTTAAAAAAATAAAAATAAAAACAAAACAAAACAAAAAATTCTACTCTGTCGACTATCATTTTTTTTAGGTATCGATATAATTGATATTGTGGTAAATCATGAGTACAATGCAAGGAGCCTTCAACTGGGTAGAAAGAACCCCCTAGAATAAACTACACTATTACATTTTCGCACAAGTACGTACATACATATATAGCTAGACCCAATAGGTATAGGATAAAGACTAAAAAAACTTTGGAATTCCACACCGTATCTAACTATGTGCCAAACTACAATAGGATGAGCGGCGACTCACTCATTTAAAAAATAACTATTTCCACATCTCACACTCATCGGGTGTGCATTTCCTCTAGTGTTTCTTGCACACAACTAGAAAACCCTAAGCCATAATCCATGGATGCAATGTGTTTTCACGACGGACTATTAATTCGACTTGTGGCCGGCATGGATTGAAGTAAAGAAATTAAATAGCTAGAATTCTTACTCATGTGTTTTCACAAAGTTCTCTTGTAGCATTAGGTAATTAGTCAAGATTCTTTCTAATGAGTACATTAAAAAACGGAAGGGAATATATTCCTTGTTGAAAGATCCCAAAACCAATTGTGTATGCTAACTTGTTTTTTGTTTAGAACAGAAAATTTATCCCACATGAGTTTCCAAATCAAAAAAGAAGGAAGTTATGCATATGAAATCTCAAAAAGAATCCGATTTTCTATATTACCAGTTAACATCCGATTCCAAAGGGTGTCTGCACTTCAAGTATATATTGCATCTATCATCATCATCACCACAACTGCATCTAAAAACTAATAGTAAAGCCGATTACAATTACAATGACATACGTAATCTGCTATGTCGATATCACATTTCTTAATGTTGTATCTTTGTTTTGTTCTTAAAGAGCATCAAAAAAAAATCCAATAAATGGTATGCTATGCAGCAGCTGGCATCAATCAAGTGGCATCACTACCACGAATTCATCAAATGGAAAAAGTTGCAAAGAAAAGGCTAGCTATGATCAATGTATATATTAAGAAGATGAGTTTAGATAGAAAATTAATTGAATTAACGATGTAGCTAGCTATACACAATTGGAAATTAGATGGAGATGGATGCTTTCATTAATTTCTACTTTCATGTTTATGTGTGAAGCATTATATATATGTATATGCATGCAAAGAACTATATATGTAAAATGGTCCCATAATTTTGCAGGGTCCCCTGGCTACTAGTGTCCCTTAGTCCCCAACCTAAGAGCCATAAGTTTATATATGAATCAAGAATTATATAAATGGAAACACCAACTCACTCTTCTCTAATTTGTCTGCAAAAACTGCATGGGGGATAGTATTCTTGGCGTGATATTATTCAATTTATTTGCATCACTTGTTGGGGACCAGCTGATCTAGCTCTTACATCTTTTATTTTGTTCTCATTTAATAATTTTGCTTAGCTTTTCTGTCCACCAATTGAAAAAAAAAAATAGTGATAATTCTCATTTTCCCATCAGCCTCATCCTCAGCCTCTCTATTTAAGCCCTTCTCATCTTCTCTATTTTTTCCATCCATCTAACCCTAAAAGCCTCTCTCCCTCATTTTCAGTTTCTACAGTTTATATATAGCTAGCTTCTTCTCTTCTCCAGAAACTCTTATGAGAAGAGTGAGTGTTTTAGTATATATGAGCATATGTTCATGCAGGGGTAATAGTTGAAGCTGCCAGCATGATCTCAACCTCTCTCGGTTTTCTGAGGGAAGATCAGATCATGTGGTAGTTTCACCTGTTGCTTGTAGCATGAGACAGATCAAATACCTAATTCATCAAAAAAATAAAAAATATATACTAATTTGTTCCAGATTTCAATTCCCTGCTCAAAACCCTAGAGAAAGGTATGTTTGGAATTTCGATCTCATTTCTCGATCATTAGTTTATAGCTTCTTTGATTTGTGGCCGGTTATGTATGGACGGTGTTTTAATTCTGGTCTTGTTGGTGGAGAATTGTAATTACTGACATCTGGTTTGGGAGTTTTTAGGGTTTCCAAGGATTAGATTTTATCTGTTCTTCACGTAGTTTGAGAATTTCAGATTCATCTGAAGTAGTAGTACCTACTACTTTGATTATTCAGGCAGCTGCTAGCTTGCTAGCTGGCTAGCCATGGCTGACACTAAGCAAACTTGAGTAGTTGTAACTAGTAACTAATTACTCTTTTGGATATAGTCTTCCTGGTTTCAGTTAATTAATTTGACAAATATATGTTGATATCACAATAATTTACCAGCAGGCTGTTGTTTGTTTTATAGTTGAGATTGACAGACCTAATCAAAATCTTTGTCTCTAAGTTGGTCTGGAATTATTTGTCTTGAATTAATTTTGGTGCACTGAGATCAAAACATAAATAGGGATGTATGCAAATAGCTATAGTTAATTCTGTTAGACAATTGCGTTAGGGTTTTTACACGTGTTGAATGTCATTCAACTCACTCTTTTGGTAGCAAAAGATCTGATTCAAAATAGCTTACTCACGCAATATGTTGATTGATGGAGATAGCAAGACAGTCGAAGATTGGATCCAAAATTACATCTCACCCATCGTCTTAGCTTCTTTGTTTTTGATACGAAGCTTGAAGCATGAAATAGTTGGTGTAAAATTTCAATAATCTTCTTTAGCTTAGAGCAAACATAATTTAACTTTGTTTTAAAACAGAATTGAGAAACATCATTTGGGCCATTGAAGAACTGATCACCAAGACACCAACAAAATTAGAGTGTTATATATAACTCTTTGGCTTTGCTGAACATGTTTGCAGGTTTGGATCTGTTTCCTTTCAGCTAATAGAGATATGGCATGGTGGCATAAGTGTATACAATTGTATAGTTCAATGAACTCATCTTGTTCTTCCTATGAAACTCAAGAGGATATGTCTGTAAATTTTTTTTTGACTATATATGTTGATGAGACATGTATGTTCCTTACAGTCACTCTTAATGTGGAATATATGCTAGCTGCATATCATATTCATAATCTGTGTTCTTAAGTCTTCCAAATTTTGTTATTCCCAATTGTGCAACTGTGTAAGTAATGCAGTTGATGTAATTTATGGACTGTGAACCCATGTGAAGCAATACTTCACAATTTTTACACTGAAAAGTTATACAACTTCTGCCACTCTCACTCTCTCCATTTAAGAGTTTGTTGAACTTTGAACCTCTCACCATCTCCTTGGCACAGTGTCATGTAAAACTGGAAAAGATTCCAAACGTGGAGCTTTCAGTTTCTCTCCTTGGAGACCAAATAGTCGCTATGACGCTATAACGTCAAGTGCATGTGTTTGATTCTACCAACTCTTTTCCAGAGTTTTCATCTGTCGATTTCTTTCTCCACGGACCTAAAAACTTATCCGTTGGTCATACAAGTAAACAACATCGACCTCCCTGTAAAAACAACAGTATGAAAGTAGATATCTTCGCAGCTTTATTATGTATAGTTTATGTTATAGAGAATGTTTGAAGGACGTATTGCCTAGCTTATGGCTTATTGTATTCATAAGAGAAAGCTGAAGAATAGGCCTTATACTCTTATTACTTAGAGGGTGGTCAGTTGGGTTAAAGTTGTTGGCGTGATTTCCTCTTCACCGCTAATCAAGTCCGATTTAAATAATCCTCCTTGATTTATTACAATTATAGCATAGATTGTAACAGTCTGGAATGTAATTACATAGATTGTAACCGTAACTAGTACACTATATATACACAGAATGTAAATGTGTCTGGATCACTGAAATCAGATTATACATTTCTACATGCGATCAGATTCTTAGGTTTTTCTGTTTACCTTCTCTTCGATTCTGGTTTAGGACATACCTTTTTGTGTCTTCTTCTCTCGTTTCTATCCTTCTTCAGCGTTGTCCTCATGGCCTTCATCAATCCTGCTCCTTTGCACTCATATTATCAATATGTCCCTGCTCGACCTTGGTATTCCAGACCTATTACTCCAGCTCCTTTTGCTGATGCTCATATTTCCAGTGACCCAAATTGGTACCTTGATATCAGTGCCACCCATCACATGACTGTCATGCCTCACAACAATTCTTAATCATATGGTGGTCAACATAATGTGTATATAGGTAACGGTGATTCGATGTCTATTTCTCATACTTGTGACCTCTTATTGTCCCTCAACAACTCTAAATTTTCTTTACAAAATGTCTTTCGCATTCCATCTATTCATAAGAATCTTTTGTCCGTAGCTCGTTTCACCAAAAATAATTGTGTCTTCTTTCTCTTTGTCCCTAATTATTATCAAATTATTATTTGCTCACCGGTCGCCTATTATTTTAGGGTCTATGTCAAGTGGTCTCTATCCGCTCAATTTGTCTTCTGCATCCTCTAGTCCCCAAGCCTTTGCTTCTATTCACTCGTCTCTTTGGCACAATCATTTGGGTCACCCTTCATCTTCTATTCTAACTCGTGTCAGACCAATTGTTGGTTCTAATATTTCATCTAATTCTTTTTGTATCACTTGTGCACTTAGCAAGTCTCATAAATTACCCTTTCCAACTAATCATATTTCTGCCTTTTCTCATTTTGATGTCCATAGTGATGTTTGGGTGTGTCACACTAAATCTCTTCATGGCTTCAAATATTATGTTCTTTTTACATATGAGTACTCCCGTTATATGTGGATTTATCTCATGCGCCAAAAAATGAGGTTCTCATTTATTTCTAGACTTTGGTTGTAATGATACGCAATATATTCAATAGGTCGATTAAATACTTACAAAGTGACAATGGCTCAAAATATGCCAATCATGCATTTTCTCACTATTGTACATCTGTGGGGATCCAACTGTTTCTACCGGATTATGCGAGACGTAATCTAGCAGAAGCAAGTACGAGCTCTTCTTCTTCCTCTCGCCCGAACGCTCGGGCTGTTCGGATGGCCGGGTGCTTCTTCTCTCTTCAAGTGTGTGGGTACGCGTGTTCGGGTGTGGCTGTTAGAAGAATACAACGACAAACAGGCGGTCAGGGGTCGAGACGGGGTGACCCGCCTTCAACGCTCCGATGCCTAAGTTAGAAGATGTATTGGATATAACAGTCAAGCGAACGTGCGTGAAAGTACATTGGGGTGTAGTGTTTGGATTCAGATGATTCAACTGCCTTTTACCTGTAATAATTATCTTTCATATATAGGTGGTTGAGTTTGCTGCTTACTTGTGCTCTTCGATGTGGGACTGGACTACTCTTGCTGTCATGTGATCCGTGCATTCGGGTATGCGCCCCACGGGCGCGTGCGCGCTCGGATGGGGTCGGTCTTGTGAGCAGAATTGTAGCCTTCCTGGTGGTCTTTCGGGTGGTCTGGTAGGTGTTGATTGCCTGCTTAAGTGGATAAGTATATTTAATCGGACAACTAATGATGCTATACTAACAAGTCCCCCAAGTCAAAGAGAACTTTCTTGACTGGGGAGTTGAAAAAGGGTTCGTGCGATTAAACAAGATACTTATCCGATTGAGTAGTGGTGCGTGATCCTGTAACCCCCAAGTCCCCCAACTCTCTGGTTAAGGAAGAGCTCGCCTGACGGAGTGGGTACATGTGCATCCGATTGTGTACCTGTTCGTGTGGTCCTGTATTATGGGCCCCGCCTCCAAACGAATCTTGCTAGTTTGGAGCCGCGCGCCCATGGAGTGTTGCCTGGTAAACACAAATAGGTGCAACATAGATATATAGGTATGCAAATGTGTGAATGTATGGTATGATGCGTGAATGTATGCGAATGTTTGTCGTAACGCCAACGTTGGGATGTCGTTGCGTACGTCGTACACCAACGAGGATGCCATTGCGTACGCTGTAGCGTCAACGGTGGGATCAGGACTGCGACGTACAAGTGCTGTAGCGCGCACGGAGGAGTTGGCCCCATGCCCGTGCCACTCGTCGGTCTTAGCGCGCGCAAAGAGGGGATGGACCCCATGCCTCTAACGCCTAAACTGGGTTGCTTTCGCGCACGGAGAGGACGAACCCCATGCCCGGAACACTCATCGGTCTTAGTGTGGCGAAGGAGATGACGGACCCCACACCCTTGCCAGCCTAAGTCGGCGAGTCGATCGTTAACGTTACGCACACAGAGGGGAAGAACCCCACGCTGGTGCCGCTCATCGGCTTAGCGCGCGCATAGAGGAGTCGGCCCCATGCCTCTGCCACCATAGCTGGCTTGTGTTTCGCGCACGGAGAGGACGGACCCCACACCCGGAACGCTCATCGGTCTTAGTGTGGCCAAGGAGAGGACGGACCCCACACCCTTGCCAGCCTAAGTCGGCGAGTCGATCGTTAACGTTGCGCATACGGAGAGGACGGACCCCACACCCATACCACCCATCGGGCTTAGCGCGCGTAAAGAGGGGACGGACCCCATGCCTGTGCCGCCTAATCCGGCTTGCTAGTTGCTTACCGGCATGCGCACGGAGAGGAGATGCCCCACGCCCGTGGAGGTGATATCTTCGTTTAGCGGTTTGCAGGCAGAAGGGGATTGCAGGCGTTCATCGTCTGCCTGCACATGGTCGTGCGGGTGGTGTGTGCGCCAGCCCGAATGGCGGGAGTCGTGGTGTGTGGTGTCTTGCCTTGGGTGTGGTGGTGTTCCGTTAGGTGAGGCGCTTGAGGTGACATTCCTTTTGACTTCTTCTTGGGAACCGTTGTGTAATAAAGGCGAGCCACCGTAATTAATGTTGGCGTGCCTTGGGCATTAAATGCTGATGTCATAGTACCTGCTCGAACCTCATGCGTCAAGCGCGTGGGCGCGTGGGGTGGTGCATGGGTGACACGTGTCAAGTCGTGGGAGACCGTGCTAGGGTTTGAAACCGAGGCGGGAAGCTGAAGGGGAGCGCGGTTACTTAGGCGGGCAGGTGAACCGCCTCGGGGCCACGTGTCGTGATTTGTTGGTCACATGCGAAAATGGACGGCTGGCGTGCATTTGCGTGCACCGTGCGGTTAGTATAAATAGGGGCGCTTGTGTCGTCTTCCTTACCACTCTTATAATTTACCGAAACGCTGCAAAAATTACTCTGTGAACTTCTCAACTTGTTCTTGCTCTCTTACTCTCTGTACCGGAATCCTTCGTCGACGTTCATCTCTCAACCGTGACCAACAACTTTGGTGAGGCTCTTTGACTTCTTTTGCTGTTTTCCGTTTTGTTGTATCCCCTGTTTTTGGTTTTTCTGGTTTCTGTTTGTTGTCCTCCTCCACGGTTTCTGGGTTTTTTTTGTCTTTTCTGGGTTTGCATCTCAAGAACAAGGCGTGTTCTTGAGGTGTGCCAGGTTTGATCTTGTTTGGGATAGGATTTTTGGGTTTTTGGTATTTCTGGTAGTTTTTTTTTTTTTGCTAAGTGTGGGTTTCGCGTGCGTGCGTCTAGGAGATGGAGCCCATAGAGATATCGAGCGGACAATCGCGTGAGCGGATATACATTCCGGGGGCGGGGTGGGTTAGTTGTGGTTCATACACGAGCGGGTCGAGCACATCCTCGTGCGAGTCCGTGATGAGTGTAACGTCTCTGCGGTTCATCCCTCACGCTTCTCCTGTGGTGCAGCCAATGGACCCTCAACAAGCGCTTGCTGCCGCAGGGTTAGGGGAATCGTCCGGGTCGTCGGGCTGGTCCTCATCGTCCGGGCCATAAGGTGACGAGCCTGTTCGATCCAATCAGCCCGTGACCCAATTTCCAGAGGGCGGACGTGTTCACAGGGTGCTCCCCGACGGAGTGCCAGTGCAAGAGCCCGAGCGGGCGCCAAGCGTCAAGGAGATGGTGCGGTGGGCGAGGGATTACCACATGCCTTCGTCTGTCAAGCTGAAGATGCCGGGGAGGGGAGAGACGTTCACCCGACCACCCGCTAGCCATGTGTGCGTCAGCGAATTCCACTTGAAGGCGGGGATAAAGCTGCCTCTTCACCCGTTCTTCCAGTATATCCTGGCACTCCTCAGGATCTCCCTTGGTCAGTGTGGGCCTACACTGACCCGAACGTTGGTGGCGTTCTTCAACATCTTCCGTTCGAGCGGGTTGGACCATCCCACACGGGCGGAATTCCTCCACTTCTTCCGTTTGAAGTACTCCTCCCGCCGGCGAGATTCGGGCACCTTCACCGTGGAGCCAAGGGTGAAGTGGTGGCTCATCGATCCTCCCAGTTCCTCCACCAGCTGGTGCACGATCAACTGCCTGGTCGGAGGTGACTGGGAGTTTGGCGCGCACGCCCCCAAGATTGCGGCCAACTCCCATCGTGTCCACCTAGTCTCCCAGCGCTTCCACTAGTTGGACACAAGCGAGTATCCCCTGACGCCTGAGGAGGAAAGCAGGATTGCTCGCTTGAAGTTTGTCTTCGACCCCAGGCCCGAGGCGAGGTACTTCTAGGTGGTGTGTCATTGGGACCTGATCGAGAAGAATCGCCTGGCTCGTACACCTGGTCTATCGGGTGGTGCTAATTGTGATGTACGTGTAGTGTAGTTGGATCGACTGTTACTGACCTGATCTTTCCTTTTGCTTTTGCAGTGAAAATGTCTAAGTCTAAGGCTTGCGATCAGGATGCGGACACCCTACGCCGGTTGAACATGCTGCTGGAGGGAGCAGATACCGTACGCCGTGTCGTGGTGGACGGCTCTGGTGGGATGCGCGTTGGTGATGAAGTTCAGTCTACCGTGCGTGCGCCGGCTGTGAACGTGCACGCCTCCTCCATTCGCCAGCGGTCGTCGGGCGCTGGCTCTTCTGTTTCCGCTGCTGCTAACGTCGGGCAGGGAACACCTATCCCCCCTCCTCCTCCTCTACCACCAGCCGATCGGGGCTCACACCGGGCTGAGCGGGACCGCCTCCACCGCGAAAAGGAGCAACGGCAGATGGAGCGCGACCAGCGACGGGTCGAGCAGCAGGACCGTTGCGAGGCCTCCCAAGGCTCGGGGTCGCGCCGGTCCTCTCGTAGTGGTGCAGATCTCTCTCCCGGTGCCCCGGCCGGTGAAGATGAGCGCCCGCAGAAGCGCCCTCGGACTGAAGACTCCTCTCCTACCCCCACAACTGGGTCAAACGCTGATATCATGGATGCTCTGCGCCGTGCGCTCATGGATGGTGCTGCATCGTTGGGGCCCCTGCTCCAGCCGCTAGATAATGCTGCCCCCGACGGGCTCGATGCGGCGTTCATTGCATGCGCCCGGCTGCAGCACTAGCTCTTCCGTGTACGCTCGCGGGAGAACATGGAACTTGCACGCCTCAGGGGCGAAGCGCTGAAGCACTGGAAGGTGGTGGAGAGGATGGTGGCCAGCCTGGACAAGGCCAACGACTTGGCCCAGCGGTACACCGCCCGTGCGGAGGAGGCAACTGCTCGGTCCGCTGAAGTTGCCGCTCGCGAGGCTCTGGCAAAGACTGAGCGTGACAAGGCGGTGGCTGAGGTGGAGCGGATGCGTTCCAAGCCGGAGCGTGTTCGTGCTGAAGCAGCCGCCCGGGAGGCACTGTCAGAGTCCCGGATGAAGGAAGTAGATCGCGTTGCTCGCATGGATGCCATAGCAACGTTCAAGGAGTCTGACGAGCTCGGTGAACTAGTGAAGGCTGAGGTGGAGGAGCATGTGACCGCCTTCCGCGAAATGGTGACTCCCTTCATCAAGTTGGATGAGTACCGGGCGTTCGTGCGGTCTGAAATAGAGAGGCTGACGGGCGCTCGGGCTTCGGCCACTGATGGAGAGGTGGGTCCTTCCGGGGAGGCTGGTGAGGCGGAGCTGGAGCCTGTGATCGTGCAGGTGGAGCAGGTGGGGGCGAGGTCATCGGAGGAGGCGGAGGAGCTGGAGGTGGATACTGGGGCTTAGTGTAGGATTTTTCTTCTGTCTTGTAATAGAGTAGGATTTTTGTAATCGGGCATTGTGCTCTTGATCAATGAAGTCTATTTTTTCTTTCCGAGCGTGTGCCTTTGACTTGTTTGGTTTTTTTTTTGCATCTTTTGAATAGTTCGCGCGAACAGGCGCTCTCCTTGTGCTTTTTAAATGGAATTCAGCTAAGTGTTACAATGATACGATCAGCCTATCCCCAGTCCCCCGGGTATCGGGCAGGCGGGGTAGGGACAAATGAACGCAACAACATCATAAACTTAAAAATGGAACAAGTACAACATAACAAAATTTAATGAAAGTACTTCCTCAGGTGTTGGATGTTCCATGGGTGCCGTAGTCGTTGACCTTGCATGTTTCTGAGGTAGAAGGTGCTGGCGCTTATTACCTCGTCAACGATGTATGGGCCTTCCCATAACGGGCCGAGTGCCTTGACCTTCTGCTGGATTGCCTTCATCACCCAGTCCCCCAGTTGGATTGGTCGAGCCCGAATACGCTGGTTGTATAGTCGGGCGATCCTCTGCTTGTTCGCGGCGTTGTGGAGATGCGCCGTGTCTCTACGTTCTTCCAGCAAGTCGTTGTTGAGTAGTAGCCCCTCACTGTTCGTGCGTGGATCGTACTCCTCAATCCGTGGGCTCTGATGGGTAATTTCCAAAGGTAGCACAGCTTCCGTTCCGAACGTCAGGCTGAACGGGGTTTCGCCCGTGGCTGCGTTAGTGGTTGTTCGGATGGACCACAGGATCTCTGGGATGACCTTGGGCCAGGGTCCGTATCCTGCGTCCCCTGGTTCGATATCTTCAATTTTCTTCTTGATGCCAGCCTTAATGATTTTGTTGGCTGCCTCCACCTGTCCGTTCGTCTGAGGGTGCGCCGGTGATGTGAATATGAGGTCTGTTCCCTGTCGTTTGCAGAAGGCCATGAGCCGAGGGTTGTTGAACTGTGGCCCATTATCCGTGATGATGTTGGTCGGCGTCCCGTATCGACAGAAGAGGAAACACCAGAGGAAGCGTTCCACCTTCTCCGTCGTGATCTTTGCCATTGGCTGGGCCTCAATGAATTTGGTGTGGTAGTCAATGATGACGATCAGATACCAGTACTGCCCCTTCGATTTTGGAAGCTCTCCGATCAGGTCCAGTCCCCACTGTGCGAACGGTACGGGCGACAGGAGGATGGACAGTGGGACAGTGGGACAGCGGGCTTATGGTGGTGATGCGCGTGCAGTTGGCACTGGTGGCACTTGCTCGTTAGCGCCGTTGCATCCGCATGGATGGTGGGCCACCAGAATCCGCACCGGAGGGCCTTGTGTGCGATCGATCTGGCGCCCGCATGGTGGCTGCACGTGCCCGAGTGGATTTCCTTCAGGATCGAGTTGCCCTTTGTTGGAGTAACGCACTTGAGGCTTGCCCAAGTCCTCCCCCGTCGATATAGGGCTCTATCCCGCACGCTGAAATTGGTCGCCCGTGCGACAATGGTTCTGGCCTCTCGCTTGTCCTCTGGCAACTCTCCCCTTGTTTTGTAAGCGACGAGCACGTCCATGTAGCTGTGCTCGTGCGGTTCGATTTCCAGGATCTGTTCTGCCCCCGAGATGCTTGGTCGTCGCAGTACTTCGACGATCCGTTGCCCTGGTCCCGTGTGCACGGGGGCCGTGGCCAATTGGGCCAGCCTGTCTGCCTTCGCGTTGAGCCCTCGGTGGATGTGGTTGATGTTGACGTACTTGAACCTGCTGATGAGCGCCTTTGCGTACTTTAGATAGGCGATCATGGACCCCCCCCCCCCCCCCTTTGCTTGGAATTCTCCTCCGACCTGGCTCACCACCAATTATGAGTCACTGAATACATTAAGGTCGGGCACCTCCGAGTTCTTGGCCAGTTGTAGGCATGCGATGAGCGCTTCGTATTCAGCCTCGTTGTTGGTTGTCTTGAATTCGAATTTGAGAGCGTACTCCGCGTTTACCCCTCCTGGTCGGTCAGGATGACTCCGGCGCCGCTCACCATCTTTGTGCATGATCCGTCGACGTAGAGGTTCCACTCCGACAATGGTCCTTCCTTGACCTCCAGTTTGTCGGACGCCTCTACCACCGGGCCATCGGATGCGCCGGCCGGCGTCGGCTCTGCTTCTGTGTATTCGGCGATGAACTCTGCCACTGCCTGTCCCTTGATTGCCGTTCGGGACTTGTACTGAAGGTCGAATTCACTGAGCTCGACTGCCCACTTCGCCAGGCGGCCACTGTGATCGGGCGATTGCAGGATCTGGCGCAGGGGCACGTTCGTAAGGATGTGGATGCTGTGCGCTTGTAAATATGGCCTTAATCGTCGGGCGGCGGTAATAAGTGCGAGCACCATCTTCTCGATCGTCAGATATCAGGTCTCCGCGCCTGTCATACCCTTTCCTGAGAAGAAAACGGGCAGTTCCGTGCAGTCTTCCCTGCGGACGAGGGCAGAACTGACGGCTGTGAGCGAGGCAACCAGGTATATGTATAATATTTCCCCTCGGACGGGCCTGGAGAGGAGTGGGATGGAGGCCAGGTATTCCTTGATCTGAAGGAAGGATGCCTCACATTCGGGTGTCCATGCGACGTCCCGCTTGTTCGTCGTTCGGAGGGCTTTGAAGAACGGGGCACACCTGTCGGAGTATCGGGAGATGAACCGGTTCAGTGATGCGAGCTTGCCCGTGAGGCTCTGCAAGTCTGCCTTCTTGACTGGTGCCTTCATGTCGATGATCGCTTTTACCTCGGCGGGCGCGGCTTCGATTCCTCGCTGGCTGACGATATACCCAAGGAATTTGCTGTTGGTGACTCCGAACGTGCATTTGGCCAGGTTCAACCTCATGCCATTCCTGATGAGGAGGTTGAGCACAGTCCCCAAGTTATAGACGTGGTCGACCGCCTGAACGCTCTTCACCAAGATGTTGTCCACGTACACGTCCACAATGTTGCCGATTAGGCCATGAAACATCGCGTTCATGAGTCGTTGGTACGTGGAGCCAGCGTTCTTCAACCCAAACGGCATAACGACATAGCAATATATGCCTTTGTCCGTGACAAACGTCGTTGCCTCCTGGTCCATGAAGATCTGGTTGTAACCCGAATATGCGTCCATCATCGAGAGGAGCTCGTGCCCTGCTGTTGCGTCCACCAGCTGGTCGATCCTTGGCAGAGGGAAGCTGTCCTTGGGGCACGCCTTGTTGAGGTCACTGTAATCGATGCACATCCTCCATTTCTTGTTTGCCTTCTACACCATCACGGTGTTAGAGATCCACTTAGGATAGTCCACCTTGCGGATGAAACCGATGCCTAGCAGTCGGTCCACCTCCTCGTGCATCGCCGCATAGTGCTCCGCTTTGTACGCCCGTCGCTTCTGCTTTACCGCCCGGGCGCCACGCTGACGCTCAGCTTGTGGGATATGTTGCTTGTGCCGATCCTGGGTATATCCTTGTACGACCATGTGAACACCTCCTACTTCTCCTCCAGCAGCTCGATCAGCCGTTCGGCTATCGCGGGGTCCAACGACGCTCCAATTTGGACTGTCCTTTTCGGGTGTTCGGGCGATAGCTGAATCGTTCTCAACTCCTCGCGTTCGGGAACGGGTGATACCGCCATCAGCCCGTCGCGTGGGTCGTCTGGTACTTCCGTCCCTGGAGCAGGCTCCATGGCAAGGACTTCCTGCCTGTTCCGAGGTTTCACCGCTTCCTCATAGTTGTATCCCCGAACGTACCCGACTCCGTGCTCGGTTGGGAATCGTCCCAAGAGCATGTACCCCGCAACGATCAATTTCAGCTTATTAATCCCCGGCCTCCCGAGTATGGCGTTGTAGGGGGAGGGGGTGTCCATGACGATGAAGTCTGTCCGGACCTCGCTGTGCGGGGAGTCGGGTGCGCCAATTCCGACCCGGATATTGTCACTCTCAATCGGATACGAGGTCTCACCCGTGAAGCTGGCGACGCACTCGTGATCCTGCGTCATCTTGTGGGCGGGCCTGCCGAGCGCCATGTATGCGTCCAGGTAGATCACATTCACGGACGCTCCATTGTCTATCAGCACCCTCCTCACGAGGAAGAGATCGATGATCGCATCGATCATGAACGGTAGGGTGTTGTCTTTCGGGCTTCCTCCTTCGTCCTCCGTTGTGAAGCTAATGGCTGGCACCTCCCTCTTTCCTGCCTTCTACGCCCGTCCTGCCCCGATCGTCAGCACCTCCCTGCTCGGGCGATCGGGCGACATGGTTCCTTCCTTCCGTTTACCCCCGGATATCGTACTGATAGTCCGCCGGGTCTCGATATTTGTTCCGCGTGGTCGCTCCTCTGCACCCGGAGCGGTGATATGACCTTCCCTCCGCATGTCCTGGAGGATTTTCTTCAGCATGATGCAGTCGTTGGTCTGGTGAATGGTGGCATTGTGATATTCGCACCAGATGTCCGAGATTCGGCCGACCGGGGCCCTCGCCTTCGACATGTTGTTAGGCGGCGGGATCTGGCGCCGATACGTGCGGAGTAGTTCTTCGTTCGACTATTGATCGACCACATAGACCTCACACCTGGCTGATCGATACTGTGGTGCTGGGGGTAGACGGGCCCCTTGCGGCGCTGGTCCCCTTGCCTGGTTGTAGCGGTTGTGGTGATAGTTGCGGGAGGATGGCCTCTGGAGGTTCTGCCCCTGTGCGTCTCGGTTTCTCTTATAGCCCCCGGTTGGCTCCTCGTCGTCCGCTAATTGTCGCGATTGGGCGCTTGCCTTCTCTGGTCTATTGGTGTTAGACTCGGAGGTGGACTCGTACACTCGCGTCTCTACCAATGCCTTCTGTACAATCAGGTCCATAATCTCGTCGTAGTCGAGATGTTCTTTTCGCACCAGCTTCTCTACGAATGGCGTGGCAAGCATGTTGTCCATCAAGGCTACCTTGGCCACTCGCTTGTCAAGGTCCCTGCATGTGCTTGCGAGCGTCCTCCACCGGTTAATGTAGCTGGACAGGCTTTCGTCCCTCCCTTGGCGGACCTTGAGGAGGATGACCGTGGTGTTGTACTTCCCCTGGAGCCGGTACCGCCTCTGGAAGCTCTCCGCCAGCTTGAGAAACGAGTGGATGGATCCTGGCGGGATCTCGTAGAACCAACTCCTGGCCTCCTCGGTCAGTGTTTCCTGGAACAGGAAACACAGGGTCGGGTCCGAATATCTGGTCCCATCCGTGGTGGATCGAAACTCGTTGATGTGTGTGCGGGGGTCCCCGCTCCCGTCGAACCTGGTGATCTTCGCCGTCTTCGCGTGGAGGTCTCTTCCCCTCTCCAGTATGTGCGCTGAGAACGGGCTGACCCGGGGGGCGAACGTCCCGCCCTGCCCGGCAAGCTTGTCCTTCCGTAGGCGCGATACTTCCTCCGCCAGTTCTTCCATCCTCTGGAGGATTCGGGCGTTATCCGTCGGGGGCGCGAGGACTGTCCGGGCACCGACCCCGCCAAATGGATGTTGCTCCTCGTCGGTGGTTTCTTGGTCTTGTTCCCGTCGTCCCTGCTGTTGGCTAGCGAGCGCGTCCAGCCGTTCCTCTAGTCTCTGTCGAATTTGGCACTCTTGCTCCCTCTCGAACGCTGCCTCTCATAGCTGCTGGAGCAGGCCGTCGACACGCTCCTCGCTGCCGCTCGTCCCTGGTTCTTCTGCTTGCCGCGCCAGTGCGCTCAAGGGTGTTTCCTCGAATGGTATGCTGCTGACGTTAGTCTCTTGGGTATGCATGTGGGATTTTGGGTAGTGGTGTTTATACAAGGTTTGCAATTTGTAAGTTTCCCACAGACGGCGCCAACTGTTTCTACCGGATTACGCGAGACGTAATCTAGCAGAAGCAAGTACGAGCTCTTCTTCTTCCTCTCGTCCGAACGCTCGGGCTGTTCGGATGGTCGGGTGCTTCTTCTCTCTTCGGGTGTGCGGGTACGCGTGTTCGGGTGTGGCTGTTAGAAGAATACAACGACAAACAGGCGGTCAGGGGTCGAGACGGGGTGGCCCGCCTTCAACGCTCCGATGCCTAAGTTAGAAGATGTATTGGATATAACAGTCAAGCGAACGTGCGTGGAAGTACGTTGGGGTGTAGTGTTTGGATTCAGATGATTCAACTGCCTTTTACCTGTAATAAATATCTTTCATATATAGGTGGTTGAGTTTGCTGCTTACTTGTGCTCTTCGATGTGGGACTGGACTGCTCTTGCTGTCATGTGATCCGTGCATTCGGGTATGCGCCCCACGAGCGCGTGCGCGCTCAGATGGGGTCGGTCTTGTGAGCAGAATTGTAGCCTTCCTGGTGGTCTTTCGGGTGGTCTGGTAGGTGTTGATTGCCTGCTTAAGTGGATAAGTATATTTAATCAGACAACTAATGATGCTTAAGTGGATAAGTATATTTAATCGGACAACAATATTTCTCGTGTCCATACACTCCAAAACAAAATGGGCTTGCTGAGGGAAAACACCGTCATATTGCCACTATCGTCCAAACTCTTCTTCTTACATCAGGTATTCCTCAAAAACTATAGGTTGCAGCCATTCTCACTTCCGTCTATCTTATTAAACTTCTTACTACTCCTCTCAATTGGGAAACACCACATACTCGTCTTTATGGTTATTCTCCTTCTTATTCTTCACTTTGTGTTTTTGGGTGCTCAAGTTTTCCTCATCTTGGTTCATATATCTCCTACAAATTATCGATTCGTAATATAGAATGTGTTTTTATTGACTATAGTCCTACTCATAAAGGTTATCGTTGTCTTGACTCAAACACTAATCAAGTGTATATCTCGTTTCATGTTTTATTTAACGAAATAAGTTTTCCCTTTAAGAATTTAGAGGTGCACTCCTCTGATTAGTCAAGTCCTTTGGAATTCACTATTCTTTCCAGTCCAGGTCCAACTGCAGCCATATCTGTGTCGAGCCCAAGCCCAGTCGCACCTCTCTCCCTTAATTCAGCATAAGACGCAATCAACTCCTATCTACAATCTGATCTGGGCACCCATCATCACATCCCTCGCCGATGCTGACACCGACACCCACGCCAGCACAAGAGCTTGCTGCACCGCCAACTTAACTAATGTCGCCAGCAGCTACTTTGCATATACCGCTGTCGCACTACACTGACTTCCGCTCCCGAGGGTTCAGTCCCGGCGCCTGCCCAACCCGATGTGGTTCCTCGCCCGCTGTCTTCAGCTCCACCAATCCTCAACTCGCCCCTGCCCGATTCACTTCTAATGGCATCAGTGGTCGATCCTGCGATGACTCCACGCAAGTCCACAGAAGCTCCTCCACAAAATGCAGCATCCTCTTTAATACTGTACTCTAACCAATATGGAAATTAAATAAACCAATCACGAATAAACCTTCTTTTCTTCTTTTGTCCTCCAAATTCCGTGAAAGGAAAAGTATGAGTTTTAGGTCGACAAGGGCCTTGTTGTAGATAATATCTTCGACCTTCTTCTTGAATGTTAGGATTATTACTTGAAATTGGCGGGCGTTTAGCGGGATCCGATGGATACTTTTCTGTAATATCTTCAGCATGAGACTTTTCAAATTGTTACTATTCTTATTTTAAAATTTCGTGGGTGGTTGCTCATCTGATGTTGGAGTAGAAGAAGAGAATTTTTCTTTTCTTTGAAGTATCTCTCCATATCTAATAAACTTAATTAAAGAGATTGTATTTTAATCTCAGGTACGGTAGAGCTTTTATAAAGAATTTTTTTTTATAAAATCCTAAATCTGGTAACAAATTGAATCTTAATTGACCTAGTATTTGGATTTTATTATTAAAATATAATATAATAATATTCTTACAAAGTTGTCGGATTGAATTGTCAGTAATTGAAGTTTAGATATACTTCAAATAAATTATAATATTTATAATGGCATCAATCCTCAACGTACTCTCCCCCGCCCGATTCACTTCTAATGGCATCAGTGGTCGATCCCGCGATGACTCCGCGCAAGTCCATAGAAGCTCCTCCGCTGCCGCCTACTAGATCCCATGATCACCCGCCTTCATGATGATATAATAACACCAAAACAATGATTTGATGGCACAGTCAAGTACGCAATTCCTTGTGCATTGCTTACTGTGATTGATTATGTGGATCCTAGTTGTTACACACAGGCCTCCAAGCATGCACATTGGCGTCAGGCCATGGTGGATGAGATAAATGCAATACTCAAAAATCAGATTTGGATGCTTGTTTCTCCGTCTTGATCTCAAAATCTTGTCAGATGCAAATGGGTCTTCTGGACAAAGCATAAATTTGATGGGTCTATTGATCGATACAAAGCTCAGCTAGTCATAAAAGGGTTCCATTAACAACCATGTATTGGTTATGGAGAGACATGCAATCCTGTGATCAAGCCTACTACCATTCAAGCAGCTCTCTGTATTGTTGTGTCTCGTTGCTGGCCTTTTCGACAATTGGATGTCAAGAATATTTTTCACCATGGTTTTCTTCAAGAAGATGTCTACATAGTTCAACCACCAGGTTTTGTCGATGCTTCTTGTCCATCATATGTTTGCAAGCTCCACAAAGTTCTCTATGGCTTGAAATAGGCTCCTCAAACATAGTTTCATCGGATGATTTCATTCTTGCTCTCTCTTGGGTTTCGGCACAACAAGGCCGACTCATCCGTATTTATCTTCCAACAAGGTCAACATACTATCTACTTTCTATTGTATGTTGACGACAATGTCGTTACCGGCGGTGATGATCGTATTTTGCACAGCTTCATTCAAATCCTTGGCCAAGGGTTCGACATTAAAGACCTTGGCCATCTACACTACTTTCTTGGTCTTCAGGAGGTTCTACCTCACTTTGATGGTGTCCACATTAGTCAAGTGAAGTATGCTCTTGGCATTTTGTTGAAGCATGATCTTTTGCTTAGTAAACATGTGAGCAGTCCCATGTTGGCCAAAACCTTACTCAGTGCTACAGATGGTGACTTACTTGCAAATCCTACTATGTTTCGAGAAATTGTGGGTTCATTGCAATTTCTTACTATTACACGTCTGAACATTACCTATGATGTTAATTATGTATCTCAATTTATGGCCCAGCCTCGTATACCTTATCTGAAGGCCTCCAAGCGCATCTTGCGCTATGTCAGTTACTCTTGACCATGGTTTGCACTTTGGCCCATAGTGTCATCCTGTGACTCTTGCAGCATACTCTGATGCGGACTGGGCTGGTTATCCTGATTCTCGTAGCTCTACATAAGTAAGTTCAAGTCGACTTCATTGTAATCTGACTAATCTCTCCCGAAAAAGGGATTAAAGCTTGAACAAAAATTGGTATTAATGTGAGCTTTGAAAGAAAAAGTTAGTTGCTATAATAAGTAGCATATCAAAGACCATTAGAAACATTATCATTTTTCTTTCTAGTGAAGTTCTCAAAAGTCATGTAGAAGTTTCAGTGAGAAGTAACATGCACTCCCACGATAATAAGGAGTTGGAGTTGGAGTTGAATGAGATTTTGAAAGATCTATTTATGATTCATTACCTTTCAATTCTCATTATTTTAAAAGAAAAAAGTTGGAATGCACCCAGGATTATTTACTCTAGAGACTAATTTAGACTTTGACACATGTCAGAATATGATTACTCATTTTAGTCAAACGTTTTCAAAGTTGACTGAGCTTATGTAAGCTCAACCTATGAGATTATTCTCTCTCTCTGTCTCAGACGGCAACGTGGCAGTTGGATTTCAGTCGCGCCTCCCTCTCCAACCAAGCCTCCGTCGATGTCATCCATGTCGCCGCACCTCGTTTTTAACCTCGGCCGCTCCGCACGTGTCCTCGTATTTATTAGCTTTGGTATGGGGATGGACGGCGTTGCCAAGTACAAAAAGAAATCGATCAAGGTTCGTGAGTGGGCTGGAAGATTTGGTACACAAGGCTTCATAGAGATAAGCCTATCGAGTTCTGGTATGAATCTCCGGCCGGAAGATTCAACTATTCGCTTAAAACGGCCTACAAAGCCTGCATGGATATTCTGCAGCTCCGATTGGGCACCATAGATATTTTCCCGGCTGGCATATATTTCCGGATGAACGAGCCAAGCCCCGGCTCAGTCACGACAAAGTGCGAGTTTTTTTTTTTTTTTAAAAGATAAGTGAGGAGGTTCATATAAACAGTGTTTATCATAAGTTCAGTCAAAATTGAAGAAAGTTGAAATATCAAATAGATCATGTTACGACACGTGTTATTATTTAGCCTTGGTTCCGTCTTAAAAACTAGAATGCATGCATGATAGATTCTAATACTTTTTGGTCTTTATGTATCTTCTTGAGCATATTTGCACTGGCATGAGTACGTTCTAACTTCTAAGCATATGTTCAGTGCCTGCCGTTCCCTACTGAGTTTGTTTGATGTTGCAAGTTTCATTCTCTTATCTCAGATACGCAAACAATTTCTACATAACTATAAATTTAATCATTGATTAACATTTCTTTACAGAGCCTAAAACCGACGAACTTCCCATAGTGGGTGGTCTACACTGCAGAGACTACGGACTAGTTACCTATGATCAAGGAACCGAACTCTAACACTAATCACTGATCTAAGCTGGAAATACCTTTTTCTTTTCTTCCTTCCTTCCTACTAGGTTAAACCAGGAGACCTTGAACCATGTATGCTTATGGTTCATTTTAGACAATAACAACTGATCGCTCATGATTGTAGCATATGTCTCCGCAACTGCACCAACTCTTCCCACTTCTAACAGTAAAACATTACTCTCTTCACATTTTCCTTCAAAGCTGGCAACGGGCGGACACCAGATTCTCCTGCAGCCCGTGTTCCCTTGCCCCCATGACCGACAGAGCCGTTTTCCTGTAGATCTGGCTCCATATAGAATCGGGCGCGAAAAGCAGCCAAATGTGCATAATACGCTGGAGGAACTGCATAGAAAGCCATAAAATGTGTCAAATCCAATTTCAACTTAGACCATAGAAATGATGCGTAAGCTATAGATTATTCTTCAATAGTACAAGGAAGAACAACTTACCAACAGAAACAGAGCGCGTGCACCTTGCGTATGTGTAACAAAGGTTGTTTGTCAACGACTGGATTCCATCGGGAGTAAAATTATTCTCATCCCATAGGACATGGTAGTGAGCTGGCCGACTTGTCCCCTGCCATAAAAGAAACTATCATAAATCCCATACAGGGAAAAGAAGTGAGAGAGAGAGAGAGAGAGAGAGAGAGAGAGAAATGAGTCTTTACCTGAATACCAGCATGGCTGCAAAGATAGAAATCAAATTCTGTTGGATGGCATATCTTGGTATCAACCACGGTACCTGAAAACAACACAACAATAAAAGATGGACACTTCAGTAAGCAATTTTCTACAATATGTAAGGTGAAACATGTTTCCGAGAAAGTTTAAGCTTACCAGGTAATATGTTGCCACTCTTATCTACACTGCTCCTATCCCTATGGTTATTAGCAAATAATCGTGTGTGGTGCCGCTTTTGTACTACAATGAAAGTCACTGGTGGTTGATAGTTGGGTTCCAGAGAAGCACACGCCTGTATGCACATTACTAAATATCAGTACAACAAGACTCATCTCCAAATTTTTTTCCCTGATAACAATGAAGCAATACAATTCTCACCTTCCTGATAGCATCAAGCTCATGAAGTAAGACCTGATAAAATTGCCCTTCGCTTACGCCATCCCTACTTGAAAATATTTATATTAGGAAAAGACAAGCTATAAAAGAAACGAGACAACTTGCAGCATACATAATGCCAATCTGAAATGTCGTAATAAAAGAGCAATAGGTACACAAATTAACCTGTAAAATATAATCCTTAACGGCTTCTGCCCAGTTGCTTTCCTAAAGGAAACCAGAAGATCCCTGCCCAAAGAAAGTGTAATTTGAGATAAATTCGTAACCTGAATCTAGTGTTAACACCTAAGAAAATAGTAAAGGATAACAAAGACTGATGTTCTTGTTTAGAAGAAAACTGAAGAACTTTAGATTCAGACAATTTCCACGTTAGTGATTGTAGAGTCCCCATACCGGATCATGCCACCACTGACTGTCCCCCGAACAGGGTCCTGCCATGTCTTGTACAAATCTTGTATCAGTTCTTGTCTGTGAGCTTGAGCACAAACTAACCCAGCATATTTGGTCACTTCAGGCCAGTCCTGGGAAGCCACAACCTACAGAAGTAAAAACAACAACTATCTTTAGCATCAAACCTCTCACTGTCAACATATATTGAAGTTTCAAGCAGTGAAGAAGTTTACCGCGGCAATAGAGGGGCTGGTATCTTCTCCATTCTCCGGGTGAGTCACATCAGCTCCAAAAATTATGGTTGGTATATCACTGACTAAAGGTATCCTGCAGCTAATAGCATCCAAAAGAACAGTGTTTCTGCCACCCATCTGCACCATGGGGAGTACATTCCTATTAGGATTCAGTATTTATAGAGCCAAAAATAATACGGAAGGTGGAGATGCTTAAATAAACCTTTTGAAATAAATGGAATATCAGTACATTGATCACCGCAGAAAAAGTACTTCATTTGCTATATTTGGTGATTATACACATAAAAAAGAGCACTTATCAATGTCCTAAACTCAGATCATTCAAGCTTAGTAGACTCACAGACCAGTGAGACCACCTGGCACTCTTTCATTCTCAAAACTTATAACACTAATGCACTCATAGGCTATACAATAGAGTGTAACTAATTGGGATGTAGTAAATGCATGAATGCATAATATTGCGTAATGAACCGACCTTAACATTTATCTTTAGGGAAACATTAGCCAAATACTGTTTGCTGATCTTGAAAACATGCTTTGTGAGACAGCACTGAGAGATTAAACCAAGATCTGTTTCACATATTCTCTTGATATCACCTAACAAGGCAGAATCAGGTTAGAACTAAGTTTTAAAGCTCAAAATCCAAATTTAAGGAAATCAGGTTGAAACCTCGTGATAATAAAATTACACAGATGTATGGCAAGTATGACCTACCATATAGGGACCCATTGTTGTCAGGCAAAATAGCTAATAAGAGCTCTAACTCTTTTCCTTTTGTCTTGTTCATGGATGCATGAAAGACATGCTTTAAAGCTTTCTCCACTTGCTCAGGCCTGGCATTGTAGATTGGAATTACAGGTTCTGTATTAAATTCCTACAAGACAGTAGAATAAAGTTTCACAAATCCCATTCATATATGTTTATGGAGAAATCTTCACATAGAAAATAAATACAAACCATGCCAGATACTTGACACATTTGCCCAAGTTCACTACAAAACCCACGAGCAACACTCTCCTGCACACTCCGCGAGAAGTTGATACAGGCCCACCGGGTAACAGTCATTCCATTGATCATTTTCTGCAATACATGAAGAACAGGGAACAAAAATATCAGCAGTAGGACACTAGAGGTAGACACTAAAACTAATAATTCCCTTCTAATTCTTGAATAACGTCAGTTAATGTTATGAAATGAAATGTGCTAAAAGCAAAGTGCTAGATTGATTAAGGTGAATAAGATTTATTTCTTGATAACAGTGCACAGGTGTGATGTGAAATTTCCATGACTTGAATACATTAGCATAGGGTACTTAAATTTAGCTAGTCCTGATGTTTCCTTGAAGTATATACAAATGGAAAGTAAGATTTCAAGAGACAAGTATAATACCTTGTTCATCATGTTCCACTGACCAACTTGAGGCAAACAGTTCTTTTCTTTTCCATTTTCATGATACTTGAGCTGCAAGCGAAAACTTCATTAGATGGTGAACTATGGGAAGGCATTTTAAGTCGAATATTAAACTGTGAAGAGGAAAGCAATACCCAGGGCGCCGGAAGAATTCGAGCTTCAACTGAAGCTAGCTTTTCACTGATTTTGATCCCAAACTCGTTAGCATAAGGGTCTTGGTCATAAGCATTCTGTTGAACAGTCTGTTTGGAACCAAGAAAATATATGATTTTAAAAACAGCGAAAAGGTCATATACCGTTAACATCATCAATGACAATTTGCCATACTTGAAGAATACTTTTGCTTCCTAGGCACCATAGATGTGTTCTATATACATGAGCTATCTACACTTGATCTTCAAATGGCTCCATTTCTTTTCATCTACTCTACTATAATTGTGAGCCATTGTATCCAACGTTTTATATAAACCAATCTACTAGCCGGTTTCATACTCTCTTTCCCCCACACCCACGACACATACAAATAAATATAACATTTCCTAAAGTGGAAAGCAAGAAGATTTAGCAACTCAATATATTGAAAAATAAATTAAAAAAACCTGCAGGATGTCATTTTCACGATCCCTGGGCCTTTGACATGTAACTTTTAATAGATTAGTAATCTGCTTCTCATTCAACCTTTTAGTATACCGTTGTCCCTCGACAATTTTGCACGCCTGCAGAAGTTTTAAGTATGTTAATCCAACATATGACTTGTAAGTAAAAAGAGAGAAATGTTTGGTGACTATGACTGACCTCCATGGGTAAATAATTTGCCTTCTTCTGATTTCCACCAACTTGAAGACAAGGAAGATGTCCATGTTGAATAGTGAATCCATACATCTCCTGGAAGTATTCAATTACGGATTTCATGGTCGAGTTCTCATCAACAGGAAACCTGGTCAAAGAAATTATCAGCACATAGTATCTTGAACACCAGCACAAGATGATTCTGCTCCTTGCACAAGATGATTCTGTTCCTTGCACAAGATGATCGTAAATTAAGGCAGAAAAATTAAAGATAGCTATCATTCCGTTCCTTGCAGGTATTATAAAGACTGCATGATCAAATTTACGCTAATTTCAAACTTACACAAGCTCTCTAGTAGGTTGAGTTGTCAGTCCGGATACTCGATACTTTCTTCGAACACTCCCTCTATGGGTAACTTCAACTTTCACTCCTCGAAGAGCCTTTTTAATCTGGCAGCCATTAACGGTACATATTACATAAAAAGAAAGTACATACCAAGGTGTTTAAAATCCTAACTCTAAATAATTAAGAAATTTCACCTTTACACGGTCAGCATCAGACAATGTCCTCGACAATACATCTTTTCCTAGAAGTTGAGTTACATACTCTATTACAGGGAGAGGCTCAATAAATGCAGCTGAAGCCATATCTGCAAGATGTGACGATAGATGAAGAGGTTATGAGTGAGATCATTTGAGAATAACCATAGATGAACTTTGATGTTTGTTCGTTACAGACCAAATATCAGCAAATTACTCACCAATATTGAGGGAAAGACCCATTTGGGTAGGCCTTATACTCTGGTAAAATCCGCACCAAGATTCCAACCCCTCACCAAGCCGTTGTGGAGTTCGGATACTAGGTGAAAAGAAGGACCTCCCAATGGGACAGTACCTGCAGCAGTAAAGCTTACATCTTTAATAAACTTCTATCACTAGAAGGGGTAAAGTCATAAGTCTTATTAGAAATTTTACTTCTTTGATGCCAGCTCTCTTAAAACAATGTCAAGAATCTGGAGAGCCTCCTGGGGAGCATCAGCACATTTACCGGCCAGAAATTGGCTCAAATGGTACATGTTTGCTCGAGTAACAAACTTGATGACCACCTTATATTCCCTTTCTCTTCTGAAAATTATACACAGGTAATCTACAATTAATCCATTTTTATATATGGTAATAAATCAAATTGCTCATCATTTACTCTATACAATTAAGAATCACATGACATGTTAAAATGTCTTTCACTTTATATGTTATCTATTGTTGTGTCATAGGAAAAGGGAGGCAATGTCCTTACTTTCGCCCATCGATTTGTCCTTCTTCATCAGTGAGTTTAATGTCGAACTCCTTCCACACAAAGGGTAGTTCACCGGCAGTGTACAGACTCTTTCGACCATCATAAGCAGGCAGTCTCATTCCCAAGTCAGATTCTCTGTACAGTCTCACCAGTTCTGCCATGATTGCTCTGTTCACAACTCTTGATGTAACTTCGGGAGTAATGCAAACCTGTAAAAGTCGGACCACTGATGGTGAGAACTGAGAAGGTACACAAAACATTGAGAACTAAACGAAGTCTCATAAATGCTACTAGAAGAAAAGGACATGGTAAAAACAGTAAGCTTTTCAAATTTCTTCAGCAATGCAACAGCAACTGAATAAACAGTATTGAACAGATTAAGATCCAAGGGGGCCCAATTTCTATAACAGAATAGAAACATCTAATTTATGTTATTTATTTTGCTACAGCACAATGATAAACATGTCTTAATTATACGAAAAAGACCCATCAAAGTAAAAGAGAGAGCTTACATCATAATGATTCAAGTCCTTGTCTGGTAACTCTGCAAAGAAATGGTTGGCCTTCACAACACACTTAATCCCGGCTTGTCCATAACCCGGCCTTGGTGCAAAGCTCAAAGACTTTCTTGAAGTAGGAATGCCCATCTCCATTGCACACAGAGTTCCACCATTTTCCACAGAACCATTTTCAGTACTAACTATATGACCTCCGGCACCCAAGTTTGGCAAAGAAGCCGGAACATGAGCCACCGTGCAATGCCGAGAACTTGGCCTCATACAGACATCACCTTGATCAGATTTCCTGCCACCTCTGCCCCTTCTCCTTCCCCTGTTCTTCGAAGGAGGTGAAGTTTGGTTCTGGGTTTTCGGGTTTCGGGGTTCTTGGGGTGGTGGGCCCTTGCCATTCTCGGCAGTCTTGGGTGCCTTCTGAACTGGGTTCACTGAGTTTTGCAAATGGGTTTTGATCACAAGGTGTTGCTCTGAGCTCTCTTTCATTTTCCGGATAGGCATATTTGGTTAAAACTGAAACTAACATACACAAAAGCACAAGTCTTTCTTCCCTCAATTCTCCACAAGATTTAATGCTACTAGTTATATCACTGAATAAAACAACACAGAGGAACTGCATGTCAGCCATAAAAAGATTTACCAAAACAGTGAACAACTAGACACAATAATGAAAGGTACGACTAAACAAATATCCAAACTTGAGTTAATACTGAAGATGAAAAGCAACACTATTCTATTCTCAGTAGATTTACCCAGTTAGAAATTACATTCACATACAAGTAACAGCTACAGCTATCTTCTGTGACTTGAAATTACATGGATAATAGAACAGATATACACAACCAATCAATCCAAAACATTTGCTATAGAAGAACTATAGAACACGAAACCCCAAACAGAACTCAATACCAGCTTTACAAATTCATCAAAGATTTAATTTTCATAAAATTTGATGAGACAAATACCCAAAACCCAAGTGTTCATTAGGATGGTTCTATAAGCTAGCAGAGCCCATTGAGCATGAATCTTCCAGACAATTATAAAAACGAATAGAAACTGGGAAGCTGTAGATGCCAAGGAGACAAGACCATTGTTCTAATATAAGTCTGTCTTCTACTCCAAAACTGAAAAATTGTTTGCAAATATCACACACAAAAAATGAATAAGCCCAAGCAGATAAAAACACAGCTAAAAACACAAATATCTAAAACAGATATAATAATGATACTAACTGTGTAGAGAGATTTGAAGCAAAGCTTGTTGAGTTGTGACTACTCTTAGGAAACCAGAATAAAAAGACATCCAGAAAAGGCCAAAATTGAAGAACAAAACCAAGGAGAAGGAATAAACATTGAAAAGGGCAGAGAGAAAATCACTATCTGATGGATATCCAAAAATTAATGCCAAAGTAGAAGAAAGAAAAAAAATCAACCATTAAATACCACAGTCCCAAAAGAAATAAGCAAAAGACTAAACTCACCATTCACCAACCAACTGCTCATTTCAGCTCTAAGCCACACTTCTGAGTTTCTCAAACGTCAAACTCAAACTCAAACTGAACCAAGAAGTGTTCTTGAACAACAAAGATGGGTGAAGTAGTGATTCAAAAAGGTAGGAAGGAACTTAAAAAGAGATGGGCTTTCAGATTCAGCTAGAGAGAGAAAGAGAGGGTGAGAGAAGAGAAGAGAGGGATGAGGATGATGATGAATCTATATACACGCATGCAAGTGCTTTTGGTGTTTTCTTTATCACATGTAAAAGGCTTGTTGTGAGGAGGAGAAGACCCTTTTTCTTTGGCTTTTAAAAACAATGGCTGGAAATGGCTTCTGAGAATATAGACCCATCTCTAATCTCTTTATCTCTCTCTCTCAGTTTTTGTTGGTATTTTTTTTTTCTGGGCACACTCAGCAGCTCTCTAAAACACAGAGAGAGTGGCCTCGGGGACGACGTTGGCTTAAAGCAAAGCAAGTTAAGCAACACAGATACCGTTTTAGTTTTTTTATTTTTTTATAAACAAAACAAAAACAAAACAAAAGAAAGCCAACCAGGGAAGGAAATGGGTGTGAGTCCAAGACAAGACTGAGTATTTATATAAGCAATCATACACAGAAGAAGAATAATTCGAACTTTCAGTAGTCCTTCGTTCGCTTCTCTCTCTTTCTCTCTCTATTCTGCAGTGTAGGCAGAGAGAGAGAGACCCTCCTCACTTTTCAGTCCCCACTCCACTCTGTCTAGTCCCTATTAATATATCATGGCCATTCATATTATGAATCCGGTTCGACCCCGGTTCATTAGGTTTTGATCTCTATGTTCTCTACTTCTGTGTAACGCTTCCATTCTTGGGATGAGACCCCGGTTTGGAGCTGTTTTCTTTTCTTCTTTTACCTGCTTTGAGTTTGGGATGTATTCACACAGGTCCACAATACCATAAATGCACCAACTCATTACTCCCACTAAGACTTAGTAAAAGGCTTAAAGTGATGGAAATGGGTACGTGTGGAAGGAGGCATGGGCTCGTTTTGTTTCGGTATAGGAATGTTTTGGTTTTTTCTCCAATTTTCTTGGTAGAAAAATGGTGCATTGGGATACCTAGCTATGATACATGGGCAAGCTTTGTTTTGTTTTGGGGTCATAAATTAGAAAATTAGGAGAAGAGGGTATGTGAGTATGTGGTATAAATAGGTATATTCACCATCCCTATTCACAATGTAGTGTGTTTGGTTTATGAACACAACTTGCTCGCCCATCAATCCTTATAACTTCCAATACTGCGATCACAGATTTGAACATTCTAGATAAGCTGATTAATGTATCATAATGAGAGCTCCATCGTGTATCACTAGTTCGTTTAAGACTACTTTTCTGGTTTAAGCCTTATCCACTTGAAAGCTCATGATTATTTAAGGCCTCTAGAATGTCATCGCCATGCATGTTTTTCTCTGAGAATATCTCTTCTTTTGGCCGATGCTCCAACAACATTTACCACGTTGGCAACTAATTCAAAAAAGTCTGAAATATCTGTGTGATTCTTTGCCACGCCAACAAGAGCTAGTTGCAACTGATGAGCAAAACAATGAACATAAAATGCAGATTCATTCTCCTTCAAAATAAGTGCTTTCAAACCATTTAACTCACCTCGCATATTACTTGCTTCATCATAACCTTGACCCCGCAATCTAGAAATGCTTAATCCATGTCTACAAAGAAAATCATCAATAACTTCCTTGAGAGTTGCAGCATTGGTATTAATAACATGTTCAATCCCCACAAAACGCTCAATTACTTTACCATCATCCACATAACGAAGTATAATGGCCATTTGCTCCTTTGAAGACATATCTCGAGATTCATCAACGAGAATGGCAAAGAAAGAATCACTAATTTCACTAGCAATAGTAGTAGATATTTCAGCTAAAATAGCACTTACAATATTCTTTTGAATGTCAGGTGATGTCAACTTCAAATTTTCTAAAAAGTTTGATGTCAATCCTCATTATAACCACACAATCATTCCAAAATTTCTAAAAAGTTTCCTCGATTATAAGAACTTTCTGACTCATCATTACCATGAAATGGAAGCCCTTGTTTTAGAAGAATTCTTACAACATCAATCGATGCACTTAGGCAGGTACGGTAGTCAATTCGATCTTGATCTGTATATTTTGCCAAAACAATTTCAATGTGTTGTTTTTGGTTTGATAAAGCATCACAATTACTCGTAGCCTGATTATGAGTAATATTTGATCCTCCAAAATGTGATATCAGTGTTTGCTTCTTCTTCTAATTACTAAATCTTTAACCAGCACTAACAAAAGTTTCACTACCGCTTTGTTCTCCAACAATTGGTTTGAAAAGATAACAACATAACCAAAATGCAGCATCCTCTTTAATACTGTACTCTAACCAATATGGAAATTAAATAAACCAATCACGAATAAACCTTCTTTTCTTCTTTTGTCCTCCAAATTCCGTGAAAGGAAAAGTATGAGTTTTAGGTCGACAAGGGCCTTATTGTAGATAATATCTTCGACCTTCTTCTTGAATGTTAGGATTATTACTTGAAATTGGCGGGCGTTTAGCGGGATCCGATGGATACTTTTCTGTAATATCTTCAGCATGAGACTTTTCAAATTGTTACTATTCTTCTTTAAAATTTCGTGGGTGGTTGCTCATCTGATGTTGGAGTAGAAGAAGAGAATTTTTCTTTTCTTTGAAGTATCTCTCCATCTCTAATAAACTTAATTAAAATGATTGTATTTTAATCTCAGGTACGGTAGAGCTTTTATAAAGAAATTTTTTTATAAAATCCTAAATCTGGTAACAAATTGAATCTTAATTGACCTAGTATTTGGATTTTATTATTGAAATATAATATAATAATATTCTTACAAAGTTGTCGGATTGAATTGTCAGTAATTGAAGTTTATATATACTTCAAATAAATTATAATATTTATAATGGCATCAATCCTCAACGTACTCTCCCCCGCCCGATTCACTTCTAATGGCATCAGTGGTCGATCCCGCGATGACTCCGCGCAAGTCCATAGAAGCTCCTCCGCTGCCGCCTACTAGATCCCATGATCACCCGCCTTCATGATGATATAATAACACCAAAACAATGATTTGATGGCACAGTCAAGTACGCAATTCCTTGTGCATTGCTTACTGTGATTGATTATGTGGATCCTAGTTGTTACACACAGGCCTCCAAGCATGCACATTGGCGTCAGGCCATGGTGGATGAGATAAATGCAATACTCAAAAATCAGATTTGGATGCTTGTTTCTCCGTCTTGATCTCAAAATCTTGTCAGATGCAAATGGGTCTTCTGGACAAAGCATAAATTTGATGGGTCTATTGATCGATACAAAGCTCAGCTAGTCATAAAAGGGTTCCATTAACAACCATGTATTGGTTATGGAGAGACATGCAATCCTGTGATCAAGCCTACTACCATTCAAGCAGCTCTCTGTATTGTTGTGTCTCGTTGCTGGCCTTTTCGACAATTGGATGTCAAGAATATTTTTCACCATGGTTTTCTTCAAGAAGATGTCTACATAGTTCAACCACCAGGTTTTGTCGATGCTTCTTGTCCATCATATGTTTGCAAGCTCCACAAAGTTCTCTATGGCTTGAAATAGGCTCCTCAAACATAGTTTCAGCGGATGATTTCATTCTTGCTCTCTCTTGGGTTTCGGCACAACAAGGCCGGCTCATCCGTATTTATCTTCCAACAAGGTCAACATACTATCTACTTTCTATTGTATGTTGACGACAATGTCGTTACCGGCGGTGATGATCGTATTTTGCACAGCTTCATTCAAATCCTTGGTCAAGGGTTCGGCATTAAAGACCTTGGCCATCTACACTACTTTCTTGGTCTTCAGGAGGTTCTACCTCACTTTGATGGTGTCCACATTAGTCAAGTGAAGTATGCTCTTGGCATTTTGTTGAAGCATGATCTTTTGCTTAGTAAACATGTGAGCAGTCCCATGTTGGCCAAAACCTTACTCAGTGCTACAGATGGTGACTTACTTGCAAATCCTACTATGTTTCGAGAAATTGTGGGTTCATTGCAATTTCTTACTATTACACGTCTGAACATTACCTATGATGTTAATTATGTATCTCAATTTATGGCCCAGCCTCGTATACCTTATCTGAAGGCCTCCAAGCGCATCTTGCGCTATGTCAGTTACTCTTGACCATGGTTTGCACTTTGGCCCATAGTGTCATCCTGTGACTCTTGCAGCATACTCTGATGCGGACTGGGCTGGTTATCCTGATTCTCGTAGCTCTACATAAGTAAGTTCAAGTCGACTTCATTGTAATCTGACTAATCTCTCCCGAAAAAGGGATTAAAGCTTGAACAAAAATTGGTATTAATGTGAGCTTTGAAAGAAAAAGTTAGTTGCTATAATAAGTAGCATATCAAAGACCATTAGAAACATTATCATTTTTCTTTCTAGTGAAGTTCTCAAAAGTCATGTAGAAGTTTCAGTGAGAAGTAACATGCACTCCCACGATAATAAGGAGTTGGAGTTGGAGTTGAATGAGATTTTGAAAGATCTATTTATGATTCATTACCTTTCAATTCTCATTATTTTAAAAGAAAAAAGTTGGAATGCACCCAGGATTATTTACTCTAGAGACTAATTTAGACTTTGACACATGTCAGAATATGATTACTCATTTTAGTCAAACGTTTTCAAAGTTGACTGAGCTTATGTAAGCTCAACCTATGAGATTATTCTCTCTCTCTGTCTCAGACGGCAACGTGGCAGTTGGATTTCAGTCGCGCCTCCCTCTCCAACCAAGCCTCCGTCGATGTCATCCATGTCGCCGCACCTCGTTTTTAACCTCGGCCGCTCCGCACGTGTCCTCGTATTTATTAGCTTTGGTATGGGGATGGACGGCGTTGCCAAGTACAAAAAGAAATCGATCAAGGTTCGTGAGTGGGCTGGAAGATTTGGTACACAAGGCTTCATAGAGATAAGCCTATCGAGTTCTGGTATGAATCTCCGGCCGGAAGATTCAACTATTCGCTTAAAACGGCCTACAAAGCCTGCATGGATATTCTGCAGCTCCGATTGGGCACCATAGATATTTTCCCGGCTGGCATATATTTCCGGATGAACGAGCCAAGCCCCGGCTCAGTCACGACGAAGTGCGAGTTTTTTTTTTTTTTTAAAAGATAAGTGAGGAGGTTCATATAAACAGTGTTTATCATAAGTTCAGTCAAAATTGAAGAAAGTTGAAATATCAAATAGATCATGTTACGACACGTGTTATTTAGCCTTGGGTGAAGAGCAGCATGTTCCGTCTTAAAAACTAGAATGCATGCATGATAGATTCTAATACTTTTTGGTCTTTATGTATCTTCTTGAGCATATTTGCACTGGCATGAGTACGTTCTAACTTCTAAGCATATGTTCAGTGCCTGCCGTTCCCTACTGAGTTTGTTTGATGTTGCAAGTTTCATTCTCTTATCTCAGATACGCAAACAATTTCTACATAACTATAAATTTAATCATTGATTAACATTTCTTTACAGAGCCTAAAACCGACGAACTTCCCATAGTGGGTGGTCTACACTGCAGAGACTACGGACTAGTTACCTATGATCAAGGAACCGAACTCTAACACTAATCACTGATCTAAGCTGGAAATACCTTTTTCTTTTCTTCCTTCCTTCCTACTAGGTTAAACCAGGAGACCTTGAACCATGTATGCTTATGGTTCATTTTAGACAATAACAACTGATCGCTCATGATTGTAGCATATGTCTCCGCAACTGCACCAACTCTTCCCACTTCTAACAGTAAAACATTACTCTCTTCACATTTTCCTTCAAAGCTGGCAACGGGCGGACACCAGATTCTCCTGCAGCCCGTGTTCCCTTGCCCCCATGACCGACAGAGCCGTTTTCCTGTAGATCTGGCTCCATATAGAATCGGGCGCGAAAAGCAGCCAAATGTGCATAATACGCTGGAGGAACTGCATAGAAAGCCATAAAATGTGTCAAATCCAATTTCAACTTAGACCATAGAAATGATGCGTAAGCTATAGATTATTCTTCAATAGTACAAGGAAGAACAACTTACCAACAGAAACAGAGCGCGTGCACCTTGCGTATGTGTAACAAAGGTTGTTTGTCAACGACTGGATTCCATCGGGAGTAAAATTATTCTCATCCCATAGGACATGGTAGTGAGCTGGCCGACTTGTCCCCTGCCATAAAAGAAACTATCATAAATCCCATACAGGGAAAAGAAGTGAGAGAGAGAGAGAGAGAGAGAGAGAGAGAGAGAGAAATGAGTCTTTACCTGAATACCAGCATGGCTGCAAAGATAGAAATCAAATTCTGTTGGATGGCATATCTTGGTATCAACCACGGTACCTGAAAACAACACAACAATAAAAGATGGACACTTCAGTAAGCAATTTTCTACAATATGTAAGGTGAAACATGTTTCCGAGAAAGTTTAAGCTTACCAGGTAATATGTTGCCACTCTTATCTACACTGCTCCTATCCCTATGGTTATTAGCAAATAATCGTGTGTGGTGCCGCTTTTGTACTACAATGAAAGTCACTGGTGGTTGATAGTTGGGTTCCAGAGAAGCACACGCCTGTATGCACATTACTAAATATCAGTACAACAAGACTCATCTCCAAATTTTTTTCCCTGATAACAATGAAGCAATACAATTCTCACCTTCCTGATAGCATCAAGCTCATGAAGTAAGACCTGATAAAATTGCCCTTCGCTTACGCCATCCCTACTTGAAAATATTTATATTAGGAAAAGACAAGCTATAAAAGAAACGAGACAACTTGCAGCATACATAATGCCAATCTGAAATGTCGTAATAAAAGAGCAATAGGTACACAAATTAACCTGTAAAATATAATCCTTAACGGCTTCTGCCCAGTTGCTTTCCTAAAGGAAACCAGAAGATCCCTGCCCAAAGAAAGTGTAATTTGAGATAAATTCGTAACCTGAATCTAGTGTTAACACCTAAGAAAATAGTAAAGGATAACAAAGACTGATGTTCTTGTTTAGAAGAAAACTGAAGAACTTTAGATTCAGACAGTTTCCACGTTAGTGATTGTAGAGTCCCCATACCGGATCATGCCACCACTGACTGTCCCCCGAACAGGGTCCTGCCATGTCTTGTACAAATCTTGTATCAGTTCTTGTCTGTGAGCTTGAGCACAAACTAACCCAGCATATTTGGTCACTTCAGGCCAGTCCTGGGAAGCCACAACCTACAGAAGTAAAAACAACAACTATCTTTAGCATCAAACCTCTCACTGTCAACATATATTGAAGTTTCAAGCAGTGAAGAAGTTTACCGCGGCAATAGAGGGGCTGGTATCTTCTCCATTCTCCGGGTGAGTCACATCAGCTCCAAAAATTATGGTTGGTATATCACTGACTAAAGGTATCCTGCAGCTAATAGCATCCAAAAGAACAGTGTTTCTGCCACCCATCTGCACCATGGGGAGTACATTCCTATTAGGATTCAGTATTTATAGAGCCAAAAATAATACGGAAGGTGGAGATGCTTAAATAAACCTTTTGAAATAAATGGAATATCAGTACATTGATCACCGCAGAAAAAGTACTTCATTTGCTATATTTGGTGATTATACACATAAAAAAGAGCACTTATCAATGTCCTAAACTCAGATCATTCAAGCTTAGTAGACTCACAGACCAGTGAGACCACCTGGCACTCTTTCATTCTCAAAACTTATAACACTAATGCACTCATAGGCTATACAATAGAGTGTAACTAATTGGGATGTAGTAAATGCATGAATGCATAATATTGCGTAATGAACCGACCTTAACATTTATCTTTAGGGAAACATTAGCCAAATACTGTTTGCTGATCTTGAAAACATGCTTTGTGAGACAGCACTGAGAGATTAAACCAAGATCTGTTTCACATATTCTCTTGATATCACCTAACAAGGCAGAATCAGGTTAGAACTAAGTTTTAAAGCTCAAAATCCAAATTTAAGGAAATCAGGTTGAAACCTCGTGATAATAAAATTACACAGATGTATGGCAAGTATGACCTACCATATAGGGACCCATTGTTGTCAGGCAAAATAGCTAATAAGAGCTCTAACTCTTTTCCTTTTGTCTTGTTCATGGATGCATGAAAGACATGCTTTAAAGCTTTCTCCACTTGCTCAGGCCTGGCATTGTAGATTGGAATTACAGGTTCTGTATTAAATTCCTACAAGACAGTAGAATAAAGTTTCACAAATCCCATTCATATATGTTTATGGAGAAATCTTCACATAGAAAATAAATACAAACCATGCCAGATACTTGACACATTTGCCCAAGTTCACTACAAAACCCACGAGCAACACTCTCCTGCACACTCCGCGAGAAGTTGATACAGGCCCACCGGGTAACAGTCATTCCATTGATCATTTTCTGCAATACATGAAGAACAGGGAACAAAAATATCAGCAGTAGGACACTAGAGGTAGACACTAAAACTAATAATTCCCTTCTAATTCTTGAATAACGTCAGTTAATGTTATGAAATGAAATGTCCTAAAAGCAAAGTGCTAGATTGATTAAGGTGAATAAGATTTATTTCTTGATAACAGTGCACAGGTGTGATGTGAAATTTCCATGACTTGAATACATTAGCATAGGGTACTTAAATTTAGCTAGTCCTGATGTTTCCTTGAAGTATATACAAATGGAAAGTAAGATTTCAAGAGACAAGTATAATACCTTGTTCATCATGTTCCACTGACCAACTTGAGGCAAACAGTTCTTTTCTTTTCCATTTTCATGATACTTGAGCTGCAAGCGAAAACTTCATTAGATGGTGAACTATGGGAAGGCATTTTAAGTCGAATATTAAACTGTGAAGAGGAAAGCAATACCCAGGGCGCCGGAAGAATTCGAGCTTCAACTGAAGCTAGCTTTTCACTGATTTTGATCCCAAACTCGTTAGCATAAGGGTCTTGGTCATAAGCATTCTGTTGAACAGTCTGTTTGGAACCAAGAAAATATATGATTTTAAAAACAGCGAAAAGGTCATATACCGTTAACATCATCAATGACAATTTGCCATACTTGAAGAATACTTTTGCTTCCTAGGCACCATAGATGTGTTCTATATACATGAGCTATCTACACTTGATCTTCAAATGGCTCCATTTCTTTTCATCTACTCTACTATAATTGTGAGACATTGTATCCAAAGTTTTATATAAACCAATCTACTAGCCGGTTTCATACTCTCTTTCCCCCACACCCACGACACATACAAATAAATATAACATTTCCTAAAGTGGAAAGCAAGAAGATTTAGCAACTCAATATATTGAAAAATAAATTAAAAAAACCTGCAGGATGTCATTTTCACGATCCCTGGGCCTTTGACATGTAACTTTTAATAGATTAGTAATCTGCTTCTCATTCAACCTTTTAGTATACCGTTGTCCCTCGACAATTTTGCACGCCTGCAGAAGTTTTAAGTATGTTAATCCAACATATGACTTGTAAGTAAAAAGAGAGAAATGTTTGGTGACTATGACTGACCTCCATGGGTAAATAATTTGCCTTCTTCTGATTTCCACCAACTTGAAGACAAGGAAGATGTCCATGTTGAATAGTGAATCCATACATCTCCTGGAAGTATTCAATTACGGATTTCATGGTCGAGTTCTCATCAACAGGAAACCTGGTCAAAGAAATTATCAGCACATAGTATCTTGAACACCAGCACAAGATGATTCTGCTCCTTGCACAAGATGATTCTGTTCCTTGCACAAGATGATCATAAATTAAGGCAGAAAAATTAAAGATAGCTATCATTCCGTTCCTTGCAGGTATCATAAAGACTGCATGATCAAATTTACGCTAATTTCAAACTTACACAAGCTCTCTAGTAGGTTGAGTTGTCAGTCCTGATACTCGATACTTTCTTCGAACACTTCCTCTATGGGTAACTTCAACTTTCACTCCTCGAAGAGCCTTTTTAATCTGGCAGCCATTAACGGTACATATTACATAAAAAGAAAGTACATACCAAGGTGTTTAAAATCCTAACTCTAAATAATTAAGAAATTTCACCTTTACACGGTCAGCATCAGACAATGTCCTCGACAATACATCTTTTCCTAGAAGTTGAGTTACATACTCTATTACAGGGAGAGGCTCAATAAATGCAGCTGAAGCCATATCTGCAAGATATGACGATAGATGAAGAGGTTATGAATGAGATCATTTGAGAATAACCATAGATGAACTTTGATGTTTGTTCGTTACAGACCAAATATCAGCATATTACTCACCAATATTGAGGGAAAGACCCATTTGGGTAGGCCTTATACTCTGGTAAAATCCGCACCAAGATTCCAACCCCTCACCAAGCCGTTGTGGAGTTCGGATACTAGGTGAAAAGAAGGACCTCCCAATGGGACAGTACCTGCAGCAGTAAAGCTTACATCTTTAATAAACTTCTATCACTAGAAGGGGTAAAGTCATAAGTCTTATTAGAAATTTTACTTCTTTGATGCCAGCTCTCTTAAAACAATGTCAAGAATCTGGAGAGCCTCCTGGGGAGCATCAGCACATTTACCGGCCAGAAATTGGCTCAAATGGTACATGTTTGCTCGAGTAACAAACTTGATGACCACCTTATATTCCCTTTCTCTTCTGAAAATTATACACAGGTAATCTACAATTAATCCATTTTTATATATGGTAATAAATCAAATTGCTCATCATTTACTCTATACAATTAAGAATCACATGAAATGTTAAAATGTCTTTCACTTTATATGTTATCTATTCTTGTGTCATAGGAAAAGGGAGGCAATGTCCTTACTTTCGCCCATCGATTTGTCCTTCTTCATCAGTGAGTTTAATGTTGAACTCCTTCCACACAAAGGGTAGCTCACCGGCAGTGTACAGACTCTTTCGACCATCATAAGCAGGCAGTCTCATTCCCAAGTCAGATTCTCTGTACAGTCTCACCAGTTCTGCCATGATGGCTCTGTTCACAACTCTTGATGTAACTTCGGGAGTAATGCAAACCTGTAAAAGTCGGACCACTGATGGTGAGAACTGAGAAGGTACACAAAACATTGAGAACTAAACGAAGTCTCATAAATGCTACTAGAAGAAAAGGACATGGTAAAAACAGTAAGCTTTTCAAATTTCTTCAGCAATGCAACAGCAACTGTATAAACAGTATTGAACAGATTAAGATCCAAGGGGGCCCAATTTCTATAACAGAATAGAAACGTCTAATTTATGTTATTTATTTTGCTACAGCACAATGATAAACATTTCTTAATTATACGAAAAAGACCCATCAAAGTAAAAGAGAGAGCTTACATCATAATGATTCAAGTCCTTGTCTGGTAACTCTGCAAAGAAATGGTTGGCCTTCACAACACACTTAATCCCGGCTTGTCCATAACCCGGCCTTGGTGCAAAGCTCAAAGACTTTCTTGAAGTAGGAATACCCATCTCCATTGCACACAGAGTTCCACCATTTTCCACAGAACCATTTTCAGTACTAACTATATGACCTCCGGCACCCAAGTTTGGCAAAGAAGCCGGAACATGAGCCACGGTGCAATGCCGAGAACTTGGCCTCATACAGACATCACCTTGATCAGATTTCCGGCCACCTCTGCCCCTTCTCCTTCCCCTGTTCTTCGAAGGAGGTGAAGTTTGGTTCTGGGTTTTCGGGTTTCGGGGTTCTTGGGGTGGTGGGCCCTTGCCATTCTCGGCAGTCTTGGGTGCCTTCTGAACTGGGTTCACTGAGTTTTGCAAATGGGTTTTGATCACAAGGTGTTGCTCTGAGCTCTCTTTCATTTTCCGGATAGGCATATTTGGTTAAAACTGAAACTAACATACACAAAAGCACAAGTCTTTCTTCCCTCAATTCTCCACAAGATTTAATGCTACTAGTTATATCACTGAATAAAACAACACAGAGGAACTGCATGTCAGCCATAAAAAGATTTACCAAAACAGTGAACAACTAGACACAATAATGAAAGGTACGACTAAACAAATATCCAAACTTGAGTTAATACTGAAGATGAAAAGCAACACTATTCTATTCTCAGTAGATTTACCCAGTTAGAAATTGCATTCACATACAAGTAACAGCTACAGCTATCTTCTGTGACTTGAAATTACATGGATAATAGAACAGATGTACATAACCAATCAATCCAAAACATTTGCTATAGAAGAACTATAGAACACGAAACCCCAAACAGAACTCAATAACAGCTTTACAAATTCATCAAAGATTTAATTTTCATAAAATTTGATGAGACAAGTACCCAAAACCCAAGTGTTCATTAGGATGGTTCTATAAGCTAGCAGAGCCCATTGAGCATGAATCTTCCAGACAATTATAAAAACGAATAGAAACTGGGAAGCTGTAGATGCCAAGGAGACAAGACCATTGTTCTAATATAAGTCTGTCTTCTACTCCAAAACTGAAAAATTGTTTGCAAATATCACACACAAAAAATGAATAAGCCCAAGCAGATAAAAACACAGCTAAAAACACAAATATCTAAAACAGATATAATAATGATACTAACTGTGTAGAGAGATTTGAAGCAAAGCTTGTTGAGTTGTGACTACTCTTCGGAAACCAGAATAAAAAGACATCCAGAAAAGGCCAAAATTGAAGAACAAAACCAAGGAGAAGGAATAAACATTGAAAAGGGCAGAGAGAAAATCACTATCTGATGGATATCCAAAAATTAATGCCAAAGTAGAAGAAAGAAAAAAAAATCAACCATTAAATACCACAGTCCCAAAAGAAATAAGCAAAAGACTAAACTCACCATTCACCAACCAACTGCTCATTTCAGCTCTAAGCCACACTTCTGAGTTTCTCAAACGTCAAACTCAAACTCAAACTGAACCAAGAAGTGTTCTTGAACAACAAAGATGGGTGAAGTAGTGATTCAAAAAGGTAGGAAGGAACTTAAAAAGAGATGGGCTTTCAGATTCAGCTAGAGAGAGAAAGAGAGGGTGAGAGAAGAGAAGAGAGGGATGAGGATGATGATGAATCTATATACACGCATGCAAGTGCTTTTGGTGTTTTCTTTATCACGTGTAAAAGGCTTGTTGTGAGGAGGAGTAGTGATTGTCTGTTAAAGAAGACATCTTCCCACTATTGGTTAGTTTTAAGAACGAAATATGTTTCACATGAAAACCCACAAATGATGATGGCTATGAACAAGCGCACACATCTGTGTGCATTGTGGATCTGCTGCATGGTAGCTGCACATTTATAAAGTGAAAGGTAGTGATGCAGATGCTGCAGTGCGTGGGTCTCATAAACTTTATACATACCCTCTTTGGCCTTTACATTAATCTTTGAACACTTTTGAAAAACAATGTCCCCAACCAAAGCACCCAACAACAACTTTGAGAGGATTGAGATAGAGGTCTAGATGAAGCAGTCGACCTACTTCAAAATGTGCAACCTTGAGAAATGTGTTGCTATTTTGTTAATGTGGAGCTTCAGACCCACCACACGCACTCTCCATCTCCTCAATTGGCCAAAACCACTTGGGAAACTCTTCATCCTCCTTCCTTCCTGGCCTCCACCACTTCTCTATTCCTTTCCTAAATATCAAATATACCTCTTTCTTGTCCACAACACAACACTGGTACCAAACACACTACATTGTGAATAGGGATGGTGAATATACCTATTTATACCACATACTCACATACCCTCTTCTCCTAATTTTCTAATTTATGACCCCAAAACAAAACAAAGCTTGCCCATATATCATAGCTAAGTATCCCAATGCACCATTTTTCTACCAAGAAAATTGGAGAAAAAACCAAAACATTCCTATACCGAAACAAAACGAGCCCATGCCTCCTTCCACACATACCAATTTCCATCACGTTAAGCCTTTTACTGTGCCTTAGTGGGAGTAATGATTTGGTGCATTTATGGTATTGTGGACCTGTGTGAGCATAACATCAAAATCATCCAATAAAATACGAGTTTGTAGTAGACTAGTAGTACTCACATCACAAGCAAATCTGAGTTGTGTTGATTTGGGATGATGAGGCTGATCAACCTCTCTGCCTAGTTCTGAGTAAAGCAATGATCATCGATCATCACTGATCCAGATCATGCACCAATCACAACCATCCAAAATAAAATGATGTAAAACTTGGATAGGACCAAATCTCTTTCCCAGTCCAGCAAGTCATCATAGTCCAGCAAGCCACACTTCTGAGTTTCTCAAACTTCAAACTCAAACTCAAACTGAACCAAAAAGTGTTCTTGAACAACAAAGATGGGTGAAGTAGTGATTCAAAAAGGTAGGAAGGAACTTAAAAAGAGATGGGCTTTCAGATTCAGCTAGACAGAGAGAGAGAGGGTGAGAGAAGAGAGGGATGAGGATGATGATGAATCTATATACACGCATGCAAGTGCTTTTGGTGTTTTCTTTATCACGTGTAAAAGGCTTGTTGTGAGGAGGAGAAGCCTTTTGCTTTGGCTTTTAAAAACAATGGCTGGAAATGGCTTCTGAGAATATAAACCCATCTCTAATCTCTTTATCTCTCTCTCTCTCTCTCAGTTTTTGTTGGTATTTTTTTTTTCTGGGCACACTCAGCAGCTCTCTAAAGCACAGAGAGAGGCCTCGGGGACGACGTTGGCTTAAAGCAAAGCAACACAGATACCGTTTTAGTTTTTTTATTTTTTTATAAACAAAGCAAAACAAAACAAAAACAAAACAAAAGAAAGCCAACCAGGGAAGGAAATGGGTGTGAGTCCAAGACAAGACTGAGTATTTATATAAGCAATCATACACAGAAGAAGAATAATTCGAACTTTCAGTAGTCCTTCCTTCGCTTCTCTCTCTTTCTCTCTCTATTCTGCAGTGTAGGCAGAGAGAGAGAGACCCTCCTCACTTCTCAGTCCCCACTCCACTCTGTCTAGTCCCTATTAACATATCATGGCCATTCATATTATGAATCCGGTTCGACCCACTCCACTCTCTCTACTTCTGTGTAACGCTTCCATTCTTGGGATGAGACCCCGGTTCGGAGCTGTTTTCTTTTCTTCTTTTACCTGCTTTGAGTTTGGGATGTATTCACTGCATTCGGCTCCATTGTATCCCAAGTGGTCGCTTATTGGGACCAACACATAAAAGAAGTGTGACATGATTTGGCAACTACCACTATTTGCTATGTTCAAATTAATCATCAAATGTGAAACTCAATTTTCTGCATTAAAAGATTAAGACGTTTCATATTTTGAATTTCTTTTGGCATTATATATTTTTGGCCATACAGGGAAAAATTGAAGTCTCGGTGAATTGTGGTCTAATGAAAAAGACTCACACATGATCATTGGGTTACGTGTTTAAATTTCAGAGGGCAGTGTGAGAGGTGCAGCAGCATTGAGCCTCCGACTTTCAGCTATGTTTTTCCCTTCAATTTTTGTTCCTAATATGTTCATTTTTCTTGTCCCTTTCATTATTCTATATATGTTAAATTATTCGTTGTTGACACGGAGACATCCATCATTAATTTTATTTATTTACATAGATCCGGTCAGAGTGGTCAATCTGTTGATTAGTGTTTTGCACACTAGATGCAACTCATTGTTCGTGCATAGAGATTGAGACATTTTATTTTTAAGTGACATACTGAGCATCAAATTAAACAAATTATGTCTAATTTTGTGGAAATTATTTCAGTCAGATGAAAAGAAAGAGAGAAAAATAGACTCGTATGGCCAAGGATTTCAACGTTCAATGATGGGTATCAACGATCATGTGTGGAGAGGCTCATGGGGTGATGTGATGAGGGATGATGGACCTCGAACAAGTACGATTACGGATGTGGTCGTGTTGGATTCGTGGGGCAAAATTATGTTAATAATGACAAAAACCACGACTATATAGAGAGGAGTAGCGATTGTCTATGATGACTTGCTGGACTGGGAAGGAGATTTGGTCCTATCCAAGTTTTACATCATTTTATTTTGGATGGTTGTGATTGGCGCATGATCTGGATCAGTGATGATCGATGATCATTGCTTTACTCAGAACTAGGAAGAGAGGTTGATCAGCCTCATCATCCCAAATCAACACAACTCAGATTTGCTTGTGATGTGAGTACTACTAGCAAAATTTACTACTAGTGTACTACAAACTCATATTTTATTGGATGACTTTGATGTTATGCTCACACAGGTCCACAATACCATAAATGCACCAAATCATTACTCCCACTAAGACACAGTAAAAGGCTTAAAGTGATGGAAATTGGTATGTGTGGAAGGAGGCATGGGCTCGTTTTGTTTCGGTATAGGAATGTTTTGGTTTTTTCTCCAATTTTCTTGGTAGAAAAATGGTGCATTGGGATACCTAGCTATGATACATGGGCAAGCTTTGTTTTGTTTTGGGGTCATAAATTAGAAAATTAGGAGAAGAGGGTATGTGAGTATGTGGTATAAATAGGTATATTCACCATCCCTATTCACAATGTAGTGTGTTTGGTACCAGTGTTGTGTTGTGGACAAGAAAGAGGTATATTTGATATTTAGGAAAGGAATAGAGAAGTGGTGGAGGCTAGGAAGGAAGGAGGATGAAGAGTTTCCCGAGTGGTTTTGGCCAATTGAGGAGATGGAGAGTGCGTGTGGTGGGTCTGAAGCTCCACATTAACAAAATAGCAATAATTGATCTTAGATGCATGTCACGTACGTTGTATCAAAGCTTCAAAGTGAAGGCGCTTCCCGCTTCAGAAGTGGAAGCTTGGCGGAAGCTTGTCGGGAGCTCTCGGAAACACGATTCTAAAACTATTCTTTTTAAAAGTATTTTGGAAGCACAATTCCAGCAATATTTTTTTTTAGAAACTTGATGTTTCATATTGGAAATAGTAAATCATATTCCACAAAGAATCATGAAAAAAATTTAATATTATAAATAAATGAATCATATTATTATCCATGTACTTGTTTAAAAACAATCAAATGTGAATTAAATTATAATCGTGTTTTAAGTTACTTATCAAATTCTATTTTTTTTTGTATATATAACTAATTTTTTATTATATATTATACGCTTCTTTCGCGTACCCGCCTTCCGCATTTTCTCACGCTACGCTTCCACACACTCATATCAATTTCCATGCAACCTAGCATATAACTATCTCCCAGAGCACAATTTTGAGACACTCGTCAAGAAAGAGTTTTTGCTTCTTTTGTTCTTACATAATGTAGCAGGTATGATCAAGTATAAGATTTATGGAGGAGCTTGGGATCCCTCCATCCTATACGAATTTGATTTCAGACCCATAAAGACATAAGAAGGAAATCGCCCATGTTTTTTTTTTCTTCGTATGGACATTAATACATGCATATACATACAAGCCACTTCTTTTTGGTTGCAGATTGTTTATTGAGAAAAAGAGGGTAGTAAATTGGTTCAGACTTTACTAACTAAGTATGGTTCGAGGAATAAAATACAAGAGCTTCTGACATCAATCACCCACACAACTATGAAAGTAAGAAGTATGAACAAGCAGGAAGCTACCATACACAGTGACATAATGCCCAGCTAGCACCAAAAGCATTTATGGTTTTCGACCTTATAAAGATTTTCTTATATATGTTGTTGTCTAATTATCTGCTAAATTTGCTTTATTTCTTGCAACAGAAGCATTTTAATAGTAGTCACTTTAACAAAGTTTACCAGACATATATATGAAAAGGGGGAGAAAGGGTTTGAAATAAAACAGTTATTAGAAAGGGAATTTTTATTGTCTAGGAGCCGTCTCTCCTCCCAAATTAGGTTAAAGCTAGATAGGGTACGTTTCTTGGCTCAGTGAGAAAAAACGTTCTTCAACAGATGGATATCCTCCTCTTCCTTAACGACAGTCGATAGCGGCCACAATGGCGCGGCGCACTCTGCATCCGGCGTCCACCTTGGCCCTCGTTGAGAGTCGATCGATCACGAATCAGTGGTCTAGCTCCGCCTAGCTCTGAGGTACGTACTGGTGGATAAGGTGTTTGTTATATGGCTGTAATGAACTTTTTGTGGTGGTAGGACAATAACGATTTGTAATGTAGTATATTACAAGGTATTGCTAATCTTTGACGTCCAATTACATTCGTTAATTAATTAAGGAAATTTTTATATAAAAACAAGTGCATGCAATACCACGTAGAGCAAAACCCTAAGGGCAACTCTAACAAAGAATAGAGGGGCTATTGAGCTGGAGCTAAAATAGCTCCTCCTCATAATGGTTGTCGTTGTTCATTCAGTTTCAACTCTCCTATTTTTAACAATGAGTTCTATTTGAGGGAACCTAAAATATTTTTTTATTCAATTAAATTAACTCATCGCAAATTTTTATTCAATTAAATCCACTACTTGTCAGGGGACTCTCAAGTGAACAACTTGTTTTTTAGTGGTACCTAGAAGACTTAGAGTTAGTTCTAACTCTAATTCCGAGTCCAATTCCGAATTTCAGCTCAAATTCCCCTCATTGGAGATAAAAAAGTTGAAATAGATTGGAGTTGCCCTAAATGGAATACGCATGCTCTTGAAAGTTAAAATCACTCGATCAATATGCTCGATAAAATCTTGAAGTCTAGAGCAGAAAGCAAAAGAGATCGACCATGCATGCACGAGTAGCTAGCTTAATTAGATGTGGAAGCTAGCTGGGATCGATCGAGTACAGTCAGCTGAAGGTTGCCGATTGCCGAAAGCAACAACATATATAGCGACGTCCATGGCTCGGCATTTGCTTCAAGATTTCATCTTTCAAAACCCACACATCAAAATCAAGCGGCTGAACCTTCATGCTTGAAGATTAAACCCTTCGTTTTGTGTATTTTAAGAGAGAGCTAGCTTAGCTAAAGATGATACAGGGAAATGGCAATTGAGATTGTGTCAGATTTTCTCTCTTTAAAAACTACGTACAAAAGAAACTGCAGGAGCTGTCACAAAAACCTAGCGCAATTAGTTCTGTCTCTGATCCTCTCTTCTCATCTTCTTGGGTGGAATGAAAGTGCAATTTCATGCCCAGCTAATTAACCTAAAAACTTTGAGATCGATGTGCCATTTCAATTGCACATTCCTCGAAGGTCCCAAACAAATTAATTTGTCCAATGTTGAAGAAGAAAAATTCAAATTTGTTACTGTTTGGTGGTGGGGTGAATTAGTTGCTTTCAATTGTAAAGTTGATCATATACAGTTTCGGGTTTGATTGAGATCCAACCTGAATGGGACTCATAGATTCTATTCTAATAATTAGCTAGTGCTGTTTGTTCAAAGTATCAAAAAAGAAATGGAGGATGGAGCTTACTTTATTTCGACAAGAATCTTTGAATAATTCACAAGACTAGTCCTAATGATTTGTTGGACTATTGTAATTATGAAATGGTACCTCTTGCCTTTCGTGAGTAAAAAAGAATTAAGGAATAAGGAATCATAGCATAGGAGAAAAAAAGAAAAGTGAAAGAAGAATCTAGCTCAAAATTAAATTGTGAAATAAAAGAATGAGACCGTGTTATTTTTTAAAATAGTTTTAGGATTCAAAATATACTTGAATGTTTTTTTTCTGAGGGAGCACGATAGATATACGTCAAAGGATTATAGCTGGCTGTGTCAACAATGGCGGAACTTTGCTTATATGATATTGACTGGAGACCCTATAACGCAAGTCGACGTAAATATGATAAAATGAATAAGCTAAAGAACCACATAATATATGCAAAGCAGTGGCGGACCTAGCAAAAATTGTGAGGGGGCAAGCTTGGAGAAAGGAATAGAAGGAAAAAAAAGATGGAAACATTTGGTACGAAGAAGGGAAAAAACACACCATATGGTCAAAAATAGAGCTACTGAAACTCGAACTCAGTTCCTCTTAGTTTATAATAAAGCCTATTTCCACTTTACTAGGCCTTCTATATAGACCTTCTACATATGAATAATAATTATACAATCTCGGGAAGGCCATGACCCCCTCTGGCCTAACGTACTTGATGCAAAGTAAGCTATTAGATTATAGGTTATGAGTTTGAGTCACAAAACGCTGGCGGTGACATGAAATTTTTTGATCTTTTAATTAAAACAAAAAAGAGAGAAAAAATAAAGGCAAAAATAATAATACACCACTCCTAGGCTCCTAGCTAGGACGTGATAAAACATTAAAACTATAAGATAAATGACTAATGGACCAAGGTATAGCCCAAACAAGAAATCAGTCATTGCAGCACACAAAAAGCCCATATGTCCATGGGCCATCTCAAATCTCAATCAAAAACCAGCTTTCTCAAATAAGTAGGCTTTTTCTTCGTTTCTTTCGTTGCAATACTATGGGCAAGTTAAGTCTTGTGATTTCCTCCTTTGATATCTGGGGCTCCTGAGCACATTTGTTGCATCAGTTTTATAGAATTGTATGGAGGAAACGAAGAAGTGAATAAGCGAACAGAAGAACAACGTCACTCAAACACAATGAAGAGGACTAGCGTACATGGTGACACTGCTGGTGTCATACAAATTTGCGGATGAAAATAAATCCTGCATATACCATACAAATTCGATTACACATTACTGACATTAGATAACTTTTGTTTTTATAAATCCAAAAGTGTTTTTAGGCTTTTGAAACCTCCGAAATGGCAGATGTAATAGCTCGATCGGTTTTGAATCCCTGTTCAAAAAAAAACTTGTAAGATCAAGTGTCCGCTCATTTTGGGTTGGGGGTCAAGAGTTTAAGATCAAGTCCCCCACTTGTAATAAACTAATTTGTATTGCTTGACACAGATAAACACAAATCAAATAATCAGACAAGGAAATTTCTTAATGCAAAGATTGAATCCGTGATTAGGAAAGAAGAAGAAAGAAAAGTTGGTCTCCAACACTTCAGTATGAGCTACAACTACAACACATGATATATAAGAACGAATGTAGCCTTGAAATGGGTCATGTGCACAATTTAGTGGAGGGAGCTCTAGGCTGCTCAAAAAACGTCCGAGCGGACAGAGACAGAGGAAGATCGCTTTTTTCCAAATAGGTGTTTCTTTTTTTGTGCTATCCATCTTTGAATTGAATTCGATCCATGACAATAGCCCATATGTCATGCAGTTCCATATGTCAACAAACCAAATGACAAAAACACAGCGGCATTCAAACTGCCATCTCTTGTCAATATGCGTACATTAACGAAATTTTACATACAAGTTAAAGAATTTACTGCTAAGATGAGACCCTTTTGCTTGCTACATTCAGCTTTATTACATCCAACGTATAATTTGTGTCGTGAGAAAACAATAAAGTGACAAAGGGATGACCTTGTTGGAAACACGTTAAAAGTTAAAATATATAATCGTGTTTTTAATTTGAGAAAATTTGTTACAATCATATTAAAAAATATATATTCTCTTTCAATTATTATTTACACGTTGAAATATTATTATTATTATTATTATTATACCACACAAAACATGTCGGAGATTATCTTCAAACTTCCTATTGGAGATAATATCGTACGTCACTTGCATTCTTAAATGGTCTCTACTCTCGTTTCTCATGAACACTATTAAATAATCATCTTTACTTATCAAATGTTTCTCTAATTAGAGACAAAATAATAAAAAGAAAATCACTATAAATTTCCCTTAAAATATATTTCACCCAAGAAGAAGAAAACACATGAACTAAGTCCAGGTTCATCCCTCGAAAAAAAAATCCCAAACTTTTGTCACTCCAATAATAACGCCCTCCTATAAATCAACACTGAAACTTTCGAACAAAAAACCAGAGTCGTACCATCAATGGCGTCGTCCATGGCTTCCTTCATCGCCAAAACCCCATCCTACCCGAAGACCCATTTCCCCTGCTCCACCAACCCGGCCCAAAAACTCTCATTATCCCTCTCACTCGGGTCGACCCGGCCCAACAAGGCCCACTACCGTCCTCTCCGGGTCTCCAGCGGCCCGCCGGTGCTGATCGAACCCGACGGCGGAAAGCTCGTGGAGCTCTTCGTCCCGGAGTCCTCGAAACCCGAGAAGAGAGCCGAAGCCGCGGCGCTGCCACGTGTCAAGCTGACTAGGATCGACCTGGAGTGGGTCCACGTGATCAGCGAAGGGTGGTCGAGTCCGCTGAGTGGGTTCATGAGAGAATCCGAGTTCCTCCAAACGCTTCATTTCAATTCGCTCCGACTCCAAAACGGGTCGGTCGTGAATATGTCGGTGCCGATCGTATTGGCTATCGACGACGCTCAGAAACGCACGATCGGTGACTTTACCAGAGTCGCCCTCGTCGATTCCGACGACAATCTCGTCGCCATTCTCAAAGAGTAAGCAAGCCTTTTTTTTTACATTTTTTACTGCCGGGGAATTTACTGTTTTTTACTGTCGATTTTTGGATGGAAGATTGGAAGATATGTAATTACTGTTTGCTTACTCTACAATGGTGTATGTGGGGCCTACATTGTGCTTAGAGGGCAGTTAAAATTGGATTAACACTGAAAGATAGTCCTTGATTAGTTTACTGATTTTTCATTAGCTTAGTAGTAGTGTAATATTGGATTTGATTCTGATATTAGAGTAAGAATTGGGGTTGAGCATATTTATGAGCTGTGTGCATTTGAAAATTTGAGCTCTTTTGGTAGTAGTAGAATACTGGAAACTCGATTATTAGTTTAGATTGAATGGGGTTGCCGAATAAAAATGAATGATATCTGTTGTGATTTGATGAATGCAAAGAAGACATGTGGTAGGAGAGTTTGTAGTTATGATTCATTTTCACTGTTGCTATCATAGTAGGGGTGATTTAATATGTAGTATCATGGCATATTATTGCTCAGTTTTCAGTCAAGAACTGTTCTTTGTAATTGTATATATGTATTACCTGGATCCGCATTGTTTGAATATTCCTATCTCATTTGTTATGAAAACGATTTTTCAAGAACATATGAACAAGTTTACTTAAATCCGTTTTGGTCAACGTTGAAGAAAATCAACTGAATATTGATGTCATTATTTTGATGACGCATAAATGGCCTCAAGATTAAATTTCATCCTAGTGTCTTGTTCACTTTTTAATGTGCCCGAATCAATTGAAAAAAAAAAAAACTTAATGTGCCCGATGTAGTTTGTAGTTATGATTCATTTTTGCTGTTGCTATCATAGTGGGAGTAATCTACCATGTAGTATCATGGCATGTTATTGCTCGGTTTTTAATCAAGAATATAAGTATTACCTCGATCCACATTGTTTGTATATTCCTGTGTCATTTGTTATGACAACGATTTTTCAAGGCCTAGTGAACAGGTTTTCTGAAATCTGTTTTGGTCAACGTTGAAGAAAAGCAACTGGATATTGATGTCATTATTTTGATGACTTTTAAATGGCCTCAAGGTTAAATTTCATCGTCTACTGTCACGTTCAAGTTAATGTGCCCGAATCTTCTTCTTCAAAAAAAAATACTTAATGTTCCTGGTGTCTGGTAATGGATCGATGCAGTGAAACTGTGACCTCATGGGATTGATGTACAGCATTCCGGGAGTTATGATTTGATTCTGTAGCAAACGAGAACTGTTTACTATTAGGATATGCTGTGTTGAATGGATTGTATATATTTTTCTATGAGTGAATTATTATTTTTTTCTGATTCCTTATTGGTTTATTTGTTGGTTCTTATCAGTATTGAGATCTATGAGCACCGTAAAGAAGAACGCATTGCCAGGACTTGGGGGACAACTGCCCCTGGTTTGCCTTATGTTGACGAAGCCATAACCAATGCTGGAAACTGGTTGATTGGGGGTGACCTAGAGGTTATAGAACCCATAAAGTACAATGATGGCCTTGATCGCTTCCGATTATCTCCTGCACAACTCCGCAATGAATTCACCAAGCGAAATGCTGATGCAGTAATCGCATTCCAACTGCGGAACCCTGTCCACAATGGCCATGCATTGCTAATGACTGATACACGTCGCCGGCTTCTTGAGATGGGCTACAAGAACCCCATTCTCTTGCTTCATCCACTAGGAGGCTATACAAAGGCAGATGATGTTCCGCTAACCTGGCGCATGAAGCAACATGAGAAGGTATGCACACTATATGAAATATCCCTTTCACCAGCGTGTCAAAGTAAATCTGTATTTCATACACAAAATTGATCAAATCATATCAGCGGAATACTGATTTTGCTTAATATCATCAAATTTTTCTTCAGGTTCTTGAGGATGGTGTTCTTGATCCTGAGACGACTGTGGTTTCCATATTTCCCTCTCCCATGCACTATGCAGGTCCAACTGAGGTGCAATGGCATGCGAAGGCTAGGATCAATGCAGGGGCTAACTTTTACATTGTTGGTCGAGACCCAGCTGGAATGGGCCATCCAATTGAAAAGAGGGATTTATACGATGCTGACCATGGAAAGAAAGTATTGAGCATGGCACCTGGGCTAGAGCGCCTTAACATACTGCCGTTCAAGGTATATATATTTCCTTAATGTGCTACCATTAATGCTTCAGCATTTCCTTCATGTGCTACCCATTCACGCTTCAATATTTCCCTCATAATGGATTTTTTCCTTTGCAGGTTGCTGCATATGATAAAAACCAAGGCAAAATGGCATTTTTCGACCCGTCTAGGGCTCAGGATTTTGTGTTCATATCTGGCACAAAGGTATTTATTCTAATATTATTTTTGTTGACCTGGTTTCTTTTGTTCTCATTGTTAGCATTACACAAGTTCATTATAACTAAAAGAAGCTGCAAATTACAGATGCGAACCCTTGCAAGGAACAAAGAGAACCCTCCGGCAGGATTCATGTGTCCTGGTGGCTGGAAAGTCCTGGTGGACTACTATGACAGTTTGGTTCCGGCAAACAACGGTAAAGTCCCAGAAGCAGTTCCAGCTTAGACGGAGCTGATGTAAATTATTGTACTCTGCTTCTGTTTTGGAGGAAACCTTGATGGCTAATTAGTCTCCTCTGTGATGTAATGATTCACCTTGATAGCTAATTAGTCTCCACTCCGTGTGATCAAGATTTCTTAAGAATCTCTGCTCGGATTTCCAATAAAACCATGAGAGGCACTGGTGCAGAGACACATTGGACCATGCCTCGATCTGTAATTAGCCCCACCCCCCCCATTTGCATCTTGCATCTCGGCATAGGCGCATTGTATCATAGTGTGATTGTCTTCTATGGATGAGAGTTTGTGCAATGCCTTTTGTTTTGACAGGTTAGTTTATGCCTTCTTTTTTGATAAACTAGTTTATAGCGGAGAAATCCTATGAAAATTAATCAAAATAGCAATACAAAGATGATTACTTTGATAGGCTCAGAAAAGATTTTAAGGGAAGGAATGGACAGACTCTAGGTTGTGATTCTGTCAGCCTTGGTCAGATAAGTGACTATTGGCTTGGAGGGTACTGGTATACACTTGACAATCCAGCTGATAGGCCAAGATATAGCTGAAATCCCAATGCAGGCACCCCATTGTCCCCAACTTAACCTCTCCGTATCTGCAAACTTCTTCAGAAGCTCCACCATAACCACCTGAACTACAATAGTTATACCAATGATCCCCCAAAACAGCTTGTTCCTGCGACTCCCTTTGAAGACATTCTTCTTCTCAATACTCCTTGCATTGAATTCATTGAACACTTGACACAATACAAATGTATTGAAGATCATAGTGTTGTTTACCTTTTCATTAACACCAAAGATTGACCTGCCTTCAAACTGCAACATCAGGAGCACAGCTATCTGGAACAATGCTTGAGCGAGAACGTTCCTCCACATGAGGTATGTGATCACAGGCTCAGATCGACCCACCGGTGGTCTTTCCATGAGCTCTTTGGTCGGCTTATCGGTGGCTAGAGCTAGAGCTGCCATTGTGTCCATAATCAGGTTCACCCAGAGCAACTGAACTGCCGTTAAAGGAACTTCACCAGCTAAAGCTGCTGCCACAAAGTTGACTACAAGAGTAGCAACGTTTATTGTGAGCTGGAATTGAACAAATTTCTGAATATTTGCATACACACCTCTTCCCCATCTCAAAACAGTGACCACAGTAGTAAAGTTGTCATCTAGGATCACAATGTCTGAGCTCTCCTTAGCCACTTCGGTGCCTTGAATCCCCATCGAGAGTCCAATATCGGCTTCTTTCAGCGCTGGTGCATCGTTTGTGCCATCACCAGTCACAGCAACTACATGCCCTTTCTGTTTCAAGCACTGCACCATCAGCAACTTATCAAACGGAGAGGACCTCGCCATAACACGAATCTTATCAACTCTTTGCATTCTCTGCTCTTGTGTGTAGCTTCGGAACTCTTCACCTTCTACTATTGCTTCCCGGACTATTTCTTGGTCATCAGACCTCAGTATTCCACACTCGGTAGCTATGGCTTTCGCGGTGAAGACATTGTCACCAGTGATCAGTTTCACTTGAACCCCCGCGTACTGGCAAGCTTCTACTGCTTCCTTCACTCCTGGCCTACATGGATCCTTTAGGCCAACCAGGCCTAGTAGGATCAAGCTGCTCTCTTCTAGTGTCTTGTTGTCTTTGTAATCACTATCCTTGGTCTCTTGAACTTGCTTGTGTGCAAAGGCAATGCATCTGAGACTGCTTGCTGCCATACCTTGTATTATATTCTTGAACTTCACCCTTTCATCATCACCAAGAACATTAGTACCTCCCGAGGCATCGTAGTAACTCGAGCACATTTCTACTATCATCTCTGCAGCTCCTTTCCAATGCACATGGCTTGTATTGTCTGACTTCCTTCTCACCAAAACACCGCTTCGCTTCTTCTGTGAATTGAAGGCTTCAACATGTTGTATAGTGCAGCTCTCTTTCAAGTCCTCCATGTTCATGTTTAGCTCAAGTGAAGCCCAAGAAAGGATGGCTTTTTCAGTAGGGCTGCCAGAAAACTCCAAACCTGACCCTGACTTTGGCTTGTAAACACTTCCTGTTGTGTTAAACCCTACCCCTTCACGGATCACATCTAAAAGACAATGAGGAATCGATGCGTATGCAGCACCATCTTCCACAGTTTCTTGTCCAATCCAAAACTTGACAACCTTCATATGGTTCAGTGTGAGAGTACCTGTTTTGTCAGTACAAATTACAGTGGCACATCCCATAGTCTCGCAAGCTGAAAGCCGCCGAACCAACGCATGATCCGCCATCATCTTCTTCATCGAATAAGCAAGAGTGAGAGTCACTGCCAACGGAAACCCTTCCGGTATTGCAATGACAACAATAATAACAGCAACTGCTACCATATCCAAAACAGCATTGACCACATCATCAATCCTAGTCTTTCCACCGTTGAACTTACCATAACTTCCATTCTCACTTTTTGTGTTTCCTGTGAAGTAACGAACCAACAGCACCACAAACACCATGAGAGCAACTGCCAAGCCTATTTTGGCAAGTAGTGGAGTGAACTTACTGAGCTTCTCTTGCAGCGGTGTTTGCTCATTGTTTTCATGGCTGATCAAGCTCATCATTTGGCCCCAGCTCGAGTTCATCCCAACTGAAGTCACAAGCATACGGCCGTATCCATCAACCACTTTGGTTCCTGAAAACAAGAAAGGATTGTTGATGAGATCAACCTCAACATGGTCACTCTCTCCTGTCATGCTCGACTCGTCGACTTGCAGTGAATGTCCATATATGAACAATCCATCAGCAGGAACCTGATCACCAATCTTCAAGAACACAACATCTCCAACAACAACGTCAAAGACTGAAACTTTCTGCCTTCTTCCACCTCTCACAACATCAATTGGGATATCATCACTGGCTTTCGACAGCTTTTCGAATTGCTTGTTCTGTCTGTGGTCACTGAAAGCTGATATAGCAACAATGAGAACAACAGCAATGAAAATGCTCCCACCATCATACCACCCTTCTTTGAGTCCATCTTGCTTGACGCCGAAGATAAGCGAAAGCGCAGCGCAGCCTAGAAGAATCAGAATGGTCAGGTCCTTTGAAGCTTGCCACATAAAATGGAAAATGCTTTTCGAAGGTGGCTTGGTATATGTGTTTGAACCGAATGCTTGAACTCTGCGAGCAATGTTGTCCACAGTTTCATCGTCGAATCCATGCTCAACATCGGTTTCAAGAGCTAATGCAATGCCATCAATGCCTCCAAGTTCTCCAAGCAGGTGTAGCCTTTTGTCCTTCATTAGCTGAGTGAGGCATTTGTTATCAATTTTGAACTCATTATTGAGCTCAATGCTATGCATACCTTCACTTTCAATGCTAGACATGACTAAAACTTTAGAAGCACCAAAACAGACTAGGAGAAACAAAGGAAAATGGGGTGTGTTGCAACATTAAAGGCTCACTACATATATACACAAGTTGGGTTTCTTTAAATTCTCTTCTAGGGCAGTTATGATGTCCGGGTCAGATTATAATGAGAGAAAAACAAAAAAGTGTCACGATTGTTATTCCTGGATTTTTGGATAGATCGAAAGTGAGAGATGATGTTGGACCAAGGAAGCTTCCTTCTTGTGTGATGTTGGTGTCTCGTAGGCGCCACTGTAACAATCAAGTGAGTGCCTTATTTAACATGTGACCTTGAGATTTAATTGTTCTGGACTTCCAAGAAAATGGGCTCTTCCTACAAAATGTTTTGATCTTGTACTCCATCTTGTTTTTTTTGTTCAATCCTCTCTGTCATTGTGTCTTTCTTGTTTTGTTTTGTTTTGTATTTTTTATGAAAAATATAAAAGACGAAACTTCTGAGGAGTAGAATAAAATTGAGGAATTGGATTCCACCAAAACCAAGCAAGTGGAAGTAGCACCAAATTAAATCAAATGCATTGACAGCTAGATTTTCTGCTTAAAATATTTGAGTAATTTCACATGACTCACACGAGTGCTAGCTATTTATGTAAGAAGAAAATACGGATACAACCAATTGCGCTATCCCTTTAAGCCACATTTTTTTTTTGCCTTTTTTGGTATTGAAGTATGTCCTTTGGCATCCATAATATTGAGACTTTGAGATTAGATCAAGAGTCAAAGTCTCACATCAATTAAAACTTTATACTTGGAACTCTAACATTTATAGAAAAATTCACAAAAGGAAATAAAGAAAGAAAGAACTAGGATTTTTTTAAGAAAAATGATTTAAAAACTCTGATTCAGTTTCTCTTCCCTAAAAAGCCCAATAACTTTTTTTCACACTCAAAAAACTCATTCTTTCTTAAATGTTTTACCTTTCTTCAATCTCTTAGTCAGAACTAACATTTATCATGCTATTGTTTCACCTACTGACTTCCTGCCTGGTTACTGCTAGCGGATTTACTGCTGACTGGCATTTGGTTTTAATTTTTTTCTTTCTTTCTTTTGATAAACAGAAAAGTTTTTCGTTTGATGAACAATAATGCACTACTAACATGTAATGAAGGTACTACTATTATGGACAGTAGGTACTACTTACTAATATCAGACAACTCCTTTGTTTCCACTTTCTGGGCGGTAGTCCGCTTCATAGGGGATTAAAATGATTATGAACAAGTAAAAATAATTCACTTTCTTCCTCTTTCTGGGTGGTAGTCAGCCTCTTAGGGGAATTTTTAATGGGGTTTTATGGACAAATAAGAAACAAATTGAAAGACTGGTAGTGGGAAACCATAGTTTATTTATTCTAACATGAATACATATTATAGATCCAAAGCCTTACTCTCTGATAAACAGCCACTCATAGACATTCATACTCGAAGATAGAGAAGCTGAACAATTGCTTCGACTCTTCATTCACAAACTAAACTCTCAAGCTTTCCACTCTTAGATATATTTCTCTTGTTATGATTTTCAAAGCCCAACACTAAAACTTGATGCTCTTTATATAGAGAGCGGATTCCAAAGTGGAACTGAAACACAAACTAAAGATAGTGACTCCACTAGCTATAGTGATCTGATGCAGATAGGGCATCTGCTTTCTTCCATTGTCTTCTTTTGAAAAGCAGATTCTCAGGATAAGGATGTCTCCTACCAAGAGGAAGATGACAACGCGATTTTTACCTGTCTTTACAGGTCATCATATACCTCTTAGTTATCCCCAAGGTAAGGGTCTTCATACCTCATCCTTTTTCTTGTCCCGTTTTCTTCCATATTTGTATCTGTATACATCTGGTAGCCTCAATCTTTTCGAGCCAATAAGTACAGGCGAGGGAGGAATCTATTTCCTTCTTCTTCAGGTCGACGGACATATCACTTGTAACAGCCTCTGGATGGTTGTATGTTGTGACTATTATCTTTTCCTCTGACGCAAGAAATATAATCTCTTGATCTTCTTCGATTACTTTCTTGATATATTCCAACGTCATAGCCTTCATCCATGGAATACTGTAATTTGGGTTTCCATTGTATCCGTCGTATGCTGGCTGTAGATATTGTCCTGGATGATCCTGATGTAATGGTATGGAGGAATATATTAAGTCTCTCAATTGGGTTTCTGCACCCATTCTGGGGGTGTAGACCTGAACTTTAGTCTGAGAATGCAGTTGCTCTTCTTGACATTCTTGACCGTATTGTATATAATTGCTGGCAATCCTTTGAGATCTTCATTTGTCTTTGTCCATAGATTATGAACAAATCTATTCTCAACTGACCATAACTTGTTCTCCTGGGGATGTTCACTCTGAACATTTACCCAATAGCTTCCCATGAAGGGTCCTAGGACAACGAAGAGGGTGTCGAGGAGATCTTCATCGGGTGTATGTGTTCCAATATGTCTGTGGAACTTGAATCATTTTGATTCTTTTAGCGTCTGGATAGGAACTTTAGCACTCTTTGGAGTTCTAATGTACAACGATGCTGGTTCATTGACTATGCTTGGTTGTTTCTTCTTTTGGCTTAGTTCCACCGTCAAGGCGTCTGTGGTATCTACCATGAGCCTTTTGTCATTCTCCTGGAAGGTAAACACCATATTATCTAACATTGCCCTCTGGTGGGATGCTAGACTTTGATCAGTCTAGAAGACTACTTCTGAGAAAGTATTCAGCTGGTGGCTGAAGATGTTCATGACACTTGTAGGAAATTTTTTGCTTTTTGGCAAAGCAACAGCCATCAACGGTCTTGATTCTCCTTTACCGTCTACCGTTTGAGACGGGCTAGCCAATCCTTTTCCCTGCGATTGGTCAGTTAAGGCCGGTCTTTTGGGACGCAACAAAAAATTCTTGAGGAATTTTTCAATAGGTTCTTCTTGTTGGTTAGGTTCCTTTCCTGGCCTTCAGCTTCCTGGGTTACGACATTCTTCGTCTCTCTCACTTCTTCTATACATGGTCATTTCTCTTGTTAAAGCGTTCGAAAGATAGTTTTTGTTACCTGCAATCAATTCCATATCGTAATCATATTGGTTAAGAAATAATTGCCAACTTGCTAATCTTCCCCTATCAGCAGCTTTATCAAATTTGAAGTTTTTAAATTTTTTCACTCTAACACAACTGTTCTCACGGTGAAAGGTTTTCCTAGAAATGTGGGAGAATTCTCGATTGTCTTTTTGATGGCCAAAATTTCTTTTTCCCCTGTGGGATAATTCTGCTATGCATTATTGAACTTTCCACTGCAAAATTTCAAAATCTTCTCAATGTTAGTGCCTGGCTCTCTTGCCAGTATTACACCTGCCTAGAAGTTGTCACTAGCATCAGTTTAAAGAATGATTTCTTCATTCTCTTTAGGTTGATGAAGTGGTGGCAAATTTTTGCATAGTCCTTTGATTTGCCTGACTATTTTTTCATCATCTTCTATAAACTTCCAAGCTCTCTTTGAGCTTGTTTTGGGCGACAGGATTGTTGTTAATCCAGCAATTTTTGGAAGAAAGTCTTTTCCATAATTTATGATTTCTAAAAATCTCTGTAGACTTTTCGTGTTAGAAATTCTGTCTGGGAATTTCCAGACTTTCTCTAGGATATATGGCTGAAGCTTGATGACTCCATCTTTTATGTTGATCCCTAAGAAGTCAATTTCAACCAGGACGAGAAAGATTCTTTTCTCCTAAGATAATTCCATGTTGGACGATAAGCTTAGCTACTTCAAAGAGATGATTCATGTGTTCTTCTTTTCTCTTTGAGAACACAAGAATATCGTCTATATAGACGACACAGAAGTCTGCCACTTGCTCGAATATGTTGCCGATTTTTCTCTGAAAAATCGATGGAGCTTGTTTTAGCCCGAAAGGCATTACTAGCCGTTCGTAGTGTCCCTGTGGAGTTCCGAAGGCTGTAAGAAGAATGCTGTCAGGATTCATTTTGACTTGCCAAAACCCTGATTTAGCATCAAATTTTGAGAACACCTTGGCTCCTCTAAGCCTGTTGATTAGCATTCTTGCTTGTGCTTTCTAGTAACCGTCTTTTACGATTTTCTTGTTGACATCTCTGTAGTCTATCACCATTCTTTCTTTCCTGCGAACTTCTTTCACATGATTTCTGACATAAAAAGCTGGAGCGTGATGATGACTCTTTGACGGTCTTATCAATTCGTTTTCTAAGAGATCAGCTATATCCTTTTTGAACTTCTTTTGATCTTCTTCCTTGTATTGGGGAATAGCTTTTACGTGACAGATGGAATTCATGTATGTAATTTAAGCTCACAGACCACACTGGGTCTTTCCCCCAAAACTTTAGAGGATTGATATCGATATTTTGTCTAAGCATTTCTTTGATTTCTCCAAAGGTATGCTTCTTCTGTTTTTCGAGCTTAGCCTTGAAGTGTTTGAGATTATGCTCTTTTACGAATGCTGCATCAACTGTCTCATCTTCATCTTCTGATGATTCTTCTCTGGGCAACTCTTGTTGCATGTATTGGTTGTCAGAAACCTTATAAGAAACATAGTAGTGATACTTGTCTTGATCATGAAACGGCGTAATTGTTGGATCTTTATTCTCGAATTTAGTCTTCATACTGAGCTTTTTGGAGTTCTTTGATTTCTTTTTGAAGATTTTCTCTAGTTTACACTTGTCACAATCTCTATTGAGAATGTTGTAGACAGTGTGCTCTTTGAGTTGAATTCTGGTAGGGGCTTGAGGTGGATGTTTGAAGTCTTTGTTGTTGTGAAACTTAAAGAATTCCATTTCATCAGAATCTTCTGTTGATGATGATGATGATTCCTCGATAAGCAACTCATCTTGTTGCTTATATTGTAGTATGGTTTTGAATCTTGTTGTGTATCCACCATTATTCTGCTGTGATCTCTAATATTGCTCTGTGAATCCTGGACCAACAATACTTTTGGCTTCTTTAAGCCTATCTGTTCAGAAAATTTTCTGATTCTTCTCGAAGCCTAATAAGTTCAATTCTGGCTTCTAGATGAAAGTTTGTTGTAGCAGGAAATCATTACCGATTAGAACATTGGAGTCTTGGCCTTCTGATTGTCAAATATTTTCAATGACAAATGTTGCTCCTCCTATCGAGACTTGAACTTTCTTGGCAACTATATTCATGAAGATTCTTATTCCTTTTACAGCTTTTTCGGTTGCGCTTCTTTTTGGATTAGTTATCCATAACTCTTCTGGTATAGCAAAATTTTTTGCTAGACTGAAACCAGAATCGTTATCTGCAAAGGCTTTTAGATGATACTTCTTGTATATATCATGGAAACTTCAATCTAATCTTCATGTAGTTACTAAATCTACTTGTAGAAACAGTTGCTACCTTGCACAGATTCTGTTTTCAAGAACTTGCTTCATCTTCTATAAAAGGATTGCATTATTCTTCTTCATAGTCAGATACTACTTCTTCTTTCGTATTATGGACTTGTTTATATTGTTCTTCTTTACAGTAAGATACTACTTCTCTTTTCGTATCATGGACTGGAATTTCTGCAGCTACTACTCCTTCTTTAGTAGTATCAAACTTTTTTCTTCCTAGATCTCATTCTAGAATTTCTTGCCTCTTCTGTCTCATAGAAGTAGTCTTCATACTCTCGTTCAATAATCTGGTTTATTGAACCCTTCTTCGTCTTTCTCCTTGCTTCAGCTATGAAGCATTCTTTGTGATATGTTTTCCTTGATGCTACACAAAACATAGGTAGTCCTTTCTTCTCCTTACATTGACAGTAGTCGCAAATGAATGATCTCGGATTGACCTTGTAGGAAGAAATCTTTTCTTCCTCTGTGCTTTCTTCCCAATTCTTTATCTCAAGAAGATAAACTTTTCTAGGTTCATACTCTTCTTCAAACTCTGAGTCTGATTCTTCTGTCGATTCATTTTCTGAACCAACTGAAAAGACAGGCATCTCTTCATCATCTTCTGATGAATAGACTACCTCATAGCCTTTCAGATTTTTCATTTCTATGGCTTCTTCATATTCCTTGAGAAGAACCTTTGAACTTCTTTTCTATTTTTTGGGACATTCGTTAGCATAGTGCCTTTCGGCCTTGCATAACCAACATCTGCAAGTTTTCTTCTTTTCTGGTTCCTGATGGAATCTTGTCTTCTTGAAAAATCTCTTTATGAGATTTTGTTTTTCTCTTCTATAGTTGGAGCTTCTATTGAACATCCAATTCTTCCTTCTGTTTCTCTTGAAACGTTTTTGGAAGTGTTTATTCTTATGCCTCTTTTCTTCATATCCCCAGTTGGTTGGTGCATCTATCATTTTGAAATAGAAGTCACTTGATCCTCTGAGTTGCTTTTGCTCTGGTATTAGCTTTACACTGTCCGCGCATCAGCTGCCTGATTGTTTATGCAACTCCTCCAACTGAAAACCTCTTTAGAGGTCTTTCTTCTATGCTTTCTCTCATAGCTGTTCTACATGGTTTATGAAGCTTCATATGTAGGAGGTGTACCACGTCTGTATTTTCAAATTCTCCTATGGTGCAATAGTACCCTTGGAATTCAATCAGATATTCCTCAAAGTACTTCATGTTGCAGATTTTAAAAGCATATATATTGGTTTTTGCTATTTCTATAGTTTTTTTCTCCAACATATGAGATGTCTCCATATAATTGATCATATGGCGGAATGACAAAAGTATAGGGATTTCTATCCGTCTTTATATCTTCCATCCATTGCTTTCCTCTGATTGTTTCTTTGAAAGGAAAGTTTCTTTGCCATTCCTAGGAGAGTTGATTCATAGACTGTGTGCAAGTCTTTTTTCTCAAATCTTCCGTAAGTTGTGCAAGCTGCCATGAGTAGATTAGCTGCCCATTCATCGATGGCTTTTTCTTGTCTAGAGCTTTGTCTAGATCAAGCCATACTCCTAGTTGGGTGATTGACACCTTTGGAGTATTTTCCTGTGGAATGAATCTGTTAGAGTTTCTTTCTCCCTTCTTTCCACTAGGACCTCTTCCGTGTGGAAGTTTGGTCTTTCCACCAATCCTGAATATGGTGGTTTGTGAAGGTGATGATTGTGAAGATTCTGCTTCTTCCATGTCCTCGTCTTCTATATCTTCTGCTTCTTCATGTAGAAGAGGAAAAACCTTTCTTTCCTTTTTGAAGGTGAAACTCTTGATCTCTTTGATCAATTGTTCCAACCGCAAGGAATCTTCACGTACACTCTTCTGCTTCCTCATAAAGCTTGAAGAGTTCTTCTAATTTTGAACTTGCTGCCCTTAGCATGCTTATGTTTCTTTCTAACTCAGCATTCAAGTCTTCTTCCATCATTAGGTTAGCCCTTATAGAGATTCTGGTACTTCTAGTACCAATTTCTCTGGTAGAGTTGCTTCTCCTGAGCGGTCTAAAGCTTTCTCCTTTGAAGCTTTCACGGGATACGTCACTGTTTCTATGTCCTTCGAATTTAAGATTGACATCTCCAGTTTTTCTATTCTCGTAGACTGCTGTCTTCGAGCTTTCTAATTTCTCACTTGGACCAGATAATTTCCACTCTAGTGGGAAAGTTACATCATCCCATGTCACCTTGTGAATCTGTTGATTATGGTTCTTGGGATTTGTAAGGAAACCAGTAGTAATGCCTGAAATGTTTGTTATTCTAGTGTTTGGCTCTACTGTTGTGCTTATTAGTTTATAAAAGATCCTATAAACTACTGAAAGCTCTTGCATGCCTTCCTTCATGGAAATGCCGTATGTTTTGACTCTTAGTCGTAGAAAGTGAGCGACATCTACTAGGCTAGTTGAAAAGTTCGGGAAGCAGTTGAAGTATACAACTTGATTGCATAGTGTTGCTTGAAGTGTTCCCAATAGACTTTTCTAGAAATCATTCAGCCTATTGTCTTGGTAAGACGCATATGATCGACTGAGAAAAAAAAGCCTTCTCTGGCTAATAACTTTATCCCAACTTGGACTGCTCCAATGTGCATAAACTTGAAGTTTCTTTTTTTGGCTTTAGAAATTTCTTCGGGTGTTACTAGAAGGAGATCTATTTCTCCTGTCGTTGTTGGGATAGTGAATTCAAGAATCTTGAATTGATGGCTTTCCATCAGATTAAAACTTTTTTTTTTGTAGATTTGGTGAATTCAAACTTCGGAATCGAAGCATTTCGGACGTTGCTTTCTATTTCGTTGAACTCAATCTCTTCTAAGTTCAACAACTGCACTGATTTTTCTTGAAGATACTCAACATCTTTATATCTCGAGTATCTTCTTTTTTAGGTTCTCCTATTCTGACGGCTGGCAGATTTGTTGGAGAATCTAAAAAAATATGGCTTTGGCAGTGGGTTCCCTCTCGGAACTTGTAGTGATTTGAAGTTATTAGTTTTTTTAAGGACTGATCGAGGTGGACTATTGCTTGATTTTTTGTGTTCTCGAGCTATCTTTTGAACACAATCAAGGATCTTCATCTGTTGAAGATCTAGTCTCTCGATTTTACTATTAACTCTTATCAATAGTTCTTGCTTTTCTTCCAGCTGATTCTGGATGTAATCCACTTTAGCTTCCAATCTATGTAATTGGTTACTGATAGCTGGAATAATTTCCAGATATTCTCTATATCTAGACATTTCTGATAGAGATTCTTCTTGTCTTGCATCTATTAGGTCTAATAGAGAATCTAGTTCTCCTATTATTACCTCAGATGCTGATCTCATCTTTTGGATTTTGAGCTATAGCAAGCTCTGATACTATTTGAACTGCAAATCTAACCAATGCTCAAATTAACAGTTGAGGCAAAAGTTTTTCTATTTTTGCCTTATCTCTTGACAGGCTTTCAAGAAAAGATTGATTTCTAGCAACTTTGAAATCAAGGATTGCTTGATCTTAAGGACGATCGATGGTGGATTGCTCTTGACCTTTCGAACAATTTAAATTTTCTCTTTTGTATTAATGATAAGATTTCGTAAAAGTTTAAGTTTAAACTTTGAATCATGTATTTTTGGAAAGTGGAAAATCTTCTATAGTGAAAAATAACTGTTTACCATTGAGTATAGATGATAGATCTCCAGCTGCAAGTGTTAGAATAGATAAATTATGGGTTCACTAAACTTCTTCAAAAACATACTTCTCTAGTTAAATGTTGACATTACTCATTTTGGATGTAGACACTACCATACTGCTTTACAAAATGGGGCTAAATTTGGAAATGCTGAACCAAAATAATAACCCTTTTAAGATTTTAAGTTTTTAAGAGAGAAGACCTACTATAGTGGGTCTTTTAATCATTTTCCCATTTTTTACTATATAGCTGTGGGGTGTTTTACAGTACTTTGGAGTATCAAAACTTTCTAATTTTACAATGTTAGATCACTTCATTTATCCAAAATAGGGACAGCAGAAATTATCAACACTGAAATTTTTCTTTACTACCCAGTACTATAGAATTTTCGATACCGGCGTTCGTTTAGTGGGGAATTGTTAATCATAAGAATAAGAATGAGTGAATGACACGGTGGGAATCTTGGCTTTTCAAGTTTTCATAATAGAGAGCACAAAGGTCGAAGCTTTACTGATTCTAATCCATTGTTTGGGATAAAGGTCGAAGCTTTAATGAGTATTGCTGCTACCAAACAAGTGAGGGCATTAGAGGTTTGAAGAAATGGTCCCAAAACCACTGCAAAGGTAACAATCCAGTGTGCCCACCACTTGTTTGATGAAATGCTTCAGACAAAAAGACAACACAAGGATTGTTATGTTTTTGTGGGAACTGGGAAGCCTAAGACTCGTTTGATAAGCTTCTAATGTGTAATGCAAAAATGTACCTGCACTTAAAAGCATTAAGATACTTGAAGGATGACTATTAATTATTTATGCTGTTGTTTTGTTTTTATGGGAAAGATGAAACACAATGTACAGATAACAGATACAATTTAGACGTTCTACTAACATGTTCAATTCCTTGTTTCTAGCTTGAGGAGTTAGAGTTACAAATTCGTGAAGGTTTCATATTTGCATCTGATTGCTTGATAATAGAACGAGTTTTCCTACAAAAGGTAAGTCCTGATTTGTATGTTTGTATAAAATGCTTACTAGTTCTCTTTTCTGAGACATTTGAGGGCCTCAATCAAAGAACCAGTTTAATAATTCAAAATCACTGGAAGTGTAGCTAGTTTGCTATATTTGTCATGCAGGTGATACTATTTGGAGAAGTGGTAAAATTGTTCACATAAACAGTACGTGGATTGGACTTGGAGACTATATTCAAATTCATGTTTGATTTTAGATGACTATGTGCTGCACTTTCGAAAAACAGTAATATGGTTCACCTCATACGCTAGTATGGTGTACTTTCACACACTAACATACAGACTAGGATCAGGTTTCACTTCTGCAGAAACTGATTAAAGATAAGAAAAACCAAGTGATTCCATGTACTGAAAACATTGGTCCAATTCAAACCCAAATAAAATTGGAAAGAGAAAGATACGTCAGTTTTGCTTTGGTTAAGAGGTAGTCAATTCATATTGGATGTAATGGTAGACTTCCTTGCTTGTGTTACTCACTGGTGTTTGACCATTTATCATCCTTGTTTTGATAAGTGGCAAAATGTCCATATTTTTGGTTCGACTCATTCAAAGCAAACCGCTTGTTGTGATTATCTTATTTCTTCAATAACTATACTTTTTTTCTTCCTGATGGGACTTATGTTTAGTAATTTATTTCCCTCATCGTCCTGAAAGTCTTTGTTCCATGTTGAGATGTTGAAATTAGAAGCAGCTTTCTTCAGTCTTATAACAGAAGTTGCCGCGGAGAACTCAGATATGTCATAAACAACGGCTTTGTTTAGTGGCAACGGATTAGAGGCGGGGAGTAAATCTTTAATAATAACATGAGGAATGCCATCCTGCCAACAGTACTTGTTGCTGCTGTTGGAATCAACCGCGTTGCAGCCGATTTTCAGCAGGTATACTTCTCAAACTATAGATTGTACTGTTCGTTAAGGCTTGGTTAATTGACCAATTTCATTTGTATTATGTTGTCATTATCAAATGCTCTTATGATTTACGTTTGTATGACTTCATTTGATTTCAAACTCCCACATCTCTTTCAATCAGATTATCATATAAAATATCTATGTAGCCAGTCAAAATCCATGATCAGCTTCCCTAAAATATTCAATATATTAGTATGAAAAGAATTTTAAACATATGGATATATACATATGAGCCATGGTTGAAAATAATCAATGAAATGTTAATAAATAAAAAATGATACAGATATTATCAAGACTCCTAGTTGCCATTACTACCAAACCATGCTGTCCATGCATGGTGATTATTTAGCTTTTTATTCTTCATGCGTAGACTTCAAACAAAGCGCCTGGTTCTTTTTATCTTCAGATAGCTGAAAATGGGTTTCTCTGGAACAGGTATACACTTGACAATCCAACCAATTGGCCAGGACATGACAGCTATTCCAATGCACACACCCCATTGTCCCCAATTTAACCTCTCCGTATCTGCAAATTTCTTCAAAACCTCCACCATCACCACCTGAAGAACAACTGTCACTGCAATGATCCCCATAAACAACTTGTTGGTGTGTATTCCCTTGAAGACATTCTTCTTCTCCAGATTCCTTGCATTGAACTCATTAAAGATCTGGCAAAGCACAAAAGTGTTGAAGATCAATGTGTCCTTTACCTTATCACTGACACCAAAGATTCCTTTTCCCCTGAATTGTAAGATCAAGAGGACTGTTATCTGGTACAGCGCTTGAGGCAAGAGGTTCCTCCACATAATGTTGGTAATGAGAGGTGCTGTCCTTCCCACTGGTGGCTTCTCCATGAGATCTTTTGTGGGTTTCTCTGTGGCAAGAGCCAAAGCTCCAAGTGTGTCCATAATCAAGTTTACCCACAATAGTTGAACTGCTGTTAATGGGACTTGACCTGCTGAAACTGCTGCTACAAAGTTGATGACAAGAGCCGCAACATTGACTGTGAGCTGGAACTGGATGAACTTCTGGATATTGTTGTACACACATCTTCCCCACATCAAAACTGTGGCAACCGAAGCAAAGTTATCATCCATGATCACAATATCTGAGCTCTCTTTAGCAACTTCTGTGCCTTGAATCCCCATAGAAAGTCCTATATCTGCTTCTTTCAATGCTGGTGCGTCATTGGTGCCATCACCGGTAACTGCAACTACCTGACCTTTCTGTTTCAAGCATTGCACCATCAGAAGCTTATCAAAAGGAGAAGACCTTGCCATCACACAAATTTTCTCAACTTTCTCCATTCTCTCTTCTGGTGTGTAGTTGCGAAATTCCACACCTTCTATCACTGCTCCGACCATGTCCTGACCAGGTTTGAGAATCCCACATTCAGTGGCTATGGCTTTTGCAGTGAAAACATTGTCACCTGTAATCATTTTGACGTTCACCCCTGCATATTGACAGTCTTCAACTGCTTTCTTCACTCCTGGACGACAAGGATCTTTAAGACCGACAAGTCCTAATAAGGTCAATCCATTTTCCTCTAGCAAAACTTTCTGGTCTACCTCTTGCTGTTGTGCTGGAACTTCTTTGTGCGCAAACGCTATACATCTGAGGCTGCTAGCTGCCATACCTTGAATAATCTGCTCAAAGTTCCTTTTTTCATTGCCATCCATATCTTTAACAAGTCCAGAGGCGTTGTAGTAATGTGTACACATTGCTAATATCATCTCTGCTGCTCCTTTCCAGTGTACATGGGTTGAATCGTCTGCCTTCCTCTGCACCAGAACTCCACTTTGTTTCTTCTTTGAATTGAAGGCTTCGACGTGGAGAATGCTGCAACTCTTGACCACTTTCTCCATATCCATCTTCGACACATGGACTGCCCAAGAAAGAATAGCCTTTTCTGTAGGACTGCCTGAGATTTCAATTTCTGAATCCGAGTTAGGCCTGTACACACTACCAGTTGTATTGAGAGAAACCCCTTCTTGGATCAAGCTCAGAACATAAGGAGAAATTGATGAATAAGCTGCTTCTCCTACAGATTCTTTGCCCAACCAAAACTTAGTCACCTTCATCTGGTTCATGGTCAGCGTACCAGTTTTGTCGGTACAAATTGTGGTAGCAGATCCCATGGTCTCACAAGCGGAGAGCTTCCTTACCATTGCATTATCTGCCATCATTCTCTTCATGGAATAAGCAAGAGTGAGAGTCACAGCCAACGGCAGACCTTCCGGAATTGCCACCACAACAATGGTAACAGCAGCTGCTATAATCCCAATGACAGCGTTGATTATGTCATCAGATTTCGTCTTGCTGCCAATGTACTCTTTGTTACCATTCTCATCTTCGGTATTCCCTGTGAAGTATCGGACCAACATGACAACAAGTACAAAAAAAGCGACTGCCAAACCGACTTTACCTATGGAAGAGGTCAGCTTGTCTAGACGTTCTTGAAGTGGTGTCTTTTCGCTCGTGTCCTGGCTGATTTGGCTCATCATTTCACCCCAAGATGTGTTCATCCCAACTGATGTGACAAGCATCCGACCATAACCATCAGCGATTTTAGTCCCAGAAAACAAGAATGGATTCTCCGTGACGCTGATTTCAACGTGGTCGCTCTCCCCTGTCATGCTTGATTCATCAACTGATAAAGAATAGCCTTCCAGAAGCAAACCATCAGCTGGAACTTGATCTCCAATCTTTAAACAAATGACGTCACCAACCACAATTTCAAATATGGAAATCTGTTGGCGCCTCCCATTTCTGACAGCCTCGATTTGGAGGTTGTTACTCACCTTGGACAATTTGTCAAACTGTCTGCTCTGTCTGTAGTTGCTTATAGCCGAAACAGATATCACCAGAATGACTGCGAGAGTAATGCTTCCACCGTCAATCCAACCTTCTTTCAATCCATGCTCTTTGATTCCAAAGCCAAGAGACAGCGCGGCACAACCTAAGAGGATGATAATTGTGAGATCCTTGAATGCTTCCCACACAAAATGGAGGAACCCTTGCGTGGGAGGTTTCTTATATGTGTTGGAACCAAATGCTTGATGCCGTGAGGCAATGTCTTCGTCGTCATCGCCATTAACACCATGCTCCGCATCAGTTTTGAGAGCTGATGCTACTTCCTCGACTCCTCCCAACGCCAGGAGCTGGTCGAGTTTTTTCTGCTTCACAAGGTCAGTGAGAGCTTTTTGGTCTATTTCAAATGTTGTAACGGCTGCCACAGAATCTGAACCGATGCTGACAATAGAGTAAGGAAGTGTGCGAGATATGAATGATGTGGCTTTGGTACCTTTGGGTGGAGTCGAAGGTCGTAAAAGGAAGGCTCTAGAGCAGTAGATGGTCACAAAAGCAGAATGCCATTTGCTTTTGTTGATGCCAAGACTACTGCTCGGAACATCGAGAATCAACTCGATGCCTCCAAGCTTTTTGCGCAGGGTAGTAGACCTACTCATGATCTTTTCGAAATTGTTAAAACGTATAACAGAAGGTAGCTAATTAAAGAGACCGATCAGCTGGAAACAGTGATAACAATATCTATATGCTCAAGTACGCACAACTGAATTGAAGCGGGATATATCTATACGTTGCAATATATGGGATATTATCTAAATTGCAGAATCAAGAAGCTAAGGTAATGCTTATTGCTTGATGTCTGTCATATCACCTTGCATGCAATCCCCGATACTTACATAGCTATATAGTTCAAGCTTATCTGCTAAGAAATTGAAGGAAAAAGTACGTGCCGCGTACGAAAATTAATCAAACGTAGTTTCCTAGAACGCTTGGGAAAGCGATAAGAATCATAAGACGTGGAGAATCGACATCGTGTACGTCTTCCTCTGTCCTGATAATTTCTTAATGTTTAGGGTTTAGTATAGTTTGAACTAGTGATAATCAAATTACGCGTACATGTTGGCTGGGCATATCGACTGTGTAGTTTCCTAGTTTGTTCGTTTCTTTAAATTTTCTCTCTGCAGTGGAACATATACTATGGAAACAAAAACCCAATAGCAACTTTGACCCCAAAATGGTCAAAAGGAAAATAGTACTTTTCTGAGAAGGTGCCTCTAAATTTGCATAGAAACGATTGAAGAAGTTAAAGTACAAATCCTGAAAATAAGGTTTTGATTTGATTAGGATATTCAGGTCATCGTATATGTCTTTCGCGACAAACACTCTAAGATTTAAATTACTTTTCAAAATCGGAATTAAAAAAGAGAGAGTATAACTGCAAAAAATGATATAGTTTTCATGTCGAGAATAGACTTACGAACTGCTGTCTGCAATTTCTTACTCTATAAGTTTTAATAATATTTGAACGAGTGGGAATCAAAATTACGCGTACATGGCCGTCTTTTCGGCCGCCGACGATCGGTTATAATTCTTAACAATCAATTGGAGGGAATCACCGCCCACGTTGGTTTCCGACCTCATTCATATCCTTTACATTTGTCATTAAATGACTTTTAGTTTGTTTGTTTATTTTTTATGGAAACAAATACTGAAATACCCGATAGCTAGCTAGTTGACCCAAAATGGTCAAAAGGAAAATAGTCCAAGTCTTCTTGACACCCAATAATCTTTTCTGATCGAGAAGAAGAGAAAGTCTTTATTTGTTGTTTACCTGCCAATTGGAGCAAGGACTGATATATCGAAGAAGTTGATCAGAAATTTTGGTATAAAGTTTGAATATTGTCTACGATCACTATATGTGTGACCTACCTTTTGAAGTCATCTTATGTTTTTCGCGCCAAACACGAGTGACTTAGGTGAATTTGGTGCAATTAGGACTGGGCTTTTATTGTCGAAGAATCGACACCTTTCGAAATATGCATGCAATTAGGACCGGGCTTCCAAACCGAAAAAATCGAACCGAATGAGCCGAAAATCGAAGCCCGAACTGAATGGCCCGAACCGAACGGATCAGCTTAATTTTCGGCCCGAAATCGAATGGCCCGAAACCAAAAAATTTGATTCGGTACGGTTCGGTACTGTACATAAATCGAACCGAAAATTAATCAAAACCGAATCGATTACGTGTCACCAATCTACCGGCCTGAACTCGATATCCACATTACAAACCCTACACCTTCCCTTACTGAATCTTTCCCACTAAGTCCAACTATATAAGATGAAACTTCGACCTGATACCCTAACCTAATCACACCCTCACTGCCTCACCCTCTCGCTCTCGCCTCCTTTCTCTCATCTCTCTCTCTCAGACTCAGACTCACGGCCTCACCCTCTGTCTCTCATACTCAGTCCAAAATACAGCAAAGAAACCGTAACAGCACACAACCCAATCGACGCTGTACTACCTCAATCGACACTGCCGCCTTCGATTTCTCTGCCTCAAACCCTAGGTCGAGATTCAGTCACACATAGCCTCAATCGACGACGCACAGCCTCAAACGAGCGTCGATGTCGCCTCAATCAACGTTGTTGAGACGTTGACCCTCACGGTCTCACCGATCTCCGATCGCCTCTCGGCCTAACCCTCACAGGAGTCACAGCCTCATCAATCTCCGATCTGCTAGCCTCATCGATCTCCGATCTCTTCTCGATCGTAGTTGCATGTCATCTCCGATCTGCTAGCCTCACAAATCTCCAATCTCTTCTCGATCACAGTTGCATGTCATCTCAGATCTGCTAGCCTCACTGATCTGATCTCCAATCTGATCTTCAAGGGTAGGCTCTGTCTCTCTCTCACAGTCTCATTTTTAATTAGTTTTCATTTTTTTGCTTTGAAAATGGAATTTCACTTCTCACTGCCTTGGTTGTTTTGAACTGAAAATTGAGTTTTCATTTTTTTGTTTTGAAACTTGAAGCCAAAACTAATTAGGTATAGCGCGCTTGGTATATTGGATAAAGCATACACCAGGCCAGGCATGCATGAGGTTGCCATTGCATACCGATTGTCCTCTGCTCCCGTACCAAGCTTAGATTTATGTTAAAATGAACTGAAAATCTGAAAGTTTAATGTTTAATTGAGTTGCATGTTGTGATAGAATTGAACTAAAAAGGTTGGCCACTGATCCTAGTTGTTTACTTTTGCGAGACATGAAAAATAGGCCCTGGATAACTGGATTTGTAGAAGAAGTAGGCTGTGAAGCAAGTGAAGTAATTCAAGTGGCCTGAACCCTGAAGGTACAGTGTCAAACACTGTAAATTTTTCATTTTTTTGCTTTGGTTGTACTTTGTGATTGTTTTGAACTGAAAATGGAATGATAGTTTTGAATTGTTAATTAACATGTAAACCTTGTCTTTTTTATAACCTACTGACTTGTTCTTTTTTTTTTTCTGTACAGGTAGGACTATCACAAGCTAAGAGACTGGCCCAAGGAAAGTTTTGAACTATGACTACGATCAGTGTAAGTTTTTACAAGTGAAGTGACATTGTGTTTATTTTATTGTGTAACATATGATCTCCAATTTGTAAGTTTAGGTTCTTAACTAGTTTTCTTTTCTGTCACAGTTGAAAAATATTAAGAAGAAAAGAGGAGGAGTCCCTGAAACCAGTCAGGTTCATGCCCCCAGTGGGAATGCTTCGTCAATTGGAACCCCTCCAGCTTTAGTAGTTGAAGCTGATGCTGCTGCATCTGTTGTAAGTCCAGACTGTTTTGAATCTAAGAAACGTAGTTTGGTATGGAATCATTTCACAGAGTATAATGCTATTAGGGTTGTTAAGTGTAAAGGGAAACCTGATCAAACCATATCTGAAAAGAGAGCTAAATGCAAATATTGTCCTAAGGGTAGTTTAGGAGATTATGTTGTGAATAGTACAAAGAATGGAACTGGAGGGATGAATAAACACATAAAAGAGAGATGTAGCTATTATAAAGGAAGGCAGAATGTTGATAAAAAATATAAGACTTTGGTTGGGAATAAAATTAAGGGTAATAGGCTGAAGACTCAAAATTTTAACCCTAAAGAAGTTATGCAAGCCTGTGTTGAAATGGTTGTTGTTGATGAATTGTCTTTTAGCTTTGTTGAGAAGTTGGGTTTTAGGGGTTTCTGTAGAGTTGTTGTTCCTGATTTTATAGTTCCATGTAAAAGAACTCTCCATAGGAATTTTTTTGAATCTGTATAAAAGTAAGAGGAAAGACCTTAATAAGAGTTTACTCAAGTATAGAGTTTGTCTAACCACTGATACTTGGACAAGTGTTCAAAAAATTAATTACATGCTGCTTACTGCACATTTTATTGATAAGAAGTGGGTAATGCATAAGATGATCATTAATTTTATCACTATCCATAATCATGGTGGGAGTTCAAGAGGAAACCTAATTGAGGAATGCTTGCTTAAGTAGGGTATTACTAAGGTTCTCACCATAACTGTGGATAATGCAGCTGCTAATAAGTGTGCTATTGAGTATGTTAGGGCTAGATTGAATAGGATTAAGGATTCTCAAGCTATCTTAGATGGTAAACATATGCATGTTAGGTGTGCTGCCCACATATGCAACTTGATTGTTGGAACTGGTTTGAAGAAGTTAAATAAGGGTGTCTTGGGAATTAGAAATGTTGTTAAGTTTGTCCGGTCATCTGCCCATATGTTAGATATCTTCAAAAATAGCATAGCAAAATAAAATATACCTTGTAGAGGGCTGGTTGTGATGGATGTTCCGACAAGGTGGAACTCCACATACCTAATGTTGGAAGCAGCCCTGAAGTTTAAGGCTGCTTTCATTAGAATGGTGGAAGATGAAGAATGCTATAGAGCATACTTTGTGGAGCCGGATGAAGAGTTTGATGAGGAAGGCAACCTGATTCCTCATCTGCCAAATGCTAGAGGAAAATGTGAGCCTCATTGTGATGAAGATTGGGATACTGCGGAGGAGTTTGTGGTGTTCCTCAAGGTTTTTTATGAGGTGAAAGTGAGAGTTAGTGCATCTACACACCCTACAGTGCACTCCACCTACCATGATGTGATGGCCATCGATGCAGAGATCACCAAGCTGATTTTGGAACCTGAAATGATGTGAGGTGTTACTGCCGTAGAGAGGGTGATGAATGATATGGCTGGTGACATGCTGAAGAAGCTTAACAAGTATTTTGGATCAAAGGCTGAGGTGAATCCTTTCATCCAGCTAGGTTTGATTCTTGATTCGAGATTCAAGCTTGTTCACTTAGTGCATCTGTTTCAAATTGATGGGAAAGATGAGGTGGAGATTGATGCAGACACAAAGAAGGCAAATAAGTTCTTCATGGATTTATATGCGGAATATGTGGAGCCAGCAAACATTCAAGCAACTGTGAGCAAGGTTAATCTGCTAAGGGCAACTACTAGCAGCAGGGCAGCCCCCCACTGGTTTCAGATCCTCCCTTATTGGTAAATGGAAGGAGATGGTGTCTTCGGCAAATGAGTCCGGGCCTATCCATGAAGTAGACAAATATTTGGATGATGATCTTGAGTCGGTATGTGAGAATGGTGAGCAGTATCCAATTCTGGATTGGTGGAGGGTGAATGGTGCCAAGTATCCAGTGGTGGCAAGAATTGCTAGGGATGTGCTGGCTATATAAGTGAGCACAGTGGCTTCGGAGAGTACTTTTAGCACGGGTGGGAGAGTCATCGACAATTTTAGGAGCTCATTGACTCCTAAGTCTATAGAGGGATTGATCTGTCTTCAAAGTTGGCTTATGGGAAATGAAGTAGATGATAATGATGATGATATTCCAAGCATTAGGGCTACTGAGATATATGAGGCCTGTGAAAAAGGTGAACTGACTTAACTGACTTAATTACTTTTGTGAAACTGTGCCATTTTGATTATGTCTGCATTTACTTGCATTTTGATTCTGTCTGCATTTGTGACTTGCATTTTGTTTCTACATTTGTGAACTTGCATTTTGAATCTATCTGCATCTGTGAACTGTGGCAATTTGATTATCAAATGTATATCAGTATATAAGTTGATGCTTGCCAATTTGCAGAGCACATTACACAGCTGGGAAGTACCACAGAAATTGGACTTGGAGCCAGTGCCTGTGCCAGTGGAGTTTCTGAAACTGTGGAGCTCATTGAAGATTCTGATGACAGTGAAGATGAAGAGGCTGGAGATGAATGCTCTAGTTGAATTTGGGACTGTATTTATGCAAAATTTGACTGTAATTCCATTTTTTGCATTTTGGACTGTAATTCTATGAACTGCATATGGGACTGTTTGGACTGTAATATTTGGGACTGTTTGGACTGTTTGGACTGTTAGTATCTGTAGTATATGTAGTTAGTTCTGAATTCAACATGAATTGTACTTGGTTTTAATTGTATTTAGAGGTGTACTTGATTTTGTAATGTAAAAACTCTAATTAGGCTTGGTGTACTTGAAATATGAAATAAGTCAAATAACAGATTTGGACCATTTTGTAAACCGATCCGTACCGAATTGGGCCGAACCGAACCAAAACTTTTCGAGTCGGGTTCATTCGGTCCAGATGGATAGAACTAAACCAAACCGATTATTATTTCGGTTTCGATTTCGAATCAGACCCAATCCCAAACCAATCCGACCCGAACCCAACCCTCCATGCAATCATCCATATTTAAATAGCCATATCTAGTTTGATATCTGGATTATGCACAGTATTGTTGGGAAAGAGCCGCGTTGATGCGAATGCGAGCAATCGAGATATGCAATTTCCTAGAAGGGTCGGGAAAGCTGTAAAGCTATTATGTGGAGAATAGACATCGTATACAGTGTACGTACCGCACTTTGAAATTTCTTACGTACTGTGTAAGGTTTAGTATAATTTTAAAGAGTGGGAATCAAGATTAGTCGTAGATGGCCATCTTTTGGAATTCGGCCACCGTCCATCGACTATATTTCTTAACAATCAAGTAGAGAATCACCGTAATGCTAGTGTTGGTTTCCTACCTCATTATTATCCTATACGTTTGTTATTAAAATGGCTTGTTTATTTTTATGGAAACAAATACTGAAATACCCGACAGCTTGTGATTCTTGAGATATATTCTTTTCTGAGAAGAGTGCCTCTAAAGTTGTTTACCTGCCAATTGGAGTAAAGGACTGATCAGAAATTTTGATATAAAGTTTGAACATTGACTAGGATCATTATATATGTACGTGACCCAAATTTTAAAGTCGTCCTCTGTTTTTCGCGACAACCACCTGTGATTTATAGGTAAATTTGGTACAACCACAAATAATCTCCTTGTAAAATATTAATAATTCTTCGAAAGATGATACTTATTAATTCACTTTTTGTAGCTAGTATTGAAGAATTTGCGAGAACATACTAGGGACTTTTGGCAGTTGGAACAATAATAAGAGAACAAAAGTGAACTCCAAGCTAGAGGCACGCGTTTACGTGCAAATTGCAAATGTATGACCATCAAGGACGTACGTACGTGGTCAACAAGTTTTCAACGAAATAGTCTGTCGACCTACTATGCATCAAAACTTATGCGTAAATCCTCTCCCGAACCGGTCAGTATCAAGACGAGATAGGCCTTAAATGTTTTTGAGTCATCCTGGACCATCTCGGTCTGTTTATTAGAAACAGGACAGGCCATAGGCTTAGATATGTTTATTCTAAAAGGCCTGGCCCGGCCGTTTGATTTTTCCTTTACAAACTAAACTTAAAGGCCTTTTACTCATATGGAATGATTCAGTCTCTTTGCACAGAACGTTACCCTCATTAGAGCATCCACACCCATTTAGGTAGGGGTCATCATTTGGCCCGTGGGCCTCGTGGGCTAAAAGCCCGGCCCGGCCCGTAAAAGCCCGCCAAGGTGGTTGGTGGGCCGACCATGGTTTAGAGATCTAAAGCCCGGCCCGGCCCGCGGGCCCGGCCCGTCAAGGCCCGTTAGGCCCGGCCCGTCAAAACCCGCACACATATTGACATATATCATTAAATTATTTAATGAATTTTAATCATTATACAATTTATACCTAGTTAATGTTTACCTACACACATATTGACATATATATATATATATAATATAGTGACTAGTAGTCTAATAGACTAATACTATATAGATATATATTTTACATTTGTGTATATATATTAATATATTACATATACATGGATAGATTGAATATTTGAATTCCATATATAATTAAATTTGTGTATCTATTTTACTATTAAGTCATTATTTAAAGTTTAGCATAAGTTAGGGTTTAGGTTTAGGGTAAATTAGGGTTTAGGAGATTAAGATTTATGGTAAGTTAAGGTTTAGGAATTTGAGGTTTAGGGTAAGTTAGGGTTCCGGTTCTAGGATTTTATTGTAATTTTTTTAGGGTTTAGGGTTTGGGGTTTAGGTTTTAAGGTTTAGGGTTTAGGTCCAAAATTTATAAAAATTAGGGACGGCCTACTTAGAATATTATGAACAACCAATCCGACATTCAATTTTTTATATATATAAGATAGTAGTACGTATATCATTATACCTACACTTATATATATAATATAGTGACTAGTACTATATATATATTTTTTATATTTGTGTATGTTTATATTAATATATTACATATACATATATTGATCAAATATTGGAATTCCATATATAGTTATATTTGTGTATCTATTTTACTATTAAATCATTGTTTAAAGTTTAGGATAATTAAGTTAGGGTTTAGGTTTAAGGTAAGTTAGGGTTTAGGGGATTGAGATTTAGGGTAAGTTAAGGTTTAAGAATTTTGAGGTTTAGAGTAAGTTAGATTTTAGGTTTTAGGAATTTTGAGGTTTAGAGTAAGTTAGGGTTTAGGGGTTAGGGTTTAGGGGTTAGGGTTAGGGTTTCATTGTAATTTTTTTATCGATTTACACTGTAAAACAGTAAATATAATAGATGGTTCAGATTAGATTTTGTAATTTTTCAATGGTGAGAGTTTAATTGAGAGTGTGTGAAATGACATCAATACCATTCTCTTATATATTGCTTATTTTTCCATGGAGAAACTTGATAAATTAAATTTTTATATCAATTTTTTTGACACTATGAGATAGATATGTAATTTACAAGAATGTGTGTTAAAATTTTGATCTTAAAAAATTCCTTTAGGGATGGGTAATTTATGTTTTAGTTGTAAGGGTACTACGGTCACATTTAGCGAAACTCATAGATGTAGGTCTAAATCAAGTCCATAATTTATAAATTTTTAACGGCATGCTTAGAATATTATGAACAACCAATCTGACAATCAGTTTTGTAAAATGATGATACATGATCGATTACGTTTCACAAAGGACTTTCAACCCATATAACTAAGGAATAAAGGTAAGAACATTAGTGTGCATGTAGAGAATTCAAGCAATATAGGAATTAAAAATGTTTTAACAATAAAGAAGGCCATATATAATAGTTCACCTTGTAATAAAAGACACCGTACGTAAAAATTAGCCTAATCGAAGTACGTTTGGATCCCAGTCAATACAATTAAACAAAATTTGTGAAAACACTAAAATACACTCATCTTATTTTCCTTATTTTCCTATGGGGAGAGTAGATAAATCAATTTTTTATGTCAATTTTTTTGATACTATGAGATAGATATGTATTCCATAAGAGTATGTGTCCAAAATTTGATGTTAAAAAATTATTTTCGGGAGGGGTAATTTCCGTTTTAGTTGTAAGAGTACTATGGTCACATTTGGCGAAATACATGGATCGATGTCTAAATCAAGTCCAAAATTTATAAAATTTTAAAGGCATGGTTATAATATTCTAACCAATCAATCTAACGGTCAATTTTATAAAATAATTAAACATGTCCAATTAAGTTTCACAAAAGTATTTCATTCCATATAACAAATGAACAAACGTAAGAACATTAATATACATATGGAGAATTCAAGCAATATAAGAATTAAATATGTTTTAATAATAAACGAGGACATGTAGAAAACTCCATCTTATAGTGATAAACATCGTACGTAAAATTTAGACTCGTCGGAGTACGTTTAAACCCCAGTGCATGGATAAATGTTACGTTTATTTTGAAATGTCTTAATTTTTTAATAATTAAAGCCCGATAGGCCCGGCCCGCAAAAGCCCGCAAAGGCCCGGCCCGCAAAAGCCCGCAAAGCCCGCTTGAATGGGCCGGGCTCGGATCCTTATATAAAAGATAAAGCCCGGCCCGGCCCGCATATATTAAAATGTTGTTGAGGCCCGGCCCGGCCCGGCCCGTGCCGGCTATACATGGGCCGGGCCGGGCTTTTTACCGACCCCTACATTTAGGAAGTCCTATTGGGTGAGGAACTCCTCTTTTAGAAATTTTTGTCAATATTCATCAAATAGGATGTCAAATTTATGTTTTTTGCGCAGTAGTGCAAAAAATAAGAATTCCTATTACTATTAATCAATTATAAAAATTTATTTTATTTAATTATTAGTAATATGTTCATCCAATAATTCGCAGACACATCTCATTATCGTCTACATTATTGAACAAAAATTTTCGACAAGATTTTCTACTAGTCATAATGTGACACGTGTCACTTTTATGTGTCATTATCAGCTAAATTATTGATGAGAATTTTCGGTAAGATTTTCGACGAGTCAAAATGTGGCACGTGTCACTTCCTTGTAACGTTATCGGCTATAAATTATTGATGAAGATTTTTGATAATATTTCCGACCAGTGATAATGTGAAACGTGTCACGAGCACGTGTCGTTGTCGGCTAAGTTATTGGTTGAAGATTTTCAGTAAGATTTGCGACCAATGAGGATGTGACACATGTACTCATCTTTCAACATCAGATTATCCAAGTTTTTCTACAAAATCATCGACTTTGGCTCTTTGAAACCTCACAACTTCTACACCCTTAAACACACATCTTTAAACACTTCTTCACATTCTCTCATCTAAAAGATGAATCCTAATGATTACGAAGAGTCTTCTAGGAGGAGGCGTCAACAACGTCGGCAAGCTGCCGTAATGATGAATTCCTCGTCACTGATGCAGCCATGATAGTTGCAGCGTTTGATGATGAACCACCTCGTCGCCGCCGTCCAAACGAACCAAGGCAGAGGGAACCAAGGGGTTAGAATCTGCTGGAAGATTACTTCATCGAACGCCCTATTTTCGACGAGCAAGATTTTTGCCGGAGGTTCCGAATGAGCACGCACTTGTTCAACTGGATCAAGACAAAACTCTGCAACCACGACCCATTTTGGCATCAAAGAGTAGATGTCACTGGATTGCAAGGACTCCTCCCCGAGCAAAAGACGACCGGTGCTCTACGAATGTTAGCATACGGCGCAGCCGCATATCAGTATACTGAATACACAAGGATGAGGGAATCAATAACACTGGAATGCATGAAGAAGTGGTGCACACAAGTGGTCTTGCTTTACCAAGACTTTTACCTCCGCACTCTAAATACAACAGACATCAATCGACTTCTAAGAAGGGCGAGGCAGCGAGGATTTCCTGGTATGATCGGAGGCATCAACTACATGCACTGAGAATGGAAGAACTGCCCAACATCTTGGCAAGGGTCATACTTGGGGCGGAATGCTCGTCTGACCATAATATTAGAGGCGGTGGCTTCATATGACATGTGGATATGACACAGCTTCTTCGGGACGCTTGGAGCACAAAATGATATTAATGTGCTTAACAGCTCGGATGTCTTCGATGAGCTCCTTGCCGGAAGAACCCCGCAATCGACATATAAAGTCAATGATATGACTTACCATGCCACCAAAATTATTATCTAGCTGATGGAATATATCTGAGGTACTCCTCGTTTGTCAAGACAATTTCCAATCCCCAGAATCAACCACAGAAGCTGTTCGCACTGAAACAAGAGGCATATCGCAAAGATGTGGATAGGTGATTTGGAATCTTGCAATCTCGTTGGGCTATCATTCGTCACTCAGCTATGTGTCATCACACATCGACATTGAAAATGATCATGTTGACTTGCATCATAATGCATAACATGATTGTTGAGAAAGAATTTGTGGAGGACAATTTTGAGGAGAACGAGAAAGAAGATTTATAAAACTCAACTAGTGCTTTAACAGTTTATGATTGGGCTGGTGGATGAAAATGGTAACCGAATTCCCTTTGAACCTGTTGGAAGAGATCAACATCATCAACGGTTTAGCGACCGTCTTGTCGATTTATAATCAGTCTATCTCCATGGAGAGCTTCAAAAGGACTTAGTGAAGCACAACTGGTTTCTTGAAACCAGTGAACATCTCTAAATAACGTGTTTGATGTATATGTGTTTGCATTTTGTGTGTTTTAATCTTGTGTGTTTGCATTTAATTATGATTTAATGTAATGTGTTTGAAGTTTATCTAAATAAATAAAGTGCATTTTTTTATTTCTTGAAAATTTAAAATACATAATGACATGCCAAGCATAGATTTATTATTAAGACAAACTAAACTAAACACTAAAATCAAGGTTGCGGGGACGATAACAATTTGTAAAGCTTGCATCCCTGACTTCTTCTTCATCGTCATCTACTTGCTTAAGGATATCCGATTTCCTCTTCATGAAGTACCTCTTTGAATTTGGGGTCATAGCCTTGAAATTCATTGTCATGATCCTTATTTCTTCCTTTTGTGTCCTCAATCTGTAGTTTTTCTCTTCAAGCATTCGTTGCTTTTCTTCATTTGCCTTTTGTCAATCGGCGAACATTTTTTGATTAGCCACAATGCTCTTCAAAGTCTCATCTCTAACCTCATTCGTAGGTGTCATGGGCTTCTTTCCCCTTCTTTTTGCTTCCTTGACCGCCTTTACTCCTTGAGGTCTAGGTGGACTCGAGGTACCTTGACGGTTGCTTTGTGATGTTGGAATCACTTCATCTTCATCCAAATTGACGATAGGAGACACTTCACTAACGGGAGGAGTAGCTTCGAAGTTGGAATGGTAAGAAGGTGGAGTGCTAGTTTCAATGACTCTAAAAGTAGGATGATCTTTGACCGCTTCCCAACACGCAAAGTGCGTAAACTCTTTCTATTTTTTGCCCACATAAAACGTTTGAGTTTTCCTTAACTACAAAAAAAATACAAGTAACGAATTAATATTTCACATTTTATATTTCATAAAATTAATTAAAATTGAGAGGACCAACATAAATAAATCATTACCTCACCATGCAAATTTCAGCCGGATTTCGGATTCCTTCTTGCGTAAGCAAGCGCTGCTTTCTATTGTGAAAAGTTTGGCTTCAACTTTGAAAAACGAGAGGTAAGTGCATTTTGGGCCATAGGTTCCGCTCTCACTTCACCTTGACCCATCACCCAATTTTGTTGGTAATCGACATAAATTTTTTCTCACAATTTGCCGACCTTTGTTTGTTGTCGGAGATATGGAACACACTGACGACAATATAATATACACAATTGTACATCTTCGAAAATGAGCCAATTGGTGAACATCTTTTGCAAAAAACCAAATAGATTGTGAGAGAGAGAGAGAGAGAGAGAGGGAATAGAAGGAGGAGGATGATAATTTGTTGTGCACAAATTGGTGTGAAGTGTTTAGAAAAATGAAAGTAGTATTTATAGAAAAATAGTAGGAGGTTATTAGAATTTTTTAAAGATTTTTTCGGAGTATTTTTGATAGTATTCGTTCTGAAATTTTCAGAAGCAAATAGTAGTCGTTGCCTTTGAATTAGAGCCGTCCGATTGCATTTGAATTTGAATTTGAGCCGTCTAGATTGAAGGCTAGTCGACAGCCTGCCACATCGCGGGCTGTCATTGGCCAGTAACTTCGGTAAAAAAATTACTTTTATAGCCAAATTTTAAAAAAATTATTCCCGCCAGAAGGAAGTTCTCTCTGGCTTCCCATTTCAACACGGGATGGAGGAATTCCTTCTCGTCTTCGCTCGGTCAAAGCCCCCCCTTTCCCCCTGTCACTGTTGCACGTCTCCAACGCCGGGTAATTCCTATTTTCCGATGGGACCCGCACCTATTTCCAGGAATTCCTCCGAGAGGAATTCACCGCTACGGATGCTCTTAGCTCCTCTTTACCGTCTCTTGATGGAATCGTCTCCTTTACTACAAGTCTTGCTTCATGAGCATCTCATCTTCATTTTCTCCTCCCTGCATGTCGCATCACCGAATCCATCAAGGTGAAATCCTATCCAACCCCTTTATCAATCCCAAATCAAATTCCTAAATTTTGAAACCCAATCGATTCCAAATCGAAAACCTCAAATCAGAAACCCACATTAGAAATTCATTCAATTTGGTCGATACCTTCGAGCTACCATGAAGCCCATGAGTTCCTCGACCTCGAGCAATTGCGCTCATGATCAGTTTGTGATGAATGTTGTTTGTAACTGTTTTTGTTGAAGACAAAAGCTACAATAACATTTTTGAAAGGGGAAAGCTACTATTAGTCTGTAACATTAAATGACAACAGTACAATGTTTTAACTAAGGTTTTGGTACACTGCTTGAACCATTGGTCCGAAACTAAAACCACACTGAAACCCTTGCTTGCAGATGAAAAATCAATACTCTCCTCATCTGTAAAAGATGATGAATTAGATAGCAATTAAGCGGATTATTATTTTTATATATTTAATTAATTATACATTTATATAGTATGTTATAACATAAATATATTAGAAATCACATCAGTAACTAAATCAAAGCTTCAATCGGCACAAGTCCACAGTCACTGGATTATGATTTAGTTTAACATGTAAGCACATACAAAAATAAAATAATTAAGGATCTAGGCATTTAGCTAGCTGTCGTAAACTTCTCAATTTCAATCGGCATTCATCTTCAATCGTCATGGTTGCCAGGTTGCCAATTATAGATGAATAGATGATTCATTCATTCATATCAAGATTTCAAATTGTGACTACTGATTAGTGATTACTCACAAAGTCACAGAGAGGAAGAGAAGCAGAGACATCAAGAGAAAAGAAACTTATCGAGCGGCGAGGAGAGAGAGGCCGAGCGGCAGGGGAGACTGGCAAGAGCGAGTGAGCGACAGTGAGGCCGAGGGAGACGACAACGATAGTAATCGATATAGGGTTTTCAATTTGGGATTTTTTTTTCCTTTTACCCACTTTCAAATTTAAAAAAAAAATGAAAAAAAATTGCTTAGTCGGGAATAGTCGGCCGATTAGTCACTAGGCGCCCGTTTTTTTTCCGATTAAACGGCATCCGCTGATTAAGGGCACCCATGCCCATTTTTGAGCGGTTTGCTTCTTTTTTTTTTTACTAATCACCGCCTAGGCGACCGTTTTTTCGAACCTTGATTTCATGGTTTTACCCTTTTATCTGATGTATGAAGACAAATAATTTTCATTAAAATTGATTTGGTACAGAACTTAGGACAGAGAAGTGATGGGAGGTATCCCAACGTCAATGAAATCAAAGTTTATGTACTAAACTGTCAAAGTTTATGTACTAAACTGTTAACTTTGATGCTTCACATACCAAACTGTCTGTCCTGATCGACAATGAAAGTCCTGACACCATTTATGTTTTTTTTCCTAAAAAAAAACATGAAAACTGGTGTGACATGGTGAGATCTCACCCTCGCACAGTATCAAACATGAGCCGTGTTCTTGGGTACTCTATAAAGAAACAGAGAACATTGCTGATATTAATATAGAGATGGTACTTAACAGAGTTGAATGTCCTTAGAAAGAACAACATCCAGCCGCATAGTGTATAATCTATCCCATATCCTGGATTTCTGCAACACTCATTCTCTCTAGCTATATATAAAAATGCCATTCGATCAAAAGCTTCATATGTTTATAACTCTCCCCGCGGCGCACATATAGAAATAATCAAATATATGCATTGGCTGTCTCATATTGACCATGACCTAGATAATGCATACTTGGTTTTTTATAACATGGGGGCACAACACATAATCATAAGGGCAGGTCACAAAGGTAACATATGCAAGTCATCGATCTTGAACAGCCGACCATACAAGTTTTTTTTTTTCGTTAGCCATGTCCTACTCACTTTTCGATTGCCAATTTTTCAATTTGAGGTACTGATATATATGCAATTTGAGTGACAGAGGAGATGGTCCAGATGAGGCTTTTGCTTCAAGCAAAACCGGTGAGTATCCGACACTGTTTACCATTATAATCGAGTACGGTTACACCATTTACTTCATACTAGCTATTAGATTGGCAGAAAGAATTAGCTGGACTTAATTTTTTCTAGCTTAATTAGCTGCATCATCTCCCTGGTATTAGACTTGGGTTTTGGATTGAGTACGCTTTTCATTCATATAGTGCTTTCATAGAGAGTCAATCGAGCTTGCATTCCTTATGCTGCAGGGTTTGGTAATTTGAACATGGGAAATGAGATGGGGAACAATAACACATCAGGTCTGAAAGGTATGGAAATTTGTAAATAGAGCTCTTGAATACTAGTTTAGCCTCGTGTTTTATGAGAAATTTGCATTGTCATTCACCATCTGCTGTAGATGAAGAGAACACTACTACTGTTGAAGCTTCCAAAACATCTTTGGTAGATACTACTTACGCAAATAATACAAAAGAAGAACATCAAGTAGTACCTGAAGTCAAAGGACATGATTTCGATAAAAATGTTACAAACTTGACTTCTAATGATCCAGACACAAACGAGGTTCCTTCCATCGAAAACCAAATATCATGTATAACAGGTTAGAATCTTTTCTAAACTATAATTAAGGGTGAGTCATCTTTATATGGCCCTATATATGTTACCGAAATCCTATATATTTGTTGTTTGATCTTAATTTTTGGCATGTTCATAGAGCAAGAAGATACCGAAGTTCATCATCGTGCTGAATCTCCGATATACGCAATGGAATCAACTGAAGCTATGGAAATAGGCAGTAAAATGAATTCAGATACTTCATTGAGTGATTCAGGACAAGAGAAGCTGATAGAGACAGTCATGGAGGAAAATGATGTACAAGGGACATTGCAAAATCAGCTCAAGAAGCAGGATTCTATTAGAAAAGGTATGTGTATGCAAACCTTATTCCATATTACTATTGTACTTGCTGAATTCTTTACTTTCTTCAATAATATGACCATTGCCATGTCTTTGAATGATCTCTATATTGCTGCCACTTCAATTCTTTTTCTCTCTCAGTATGAGACTATGAGTTATGTGAATGTATATTACACCTAAATCCACCATAATACATTTACATTTATATGCTTTCAACTACAATAGAGGATGAGGAAGATGGGACAACATCCACATCACATAAACTAGAACCTGAAGAGAACAATAGAATTGAAGCTTGCGACATGCATTTGCCAGACAGTACTCCGGAAGATGATAAAACAGGAGAATATCAATTAGTGGCTGAAGTTGAAGGAAGTGAAATTCATGAAGCTTTTGCAAACCTGACTTCTGATCATCAAAGAACATTAGAGGATGCTTGTGTCGAAAACCGGACTTCTTCAATTTTGAATGGTAAGCCTTTTTAAAATGGGTTTGATTAGTTTATATCAAATTAATCCGTCTGTTATGTTTTTAAATCATTGAAAAATTCTGTCTGAATTTTGTTGGCTTGTCCATAGAGCATGAAGATAATGAAGTTCATCCTCTTGGTGAATCTCCGAAAGTATGGGAAGAAGACATGAAAGTGCAACCAGGTACTTTATTGAGTGACTCAGTACATGAGGAGATCTTTGAGCATAAGAAGGAGGAAACTGATGTACAAGGACCAGTGCAATACCAGCTTCAGAAGCAGGATTTTTTCAAGAAGGGTATGCTATGTTTACCTTATCCATATTCCATTGTCATTACATTTGTCAAAATTTTTCTTCATTACCATATTAGTACAAGTTGTAGTATTTGAATGGTAGAATCTGATTGTATATCACATAAACACAACCCATCACAATACCTTCATATGCTATTAACTTGTCAACAGAGGATGAGGAAGATGGTACAGCATCTACATCACATGATATAGAAGCTAAAGACTCCAAGCACTTTGAGTCAAATCTACATGAGGAGTTGGCTACAGTTCAAGCTGACCAATCTGTAAAAGATGGAATTGGATCTTTACTAGGGAGCAAGGACAGTCTAGGATCAAATTTGACTTCTGATTGCGAATTGAGAGGCCATTTCAAAAGCACTGTGACATTGAAAAACATTGAAGGAAGTTCTGATTCTAGTACTGGTTCAGCATTGGAAAAGCAAGGTGCTACCATGTCACTTGAGCACAACACCTCAGAAGAACGACTGACATCTTCGGAGGAGCAATTTGAAACTGAAGATGGAGAAGAAGTTAAAAATGGATTGAGAAAAACACTAATAGCATCAGATGGCCTTCTTGTCTTAGAAAATGAATGTAAGATACCAACTGAGAGAAATTTATTTGTTAGTCCAAAACTAGAACCAGAAGCTCTTTTAGTGAGTAACTTTGATCTTGAAGTTCCTGAACATGAGGTTAAATGCCTAATCATCGAAGATGATATCGGAATAACAGGAAAAGGGTTGAAAAATGGAGAGGAAATCTATGCTAGTAACCAAATCCAACCTTGTCTTGTGTCAGGGATGGAATTAGAACCTGACTGTGTCAAATCAGGTGAGCTGACAGATGAGGAGAGCGAAAAGGTAAATGTGATCAGTTCTTCAAACAACAAGGATTGTAAAGTTGAGGAGGCAAAGGTTGTAGAAGATGGGAACCTAGTTGTCATGTGCCTTAATAACCAAGGTGAGGCTTCTGAGAGCCAGTGCTACCAGGAATCAGAAATGAAAGTTGAGGAGGTTCTGAAACTTGAAATCATTTCGACAGAGTTAACTATCCTGAATTTGCACAACAAGGAAGAAGAATTAGTTGCCATTAAAATGGAAGAAGCAGACACCACACAACAGGACTCTTCATCTTCATTCGAAAGTACTACACTTGAACATGATATTGTTCAAAGCATCAATGATTCAAGTCAACAACTGAAGCAAGAAAATAGCGATAAGTTGTTTGCTACTCAAGCTTCCATTATTATTGACAGTACAAGCTGGATATCAGAAACATTGGTGTCTATGAATAAGTTGGAAGTTGAGATTCTTGGTCAACAAGTTACACAACAAAAAGAAGTAGCACAAGTAGAAACTGCAGCAGAAATTAACATTTCAGCTGAAGTGGAAACATCATCTGCATCTGTAAGCTCTAGTTCTGAAACACAAGAATCTCTGGGAAGGTCTAGCACAGTAAGCATTGAATCGAATCCAGATAACTTGAACATTGTTCATGGCCAGATTCAAAAATCTCCAAGCTTCAATCTTGATCTCCAAACTGTAGAAAGGACTGAAGAATCAGATAGCACTCCGTTATTATGTCAGGATAAGGCTGAAATAAAAAGCTCACCATGTCAAGTTGAGAAAGTGATTACCTTGGAGAGAAGCGAGTCAGAGGAGTCAAAGACTCCATTTCTAGGATTCATGAAGGAACAAGAAGAAACTCATATTGTTGTTGCAAAAAACAGTAAACATCTGAAGCATTCTGCGGAAAATTCAACAAAGAATGTGGCTGAGTCAGTTACTCGAAAAGCTGCAACAACTTCATCAAAAGGTAAAGAGAAGCACAGACTCAGGCCTTCTTTCTTTTCCAACTGCCTGTGTTGTGCTTCTGTGAATAATTGAATGCCTCTTAATATCTTTGATCTTTGCATTTTATTTCTTTATGGAGCTTTCCGGAGAGAGACTTGTTTTCTTGATTATGATGTTGGGATAACTTTGTGCATCAGTGCAACTTACCAACCCACTGTGTGTTCTGTGCAATCTATTGATTTCTTCCATATTTATTTTTCAAGTCAGCTTGAGTATTCTTCTGTGATGTAAGTTTCCGTTAATGTGATTTTTCTCAATTGATTGATACATCAAGTTTTCAAAGTGGATTGCATTGGCCTCTCATGGTGAAGGTGAAGTTTACAGTTTGCTCGTTTGCATGACGTACTTATGATTCAAATCATTCAATGAAGCTATATACGAGCAATGAGTTTTACCATTGCCTCAATGTTATAGAAGCATAAGTAAAGAAAAATTCAATTGTTAATTTAGTTTAACTATTCACAGTGTTTCAGCCGGACTTTATCTAATGTTTTCATCAGCAAATTCATTCCAGAATAAAGTTAGGGCTGGGACAATAATAAACTATGAACTTCCAAGTTGATGAACATTTACATATCCACATACCCTTTAGTAGTTTAGAAAACTAGTTAATTCCTAAGGCAGCGCAAGCCCGAGTACAGTGTTTTGGCTACCCATGCACAAATAACTAGCCCAGTTTCTCATGTAGTTGTCCTTCAATTCTGAAGGTATCAAGTCTTTGAATGTCCACCTATTGAGTAGCTAAAAACCACGACCTCAAACTTCTATTCTGCATCCGTCAATGGTTAATTCTCACCAATACGGGTTAATTCTCACCAATATCTCAAATACTCAACAACAAACATCATGAAGATCAAAAAATCAAATCAAAATACAAAGTTTTTATCATCACAGAATTTCAAATTGATGAAAAATTTACAAGAGTCATGCACATAAACCAAAACCTCATAGGAGTAGCATGAATCCATATCACACATAAATCAAAACCTCATGATCCACAACAGTTAAGTGTCGACCTCTAGAACAAACAAATTAAACATGACCAGGACATTTTGACTAGTCCAAGGTGATTGACAATGAAATGTTGAAATAGGGGGAGACAATTAGGATGGTATGAAAGGTTGATCTTCAAACAAGCTGGAAAAGGGGGATAGTCATTGCAAAGAAATTCCAATGGATAGCAACAGGCTACCATTATTTTTGCAACAAAGGAAAAAGATACATATTTAACATATATATCCAACAACTAATCTTGGTCAGAGTCAGACTTAACCAAAAAGTGGGAGAAACTTCAAATCAAGAAAGCCCTATCTTAGTTGGAAGGATAAACCTAAATAATTCTCCATAAAAATAGAAGAACAAAGAGAGCAAAAGAACATATGCATAGCAGTTGAAGTTTCACATAGAAATAGTCGAAAAGTTCTAGCATACTGCATACTTGAGTACTTGATTAAGATAAATTTCTTATTAATTTCTCAAAGATGGATAGGTATTACAATGTGAGTTTTGGATTCTAAATAAAAAACACACAATGATATATATCACTAGAGAAGGAAAAGAATACAACTGGAATTGAATGAATTGAACAAATCAAAAGGGTACTACTAGCAACTGCTGCTACATTTTTTTGTCATTTGACAAGGCTGGTTACAACAAATAATATAAGAGGATGAAATTGAATGAGTTTGATTGGGAATTTGCTTCAACATGTTACTATAATGTATCATCATCCAATAGTCATCATCATCTTCACAAATTCGTCGTAGTTAACTTGACCATCGCCGTCCAAATCGGCCTCCTTGATCATCTGCTCCACCTCTTCATCCGTCAATTTTTCGCCAAGATTGATCATTACATGCCTCAGCTGAAAAAATGAGTAGGCAACAAGAACAAACACAAGTTTGTAAGTTGTTAGATTGTGTTGGCACTAAAAGGTCAACTGGAAAAAACAAGATCAAACATTGTCAACTAAGAAAGGTTGATGTTCATTGCATTGGAAATTAAGGTACAGGGAATCAAGATACGGATGGATACTCAATCCTATATATAAAACTTGAAAGGTTAAAAATTATGAGACTAACCATGATTAAATATTGAGAATTATTTCACGAATACCCATATAAATCAATTTTAAACTAAGCAGCCTTAGTATCACTTAAGCTACATTTGATTCCTCTTATTATTTTTCTGTGTGTTGATACCATGCTGGCAAAATCCCTACCATCAATGCTATGATGCAACACATTTAATGTCAGTGCAATGAGTCCATCTCTAGTTCTGAATTTGGTGACCTTATCATCTATGTTCAGCGTTCACCAGCTCAATCTTAGCCTGTTCTAGCTATTTTATACAACATTATGTCTATCTTTCTCATCAGGCGACAGAACAATGATGTGAAAAACCCTTGGACATCGACATTGTTCACAAAGTCGATTTATTAGTTCTTTTCGTATTCCAGATACCGTATTAACTTTGTTGTGGTGCTGATATGTGATCTGGTGCAACTCTTTATGAACACAAGTTCAATTATTTCAGACATGAATTAGAACATGTTGTCTGGACAGCATTGAAAACTTGAAACAAAAATAGTGACTTTGGCAAGTGTCTGTAAACTATTGATAAGAAACAGACTGTTTTGGCTAGTGCTTCTTAATTAAAAAGTCCAGATATATGCATGATAAAACATTAAAACCTGTGAAACCTTTTAAACTATATAATGTAATTGATGAATGAAATTGATGTTTTACCTCATTAGCTGATATATATCCATTCTGATCCTTGTCAAATACCTTGAAGGCCTCCTTGAGCTCCTCCTCTGCATCAGTTTCCTGTTATATATATACATTTACAAACAGTATAAGAACATATTTATGCAATTAGTTATATTAGCTCAAGTCTCTATGCAACTCTTAAATTAAAGCTCAAACAAAGCCATGCACACAAAAGTACCTTCATTTTATTTGCCATTAAGTTCAAGAACTCAGCAAACTCTATTGTCCCATTTCCATCAGCATCAACTTCACTGATCATGTCCTGAAGCTCCTCTTCTGTTGGATTTTGATCCAAAGAACGAATGACCGTCGTCAATTCATCAATAGTAATGCAGCCTGCACATTTCAACACTCAAATTCAATCACCATTTCATGAAAATGCATCTAAACAGAAACAATCAACACAAGAAACTAATCCTAAATACCAACTCTTGTTTCTTGGTATACAGTCATAAATCTGAAAAAATGAACTATAAAAAGAACAGCATAGATATACAAACAGCTACAGAGAATAGTACTAACCTAGAATTGAGGACATAGTAGTAGGAAACTCACCGTCTCCATCTTTATCAAACAAACAAAATGCCTCTTTAAATTCAACAATCTGTTCTTCACTTAGTACCTCTGCCATGTTATATTTTCAACACCAAGAAAAATGCCTTGAATAAAACCTCAAGAACACTCAAAACCTTTACAAAGTCTCGTGAGAGTGAGAGAGAGAGAGAGAGAGAGAATGTTGAGTTGAGTATAGCTCAATCTTAGCTGGGTTTATGTAGTAGTCCAATAGGGTAATTGGGCAAGTCTAGCACATTTTATTTTTTCCACGTATTAAACTAACACACACACACACATATATAGTTGTTTTGAATCCAGTCATCTAGTAAAACAAGAACCAGTCAAAGCTTCAAACTTGAAAGGCTCTCGTTCTTGTATATATGCATGACTGGAGTTTGTTGTTACAGACTTACAGCCATGGCTTTATTGAAAAGAAAAAGAATCAAATATTCAAACACGACCATTTCCATTCTTTCTTTAATTTTTTCAAGTTTCTACATGGCCTTTAGTTAAAAAGGGTTTTGCAGATCGAAAAGAAACGAACTTCTTCGTCTCCATGCTTCACTGTAAATGCAGGAAATTAATATATATAAAAATTCCACGAAGTGCAGAACAATGTATTAGAAAAAAAAGACAGCTGTGAGGGTTTGATGTTTAGGAGACAAAGGGCATTGAAGGAGAGAGACTTGAAGATGAGTATGGGGAGCTGTGTGAATTGCTTCCCCACAACATCACATTTTCAACCCCAAAAAGCACGCTGCTTTGCTTTGCTTGCACGAGGGGTGAGAGAGACTCGGAGAGATGACCAAAGAGCAGAGCTGTCATCATGTACATATTTTCCTTCATAAATCTTATACAAACAAATCATGCATGGTTAGTTAGTATTTTCAACGCGCTTATATGGTAGATGACTAGCTGCAGTATGTTTTGCTCTCTAGAGAAAAAAAGAAGACCCAAAACTGAAGAGGCATGCACCATGCATAGTTTCAATAGAAAACAGCATGTGCATTTAAGACAATGTATTTGTAATCTGCTCTTATAAGAGAACCAGTTAACAATTATATGCAGTACATTAAGAAAAATGGGAAGTACTGACAATGCGAAGTCCCGACTTGGAACAAATAGATTTCCCATGATTATGGAACTGAGCAAGACCAAGAAAAGTGTCAAGTTTGAAACATCAAGAGAAATGACACCAAGGATTAGTTCAGTCACTTGTACAACACAGTTGAAGCAAAGTTATATTGTAGTGTTCCATACAGGCAGCATGCCTAGACTATTAATGGTCCATGGTAATCCAAAAAAAGGATGTGAATACTAGGAGAATACTAACAATCCTCTCTCATTCTGCGACTCCCTTTTCAGATAGGCTGGCCTTTTGGAACAATTTGATCTTTGATCCACATGTAAATGGGGACCAGAACATAGTAAGCTCCTGCAGTTGCTCCAAGAATGAGGCGGAAAAGAAACACAAATGGGTTGACAGGCTTCCTCACATCCTCAACCTTTGGACCAAGCTGCACCAAAAACGATATCTCATAAGTAGGACAAGTGAATGTAGTGCAGTGAATATAATGAGCAGGGGAATGTAAGGCCTCCTAAGTAAATCTAGTGCTTACTCCTCAAGGTAAAGTGTGTAAATACTTGGTAGCATACACAAGTATCTTCTGATGTAATGGTTCTTAAGTGTAGTTATACACCAAAGATGTATTTAAACCTGCTCTTGGGCTAAAATCTTAAATTAAACCTCAAATCTTATGTTGTAATTGTGTGTTGATTGCCGCCTCGTTTTTTCTATTTCTGATTTTTATAAAAAAATAAATAAATTAAAAAACACAACGAACTTTGCCACTACTGCAACCATAACTATAATCCCTAGCATGACTGCCAACATAGTCAGCATTCCACCAATATGATCACCCCTGCCATTGGTGCAATGTCGTTGCTAGTAGTATAATAGTATAATTACGTGCCATAAACTCCACCATCACAAAATTCCAAAGATCATGCTTGACTTCAGTCAAAGCTTCTGATAATGACATGCAACAGCCATTACAGTTGCAGGTTTTTTCATGGTCATAAGGTGGCCAAAATAACCTAGAAAGGAATAGTCCTAGCTAAACTCTAGGAGTAAATATTAATCTCATGGCATAAGACTAAGTACTAGTAGTTCAAACAGAATTGCTGCCTTTTGATCAAGTATTTCACGAGAGGATGATAAGCAAGCGTCTAAGAGAAATTGCAAGAATTGTAAGCCTACGTACTATAGGACATTAATGAAAAAACTATGCAGATGATCTTATGTCATACATTAGAAGATAAACTATACCCTAGTTACCAGGGATTTCTTAGATAAAGCTAAGTGTTTCATCTCTACCATGTTAATGCTAGGTGCTGTTCTGGATATGGTATGTTTGCAAACACTGTATCAATGACAATGATGCAAGAAAAGAGCTTACCCTTCCGAATCTTGGATAAGAGCTTTCAATATAAATATATCTTTCAGGTTTAAGAAATAATGTACCTGGAGAGGGGAATCCCCAGATGCGGGCTTCACACCTGTCACAGAGCAACCCATGATCAATCCATGCCTGCGAACTCCACGGTACCACTTTGGTCCAATTCTTTTTAGTTTAACATCTTTGAATCCTGCCTTTTGGAACCACTCAATGTATTCTTCCTCTGTTGGGAAGAGCATCCACACGTCTGCGAAAAACCGAGATAGCCAAAAGGTTGGGTACACAGGGCCTATAAGACATGCTTTTCCTCCTATTTTGAGTACCCTATATGCTTCCTTAATACCATGCTGTGGATCTGGCCAGTACTCTATACTGAGGAACGAAACCATAAGATCACATAAGCAGAGAATACAAACCATGTTCTTTCAACTACCAATTCTGTACAGTATTACAGTTCTATCACAATGTAAACTAAAACGAAAGACACAGCATGCTCTCTACCAGAAACCCCTATAATCTCAACAATCCAAAAGGACAATTTCAATATCTCTCAGAGAGCAATTATACTCCTCCTAGCTTCAATTTGACCACAGCACCAGTTTCCAATTAATTTCTTTTAAAAACCTCAAAATAAATCTGAAACGAGGGATTATATGCAACTTACAACACCAAACTTCAAAATAAGACCAGACATTCCTGACTTTAAATTCCTTCAAACGGCACTACATTACAGAAAAGCAACAAGAAGCAGAAATATTACCTTCCGGCAGAGACATATCTATCAGCATAGTCAGTTGGGAATGGCAGATCCTCAGCATCTCCCTCGATAATCTTGCAGTCCTTCAACGGCTCCTTCTCCTTGGCCTTGGCAAGCTGGTGCGGCGATTGGTCAAGAATTGTCACATTCTTAGCATCCACATGCTTCACAATCCCAAGCGTTGTGAACCCCGTCCCACCTCCAACATCCACCACTGTCATATTCCTGTCATAAAGATCAGCCGGCTCGAGAGCATCGTCTCTCATGTCCTCAGTCCAATGCCCCGGGTTGATCACATGGTCATAGACTATAGACAAGAACCTATAGAACCAAAAAGCTTCCTGCTTGTGCTGTATGAACCTAGGCTGAGAAGCAGGCCTTGATGACGACGATGACGATGACGACGACGACGACACACTACAGATAGGTCCCACAGTTCTAGCCTTGGAACTAGTCCTGTTTGTATAACTAACCGAATTCTTTTTGACAAAAGACCCGTAATGAAGATTTGCAACACCAGAACCTAACCCAGTTGGTGCTACTATTCCGGTAGTGAGTTTCAGATTCTGAGCTCCATAGAGCATTGAAATAGCCATGGTATGATTAAAAGGAGACAAAACCCACTAAACTAAACTGGTCAATTTACTGATTACTTGAATCTAAAAAATCAATGTCTCTCAGATTGAAGCTATTTTGTGAGATTAACAATGGGGATCCATATTGGAACCAACATTAGAAACATCAACAGAAACAAGATTATCAAAAACAGAACTGGCTTACCGGAGATGTATGTGTTTCTACAGAGATGAAGTAGATTGGGAAGTGAAGTGTTGATAGAACACCACAGGTTAAGTGTTGGTAGAGGTACTTTGTAGAGAATAGTTGGTGTCACTTGTCAGCGCTGTTGGAGCTGACAGACAAAACGGCGACGTAGTTTAGTGTAACAGACAACTTAAACGTACCGTTTTGGAGATTCGTGTAAAGACAAAGGCTTTATACAGAGGTTATAGTACTTTGGTGGCCTTGGTGGAGTTTGGTGTCTTCTGATGATTTCTGAGTCACTTCTGACTGGTTTTTTTTTTTGGCCACTAGTTACTAAAGAGAGACCGAATAGTACGTTAGGGAAGTTTTGGGTAAGATTCTGGTGAACTTAATCCTACCGCATAGATCAAATTCAAGGTTAATGATTCTTAATACCTTTTAAGATTTTGCTTTGGTTCGCAACAAACCCGATTCACAAGAGAACTTCTTAAAACTTCTACCGTGAATCAAAATGTTCTTAAATTCGTAAACGGTAAACCATCTCAATATTAGACTAAGCTTGTCTATCAAAAATGGCACCTTTACATCATCCGCATCGGCGGCGACCGATTTGTTCGAACAAACGGTAGGATCGTTCGGTTTTTGCTCGAGCAAACCGGAAAGGGAGACGCAACTGTGCACGAGCAAAACCGGAAACGGGCAATCATTCGAGCAAATAATGCTCCAGAATTTGCTACAGTGTCTGGCGTAGCCCACCACACGTGGGTGAGATCAGAGTCATCAGACACGTTCCATTTTCTTTCTTTCTTTTAGGCATGTGCAGTGCACGCGCCAGTAACAGAGTAAAAAACAAAATGACGCACAAATGGGAGAGCAACACGTGTCCGGGCCATTAGAAACTTTACATTGCAACGATCAAATGGATCTGGACCTTTGTTTTTGAATCTGAAATTTGATTCAACGGTCCAAATTTAATTAGAACAGCTATTTTTTTAACGGAAATAAATGAAATATTTGCACAAAAAATCCTAAAAAATTACAAATAAATCCCTAAAAATTGCATAACACCCTAATTTTTTTTGTATAAATACTACAATTTATTCACCACTCACACCAATTTGTGCACAACAAATTTCACATCCTCTTCCATCTCTTCTCTCATTTCCTTAAGTATTTTTCCTTAAAAAAATGGGCACCCATTGGCTTCTATCTGAATATTTGTAATTGTGCATCTCTTTCGCACGTCATAGCGTTGATGAATACAACAACAACAAACAAAAGAGGGAGAAATTGTGGGAGACGATTCATGCTAATTTTATGCAAAATTGGGAGCCAATGCAAGGTGAAACTCCTTCGATACCTCCTAGAATCCAAGTCACGCTTTCATCTTACTACAATAAGTTCAAGCTACTCTTGCAAAAATAGGGGGAATGTTTGCACGATGCATGGATGTGTATAGCTAGCGGTACTTCGCATATGAATGATATAAGTTTCTTTTCTTTTAACATATATGAATTAAATTAAATTGATACATCTAATTTGTTTAAATATGTAGTATTGTGAAATAACTAATATTTATTATATTTTAGATTAAGTAGATCAATCCTTTTACTATTCGGCCAAGAAAAAATCGTTTACACACTTTAAATGTTACGAAGCGATTAAAGACCATACACATTTTTGTTGCGGTGCTATCAACTACTCCCTCTCCATATGCAAGCTCTCCCCATGCAACAAAAGTCGAGTCTACTCCTTCCGTTACCAAATCATCTCCAATCATCAATTTGGGTGACGAGAAAGTAAATGATACACCTCAAAGTAACGTGGCCACTCCCTCGAGTCCGGTTAGACCAATGGGATGCAAGGCAGCAAAGGAAGCAAGGCGGAAAAAGAGACAAGGTAAGACTCATATTGAGCAACGAGTTGAGATTTTGCATACTATTGCAAATGATCAAGCATCGTGGCATACCTCAAGGAAGATGCACAAAGAAAGTGAGCTTAATTATTACAAAGAGTACATAGAAATTCAAAAGCAGAAGGAAGTAAGGGCGGCTAAGGAGTTCTAACTCAAGAAATAAGCAGAGAAAACAAGGATCATGACAATGGATTGGGAGACTATGACCCTAATCTCGAAAACGTATTTTACCAAGAGGAAACTAGAAACCCTTAATGAAGAAGAACCTAGAGAAGGAGGAGCTACCAATGAAACCTTTTCGGATTGTTATCGCCCACACAATATCTTTCCATAGTAGTTATAGTATTGTCTTAAGAATAAATTAGGGTTGGGTTGTCATTGTGTAATTTAAATTTTCAAGAAATAAAAATACAATTTATTAATTAAGATAAAGTTGAAATGCATATTCCTTACACAAATTAAAGTAAAACACATACTAAAATTGAAACACACATATTCAGACTCTTATTTAGAGTATTTCACCAGTTTCAAGCCTCCAGTTGTGCTTCACCAAGTTCTTTTGAAGCTCTTTATGGATATAAACAGATTCGAGATCGGCAACACGGTCGTGAAACCGTTGTATATTACGTCCATCTCTTCTCATTGGCTGAAAAGGAATTCGATTCCCTTATGCATCCACTGGCCCATCATAAACCCGAAAAGCTCTCAATGGATTTTGCATATCTTCTTCTTCATTTTCCTCAAACTCTTCCTCCACGAACTCATCTGCTCTAGTGGCATTCCTAGCATTCCAGTGACATTTTCTCTTTAATGTTAATATTGGTCGTAGTTGCAGAGATCCATCATGATAGTGTTGAATACATCTCTACTCATTCGGTACCTCCGATGAAATTCCTGCATGTTGAAGATAGGGCGCTCGACGAAGTAATCTTCCATGAGATTTTGTCCCCTCGCCTCCCTCTGTCTTGGTCGATTTGGTTTTTGACCACGGCATGGACCGTGACGATGTGGTTCATTGCCATATTATGCATCCTCCATGACCACCTGATTCACGAAGGTTTGCTCTATATCATTATCCTCCTGTTCTTGTTATTACCTCCGTCTGAAAAAATTATTTAAGGGGAAAGGATTCATCAAAGTGATGTAGGAAATCTTGAGAAGTGTTTAGAGAGATGTGTTATTTGCTCGGATTGGTGTGAGTATAGAATGAGATGGATGAACATTTTATAGCCAAATGTAGATAATCTGATATTTGAAAATGAGACATGTGTCGCATCATCATTGGACCAAAATCTTACCGGAAATCTGGTCCAATTATTTTTTCGATAACGCTCAATGGGAGCAACATGTGTCACACGTCATTAACCAAAAATCTTACTAAAAATCTTGTTGCAATTATGTTGCCGAAAAAATAATTGGACACGTAGCAATGACACGTATCATGTTTTTATTTGTAAAAAATCGTATCGGAAATCTTGTATATTTATTATGTCGATAATGACAAGTGAAAATGATACGTGTCGCATTGTGAATGGTCGAAATTCAATCCGGGAAATAATTTAATAACATTTTGCTCTTACTATTTATGTGTTGGTGCATTCAAAAACTGATTTGCTATTGCTCTTGCAAATTGTAGATTTGCTTTGCTCATGCATTTTGTTTTGCTCTTGCTCTTGCAATGGGTGCGAATGCTCTTATAGTGCTTGTTTTGGATAGATTCTCAAAATAATTTTCGCTATTAACACTTTCAGCAGAAAACACTTCTAAGAAAAAACATATCTCATGTGCTTCCTATAAAACTACTTTGAGGACTTATAAATGATTACTTAAATTTTCTCAAACCACTTTTAAGTATAACCACACACTCAAAAATTTCTAAAAATACTTTTATATATTTAGAAGTGTTTTCAAAAGTTATATCAAACATGCACATAGTTATTGCACTTATTTACTTGATTGTTCATATACAAGCTACATTTGGACAACCTCAATACACTCCTTTATTCAGAGATTTATTTTTGCAGTGGAGGCACACACATTGACCAAACAAAAGCCTAGAACACTAGATCTGCTATATACAACTATACTCTTCTTATTTAGGGAAATCGATAACTACGTACATAGAATGCCTCTGCAGTTTACCAAATATCTTGATTCATGACCTCTCCGAAGGCACATTCACTTGAAGCTCTGGTTGTAGCTTTAACACAATCTCTGATGGCAACTCCAGTGGAGTCTCTGATGGTAGTTCAGATGAAGTCTCTAATGGCGTCTCAGATGAAGTCTCTGATGGCAACTCAGATGAAATCTCGGAGGATGTCTCAAGAGAAGTCTCTGAAGGGATCTCAGATGATGCCTCTGAAGGCGTCTCAGCTGAGGTCTCTGAAGGTGTCTCAGATGAATATTCTGATGGCTTTCGAACTTCCCTGAGCTGGACAGAGTTCTCAAAGCAGTGATAGAAACCAAAGTGAGGGAATCTCTCATACCAGGTGTCTTCCTGTTCATGTGTATCCCAGTGATCACCACTGCTGCTCTTTCCATACTTGTGAATCCACCCTGAACCATTGTGGCCCTCGCCCCATGTTTTGTTCCACCGATCTCCATACTTCCCTTCCCACCATGTTTCCCCTTGCTTCACACCATGGCCATTCGGATCAAAATGTTCATCCCATTTGTCACCCCATTTCGACCAACCATCTCCCTCGCACCGCTCAGCCCATTTGTCCGTGTACTTCACACTCCCACCATGTCCATCATACTTTTCACCCCACCTGCAATAGAAGGAGACAAACTGAACAATTTGTATATTTGCATATCATTTCTTCAACCAGCACACAGTAGACTCAATGACACAGAAGCACAAAGACAACCACCACTTGGAGGATTTTCAGAATGCTTGTAATACAAAATAAGCGACTATTTGGTACCTTTCATGCCAAATATGAGCATGTCCATCTTCTACCGGTGTATTTGGATCAATCGTACACCACTTATGAGCCCATTTCTCTGCTTGGCCTGAAGCATCATAATGCTCCCACCATTTCTCTTGCCATTCATCACCTCTACCATTCTTTCCCCACTTGTCTGCAGATTTTTCCATATGAACAAGTCCATAGGCCTGCAACCAAATCAAAACTATCTGTTCAATATGTCTGGCAATATTTGGGACATTTCTAAATAATCATAGGACAAATTTAAGCTGACTAAAAATGATATAATGAGATTGCATTAGAAATTTTCAGGCATCTCAAGTTATTGCAAATAACTGACACCTGCAAAGATGCAGGCAAGTGGAGGGCGTTGAACATAATCACGTAAAGAGCACAACAACTGAATACAAAGCACGTCACTTAATTGAAGAGCATAGTTACTGTCTTAACTCTTTTAACTTCAACAGAGAGAGTGGTTCACATACGTCAAACAAAAATACTCTAGTAGCAGTCTCTTGAAAATGTAAGCTGAGATGTACAAGATAGATCAATACAAAGAATATGAACAAGAAAGACACCAAACAAATCTGACTTTTAATTTCTGCTACCCTTCATTCAAACAGAACAAAAAAATATAAACCATGACAAACCAATAGTCTGTCGAAGCTTTAAAGACAGACATTTTGGAATGCAATCACTCTATATAATCAAGGTACAATTGTTCCTAAAAGTTAAACAATTGTACCTGGAACTACGCCTGAAAGAAAAGCTAATGGAACAAGACCACATATATTGAGCCAATTGAGGAATGAAAATGAAGTATGAATCAGTAGTTGCAACTTGAAATAGCAGTCTCCACAATAAAAGGAAAGAGTAAAGAAAGGATGAGCGCAATGACCTGCCACATTGCTTCTTTCCAATGTTCCCGCCAGACATTTCCAAATGCATCACGTCCCAATTTTTCTGAACCAAGCTCCTTGTGGCCTAATTCATCCGCGGCCTCCCAGTACTTATCTTGCCACTCAGTAGCTTGGTTGGCACTAACACCTCTGATCATTGTCCACCTGCACGTCACACCATCAGGCCTTTGTTCAACTCCGGATTCCTTCCACCACCTAGCTCCATCCGCATACACTCCAGTTGACGACTCCGCATCAACTTTATCAAGAGCCTGAGCAGCTTCTGCTGCATGTACCGAAAACTCATGTCCAAGTTCATGATCGTCTTTTGTGGAAGGTACCTCTACAACGGACTCAGACACATCCACTTTCTCAACCTCCTTCAGTGTCTGCAAAGGGGGAAGACTTTCAAACAGATTACTCTGCAGGGGAATTGAAAGAACTTCCGAAGACCTGTCTTTCTCCATCACTGGAAGACCCGTGTTTGGTTTTGCTGAAGACTTTTTGGCTGCCTGCAAGTCAGTCACATCACTCTTTGGCGGTGTCCACGACCAAAAGTCTGGACCTGGAGTCTTAATTCCTTCACTTTCTTCTGACTGAGGTTCAAGTATACTTCCATTCTTGGTTCCTACTATCAAAAATTAGGTAAGTTGAATGTGCATTTTAAAGAAAACTTTCAAATTAATAACATACAACAAGTAGCAATATAGCAATATGAAGTATCATTCTTTAATACCTATTGTTTTGGTTTTAAGCTTTGCAAAGCCAAAATCACAACTTCAATATAAGTCACAAGTTCATTTCACATCCAAAACAACATATGCTGTTAGCCTATTACCGCAACAAAAGCTCATATTCTTGATCATAAATCAATCTGTAGCATCAAATGGACTAGAATTCATACTATATATCATATTATCTTCGCAGTCCATAAATCAAGATCCAATATAAGAGCACAATCGCTAATTCAAATTTTCAAATTCATCGAAACAGTTCAAAGCTTTTACCTTTTACTTCTACTTCTTCAGGTGGCTGGACGGTCTCATTATTCGGCTCGGTCTTGACGTCACCTCCGGCGGCGGCGGAGCCGGAGTCTTTCTTCAAAGCACTCTCTTTCAAAAGCGCGCGAGCCGCAGCGATCGCCGCCGCCGCCCTATCAACGACCTGCATCCGCTGAATCCTGTCCCTCTCCTCCTTCGAAACCTCCAGAATCTTCTCGAACTCCTGGCTCTTCTTCTCGACGTCACCCTCCGCCGTAGGCGGCGCCTTGTTCTCCGCGATCTTCCGGAACTTGGCAGACCTCTTGTCGTTCTCCACCGCCTTCTTCCACATTCCGAGGTACGATTTATCGCCGCCTCCCCCGCCGTCCTTCTTCGCCGCCGCCGTTACCGTCAAGGGGAACCGTCTGCTGCTTCGTCCGATTCCGATTCCGGCGAACGGCGCCGCGGCGGTCTGGTCGAGAAGGATCAGGCCTCGGAACTTGTGCCTGTGAAGGGAGAATTGGGAGGCGCGTGGAGGACAGGCGCCGAGACTGGACGACGCCATTGATTTTGTGTACGGAAGAGGGTTTTCAGAGAGAATGAGTCCACAGTTCGAGTAACCAACTACTGATCTGAGTGAGGCACTGAGCTAGTGTGATAGTTCTAATTTAATTTTCTAAATTTGAATTTTTAAATATTATTTTATTTTATGGTTTTAACTTTTTATTAAAGGGGGGAACAATATCATGTGGTTTGGGTTGCGTGGAATTGGAGGGACTTGTGATACGGAAACTGTTTTTGTTTTTGTGGAGGAATTATATTTGTTTATCTGTTCGTTTGTTGTGAGTCGTACACGTGGCGCAAAAAGGGAGGGAAACTGTGGTCGGTAACTTGAATCCAAAAAGAATTCGAACTTTGTTGGATGGATCGTGAAACGGGCAAGTTCCATCTCTAAAAGCATCCGCACTCATGAGTAGTACAAGAAACAAAACAAGAGTGTATTTTGTTTCAAGTAAAATAAATCTAAGATTTGTTCAAGCAAATCAAGTTTTGCACACACCCATTCACTATTTGTTTCAAGTAAATCAGCTTTGTCATGTTGTGAAATGTTTAAAAATTATTTACCGGATAGATTTTCCACCAATAATAATGTGACACGTGTCTTTATCGGTAGTAATTATACAAGATTTCCAAAAAGATTTCCGAATAATTAAAAATTGACACGTGTCACCGTCACGTGTCATTGTCGATAAAATAATTGGACTAGATTTTCGACCAATGCCAATCCGACATGTGTCGCTACGAGATAGCGTCGTCGAAAAAATAATTGAACCAGATTTCTGGTAAGATTTTTAACCAATTATGATGCGACATGTGTCACTGCGAGATAGCGTCGTCGACAAAATAATTGAACCAGATTTCCAGTAAGATTTTCGACCAATTACGATGCGACACGTGTGTTCATCTTAAACAATCGGATTATCTACAATTGGCTATAAAATATTCATCTATCACTCATTCTATACTCACACCATCTACAAGAATTCGAGCAGATAACTCATCTCTCTAAACACTTAGCAACATTTTCTTGTTCATCACTCTGATGGATCTTTTCAGCTTCCACAATTTTTTCAGGCGAAGACAACGTCAACAAGAAGAGGATGACGATATGGAGCAATCATTCATCAATCAGGTGGTCATGACGAAAGCACAAGACGACGATGAACCACTACGACCAAGCGGTTCACGTCGCGGTAAAAAATCGAATCATCCACGACAGAAGCTATCTAGGGGACGCAATCTCATGGATGATTACTTCATCGAACGTCCCAACTTCAAGGCGGCAGAATTTCGCCTACGGTATAGGATGAGCAGAAACCGATTCAACATTATCATGACGAATCTCTGCAACCACGACCAATCTTGGCATCAAAGACCAGACGCGACTAGATTGCTAGGGCTTCTTCCCAAACAAAAGCTTACCGGTGCTCTGCCAATGTTGGTGTACGGAGCAGCCACAGATCAGTGCACTAAAATTACAAGGATGGGGGAATCGACTACCCTGGAATGCATGAAGGATTTTTGCAGCCAAGTGTATCAAATCTATGGTCCAAAATACCTCCGCAGTCCAACACCAGCAGACCTCACGCGACTTCTAGCTAAAGGCCAACGCCGAGGCTTTCCAGGCATGATTGGAAGCATCGACTCCATGCACTGGGAGTGGAAGAACTGCCAAACTGCCTATCAAGAGGCATACTCGGGTCGAAATGGTCGCCCAACTATTATCCTGGAGGCGGTGACCTCGCATGATACGTGGATATGGCACAGTTTCTTCGGGTGTCCTGGAGCCAAAAATGACATTAATGTGCTCCACCTATCGAATGTGTTTTCAGAGGTCCTTGCAGAAAGTGGCCCAACTGCCGTCTATGAAGTCCATGAAGAGAGGTACAACCACGCTTATTATCTGGTGACGGAATATATCCGAGGTACTCTACATTCGTCAAAATAATTTCTAATCCCCAGACGCCGCAAGATAAACTCTTCGCAAAGAAACAAGAGGCATACCAGAAAGATGTGGAGAGGGCCTTTGGCATCTTGCAATCTCGATGGGCAATTATTCATCATAACTGTACATTGCACCACAAATCGGTAATGACTACCATCATGTTAGCTTGCATCATATTACATAACATGATTTTTGAGGAAGAGTATATGGAGGATGAGGATGAGGAGGAAGAAGACGTGCAAAATCCATCGAGGGCTTTCCGGGTTTATGATGGGCCGGTGGATGAACAAGGAAATCTAATTCCTTTTGAGCCAATTAGTAGAGATGGAGCCAATATACAATGGTTTCACGACCATATTGCCAATCTTGAATCCGGTTACATCCATAAAGAGCTCCAAAAGGACTTGGTGAAGCACAATTGAAGGTTGAAAACCGGCGAGATACTCTAAATATTATCCTAAATATGTGTGTTTAATTATTAAGCTTGTGTTTTAAATTAATGTGTATTCAATTTCATCTTAATAAATAAATTACATTTTTATTTCTCAAAAATTTAAATTACATAAAATGATGAGCCAATCCCAGATTTATTCTTAGTACAATACTATAACTACTATGGAAAGAGCACGCCACTTGGGTGATAACAATCCGAATATGTTTCATCGGTATGTTGATTTTGACTAGGTTCTCCTTCATTAAGAATGGCTAGTTTCCTCTTGGTAAAATATCTTTTTGATATTGGGGTCATTGCCTCCAAATCCATTGTCATGATCCTCGTTTCCTCCTCTTGTTTCTTCAATCGTAACTCTTCATTCGCCCTTGCTTCATTCCGCTTTTGAATCTCTATGTACTCCGCGTAATAACTAAGCTCACTTTGATTATGCACTATCCTCTTAGATTGCCACGATTCTTGGTCACTTGCAATGGTATGCAAAACCTCAACTCTTTGCTCAATAGGAGTCTTACCTTGTTTCTTTTGTCGCCTCGCTTCCTTTGCCGCCTTGGTTTCCATTGGTCTAGGCGGACTCGAGGGAGCGGCCACGTGGCTTTGAGGTGTCTCATTCACTTCTTCATCATTCAAATTGATGGTTGGACATGATTCGGCGGCGGAAGGAGTAGGTTGGTAACTACTTGCATATGGAGATAGAGTAGTTGGTAGCACCGCAAGGAAAGATGGATGATTCTTAACCACTTCCCAACATTCAAAGTATGTAAACACTTTCTTCTTTTCCTTATAGTAACATGATTGAGCATGCTTGACCAAATAAAAATTTTATATTAGCTATTTCACTATGCTACATATTTAAACAAATTATATATATAAATTATATAATTTAATCGAGGTATAATCAAATAAAATTTAAATAATTTATGATAAAACAAAATAAACTTACTTCATTCATTAGCGAAGTGTCGCTAGCTATACGTTACCGTGCCGCGTACAAACATACGCCCCATTTTTGCAAGAGTAGCTTCAACTTGTTGTAGTGAGACGCAAGCGCGATTCGGGTTTTCGGCTCATTCGGAAGATTCCCACCTTGTGTTGGCTTCCAATTTTTCACATAATCGGCATAAATTGTCTCCCACAATTTCTCCCTCTTTAGTTTGTTGTCGTCGTATTTATCAATGCTATGAAGCACAAAAGAGATGCACATTTGTAAATTTTCGGAAGGAAGCCAATGTGTGCCCATTTTTTGGAATAAATACTAAACAAAATAAGAGAGAGCAAGAGAAGATGGAGAGAGATGTGAAATTTGTTATGGAGAAAATTGGTCTGAGTGGATAAAAAATTGAAGTTGTATTTATAGGAAAATTTTTGGGAGAGTTTTCGAATTTTTGAGATTTTTTAAACTATTTTTTTGAGCTTATTCCCGTTGTTGCCTTTCTGATCAAATAATGACCGTTGCATTTAAATCTTGACCGTTGGATCGAAAATTCATAATCAAAATGGAAGCCCTGGATTAAGTGGACCGTTGGAGAGGATTTTACAGCTCGGTAAGCCACGTGGCATGCTCCGATTCGCGTGTCATTTTTTTTAACTTTTGACTGGCGCGTGTATTACACTCGCCAGACAGAAAAAAAAAATAGAATGCGCCTGACGTCACCCACCTGCCTTGGGCTCCGCCAGGCGATGGATCAACAGCCCGAGCAAATTTAACTCGAGCGATCGCTCGAGCCAAAGGTTAACGAGCAGCCGTCGGCTGCTTTCCCCCTGGTGCGTCGCCGATTTTGCTTTGGGCGACCAAAACGTCGTCGGGCTCGCCACGTGCTCGAGCAAGAGATCCCCGCCTCCTCGCCGGTATGGATGCTCTAAGAACAGCTGCAATGGAGGGAGGTTTTGGGGACGTCCAGCGTAGGACCAGCCGGAAATAGGACGTCCGACAAGCGAAGAGAGGTGCAACGGGGGAGGGAAGCGACGTGGACCGACAGTTGACGCGAGGGACGTCCTTTCCGGCGTCCTCCGGAGAGGAAGAGTGAGAGGTCGTTGGCCTGGTGGGCCCCACTCATGTGGGTGACGCCAGGCTAACGTCCTTTTTTTACCAAGCGCGCGTAATACACGCGCCGGTAAAAAAAGTAAAAAAAAAAAGTGACACGCCAATCGCGTGGCGACACGTGACACGACCTGGGCAACAGACAGATCAACGACTAAGTTGATCTGGGTCGTCTATTTCGAACGGATCTAAGCCATCCGACGGCTAAGAAATATTAATCATTTGTAATATTTTAAATAAACTATTTACTCTGAAACTTCAAAAAATCATAATAAATAGCTCGGATTTCCGAAATATTCAATAAAAATACGGACGAGTTCATATTAATGTCCTCTATAACTTTCGTGAAGAAAATGAGTCAACAATCATAATTTAAAAAAATGTCAATTTTGAATCGCGACAAAATAAAGAATCATAATAAACACGTTGTTATAACGAATGTAGGCCCAACAGAAAACCTAAGCCCAACTTGACTCGAAATACAGCGAGTCCCACGTATTCTACCGACATACAAAATTGATTCAAATCATATTAATACGCGTCTATTTTTTTCAGACAATAATGACAAGTATTAGGATAATACGTGTCGACTAGTTATTGGTTAAAAATATTACCCAAAAATAAAAAATTAAAATTTTGAATAATAATAAATAGTAATAGGAAGTCTTATTTTTGGCACCGCTGAACAAAAAACAGGAATAAGACTTCTTATTGAAGAGGAATTCCTCAAATGGGTGAGGAATTCCTCAAAATAGGACTTTCTCTCCATTTCATGGGTGCATATGCTCTAACAGGCAACTCAAAGAAAGGAGTTGGAGTTGGATTTAGAACCTATTTCAATTTTTTTCATCTTCAATGAGGAAAATTAGGAATTAGAATTCAAAATTGGACTCAGAATTAGAGTTAGAACTAACTCTCAAACCAACTTCAAATTATGTGGGCACCACCAAAAAATAATTGGAGTTGCCCTCACGGCTTAGTTTAGAATTGAGGTGCTAGTATTGAACTTTTGAAATATACAATTTAGAAAAATTAACCCTTTACTTATCTTCATCACGGCTTAGTTTGGGAATGAGGTGATGGTATTGAACTTTTGAAATATACAATTTAGAAAAACTAACACTTCACTTGCTTATTTCTAATCGTAGTTTTTACATTTAAAAATAAAAATAAGAAATTTTTCTTATTTTATCAAAGACTCATTCTATCAAATTCAAGGTTCTAAAAAATGCTAAGCGGCTCTAGATGGTGAGATCGAGTACTTTCTAGCACCTAAACGGGTAGATGGGGATTAATCGGATTCTAGGTTATCAGTTGCATGTCATCGAGTTTTTATCATAAGTTACATGACACAATGTTAAGATTTATAGTCTTTACAATCCATCTATCCACACAATATAAACCCATAACATAACGAAATGCTGCAAAGTAAGGAGATCGAGCTTAATTAGTTGGGATTGACTTTCGCAAAGCAAGACTTCATAGGCACTGTGTCACGAGTAAATTTGAAAATTAGAGTTAGATCCCTAAATTTTAAACCATTATATTTTTGAAAAAAAAACTGACCCGACTAGGCCGTCAATAAAAAAATTGATAAAAAAAAAGAAACTGACCGCCTAAACGGAAAAAATAATTTTTTGTCCGATTTGAGACAAAATTCAACGATTGATGACCGCCTACTGAATCCTACCTCAAACCTGATTTCTAGAATATTGATCAAAATAGTTGACAATAAACTGATTTAACCCCAAAAACTCAACCCCAAACGAAGCCTACCTCAAACCCAATGAACGAGAACGTTGTTTAAGATGAGTTTTTTTTTCTTTGCTTGCAATGGAAGAATGCTTATATGGCTACTTAGACTTCTTTACTCGCATATTTGATTTGATGAAACAAAAGTATTGTTCTGGTACGTGGTCAGTGATACAATGTACGATATGTTGTGATTAAATATTTAGATCTACATCCAAATTGTTTTTTTTATAAGAAAATAAAGATTACAAAGAATCTCCTATAGAGCACCCACTACCTAACTTATCAAAACATAGAGCAATCATACATCTACTTGGAACACAGCTCTCCCATATATGAAGGTTATGAGCTTGATGCCCAATTGAGGCCAAACTATCCACAACGAAGTTTGCTTCTCTAAGAACATGAATGAAATCAATGCTCTTGAATGATCTGCAATTTCCTTGATGTCATGTATCACTGTGGCAAGTCTCCAAGGAGGGGAGAAGTTCCCAATAATGTTGTTGATGACTAGCTGAGAGTTCCCCTCCACAATGATCTTGTTAAGACCTTTTCTTCAAGCTTGGTTGAGGCCATATCTGAGAGCCAGGGCTTCAGCAAGAGGGATTGAAGTCTTCCCAAAGACCCTAACACCAGAAATAATAGGGCGGCCACTACAGTCTCTGATGATAAATCCTCCAGCAGCATCCCCAACACCACCTCCAAATAGTGAACCATCGAAGTTGATTTTGAAGTGGTCAAAATGAGGAGGTAGCCATTTGATGTCTTGAGGGTGATTTTTCTTCTTGTCTAACTTTTGATTATGCGCTTGATATTGATTGAGGGAAGTCTGAGCTGCTGCCACAATGGAAGAAGGAACAGCACGCTGATTTCTAAAGATGACACAATTTCTTGTCTTCCAAATTTTCCAACAACTAGTCAAAATTCTTTCAAAAAAAAAGTATTAGTATTCTCAAGCTAACACAAGTCTTTTAGTTGTTCCAAAAAGTCTCTTCCCAAGATTGGGGTAAAAATTCTTACTTGATTCCACACATCTCTAACCAAGCTGCAATCACAGGAAATGTGAGACAACAATTCTTCATCTGTATTTCAAAAAAGACATACATTTTAATTCAAAAGTTTCATCTTCATAAGTCTATCTCTAGTCTTTAATCTTCCCTGTAACATAATCCACCCAAAGATTTTAACTTTTGGGGGGATCATGAGCTTCCAAAGCTTATTAATAAGAACTTGATTCCTGGCTTTAGGGGTATCTTCTACCTGCAACCATGTTGCAGATTTTATACTGAACTTCTCATTTAGGGAAGGACCCCAAATAAAACAATCATCCTGATCAGTTAAAGGAATAGAAATTTTCATAATATGCTCAACAACTTCAATATCAAACTAACTCATTAGTTTATTCTTATTCCAAGAACAATCACTGATATAATCTTGTACAGTATCATTAACATCGAAGGCAATGTCACTGTTAGTATCAATCAAATTTATCAGAGGATAAATGAAAACCCAACTATAAGTCCAAAGTTTTATATTCTCACAAGTCCTAACAATCCATCTTATCCATTTCAAAAGAGTATCTTTGCTATCCAAAATACCTTTCCAGGCAGCTGAACTAGTATTCTTCTTTTCAACAGCAAAAAAAGAGTTTTTTTTCTTAAGTATTTTCTAGTGACAAGTTTCACCCACCAGTTTTCCTTTTCTGTCAAGACTTTTCAGCCCAGCTTAGCCAAGGCTGCATTATTGAATTAAGCAGAAGGTCAAACACCAAGACCTCCTTTAGACTTAGGAAGACAAGCCTTATTCTAGCTTATAGGATTTAACTTAGAATCTAAACCCCAAAAGAAGTTCCTCGCCTCTTTATCAATCTCTTTACAAACCTTGTCAGGGCACTTAAAACAAGACATTACATGGTTAGGCATACATGTTATACTTAATTTTATCAGGGTTAGTCTGCCAGCTCGAGAGCTCGAGATCGAGATCGAGATCGAGATCGAGATCGAGAGAGAGAGAGAGAGAGAGAGAGAGAGAGAGAGAGAGAGAGAGAGAGAGAGAGAGAGAGAGAGAGAGAGAGAGAGAGAGAGAGAGAGAGAGAGAGAGAGAGAGAGAGAGAGAGAGAGATTCCTTTTTCCATCTTGCCAATTTATTAGATATCCTGGAGAGCAACTCCTTTGAATTGATAGGGTCTCTCCAAAAAATAATGTTATTAATACCCAAGTATTTACCAATTGTAGTATTGTGTTGAATTCCAAGAATTCCTACAATTTCATTCTTAGTTCCTACAACGATCTTAGGAGAAAAATAAATGATGATTTCTGAAAATAAATTATTTGCCCTAACGCAGCAGAAAAATCATTAAGCACTTGTAGAACTTTTCTAGCAGCTTTAGGTGAAGCCTTACAAAAAATTAAACAGTCATCAGTAAACATAAAGTCAGAGATTCGACGCCCTTTTGGAGAAGACAAAATTTCAACATGCTCTTTAGGCTTACTAGCTAAAGCAAGTGTCTAATGAAAGGCTCCATGCACAAAATAAAAATATATGGAGAGATCGGATCTCCCTGCCTAATGCCCCTCGAGGGAGAAAACAATCCCTCTGGTTTACCATTTATAATGACTGAAAAAGAGACGGAAGAGATGCATTCCATTATCAGATGAATCCACTTATCACAGAAGCCAAACTTTCGATGATAACATTCAATGTAATTTCATCTTAAAAAATTATAAGCTTTCTCTAGATCAATCTTTAGAGTCATCCCTCCAAATTTGCTTTTCTTTCTTCTAAAATTATCAAAAAGCTCATGAGCCACAAGAATATTATCATGGATTGATCTTTCTGGGGCAAAAGCTCCCTGGTTTTTTTAGATACACTTCTCAAGGAGAGGTTTTATTCTTCTAACTACCACTTTGGTAATGGTCTTATATGAGACATTACAAAGGCTGATAGGTCTAAAATGATTCACAGTTTTAGGTTCAGGAACTTTCGGAAATAATGCAATGTTTGTATGATTCAACAAATTCAAAGGAGCACCATTTTCAAACATATGCTGCACAACTTTAACATCATTTAAGCTAACCTCAGTCCAATTGTTTTGATAAAACGTGGCATGGATTCTATCTGGTCCAGAAGCTTTAAAAGGACCAATAGATTTAACAGCATCAAGAATCTCAGCCTCATTAACATGCTTCATAAGCATATTATTTTCGCTCTCAGTAATACAAGGGGAAATAACATTTAGAAATTCCTCCATTTTACCTCTACCGGGGGATCTATCCACAGAGAATCTCCTTTCGAAGTCTAAAACAAGAGAGAAACAATATCATTAACATCAGTAATTCAAGTATTATCTTCAGCTTTGATTTTTTTAATTTTTTATCATTTCTTTGTAAGAGTAGCTTATAGGTGGAAGAACTTTGTATTTTGGTCACCCAAATGTAGCCAGTCTGCTTTAGCCTTTTAAGCCCAGAACACCTCTTCCTCCCTAAACAACTTAGACAGTGAGTGTTCAAGTTTCTTATTCTTCTCCTGCAAAGAAATAGAGTGAGGAAAATTCATGTACTGGTCCTGAATAACAGTAAGTTCTTCCTGCAAATTTTTAATTCTCATTGAGATATCACCAAAAACATCTAAATTCCAATTTTTGGCCAAGTTCATAAACTTATTCACCAAGATCAAAAAATTTCTAATAGGATCTGGGGACAAGTACCCCAAGCAGCATTAACCAAGTTCTTGAATTGAGGATAGCTTTGCCACATTGCCTCAAACTTAAAAGAACCAGTCATCTTCAGTTTCCTGTGATCAATTGATAAGTAGACTAAACTATGATCTGATTCATTTAAAGGAAAATTTGTAACTTTTAAGTCTGGAAACATTGTGAAACCACTATTATTAGTGCAAAATCTGTCAAGCTTTTCAAAAATCAAAGTATCATCTTTATGCTTATTCGACCATGTATAGGAGATTCCCTTACTAGGGATGGAAACCATTCCATTCTTGTTTAAAAATCTGTTGAAGTCAAGCATGTATCTGGTAAAAACAGCATTTCCACCACTTTTTTTAGAGAGACAAGTAACCATGTTCATGTCACCTACAATGAACCACGCTTCACCATTTTTAGGCTGAAATCTAGAAAATTCATCCAACAACTCTCTTAGTTTTTCTTTTGAGGATAAGCATAAATAAAAGTCATATAAAAGCCATCAACAGAGTTGGAGTTTGAAATAAAATATTGAACGAATCTATCGTATTGTAAAATAACTTTAAAATTAATGGTTCTAGATTTCTAGCAAAGAAAAATTCCAATTGTTGTTCATTGAAGAAGTATGCAAAAAATTACTCCAAATTCGGATGTCGAATTGATGGATGATGAGCGCTCTCTCTCTCTCTCTCACGAAAAACGTCGAAAAACGTATAATGATGCATACACTTTTTGCATATACCTTGAACCTTTTCGAGCTTCCTTCGAGAGTTGTTGGATACTGAAATAAGACCCCAAGTGCACATATACCTAACGTACAAACAATGATACATATATCGTGAGTCAAACTTTGATTTTTGTTTCACTGTGAGTCTATGATTCCATGAAATCAAACTTTTTAGTACGTACACTGCCGCTTCAATCTTGCTAGTTGCTATCTCATTTCATCTGAAGGGAAATGATATTAGGTCATAAGAATTGTCACATTTTTGTGGCATAAATCTATATGAAATTATATATCACTATATTTAAATTATATATATATATATAAAACCTGACACATTATACTTGCTAAATGTCATTATATTCTATATAATTAAATGATTAAAAAATCACATATTTTATTAAAATTAGATAAATAATAATTTTAAAATATAATAAAATCGACAATTATTTGCGCTACTTTGATTTATTAATTTAGGGTATGTTCGTCATTATGCTAAATTAGTGTAGTGGTACGATTTAATTTCATTATTTTGCATGCATAGTAATCTGGTGAAATTTTATATTATTACTATTTTGTTCCTATAATGGATTATTTTGCGGCTTCCTAAAAAAAATCAATATATCGATGAAAATTTGGCCTGTATATATCTCTCGACTTTAAATATATGTGTTATTTTCCTTTAGAAACTTGAAATAATCTTCCTTTTGTTGAAGGAGAGAATAACTGATAGACTGAAAACTGTAACTCTTTTATTGATAGAATGCCTTAAATACATGTTGATACAATCTGTTACAATAAATGTCCCGATATAACAGAGATTCTCTGAATCTCTATCTAATCTAATCTGTATCTAATTAGGATAAGACACACACCGGAATTTAAGGAGAAAAAATATCCTAGATTACTCCCCCTTGTGTCGATGGCCTAATAAATGATGCATGACATGTTGCCTCACTAAAAACCTCGCCAACCTCATTGGTAAAACAAAAGCTTGGTAAGGAAAAAAGAGTACAACACATCAACTACAAAAGCAGTTGTCTCTGTAATCTTTCAAGTTTTCCTTTTGTTTTTGACTTACTTTTCGGTCAAGAATTTTTAAAACATTTGTCTTTGTTTTATGAATAAGAACACATCTATGATGTAATTTTTGTTGGCAAGCAATGAATGTTTCTCTATTTTTGGTATATGCAAATTTTTGAGAATGTTCTATTCCATATGATTCTTATGTACGGTTCGATATTTACACATATGGAAAAAGGCAAAACCAAGATACCACTCTGAAAAGAAAAAAAACGTAGAAAACTTTCTTTGAAGCAGTGCACAGAGCAGCTTCGACCCGTCGAAAAATTGAAATAAACAATTTTCGACCGGTCGATGCCTCCATTCTGTCTCGAAAATGGCTCAAATTTGACCCGTCGAAAAATTGAACTAAACAATTTTCGACCGGTCGATGCCATGCTTCTGTTCGACTTTGGTCCAAATTCGACCCGTCGAGAAATTGAACTGAACAATTTTCGACCGGTCGATGCGACGACACTGTCCCAGATTTGGTCCATTTTCGACCCGTCGAAAGTTTTCACGACCGGTCAAAATTTGGTATCGAAAAATCACAAGTTATTTTGGGTTTTCTCGACCGATCGAGGCATTTTCTCGACCCTTCGAAAATTCAATCTGAATGTGATGTTTTTAGATGAGTTTTTCATCTGTTTCATTGAATTTTGATGTTATTTATACATCGGTTTTATTGGAAAACATCGAAAAAATTTCAAAATTTTCCCTTGGAAAATTGTTGGCCTAAATCAACCAACTTGGATTTCAACATCAGATGTTGTCATTACATCGGTTTATGCCATGCCATATCAGCACTCAATAAGGGTCACACCATTCTCCAATCTTCGAGTATATACTTGAGTGTCTAGAAGATAGTGGTACTGCTCATACCATTCTGCCGAATATGCAATCATTTGTGGATCTTTTCCCATACAAATCCTTAGTGACAACCATGATTGGTGCATGGCCCGTTATTCAGGGGCGTGGTAGTGCAGAGTTTCTGCTGCCCCATGGTACAAAATTATATATCACTGATGCCTTATATGCGCCAAAGGCCAATCGAACATTGCTAAGTTTTAAGGACATTCGTGCCAACGAATTTCACTTGGAAACCTTTTGAGATATCAAAGAACTCAGAAATCTCACTTAGAATAAATAATGCGCATGTTCTTATGGATAGATCTTCCATGTTAGTTTATGATATGTTTGCTTATTCCGTCGCTTAGGAGATTATTGACGACGATGAAGTGGAACCCCGCTCAGTTGATGAATGTCAACGTAGAGCAGATTGGGCGAAATGGAAGGAAGCAATCCAGGCTGAACTAGACTCTCTAAATAAAAGGCAAGTTTTCGGTCCAGTTGTGCTTTGCCCACCGAATGTTAAGCCAGTTGGACATAAATAGGTCTTTGTTCAGAAGCGTAATGAGAAGAATGAGATCTTGTGTTATAAAGCTAGACTTGTTGCGCATGGTTTCTCTCAGCACCTTGGAATTGATTATGAGGAGACGTATTCTCCAGTTATGGACATCATCACTTTCCACTACCTGATAAGCTTGGTAGTGTCTGAAAAGCTTAGTATGCAGCTGATGGATGTGGTTACTGCATATCTCTATGGGGATCTTGATTCAGAGATATACATGAGAGTGCCAGATGGCATTGCTATACCCAAATCAAGTAACTCTAGACCACGAAGTGCTCATGTTATAAAGTTGAGACATTCACTGTATGGATTGAAGCAATCTGGTAAGATGTGGTATACACACCTCAGTGACTACTTGATTGGTAAGGGATATAAGAATGATGATTTATGCCCTTGCGTGTTCATTAAAAGAACAAGTTCAGGATTTGCGATAGTAGCTGTCTATGTTGATGATATGAATATCATCGGAACTCTTGAAGAGATCAATAAGACTGTTTGCTACTTGAAATCTGAATTTGAGATGAAAGAGCTTGGTAGGACTCGATTTTGCCTCGGATTAGAGCTAGAACATCGAGTTGGTGGAGTTCTTATTCACCAGTCTGCTTATGTCCAAAAGATGCTTAGGCGATTCAATACGGACAAATCACACCCTGTCAGCACACAAATGGTTGTACGTAGTCTGAATCCCAAGAAAGATCTGTTTCGTCTGTTAGATGATGATGAGGAGATCTTGGGAGCTGAAATTCCATATCTTAGTGCTATTGGAGCTTTGTTGTATTTAGCTCAGTGCACACGTCCAGATATTGCATTCTCAGTGAACTTGTTGGCAAGATTTAGCTCTGCCCCAACGCAACGTCATTGGAACGGAGTGAAACAAGTCTTTAGATACTTGAAAGGTTCCATTGACATGGGTTTATTCTTCCCTTACAAAGAATACAGAGAAAAGCATGAGATTCTCGGAAAAGAGAAAGTTGAGACAAATTCTGGGGATTTCGACCTGTCGAAGTATTACCTCGACCCATCGAAACATGCACCCTGGATCGACCAGAGTCACTTCATCGATCGGTCGAGGGATTCTCTCGTCCCGTCAAAAATTGGTCATGTTTCAAAAGGTTTTCATGTTGTCCCCTATTCCAAAACACCGGTTGACGTGTTGGTTAGATTTGTTGATGCTGGGTACCTCTCTAACCCACACAAAGGTCATTCACAGACCGGTTATGTTTTCACTATGGGAAACACGGCGATCTCTTAGAGATCAACAAAGTAAACTCTTGTTGCTACTTCCTCAAATCATTCTGAGATAATTGCTTTGCATGAAGCAGTTAGGAAATGTATTTGATTTAGGTCAATCATTGGACACATTTAAGGCTCTAGTGGATTGAAATCTACTATTACTAATCCTACTTGCATCTTTGAGGATAATGCTGCATGTATTGAACAGATGAAGTTGAGTTTCATTAAGGGTGACAATACAAAATATATATCGCCGAAGTTTTTCTTTAATCAGCAATAACAGCAGCTGTTGAATTGATCCAAAACTTCTAGGAGATAGAATTTTCGTAGGAAAAAGAAATGTCGCTACTTCTCTTGGAAGTGGACTTCTTAATGCAAGAGGATAATTAACAAAAAGACGGGAGAAGAAGATTGAAGCTAATTAAGAAACTGATTTTAATTGCTTCTTTCATTCGTTCACTTCTTCTAGTTTATATACAAAGATGATTTCCTAAAATAGAAACTAAAAATAACAAATGAATATAAACCATAAAAGATAAATAGTTTACGTTCTTCAATGAACGTAAACCTTTAACTTTGATCGGTTTAAAACTGAATGTTTTAAACCATAAAAGTTTAATGGTTTTAAATTATTTTCAAAATATAATATGATATATTTTAATATCATATTTTGTAAGATCCTCCTGGATTATGGATCCCCCATTTAGAAACCTTGAGCTCCTGTTCAAGGTATGTTAAGATGAGGAAACTCTGTAAAAGCCTTAGTCCGCAGGTACCACTTGGATTTGCTAGGAAGTTGACATTTTCTACCAATGCGAAAAGTCTCATACTTGCCATTCCGGGTTTCACGAACCTTCTACTCTAAGATACAGTCCTCCTCTAATGGATCTTCTCGCTCCATCTTCAAGTCATCAACTGAAAGAAGACAGGTATCCTCATCGGGATCATCATCCAATAGAGATGGTTCAAAGAGCTTTAAATTTTCGGCGTTAATGACCGAGTACATATGCATATATGGTGGTAGATCGAGCTGAAAAGCATTGTCGCCAATTTGTTTGGTGATCTTGAACGGTCCATATCGAATAGGCTTGAGTTTCTTTCCTTCACATTGTAATCGCTCTTTACCTAGATGTAGACATACTAGGTCACCTTCTTTAAAAGTACACGAAACTCGATGCTTGTCATGCCGAGTTTTATACCGTTGCTAAGAGCGTTTCAGTTGTGCTTCCACTTCTGAATGAATTTTTGAAACTCGTTCGAGAAACTTTTGTGCTCGAACATGTTGTTCTTCTTCTTTTCCATTCAATGGCTTGTCACATATAGTGAATGCCATATCAAAGGGACTTTGAGGTAAGTAACCCAAACATACCTTGAATGGAGACTTCAGCGTAGAGCCATGAATTGCTCGATTAAAAGCAAACTGCAAATAAGGGAGACTTTCATCCCAAGTTTTTAGGTGTTTAGAGTTATAACCCCTTAACAAATGAACCATAGTGCGGTTAACGACTTCAGTTTGTCCATCAGTTTGTGGATGAAATGCAGTACTACGTTTCAATTTAGTATCCATCATTCCCCATAAAGACCTCCAGAAATGTCCTGAGAATCGACTATCCCTGTCTGATATAATCGATGTTGGGAGACCAAAATGTTTCCAAACATGCTCGAAAAATAGTTTAGTTGCTCCCTCTCCAGTTACAGTCTTCTTGCAAGGAATAAGTATTATCATCTTGTTGAATCGATCCACAATTACAAACAAATAATCATTCCCAGATTTGGTCTTAGGCAATCCTCCAAGAAAGTCCATTGAAATGCACTCTCAAGGTTGGCTAGGTACTGGTAGTGGTAGATACAAACCTAGCTTCCTGTTAGAAGGCTTTGAGGTGTTACATAAAACACGACCTTGTATGTACCTGGAAACATCAATGTGTATCTTTGGCCAATTGACATATCGACGAAGATTTAATAAGGTCTTCTCTACCCCAAAATGTCCTGCTACTTTGGAAGTATGAGCTTCTCGAATCCATTGCAGCCTGTCACCATCTTTTGGTATGCACAATTGGCTTTCTTTGTACATTAGCTCATCCTTCAGTTGAAACTCACTAGTCTTTCCTTGTTGCAGCTTAGCATGAGCTAAACTAAAATCAACGTCAATGTCATACCCTTTGGCATATTCAGAAGGAATAATAGGTTGGATATGCATTGCTACCAATAATGCGGAATTTATTGGTGTAGGTGGTCGAGATAACATATCTGCCAACTTATTAGTCATTCCTTTCTTGTATTTGATTACAATATTGAATTGTTGTAGGTAAGACATCCACTTCATATGTCGAGCTTGCTGTAACTTCGACTGTGTAGTTAGATACTGAAGAGGCTTATGATCTGAGTGAACCACGACTTCTTTTCCTAACAAGTAAGCTCTCCAATGTTTTACTGCTTGGTGCAATGCATGAAGCTCCTTGTCATAAGTCGAATAATTTAACACCGGTCCACTAAACATCTTAAAATGGTATGCCACTAGTTTACCTTCCTGAAGTAATACGGCTCCCATTGCATAATTTGATGCATCTGCTTCAACTTCAAATGCTTTCTGCAGATTTGGCAATGCTAATACTGGGGCCTCTGTGATCTTCCGTTTCAACAACTGGAAAGATTCATCTTGTTTCTTTGACCATTCAAATTTTTGATTGGCCTTTGTAAGAGAGTGTAATAGTGCTACAATTAGAGAGAAATGTCTAATGAACTTTCTCAAATATTGGCATGCACCTATGAAGCTTCGAATTTCGGTAACCGAACGGGGTGTAGGCCATTGAGTGATAACTTTCACTTTGTCTGGATCCAATTTGAGCATTCCTGCACCAACAATGAACCCTAGGTAGACAAGCTCTTGCTTCCGAAATTCACACTTCTTCCCGTTCAACCGTAGTTGACTAGCTTGCAAAACATTCATAACCTCAGCAATATGATGAAGATGGTCCTCCCATGTGACACTGTAGATAAGTATGTCATCTAAATAAACAATGACAAAGTCATCGATAAAAGGATGAAGTACTTCATTCATTAGTCGCATAAAGGTCGCTGGAGCATTACATAGTCCAAATGACATAACTAACCATTCGAACAATCTCTGCTTCGTCTTAAAAGCAGTTTTCCAAGTATCTTCCTCATTGATGCGTACTTGGTGATAACCAGATTTGAGATCCAATTTGGTGAAGTAATGAGCACCATGAAATTGATCTAGAAGATCATCAATCCTCGGTAGTGGATATCGATTCTTAATTGTAATCTTATTGAGTGCTCGATAGTCCACACACATGCGCCAACCTCCATCTTTCTTTGGCACAAGGAGCACTGGTGAACCACATTGTGAGCAACTGGGCTTGATAACTCCTTGTTCAAGAAGTTCTTGTACTTGCTTCTTGATCTCTTCACTCTCCGTCAGAGAAGTGCGGTATAAACTCAAGTTTGGCAGAGGTGAATCTCCTACCAACTGGATGTCATGCTCTACAGCTCTTCCCGGTGGTAATCCTTGTACATCCTGAAAAAGTATCTTGAAATCTTTTTGCAATTTTCCAATATCGGAATATTGTAAAGGTGTTAAGCTTACTGCTGACAAAGTAACAACATTAATATGTTGTTCTTGTGGTCGAATCATCAATAAAACAAACCGCCCACAAGAGTTAACCAATCTTTTGGCTTGATTAACTGTCAGTAAAGTGTGTGTAGATTATGGCTTACAAGCGTTGATGTGGAACTCCTTTCCATCCTTTACCAAACGATACTTGCGAAGCCTTCTATAATGAATTGCATCACGGTCCCAAATATACAGACTATCCAATATAACTTGGCATACGTCCAACGGAACCACCTCGCATGTCACTTCATCAATATACCGATTAGTGATTGCAAATTTGAAGGTACATTGCTTTGTAATTTTCATGTCAATGTCCTTCTGAATCCACCCTGGTGGGTAAGGCTTCAGATGAGGCATTGTTTCTAAGCCTAGCTTCTTTACTAGAGACTCTGAAATCAGATTCTTTTGACTTCCAGGATCGACAATTGCTTGTACATCACCCTGTTTCACTTCAATGTTTAAATGAAACAACTCTTCACGGTTGTAGGCATTTGCAACTTCTGTTGGTGAAGTCATTAAGGCAAGTGTTGTGTCAGGTTGCTTCAACTCTGGAAGCTCTTCTGCCTGTTGCATAGTCAATGTGGCCTTCCTGTCATTCCTTCGCTGGTTATTCCTCTGGTTCTTGGGTTTCAACTCAGGATGAAGTATCCGGCACCTGTCTGTGACATGTTTACTGGTACGACAATGTTCACAGTAATTCTTCTGCTATAGACCATCTTTGATCTGTTTGCCCTTATTCTTCCAATCAGATTTATTTGCAGTTGGTTGTTTGTCGTCCTTCTTGTCAAGCCTTTTATACATTGCCTCAATGGCGATTGCCTTAACTGTAGCTTCTTCAATTGATTCTACGGTGAACAATTTTAGTTCTTTCCGTATGTAGTCGGCAAGACCTCCGATGTATTTCATGAAGACTTCATAATCGTCAACATCTATATCCAATACCAAAGCTTGGTTATGAAACTCAAAGGTATAATCTTGTACTGATTGACCGAACCTTTGATTGAAGTGTTGCCACTTGTACCATCTCTCTTCTTCATATCCAACAGGATAGAATTGTTTTCTCAATAATTTCTTGAATTTACTCCATGTCAATTCCGCAACGTTGTACCGTTTTCGGTATGACTTCCACCATGTAACAGCATGACTTGAGAGTTTCAAGCTTGCAAATTGGATCTTTTCAACATTAGAATACTTATGTATAGTAAAGTATGTTTCTAATGTGTCTATCCAGTTATCCAATTTGTCTGCATCTATAACACCATTAAATGTAGGAATTTCTACCTTAAAATCAATTTTCAAGGCACTTACAGGATTCTTCTGATTTCCTGTATCCTTGGCAATATTTTCATTTATGGTGTCGTCTTCTTCTTCACTATCATCTTCAATCTTTCTTTTGGAAGGCGATGCATGTGAAATTTTTTTGGCTTTGAAGTTTTCCACTAGCTCAGAAATTGATGCAGATAACAATTCCACCCGTCGTTCAAGATTTGTGTTGCGTTCACCATCACCATCTGAGTTTGGAACTTCCCTTGTCATTGCTCCTCTCTTTATCCTTGACTTTCGAAGAACGAGCAAAGGACCTACAAGTTCTTCTTTAGAAGTTCTACGTCGGCTGCGAGTTAGGACCATAAACCACCTTTACCCCGTTTTGATCTGGGGCTCTGATACCACTTGATCCAAAACTTCTAGGAGATAGAATTTTTGTAGGAAAAAGAAATGTCGCTACTTCTCTTGGAAGTGGACTTCTTAATGCAAGAGGATAATTAACAAAAAGACGGGAAAAGAAGATTGAAGCTAATTAAGAAACTGATTTTAATTGCTTCTTTCATTTGTTCACTTCTTCTAGTTTATATACAAAGATGATTTCCTAAAATAGAAACTAAAAATAAAAAATGAATATAAACCATAAAAGATAAATGGTTTACGTTCTTCAATGAACATAAACTTTTAATTTTGATCGGTTTAAAACTGAATGTTTTAAACCGTAAAAGTTTAATGATTTTAAATTATTTTCAAAATATAATATGATATATTTTATTATCATATTTTGTAAGATCCTCCTGGATCATGAATATTCATGTTAGCCAGATAAGTTCAGTTGATAATGCTGCGGACTTGTTTATCAAGTCACTTCCTAAATCTACTTTAGTGAAACATATGAGAAACATTGGTATGTGTAGGTTATCAAAACTCCTAGACTGAGTTTACAATCAGGGAGAATTACATTTCTGTAGACATCAGGGAGAGTTTACCTCACATGTAATAATTTTAGTAGTTGGTGCGTTGTACTTTTTTTCTCTTAGACCAAACTTTTATTTTACCCATAAAAATTTTGTTTGCTTGACAAATTTTTTAATGAGACAACAAATTATGCATCATTCTAATGGTCATCGACAAAAGGGAGAATGTTTAAGAAGATTTATTTTCATTAATTTCGATGCGTGTCTTGTCTTAATTAGATACGATTATTGATTAGATAGATACAAAAAATCTCTGTTATATCAAAATAGTGATTGTAACTGATTGTATTAACTCGTATTTAAGACATTCTATCAAATCATTTAGAAGAGCATAATTTTATGTCTTATAATATTTTGTCTATTTTGCTTTCTTCTGTACAATTCCCCACCTAAATTTATGATCTTTCTTATGTCCCCATTATTAGACTCGAATCTTCGACACTACATAATTGAGAAGCTAGGAAACAGCCCCCCTGACTTCTTAATTATTAGCCTCGAATCTTCAACACTACATAATTTAGAAGCTAGGAAACAGCCCCCTGACTTCTTAATTATTAGCCTCGAATCTTCAACACTACATAATTGAGAAGCTAGGAAGAAGTAGAAGAAATTAAGAAATATCACAAAAACAAAAACAAAACAACAAAACCTCGTGGTCAAAGACGAAGCTGCTACTATATACAAGTCTATATATGTTTCGACAGTTTCGTTGCTACTGTTAGCTAGCTGGCTTCAAGATCGACTTCGATCAGACAATAATGGGCCCGCCTGGGCCCGTGGGCGGAGGCGGCGGAGCTGGAGGCGGAACTATCTCTGGCCCCGTAGGTGGGGGTGGAGGCACTACATCCGGCGGCTGCGGCGGCAGTATATCAGGTCCCGGAATAGGGTTATCCGGAACAGGCGGCGGCGTCAAGGGAGGTACAGGAAAATCCGGACCCGGGTTCGGATCCGGGTAGGGGCTAACTTCGGGCGGAGTAGAAGTTGGGTCTATTTCTGGAGTGGTAGAGATTCCGGGTACCTCAATAGGAGTAGATGGTCGGTCATAACCCGGCGCCGGAGGAGAAAACTCAGGCGGGCTTGGAGTCGAGTACTCGTTTGGTGAGTCGGATAATCGAGCATGAACTAAATTCTTAGGTCGAGTAGGGAACCTAGGGTTTCTATCGAGTGACACTAACAATGGAGTAGTAGTAGTGATGCTAGTGGTTGTTTTGGACACTGAGCATAGCGGAATGGTTCGTTTGACGAGTATGGATGAGATTGCAGAGATGGCCGACATTGTCACAAAATTCTTGAACTCAAAACAGAACTAAACGCGCACGTCTGAGACCGAAGATAATCTAAGGCTGCATGTGCAAGTTTGTTACGTGTTACGTGTTACGTATTGTGTTAATGTGTTGGTGGCAGCGTCTGAGATGGGAGAAGAGACGTGTACGTCATACAATACAACTACAAACGTACATAAATTGAACTGGACACGGTGCATGTATGATGGCATGCCCAAACATAATATTTCATCTTTTCTTGTTATATGTTTTGAGGTAAACGTGTTAGTCTAAAGACAAATAGACTATTAGTTGATCTCTTTCTTAGTTGTGTTTATAATGTACCAATTCATTTGAGAAAATGATCAGGTTGTTAAGCACCCAAGATTAATCACTACAGAGTTAATATTTTTGTGTGACACGTGTAATAATGTAAATGGTTACATTTTTCAATTTTCTTCAATTTTAAACAAGTTTCTCTGATCCTTGCCCTTGCTGTCGCCAGTAATCCTTGTCGCCACAATGAACTCTGACACACCCTCTCCCTCTCTCAGTCGCACACTCGTCATTTGTTGTCCTTATCGACGGCCTCCGCAACCTTCATGATTTGAAGTCCTCGTCTATTGGCTTTCGCCCTTCGTTTCCTGTCGAAAATTCTGTTGATGAGATTGCACGATAGATATAGGGCGTTAGAGGCCAAGTCACCGGGGGAGGGGGGGCAAATCTGGGAACGCAAGTTGAGTGCTAGCCAATTCTTCATGCGCACGCTCTACTACCCTTGCATACAAAAGAATAATTAAAAAATTATAATGAAATAATATTTAAATAATAATTACTACAATTAAAAGCATATATATATATATCACTTACGCCGTATTGACTCGCTTCATTATCGAGCCCAGGCTTCACGTACGCGCTTATGCTAGCATCGAGATAAGGGTGTTTGGAGACCTTATTCTTGTGCTCCTTATCTATTTGAATGAGTTGCTTGGCGCCGGAAGTATGGTGTTTGTCCTTCTTCCTCCGGTTGGCTTTGTTGACTTCGGAGAATTTCTATTAGACAACATAATTAAATTATTAAAAAAATTAATAAGTAACCAAAAATTAAAATAAATCAATTATCTTAATTGAAATAAAAAAAAGTAAACACCTTAAATTCTTCATCTTGAAAGTGGTTACACAACCACTGCCACTCATCTTCTCTATCCTCACGCAGCTCTACGTGGGTAAGCACGGGGCCGATATGTTCGAAGTATTGATGAAGCCTATACTTCCAGTCACGGCAGATAGAGTTGGCGGTGGAGTTGATATGCCTAAGCATCGCCGGTGTCGGATTTACCTCATATTGCTCATATCAGAAATAAATAGGAAATTATAATCGTATATATTATGAAATTATAATATTTATTGGTTATTAGAAAATAAATTTAAAATTATACGTATGACGTACCAAAAGTTCTTTAAAGAGTTTCGTCTTCTCTTCATCCGGCAACTCCTTCCAATTAGGGGCAATGAGACGAACCCGGTTACGAAGGATTGACCCTATGCTATGCGCCGAGAGACTTGCTAGCTGAGCTGTGGGAGGGCCACCGGTGAATTCGTCGTACGGCAAGTCGATCTTTTTCCCGGTTGCCTTTAAAATTTTCTCCACTTTGCCTCCTTTAACGAGACCGCGAGTCCTTTTCGGTTCCGGGTCAATCGGGGCCCTCCTTTGCTTACGCCGGGCGCTATAGAGGATAGATTCAGAGGTCGAAGACGTCTGAGTACTTGCTGTTGAACCGGTACTGGGCGTCGGACTTGAATAGGGGTCGACGTCATCACCGCTGAAGATTAATGGGGCAGCGGGAATTTCCCCAGAAGGCGTTGCCGACGGACCAGATGAAGGGTCCGGATTGAGGGCGTCGTTACCCTCATGTTCAACCCAACCGACTTGGTTCGCCAAGCGGCGGAGCATAGCATCTTCTGCCTCCTGTTGAGCTTTTTTCTTGCCGGATGGAGCCATTTAAACCTAGGAGTACGTTGTTAAAATACCTAATTACCATAATAATTACAACTAAAAATTTACGCTAATTAAGTACGGTTAGGATTTAAATAGAGTACACTAGCTTGGCTTTTTTGGTCGTTCAATGGACGTGCGACCCGCGCGATAAAGTGTAAATTTTCAATTAATCAGCCTTGGTTAAATCGAAAAACATGGCCAGTTAGAGATAGAGATAACGCGAGAGGCAGAACTAATTTCGACAAAACACCCCGAGGATAACTAAATGAATGGTATATACTCTATTGGTGTCGTCTTTCTTAGATCCAAAACCTGTCACCAGTCATAACCCGTTTCTAGACACCATGTTCGACATTCGGCCAATTTTTCGAAAATTTACACTCCCTCAAGTCCTTTGCAAACTCCGCCCTCAACCTTGTGTCCATAACTTCACTTAGGTTATGGTGTGCGGTGATGAAATCCACACATCACGAGGGGTTAGGGAGATAAGCTAGGAAAAGAGGCGCCATCTATTTCAAAGAGTGCGACTTAATAAACCAAGCTTATGTACTAAATTTAAATCAAAGACGTACTACCATGCAATTGACTAGAAAATACACATAATTATCAATTAATAATTTTTAATTACATGCAATGATAATCAAAAATTATACTATTAATTAAAACAATAACTAATGACAATAATGAATTATTATTTATCATGCATTTAATAATAATTATTCATTTACCAATATAATTAATTATTATTAACAATAATTATTATTACTATTATTTAATTTTAACTAATAATTATTCATTACCAAATAACAACTAATAATGATTACTAAATAATAATTATTACTAATAATTATTATTATAATTACTAATTATTTAAAACTATTATAATTACAAATTATTATAATTACAACTATTAATTATTTAAAACTAATTTTCACAACTATTTACAAATTAAATAATTATTTAAATAAAAATAATGTTAATTAATTAAAAAATAGAATTATTACCTCGCCGGAATATCGCCGGAGTAGAGTCGTCGGAGAGGGGGAACCACTCCGGAATTTGAGTCGTCGGAGCGGCGCCGGAGGAGGAAGGCCGGAGGAGAGGAGAGGAGAGGAGAGGAGAGGAGAGGAGGAGAGGAGAGGAGATGGAATGAGAAAAGGAGGGGGGGACTGTTCTATTTATTGACTTTCACCTAGACGACGGAGCCCTGGTTTCCGTCGTCTAAGTGGACTTGGACGACGGAAACGGGCTTTTCCGTCGTCTAGGTGAAGCATTTCAAAATTTCGAAACGCCGCTTAATTAATCGGCGGGACATTTCAACCGCCATAAATTTGAACTTAGACGACGGAGAATTGATTCTCCGTCGTCTAAGTGAAATTTGAAGCGGCGCCGAAAATTAAGGCGGCACATCGAACCGCCATATATTTTCAACTTGGACGACGGAGAATGACTATCTCCGTCGTCCAAGTGCAATTTACATTGAAAAAAAAATTAAAATTTATAATGAACCGCCATGTTTTTTGGACCTGGACAACGGAGATGGTCATTCTCCGTCGTCTAAGTAGTCACCAGGACAACGGAGAATGACCATCTCCGTCGTCCAGGTTCAAATTACGTAAAAAAAAATTAAAAATTATTTCGTAAGGAATTTGGCGATCTGTCATTCGAATGAAATAGTCGTTAAATATCGATGAACGCATCGTATATATGAACAGTTAAATTTGAAACGATGAATAATTTTACGTCTTTAAACTTGTTAAGTATCTACTAATCTTTACGACTTTAGTGTTAATAAGTATAGGCTCATTTGCACCAGAGTATTAACGAAATTGAATTTGTACAAAACAACCATTGGATACGTTCGCCGTAACATAATATATAATTACAATAATCTCAGAAAATAATAAGTTCGTGAAGGGTTTCATCGGCACAGTCAACCGCAAAACCGAGATTTTCACAAACCGGAAACGTGGATACAAGACATTTTTGCAACTCCGATTTTCGAACCGTCGAAGCTCACACACCAAGAATTGTTTACTCTAAAGTCTTGACGAAAAGAATATGCATTGGAAGATGGTCTAGATGGTCGTTGTCTTAGAAAAAATTACGAAATCTGCACCTGGACGACGGAGAAGCTCATCTCCGTTGTCCAGGTGCAGAGACCCTGAATTCAGGGGTTAGGGGGCCTTACTGTTTAGGGTATAGGGTTTGTGCACCTGGACGACGCAAATGCCCTTCTCCGTCGTCCTACTTAGTACCTGGACGACGGATAAGGTCATCTCCGTCGTCCAGGTGTAGAGACCCTGAATTCAGGGGTTAGGGCCTTACTATTTAGGGTTTAGGTGGTCCAAGGTCATTTGTGTGTCCGTTCAATTATTCTGATTCAAGTCGATAATTAAAAAAAATCATCGATCGATCTGATCTGCTAGCTTTAGGGTTGAGGGTTTAGAGACATAGCTCAAGGTATTTATGTATGAACTTTCCTTCTGGCATGATATATAGATTTAACGCCATAATTAAAAAAACATATATTACATCGTGCTCACAATAATACTATCACATGACATAATCAATCATAGAATAATATAGTATAATTTCTGAAACATTTATTTCATTCATCTCTCGCAATAATCATAGCTAGGGACCCATGATCCTATTTACACATGAATATTATTTAAAAATAATTAAACGAACGAAAGCTTCTTGAGGAAGCTTCTTGGACATAATAGAAAGCTTTCACCTTTTTGACTACCCAAAGCCAAAAATACCCAAAAGCGAAATCTGTGATTAATTTCTCCGTTGTCCAGGATATATAATTTGGATTAATTAATTAATTAAATTTAATTTACGTACATCGGTCGATCCAATCTGATCGAGCATGGACGCGTGTAATCACTACAAGAAAACATCACTTAGACCACAGAAACGTAATTGTTCTGTGGTCTAAGTGACACTTGGACGACGAAGACTTCTCCGTCGTCCAAGTAACACCTGGACGACGGAGAATACCATATCCGTCGTCCGGGTTCCTACCTGGACAACGGACCGACACGCCGTGGTCCGAGTAACGTCCACTTAGACGACGTACCGACACCTCCGTCGTCTAAGTGAAGCATTATATAAGCCCGATGCCAAACTCTCTTCCTCTCCCGCGGGAAACTTTAAAGATCGAAGAAGAAGGAGAAGGAGAAGGAGAAGGATCAGGATCTCCGCTGACTAGCTAGCTTAATTAATTAATTAACTGATATCGAGAAGGCCAGCAGGTACGTACGCAGTTAAAATTTGCTTAATATATATTTAGTGAAAACGTACGTACATACATGCATGGATGTTAATTAGCTATACATTTTAAATTACGTAATTGATGGATGTAGATCGAGTATGTATAATTAAGCGTAAATTAATGAACTAATATATATATGTAATAATTAATTAATTATAATATTTTGTAGCAGTATGGACAAGAGTTGGATGAAGTTGAAGAATAGATGTGATGTCCGGTATATGGATGGAATATGTTTCAGAAATTATACTATATTATTCTATGATTGATTATGTCGACATGTGATAGTATTATTGTGAGCACAAATGTAGTATATATATATGTTGTTTTAATTACGGCGTTAAATCTATATATCATGCCAGAAAGAAATTTCATACATAAATACCTTGAGCTATCTCCCTAAATCCACGACTCTAAATCTAGCAGATCGGATCGATCGATGATTTTTTTAATTTTTTTTTTGAATCAAAATAATTGAATGGACACACAAATGACCCTGGAAGACCTAAACCCTAAACCCTAAGGCCCTAACCTCTTAATTCAGGGTTTGTACACTTGGACGACGGAGTTGTCCTTATCCGTTGTCCAGGTACTAACTCGGACGACGGAGACGCTCATCTCCGTCGTCCAAGTTCACAAACCCTATACCCTAAACAATAAGGCCCCCTAACCCCTGAATTCAGGGTCTCTACACGTGGACGACGGATATGAGCTTCTCCGTCGTCCTAGTGAGTACCTGGACGACAGAGAAGGTCATATCCGTCATCCAGGTACTCACCTGGACCACGGAGATGAGCTTCTCCGTCGTCCAGGTGCAGATTTCGTAATTTTTTCTAAGACAACGACCATCTAGACCATCTTCCAATGCATATTCTTTTCATCAAGACTTTAGAGTAAACAATTCTTGGTGTGTGAGCTTCGACGGTTCGAAAATCGGAGTTGCAAAAATGTCTTGTATCCACGTTTCCGGTTTGTGAAAATCTCAGTTTTGTGGTTGACTGTGCCGATGAAACCCTTCACAAACTTATTATTTTCTGAAAATTATTGTAATTATATATTATGTTACGGCGAATGTATCCAACGGTTGTTTTGTCCAAATTCAATTTCGTTAATACTCTGCTGCAAATGAGCCTATACTTATGAACACTTAAGTCGTAAAGATTAGTCGATACTTAACAACTTTAAAGACGTAAAATTATTCGTCGTTTCAAATTTAACTGTTCATATATACTATGCGTTCATCGATATTTTACGACTATTTCATTCGAATGACAGATCGCCAAATTCCTTGCGAAATAATTTTTAATTTTTTTTTAACTTAATTTGAACCTGGACGACGGAGATGGTCATTTTCCGTCATCCTGGTGACTACTTGGACGACGGAGAATGACCATCTCCGTCGTCCAAGTTCAAAAAAACATGGTGGTTCATTTTAATTTTAATTTTTTTTTCTTGGTAAATTGCACTTGGACGATGGAGATGGTCATTCTCCGTCGTCCAAGTTGAAAAACATGGCGGTTCGATGTGCCGCCTTAATTTTCGGCGCCGCTTCAAATTTCACTTAGACGACGGAGAATCAATTCTCCGTCGTCTAAGTTCAAATTTATGGCGGGTGAAACGTCCCGCCCATTAATTACGCGCCGCTTCAAAAAATTGAAACGCTTCACCTAGACGACGGAAAAGCGCGTTTCCATCGTCCAAATCCACTTAGACAACGGAAAAGAGCGCTCCGTCGTCTAGGTGAAAGTCTATATATAGCACAGTCCCCCCCTCCTTTTCTCATTCCATCTCCTCTCCTCTCCTCTCCTCTCCTCTCATCTGGCCTTCCTCCTCCGGCGACGCTCCGGCCACTCAAATTCCGGCGTGGTTCCCCCTTTTCGACGACTCTACTCCGGGGATATTCCGGCGAGGTAAAAATTCTATTTTTTACTTTATTAACATTATTTTTATTTAAGTAATTATTTAATTTCTAATAGTTTTAAATAATTAGTTTTAAATAATTAATAGTTGTAATTATAATAATTATTAGTAATTTTTAATTATTTAGTAATCATTATTAGATGTTAATTATTTGGTAATGAATAATTATTAGTTAAAATTAAATAATAGTAATAATAATTATTGTTAATAATAATTAATTATATTGGTAAATGAATAATTATTATTAAATTCATGATAAATAATAATTCATTATTGTCATTATTTATTGTTTTAATTAATTGATAGTTATGTGTATTTTCTAGTAAATTGCATGGTAGTACGTCTTTGATTTAAATTTAGTACATAAGCTTGGTTTATTAAGTCGCACTCTTTGAAATAGATGGCGCCTCTTTTCCTAGCTTATCTCCCTAACCCCTCGTGATGTGTGGATTTCATCACCGCACACCATAACCTAAGTGAAGTTATGGACACGAGGTTGAGGGCGGAGTTTGCAAAGGACTTGAGGGAGTGTAAATTTTCGAAAAATTGGCCGAATGTCGAACATGGTGTCTAGAAACGGGTTATGACTGGTGACAGGTTTTGGATCTAAGAAAGACGACACCAATAGAGTATATACCATTCATTTGGTTAGCCTCGGGGTGTTTTGTCGAAATTAGTTCTGCCTCTCGCGTTATCTCTATCCCTAACTGGCCATATTTTTCGATTTAACCAAGGCTGATTAATTGAAAATTTACACTTTATCGCGCGGGTCGCACGTCTATTGAACGACCAAAAAAGCCAAGCTAGTGTACTCTATTTAAATCCTAACCGTACTTAATTAGCATAAATTTTTAGTTGTAATTATTATGGTAATTAGGTATTTTAACAACGTACTCCTAGGTTTAAATGGCTCCATCCGGCAAGAAAAAAGCTCAACAGGAGGCAGAAGATGCTATGCTCCGCCGCTTGGCGAACCAAGTCGGTTGGGTTGAACATGAGGGCAACGACGCCCTCAATCCGGACCCTTCATCTGGTCCGTCGGCAACGCCTTCTGGGGAAATTCCCGCTGCCCCATTAATCTTCAGCGGTGATGACGTCGACCCCTATTCAAGTCCGACGCCCGGTACCGGTTCAACAGCAAGCACTCAGGCGTCCTCGACCTCTGAATCTATCATGTACAGCACCCGGCGTAAGCAAAGGAGGGCCCTGACTGACCCGTAACCGAAAAGGACTCGCGGTCTCATTAAAGGGGGCAAAGCGGAGAAAATTTGCAAGGTGACCGGGAAAAAGATCGACTTGCCCTACGACAAATTCACCGGTGGCCCTCCCACAGCTTAGCTAGCAAGTCTCACGGCGCATAGCATAAGGTCAATCCTTCGTAGCCGGGTTTGTCTCACTGCCCCTACTTGGAAGGAGGTGCCGGATGATGAGAAGACGAAACTCTTTAAAGAACTTTCGGTACGTAATACGTACAATTTTAGTTATTATATAATTTTCTTAATATTAGTTATAATTTCATAATATATACGATTATAATTTTCTATTTATTTCTAATAGGAACAATTTGAGGTGGATGATACGAGCAAAACATGCTTTTACGATAACACAAAGTAGACCTTAAAAACACCGATTACGCGCATTGCAATTTAAACCCTTCGTTTGTCATTTGTAATATTGGCGAGTAGGGATCGTTCTTTATCCGGGGAATTAAGGGCGCATGCATGGTTTCGTTATTATGCGGAAATGTAAATATTTGGGGGGATTGGAAGTTGGTTATTTAATCTACGAATTTAAAGTACATAACATGCAAACACAACTAAAACTCTTAGGCATCTAACATGTTTTACTCATAGACAAGTTTCAACAATCAAGAAACTTAAAGTCTAATTATGCTTGCTAAAAATAAGAAGTTACACTATTAATTACATGTGATCAACTCATCTTATTAACCTACCCTTTTCATGCATCAAACCTTTGTGTAAGTTGCGAAATTCATAACTTATAACTAAGTACACATGCTTGATAATTGTGTAGGAATGCAACTTAGCGTATAAACATCCTAAGCAACATACGATCATCGAAACATGCAAAAGAGAGGGACTTAGCGTATTTTCTAATACATGCATTCGAAGCTTTAAGATTGTATCAAACATGCATAAAAAGCTATAAATCATAAACACATGCATATTACAAATCGGTTTAGGCACATGAAACACAAATCTAAACTTGTTATTCATTTGATACACAAATCTAAACTTTCTAAACTTGTTATTCCAATACATCAAAAGATTCACATACAAAGCTAAAGAAATGAAAGTGAAGATCATGGTTACACTTTTTATCTTGAGTGCTTGATGAACTACGGTGGAGATGGACTTCCTTCACAAGGGACTTAGCGTATTGTGAGGGATGGAGGATGGTTTGCTTCGGCTTGGAAGGATGGAGGAACCCTAGCTTGCTTCGGCCTTGAATGGAGGAAGATGATGCTTCGGCTTGGTGTGTGAACTCTTAAGTGTTTAATGGTGGAGGAGTATTTGTGTAGAGCTTTGCTTAGTAAAATGAGTGATGATCTTAAATGGTTCGGCCTCCTTGGTATTTATAGGGCAAGGATGTTGCTCTTCTCTCTTCCACCTCTCCTCCCACCATTTAATGCATGTAATGATCATTAAGGCAAGTCACACCCTTAGTCACACACTTAGTCACCATTTGGGAACCCTAAGCATGAATCACCATGTGTAGTCACCATGGCAAGTCATCTTTTCAATTAATGCAAGCCTTAGTCACCTTGTGTAGTCACCATTTGTGATCATTAGCTTGATTATGTTGACTTGCCCTTTCAAAACAAGACTTTTCCTCTTCACCAAAAGGCTTCCAAGCCGAATTGAATGGTCATGGGCTTGATAATGGGCCGAAACAAGAGTTGAGAATTCGGCCCACAATTTGCTTTGTGGCCCGGCCCATTTTCGGAGGTCCAAAATCGCAAAAATCGCATAATCGCCGAAATTCCTCCGAATTGCGTCGATATTAATCTCCACCGTAATGAACTTCAAAATAACAATTTAAATAAGGAAAACATAAAACTAAGATAATAACATAGCTAAACGTAAAGGGAAATGCGTTAAGAAACGAGCATAAAATGCGTATATCAAATTCCCCCACACTTAGACTTTGCTAGTCCCTTAGCAAACACTAAGTTAAACTAAGACTCCCTAAGAATTTAAAACAAAGGAAAGAACAACTAAGCCCTTAGCTAAAATTTGTCTCAGAATTTGCATAAGTATATGGCGATGGCTCACATGAATTTCAATTTGTATGCTCAATGAATTCAAGAGATAATTGCGATATAATTTATGTAATGAACAAGTAAGACATAGAGAAAACAATGGTTATGTTATAGCTGTGCATGCTTTGAATAAAGGTTTAATCAACTCACAAGGATGCACTCATCATATTTTTCACTCATGAAAATGGTTCACTTAAAGTGTATATGAATTGAAATGAAAACCACATGAATAAAGTTTGATTACTTGCACAAATGAACCAAAACCATAAGCTTACTCATGCAACTTACTCTACTAATTGAAAGCTACTCATTTTAAGGATCATAAAGGACTTTTAGTGAGGTTGTAATGGGGTTAAGGCTAAGGCATTCGAAATTTAGATATGTGGTGATAAAAACGTTCCAACGACTTAGTCTAGCACCATATTAGTCCTCCATCTCCATTTGTATGTTACCATGTATACTTCAAGCTAATCTACCCTTTGAGCTTTTCGGACAGGACAAAGGCCATATTTTGTTCTATTTTTGGGCCTTCAATTTATCGTAAACTCCAAATCCGTAAATAAGGGGGACGTTAATCCAAATGGTTATTCTTGGAACACAACATATTGCCATGAGAGATAATAATTTTTTTTTTTTTTTTTTCTTTTCATTCTCTCAAATATAATTTTTTTTTTCTTTTCTTTTTGGCAATCACAACTTTTTTAGCTATTTGGACAAGTCTTTCCCCTTACTCACATTAACTCTTTCAATCTTTCCTACCAAACCATAATCTTATGTGCTAGTTTCGAAAAATTCTCACCAAGTTTCCGGAACAAAGGTAAGGATATTCTATACTAGGGTAAGTGTTTAGGTATATATGGTGATGAAAGAAAAGCTTAACGTGGGCTCAATTGGTTTATCTAGGGGTGTCGCAACTTGTGCGTACAATTGGGATACATGGATATATGGCAATGTGGTGGAAAATCCTAAATGCCTTTAATCATTTCCGAAATCAAAGTATGTATCAACTTAAAAGCTTTGCAAATTGACATGAGTAAGTTCTAGTATTCTCTAGTTCATTAAAATCTATGGCAAGCAGTCAAATGAGGCATATATAAAGCTATAAACTACGAAATGATATGGATTGATCAGATCACTCAAGGAATAAAGAACAGATAGCTCAAAAGCTCACATAGGGTTCATATGATTAAAAACTTATTCAAGCATGCGATTTCTGTACCACGTTTTGCAATTTATATCTACTACATGTTAAAAACATAAAGAATATCTCAATTAGCACAAGAATTCGATGCATGTGATTCATACGCCATATGTGTCCGTATCGATCAAATTTCATCATTGACTAGTTAAGGGCGTCCTAAAGACTCTGAAAAACACTAATTTAGACATAATTAAATTATAAACCCTTCCCCCACACTTAAACTCTACATTGCCCTCAATGTAGTAAAGTAACAGTATAGAATTAAACATGGAGTATAGGATCTACGAAAATTCTAGTTTAAAATACAAAAGCCATTAAATTAAGTAAAAGGGGAGAAGAAAACAAATCTGTTGTCTCCCTATGAGCGCTGGTTTTACGTCGTTAGCTTTGGACGTGATGCATTAGTTTGGTTTTGAAATGGCCGGTTCTTGGAGTTGCATCTCCTCCACGGTGTGCTCCGCAAATGCCTCAAAATAGGGCTTCAAGCGATGGCCATTTACTTTGAACTCACTACCTTTGTCGATAGATCGAATGAGAACTGCTCCATGAGGTAGTACTTGAGAAACTATGAAAGGCCCCATCCATCGAGAGCGCAGCTTTCCCGGAAAGAGCTTAAGTCTTGAATTGAAAAGTAATACTTTCTGCCCTGGTTCAAAACTCTTCCCGCGAATCATCTGATCGTGGATCTTTTTCGTCTTCTCTTTGTAAATCCACGCATTGTCGAAAGCATCATTTCTGATTTCTTCAAGTTCACAAAGTTGAAGCTTCCGATGTAAGCCTGCGGCATCTCGATCAATGTTGAATTTCTTCACGGCCCACCATGCCTTGTGCTCTAGTTCAACCGGAAGATGGCACGCCTTCCCATAGATTAATCGGAAAGGAGACATACCGATGGGGGTCTTGTAGGCAGTCCTGTAAGCCCACAATGCATCGTCTAAGCATTGACTCCAATCTTTCCGGTTTGGGCGGACGGTTCGCTCCAAAATCTTCTTGATTTCACGGTTGGAAACTTCAGCCATTCCATTGGTTTGAGGGTGGTATGGTGTGGAAACCTTGTGTTTTACGCCATACTTCCTCATGAGTGCTTCCACCGTGCGGTTGCAAAAGTGACTTCCTCCATCGCTGATTAAAACGCGTGGCATTCCAAATCTACTGAAAATGTTAGTTCGTAGGAAATCTGCAACAACTCGCGAATCATTAGTACGGGTGGCCTTTGCCTCCACCCATTTAGAAACATAATCTACTGCGAGTAAGATATAAGTAAAACCATTGGAGGGAGGAAATGGTCCCATAAAGTCAATACCCCACACATCAAAAATTTCGACATTAAATATGTAGTGTTGTGGCATTTGATCTTTAGGCCCTAAATTACCGAATCTTTGGCACTTATCACATGTAGCGCAATATGCATGAGCATCGCGAAATAAACTAGGCCAAAAGAAACCGCAATCTAAAATCTTAAGAGCTGTCCTCCTAGAACCAAAGTGTCCCCCACATGCTTCATTGTGACAAAAGTCTAAAATAGGCTTGAATTCACTATCCGGGATACATCTCCTAATGACTAAATCGGAGCATTGTTTCCACAAATAAGGCTCATCCCAGATAAAGGTTCTAGCATTATGCTTAAGTTTGTCACGTTGAAATTTATGCATGGTAGACGGAAACTCACCGGTAACTAAATAATTAACGATATCTGCATACCATGGAGTTTCCGGAATAGTTACCTCAATTCCGAAGAGTTTTTCATCCGGAAAAGTTTCTTCAATCTCGACAGGCTCATGGTCACCTATCAAACGTGATAGGTGGTCAGCGACGACGTTTTCTACTCCCTTCTTATCCTTGATTTCGATGTTGAATTCTTGGAGTAGAAGTATCCATCTGATAAGTCGTGGTTTTGCGTCCTTCTTGAGCATTAGATACTTCAAAGCTGCATGATCGGTAAACACAGTTACTTTAGTTTGAAGTAAATAAGATCGAAATTTATCTAAAGCAAAAACCACGGCAAGAAACTCCTTCTCGGTTGTAGTATAATTTCTTTGTGCTTCATCAAGTGTCCGAGAGGCGTAATAGATTACGCAAGGCTTCTTTTCCTTCCGCTGACCCAAGACGGCTCCTACGGCATAATCCGAGGCGTCGCACATGAGTTCAAATGGCAGAGACCAATCAGGGCTGCATAAAATAGGAGCGCTCGTGAGAAGCTCCTTCAACTTGTTGAAGGCAGCGTTGCATTCTTCATCAAAGATGAACGGGGTCTCCTTTTGCAGCAGTTTACACAACGGGCGCGAGATGTGGGAAAAGTCCTTGATAAACCTACGATAAAATCCTGCGTGTCCAAGAAATGAACGAATCTCTCTAACCGAAGTTGGAGAGGGTAAGTGACGCACAAGATCTACTTTAGATTTATCAACTTCTAACCCTTTTTCCGAAATAATATGACCTAACACTATCCCTTGCGTAACCATAAAATGGCACTTCTCCCAATTAAGCACCAAGTTCGTTTCAACGCATCTTTGTAAAATTGTTTCTAAATTGTTTAAGCATGCATCAAAATCACTCCCAAATACACTAAAGTCGTCCATGAATACTTCAATAATTTTTTCAATGTACTCGGAGAAAATTGAGAGCATGCAACGTTGAAATGTACCTGGTGCATTGCACAGTCCAAATGGCATGCGGCGATAGGCAAACGTTCCGAAAGGGCACGTGAACGTTGTCTTTTCTTGATCCTCCTCCGCAATGCTAATTTGGTTGTAGCCGGAATATCCGTCGAGAAAACAATAAAATGCATGGCCGGCTAATCTTTCCAGCATTTGGTCGATGAATGGTAAGGGAAAATGATCCTTGCGGGTTGCGGCGTTGAGCTTCCGGTAATCAATGCACACTCGGTGTCCAGTGATCGTCCGTTGTGGCACAAGTTCATTTTCCAGATTCTCGACGACGGTAATTCCCGATTTCTTAGGTACTACCTGCACTGGGGAAACCCAACGGCTATCAGATATAGGGTAAATAACTCCACAGTCCATGAGTTTAATTACCTCCTTTTTTACCACTTCCATCATCGGAGGGTGGAGCCGACGTTGCGCTTCCCGCGTAGGCTTGGTGCCTTCTTCAAGGAAAATCCTATGCACACAAGTTGCTGGATTGATTCCCTTGATGTCCGCAAGTGTCCAGCCTATTGCGGGTTTGTACCGTTTGAGCACACTCACGAGCTTCTCCTCCTGTTCCTCTTCTAGCGCGGACGAAATAATGACCGGTAAAGTTTCATTCTCGCCCAAGTACGCATACTTAAGATGGTCCGGTAGTAGCTTGAGTTCTAAAACGGGAGCTTCTACGATGGAAGGAACCATTTTATTAGTACCAAAAGTAATTGGTATAGGAGGAGAAAAGCTTACTTTCCGTGGTGCGGCATTTAGAGCCATGGCCATGTCTTGGATTCGAGGTTCAAGCTCTAGTAAGGCCTCGAGAAGGCCGTCATGCCCAAGTTGAATGGCCATGTCGAGTTCATCCTTATTGATGGTGTCGAGGTAACCTTGTGCTAAGGTATCCACAGGATCGTATGTCGAAATGGCAGCTACGCTCGACATTGGAAACTTCATCCCGTCCAGGATGTTGAACTCGATTCTTTCTCCATCAATCTCCATGGAGAAAGTGCCTTGAAACACATCAATCTTCGTTCTCGCAGTCCGCATGAAAGGTCGCCCAAGCAGTAGTGGCGTGGTGTTTAGTGGACTCTCTTCCATGTCAACTATATAGAAGTCGGCTGGGAATATCAAGTTGTTGACTTGCACGAGAACGTCTTCTACGTATCCCCTCGGATACTTGTGGGTGCGATCGGCTAATTGGATGACAACACCATCTTGCTTGAGATCTCCAAGCTCCATCGATTCGAATAGATAGTAAGGCATGACGTTGATGGAAGCTCCGAGATCAAGCATTACGTCTTCAAAGTGGGTGTCACCGATTACGCAAGGAACTGCAAAGCTCCCTGGGTCCTTCAGTTTTGGGGGTAGCCGACGCTGCAAAACCGCCGAAACGGTTGCGTTCACCTTCACAACCTCCTTCTCTCGAGTTTGCCTCCTCTGTGTGCATAATTCTTTTAGAAACTTGGCGTATATAGGCACTTGCTTTATGCACTCGATCAAGGGCAAATTCACTTGCACCTTTCGGAAGATGTCCAGGATATCTTCATATTGGGCATCCTTCTTCTTTGATTTTGCTAATCTGCTTGGGAAAGGTGCAACAGCAAACGGAGAATTAGTAATCACCGTATTTGAAGGAATAGGGCTTTTACCTTTGATTGGGGTAGGTTGTGGAGGTGATTGTGCCTTGGTGACAGTAGGCGTCACCTTATTTTTCTCGGCCACTTGAATTGCCGGATCGATCTCATCTTCTTCTTCGTTGGTGATGTCCTCGATGGTGACTTCATCAAGATGAGATCGCTTGGTCTTTGGTTCCTCAAGTATCTTCCCACTCCTTGTGACTATAGCATTCACGTTTCTTTGATTTGGAGTGGTTTGAGGTGGAAGCCGACCGGTTTCCTTGATTTGGCCCATGAAATCAACAAGTTGGCCAAGCTGCTTCTTCACTTCGGTGATGTCGCGGCCATGTGAGTCAAGTGTCTCCTTTGTCTTCGATTGTCCGTCGAGGAGAACTTGAGTTGAGGCCGAAAGTTGCGACAACATCTTGTCGTAATCCGGATTGGTGAAGGGTTGTGATGACGAACCATGCTGCATCGGTGGTCGTGGTTGAAATGGAGGGCGTTGGTAGCTTTGTTGAGGTTGAGATGCTGGAGGGTTTAAAGTTCCCTCGTTGCTGCTCCATCTAAAACCTGGATGATCACGGTTGACATAGTTGTTGTAGTTGTTATACCTTTGTCCTCCCTGATATCCGCCGATGGCGTTAGCGTGCTCCGGCTCGCTTGCCTGCTCCTGCGCTTGAGGGCATTGGTCATTGTGGTGACCGTGTATTTGACATATGCCGCAAACAGGCCGTTGAGTTGCCTTCGCTCTTGTCGTCTCGAGTTCTAAAACCTTCTCTAGCATATGAGCTAGTTTGTCGTATTTTTCGTCCGCGTCGGTTGTAGAACTCGCTTCACCGACTGCTCGTCTGTTGGACATTCCGTATTGTGCATCATTATTCGCCCGATTCTCTAGAAGAGCTCTAGCTTCGGTTTCTGTTAAGTCCATGAATGCACCGGTGGCTGCTGCATCCAGCAATTCCCTATCAATCGGCTTGAGACCATCGTAAAAGTAATTCATGAGATTGGTCTCAGAAAATCCATGCGATGGGCAAGTGGCACACAAAACTTTGAATCGGTCGTAGTATTGGCCGAAGGTCTCGTCCGGTTTCTGTGTGATGCCAGTGATTTGCTTTCTCAAGACGGTGATCTTTGAGGCCGGGAAGTACTTCGCTAGGAACATATCCGCAAGTTGCTTCCATGAGGTAATATGGTTCGGCGGTAGTTCCATTAGCCAAGACTCGGCCCTGTCGACTAGGGTGAATGGAAATGCCTTCAGTTTGAAGAGTTCTGTATCCGCATCGGATGGCTTCATGCTGTTACAAACAAATTGGAATTGTTTAAGATGCTTGTTCGGATCTTCATTGGAAAGTCCGTGAAAAATGGGTAGTCGGTGGAGGAAGCCACTCTTTAGCTCGATATCCTTCATGTTTTCCTCCGGTTGTGGAAAAGCAATGCTCGAAGGCCCACTGCTCCATTCGGTTGAGCAGGTGCGCTGGCGAAGAGATTGTCCTGCATTGGCCATGTTGACTTCTTGTGCTTCTGCTTCTGAGTTGTGGTCGGTTGATGAGGCTAAAGTATGTTCGAATGATGAATGTGAAGACTCGGAAACTTCTTCGAGGATGGGATGATCCAGGATGTCAGCTCTAAGTCTCGCTAGTCTTTCTGTGAGTTCCTCAAACGTTGTTCTAGATGGTCCTGGATTCTGATCGGACATTCATTAGCCTGACATCCACCAAAGACCAAGTGTTAGTATCAACAAATAATTTTTAGATGTATATAAGAATACTAACCAAAATTGTAATGCATATTTAGAAAACAAGGTGATAACAAATAAAATAGTAAAACTATCAAAGCATACTATAAATACACACAAATACTTAAAAACTACTAATACACACAAAATTTATACAAAATTTATAATAGTTAAGACACTATATGTATTTTACTAAGTAATGCAATTGATTTAATCAATTTTAGGGGCTATGCACATGAATAAACTAAGACACATGTTTTCTGCAAATTAACACTATATAATGCTAAAACTAAAAATTTAGTTAGAACATATATAAACAAGGTTGAAATACAAGCAAACCATAATTCACATTGAATTTATGCACCACACATTTTCTTGCAATAAAATGCATTAAACAATAATCCTACGTGAAAGATGGAGTGAATGCATAAGAGAAAACGTTAGAACCTGCAGAAAACAAACGAGTTACGTGTTTAAAATATGAATGAAAAGAATGACCTCTTCTTCGATCTTATGCCCCTAACTTCACTTAGGTTAGGGTACTCGGTAGTGAAATCCGAGTATCATAAAACCTAAGAGAGGTTATGCAAGCTAAGTAACGTTTGTTAGTCCTTTACAGTTTTTAATGCACAAACAAACACAAAAATTTGACTAAGTTTTATTTATTTCCTTTGGCCCCGATGGTACGTGGTGCAGAGGCTCTCGACTGTGCAATGGGTCTCGTTCATCCGAAGATGAAGTCTGATTCCGGGAGGTCTAAGCATGCTTAATCCGATATACCATCTATTTAAAGGATTATGTCGTATTAAGTTCATGTATTTATCCGTATTCATATGCACTTATGATTTACAGAGAGTACGTGAATTGAGCATTAAGTAAAGTTCCTGGACGTGCGGCCCGTGCGAAAATATATACCGACTACAATTCAGCTTAGTTACGTTTAGAAATGGTTAGTAGGAATAGAGATAACGCGAGAGGTAAGGACTAATATTTAGAACAACCCGAGGCTTACTCGTAAGAGTATATACTCCAATGTTGTTCCTAGAGACACCCCGAGGCTAACCAGTTACGGTATATACTCCAATGGTGTTCTATTGCTTAGATCCGAAACCCGGCACCAATCATAAACCCATTCACCATATCCAACAATCAGCCAAATTTGTGAGATAGTATATAATCTCAAGTTCTTAGTAAACTCCGCCCACAACCTCGTGCCCATAACTTCACTTAGGTTATGGCGTGTGGTGATGAAATCCACACTTCACGAGGGGTTAAGGAGGTAAACCAGAAAAAGAGGCACCACCTATTCCAAAGAACTAAACTTAATAACCAATAATCGTAATCAATGTAAATCAATTTAAGTACGTCTACATTTTGATTGCGCCTAAGATTTAAAAGGAATACATGATTTAGTTACGAGTAAATCTCTTCGTCCTGCGGCCCGCACAAAAGAGTATACTAACTATCGTTAATTCTCGTAATTGTTGGAAATGACCAGTTGGGATAGATGTAACGCAAGAGGTGAGAACTAATTTCTGGGAACAACCCGAGGCTAACCAGTTAAGGTATATACTCCAATGTTGTTCTTAGAAATACCCCGAGGCTTACTCGTGAGAGTATATACTCCAATGGTATTTCTGTTTTCTTAGTTCAAAACCAGTCACCATTCATAACCCTTCTAGACATCAAAACCAACTCTTACTCGAAATCACAAGATAGTATACACTCTCAAATGTTTGTAGACTCCGCCCACAACCTCGTGCCCATAACTTCACTTAGGTTATGGCGTGTGGTGATTAAATCCACACATTTCACGAAGGGTTAAGGAGATAAACAAACAAATGAGGCACCACCTGTTCCAATGAGATTTACTTAGTAACTAAATGCTAGTACTTAATTTAAATCTAAGACTATCCTTTAACATGGAAATAAATTATGTAAGTGTAAAATAAACTAAGTATGAATAAATTCGGCTAAGTAAAAGTAGGCATTGTAAACATGGATGAAAATTTCTCTAAGTATAAAAAATGAACAAGTATGTAGCATTGTAAACATGTATGAAAATTTCTCTAAGTATGAACAAGTATGGACTTCGAAAAATTATAGACATGCTTTTAATCACAAATGTACAACGAAATCATACAAAACATTCTAATTCCCCGGCAACGGCGCCAAAAATTGATACGAGCAAAACATGCTTTTACGATAACACAAAGTAGACCTTAAAAACACCGATTACGCGCATTGCAATTTAAACCCTTCGTTTGTCATTTGTAATATTGGCGAGTAGGGATCGTTCTTTATCCGGGGAATTAAGGGCGCATGCATGGTTTCGTTATTATGCGGAAATGTAAATATTTGGGGGGATTGGAAGTTGGTTATTTAATCTACGAATTTAAAGTACATAACATGCAAACACAACTAAAACTCTTAGGCATCTAACATGTTTTACTCATAGACAAGTTTCAACAATCAAGAAACTTAAAGTCTAATTATGCTTGCTAAAAATAAGAAGTTACACTATTAATTACATGTGATCAACTCATCTTATTAACCTACCCTTTTCATGCATCAAACCTTTGTGTAAGTTGCGAAATTCATAACTTATAACTAAGTACACATGCTTGATAATTGTGTAGGAATGCAACTTAGCGTATAAACATCCTAAGCAACATACGATCATCGAAACATGCAAAAGAGAGGGACTTAGCGTATTTTCTAATACATGCATTCGAAGCTTTAAGATTGTATCAAACATGCATAAAAAGCTATAAATCATAAACACATGCATATTACAAATCGGTTTAGGCACATGAAACACAAATCTAAACTTGTTATTCATTTGATACACAAATCTAAACTTTCTAAACTTGTTATTCCAATACATCAAAAGATTCACATACAAAGCTAAAGAAATGAAAGTGAAGATCATGGTTACACTTTTTATCTTGAGTGCTTGATGAACTACGGTGGAGATGGACTTCCTTCACAAGGGACTTAGCGTATTGTGAGGGATGGAGGATGGTTTGCTTCGGCTTGGAAGGATGGAGGAACCCTAGCTTGCTTCGGCCTTGAATGGAGGAAGATGATGCTTCGGCTTGGTGTGTGAACTCTTAAGTGTTTAATGGTGGAGGAGTATTTGTGTAGAGCTTTGCTTAGTAAAATGAGTGATGATCTTAAATGGTTCGGCCTCCTTGGTATTTATAGGGCAAGGATGTTGCTCTTCTCTCTTCCACCTCTCCTCCCACCATTTAATGCATGTAATGATCATTAAGGCAAGTCACACCCTTAGTCACACACTTAGTCACCATTTGGGAACCCTAAGCATGAATCACCATGTGTAGTCACCATGGCAAGTCATCTTTTCAATTAATGCAAGCCTTAGTCACCTTGTGTAGTCACCATTTGTGATCATTAGCTTGATTATGTTGACTTGCCCTTTCAAAACAAGACTTTTCCTCTTCACCAAAAGGCTTCCAAGCCGAATTGAATGGTCATGGGCTTGATAATGGGCCGAAACAAGAGTTGAGAATTCGGCCCACAATTTGCTTTGTGGCCCGGCCCATTTTCGGAGGTCCAAAATCGCAAAAATCGCAGAATCGCCGAAATTCCTCCGAATTGCGTCGATATTAATCTCCACCGTAATGAACTTCAAAATAACAATTTAAATAAGGAAAACATAAAACTAAGATAATAACATAGCTAAACGTAAAGGGAAATGCGTTAAGAAACGAGCATAAAATGCGTATATCAGTGGATCCGACACCGGCGATGTTGAGGCATATCAACCAAACCGCCAACTCCATCTACCGTGATTGGAAGTACAGACTCCATCAGTACTTCGAAAATATCGGCCCCGTGACTACCCCCGTAGAGCTGCGTGGGGATAGAGAAGATGAGTGGCAGTGGTTGTGTAACCACTTTCAAGATGAAGAATTTAAGGTGTTTACTTTTTTTATTTCAATTAAGATAATTGAATTATTTTAATTTTAGTTACTTATTAATTTTTTAATGATTTAATTATGTTGTCTAACAGAAATTCTCCGAAGTCAACAAAGCCAACCGGGGGAAGAAGGACAAATACCATACTTCCGGCGCCAAGCAACTCATTCAAATAGCCAAGGAGCACAAGAATAAGGGTTCCAAACACCCTTATCTCGATGCTAGCATAAGCGAGTACGTGACGCCTGGCCTCGATAATGAAGCGAGTCAATACAGCATAAGTGATATATATATATGCTTTTAATTGTAGTAATTATTAGTTAAATATTATTTAATTATAATTTTTTAATTATTCTTTTGTAGGCAAGGGTGGTAGAGCGTGCGCAGGAAGAATTGGCTAACACTCAGCTTACGTTCCTAGATTTGCCACCGGAAGACCTGCCTCCTCTATCGATGGAGATCCAAATTGCAATCGCGGATGAGGTCTACGGTCGTAGAGCTGGCAGAGAGGTTAGGGGGTTCGGACCTAAGGTGGTTCGAGATTTGTCGACGACTTCCGACTCATCATCTACGGGAGGTTCGGGGCGGAGAAGTACTCAGGCTGCGGCCGTCGAAGCAGCCATTCAAGAGGCTCGACTCGCACGAGAGGAAAATCAATCCATGCGCCAAAGACTTGATGAGCAACAAGAACAAATAACCCAACTCATCGCCCTCATGCAACAATCTCGAGGAGAATGCCAACCTCCTCCGAACCCATACCCCGACGACGACGACCCGGTGGCGCATCTGCTCCTCCAGTTTATTAGCTAGTAGTTTATTATCTCGTTTCTTTCCGCATTCCGAACAATATTTTAATTTTTATGCATTTTTCGATTATGTATGTACAAATTAATTTTATTATTTAATTAAGTAATATTACAAATTTAGTTTATTTAATTAATTTTAACATTTGTCATTATTTAAATTCAATTAATAATAAATTAAATTATTTATATTTAATAACAATTTAATTTTTAAAAAAAATTTAAATAAGCACTTGGACGACGGAGAATTTCTTCTCCGTCGTCCAGGTGCCTACCTGGGCCACGGAGAATGTCCGCGGTCCAAGTGAACTTGGACGACAGCACTTGGAGCACGGAACCTGGAGGACGGAGCCTCCGTCGTCTAAGTACTTAGACGACGGAAAAATTCACTTAGACGACGGAAACGCTCCACGGTCTAAGTGCGTTTTTCTTGTAGTGAATTAATTAATTAAGTACAAAAATATTAAGATCTACGTACATACATTCTCCTCATAATATTTATATTAATTTTTGATCGATGATGCATCGATCGATCATATATTACAATAATTACAATAATTAATTACCAATTAATAATCCTCGTCGTGTGACCGTACCCTTCGTCATAATCGTTATCATCCTCATCCCCGTTATCCAATTGCTCATCCTCCTCATCGTACTTAACATCGTCCGACGAATATCCTGAGTCCTCGTCCGCGTCCTCATCCTACACGTCTTCCTTCATCTACCTCATTAATGACATCGATAATCTCATCTTCAGTTAGATCTGTACAACCATCAGGCATGGGTAACCGTTCACCATCTTGAACCAGATCCATTATATCGGAGCGGATGAAAGATATATTAGGCTCTTGATAGGAAGGAATGTCTCTTTCTGGTTCAACAGCATCTTCAGTCGCCAGTGTCCCTTCAATTGTCTCTGTATTCCATATTCCTCGATGAGAGATATGGTTCACTATTTTCCACCCTTCACCAGCTTTCGGATCGTCAAGATAGAACACCTGCCTAACTAAGGTGGCGAGAGCGAAATGCTCATCCTCATACCAGCTTGAGTTTGTATCGACTGATAATAGTCCCAGGTCTTCCTTTGTACGCTTGAACCATCTGCACTTGAATAGGAAAACGTTGACATCATTCCCGTAACATAGCTGAACCACATATACAATAGCCCCGTAATATAGATCATTGTCTTTCCCAACCGCTACCCCACTGTTTTGTGTTCTTCTTCCTTCATCTCGGGCCAATGAATGGAACTTTACACTGTTCACAAAACATCTGGGATAAATATATTGTTTAATCGGCTTCCCTGCTAGCAAGTGCTTTGGCCATGACCACCACCCCCCGTGGTTTTCAGATTTTTGCAGATCAATCATCTTCGAAAATGGGCAAATATAAGGGTTTGCTTTCTACAAACATGATCGATATGTATATAAATTACTAAATACCGAGATGTACGTACGTATCCATTAGAAGAAATAATCTGGAAACTTCTTCTTAACCATTTTCTCAATCCACGCCGAACTCTTGTTTTGATTTAACGCCTGAAGCCTCTCCCTGTATGACATCATGTACTGCTCAACTTCGTCACAGTCTCACAACCCTACCCAATGTACCTCAATAAGTTCTTCTCGTGTTAACGATTCCTTTAATACTCCTCTAAACGGTCGGACGACATTGGTGACGACAGAAAGATTGATGCGGGCACTGGGATCGGAGGCAGTGGGAGGTGGTGGATCTTTGAGGTACCTGTTGCAGTAAGTAACACACTCATGCATTAGGTATGTCTCTGCTATGGAGCCATCCGGGGCCGACCTGTTTTTGACGAATGACTTATACTGTCCAAGCTGTCTACAAAATCAAACGTACAATAAGAATAAGTACATATAGCTAGTAATCTCTAGTGGAATCGAAAAACCTGTATAATTAAATAATTAGTTATACGTACATTTCTTGAGGATACATCCAAGTGTACTGGACCAGACCAGAAATGAGCACCTGCTCGGGCAGGTGGATCATTAGGTGAGTCATGATGTCAAAGAAAGCAGGGGGAAAACTCCTCTCTAGTTTGCAAATGATGTGCACAATTTGTTGTTGCAATTCCACCACATCTGACTTCTTTAATTCTCTGGCGCATAACCTCTGCCACCATGTGCACAATGCTACTATTGGTTCGACGACGTCACGAGGCAAATATGGTCGAATTACCACTGGAATCAGACGTTGCAGCATAACGTGATAGTCATGTGTCTTTAGACCAACAAACTTGTGTTGCACCTCGTCCACTGCTCCAGTTATAGTAGCTGCATACGTAGCCGGATAACGAATGCCCTTAAACCAGTGAAATACAGAACGTCTAAGTGTCGGCTTCACTGTGTAAGGTGCAGCTGGCATCTTGTTGTACACTCATTTCCTATCCCTCATCAACCACAAGGGACGACGTAGATTCATTGATTCCAGATCTTTGCGCGCTTTGGGAGTATCTTTAGTCTTGAACTTAATACCGAGAATTGTTCCCACCACGCTGTCGCACACATTCTTTTCTATATGCATCACCTCCAAGTTGTTCCTCAGCTTCAACTTCGACCAGTAAGGGAGTTCAAAGAATATACTTTTGTGATGCCAATAGCTGAGATCATGTGGAGGAATTGGATTGTATTTCTTTACATCCGCGTCATTGGTCAACACACCAAAGTTGAAATAGCTCGACCTCTCTAAAATCTCTTCGCCCGACCAACTACGGGGTTTATGATTGTTCTATACCGTCCCGTCGAAATGAGCTTCATCCTGTCTCCAGGGGTGGTCGTGAGAAACCTATCTACGGTGAGCCAAGTAACACACCTTCCCCGCGTGCCAACTAGAGTTCACGTCGTCCAAACATATAGGACATCTATTATATCATTTTGTCCTGCAGGCTGCCAACATCCCATACACTGGAAAATCGTTGATCGTCTACATTACGGCAGCCCTCATCGTGAACATCGTGTCACTGAATTTGTCATAAGTTGGGACTCCATTTTCCCACAACAATTTCAACTCGTCGATCAAAGGTCTGAGGTAGACATCTAAGCACTTCCCTGGAGATTTAGGACCTGAAATTAGTACAGTAAGGAAATTAAATTCCTTGTTCATGCACATCCACAGAGGCAAGTTGTACGACATCAGAATAACTGGCCAAGTGCTGACGGCGGAGCTATTACTTCCCCAAGGATTGAATCCGTCTGTAGATAGGCCGAGTCTAACATTTCTATCCTCTGCAGCAAAGTCTCCAAATTCTCTGTCGAAATGTTTGAAACCCTCCCCATCTGCGGCGTGTCGCAGGACATCATCATCTATTCCCTTTTCTGCGTATCATCGCATCGCCTCTGCTGTGTGTACAGACATGTACAGGTGCTGCAATCTAGGAATCAAGGGAAAATATCGAACAACTTTCATAGGGATTCTCTTTTTCGAACTCTTCCTATTCAGCTCATATCTGCACTGGCCATATACGGGACAATAGTCCAAACCTTTATACTCTTTGTAAAATAGCACACAATCATTCGGACATGCGTCAATTATCCTGTACTTTAGGCCAAGGCTGCTCAAGATATTTCTAACCTTATAATGAGATTTAGGAAGATTGTGATCATCAGGAAGCAACTTACATATTTGCTCCTGAATTTCGTCAAAAGCACTCACTGACATTTTGTGCTTCACTTTTATCTTCATTTGCTCCATCACATATTGCAACACATTCTCTCGACATCCAGGGAACACCGGGGTCTGCGCTTCAAGTAGCATCCGGTTGTACTTATCCATCTCACTAGTGTCAGTGGCCAAGCTAGCAGCGGGGAATGTGTCATCATGCTCATGAGTGGTACTGTAACCTCCATCTTGGTGTTGGTGTCCACCATGACTAAATACCGGTAACGCATCATGGACCAAATCTACAATTGGGTTGCAAGCTGAGGGGCCGGCACCACTGCCGCTGGATGAGGCACCCTGGTAACTGTACCCTGAGCTGAAGTCTGCTGAGCTGAACTCTACTGCTTCACCATGCTCGCTCCATGTAGTGTAACTCCACATCATACCATTTTCGTACAGGTGTTGCACCATAACATTAACCTCCACATACTGACAATTAAGACATTTCTGGCACGGACACCTGAAACGCTTATTTCCCTGACCATGTTTTATCTCAAAATTCAGAAATTCGCTAATTTCATCCATATACCGGACATCACGTCTATTCTTCAACTTCATCCAACTCTTGTCCATACTGCTACAAAATATTATAATTAATTAATTATTACATATATATTAGTCCATTAATTAACTATTAATTATACGTACTTGATCTAGCTACATCGATCAATTACGTAATTTAATTAATATGTGTACGTAGCTAATATTCCTGCATGTATGTACGTTTTAACTAAATATTAAGCAAATTTTAACTGCGTACGTACATGCTGGCCTTCTCGATATCAGTTAAGAGCTAGTGAGCGGAGATCCTTCTCCTTCTCCTTCTCCTTCTCCTTCTTCTTCTTTAAACTTTTGATTCTCGGGAGAGTAAAGAGAGTTTGGCATCGGGCGCTTATATAATGCTTCACTTAGACGATGGAGGTATCGGTACGTGGTCTAAGTGGACGTCACTCGGACCACGGCGTGTCGGTTCATTGTCTAGGTGAGAACCTGGACGACGGAGATAATATTCTCCGTCGTCCAGGTTCTCACCTGGACCACGGAAACGTCTCCGTGGTCCAGGTCCTCACCTGGACGACAGAGATAGTATTCTCCGTTGTCCAGGTTCTCACTCGGGCCACGGAGACTTCTCCGTTGTCCAGGTGAGAACCTGAACGAAGGAGACTACTATCTCCGTCGTCCAGGTTCTCACTCGGACCATGAAGACTTCTCCGTTGTCCAGGTGAGAACCTGGACGACGGAGATAGTATTCTCCGTCGTCTAAGTACCACCTGGACGAAGGAGTAGTCTCCGTCGTCCAAGTTTCACTTGGACCACGGAACAATTCTGTTTCCGTGGTCTAAGTGATGTTTTCTTGTAGTGTTTGATCGATTTGCTCAACACTTTTGCTTTCTGCTTCGTTTCGTTAGTTTCAACTTCTTAGTGGCGATCTGTTGAGGTTTTCCATTGAAGATCTACAGAGGTTTTCCATTGAAGTTTGTTTGCTTCATGAGAGTAATAATTAATAGAGATATTAAGTATCATGTACGGCAGGTGTTTAGTGTGAGTGACAAACAGTCCTATTCCATTTCAGGTTACGAACAATCCTGTTCTCCTTCAAACTTCACTAAACAGATGCACTCCTAAATGGTTACGAAGTCTGTATAGTTCTACAAATAGGATGGCAACCCATCAGCTTTTCAGTCGTGTAAGGAGCCATCAATTTCTTTTCCTATCCTATCCCGACGGCGGTGGATCCGATCTGCTGGTGGAAGGTAATCCTAATCCTCTCCTGTGAGAGTCATACTTTAGGGGAAGGTAATTCTAATTCTCCCATTTGTAGTGTGGGAGTTTGGAGATGTGAGGCTGGTAATCCTAATCCTTTCCTGCTGCATTTCCTATCTGGATCTCCTAAATTTTTGTTTTCACTATAGGAGCTTGCTGGACGTGAATTGAGCTTGCTATGATTTTTAGGATGTGATTCGTGGTTTGGGCAATTTGGTGTAAAGTGTAAACAGAGAAAGGTAAGAATGAAAATTTGGTTTCATTTGTCTACTTGATTTTTCTACCCAACAAATAGTTGTGTTGTATTCTATTTCAATTTGGTTTGGGAAACGATTCTGTAAATAGAGAAAGTTAAGAATGGCAATTTGGTTTATCAGCAGTCATGTTTGTTTTCAAACTTCACTAACCAACTGCACTACTAAATGGTTACGGAGTCTGCAGTTTGCTGAGCTTTTCTATTTAAGTTTGGTTGTTTCATTGCAGTCATACTTAAAGCAGATGTGTTGTATTCCATTCCAGTTTACAAAAAAAGTCATGTTTGTTTTCAAACTTCACTAACCAGCTGCACTCCTAAATGGTTACGGAGTATGTATAGTTCTACATATACAGTATCCTAAATCAACTTTCTCATCATCGAGATACACTATTTCTCATGCTTTGCTTCTGTCCTGTTTCAATGTTTCAATAGTGAGTTATACTGCTAGTTTATACTTTTATCCTGTGTTAGTTTATACTGTTAGATTTTGTATCTTGTGTTAGTATACTGTTAGATTATGTATCATGAGTTATTTCTCATGCTAACATGAGTTAATAAACTAACATGAGTTATTTCTCGTGCTTCGCTGCTGGTATCCTGTGTTAGTTTATACTGTTAGATTATGTATCAAAGGACTCATGTTACTCTCTTGCAGGGGATGTCAAAGCAGTTTCCATGGAAAACCTCGGCAGTTAATTGAATTTTGAAGAGGACAAACGAAAAGTTGGACTCTCTCTCAAGGTTGGAGGTAGGTGGATGTAAAACTTTGATTTGAATGTGTATGAATTTTGGAGTTTAAGTTTTGGATTTTGGATATAGAAGTTGGTATGTATTGTGTGTTGATTGTCATGTTGATGAAATTTCAGGAAGGTGAAATTTCAGTTGTTGTATTATAGTTCTTAATTTCAATATAAAATTTTGTAAATGTCGTTTCTGTTTTGAGCCCCTAGATCTTTGCTGCAGAAACATAATACTGAGATGTCATCACTAGGTTAAAGCTCAAAACTTACCTTAATATAGTGTGTGTTTACCTTAATGTTTTGTCCCACTTATCCTAAACAAATGACTGATGATGGTTACTGGCTCTTGGAGGTAAAATTTGAATGCAATATCGGCTCAAGTCATGCACTGTATCAATGCATATGAAAAAATTTTAGATTAAGCATACCATGTTTTGAGATTAAGAATACCATTATATCAAAGGGTCCTTACACTGTAACACATGAGGTTTCTTAGCTGATGACTTATAATTTGTGAGTGTACGGTTTTGCCTAAAATATTAATACACAATTACTTTAAACATACTTACAGATTTACCTGGGTGAGTTTTCACTATGAATTCACTCTACAAGAACCATCATCCATTACTGTTTATATCTAGTTGCCGATGGAAAGGCACAAGGTCAATTAATTCCTTAACAGCAGAGAAAGGCATAGACAATCATAGTCTAGAGTATTGTTACTTCAATCAATTGTCTTACGAAATTTCTTTCACCGTTCTCTCTTCGGTTTGTTTTTAACCATCTGTGTTGTTTAATTCTACAAGTTTCAAAATTGAAAATTGAAATTATGTTCTTGCTAACTTGGTCATAAGAATGCACTTTTGTTTACACTAACAGGCTTTTGAATGCTTTTGAATTATTATGCTTCAGTTCTTAAGCAAAATACAAAAAAATGCACTTGAGTTAGGTAGAATTAACAACAAAATTACTGCTTATTATGAATCTCTTCTTGCTCTCCCTACTTACCTTACTCTCTTTATACAATGCTTTCTATTCTATTTGTTACTGATTTTGTGATTTTGTTCATTTTCCAATTATCCGGATGAATGTCTTCCTATCTTTCTCTTAAACTTAGTCCCAGTCCACCGGATCTGTTATTGTTAAAATTAAAAACAGGTAGCAAAGTGTTTTGTTGAAACTGCCTTGGTTTAAGGCAAAGAGATATCCTTTGGAAATGGTCCCCAGGCTTTTGATCACCGAATGAGGCTTAAGAATAGCATTCACAATGTTACACTTCTTTGTTTGATAATTTGTAATAAGTAACTGCTCCCATTTTTTTGTATCAGTGCTTATAATGCAAGTAATCCTTGATGTGTGATTTTATTTCTTGAATTCTCAAATGTCATTATTATATGGCGTGCTAAAGGTGACTTATCACAAATTACTTTTGTATTCTTGATAATGAATTAACCCCAAGCTCCTTTATCTTCTTCTATTATTGACCTAATGGGTAAGGCTGATTTGTTTGTTGCTATAATTTTGATTTCTAATATCACTGTCATGAAACTGTGGTTTGTATTCTAAATTGTTCGTCTTCGTCTTCTTCATGGCAAAGAAGACTGTAGTTTTAACTTTTCGGTTTGTTTCATCATAATCAATTTGGCCTGACTTTTTGCTTGCATGCCTCAAGTGATGCGGTCTCTATAGGCATTTTTTATTAGGAAAAGACAAATGTGTTCAAGTATCGTCTTTCTTACTGTCCCGTACGATGTTCATATGAGTTTCAAGATACTGTATTTTGTTTACAAGGAATTAGCAAGTCATTCATTCATTAATAGAGATCTCCACATGAATACTGCAATTGTTGTGTTCTTTTATGATAACTGATCAAACCTAATTGCAATGCAACTTGCCGGGGCTTCATTGTTAAGCTCATCTAATTGCTATACTCAACTTTCCTTCCCTTGGTGCAGCTCCACTTAGTCACCAAAGAAGAGCTTGACTGCTAGAGGTAGAACAAAATTCGACCATTAGATGTATCTTTTGGGTTACATACTTGAATTTCATTGTATGAATGACATAAAATCTCTATTAATTAAAGAAATTTGATCCACTACGACATCTGTCATAGGCATAACATTTAATGTTCCTAATTTTTCCCTTATGCGTCATATAATTTGAACACACAAATTAGTAATACGTGCCTCTTTAGTCTCACACACTATCCAACAAATCACTAAAGAACTAGAAAATATATTATCAAAAACATAGTAAAATTCGATAATTAACTATATCATCAACAAAATCACCAAAACAAAAAATTACTTCTATTTTTAGGTCATATACCGAACATCTTATGGATCAAGCAAATAGTTCGCATACTCGAACAAGTCAACAATGACGAGAGACATTGACTCCCAAACAATATCAAACTTATTTGGCTCGACGACGAGACCATGCTCAAGGAAAACGACATGTGGTTGAATCTGTTGATGATCACCCAAATTCTCAGCCAGAAAATATAAACGAACCAACCAGAGGTAATGTCAATTATGCAAATTTTTGAATTAGTAGTGTTCATACATTTTCTTACATATTGAATTTTTTATTTTATTTATTTATAGAAAGAGTGCCCTTAACTCACATTAGGCAAAGAGCACGTTCGGAAGGGATATGGATAAATGATGGTAATCGAGTACAACCCGTTACGAATGATACAAACGAAGAGGTTTCAGGTACTGCATCATTTTACTTTATATATGAGATGTAATTAAGCATTAAATAATCTCTGTTTTGAAAAATATTGACCAAACATTACAGTTGAATAATAACCAAAATTATGTCTATTAAAGTACCATATTTCTTTATTATAAATAAGAAGATCCTGATACTACAATGATTATTGCAACGGAGCAAAATTTGGTTATTGATGAAGAAGTTAACAATAATGGGAACATGCTTATTGCTGAAATGCAATGTCAAGTTCAGCCTGTGCCACGAATAAGGAGAGCAAGGATAAGGTCCAATGATGCAAGAAATTTTCATGAGGAAATGGGAGTACCAATATGTCAATTGCCAAAATCGAGAACATGCCCCAAGTGCAATGCGCAATTATTTTATAAAGAAACATCAAGTTTGTGTTGTTTGAACGAGGGAATTTGTCTGCCTCTAATTCAATGTCCCCAAGAAATGCTTAACTTATTCAGTGACCAAACAACAATGGAAAAGAGATTCAGACAAAACATTTATGCATACAATAATATTTTTTCATTCACCTCCATGGGCGTTCATGTTGATGAGAGAATTAATGTTCGATCACATTACACCTTTCGTGCTCAGGGTTCAATATACCATAAGATTGGTGGCCTTTAGCCGATTGATGGGAGAAGACCACGATATCTACAAACTTATATATACGATACTGACCATGAACTTGAGAATAGATTGTCAGAAAGTAGTATTTTAGAGAGGGAAAAAGTTGAGAGGATACAACATATCTTGAACTAATATAACCCATATGTTCATACACTACGAAGTCTTGGACAACATCGAGACTTTCCTAATCGCAGATTGATCTTAAGAGAACAACCTTCTGATCGTCGTCAGTACAACTTACCATCAGCATCTCAGGTTGCTGCTGTTATAGTAGAATGGGACAATATAAATCCAAATAGAAGAGACTTCATGATTCAAACCACTTCTGGACAACTTTGAAATATACAAGACTCTGTGGGATATTATGATCCTATGCAGTATCCGTTACTATTACCGTATGGGTCATATGGATGAGATATTAACACTACAGACAATAATGGAAAGTCTATGAATTGTTGTGACTATTACTCATATGTGTTACAAGTTAGTGTCTATTATTTCTTCTTTTCCTTCATAACATAGCCAACATGCCTTAAAACATAGTTAATTAACTCACTAAATTTTATAGATACGCCAAGGTCATGACAATATTTTACATCGAGGTGGACGCCTCTTTCAACAATATGCAGTAGATAATTATGTAAAGATTGAGTCACAAAAACTTAGATATTTTCGGCTGAACCAAGATAAGTTTCGGAGAGAGGCCCGTCAGGGACTTCAAGACTCTCTACATGCAGGAGAAAACAATGCAGGTGTGAATGCATATCATTAAACTTAAAATTATATAACTCCATGTAGTAATCAAAATTTATTAAATAGCCAACTCACCATTGTAATATAAAAAAATTCAGGTAATGTCGGTAAGAGAATCTTTTTACCATCTTCATTTATTGGGATCCCGCGTGACATGTATCAACGGTATCAGGATGCTATGGCTTTGGTTCAAAAATATGGAAGACCAGATCTTTTTATCACCATGACTTGCAATCCTAATTGGAAAGAAGTGAGAGATAGACTACTCCCTGGTCAAACACCCCAAGAACGCCCAGATTTAGTCACATGAGTGTTCCATGCGAAACTCGAACATTTAAAAGAGGACATCATAAAAAAGAAAGTGTTGGGAAATGTGGTTGCTCATGCTTATGTCATTGAATTTCAGAAAAAGGGTCTGCCACACGTTCATATGTTGATCATGGTTGAAGATGGTGATAAGCTTAATAATCCAGATGAATATGACCGCATTGTTAGAGCAGAGATACCTGCCGAGCAAGAAGAACCTTTACTTTATGAAGCAGTGTGTACACATATGATTCATGGTTCGTGTGGAGCTGTAAACAGAACCCTCTCATGTATGAAAGGTGGTAAATGTAGTAAAGGATACCCTAAATCATTTCAAATTATACTATTCAAGGAACTGAAGCCTATACTACATATCGAAGACGATCATATCGTTTACTTGTACCTCTAAGAAGACGAAGTTATGTAACAATTGATAACAGTTGGGTAGTTCCATACAACCCGTGGCTGTTTCTGCGATATGATTGTCACATCAATGTTGAAATATGTGCGAGCATCAAAAGTGTTAGGTATTTATATAAGTACATCTACAAGGGTCCTAATAAAGTTGCACTACAGCTCCAGTCTAATCCAAATTTTGATGAAATTCGACAATTTGTTGATGCTAGGTGGGTATGCGCACCTGAAGCCTTATGGAGGATATTTAAATTTGTACTAAACAGAATATATCCAACAGTAGAACGATTGCAGATACATCTCCCCAACATGCAACAAATAAACTTCAATGCAGATGAAAGTGTGGAGGATATTTTAGAAGATGAAAATGCAAAAAAATCAATGCTTACTGAATTTTTCCATTTAAACCAAACGGATGTGAATGCAAGAGCGTATTTGTATCGAGAAATTCCTAAAAATTATAGGTGGGATAGAAAAAAATATTGGGCTAAAAGAATAACCAACTATAAGGCTCTTGGGCGAATATACAGCATGTCACCGTCAAAGGGTGAAAAGTTTTACCTACGGGTTCTGCTCAATCATGTTAGAGGACCAAGATCATTTCATGAATTACTTACTGTCAACGGTGTACTCCAACCCACATTTAGGGAAGCGGCTGAGCGACGGGGTTTGCTGGAGAATGATAACAGTATTCGAGATTGTCTGTTAGAGGCCTCAAGAGTTAGAATGTCATCAGCCTTGAGAAGATTGTTTGTCACAATATTGGTTTACGACCAACCAACTGGTGTTCGAAGATTGTGGGACGAGTTCTATCCTTTCATGGTGGAAGATTATCCTTCATCCAATAATGCGTTCAATATAAACAAGTTATTGCGTGATTTAAACAGAATGATGGAACAATTTAGAAAAAACATTGGATAGTTCGATCTTCTGGCAATGACATGTGGACTAGAAGAATATTCAAGCATCCCAAGATGTATTGAAGATGAAATGTCAATACCAGTCCCGCAAGTAGACATTGATGTAATAGGTCGCCTTAACAACGAACAAAAAAATGCGTTCGATACCATAATGGTTTCTATGGAAAGTGATGGTGATGCATTATTTTTTGTTGACTGTCCAGGTGGAACGGGAAAGACATATTTATACCGTGCGTTATTGGCTAATTTAAGAAGAATGAATTGTCTTAGCCACAGCATCATCCGGAATAGTTGCAATTAATATGCCTGGTGGTAGAACTGCTCATTCAAGGTTAAGTATTCCACTTCATGTAGATGCATCAACCCCGACTTTTATAAATAAACAATCTGATCTAGCGGAGTTAGTCAGAACTGCAACCGCAATCATTTGGGATGAGGCACCCATGACACATCAAGATGTCTTTGAAGCACTTGATCGGACTTTCAGAGACATAACAGATGTTCAATTACCGTTTGGTGGAAAGATAATGATTTTTGGGGGAGATTTTCCTCAAGTGCTTCCAGTTGTTCTGAAAGGAACCAGGTCTCAACTCATTGAAGCTTCAATTGTGAAATCTTCATTTTGGGCACAAACAAAGATGTTAAGATTGAGACATAATATGAGATCCATTAATGACCCTCAATTTTCTGATTTTTTACTTCGTGTTGGCGATGACAATGAACATGTATTAGATGGTGAAATGATAAAGTTACCGCAAACCATGGTGATTCCGTGGGTAAGAGCTCAATCGATCGATCAAATCATTGGCGAAATCTTTCCCAATTTAGGTGATCATGTATATGATACAAGTTATATGGTGGAGAGAACGTTGATTACTCCTCTAAATGATGACGTGGATATGTTAAATGAAAATATCATCACCATGTTTCCGGGTGAACAAATCACGTTTTATTCTTTTGACTCAGTGCAAGACGACACCGGGAATTTATACCAACATGAGTTCTTGAACTCAATAACGATTGGAGGACTCTCGCCACACAAGTTGACCATAAAAATAGGTGTCCCGATTATGCTTTTGAGGAATATCGACCCAAACTTGAGATTAATGAACAGAACTCGATTGTTATGTCGTGGTTCATATCAGAATCTCTTAGATGCTGAGGTTCTAACGGGACAGTTTGCTGGGACTAGAGTTTTTGTACCTTGAATCCCATTGAGCCCACTCGATAATGTTGGTCTACCTTTCAAACTCATAAGAAAGCAATTTCCAGTCAAATTGAGCTTCTCCCTCACTATAAACAAGTCTCAAGGTCAGACAATTCTTTACGTTGGTGTGTACCTCCCAGATCATGTTTTCAGTCATGGCCAACTGTATGTGGCATTGTCGAGGGGAACATCAGAGTCCACTACAAAGATTATGGTTAAAAAAAGGCTCTATATCTGGTCAAGATGGTGTATATACTAGGAATGTGGTGTTTAAAGAGGTTTTGTTCCCTTCAAACACAAATAATGTTGCATCTCATTAGGTAATTTAATATCCAATATGTTTAACATACTAATATCAGTTACTTACGTAATTATTTACATTTTTTATATTGTCTATAATTCTTTTTGTCTGTTCTTAGGTACAAAAACAATTTAAATGGACAAAAACTCTATTCGACGTGTTTCGATATTTTCGGTTGGTTGGCATATGGGAAAGTCAATAAAAATGAATACCGGTTATCTCAGTAACTTGGTTTTAAAAGAATGGAACAAAACGAAGCATGAACAGTATGAAATTTTGAACACTTTTGTTTTTGTTATATCATAAGTTCTGTAATCAACTTAACTATGAATTTTGAATATTATCATTAGTTGGCGCTACAAAATGGCACGAAGAGAGTTGATGACAACAAAAACGTTATATGAAATCACACAAACATGGAGGAAAGTTTTGCACTTAAGGTATATGCCATATCTCTATTAAATTAGCTGCAATTAATGATTTTCCTTTTAGAATTTAACGGTTGCAAATATTGTTACCAGGAGGAAACACCATCATTAACGAAAGTGCTTCTTAGATAAGGTCTTATAACTTTTTACTTATACGAGACATAAGCATTGATAATCAACATAAATTTATTTGAAAATTTGTAACAATTTATTTGTATCTTTTACAGTTCTACAAAAAGCGTAAAAATTTGCATACAAATTGCTCAGGTAATTACGTAATGCATTCATGTTCAACATATACATGTCTATGACCGTTTATTAATTTGTTTTAACTCTACTATATTTTATTTGTTGTTTGAGTGACAAGTCATTTTACATGATTATTAATGTGGTTGGACTTCATTGGAGATAGCGACGTCATCATAGTTAAATTTTTTTATATATTTTTTAACAGTTTCTCTTCGTATGTTTTTCGTTCCATTTTCATATATACATCAAAGAGAGTTATGATTTGCTTCACCAAAATTGTTAGTGGTTGAATTATATATTTCATAAAATTGTGTAATTGCACAACCTTGATAAATACGCCGACACTGCGAAGAATTACTAGTGATTGACTATATATTGCGTAAAATAATACTACCCTTCTTGCACGCGCGTGAGTAAGTGAGTCGCGCAACGGCATGCGAATTGTCAGTATCTCTATTAAAAGTGTGGACTTAATATGAAGTAGACTAATATTATTCTACGAATATTATAATCAATCATTGGTAATTCTTTGCACATCTCTATCAGATCAGTGCTCGAATTTCTGCATTTGGGTTTGAAAGTGCACGATAGACAGTGACAGCTACAGGAGACTTAGGCAATGATACATTGACAATATAATTGCACACTCTTGAGTATTACACCGACAACTCGCACGCGCGTGCAGGAAGGTTAGTTATTTTATAAAATAAACAAATAAAAAATAAATTAAGTAACTGCTCTTTTACACTTTTCACGAAAAGATTTTTTTTCAATTTAACTTGCCCACAATATAGGATAAACCTCCCCTATATTTAGGTAAAAAAACCATGCAACCCCACAAATTAAGTCAAGACGTAACTTTTCTCTTCCTTTTATTACGTTTCATTTTTCAGTTTTTTATTTTTTCCCATTTTAATGTTTTTTTTCTTTCTGAAATGCCCATTTTAATGTTTATAAACATGGAGAGAATTTGTCAGACGGAAAAAAAATATACAAAGCGATTTTTAAGTGTAAAGAATTATTTCAATTTTTTTAATTTCGTACACACATTGCGGTGTGTGCAAAATGCTAACAATAAATAAGGTTATAACATATCTTTAAGCAAGATTCTAAAAGGCGCTAGGCAGAATTAGGCGGTGGAGCTACTGCCTAGCGCATAGGCGTTTAGGCGGAGTTTAATCGATAATTAAACGGTAATTAGGCGGATAATTTGTTATAAATATATTTAATTAATTATATATTTATATGGTATATTGTAATTTGAAACATAAAGTAAAAATTATAAAGAAATATCATAAAAATTTTAAACTAAGTTTATAAAGAAATCCAACTAACCATCCATCTCAAATTTTTGAAATAGATGTGCATAAACAAGAATCTCAAGAATATGAAATTATCTATTTCGAAGCTAATAATTCATAAATCATAGTACATTATGAGTTTATGACAATTTCAGCTTACATTATAAACTTGCAACCATGGGACCATTCAAACATAAAGTTTCGCGGAATCAAGTTTTGTTTGTGTGATGGCCATAGACACTATGCTCCTGCCCACATTTAACCATATTAAATTATCAACATATAACAAACAAGGATGACGGCGGTGGACGGCAAGTGGTGGCGACGACGGTGATCGGCGAGCGGCGTCCAAGTCGCGGCGTTTGCAGAGGGAGATAAACGACGTTTCACGAAAGAAATTGGATTGGATTTTCTATTTAAAATTCATTCATTTACGTTGTATCTCTTAATTTTTTTTTAAAAAATGCCTAGGCAGTGCTTTTCTGCCGATTAGTCGTTAAGTCGCCCGCCTAATTGCCGATTAGTCGGTTCCCGCCTAACTACCCCGCCCAGAACCAAAATTAGGCAATAAGATGATTTTTTCTGATTAATCGGTGTCTAGGCAGCCGTTTTTTAGAACAGTGCCTTTAAGTAGCCAAGAATATTTGTTTGTTTTAGTACTCTAATGCATTTTCGTGACTTCTTTTGCTGAAAAAGAAATTCTTTCGTCAAAGTTTTCGTACGTGAGTCATGTATTCTTTATTTGAATAAATCGTGTACATGTAGTAGCAATGATCGATGTATATATACTTACTATATCTACCTAAATCATTGACATCAAATATCTTCGCCTCTCTTATAGTTGCTCGTTCTATACATAATACATTTTCCGGATCCTCCTCCTAGCCAGCTTGTCGAACTTCGTCAACACTCACCGTCACAGAGAGAGAGAGAGAGAGAGAGAGAGATGGGGAACATTTTTGCTGTATACAATCCCATCTTGCATTGGGCAATGAATCTAACTGGGATGAGACCCCAAACTGTAGAAATCGAGTCTGGTACTGTAATGAACTTTTGGGTTCCTTCTGACCCATCAAAAAACAAATCCAAGCAAGCCGTCGTCTTCCTTCACGGGTTTGCATTCGACGGCATCATCACATGGCAGTTTCAAGTCCTATCTCTAGCCAAAGACTACGCTGTTTACGTTCCCGATTTTCTCTTCTTCGGCGGATCCACCACCGACAATCCCGACCGTTCGCCGGAATATCAAGCCAAGTGTGTAGCAAAGGGGTTGAAGAAGCTTGGAGTGGAGAGGTGCACCCTAGTAGGGTTGAGCTATGGGGGCATGGTTGGTTTTAAGATGGCTGAGCTATACCCCGATTTGGTCGGCTCGTTTGTCGTGACCTGCTCCGTGATGGCTTTGACAAAGTCCATTAGCGACGCCGCACTTGGGAGGATTGGCTACTCACGGTGGTCGGAGTATTTACTTCCAGACACGGTCAAAGGAGTGAGAGACCTGATTGAAGTCGCCACCTACAAGTTTCCTCATCTTCCTGATTGGATGTACAAACACGTTTTGGAAGTAAGATTATTAGTTTAATTTGTGTACGTTTCTGAATTCTCATTTTGACCTATATTGCCGCCTGGAGATCGATTCAATTAACCCGGCCATGACTGGTGGCAGGTAATGTTTGAAAATAGAAAGGAGAGAGAAGAACTTCTGGAGGCATTGGTCATCAGTGACGAGGATTTTACCATACGTAATTATCCACAGGTTTGCATCCTCAACTCACAATATATAGTATCAATAGCTACTTTTTCATGTTGAAAGTTCCAGGTGGACGGTTTGCATGCATCCTTAATTAGCGTATCCAATTCCTCTTAATTAGCTAGTGCATGCAGTAAACGGAAGAGAGAATAATTTGTCCACATAGAATAGGAGGGAAGATAAATATTAATTAAGTGGCTATCGATACTGTAAAGTTCTGGTGGTAATATTTATAATTTAGTTGTAGTAAATTATTGTATCAAAATACAAATTTATATCATCTGTACAAATCTAACAAGAGATAGGTGACCACAATTACCAACTAACAACATGCATGACAATCCATAGCAAAAAAAAAAAAACATGCATGACAATCTGATAGATATATGTAATGTAATATACTGAATGAAGGATGATGCAGTGAGCCAACAGTTTCATTTTTGTTGGACCTCACATAATAATCAGTTTAGTAAGATTTGCTTCCAAAAATTATTGCCGGGCGACTTAATAATTAAGTCGCCGACAATAATTTTTTTTTTGGTTATTTTCGACGTATTATTGTCGGCGATTTGGGACAAAAATCACCGATAATAGTATTATTACCGACAATTTTAGGGCAAAAATTGTGGGCCTTAATTTTCGTTTCGCTGGTAATAGTTAAAAATGTGGTAGTGCCTTATAGTAATGTAATAACTTCAAGCTACATATATACTTCACGGCATACGTTCCAGATCGATCATTCTTCTATATATACAGTTGTTTTAAAATGATTAATATATGATCGCTATGCAAATTCTATACATCGATCAATCAAGTAGCTAGCTAGGATTTTCTGGAGTTTGCATTGACCTTGAACCTCTGAGATTGTTTAGATTAGATTATACAAGTTGTGCATATCATCAAGCATCTTTCAATAATGTTTTAGAAACGTGAATCACATGGATTAATTAACTATCTTGCAGAGGGTGTATCTTTTGTGGGGAGAGAATGACAAAATTTTCGACATAGAAACTGCAACCAACCTCTGCAAGTAATGTTCAACAACCCCTTCAATTTTTATTTATATCTTTGCATTATATATGTTGTTCAGATCCGATCAGAACGATTGAGTTGAAATGACGGATGATGTTCACAAAATGAAAAGCTTAGTTACTGATTAAATTGTGATGATTATTGACAGGCAAGTAGGCAACCAGGCAGTGTTGGATGGTATTGACAAAGCAGGTCATCTTGTTCCAATAGAGCGACCGTGCGTTTATAACAGGCAGCTGAAGAAGTTTTTGGGTTCACTGTTAGAAGATGTGCACCAAGACTAGTCTACAGGGACGGAGGCAAGTGGGTCCAGGTAGACTTGGACATTTCTTGAGTGCATGTAGAAATAAAATTAGTATATTATTATTGTTATTATTATTATATAATATAAATATTATTATTTATTTGAAGTATATTTAAACTTTAATAATGCGTATGAGTGCATGACTAATTCAATCTGACGACTTTATAAAAATATTATTATATTTCAATAATGAAGTCCAAATATTAGGTAAATTAGGATTTAATTTCTTACCAGGTTTAGAATTTTATAGTATTTTTTTCTTTATAAAAGCTCTACCGTTACTAAGATTAAAATACAATACTTTTTATTAAGTTTATTAGATATGGAGAGATAGTTCAAAAAAAATTCCTCTTTTTCTACTCCAACATTAGATGAGCAACCACTTACGTACGAAAATTCAAAAGAAGAATAGTAACAATATGAAAAAGTCTCATGCTAGAGATATTACAGAAAAGTATCCTTCGGATCCTGCTAGAGGCCCGCTAATTTCAAGTTATCATCCTAGCATTCAAGAAGAAGTTCGAAGATATTATCTACAACAAGGCCATTGTCGACCTAAACATCATATTTTCCTTTCACGAAATTTTTTTGGGGGGGGAGGGGGGGGGGGGGGGAAGAAGAAAATAAGGTTTATTCATGATTGGTTTATTGAATTTTCATATTGGTTAGAGTACAGTATTAAAGAGGATGTTGTATTTTGTTTATGTTGTTATCTTTTCAAACCAGCTATTGGAGAACAAGGCGGTGGTGAAACTTTTGTTGGTGTTGGTCATGGATTCAGTAATTGAAAGAAAAAACAAATGCTAATATCACATTTTGGAGGATAAAATATTACTCATAATCAGGCTGCGAGTAATTGTGATGCTTTATCAAACCAAAAACAACACATTAAGACTGTTTTGGCAAAATAAACAGATCAAGATCGAATTGACTACCCTAACCGAAACTATTTTTTAAACTTTTCATTTAGACCCCCCCTAACCAAAAATCTTGAATCCGTCCCTGCTAGTCAATCAATATATGGATATATAGATCGTTCACGACTTTTGCAATTTGTTCTATGTGTTTACAAGGGCATATCTATATGGACATGAGCAGTGTCAATAATGACACACTCATATCTTAATTGCAGCCAACAAAACATGTAAAAATTTGACTTTTTAAATTTTAATTATGAATTATGTTAGAAATTGGCATGGCTGGATTTAAAAATTAAATGTCCAAACTTGATTAGTAAGTATCTAGTTATACCTAATTTTACAATTACAGAGATATCCATTCTTTACTATATTAATTTCTATATATATTCAAATCAAATTGAGTTTTAATTTCTTACCTCTTTTCTAATCAAAATCTATTATGGAGAAGATTTTAGATTAAAATAATTTTCTCGCAATATTATTCGGTTAATCGCACTTTAACCCATCGATTTAATTTAACCCATCCAACGTATGTTCTCTCCTAAGAAGTTCTTCACATACTTGACTAAATTCAACATCAAGTCCCATCAAAAACATGTAAACTCATTGGAAAGTCATACATGAGGATTCATTCACAACGTCATCAACAGTGTCTTAAGAGTGTGCCATGCGTTGATCCATCTCATCCAACCATTCTACAAATTCATTGTAGTGTGTTAACAGAGGTCTTCCATTCTGCTTCGTCGTATAATGTAGGCGATGAAGCTCAAAAATTTGGGTTTCATCTTATTCATCATAGTATGTTTTGTATAAGGCATTCCACATTGCCTTAGTTGTTGGCAGTCGGAGGTACCACTTCCGTAATCCAGTGGAATGTTCTCAATAAGCCAACATTTCACTTTACTATTGTCAATGACCCATGTTTGATATTCGGTGGAGGAAACAGTGGGGAATTTTGGGTGAGAAGTGCAAACTTGTTCCACTATTCAATACAGATCTTCATAAAACCAGACCAATTAGAATAATTGGTTTCAGTTAAAAGTTCGCCGATGGGAAAAGCAAAGTTGTCTTGAATAGTGTTGTGGTGGTGGATGATTGTGAATGGAGGCTGCTTCATTGTTTTGGATGATTTTCCCTCCATTGTTATCGGTGAGTCTTTAAGTTTTTCAAAATTCAAAAATTCAATTTTAGGTTCAGATACAGCGGAAGAAAATTTTGGTGGTGGTTCGGGATTTTCAATTCAATTCAGTATTTCGGCTCTGATGCCAAGTAGAAAAGTATTTCAGGGAGAATTCAATGATTTCATTCATCCTAATTTTGAGGTTAATATAGCTTTACAAGTGGTTTCCCAAAAAGAAATGATATTTACACAATCCTATCATATCTACAGAAGTTAATTCTAATTACAATAGGAATATTCTATCCAACAATACCTAACGTACCAACAATGATACATATATCTTGAATCAACGAAGAGGCTTCTCTCCACCTCTTGTGAAGCTTCACTACCACGCGTCGAACACACGCTTCAATTTAACCCATCGATTTAATCATGTTCTTTGCATCCTCTCTTTAGTAGATTTGTGCCTTGTAATTTAACCCATCGATTTAATCATGTTCTCTGCATCCTCTCCTTAGCAGATTTGTAGAGTTAGTCTTAAATACACGGCGGATTCGTTCACGCTCAAAGTGTTTTTAAACTCCAGCCGTCTAATATTTCTCCCAAAATGAGCTTACAATGAGCAAAGCCCATTGGAATCAATATATTTGCTCACCGATTGACTTCATCACCAGCTCCGACCGGTCTCTTTCTCTCTTCTCTCTCTCTGGGATCTAAATTCAGTAGCAAAGCGACAACACGCCTACCTTGTCGGCCTCCACCTCGTCCCAACCATCCTCATCCTCTACATTATTGCGCGTCCTTAGAGATGCTCAACCATCGTCGAACTTTAGGGTCGGAGAGGACCTCGTAGGCGTGGTCAAGCTCCTGGAACCGGGTGTTGGTGTCGGATTCGGAGACGCCGATGCGGACGAGCTTGTCGGGGTGGCACTAGAGAGCGAGTTCAGCTTGGACGACGAGCGCCTGCAAAGTATACCGCACCTGGTGCGAGGTCAGAGAAGAAGTCGCGCTCTCTCCTTCTCTCCATTTGATTTTGTATTTGAATTTTGAATCTCGGTTTCTATGAGTTTGATTTGGATTCATGTCTGTGAGACAGTGTGCGTCTATGTGTGAATGTAAATGATGACTTGGATTTTTATTTGAAATTTTCTGTACAAATGTTGATTCAGTGGAGTTGAGGCTTTGAGCTGCATTGTGTTTCTGTACAAATGTTGATTCAGGGGCGTCGAGTGCGACACTTTTTTCAGGCTCAATGTTGTTGGCGACAAGTCATCGGTCGGCTTCGGGAAGCACCGGCTTCTTTCTCCCTCTAGGTAGATATGAGGAGGCTTCTATTATGCCAAATCGCAATGCAGATTGAAATAGATGTGGGGAGGAGCTGGTGCTCACCAGAGCTATCCGAGCTAGTCTACATGATCGAAACCCATACCCTCCTCTCCGAGACGAACCACAAGCTTATCGCTGGGTCGAGATGCGTTGTCGATTCTTGGTTCCACCGCATCTTGCTCTTTTTTCGTGGCATGGTATGTAATATGGAGGAGCTCATATGCATGGTTTTTTCAATTTCGTATACATTACTCACTGTTTTCTGGGTCTTATTTAATTTTTATAAATTTATTTTAGCCAAATAAATGTTGGGCTAGAATTTGTTTTCTAGGAGTGAATTGTTGAGAATGCAGCTCTGATCATTTTGTGGCATCGCCGATTCTATTTTATTGTTGGGTTTGCACCTATGGCCGGTTTAACTCCGACCAAGCCGCGCGACTCGCCTACTTGGCTTCTTCCAATTTCTGGTTAGAGTTTTCAACACTTCTGGTGGTACCTTACTCTTAAGAGGTAGTACAATGTTATATATTTCAATATTTGTATTTCAATAATTTAGTATTACAATTCCATGAGGCTGTGTTCATATTTCTTTTGAGTATGAATGTGACTGGCATTTTCCAATGTGATACTAATTGAGCTTAGCAAATTGATGGTTGTCTCGTCGCTGAGGCTGTTTTTGTTTACAGAGGAGTAGCTAGAGATTGGGTTTTTGCCAAATAATTGTACAGTTTGGGTGGTTTTGAAGAGCTGTGTTAAATTTCAAGGAAAGGAGAGGGTAGATAGATTCATGGTGTGGTTGTGAAGATTTGTTTTCAGTGGGATGTATATGCTCAAAACTCGCTTGTGCAAACTCGCTTGTGCATTTCTGTAGTGTTTGCAGTGACTATGATTATGCTCAAAAGGTGTTTGCCAATATGCCTGAGAGATGTGGTGTCTTGGACTGATTCGATATCAAGTCATGTGAAGGCAGGGTTGTTTGGTGAGCTAGGCTGCATCAGATTCATTCTTATGACTAAGAAGTATGTAAGAATTTAACTTGGCTATGATTATAGTTATTGACTATTGTTTTGATATACGTATCTTGGCCATGCATATGAAATCAATGATCATATGAAAATCTTCAAAGAACGTGATCATATGAAAATCTTCAAAGAATGTGATTTAGATTTCGCTCATTGATAGTTGTAGGGTATTCGTATGATAAAATTAACTTTGCTTGTGGAAATAGTGTGCTATAATCCTGGACGGTATAATATCCATATATATATATATATCAATTGTGATCAAGCAGCTCATTTTAATATCAATTGAGCTCTCAGAAGACATGTTTAGCAGAGAGGAAAAGAATAGTCATGAATGATTAAGTTGAAGTAATGGTTGAAAATTGGTCAGAAAGAAGTAGTATCAAATTTTAAAGTGGCGTGATTACATTTTTCTATAATTATGTAATGTTTGAACAAATCACGTCAAGTAGCTTATATTAAAAAAATGGTTTTATAGGTTGGAAGAAACATTGAGTTGGTTATGGAGGAGGGAGCATTGGTTTGATGGGTTATGTCTCTCAAGCTGTTTATGATGGTGGTTGCCACATGTTGGGGTAACTTATTCCACATGCTCTCTTCTTTTTCAGGATCTCATCATCAAGCTGAGATTTGTTTATTGATCTCTTTTTGTTTCCATTGTGTAGAGTAATTCCCAGAACTCATGCTAAGAGAGGCAAGTTTGAAATATATTCTTCTTTTATATTTACAGTTACTGATGTCATTCAAAGCATGTTTCTCATGCATTTTGTAAAATCTTAGATCACAGGAATATGAGACCTAGATCGGTCATTCAGAGCATGTTTCTCATGTATTTTGTAAAATCTCAGATCACAGGAATATGAGACCTAGATCAACCTTGCTGAACATGGCCGAACATGGCCTGAATCTCACAGCGACCTCGAACTCTTTTCAACCAAAAGAAAAGTCATTAATTTGCTTTCAGCATAAGGAATTGTCTGTCTAATTTCGGTGAAGTGATGGCCATTGAGCTATTTTGTTGTGACAATATATAATTAGCCAATCGACGGAGAGAAAGAGAAGAAAGCCATAAAAGAGAGGAGAGAGAGAGTTCCGGCGAGTATTTAAGGTGGCGGAGAGGGGCTAAAAAATCTGGCAGAGAATTATTCAGTGCTCCAAGCTTATTGTAAGTTTGTTGACTTTTGACTTTATTATCTAATCAACAATTGACACGTGTAAATTTCTAAAAAAATTAGGACGTGAACCAACTCGCCGTGAATCCAAGCCTAACTCAGATTTGTACGAGAGAGAGAGAGAGAGAGAGAGAGAGAGAGAGAGAGAGAGAGAGAGAGAGAGCCATTGGCTTTCTTAAAATTGCAAGCATACTGCATAGTCGTGACTCACCATCCATCGCCTCACTACAATCCTCGACTGCCACCCACCCCGATCGCCACCCATCACCGCCATCCATAACCTTATTATTAATCAGCCCCAAAAGCACCAAATAAGATTTAATAAATCAATGAAAACAACAATGGAGGACCTATGGAAGTGAGCCAAGAGCTTTACGGAGGTAGCTAAGTAGAAGTCTCATACAAATATCTACAACTTAGCTCCGTCATCATCAAGTGATAACGCGAGTTTACTGCCGAGGCCTCGAGGCAGACTAGATCAAAACGACCGAGTTTAAGCAAGCTGATAGCACTCTCTCTCTCTCTCTCTCTCTCTCTCTCTCTCTCTCTCTCTCTCTCTAAGGTGAAGATGCAAAGAACATGATTAAATTGATGGCTTGAATTGAAGCGTGGTAGCAAAGCTTCACAATAGGTGGAGAGAAATGCTTTTGGTGAATCAAACTTTGATTTTTATTTCACTGTGATTCCGTGAATCAAACTTTTTAGTACGTACACTGCCACTTCAATCTGCATAATGCTCAAATACACCACAATACTAAGTACTCCAAGGCTAATTTTTTAACTTACCACGTGTCGAATTATTATTAGTTCTTTTATTTCAACTTTTTAAATATTGATCGAGCTTATCGTAAGCTCAGTGTATGATTCCTTGTCTTTGTCTAGTGATTGCCACCGGAACCCACCTCCACTGTCAAAATATTGTGACTCTCTCTCTCTCTCTCTCTCTCTCTCTCTGCCTTGCGGTGGCGAGCAGAGGAGATCTAGCGTTGCCCATTGTTCTTCAACAAGAGAAAGGCAGATGACTATTCCGAAATAAAATTGTGGACTATGATGCGAGGAGACGAGGCGAAGAGGACGCGGCGAGGTGAGCTCGAGGCCGAGGGAGGCATCACGAACTAAGATTAGACATCTCGACTTTTAGATGTAGTCGATGTGTGTCGATAGGAAGGGATTAGATGAACCGAGGCAAACATGAGGCCGCATACAAGCAAAAAGTGAGACCACATACGAGGTCGGCGATCCAATCAGAATTGGCTTGGAGGGAGGGAGGGAGGGAGGGAGAGAGAGAGAGAGAGAGAGAGAGAGAGAGAGAGAGAGAGAGAGAGAGAGAGAGTGTGTGTGTGTGTGTGTGTGTGTGTGTGTGTGTGTGTGTGTGTGCATGTGCGTGTGCGTGCGCGCGCGCGCGCGTGTGTGTTGCGACGACAGTATGCCGACTAGTCAGATGAGAGCGGTTAATTTCCTAAAGAAAAAAAAGTTATCATATGTTTTAAACTTATTATAAGCTCAATCAAATTTGATAAAACTAAAAAAACAAAAAATTGAGATTATGTCAGATGTCATCTTTAAAATTTAGTCAATAAAGTGATTAGTTTTTGGTACATACCAGCCTGATCGCTTCAATCTTGCTTGTTGCCAAATCTCATTTCATCTTATTAGCCTCGAATCTTCAACACTACATAATTGAGGAGGAAACAAGTAGAAGAATGTAAGAATATCACAAAAACAAAAACAAAACAACAGAACCTCGTGGTCAAAGACAAAGATGCTACTATATACAAGTGACAAATCTCTATATATGTTTCGACAGGTTCGTTGCTACTGCTAGCTAGCTGGCTTCAAGATCGACTTCAGTCAAAAATGAGCCCGCCTGGGCCCGTGGGCAGCGACGGAGGGAAGTGACGATCAGGGTGGACTTGGGTTCTTCTCTGAGTTTAAGTAAAATAAATAAATTAGTATACTATTATTAGTATAAAATATAAATATTATATTTGATTTAAAGTATATCTAAACTTCAATAACGTGTATGAGTGCATGACTAATTTAAATCTAACGACTTTGTAAGAATATTATTATATATTATTTCAATAATAAAGTTCAAATGTTAAATCAATTATGATTTAATCTCTTACTAGGTTTATGATTTTATAGTCTTTTTTTTTTATAAAAGCTCTAACGTTCCTGACATTAAAATACAATCATTTTTATTAAGTTTATTAGATATAGAGAGATACTTCAAAAGAAAAGAAAAACCCTCTTCTTCTACTCCAACATCAGATGAGCAACCACCTACGAAAATTCAAAAAAAGAATAGTAACAATATGAAAAAGTCTTGTGCTGAAGATATTACAGAAAAGTATCTATCGGATCACGCTAAATGCCCGCCAATTTCAAGTTATCATCCTAAGAATAAGTTTGAAGATATTATCTATAGTAAGTCCTTTGTCGACCTAAAAATCATATTTTTCCTTTCACGAAATTTGGGGGAAAAAGAAAAGAAAAAAAAGTTTATTCGTAATTGGTTTATTGAATTTCCATATTTGTTAGAGTACAATATTAAAGAGGATGCTGCATTTTGTTTATGTTGTTATCTTTTCAAACCAGTTATTGGAGAACAAGGTAGTGGTGAAACTTTTATTGGTGCTGGTCATGAAATTGGAAGAAAAAGTAAACTCTAATATCACATTTTGGATGATCAAATATTACTCATAATCAGGTTGCGAGTAATTGTGATGCTTTATCAAATAAAAAAAAACACATGAGACTGTTTTGGCAAAATATAAAAATCAAAATCAAATTGACTATCCTAACCGAGAATATTTTTTAAGTTTTTTATTTAAACCCCTCTTAACCGAGAATTTTGACTTTGTCTCTGTCGATAAGGAAAGAGGATTTAATTCCCGCCAAAAATTGACATTTAAAAACCGATCTCAACCCTACTGAACATAGCGGAACGGCTCGTTTGACGAGTGTGGATGAGATTGCAGAGATGGCCGAACGGACATTGTCATAAAACTCTTGAACTCAAAACAGAACTAAACGCGTCTGAGACTGAAGATAATCTCAGGTTGCATGTGGGTGGCAAAGATGTGTACGGTGTTATGTGTACGTGTTACGTATTGTGCTAATGTGTTGGTGGCAGCATCTGACATGGGGGAAGAGACGTGTTTGCACTGGCAGAGTCAGCATAGGGCTTACCTGGGCTTAAGATAGGGGTCATCATTTGGCCCGTGGGCCTCGTGGGCCGATGGAGGCCCGCAAGCCCGTGGGCTAAAAGCCCGGCCCGGCCCGCCAAAAAGCCCGCAAAAGCCCGCCAAGGTGGTTGGTGGGCCGACCATGGTTTAGAGAGCTAAAGCCCGGCCCGGCCCGCGGGCCCGGCCCGCCAAAAGCCCGTCAAGGCCCGTTAGGCCCGGCCCGTCAAAGCCCGTTAGGCCCGGCCCGTCAAAGCCCACACACATATTGATATATATCAATATATCATTAAATCATTTAATTAATGATTTTAATCATTATACAATTTATACCTAGTTAAAGTTTACCTACACACATATTGACACATATATATATATATTAATATATTACATATAGTCATATACATGTATTTATTGTATTATGTATAGATTGAATATTTGAATTCCATATATAATTAAATTTGTGTATCTATTTTACTATTAAGTCATTATTTAAAGTTTAGCACTTTAGTATAAGTTAGGGTTTAGGTTTAGGGTAAGTTAGGGTTTAGGAGATTAAGATTTATGGTAAGTTAAGGTTTAGGAATTTGAGGGTTTAGGGTTTAGGGTTTAGGGTTTAGGTTTAGAGTTTAGGTCCAAAATTCAGAAAAATTAGGGACGGCCTACTTAGAATATTATGAACAACCAATCCGACAGTCAATTTTGTAAAATGATGACACATGATCGATTACGTTTCACAAAAATCTTTCATCGATTCCAATTCCATATAACTAAGGAATAAATGTAAGAACTAATAGTGTGGATATAGAGAATTCAAACAATATAAGAATTTAAAATGTTTTCACAATAAAGAAGACCATATATAATAGTTCACTTTGTAATAAAAGATATTTTACGTAAAAATTAGACTAATCGAAGTAAGTTTAGACGTCGATCAATATAGTTAAACAAAATTTGTGAAATAACTAAAATACACTCATTTTATTTTCCTTATTTTCCTATGGGGGGAGTATGTAAATTGTTTTTTTATGTAAATTTTTTTGACACTATGAGATAGATATGTAATCCATAAGAATATGTGTCCAAAATTTGATGTCAAAAAATTATTTTATGGAGGGGAAATTTACGTTTCAGTCGTAAGAGTACTAAAGTCACATTTGGCGAAATGCATAGATCGAGGTCTAAATCAAGTCCAAAATTTATAAAAGTTTAAAGACATTGTAAGAATATTCTAACCAATCAATCTGACGGTCAATTTTATAAAATAATTAAACACGACTGATTAAGTTTCACAAAAATATTTCATTAAGCACTAAGGTGTGAGTCCCCAATAATATATGACATATATAACTCAATAATATAATCTTCCTCATCATTTATCCAAATAAAAAGTATAGATTTAATTATAATTAGACGCCATATGATTTTTTGAATTTATTTTTGTGTATAATTAAATAGAAACATGTAGAGTATAGATTATATATAAATGATATAATTAAATAAACTAATATACGATCTAACGGTTCAGATTTATTTTTTAATAAATATTCAACGATCTAGATTAACCCTAATATTCTAACCTAACCCTAGCTCTCACACAGTCATGTATATAAGGCTTATAACTTAGAGCCGTTAAGGAATAAGGACTCACATTCTCACTCTCACAGTCACAGCCTCTCAGCTCCCTCTCCCTCTCCCTCAGTCTCGATCTCATCTCACAGTCTCACACCTCTCAAACCATAAACAGTTTCGACCTCGCCTCACCCTCTCGATCTCGACCTCACCAGCTCAGCTCAGCTCAGCTCAGCTCAGCTCACCCTCTCGATCTCGACCTCAGCTCACCTCCCTCTCCCTCAGTCTCGATCTCACAATCTCGATCTCGATCTCATCTCACCTCACCCCCTCTCCTCACCCTCTCGAGTCTCAACCTCACCTCACCCTCTCGATCTCACAATCTCACTTCACCTCACCCTCTCGATATCGATCTCACACTCAGCCTCTCTCCCTCTCTGCCTCTCACAGTCACTCACCGGTCTCACCCTCACGGATTCACCATCTCACGATTCTCACCGAGAGCAGTGAAGCAGTCACAGAGAAGGCTATTGGAACAGTCACCGAGAGCAGTCCCACTCCCACTCCCACTCCCTCTTCCTCTTCCTCTTCCTCTTCCCACTCCCAGGTATCTATCATAATAATCATATTATACTTCTTCACTTCTACTAAGTTCGAACGAATCGAACCACTTAGTGGAAAACAAGTTGAATTTGAGTTTGTTTTATTTGTTTTCACTCTGCCAGCTGTTTGTTTTAGTAGTAGATACAATTCTGTTCTTGAGAAACTGACATATTTGAGAGAAATGACTAGAGATGAGTTATATTTGAACAGTTAAGTTGTTTATTATATGTTCTGGATACTCTGGATTTTTTATATAACAAATTGTAGATTGGTTCATGTGATGATATCATTCGGTTGAATTTAAGAGTGTAGTAGTGAGTAGTCTAGTAGACTAGTAAGGAATCTGAAGGGTGAGACAATGTTTGAATGCAGGATGATGCAAGAGAACCATCGCTTCCGTGGGACATATTTAGTCATGTTTTTGATCTTGTGCAAAAGGGAAACCTCGCTTTCCGAGAGAATCGATTTGAGGAGGTGACATTAAACCATGTGATCCTGTTATTCTCGGCAATCGAACTGCTGCTTATATCAGGTTAACTTTCACAATCGTCTTTTTTATTTTATTTCTGTGTGCTCTAGCTTTTGTATTATGAATTATCCTGGGTTTGTTTTTCTGTAAGGTTTTAACAAGGTTTTGTTACACTATGTTTGAACCTATTCTTACAGGATCAGTAAATTTCTTAAGCGCATACCAGCATCGGCTTCTGAATATAGAGCTCGAACTGGCTTGGATCCTACAACACATGCTGAAGTATGTCTTAATGATTAATTATTTATGTATTAGGATTAAAGAGCTATCTCAACCAGATACCTTCAGAAATATTCTGAAAAATTTCAATTGTTCTTTTCAGCCTGCTTTAAAGGACGTGGAGAAGCTAATCAATCTACGAAGTAATTCAGCAAAACCGCACATGTTAAAGGCTGAAGCTCTCAGTTTGGTAAGGAAGTCTTCCTATCCCCTTGCATATCAACACCAGTCTTTTGTTTCAAACCTGGGTTACTATATGTTCACCATATAATTGATTGATTTCCTCCACATTAAAGCTAAACATGATTTGAATTTACAGTTGGAGAAATATGAAATGGCCCGGGATGTTATTCTTTGTGGTCTTCAGGTGGACCCTTTTAGGTATTTGACAACTGTATCCATATGTTGATTGCTAAACAAAAGATAGATACTCACTGGCTACATACTGTGCTGGTTCTGAGATTCTGATGTGCTTTATGTGCTTATTCTGTAGCAATCCTCTTCAATCGTGTCTTCAGAATTTAGAGAGAATACAAGTTAGCTTGACAGGGAATGGTAGCCATAGAAAACGGGAACGCAAGCCAGAACGCAGTGACGATTTTGATTGCACTTTATGTTTCAAGTTGCTCTATGAACCTGTGACAACACCATGTGGGCATTCTTTTTGCAGGTCATGCCTATTTCAGTCAATGGATCGAGGTGAGAGTTTGGCTATTATTGAATTCTTTTATTTTTGCTTGCTATTAATGTCCTTTTCCTCATATTCTCCCCATTGATTTGTATTAGTTAATTAATGTAGGTAACAAGTGTCCATTGTGCCGAACAGTTTTGTTCATTAGTCCTAGAACATGTGCAATCAGGTAATCTTTTCATTTTTCAGAGTTCAATAGAACTGTATGCTTCATTTGTGTGTATGAGTTTGTAATCAACTTATCTTTTACTCTTTTACCAGTGTGACTCTTAATGACATTATACAAAAGAACTTCCCAGAGGAATATGCTGAAAGGAAGTCAGAGAATGACACGATGACAAACTTTGGTGTTGATTTGATGCCACTCTTTGTAATGGATGTTGTCCTTCCCTTCCAAAAGTTTCCACTACACATTTTGATTTGAATATGCAATTTAGATGTAAAGTGGTATTTTAGATTGGGATGTGTATTGTTTTTAAACTTTTGATTTTAATCATTTCAATAAGCCCGGCCCGTTAAAGCCCAAGTGGCCCGGCCCGTAAAAGCCCGCCAAAGCCCGTGAAGCCCGCCTGGATGGGCCGGGCCTGGATCTCACTATAAATTGAAAAAACCAGCCCGGCCCGGCCCGTGAACATTTCTCCACTATTGAAGCCCGGCCCGTGCCAGCAAGGGCCGGGCTGGGCCGGGCCGGGCCCGTTGCTGACCCCTAGCTTAAGACCAGGTGAGATTAAAGGAAGTAAAAAAAAAATTACTTCATGTAAAATGAAAAAGAAAGAGTAGTTGTTTACACTTCACACAATAATTTTTCCCTTTTATTTCTTGCTCTTTGTAATATTGTACTCCTAAAGTCACGATGTATTCATTTTTCTCAACAACATGTACTGCATCATCTTTACGCATTACAAGAAAACTGCACCTAGACCACGGAAACGTAATTGTTCAGTGGTCCAAGTGACACTTGGACGACGGAGACTTCTCCGTGGTCCAAGTAACACCTGGACGACGGAGAATACCATCTACGTCGTCCAGGTTAACACCTGGACCTCGGAGCGTTTCCCGTGGTCCAGGTGATCACCTGGACCACGGAGACACTATTTTCCGTCGTCCAGGTAATCACCTGGACCTCGGATAATACTCCGAGGTCCAGGTGATCACCTGGACGACGGAGAATACCATCTCCGTCGTCCAGGTTATAACCTGGACCTCGGAGTCTTCTCCGTTGTCCAGGTGGTCACCTAGACGACGGAGATGGTATTCTCCGTCGTCCAGGTGATCACCTGGACAACGGACCGACACGCCGTTGGCCGAGTACGTAACGTACTTCCACTTAGACGACGTACCGACACCTCCGTCGTCTAAGTGAAACATTATATATAAGCCCGATGCCAAACTGATCGTGAATTCATATCGATCGATCATTCCATTAATTTGAAGGAGAGATAGAAGGGAGAAGGCAGAAGGGAGCTAGCTAGATAGCCGAGAAGAATCAGGATCGATAAGGGCCGGGATCTCCGCTGACTAGCTAGCTAGCTAGCTTAATTAACGTACAGATATCGATCGAGAAGGCCAACGTACAGGCTAGGTACGTACGCAGTTAAAATTTGCTTAATTAATATATATTTAGTGAAAACGTACGTACATATATATGCAAGGATGTTAGCTAGCTATATATATATATATATATGTACAAATCGATTAAATTATGTACGTACGTAATTGATGGATCGATGTAGATCGAGTACGTATAATGAAGCGTAAATTAATGGACTAATATATATATGTAATAATTAATTAATTATAATATTTTGTAGCAGTATGGACAAGAGTTGGATGAAGTTGAAGAATAGATGTGATGTCCGGTATATGGATGGAATTAGCGAATTTGTGAATTTTGCGATAGAACATGGTCAGGGAAAGAAACGTTTCAGGTGTCCGTGTCAGAAATGTCTTAATTGTCAGTATGCGGAGGTTAATGTTATGGTGCAACACCTGTATGAAAATGGTATGATGTGGAGTTACACTACATGGAGCGAGCATGGTGAAGCAGTAGAGTTCAGCGCAGCAGACTTCAGCTCAGGGTACAGTTACCATGGTGCGTCATCCAGCGGCAGTGGTGCCGGACCCCCAGCTTGCAACCCAACTGCAGATTTGGTCAATGATGCGTTTCCGGGATGTAGTCAAGGTGGACACCAAGACGGAGGTTACAGTACCACTAATGAGCATGATGACACATTCCCCGCAGCTAGCTTGGCCACTGACACCAGTGAGATGGAAAACTACAACCGGATGCTACTTGAAGCGCAGACCCCGGTGTTCCCTGGATGTCGAGAGAATGTGTTGCAATATGTGATGGAGCAAATGAAGATAAAAGTGAAGCACAAAATGTCAGTTAGTGCTTTTGACGAAATTCAGGAGCAAATATGTAAGTTGTTTCCTGATGATCACAATCTTCCTAAATCTCATTATAAGGTTAGAAATATCCTGACCAGCCTCGGCCTAAAGTACAGGATAATTGACGCATGTCCGAATGATTGTGTGCTATTTTACAAAGAGTATAAAGAGTTGGAATATTGTCCCGTATGTGGCCAGTGCAGATTCCAGTTGAATAGGAAGAGTTCGAAAAAGAGAATTCATGTGAAAGTTGTTAGATATTTTCCCTTGATTCCCAGATTGCAGCGCCTGTACATGTCTCTACACACAGCTGAGGCGATGCGATGATACGCAGAAAAGCGAATAGATGACGATGTCCTGCGACACGCCGCGGATGGGGAGGGTTTCAAACATTTCGACAGAGAATTTGGAGACTTTGCTTCAGAGGTTAGAAATGTTAGACTCGGCCTATCTACAGACGGATTCAATCCTTGGGGAAGTAATAGCTCCGCCGTCAGCACTTGGCCAGTTATTCTGATGCCGTACAACTTGCCTCCGTGGATGTGCATGAACAAGGAATTTAATTTCCTTACCGTACTAATTCCAGGTCCTAAATCTCCATCGAAGTGCTTAGATGTCTACCTCAGACCTTTGATCGACGAGCTGAAACTGTTGTGGGAAAATGGAGTCCCAACTTATGACAAATTCACTGATACGATGTTCACGATGAGGGCTGCCGTAATGTGGACGATCAGCGATTTTCTAGCTTATGGGATGTTGGCAGCCTGCAGGACAAAAGGATATAATGGATGTCCTATATGTTTGGACGACGTGAACTCTAGTTGGCACGCGGGGAAGGTGTATTACTTGGGTCACCTTAGATGGCTTCATCACGACCACCCGTGGCGACAGGATGAAGCTCATTTCGACGGTACGGTAGAGAACAATCTTAAACCCCGTAGTTGGTCGGGCGAAGAGATTTTAGAGAGGTTGAGCTATTTCGACTTTGGTGTGTTGAGCAATGACGCGGATGTAAAGAAATGCAATCCAATTCCTCCACATGATCTGAGCTATTGGGATCACAAGAGTATATTCTTTGAACTCCCTTACTGGTCGAAGTTGAAGCTGAGGAACAACTTGGACGCGATGCATATAGAAAAGAATGTGTGCGACAGCGTGGTGGGAACAATTCTCGGTATTAAGTTCAAGACTAAAGATACTCCCAAAGCGCGCAAAGATTTGGAATCAATGAATCTACGTCGTCCCTTGTGGTTGAGGAGGGATAGGAAAGGAGTGTACAATAAGATGCCAGATGCACCATACACAGTGAAGCCGACGCTTAGATGTTCTGTATTTCACTGGTTTAAGGGCGTTCGTTATCCGGCTACGTATGCAGCTACTATAACTGGAGCAGTGGACGAGGTGCAACACAAGTTTGTTGGTCTAAAGACACATGACTATCACGTTATGCTGCAACGTCTGATTCCAGTGGTAATTCGACCATACTTACCTCGGGACGTCGTAGAACCAATAGTGGCATTGTGCAGGTGGTGGCAGAGGTTATGCGCCAGAGAATTAAAGAAGTCAGATGTGGTGGAATTGCAACAACAAATTGTGCACATCATTTGCAAACTAGAGAGGATTTTCCCCCCTGCTTTCTTTGACATCATGATTCACCTAATGATCCACCTGCCCGAGCAGGTGCTCATTTCTGGTCCGGTCCAGTACACTTGGATGTATCCTCAAGAAAGGTACGTTCCACTAATTAATTAATTTGTTCCACTGGAGATTATATATATACTAGCTAGCTATATGTACTTATGTAATGTGTACGTTTGATTTTGTAGACAGCTTGGACAGTATAAGTCATTTGTCAAAAACAGGTCGGCCCCGGATGGCTCCATAGCAGAGACATACCTAATGCATGAGTGTGTTACTTACTGCAACAGGTACCTCAAAGATCCACCCCCTCCCACTGCCTCCGATCGCAGTGCCCGCATCAATCTTTTGGTCGTCACCAATGTCTTCCGACCGTTTAGAGGAGTATTTAAGGAATCGTTAACACGGGAAGAACTTATTGAGGCACATTGGGTAGTGTTGCGAGACTGTGACGAAGTTGAGCCGTACATGATGTCATACAGGGAGAGGCTTCAGGCGTTAAATCAAAACAAGAGTTCGGCATGGATTGAGAAAATGGTTAAGAAGAAGTTTCCCGATTATTTCTTCCAATGGGTACGTACGTACGTCTCGGTATTAATTATTTAAATACATATCGCTCATGTTTGTAATAGCTAACCCTTATATTAATTTACCCTTTTTCGCAGATGATTGATCTGCAAAAATCTGATAACCACGGAGGGTGGTGGTCATGGCCAAAGCACTTGCTAGCAGGGAAGCCGGTTAAACACTATATTTATCCCGGATGTTTTGTGAACGGTGTAAAGTTCCATTCATTGGCCCGAGACGAAGGAAGAAGAACACAAAACAGTGGGGTAGCGGTTGGGAAAGACAATGATCTATATTACGGGGCTATTGTATACGTGGTTCAGCTATGTTACGGGAATGATGTCAACGTTTTCCTATTCAAGTGCAGATGGTTCAAGCGTACAAAGGAAGACCTGGGACTATTATCAGTCGATACAAACTCGCACTGGTATGAGGATGAGCCTTTCGCTCTGGCCACCTTAGTTCGGCAGGTGTTCTATCTTGACGATCCGAAAGCCGGTGAAGGGTGGAAAATAGTGAACCATATCTCTCACCGAGGAATATGGAATACAGAGACAATTGAAGGGACACCGGCGACGACTGAAGATGCTGCTGAACCAGAAAGAGACATTCCTGCCTATCAAGAGCCTAATATTTCTATGGTCCGCTCCGACATAATGGACCTGGTTCAAGATGATGAACGGTTACCCATGCCTGATGGTTGTACAGATCTAACTGAAGATTAGAATATCGATGAGGTAGATGAAGAAGACGAGCAGGAAGAGGACGCGGACGAGGACTCAGGTTATTCGTCGGACGATGTTGAGTACGATGACGAGGATGAGCCGTCGTCTAACGGGGATGAGGACGATGATGATTATGACGAAGAGTACGGTCATACGACGAGGGAGATTAATTGGTAATTAATTACTGTAATTATTGTAATATATATATGATCGATGCCGGTTTACGGTACGTAAGAAATTAATCCGAATTATATATCCTGGACAACGGAAAAATTAATTGCAGGTTGTCGCCAAATCTCAATCTCATATAAAACCCTAGCTAAATCCTGGACCCTAATAGCTAGCAGTTCGATCGGATCGATCGATCAATTTTAATTTTAATTATATTATTGAATCAGAATAATTGAACGGACACACAAATGACCGGGGACGACCTAAACCGTAAACCCTAATGCCCTAACCCCTGAAATCGGGGTTTAGAACTTGGACGACGGAGAATGGTCATTCTCCGTCGTCCAGGTACATACTAGGACGACGGAGAATGGTCATTATCCGTCGTCCAAGTTCACAAACCCTAAACCCTAAACAGTAAGGCCCTGACCCCTGAATTATACACCTGGACGACGGAGAACGTCATAATCCATCGTCCAGGTGATTACCTGAACGACGGAAAATCTCATTTCCGTCGTCCAGGTGCATATATCGTAATTTTTTCTAAGACAACGACCATCTAGACCTTCTTCCAATGCAAAGTCTTTTCTTCAAGACTTTAGAGTACACAATTCTTGGTGTGTGAGCTTCGACGGTTCGAAAATCGGAGTTGCGAAATGCCTTGTATCCACGTTTCCGGTTTGTGAAATTATCGGTTTTGCGGTTGACTGTGCCGATCAAACCCTTCCCGAACTTATTATTTTATGGTACTTTGAAGACAATTATATATTATGTTACGACGAACATATCCAACGGTTGTTTTGTCCAAATTCAATTTCGTTAATACTCTGTTGCAAATGAGCCTCTACTCATGAACACTTAAGTCGTAAGGATTAGTTGATACTTAACAACTTTCAAAACGAAAATCTATTCGTCGGTTCAAATTTAACTGTTCATATATACGAAACGTTTATCGATATTGGACGACTATTTCACTCCAATAACAGATCGCTAAATTCCTAGCGAATTAATTTTAAACTTTTTTTTTACGTAAATTGAACCTGGACGACGGAGAATGACTTTATCCGTCGTCCAGGTGAACACCCAGACGACGGAACACGTCTTTCTCCGTCGTCCAGGTTCAATTTACCATGGCGGTTCGATTATTTATTTCTTTTTTTTCCAATGTATTTCTCACCTGGACGACGGAGATGTGGTTTTTCGTCGTCCAGGTGATAACCTGGACGACGAAGAACGTCAATATCCGTCGTCCAAGTCGAAAATCATGGCGGTTCGTTTTACCGCCTCAATTTTCGGCACCGCTTGAATTTCCACTTAGACGACGGAGAGTCTATTATCCGTCGTCTAAGTCCAAATCCATGGCGGTTCAAAACGTCCCGCCCTTTAATTACGCGTCGTTTCAAAAAAATTTAACCGCCACTTAGACGACGGAAAACACTGTTTCTGTTGTCCAAGTGCAGTTAGACGACGGAGAATAGTTCTCCGTCGTCTAAGTGAAACTCTATAAATAGGCCGAGCCTCATCTTCTTTTCCTCATCCCTTACAACTTTCTCTCCTCCATCTCCTCTCTCTCTCTCATTCCAGCGAATCTGCTCCGGCGACGCTCCGACGACATTATTTCTGGCGTGGTTCCTCCTCTCCGACGACACAACTCCGGCGATTTTCCCAAAAACTCCCGAAAAACTCCGATTCGGTAAATTTCTATTTTTCCCTTATTAAAATAATTTTTATTTAATTAATTAGTTTTAAATATTTCTTAAATGATTATTGTAATGTTATTTATTAATTATTGTTATTAATACTAATTAAATGAATAATTGTAAATTTATTGTTATTAATTATATTTAGATTAATTATTGTTATTAATTAAATAAATGATTACATATTGTTATTAATTTATTAAATGGTAAATTATTGTTATTAATAATAATTAAATGAATAATTGTTATTACTTGATAATTTATGAAATGAATAAATATTATTGTAATTATTTATTAATTAGTTGCATAATTAAATAAATATGAGATTAAATTAATTAGTAGTACGTGTTTGATTTAAATTTAGTACATAGGCTTGGTTTATTAAGTCGCACTCTTTGGAATAGATGGCGCCTCTTTTTCTTGCTTATCTCCTTAACCCCTCGTGATGTGTGGATTTCATCACCGCACACCATAACCTAAGTGAAGTTATGGACACGAGGTTGAGGGCGGAGTTTGCAAAGGACTTGAGGGAGTGTAAATTTTCGAAAAATTGGCCGAATGTCGGACATGGTGTCTAGAAACGGGTTATGACTGGTGACAGGATTTGGACTAAGAAAGACTTTTGTCAAAATTAGTCCTGCCTCTCGCGTTATCTCTATCCCTAACTGGCCATGTTTTTCGATTTAAACAAGGCTGATTAATTGAAAATTTACACTTTATCGCGCGGGTCGCACGTCCATTGAACGACCGAAAATGCCAAGCTAGTGTACTCTATTTAAATCTTAAACGTACTTAATTAATTAGCGTAAATTTTTAAGTTGTAATTTTTATGGTAAGTAGGTATTTTAATACCGTACTCTTAGGTTTAAATGGCTCCGCCAAAGACGACATCCGGCAAGAAGAAAGCCCAACAGGAGGCAGAAGATGAGATGCTCCGAATGTTGGCGGCCCAAGTCGGTTGGGTTCAACAGGAGGGCAACGACGCCCTCAATCCGGACGGATCATCTGGTCCGTCCGTAGGGCCATCTGGGGAAATTCCCGCTCCTCCATTCATCGAGAGCGGTGATGACGTCGACCCCTTCCAAACTCCGACGCCCGGTACCCATTCAACGGGCAGTACTCAGGCCTCCTCGACCGCTGAATCAATCATGTACAGCGCCCGCCGTAGGCAAAGGAGGGCCCCCACTGACCCGGAACCGAAAAGGACTCGGGGTCTCGTTAAAGGGGGCAAAGCGGAGCATATTTGCAAGGCGACCGGGAAAAAGATCGAGTTGCCCTACGACGAATTTACCGGTGGCCCTCCCACAGCTAAGCTAGCAAGTCTCTCGGCGCACAGCATAGGGTCAATCGTCCGTAACCGGGTTCGTCTCACTGCCCCGACTTGGAAGGAGGCGCCGGATCATAAGAAGGCGAAAGTCTTCAAAGATCTTTCGGTACGTAATACGTCCAAGTTAGTTATTATATAATATTGTTAATATTAGTTAAAATTTCATAATATATACGATTATAATTTTCTATTTATTTTTGTTAGGAACAATTTGAGGTGGATCCGACACCGCCCATGTTGAGGCATATCAACCAAACCGCCAACGCCATCTACAAAGATTGGAAGTACAGGCTCCATAAGTACTTTGAAGATGTCGGTCCCGTGCCTCCCCCCGTAGAGCTGCGTGGGGATAGAGAAGATGAGTGGGAGTGGTTGTGTAACCACTTTGCTGATGACTCCTTTAAGGTGTTAATTTATTTTTTGTATTTCAATTAAGATAATTGAATTATTTAAATTGTAGTTATTAATTTTTTAATGATTTAATTATTTTGTGTAACAGAAATTCTCCGGTGTCAACAAGGCGAACCGGGGGAAGAAGGAGAAACACCATACTACCGGCGCCAAGCAGTTCATTCAAATTGCCAAGGAGCACAAGGATAAGGGTTCCAAACACCCTTATCTTGATGCAAGCGTAAGCGCGTACGTGACGCCTGGGCTCGATAATGAAGCCAGTCAATGCGGCGTAAGTGATATAGTAATTATGTGCTTTTAATTATAGTAATTATTATTTAAATATTATTTCATTATAATAAATTAATTATTCTTTTGTAGGCAAGGGTGATAGAGCGGGCGCAAGAAGAGTTGGCTAACACTCAGCTTGCGTTCCCAGATGTGCCGCCGGAAGACCTGCCTCCTCTATCCTTAGAGAGCCAAATTGCAATCGCGGATGAGGTCTACGGTCGTAGAGCTGGCAAGGAGGTTAAGCATTTTGGGCCTAGGGTGGTACGAGATTTGTCGACGACCTCCGGCTCATCATCTACGGGAGGTTCGGGACAGCGGAGAAGGAGTCATGCAGCGGCCGTCGAAGCAGTCATTCAAGAGGCTCGACTGGCACGAGAGGAGAATCGACTGACACAAGAGCAGAATGAGGCAATGCGGCAAAGACTTGACGAACAACAAGCACAAATAGCCCAACTCATCGCGCTCATGAACCAAAATCGACAAGAATGTCAACCTCCTCCGAACCCATACCCCGACGACAACGACCCGGCTGGAGGCGGAGGACTCGGCGGCGCATCTGCTCCTCCAGTGTATTAGCTAGCTAGTTAATTATCGCGTTTCTTTATTTTCGAGTTCCGAACAATATTTTATAATTTTTATTGGTTTTTAATTTGGATGTGTATGTAATTAAATATTAATTAATTATTTATTTAATACATTAATTAATTAATATTAAAAATTTAGTTTAATTAATTAATTTCGACTATTTTCATTATTTAAATTAATTTATTAATAAAATTAATAAAATAATATTTAATTTCGATTAATTTTTTTTAAAATTAAATAGTCACTTGGACGACGGAGACTATGTTCTCCGTCGTCCAGGTGCACAAACCCTAACCCTAAACCCTAAACCCCTAACCCCCAACCCCTATCCCCTAACCCCTAAACCCTAAACCCTAAACCCTGCCATTCTCCGTGGCCCACGTGTTAACCTGGACGACGGAGAATTAGTGTTTCCGTCGTCCAGGTGAACACCTGGGCCACGGAGAATGGCAGGGTCTCCGTGGCCCATGTATGAACCTGGACGACGGAAACACTAATTCTCCGTCGTCCAGGTTAACACGTGGGCCACGGAGAAACGAGCAATGTCCGTGGCCCATGGTTTCACCTGGACGACGGATAATTAGTTTTTCCGTCGTCCAAGTGCGTACATGGGCCACGGATAATGTCTGTGGTCCAAGTTCACTTGGACGACGGAGACATAATTTTCCGTCGTCCAGCTACTTGGACGACAGTACTTGGAGCACGGATCTTGGACGACGGAGATTCCGTCGTCCAAGTACTTAGACGACGGAAATGGTCCGTGGTCTAGGTGCTATTTTCTTGTAGTGACGCAAACTTAATGATTTAATGTTTCTCGATCTATAACATCAATTCTTAATTTTGATCTTATTTTTGGTATTTACTTTACTTTATTTAGTCCTTTCATGTTAAATGCTCAAAATTTTGATGAGTTATAATTTGTGAGAATATATTTTTTTTCCTCAATTTAGTATATTAAAATTCAACTATCATGGTTAAATAATAAAATCTTAAAATAATAAAATTATACATTACACAGTACAATATCTTACATATAATTAACCCGAATAACAATTTAATCTTGACTCTGCCACTCCGTATTTGTCATACAACTACAAACAAAACATAGCTTGAATTGGACACGTTGCATGTATGATGGCATTCCCAAAGATAATATGTCATCTTTTCTGTTATGTGTTTTGAGGTAAACGTGTTAGTCTAAAGACAAATAGATTATTAGTTGATCTCTGTCTTACCCGTGTTTATAATGTAGCAATTCATTTGAACACTATCAAAGCCTCAAAGCATACGAGTGTTTCATCTTTAACATTGTCTTAATTAGCTTGATGCAATGTTTCCACCTTAAGATTCCAAGATAATCATCTTTAAATTCTCAATAATAAAATCCGATCAAATGTATTACGTGTGGTAGACGTGTAGTCAACCCAAAATGTTCTATAGAAACAAGAAAAAAAAGCTCCGTATATTCCACCGACAGTATAGTATATAATCATGACTCCGCTATCGATCTCATCCAAACCATCCAAGAGAAATCTTAATATCTTGTCAACATCGTCGCAAAGCTAAGCTATCTAGCCTCTGATCGATACGATGTCGTACGCCGTCCCGATATCTTCTGCCGGTCCAAGCCCGCAGGCGAGCCCCTTAACGGTGGTGAGTCAATAGTTCCAAGCTAGGTTGCACTCACTACCACGTTTTGCAACATTACCGGCGATATTTTGAAAAACAAGGCCGGGGACCGGGAAAGTCGATCATTACAGGCGACTTACTCCGTCGCCGGTAATGTCGCCGGAATTTCGCCGGTAATGTTTCAAAACATTACCGGCGACCTCCTCCGTCACCGGCAATGTCAAGCCAAACATTGCCGGCGAAATTCCGGCCGGAAAATCGCCGGAAATGCTTGGCTTGACATTGCCGGCGACGGAGGAGGTCGCCGGTAATGTTTTGAAACATTACCGGCGAAATTCCGGCGAAAAGTCGCCGGTAATGTCTCCATTTCCTGCGATTTAATGAATCGCCGGCAATGCCTCTTATATTAGATGCAGATCGCAGCAGCTCATTCATTTGGATCAAAAAAAATCCGGTGAAATCGAAAGAAGGAAAACGCTCTGAAATCGATCCTTCGGTATTGTCAAAATTAAGGCGCGTGTCGAAAACTCGATCACTCGGGAAGCTATATATATATAGGTACGTGTATATATACGTATATGTGTATGTATATATATATATATGTGTTGATCAAATCCAATTCGTGAGATATGAAATGTACGTTGTTGATGTCACCGAAACGAGAAAACTGCTTGTAGTTAATCTTCTCTTGTCTCTGAATCAACGACTGGTATTATCGTAGTGTTATCGGAGTCAGGCTTAAGAGAGCCTGCTACCCAGTCAAATACTGAACTGAAAAAAGAAGAATACCATCATCGAATACTGAATCGGATTCAGAGATTAGATCGATATATATATATGCATGCATGTGTTGATTTAATTAGAGTTGAATTGAGAAATCACGTCGATTATTAGTAGTGAATGTGTGTATATATAATACGTAAAATTGTTAAGAATTTTCAAGATGGACAAGAGTTGGATGAGCCTCGAAAGATGGGATGTGAGATATCACCAGGGAATTAGGAGTTTTGTGAATTTTGTGAAGGCTAATTGTGGAGACACTACACTTCATTATTGCCCGTGTAAAGAATGTAAGTGTCGCAGCGATCGATTTCGTTTTCCCATTGATAAAGTCCAGAAGCACCTGAGTAAATACGGGTTTTGGGATAAGTACACTTGTTGGATTTATCACGGTGAAACATCGTTAGCGGGTCCGCATGATCATGGACAATTTGGTGAGAGGGCCAGTCCACGCTATGATCATGGAGATTTTGCTGAGAGGGGCAGTCCATCTTATGATCCAACATCGATGTTAATCAATGATATGTTTCCTCATGAGAGCAGTGTATTTGTTGATGAAGCACCAAATGTCCCTCCGTCTTTGAGAGTTTCCCCCATATTGAGCCAGTCGAGCCATTACCTGGAGCTCATGTCAACACAAGCGGTATGGACAAGTACAACAACCTGATTGCATTGCAACAGACTCCGTTGTACGACGGTTGTAGTAAGACTGCTCTTGAAAGTGTGATGGGAGTGATGCAGCTCAAAATGGAGAACAAAATGTCTGTTAAAGCTGTTGATTCTTGGCTGAAGTGGACTGCTTCACTACTGCCACCCGGGCATCGTCTTCCTACCACTCATCATAAGGTGCGACATATCCTGAAAGATCTTGGGATTTCCTACATCAAAATCCATGCATGCAGATATGATTGTATTCTCTTATGGGGAAAAGATCTTGAAGACCTTGAAGCATGCCCGGTATGTTTTACAGAAATGTATAAGTTGACTCTTGCAGGCAACAAGAAAGCTGTGAAGATACTTCGATATTTCCCGCTTATGGATAGGCTGGAGCGGTTGTTCATGTGTTCTTTCACGTCCGAAGCAATGAGATGGTGGGCTGAGAGGAATTTGCCTGACGATGACACCCTTATACACCCTTCCGACGGAGAGGCTTGGAAGCACATGGTCAGGGAGTTTGATCATTTTGCAGCAGAGGTCCGAAATGTTTGGCTAGGGCTCTCATCTGACGGATTCAACCCTTTTGGTAACATGAGTCTTCAATACAGTATATGGCCAGTTATTTTGGTACCGTACAACCTTCCACCATGGATGTGCATGAAGAAGGAATACAATATGCTCACTCTGTTAATTCCGGGCCCGGGTTATCCAGGAAAGTGTCTCGATGTGTATTTGAGGCCTTTGATTGAGGAGCTTAAGTACCTGAGTGAGTGTGGCCACCCCACTTACAATAGGTTCAAAAATGAGATGTTCCAGATGCATGCCATGCTTGTTGGCACCATCAGTGATTTTCCTGCCCGCGGTATGTTATCGGGCAACGTTACCAGGGGTTACAGGGCTTGTTCAGAGTGCATGACGGTTGATTGTTGCAGTCCTCATTGCAGTAAAATTGTTCAGATGCGTCACCGTTGTTGGCTTCCATATGATCACCCATTTAGGCAGGATCCAGACGCGTTTGATGGGACTGTGGAAACAGGTGTGGCACCCAGGCGATGGACAGGGGAAGAAATTTTGGAAGTGTTGAATGAATATGATTTTGGCCAGCTGAGTAATCATCCTGACATAGTGACGTCAATTCCAGACAAGCCCGAAAGGTATAAGTTTTGGACACACAAGAGCATATTCTGGGAAATCCCCTACTGGCCCAGGTTGCCTATCAGATACTACCTAGATGTCATGCACATAGAGAAGAATGTGTGTGAAAGTGTGGTGGGTACAGTTCTTAACTTGGAGGGGAAAACAAAAGACATCCCTAAGGCACGCATTGATCTGAAAGCTATGGGACTGCGGAAACATTTGTGGTTAAGAGATGGTAAGAGAAAAATGCTGCAAGCTCCTTACACCGTCAAGCCGAAGCATAAGCATGAAATTTTTCGGTGGCTGAGTAATGTCAGGTATATATTCTTATGGCTATGCAGGAAATTGGCCTTAAATTTTTACCGGATTATGGTTATATGCGAGAAATATAATTGTTGCCTATGGCTATATATATATATATATATATATATATATATGCAGGTATCCTTATGGCTATGCAGGAAATATAAGCAGGTGTGTTAACTTCCGGGACAATAAGATGTATGGATTAAAGAGTCATGACTGCCATGTACTGCTTCAACGCCTTTTCCCTATTTTCATTCGAGGGTACCTGCCCAAAGAGGTGGTGGAGCCGTTGGTGGCCTTGTCAAGATTCTTTCAGAAGTTATGCACTAGGGAAGTTAAAAAATCAGATCTCAGGGAGATGCAAGATGACATCATTTTTATCATGTGCAAGCTTGAGAGGATATTTTCCCCCAAATTTTTTCGACATCATGCCTCACCTGATGATCCATCTTCCCGAACAATTGTTGCTTACCGGTCCCGTACACTACACTTGGATGTATCCCATGGAAATGTACAAATGATTCATACATTTGGTTTGCCTCTGTTTTTATATGTAAATTCTTATTTTTTAAGTAAGTTAACATGCACTTGTTAACTTGTAGACAATTGGGAGCCTACAAGGACTATGTGAAGAATAAATATGCACCTGAATGGTGTATCGCTGAAGCATATGTTGCGCACGAGTGTGTAACGTACACCAAAGTGTACTTGGGAGCGCTTAAGGACCCCCAACAACAGATGCCGATAGATGAACCCTAGTTCAACCTTTCTATCATCTCCAATGACGTGGTAGTACAGGGAAGCTTGCCAAAGTCGTACAAGTTGGATGGAAATGAGGTAGCCATTGCCCACTGGTCGGTACTGATTAACTGTCAAGAAGTACAATATTGGAAAAACTATCATCTTCACTGCCCTGCTATTGCCGGAAATGTTGACTACCACAACAGGACGTTTGCAAACTACTTTGGTCAATGGGTAAGGGTATATGTGTATATGTCTATTTTTTATATATATCCTTATATAGCATGTGTGTACGTATGTGATTTTGCGGTTTCTATGTTCATAATTTCTTGTGTGGTTTCTTATCGTTTTCAGATGAACCATGTAGCAAATGATGGTTGCCCAGAGTGGTCAAACAAATTGAGGGTCCTGGCGATGAAACCGATAGCTTCAAAAGTTTACTCAATGTGTCAGGTCAATGGCGTGAAATTTATATGTGAAAATCTAGACGACCGACTGAAAACACAGAATTGTGGGGTGATGGTCCATGGTGGGCAGGATGGCGTTGACTATTACGGTGTCCTTCATTCAGTTGTTGAACTAATTTATGGGAACCGCATGAAAGTGCACTTGTTCAAGTGTAGATGGTTTGATACTAGCCCGGAGAACACAAGGACCGATCAGTACGGAACATTTTCGGTGAATACTGCTACTATCTGGTATGAAGAAGACCCTTTCGTTCTTGCCTCATCAGTAAAACAAGTGTTTTACCTTGACGATCTTCTTAACAAAGTCCCGTGGAAGGTGGTTAACCATGTTGCTCATAGAAACATATACAGTGCTGCCACACTTGGTGAGACCGCAGATGATGAGGAAGTTACTGCATACCAAGAGCCGAACGCTTTTGACATTCCGGAATCATCTACGATTCGCCTTAATGACATGAGATCTGGGAGTGTGGTTCGAATTACTGGAGCAGAACTTCTCGATGTTAATCCATATGAAGTTGACGCTGATTCAGATGACGAGGAGCGGCACATATTGCCAGAGGTTACCTATGAAACCGAGTCAGACTCAAGTGATGAAGATGATTACGATTATCATCTTTAGTACGTTAATGATGTAGTCGGAAATTGTAGTCGGAAATTGTAGTCGGAAATTGTAGTAGGAAATTGTAGTCTGAAATCGTAGTCAGAAATTGTAGTCGGAAATCGTGTTAGAAATCGTAGTCGAAAATCGTAGTCGGAAATTGTAGTCGGAAATCGTAGTCGGAAATCGTAGTCAGAAATTGTAGTTGTACGTAGTCGGAAATCGTGTTGGGGATCGTAGTCGGAAATTGTAGTCAGAAATTGTAGTCGGAAATTGTAGTCGGAAATTGTAGTAGAAAATTGTAGTCGAAAATCGTAGTCGGAAATCGTAGTCGGAAATTGTAGTCGGAAATTGTAGTCGGAAATTGTAGTCGGAAATCGTAGTCGGAAATCGTGTTGGAAATCGTAGTCGGAAATCGTAGTCGGAAATTGTAGTCGGAAATCGTGTTGGAAATCGTAGTCGGAAATCGTAGTCAAATATTCTTCGGGAAATAATGACATTACCAACGAGTTGCAACTAACTCGCCGGCAATGTTTACTGAATATGGTCGAACCAGCTCAAGCTCTCCCTCATTTCTCACTATCTCAAACCCTAAAACTCCTCCTCTCCTCCTCCTAAACTGTTCCAGCCGCCTCCCTCTCCTCAAATCTCTCTTCCTCTCCTCCCCTCTCCCCTCCCCTTACCTCCTCTCCATTCTCCTCTCTCCACACTAAAAAACCCCATTTCAAATTGAAATTTCCTCTCCTCCCCTCCTCCTCTACCTCCTCCCCTCACCTCCGTCGCCGGAAAATCTCCTCGAACTCTACCATGGCAGGTGCATGCAAGCTCACTCTCTCTTCCTCTCTCTCTCTCCCTCTCTCTCTCTCTCAATTTTTATTTATTTTTGTGCATATATATATACGTATGTACGTATGTGGCAATGTATATATATATATATATGTATGTGGAAATTAAATTTAATTAGGGTGATTTCGATTAACTTATATGCAATGTATATATATACCGGTAATGTTTGAAAAATGTGGAAAAATAATTAGGGTGTGTGATTTGGATGAATATGTGATGTGTATATATATATATATATGAAAATTAAATTTAATTAAGATGCATGATGTATATATATGTGTGAAAAATGTGGAAAATTAATTAGGGTGCGTGATTTGGATGAATATGTGATGTATGTGAGATATGTGAAAATTAAATTTAATTAAGATGCATTATGTATATATATGTGATGTATATATATATGTGAAAAATTTTAAGTCGAAAATGATGTATGTATATATGTCAATTTAGGTGATATAGTTGTTAATTTAACGTATAATAGGTGAAAAATCGGAATCGGCATTTAACGTGTTTGGATTAAGGTGATATAGTTGTTAATTTAACATATAATGGGTGAAAAATCGGAATCTACATTTAACGTGTTTGGATTAAGGTGATATAGTTGTTAATTTAACGTATAAATTAAGGTGAAAAATCGGAATCGGAACGGTTTGGAACCAGAACGGTTTTAAACCGGAACCGCGTGGAACCGGAACCGTTTGGAACCGGAACTGTTTGTAACTGGAACCGTTTGAAACCGAATGGTTCCAGTTCCAAACGGTTCCGGGTTCAAACGGTTCCGGTTCCGCCCGGTTCCGGTTACATTTGGTTCCGGTTCTGATTTGTTATTGAACCGAATCCATGACTATTACGGTGTCCAGGAGGTTTTGCGGCAAATTGGCTTCCAGGCATCAAACGGAGAGGTTCCCGAAATAGTGGAGGGAGCAGTAGTCAAGCTTCCTCCTCAGCCGCAGTTAGCAACACGCGCAGTGGGCCAATGATGAATGCTCGCACACAAGCCTTGCTAACTGCGCGAGCAGAGGAGGAAGCTGCACGATCCGGAGCCGTGCAACCGGAAGTCGAGCCTCGAGCCTCAGTCAGCAGACGCTCAGTCAGCAGACATCCCTCCTTCAGCAGACCCTCAGACGAGCGACAGTCAACGGGGGCATCAGAAACTCCCTCCATCCGAATGCCCCCTATTCGCCCGGTGCCTACTCCCGTTTCACGGTAATCATCTGAGGCAGATGGTGCTGGCGCCTCATCGTCCAGGCCTCGTCTATCTCCGCCGTCCGGTCTCTTCCTACCCGACGAGATTCCTGTGATCCCTGAATTCGATGATAGGGGGATGCCTATTTATGTTGAAGGACGGCCGGAGTTCCTGAGCGTGGAGGAAGCGTACAACTTTATCTCGTTCGACCCTGTGTATCTTTGGAGTGTGAGGTGCACCAACCAACAAACGGACGATGCAGGTAAATTTTATTTAACATCAGATTGATTACTTAATTATTACTTAAGACTTATGATAGGTTCAATTAATGATATCAATTTGTTGACATTGTATTATTAGGCAATTTCGTTAATGGTACTGGAAAACGGAAAGGGGCTAGAGGCACCTGCACCGGGAAGAGACTTGAGCAGGCCACCGGGGGAAGGAAAACGCCCATTAGGGCCAATGAGGATGGCGAGGTGATCGAGGAATTTGACACCACGGGAAAATATGTCAGCATGGCCGGGGCGATCGTGCGGGACAAGGTCCCAATGCTTTGGCCAGATTGGGAATCTGTGCCTATCTACGTGAAGATGCAAGTGCATAATGCACTGAGTGTGAGTTAAATCGTATTTTCATTACGTAAATTTTACATTTATTAATTAAGTCCGAATAAATATATAATTTTACCGTTTATATATTCATATTGCAGGTGTGGTTTGACGTGGATGAAGTTCTTATTCACACGTGGGTAGAGCGTCAACTACATATGAGGTGATGTGCTTCGTTTTATTTGAGTATATATCGAGTTATATTTTTGTTTATCAAGTGTTTTAATATCTCTAACTTTTTTTTCCTGGTGTTAATATAGGTATAAAGAGTGGAAGAACGAGCTTTCTTCACATTACACTCTATACAAGGAGCTAGGCCGAGGTTCTACCCCTAGCGAATTCCAGTTTAGCGAGTACGAGTGGCTGTGGCTGATAGCCCACTTCGAGCACCCCAAAGCGAAGGTATGCATCCTGAACATCTCTTACAAGCCTAATGTATCGTATCACATTCAAATAGTGTGACGACCCGAACCAGAATCAGTTGCGTATTCAGCACGATTCTCGAGATTCTGTTAAGTCGCAGTTTTACGTCGTATATGTCGTTTGCCGATTCGATTCGCGACTATGTTTTTGGTCGAGAATTTGAGTTGAGTGTCTTCACGGAAATTGTAGAGTACATGATTTCGAGCTCGTGGGCGATTCCGGAAGATTTTTCTGATAACCGAGGAATATTTTATGATTATTCGAAGTTTCGGTTTCCGACGAGTTAATCCGATTGTTTCGAGTTTATCCGAATTTTGATGGTTATCCATTTCGAATCGTCGATCGACCCGAGGCGCGAGTATAAATATCAGAATAGTCGAGAATTAGTCGTAAAACACTGTTTTATGTTGACCAGACGTTGACTTTCCGTTTTTGGCAAGTTTGACCATTGACCCGTTGAGAAAACTTTCCGTTTTCGGCTTGCTATCCGACGACCTATTTTCTGGCCACCTTTAATCAAGTGAAAGGTAGGGATCGCTTCCTCTCGTGATTTCGAGTTGGTTAGTGTTTGATTTTGTGAAAATTGATTGAGATTTGGGTGAGTTCGAGTCTGGCCGAGTTATCGGTGTTCGCCGGTAATGGTCACGGTGGTTCTGGCGAGATTTGGGGGTGGGGTTGTTGGGGGTTTTGCTCCCCACACCTCGGTGATGCTTTCTGGTTAACTGGTTTGGGACGAGATGGTGGTTGGAGGTGAACCCGATTAGGTTTTCCGATTTGATTTTCGATGAAATTGGTGATGTTAGAGTTGGAATTGGCTTGTGTGTCAGTTATGAAAGTGATTCGAAATGTTGAGATCTTGCGATCTGGAAGTTCTCCGCCGGTGAATCTCGCCATTGACGGTGCGCCGCCGCCGCCGACGGCTGTTAACGGTGGTCAACAGCGAAGGAGTTGACTTTTTCAGATTTTGATGAAATTAATGTCATTTTTCTCGTAATTGTGGCCTGATCATCGTCCAGAGGTTTTCGGGTTGATTTGGTTAGCCGATTTTCAGTCGAGGTTTCGAGTGGGGATTTCAGAATTTCCGTTATACATTTTGTACCGCATTGCATATTTTCGGGAACGGTTGGTTTCCGTGATTCAGTACAGGGTTGAGAACTATGATTTTGATCAGTTATGTTTTTGTGAATATTCAGGAGATCGAGATCGAGATCGGGATCGTGACCGTGCTTCTGGCGATGGATCTTCCGCCGGTCCTCGAGATTAGCGCGAGTGCGCGTTTTGCTCACCTGTGAGTGGACAATTTCTTTTCACGGAATTCTTGCAAGTCTTTTATATGATTTTCGAACTTGAGCATGCATATGAGATTTCGGATTACATGAGCATGTGTTTTACGATTATACATATACGGATATACGTATACGAATATATATACACTTATATGCTGTTTATTGCATTTGCATCGAAATGTTTGTGATTTAGTTTACACAGAGTACAGTCGTTATATGTTGTTGTATCGATACACTCGCATCCCGGCTGATCCCCGAGGATGTGTACCGGGGGAGGCTGTGACTCTTGACCCGTGACCTGTACCGGGGGGAGGCAGACCTCTGACCTGAGGCCTTTCTGGCTAGAATTGCGTGGAAGTCTGGGACTCCGTGATTCTGACTGTACTAGCACGGACGTGTCCATGAGTGACCCCGTGGAATTTTTACTTGCATGCTCAGTACGCTGGAGGATTATGGTTTTACCTCGTGTACTTGTTATTTCTATTTACCTGAACTCGCATATGTTATTTTAAACATATATATCAACTGGTGAAAGACATTTATTTTCGTCCACTCACTCTAACGTGTTTATTGTCTTTCCCCTGGGCTTTTCGGTTTCCGTACCCAGTTGTAGTTCAGGTTTTGGTGTTTTCACGTCGCGGTTTGGAGGCTAGTGATCAGAGTTACCTGTGCTTTCTAGTAGGTTCTTGTTTCGCTTACTGATGTATATGTTGTATATGTTTTACACTAGAGGTCGCTCTGATACATTCTGATACATGTTTATACGGATTTTCACGGATATATTATATATAGTACAGTATGTTTACTGTTATTGTTTATATTATAATGTTGAGAAATCCGGATGGGATTGGTGCCCACGGTTTGGCTTTTGTGACATAGGACGAAGTGTTATTTTCAGGGTGCAGGTCATGCAATTCTACGTTAGTAAGGAAACTCTGCCGAAATTTTGAAAAAAAAAAAATATTTTGTTGGTTCGTATTTTTAGAAGGGGTTCGATTCCGATTTAGGTAACTGAATCGGGGTTGGGTCCTTTCAGCTTGGTATCAGAGCATTAGGTTGTCAGATTCTGTAGACTCTTATAGTTGTGACGCTTAGGGTATTTGAGTTGATACAGCATGACTGGAATGATGACCCGACTGGCCAGCGGTACTCATCAATACTTCGGGTGTTGTGTGTCATCAAATATCTGCGGTTTCATGATTACGTTCTTTCTGCTTGTACCTAATGCTTGCCTTGTATCAGTAGGATGCCTCCTCGACGTGGTCCCCGTGTTGATCGGGGTGATGATCCTGATGAGGATCGCCGAACGCGCGACTTGCTGATGCGAGTGCTGCGTTTAGAAGAGCGTTTTAACCCTGTGGTCAAGGCTCGCACAGCTGGTGCTACTGTGTTTTCGGGTTCAGTTTATCCAGAGATATGCGAGGCATGGTTGGTTCAGATTGAGCGAGTTTGTGAGCGTCTGCAGTTTACTCCTGAGCAGATGACAGTAGCCGCAATTGGTTTACTTGAGGGTGATGCATACTTTTGGTGGGTTAGCACCGACAGAGTTCCTGTTGACACTCCGTGGACATTGTTCCGTGATCTGTTTATGCGGAGGTATTTTAATCAGGCTACTCAGCAGTGCAAGTACGAGGAGTTTACAAACTTGAGGTAGGGCAGTTTGTCTGTACTTGAGTATCGGGATCGGTTTACCCGTTTGTCTCGTTTTGCGAGGGATATGGTGGCTACAGAATAAGCCAAGTGTCGTAGATTTGAGCTGGGATTGAATCTGAACATCAAGGTGACACTGACTACGATGCCTCAGAATAACTTTGATGAGTTTGTTAGTGCTACACTCCGAGGCGAGGATATTGAGCAGGAAAGACAGCAGAGGTATCAGCCGAGGCGGTTTGAGGAAGGTGAACCGAGTCAGGGGCCTTCAAAGAGGCAGAGTTCTGATACTTCCGGTTCAGCTTCATCTTCAGGCGGTGGGTCATATCGACCACCAGCTAGTGTATCTAGACGGAGGTCAGAATGGAGGGGAGATCGACCACAGCGACCATAGGCTAGTGGGAGTTCCAGCGGTTCTAGTTATCCGCGGCGTACCGGTGGCACGTTTGTTGTACCACGGGAGTACCCATTGTGCAATTTCTGCAACAGGCATCACTTGGGACCGTGTCAGCGAGGCCCTGTCACTTGTTTCCGTTGTGGTCAGGTGGGTCACTATGCGAGGGAGTGTCCTCAGTTATATGGTGGTGATAGACAGGCGGCCCAGAGTTCTGTAGTAGAGCGAGGTGCCACTACGGGAGCTCGACCAGCACAGTTTGCAGGCCAGGGCCGACAGCAGGGACAACCCCAGCGAGGACGACCAGCTGGACAGGCGAGGGTTCATGCTATGACTCTACGAGAGGGCAGAGCATCACCGGAGGTCGTTATCGGTACGTTACATGTCTTTGGTATTCCAGTAGTTGCATTGTTAGATCCAGGTGCCACGCATTCATTCATATCATTTAGACTGTCATCATTAGCTACGGTACCTGCATCTCCACTTTCGGGGTTGTGGAGAGTGTTGTATCCGTCAGGTGAGGTTGTGAGTATCGGTTGGGTGTACAGAGACTGTGAGGTGTTTATTGATGGCCATGGATTAGCCGCAGATCTGTTATTGCTTGATATTGTAGATTTTGATCTGATTTTGGGTATAGACTTTTTGGAGTCGCACTGGGCCATGTTTGACTGCCACAGGAAGGAGGTCGCGTTTCGACGACCCGGGTTACCTGAGATACTGTTCTGTGGCGAGAAGAACACTTCACTACCGTGCTTGATTTCCGCGATGAGGGCGGATCGGTTGATGAAGAAGGGTTGTGTTGCTTACTTAGCCCATGTTGTGGATACTACAGCTACAGTGCCAGACCTTGGTAGTATTGAGGTTGTGTCTGAGTTTCCAGATGTGTTTCCAGCAGAGTTACCTGGTATACCCCCTGTACGAGAGATTGATTTTACCATTGAGTTATTGCCGGGTACTGGACCGATTTCCCAGACACCGTATCGTATGGCGCCTGCGGAGTTGAGGGAGTTGCAGATTCAGCTCCAGGAGTTGCTAGAGAAGGGATTCATTCGACCGAGTGTTTCTCCGTGGGGTGCTCCAGTGTTGTTTGTGCAGAAAAAGGATGGGTCTATGCGTTTGTGCATCGACTATCGGAAGCTGAATCAGATTACAGTGAGGAACAAGTATCCGTTGCTGCGGATTGATGACTTGTTCGATCAGCTGAATGGAGCAGCAGTCTTTTCGAAGATTGACCTTCGATCCGGATATCACCAGTTGAGGATCCGAGACTCTGACGTAGCCAGAACAGCATTCAGGATGCGGTACGGGCACTATGAGTTTTTGGTTATGCCGTTTGGGTTGACCAACGCCCCCGCAGCTTTCATGGACTTGATGGATCGGGTGTTTCGGCGATTCCTGGACAAGTTCGTGATTGTATTCATTGACGATATCCTGATCTATTCCAGGAGTGTGACTCCTGACCCGTGACCTGTACCGGGGGGAGGCAGACCTCTGACCTGAGGCCTTTCTGGCTAGAATTGCGTGGAAGTCTGGGACTCCGTGATTCTGATTGTACTAGCACGGACGTGTCCATGAGTGACCCCGTGGAATTTTTACTTGCATGCTCAGTACGCTGGAGAATTATGGTTTTACCTCGTGTACTTGTTATTTCTATTTACCTGGACTCGCATATGTTATTTTAAACATATATATCAACTGGTGAAAGACATTTATTTTCGTCCACTCACTCTAACGTGTTTATTGTCTTTCCCCTGGGCTTTTCGATTTCCGTGCCTAGTTGTAGTTCAGGTTTTGGTGTTTTCACGTCGCGGTTTGGAGGCTAGTGATCAGAGTTACCTGTGCTTTCCAGTAGGTTCTTGTTTCGCCTACTGATGTATATGTTTTATATGTTTTACACTAGAGGTCGCTCTGATACATTCTGATACACGTTTATACGGATTTTCACGGATATATTATATATAGTACAGTATGTTTACTGTTATTGTTTATATTATGATGTTGAGAAATCCGGATGGGATTGGTGCCCACGGTTTGGCTTTTGTGACATAGGACGAAGTGTTATTTTCAGGGTGCAGGTTATGCAATTCTACGTTAGTAACGAAACTCTGCCGAAATTTCGAAAAAAAAAATTTTGTTGGTTCGTATTTTCAGAAGGGGTTCGATTCCGATTTAGGTAACTGAATCGGGGTTGGGTCCTTTCAAATAGTTAGTTACTAATTTTTTTACAAATGTTTATCAAACAAGGCGATTTCGAAGACGAACCGGGCGAATAGATTGAAAAACACCAGGGCCCATCATGCAGGTTCACTCAACTATTTGGGTTGGTCGAGTAAGGCGCAGCAACAACAAGAAGTGAACCCGTTGGTGTATATTCATCAGAAGTTCTATCCGCAGTGCCCTGAAGAAGCGGTAAGTCTTTCGCCTCTCCATGTGTTAATAAAACTATTTTTCGATATTAATTTATTTTGTTAGATAATACGTTATTCATTTTCGCTTTTCAATTAGGCGAGAGTGGAGGAGGCGACCACAGAAATGACCATGAATATAGCTCGGAATGACCATCCTGACTGCTCCGAGGAAGAAGTCACCCAGTATGCCTCTCAGATCGATCCGCTTGATCGGCCTATAGCGGCTCAGATCATGGCAAAAGCGTGCGGGACTGGAAAGAATACCTACTACTGTAGGGGAATGGGTTCGACGGGCGAAGGAGTATTGAAGAACACTTCAGAATACTCTACCAGGTCAAGAAGTTCAACTTCTAGTCGTAACCTCGCAGCGGAGCTTCATAGGACGCAGAGGGAGTTGGAGGAGCAAAGGAGGCAGATAGCCGAGCAGCAGGCAGTCAGAGATGCTGAGTACCGAGGGATGATCGAGCAACACCGACTCATGATCCAGCAGCAGACACAAATGTTCACCTGGATGCAGACGATGTACGCGGCTCAGACTACCGGACAACCGCTCCCCACACCTCCCCCGGTCCCTATGTTCCCCAGTTATCCACCACCACCACCACCACTGCACCAGTCACCGCCACAGCAAGACCAGGGTATCCACCGGAGTTCAAATGAGTACATGGATTTTTTCGACCCTGACCCTCAAGTTCCTCGACCCTGACGTGTAGTTCTAGTTTATTTTCGTATCGTTGCTATTTGTACTGTACGTTGGACATTTATGTGTGTACTGTTGATGTTGTATTTGTACGGTTTATGTCTTTCAATGCAGGTTCTGGAATTGGGCCCAATCCAGAACCGACTTTTTTTTTCAAAATTTCTCCAGACATTGCCGGCGACTTAGGTCCATGTCACCGGCAATGTCTTCAAATTCCGGCCACGGCGGCGTAAACATTGTCGGCGACTTGAGTCGTCGGTAATGTCTTCCTCATCACCGGCGACTTGAGTCGCCGGCAATGTCTGACATTACCGGCGACGTGAAAATGAGTCGCCGGCAATGCTATCTCCGGCGGCCAATTTCCGGCGACGTCATTGCCGGCGACTTGTCGCCGGTAATAACATTTCCGGCGAGAAAAAAAACAAGGCCGGCGACTTTTTGTGTCTTATTCTGGTAGTGACTGAAACGGATACGGAAACGGGGATACGAAACAATACGATATACCGAAACGGCAAAATCAAAAAATTCAAGGATACGATACGAGTAGGATACGAAAATCAAATTATTCATTACAAATTCAAATATAGTTAAAATAATAATAATAATAATAATGATAATAATAATAATAATAATAATAATAATAATAAGCATGTAATTAAAGTTTATGTCATTGTAGCTTCATGTAAAGACAGTAGACATCTTTAGGCATTTTCCAAATCAATTTCTTCATCTTCATCTTCATCAACATTAAAGATCATCGCTTCCAAGTCTGGTTCATCGAGAGAAAGTTGGGCAATCTCCAGAACACCAACATTAGAAACATCCAAAGAATCCATTTCATCACCACCAAGATCCCATTGTTGAGTCACACCTTCATTGTAACTTGGATGTCTCCTAGCCAAAAGACGAAGATTAGTATGAACAAAAACTAAATCTTCCGCCCTTTGAGGTGTCAACTTGTTCCTAGCCAAAGAATGAATGAAGCTGTAGGTACTCCAATTCCTTTCACAACATGAGGAAGAAGAGGGTTGACCAAGTAACTTGTACGCCAAGTGTTGGATAGTTGGAACACTTGCTCCATAAACCAACCACCATACAGGCTCCATATGATACCTATCTCCTATAGCATCTCCATCACTAAGACCATTCGTGCAATTGAAAAAATCAACAAACTCAATTGCAACTTTTCTTCTGTCTTCGGGATTGGCAAAATACCGAGCAATACAAGCTTTCCTTTCTACAGAAATCTCTTAATCATTATTGGGAGCAACCCGGCTGTTGTCCTCTTGAAGCCACTCAAAGCTGTAATACCTAAATAAGATAAGAAAAATAATAAGAAATTCCATAATAACAAAAAGTACCAAAATGAATTGAGTAGATGTTATACTTACTTTGGATTCAAAGAATGTGCCAAGCAATGTAGAGATGTATAGCTCTTGGTCCACCTTGCTATCAATACTGATTCCACAGCATTCCAAAACTCTGAACTTTCATGTAGTTGCTTTCTTTCTTTCCGGTAAATAGCATGCTTGATTCGCTCTATCATGTTATCCCACCATTCATACACCAAATGAAGAGAAGGTTTATCGGTGTCGGCCTTTCTAATCATCTCATGAATGGGACCAGCGAATGTGATGATGTACTCAATGTCATCCCAAAACTGCTCATCTAGAAGCTTTACTTTCACAAGTCCTGCCTTATGATAATCATCAGCTCTATAATCCTCCCACTTCGGACTAATCACCATTTGTTGCAAACCATTCTTGATTTTTTTAAATCTCAACATCATTACAATAGTTGATGCAAACCTTGTAGGAGCAACTGAAAGTAACCTCAAGTCACAATGCTCTGAAAACATCACCAAAACATCACCAATCTCATGATTCATAATAAAGTTTCTAATAAACACAACATCATCAGAAACAGGCATGATCCAAGAACAGACATCATACTCATCTTGAGTTGCATCACTATGTGATGAAAAGAGTGTAGGTGCACATATATTCTTCACAGCAAGATTTAATGTATGAACTACACATGGTGTCCAAAATATGGTGGGATATTGGGTTTCAATAAGCTTACCAGCCTTGGAACATACCGGAGCATTGTCGGTGACAACTTGCACCACATTTTGGTACCCAACTTGCTTAATAGACTCTATGATTAGGCTTGCAACCAACTTGTGATCCTTGAATTCACCCTCGCAATTTACCGCTTTGAGCATCATTGCATCAGTTTGATTAACTGCTAACACATTGATTATAGGTCTTCTTTGTGGATCCGACCAGCCATCACTACACAAGCTCACACCCTTTGTAGGCCAAGTCATCTTGATTGGCTCCAAATAATGCTCAATATTTTTCTTCTCTCTAGCTAAAAGAGTGGTTCTCAATTTGTTATACCATGGTGGGGTATAACCTGGAAGAGTAGATGCACGGCGATAAGACTCCCGATAATGTGGATTTCTTGCAAGGTTGAAAGATAAACCACCGGTATAAAACATCCTCCCAACCTCCTCATCACATTGTGCTCTAGCTTCATTGTTGAAAGCTTTGTGAAGAGGACCAGAACCTCCTTTTCTCTTCTTCGGATCACAAGAAGTAGAAAATGTCATCCCATAACAACCAGTTGAAGAACTCCATTGCCCTTGGCCTCTTGATGATGATGGCAAAGGAACTTACCTAGGAGCTGCATTTGATTGTCTCTTCTTGCAGTCTCTCACTATCTTTATCATTTGAGTATGTGCTTGTGAATTCACCTTTGAGCAATATGCAACTCCCACCGGATTGCCCTCTTTCAGAAGATGATACTTCACTCTAGTGTACGAGCCTTGGAAATTCAGCTTGCAGAAAGTACATTGCCATTTCCAACATCCTCCTGCTTGACTAGTTTTCTCGATCTTCTTTACAAATTCCCACAATGGAGCTTTATCATTGAAGACGTTATGAATCTCATGAGCACTAACATTAACACTGGCACTAGAACTGATTGGAGGCGTATCTGCGTCATCGTCGGCCATCTACAATTTTGTCACAAGAAATTGAAGATCATACAAATGTACAAAACTAAGACTAAGACTTAGACTAAGCCCAAATTATATCTCATTGATCTGTGAATTAACCCATTAATCTGTGAATTAACCCACTAAACCAGACTCTATGATTACCCACTAAAACAGTACCCATTACCCAAGTAACCCAACCCATTAATGTCAATTAACCCACTAAACCAGTATGGGCAGTACCCATTACCCACTAAACCAGTAGTCCAGTACCCATTAGGCCATTACCCAACAACCCGTACCGGCGTACCCAATCTCAACATCATCTACCCGTACCCAACTACCCAATACCCATTGATCAGCAACCTAGCCCAGTACTCCAGTAGCCTGTGTATAACCCATTACAGAAAAACTAAACAACATAAACAGCATAAGTGCATAACCCATTACAGCATCATCAACAACTAAACACTTTAAACAACAATCGATACGAAAGTCAAAGACACTCCACTTTCACGTACGAGCTGCATCGAGTCAAGGCGGAGGAGATCGAGGCAGGGGCGGAGGAGATCGAGTCGAGGCAGAGGCGGAGGAGATCGAGTCAAGGTGGAGGAGACCGAGTCGAGGCAGAGGCGGAGGAGATCGAGTCGAGGCGGAGGAGACCGAGTCGAGGCAGAGGTGGAGGAGATCGAGTCGAGGCGGAGGAGACCGAGTCGAGGCAGAGGCGACCGAGGCGAGGCGGAGGAGACCGAGGCAGAGGATTTCCAAATTAGGTTTTTTCGTTTTCCCGTTTCTGATTTTTTGGTGATATCGATTTTTTGTGCTGGAAAATTACAAGGATACCCCACGTATCCTTACAAATTACAGGGATACGTATCCATTTTAAGATACGTACGTATCCAATATGTATCCAAAAATGGATACCGTATCCAAACGTATCTCGGCGTATCCGACGCGTATCGTACCGGTATCGGTATCCGATACGCGATACTCCTACTATGTGTCATTTCTGTGCTTCTTAGGTTCCAAGCAAGCTACCCCGTCGACCTGATCATCACGGAGAAGACGATGACACTCAAGGAAGGTGCTTTCACAGTCTCTGACATCAACGGAAACCTCATGTTTCAGATCAAAGGCTCCCTTCTCAGCCTTCACGACCGTCGCACTTTGGTCGACAAAGTCGGCACTCCTATTCTCTCCTTCCGTCAAAAGATACTATCAGCATATATACTGAGGAGAGAGCTCGGACAAGAAAGATCTTCTCTTTACTGCTAAGAAGTCTTCCCTTCTTCAGATGAGGACTGAGTTAGATGTGTTCTTGGCGGGTAACACTGGAGAAGCAGCCTATGATTTCAAGGTCAGAGGAAGCTGGGGGGATAGATCGTGCACTATATATAGTGCAAACAACACTATCATTGCGCAAATGCATAAGAGATATGATCTTAAGAGTAATCTGTTTGGGAGAGATTCGTTTGCGGTGACTGTGTATCCTCATGTTGATTTTGCGTTTATAATTGCCGTGGTGGTGGTTCTTCATGAGATTAACATGGACAGAAGTGGGGAAGACTAGCCTGATTAATTAGTTAATGGTGCTGCTATGTAAGCTATGTACATGCTCATGTATATGTGTGTGTGATTATGAATAAGGGATTAGCCCAAGGAGTAAAATATCGGGTATCGAGGATATATCGACAGTCCAAAATTTGGATATATTGACGGAAATATCGACGAAATATCGATCAACTGAAAATTCTGACGGAAACTAATAAAAATATATGGAAATTTGTAATGAAACTTTTGGAGGTTGTTATATGATCAATTACCTACCTTATGTGAAAAGAAAATATTGATCAAACATCAAAACATATGAATTTGCTATATTACTATATGAATTAGTATGTGTTAAGTGCTGATAACTATTAAAATATAATTTAATAGTTCTATTTTTATTTTTTTGATGGCTAAACTTTAATGGGAGGCTAGACCATCACATTTTTGTACAATATGTTACACATCACACATTATAAAATCAAATACATAAATACTTCAAAACCACATAGAAGACCTATGAGGTTCGAAATTCACACTATTTTCCTCATCTCTCTATGCAGAATCATGTGTGTATTGTGAAGAGTACTCATTAAATGATTGCTCTCCCATGTAATTCTGCACGTATTGACTTACATGCCAACCATATGGGTCAGGGGGCGGTCTTTGAAGATTTTGGAGCTCGTAGTATAAACCAGGCATTGCTCGACTTTCTTCATTGCTATCATCATTTGAGGCATTTGTTTGTGATTGTAACGATGAGTTATCACTTGTTGGAAGACCATAAGACATGATATATGAAGGATAAGGCATTGCAAAATTTTGACAAGCTTTTAATTTTGTTAAATTAAAAAAGTTACTGAAAATTTCAAAAATTTCGGTAAATATAGGAAAATATCGGAAATATCGGAAAGTTTCGAAAAATTTCGGAAAATTTGGAGATATATTCACGGATTTTTCAGGTAAGTTCAAAAAACCGAAATATCGGCGAAATATCGCCGATAATTTCGATTTTGCATTCCTTGGATTAGCCTTATTCAATATGGCTTATATAGTCTATTGAGAGTGCATATCTAACCGGAGATCTGTAAGAAAAAAAACCAAGTGCTTCGAGAGTACTTTTATCAGTTTATGGTTTGTTGTGTTATTTTTAATTTGTAGAAGAAAAACTTTGTCTCTCTATGATTAAGCGATTGAGCAAGACTACGAGCATCCGCACGGTTGTTCTAGCCATTGTTAGAGCAAGTGTTTCAAATTGTTAAAGCAAACTAAAATTTTCTTTTGTAAGAACAAATCAAAGTTTGGATGCACTTAAAAAGTAATTCCAATTTATGTTGTAAAATATTATTAAATTATTTATCAATAAATTTTATGATCAATAATAATGTGACACGTGTCGTTATCGATTAAATAAATATACACGATTTGTCGTAAAAACAAATTTTTAAAATCGACTACTTTTCATAAATGAATACGGCTACACTTTATTCATGAGAGTTATAGATCGAGTATTTTATTGCGAGTTCGTAGGAATTTTCGTATATTTTTTTGGACTCTTGAACTATTTATTATGATTTTTAGATGTTTTAATTTCAAATTTAATTTATTACAAATATTCATTTTGTTTAAATCTGGACCGTTAGATCAAAATTTGAAATCAAAATCAAAGACCCATATCAATTGGTCCGTTGAAAGTTAAAAATCCTAACATGGCTGCCACGTGTCGTTCTCTCATTCGCTCGTTAAAATTGTTTTAAAACTTTTACTGAACAGAAAAGAAAAAAAACAATCGCAGCCTGACGCCACCCACATGCAGTGGGTTCCGCTAGGCGCTCACGGCTCGCACCGAACAGGAAAAAAATAATAATCGCAGCCTGACGTCACCCACGTGCAGTGGGCTCCGCCAAGCGCTCGAGCAAGCACCAGAGAAACTTTTGTTTGAGCGGTTGCTCGAGCTCTCGGTCAACGAGTAGCTTCCAATCGATTTTCGACCGCTACGAATCTGTTCTGGCTTTGCTCAAGCACCTCCCAGCCGGACCCACCCTTTGCTCGAGAACCTCCCTCGCCGGTGCGGATGCTCTAAACCATCTTCGCCTTGCCTATGTCAAGCAAGGCTCTTCTCTGGAGTAGGTATTAGGTACGCATCAATAATGACCCATCGACTAGATCAATTTTTGTTGTCTGCACGTACCTTCCTAAGCTTCTTGTTCTTGTTTTGCCTTTCTTAGCCAAACTTTCCTTTTCCTCTCCTTCTGTACAATTTTTATCAAATACAGAACAAGCGTAGGCTTCTTAGAAGATAAGATAAACCTCACCATTCTTGTTACGATGACTACTCCTAGCTAGTTAATATAAAGATTAAATTCACCCATGGTATCCAGACTCTTGGTGTTATACCAAAAATAGTCCCTAATTTTAAAACCTATCAGAATGGTACCCAAATTTTAAAATTGTATTACCGTGGTACCTGGAGCATTTTTTCATCAATGAGCCGTTAACTTTAAGGACGTGAATTTTTTTTATAATAAGGGTAATTTAGTCAATTTATATTATTTACAACTTAATAAATATCAACATGATACCTAATCTTTTGTAACGATATCAATGTCATCCCTAATTTTTTTTAGCTCATCTCCTCCTCTGCGCTTCCTCACGACGATAATTGCTCTCCATAGCTCGGTCTCACGCTTTTGTTCACATTGTCGGGCGGGTATAGTTTGTGAGTTGCCACATTTCTATCAACAATGCGATGGTTCATGAGTAGGAAAAAATACAAAATACCATTAAAGCATTTCATCGAACATATGATGTGCATATATATCTCTTTCAACATTGCCGGGCTTTGCAAAATCTCAAGTTTCTATCAATTGTAATAGAACGATCTGTCAACCTTCTCACCCTCTTCATCCAAACCACCCTCCTCACGAATCATTCGTCGCAAGCTCTAATGATTTACATCGGGATGATAACATCAACAATAACCCTGCAGCTCCATTCGGTAAACAACTACATTAGTATTCGAACACTGTTCTCCATGAATAACAAAGCCACAGTTACACACAAAAATCCATAAATATTCAGAAAGTTTCACAAAAATTTATTAGGAGTATCTGCAAAACAAAGGTAATGACAAGCAAATTGGCACTCAACGATATTTAAGAGCAATCATGAACAGATCCGCACCGGTGTACATCTGGGTTGTAAGGTTGACGCGGTGCTACTGAGCTGATCTCAAGGTGATCTAGGAGCTGCTGAAGGATGTGAGGATGAATATGAGGTGGTGTAGAGGTCGCTGCGAGAAATCAAGGCTGGTGGTGCAGTAGTGGGCTGCGACAGAAGGATGTAGGCGAGATGCATCACAGGTCGACTGGGTTCAAGGTCGTCTAGATCTCGTGAGAGAAAGAGAGAGAACCTTGCGAGTGGGTTCAAATAAGGCAACGTCAAGGTCGAAAGCGTACTGATCATGCCAAAATTAACTACTAAATTAAACACTTAACAATCAGAAAAGACATGATAATTTAAAATTCTATTATGTTGATGTAGCATTGATAAGTAGGGATCATTCTAAACCGGGGATTGAAGGTGCATGCATGACTACGCTATGGTTTAAGGGGGGTTTGGAGAATTGATTATTATCTATGAAATTTAAAGGCTAAACATTGCAAGCAAACAATTTCAGGAATCCTAAATTCTAACATGCGTCACTCATAGATAAGTAGAAACAATCAAGAATATAAAATCCTAACCATGCTTACCGGACCGAAAATAAAACACTAAACTATTATTTACAAGTGATCATCCCGTCTAAGTTACCTGGCCTTTTTCATGCTTGAAGATTCTAGCAAACAACGAAATCCATGACTCAAAACTCAAAACGCATGCTTGATTAATTGAATAGAAGTACAACTTAGCGTCTAAACACCCTAAACAATATATATTAGTGATTATCGAAACCTGCAAAAGAGAGGGACTTAGCACATCATCAAAAGCAAAGAATCGAAGAATTAATTTTAAATCAAATACATGCGTAAGACTAAGAATCATAAACACATGGAAGTTATTAAGAGAATTCGAAACATATAGCCAAAAACCAAACAGATTCTTCATCAAACAAACCAATCGAATCCAATACAAAACCAAATAATGAAAATAAAAGGTCATTGATACACTTTAAATTCATGAATAGCACTACAAATCTAGTTGCTCGATGCCTTCTAGGAGGATGGAGCACACTCACAAGAGACTTAAAGTATTGTGAGTGATCGGAGACTTGTGGAGGATGGAGCTTCAACCTTGGAGAGGGTGGACGGTTTTTTTGTGGAGGAGAGGAGTTCTAGCAGAGATTTGGCTTCTAAGATGGGTGATACATGATGAAGAGCTTATCCCTTGCTTATATAGGTAGCCATTAGGGTTTTTCCTACCAAAACAAAATAATCTTTCTCTTTCCGGGTAAGCTGACCTGCCTCCACTAAAATGAACTTTTTCGGAGTTGTAGACCTCCAAAAATTGTGATCTTGGTCTCGTTGGAAAGATGACTCAAGGTTCTTTCCAATGAGGTATCATATGCATTTTTTTATGTAGGAGTTGTTCCCAGTGATCCGATGAAATTATAGGTCTGTGCTTGATTTTCTTTCCTTTTAGGAATGAGGATATTCTCTTCCAGATTTTGTTCTACTTGTTCTCCAAGGAATATCTAGGCCAAATTACCATGTTTTGGACTCTGATTTTGGGCTTCAATTTGGGTTGATTTGATCTTCATTTTGGGCTGGTCCAAATGCTTGGCTCGTCCACCATCTTCTTTCCTGGTTCGAGTAGGAGAAATGCTTCATCTTCATTTGCACTATTTGACATCATTTTCATTTGTCATTTTGGTTTCTATTTCTTGACACCATTTCGCGCATTATTTTTGGTAACTTTGTGAATACCATTTCTTGGATCATTTTGCTGCGTTCTAGAAGGTTCCGCCACGTCATTCCTAGTTGATTTATGAAACTTCATTTTTCAACTCCGCGAAACTTGAAGAATCTCAGACAAGTTGCATTCCTAATTCAATTAGGAATCATAGTCAAAATAAGAAATCTCCACTTAGCACGTTTTCAGCTCATTTTCACCTTCTTTATTCATCTCCTTTATTAAAAACCTAATAATAACAAAATAAGTAAAAATAGATAATACTAAGATCAAAACATATCTAAATGTTGGGAGAAATATGATAAGAATCGAGCATAAAATGTGTAGATCACGTACTACTCCATCAACTGTCGCTTGGAACGACCTGGATCCGATGAGAGAGAAAAGAGAGAGATCAAGAGAAGAATTAAAAAAAAATACAAAAGAAAGAAAAAAAATTAGGGATGACATTGATATCGTTAAAAAAAGATTGGATATCATGTTGATATCCATTAAGTTGTAAGTAGTGTAAATTGACTAAATTACCCTTATTATAAAAAAAATTGCCACATCAACAAAGTTAACGGCTCATTGACAGAAAAATGCTCCATGTATCACGGTAATACGATTTTAAAGTTTGGATACTATTCTGATAAATTTTAAAGTTTGAGACTTGTTTTGATATAACACCAAAAATTTAGGTACCTTGAATAAATTTAATCCTTTATACAATCACTAAATCTTTCGGCTTCTTCACAACACTCAGCTGGACCGCCCCAACAGACAGCTCGCCATGAACTTGTGCTTCGAGTTGCGTAGTGTCATGACTGTCATCCTCCACAATCGACAACTCAAGTTGAACAAACATTAAAATTACATCATTTGCATGTGCCCGTTTGTTAATTTATCTAAATTATCTACGTTTCACTTAGACTTCTCGCGCGCGTTAAAATCAAATGGATAAAGGGTAAGCTGCCCTTTTAAGACACCCGTCAGAACTAGAATATAGTTGTATTAGAGAAGATAGCACAACAACCTAATTTGCATATTATGTTTCGCTCCAAAGGAATCAGAGCTCACAAGGAACGTATTTGGAATAAGACAGATAAGCCAAGACTTAAATCTGATGAAAATAGTCGCACACAAGATGGGTCACCGAAAAAACAATGAACCTTCTGGATCCTTGATCCAAGTCCAAATTCAGCCAACAGCTCAAAAAGGAACCAAGGACAGCCATACCAGATTAGGTTGCCCTACTTGAGTGCATTGCTAAGTGCCAAAGCCCGTTATTAGAGCATCTGCAGCGGTGTTAGATTTCAGCACGAGCAGCTACGGATCCCGTCGAAAATAGCACGAGTTAGTCAAAATTTTGGTGTAGCGGTGATGGATGGTGAGCGTCGTTGACCGCTCGTTGACCGAGCTTGCGAGCAACAGCATAAGCAAGAATTGCTTGTCCAAGAGGAGGTGTTACCCTGGTAGAGTCCACGCATGTGGGTGACGTCAGGGCGCGTCATTTTTTTTTCTTTTAGGCGCCAATAATGAGTCATTTTTTTTTACCGATGAATGATGCACCAATAAAAGCCCGCCACGCACCAATTTAGAATTAATTTTTCTTTAAAATTCAAAAATACTTCTAGACAATCTTCTTCACAAAAAAATTTTCTACAAAGTTTTGTGTCCTCTGTTTCAAAGTTTTGTATAACCAACAAAAGGAGATTTCATTTCACTAAACTGCTTATGTTAAAACAATAAAACTTGATCCAATACCACTATGACAAGACAGACTCATTATTGGATTGGAAATCCCACATTGAAATAAGGCAAGATGAAATACAATTTAAATTAATGTGGACTATTTCTAATTGTACCGAGGCCTTTTGTGGATAAAACCTAACACCTTAAAGTTGTTAAGTTGAGACAATATGTGTACATGGTGGACCCTATGTGCCACGTTTGTCGCTATTCTACTTGACATCAGGCCGAATTCCTGAATTTTTGAAAACCCTAAATTGAAGTGAAGTGAATTGAATTAAAAACCCTGAACCACCACCTTTTTCTTCTTCCGCTGCATCGAACTTGAAACCTGAATTGAAGTGAAGTGAATTGAATTAAAAACCCTGAACCACCACCTTTTTCTTCTTCCGCTGCATCGAACTTGAAACCTGAATTCTGAATTTTGCAAAACCTGAAGAGATGGCCAACATGAATGATAAGAATGTTTTTGGGGCCAATATGAATGGAGTACTCATTCCCAACAATGGAACAGTCGCTATGCAAACCGTTCACAATCATCAACACTTCCACAACACCATTCAGGATAATTCCGTTTTTCCCATTGGCGAGCTCCTCACTGAAACCAACTATTCTAGTTGGTCTGGATACATGAAGATTCGACTTGAAGGTCGAAACAAACTTGATCTCCTCACCAAGAATCCTCCTGCCACTACCTCTGCTGAGTATTCAACTTGGTATCAAAGCGGGTTTCTCTCTATCGAGTCTTAAGTCTAATGAGCTTGAATTGAAATCTTGGCCAGATTAAATTAGTTCCAGCTGAATGAATGAATTAGGTCTTCGAAAAGATGTGTTGGCTCCTGAATATACTTTCATGTGCTAACTTAAAATTAAGTTGCACATGCAAAGGCATGTTGGATTGAATATCCCATATTAAAATAGAACAAAATAAAATACAATTTAAATAAATGTAGATTATTCTTAATTATACCAAAAAAATTTGTCCAACACCTTAAAAATCATGTATCCCACACGTTTGTCCCTATTCAACTTTCATCACTCCAATCATCCTGACAACTTCTCTCCCATCTCGTGTACTTTACCCTTTCTAGAATACTAAGGCGCAAATTTTGTCTTGTTTCTTGTGAGCCCTACGGCTCCTAACTCCCATTATACGCGGGCTGGAAAGTGTAGGAACATCGCGTGGGACTTTGCAAAGTACTCTTTCGACTCCATCAAAGGCAAAATTTAAATTTTAAAAAATAAACAGAACAAGAATGACAGAACTGACAAATGAAACAAAGACACCGATATTAGGCTTTTACAAACACAAAAAGAACACCAGCTTTCATCCAACACAAAAACACTACCAACCTCAAAAAGAAAACCTCAAAAGCTTCATCCTTCGCTCCTTAAAACCCTGTGTGATAGATCCATCCCCTTTGCAAAATCTTTGCAATTTTGGTGTGAAATTTGCTTGTAGGGACCATAAGGATTTCTGGGTTGTGGACTTGTGGTTAGTTTCTTTTGTAATGGCCTAAGGATGATCAAGTTTCATTCTTTTTGATATACCAAGTTGGTGTGGGAATTGAGTTGAGTAAAGTTTGGTCTTTCGCTGTGGTTTTGTGACAAAGATGCAATCGGATGGGTCGGAATCCGTGAGCTTGAGCCCGACGACCCAGCGGCTTCAGTCTTTGTCAGCTTCTGATACTAGAGGGAAGCATCGGATTCTGGCTGAGCTGAAACGGTTTGAGACAGAAGCTAGATTCTTAGAGGTTAGTGATTGGATTGTGTTCTGTTTACTCTTTGTTTACTTTGGACATTGGGAATTTAAGTCTGTGATTAGTTCTGAGTGTTGTACTGCTTATGTTATTAGGTGCATGCATGAATAGGGATGTTTGCAATCTTAGTTTTGATTAGCTCTGCACAGTTCTCAGTGTTCTGACATTCTCTGTTGGATTGGAGTTTGCTGTTTCAAAGTGTAAAGGATGGAATTTACATTGCGTTAAGTGAATTGTTAACTGTGTGATTGATATGATTTTAATAAGTATTAGTTATTTGATAGATTCTAGTCATTTCGAATTTGTAACCCAGTTTATGCATAATGGGGGAGTTTGGCGAGTTCTATGCTTACTCTTTTGAGTTTATTCTCCACTTTGCCTGTTGGTCTTTTATTGTCATCCAAGTTTCTGGTGAAGGATTGAATGTAAAAGAAAGAATCTACCTTAGAATGTATTAAACTATGCATTTAAGATAATGGTTCATTGTATGGTACATATGTTGAAATGTGGCCAGGGTTTGGTTTCTTAATTTATGCGTAATGTGAGAGATTGGCAAGTTTTATGCTGACCCTTTGGACCTTAGGTTTGCTTGTTATGGCCAAAGTTTATGAGGGTGGTTGCTTACTTAATGCTAGTATCCTTCTCTGGAAAATGAGTTTTTGTGTGTTCATCTAGGGTGTTCTAATTTTCCCTTGTGATGAGATATTTCAGACTTTGAAGCTTTAGTAGTTTAATTAGTTCAGCTCAGTTAAGATACTTTATGCTTGATTGATGGCAGCCTTGTTTGCTATTCTTCAGTGTCCAAGGTGGAGAGAGAAAGTTCAGTTTGCAGCTTATAGATTATAATGGAAGTAGTTGGTTTGGCACTTCTGTTTGTTTAGTTGTACTGTTTTAGTGAATATGTGTACAATTTCCTCTGATGCAACTGATTGATGTTGTCAGTTGTCACTGAGGAAAGCAAACTGATACCTACGTGTAAGAGGTATATGTAGCCGACTTTTCTGTACTTAAACTTATGGGAGTGATTGACTTCAGATATTATGTGAAGAAATCTCACAGTTTGCAATTTTGGCTTCTGCATATAGGAAAACTGATGTCAACAACTAAGTAATTTGGGAACTAAACAGAGAACTTTTTAAGTTTCACGAATGATGTTGGTGTGGTGATATAATATGAGAAGAATACACGCTGCAGTGATACTCATTCTGCTTTTTTCTTTTTTTGAATAAATGAGTGTAGCTTTTGGGGAGTGCAGTATGTTGTTGAGTCTTAATTTTGAAACGAATTCAGAATGCTCAGATCGATATTTGATTTACCCTATAAATCTTTACTCTGTAATGCCTAATCATTTATAATCAATTTCTGCACATTGTGAATGACTAATGATATTCCGGATAATTGTACATGAGATGATTGGAGCGAAGAACAAACACATCCCAAAGAATTTGTAGAGAGACCCTATATGTGCAGTAGTTTTTCCTGATTGGCTGTGTCTGTATATGTATTACAGCCTTAAATTGCGCTTCAAACTGAATTGGCGATCAGGGTGAAGTGACTAGGGATCGCTGGCGAATGTCAAAGCAAAGAATGTACTGTGGGTGGTTTACATATATTGATCAGTAGGTTGAGTAAGAGGATACAGTGGGCATTTTGGAGTCATAACCAAACACTGTATAAGCAGCCATGCCTTCCCTTAAACAACTAGATATGGGCTTTCTTGGCAAGCAACTGGGATCAAAGATGTTTGACATTTGTGACTTACTGTGATGGGTCACCATGAGTTGAGAGTGGCATCTGAAACCTTTATGGGAAAGTTTGATGACTGGATGCAATATTATTTCTTTTGTAGCAGAGTGATCATTGATGTAGCTTATATAAAGTGGAGAGTAAGTTTTGTGTAGCCTTTGCTTAATACATATGTTTTTTTGGCATCACTGTGTTGACACCATTCCTGTCGGCTTCTCGAATATTTCTGAAGTACATCCTTCAATTTGGTAAGTACAGTCTGTCTCTTCCTGAATCAAAATATGATTACCACCCATTGCACGCTCGGTGAAGCTATTTAGTGACATGTTCCAGCCACGCATGATATATATATTACCTGCACCACTCAAGCATCTTCCGACATTTTTACATTTGGGTTAGTAGGACTTTTGGCATCTGTAGTGGTTAAATTTGTTTACCACTCTTTGTGGCAAAGGCATTTCCATCAACTGGTTTTGTAATTTGTTGATTCAAGAGGCATTGTGGGTGTGGCTATTCTAGATTTGTATGCAACCCATAATTGAATGGTTTGACAATGCTTGTGTTTGTCAATCATTGTGTGTTAGCAAGTTTTCTTCTTGCACACATCTACAGTGCTCTTCATAAGTTCTTCGATGTCTTGATTAATACTATTTTGTTATCTATATGTTATCTGTACAGGAAGAGCTGGAAAAACTTGAAAAGATGGACAAGGCCTCATCTGCATGCAAGGAGTAAGTATAACAGATACTCCGAGACTTGATTTTTATCTAGAAGCCTCAGTTTTGACTGACCAGTTTGTTCATTGGTTTCTGTTGTCATTCCAGAATACTGAGCAATGTAGAAACAAGGCCGGATCCACTACTCCCAGTGTAACGTCTCTATCCTGATTCTCTGCATCATTTTTCAACTGTACTTGACTTCTACGTGAATTTATATCTGCCCGTAGTTATAATTCTAAGGATTAGTCTAACACCGAGAAGAAAAATGTATCAGAATAACTTTTTGTCTGTGGGTTAACCATGGATTATGCCTTTCGATTGATACATGGGTTAAATTGATCCAAGAATGATGAGTGCCCATCCTTTTTTATACTCATTCATCACTGTCTTTGATTTTCAATCTTTTACTAATTATGTTATATACTGTGGATTGACAGGACTAATGGCCCCCTTAATCCATTCTGGGATAGATGGTTTGAAGGCCCCAAAGACTCGAAAGGTTGCAGATGCTGGATACTTTGATGATAGTGCTGCCTTTGAGACTCAAACATCAATTGCTCTGAGAGAGGCTCTTTGGTTCAACATTCCATTTAATAGATTTAGATTTACTTCTATTGGCATGTGTTTTATAATGCAGTAAACCATCGATAAATTAATAACCTTGAAACTTGAAACTGACAAAATTTATTAATTTAACGAGGTTATTAATTAATCGAGTATTAAATTAATGCCTCAAGTTGAGACCGGCAAAAAAATATTATTTTATCAAGATTATTAATTAATCAAGTATTAAATTATTAACTTCATTATGTGGATGAGAGTTTAAGCTATTACTTTCATTTTCAAGCCTCTAATGCAGGGCAATTGTGCAAATTGTAAAAAAATTCAATTAAAATGATTCTGTGTAATGGCAGAGCACAACAATTTTCCAGGCATATCATATTGTTCAATGAAATGCTTTTAAGATTCTGAATGTGAAACATTTGAAGCATTTAAATTGGACACAATCTAGAAATTGGCCAGGAAATAGCTTTAATGTTACATGACTGTTTTTACATCGCTCAGTCTTGTGTTCTGTCAAACTCTTCAACTAGGTGCTTTGCCAGTAACCCGCGAGGCGATCCAACCTAGGCCATCATACAACCCATCCCCGTTGAGGGCACAGCAAGCTTGGATGTGCCAGTCATGGTTCTTAATGATGTGAAGAGATAGGGTGTCAGTAATCTCAGCTGGTGTCATAGCGTCCTTGAGATCTTGTTTATTTGCAAACACCAGTACAACGGAATGTTGAAGATCCTCATGCCCGAGCAACCTGAAGAGTTCGTCCTTCATAATGGAGATTCTGGCCCTGTCTGTGCTGTCAATTACCACAATGATAGCATGAGTCCCACGGTAGTATGTTGCCCATGATGTCCTCAGTCTATCTTGTCCACCGAGATCCCATACCTATTGTTCACACGATTGTCAGGTGTCATCATTAGCTCTCATAAGTAACAATAAAAACGTTGCATCAATCAGAAAATATGACACCCCTCTAAAAGCCGTATCACAACATTTTTAACAAGTTCAAATAAAAAAACACTGTTATTAAAATAAGACTCTGGCACTATTTTTTTATTACAAAATTCAAGTTCATAAACTTCTGATCTTCGCATTAAGTCATAGTTGTGAAGTTCAGTCAGCAAGTACTCGAGTGTCATACGTCAAGAACATCCTGTGACAAATAACTTAAATTGTTCCATGACATGTTAAAGCAGTAAATCAAGAGATAGATCAATATAAATTTGTAGTTATTATGTGCAGTCAGCTAGTACCCCTAAGTGTCATTCATACCATCCATATAACAAAATGACGTTCCTTGACATGTTAATGCAGTACATCTAGAGATAGAAAATCAAAATTGATGTGTAGTTATAGCATTTTTAGTTAATGCTGTCCCATGACAACAGTGTTTCCCTATCCTATATCCTCCAGCAACCGCAAAATCATGTCCTCACCATTACTTGTGCACAAATACATAAAAATAGTTGACTAAAGAATAAACTAAGAGTGACTATATGTAGAAATGAAAGATGAAAAGGAGCTTTCCTAATACAAGCTACACCAATGTACTAAGTTCTTAACTTTACTACCTCTCATTGAGCACGTACCTTTGATTATACCACTTTCTTTAAAATAGTAGATAGACAGACCCTCTTATATTCCTAGTGACTCCTAGCTTGTTCCCTTCTTACCCTCCTGTACTAGAATAAAATCTTTATCCTTCTTACTTGAATCTCAGTTTAGCCGTCAGACAGATTTCCACCATGTGTACAAAGTCCCAACTATGAGGTGCGCTCATCCCGAGCTGGCATTTAATCTTAACAAAAGGACAGTTTCGCTAAAAGAAGGAAACCCCATTTCACACATTTGATATCTCATCGGTTCTCTATGTCCAAATTAGTCTCTTTACTTTTAACAAACTCAAGATTCGCTGTTTACACAATAACAAAGCACATGCCAACCCCTAAACTTATAATACCTCTAACATCTTCTCCTACATAATCCTACAATTCATAACCATGATAAACACAAAAAAAAGGTACCTCAAAGCGAATGTTCTTGTAGACAAGCTCTTCGACATTGCTGCCCACAGTCGGATTTGTAGTGACAACCTCTCCCAAGTGCAACTTATAAAGCGTGGTCGTCTTCCCAGCATTGTCCAACCCAACCACCACAATCTTATACTCTTTCGCAGGAAACATCATGAACCAAAACTTGGACATGAATGCCCCCATGTCTTCTCCAACAATCAAAACTTCACCTAAAAAAACAAACTTTATCAGAAAACAGATACACCCCATCAACCCCAAAACCAAATAGCACCCAAATATCATATAAACAACATTTACCAACATGTCATTTCTGACTAACTCAATCGAGATCGAAACGAATTTATCATAAAGCTAGAGACTTTACATGTGTTTAATCCGATTCAAAAGATCTAAAGATGAAAACTTTGCAAGAATTGAAAAGGGTGATCGGAAAATTGATCGAACCTGGAATGCGGAGGTTGAATTCAGAGAAACCCTAAAGTGAAATTGGAGAATTTGATTTCGAGATAATACAAGAATTTGGGGTTCCAGTGATTCGGGGGAGGTTGGTTTCGATCGGTGTGTAATAATCAGATAGCTTTGATTTGACGATGAAGGAAATAATGAAAAGAAAGAAAAGGAGAGAAAGGAAAGGAGGAGATTTATGGAGCTGCTGTTGTTTATAGTTGGATTCGTTGAAGTGGGTTTGCTTTGTTTATTACAGGGCGCGCACTGCTGGGCTATTTGGGGCCATCAAGACATCGTCGACTTACTGAACGACATGTCGTGTTTCACCGTGGGGATTACTCAAATTTCATCGGGAAAATTTCGAGCATCTAAACGTAGAAGATGCCTGAAGCTTTTGTTTGAAGAGGAAATCTAACGGTGTGACCAAATAAGAATGTGGGTTATATTAAAGGAAAAAAATTTCTGATGATACTTAAATTTATTCGACATTATCACTTTGGAAAAATTCAGCACTAAGGTCTGGAGTTTGCAAGTGGTATTAATGTGATGCTTAGAGTTTAAAAACTATCAAAGTGATACCCAGAATTTTCAAACGACATCAAAGTGATGCCTAAACCGATTTTCCGTCCATCATCGATTAAGTGTGTTGACATGTCACCGTCAGTTGTGAGAAATGATCATTTTGCCCTCAATAATAAAAGACACTAAAAATCGTTTTTTCTTCCTGTGTATTTTGGAACCAAAAAGTGGGAATTATCTGTTCTGCCTCTCTTTTTTCTGGGCTATTTTGACAGGCATCACTTTGATATCATGTCAAACATTCAGACATCACTTTGATAGTTTTATAATTCATATCAAACCCAAATCGATCATAAGAACACAAAACAAACCCAGTTCATAACAAAAGGACCTGAATTTGAATGTTAAAATTGAATGTCTCCAAAAACAAACTGTTTAGGCTAGCAAATGGAGCACATGACCTGTAAAGTACATTTAGACATCACTTATATAGTTTGTCAAAAATACAGGCATCACTTTGATATCATGTCAAACATTCAGGCATCACTTTGATAGTTTCATAGTTCATATCAAAACCAAGTTATAAGAACACAAAGTAAACCCAGTTCATAACGAAAGGACTTGCTCAGAGGTTACATTCACACACGAATGAACATTTTTAACAACATGAATACAATGTTCTGGGTCCTATTATGCTTTCAATGATTTGTGAGAGCGTCTGGAGAGGTGCATGGCAGCACATCAGTGAGGTAGGACTAATAATGGTACTGACAGATCTTGCAACACTCTCTCCTCGTTCAACAGCGGCAGCGGGGACAACACCACCACCACTACGCCGCTCCTGCCTAAAACTTCACCGGTGGGGCCCAACCCACCCTCTTCCAAAAATAACGGCAACCAATGGGCTGGTCGATCGGGTCGGCGGGTTAGGGATTGGAGTCGGGTTCGATTGTGGTTGGGATGGGTTGTGGAGCTCCGGAGAGCTGAGGAGACTCGAAGGAGTGAGAGATTGATGTCACGAATGGTCATCGTGGATTGGTTGTCGATCTCGAAGTAGTCGTCGTGGAGGTCGTCCTGAGGAGGCTGGTGAAGGATTTGTCTGGTTTGGGTAGAGACTTAGGGCGATAAGGGAGGCTGTGGGGGCGTTGAAGAAGAGAAGGGGGGGAGAGAGAGAGAGAGAGATGAAAATTAATACAATTAAGAGGGTGAAATGACGTTAATACCCCTCCATTTTGAAAACTCTTACTGACACGTCAGCACGCTTAACCGATGAAAATTAATACAATTAAGAGGGTAAAATGACGTTAATACCCCTCCATTTTGAAAACTCTTATTGACACGTCAGCACACTTAACCGATGCTGGACGGAAAATCGATTCAGGCATTACTTTGATGTCGTTTGCAAACTCTAGGCATCACTTTGATGGTTTTTAAACTCTAAACATCACATTGATACCACTTGCAAACTCCAGACCTTAGTGGTGAATATTTTTCTATCACTTTCATACTTTGTAAAGTATTAATTGCATACCTAGACTTCTAAAACTTTATCTAAGTGATACCTGGAACAAATTTTCCGACAATCTCAGTCACTTTTGATGACGTGGCAAACGAATTTTTTTAATTTGATGTTAGAAGACTAATTTGCCCTTATGTCACCCTTTTATTTTATTTTTTATTTATTTCTTTATTTTAGTATTTGGACCCGAATAAACCTACCCGACCCAGATCCAACATCTTTTTAAAAAAAAAAAACTATAGGAATCATTCAACCCATTGACACCTCCGCCTAGACCTGGCATTTGGGTGGGTCACTTATTAACCCGCCCGGTAACGACCCGTTAACAACTTGCTCATTAATGAATCGGGTTATTAACGGGTGACCCGATAATAACCTAATAGTTAATGGGCGGTATTGGATAACCCGATAAAACCCGATAAGACTCGATAACCGTTAAACCAAATACTCTCAGTCTCTCATTTCATTTTCACGCTACTCTTCAGACACAGACAAAGAAGTGACAGAACTACGATGTCGTCGCCGCTTTACCTCGCCGCCGCCGCCGCCTAGAGCCCTTGACTTGTGACTCTCCAAACACTCTCCCATTCTCGTTCTCCAAACACTACCTGCCTCCGTCACCAACTGTCGGATTGAGCCATCTTTCCTTTTCTGGGTATGCATTCCATCTCTTTTTGCTTTCCTCTTTTATTGATATGTTTCTTGGATTTGTGTGATAAAGTACTTGAATTTGTGGGCTTTTTAATGAGTAAAGGGTGGGATTGCTTGTGTTTTAGGGCTGTGTGATTTGGTGGTGCCGTGGTGGTGAGAATGTTGAATTGGGTGTTGGTTGGTTTGTGGATATCTTCATTATCTGCATTGTTGTCTAATAGATATTATTAGATGGTAGATGAGTAACTTTGAGATTCATTTGTGAGGTATTTGAGATACTTGAAGAAACGGTATTTCTAGTTATGAACAATGCATCGCTTTCCTTAATTACAAGCATTAAAGTGATGAGATATAATTTCTGAAATCACTTGAGCTAGTTGTCACTGGCTAAAGCATGATATAGTCTTGTAAAATGATGCTAAATAAGATGATAAGTCTGCATTTATTCTTTGAGCGGTGGTTGTTTAGATACTGTTTCCATTATGTTATTATATATACAAGATATGAAGTGCTGTGGGAATCTTATTTGGATGGTTGATCTTCGATTCCCTTACACCTTTATTGCATATGCATTTTTTTGTTTTGAATTATGAAAATCCAGTAGAAGATAGGATACATAGGCATAATACTTATTGGCCGGGCATTGATGTTATTGAAATGGCGTATCATAAAATTATTTCCTTTTTACGTCTTTTCTGTAAATGTTTGTATTATCTCAGTTGAGTTTAATGATTCCTCTATTAATCTTTTTCCTCTTCTAGACTCGGTTGACAATATGCGAAGGATGGTAAATGGTTGCCTGGAAGTCCTAAAACTCTGAATTGAAATGAAATAAAGAATGTTTATATGACTCAAGGTATGCCAGCAGACTCCGAAGTTTATTGTGTTGTGTTCCCTCTTTCTCCTCGTTCTTGTTCCTATCTAGTTACATCTTATTACTTGAGTCATTGTGTAGGAATTTTGGAAATATTTTCAATGGTTGTTCCCTGTTTGGTTTAAGCATGTTATACTAGTAGTATATAGTTTTAACTACATTTTGCTGTTACTTGAGTCATTGTGTAGTTGAGTACATAAAATAGGTTATTCTATGTTGTTTGTTTCTAACTTTCTACTCTGTTTCTTTCGAAGATTTAATGGTTAGTTGATTCTTTCTTTTCAGGCAGAAATTCATAAAGTACATAAAGTAGATCTCGTTGCACAGTGTCACTGCTTTACTCTTGTCTTTGCACAATTCCAGCTAAGGGTGCCTATCAGAAGGTATAAATCAAAGTCGCTTATTCTCTGGTTTGACATGATTTTCCTTAATCATGTCTAAATTTGCATCTTATAGTTTGTTGTGATTTTTGTGATTGTAGATAGAAAAAATTAATGATGATAGTGATCATTTGTTGATGGATGAAGGATCAAATATCGGTGAACAAGAGGTCCGTCCTGATCTCATCTTCTTCATCGAACTGGGGTCCCAAATAAGAATCCTCCTGCAGAAACCCTAGTAGAAAGGTTAAGAACCTCCTCATCAAAAAAATTGGTAAGGATGTTTCCCTGACATTTCCTCCTCGCCATCTAAAGCAAGAGCTATTATTCGTTAACCGATTCATGCCGAACAAGCCAAGAGGACTTTGGGGATTCAACAGTTGTCGTTGAGCTCCAACTACTGCCACCTAGAAGCTCGATTCGGGTCGGGGAGCGGGACAAGAGGGGGCAAGGATCGGGTCTGGGAAGTGGGCTCCGTCGGTCGAGCTTTAATCAGCCTCTTCCGTGAAGCCTCCACTCTCCCTCAAGCTCGGCCACTGGAAAACCTCCTCAGCCTTGAACGCCTCTATTCTTAGAGATCTTATTACAAAAGTGAGAGTGCAATGAGATATTTATTCGAACACAATCTTGGTTAATTATGATATTGTTAAAAAATTTAGTGTACGAAAGACATCAAAGACTTAGAAGAAAAATAAGAGGAGAGGAAGAAGAACAAAGCGGCAGTAGTGGAACTAAATAAGATGTATTTGTGGAAGAACTCTTTCTGAAAACAGGGTTTTAAGATCAAGGTGCTAAACTTATAAGTATAATAATTGTCAACATTCTTATAACTAAGAATTATAGTCTAGTGGATGGTATCTTTGTATCTACAAATGAGTGCCGAGGTTCGAACCTAAATAATGCATGTTTATTTTATTTTTTTTACAATTAAGGTTTAGAAATTAATAAAATATAAATAAATTTATATTTAAAATTACTTGTTTACCTTTCAAATTTGAAATTTTTGTTTGCCACATCAGCAATGTAAACAGAGATTGACTGAAAATTTACTCCAGGTATCACGTAAATAAGGTTTTGGAAGTCCAAGTATGCAATTGATACTTTACAAAGTTCAGGTATGAAAGTGATAAGGCCGGGTAAGTTCAGGTATACAGATTTTTTTTCCTATGTTAAATGGTTGCATTGTTCTAGTGATAAGATGCAACATGGTGTTGACGATTCAATTGTGAATCGATAATATAACATAGACTTATTCATTTTTGTAATTATGTTGTAACTTTAGTCACATTATTTTTGTAGTATTGCGTTGACAATATTGTAAAGTGAATAGAGATGTAAGTGTTACACAATCTGCTATCTAGTGCACTAATTTCGGATATGCATCTGCAATGTCAGAATTCTCAGATCATCTTTCTTTTGTATGGGAGAAACAAGAATTATCGACAACCTCATCCTTACTTTCATTGCTGAAGAAGAAGAGGTCAAATATATGACTAGGTCGTGTTAAACTATTAAAGGATCGTCTCACTATAGTCTCTACTCCAACAACACTTGCATACAAAATCATGGCTAATGGCACACAAACGCACATTCCCCTCTCCCTCCATCACCGCAACCAAAACACCACAAACATGAGCAACATCTCCCATTGGTTTCTGGACAAAAGTGCACACTTGTTTGTTTAAGATGAACTAAGTTTACCTCAGTCGTACCCCAAAACAACATCCCCCGTTTTGAAAACATGTGGACTTTGAAGTCTGAATGTATTGAGGTAGTTGCAAAAGCATGGAAGTCAAAGACTGTTTCCAATTCTATACAGACGTGGTATGCCAATTTGATGCGTTGTAGTAAACTGCTTTCATCATGGGCTAACAATGCATTTCCACATTTTCTCTAGCAGACATCGAATTTGACACAAAAGTTAGATCATCTTCAGTACATTGATGTTGATCAAGTCCATATTAAACAAGTCTTAATGGAGTTATATGGTCATTGGAAATTAGAGGAGCTATATTGGCATCAGAGATCCAGGATACAGTGGCTTCAAGATGGGGACAATAATATTTATTTTTTCCTTCAAACGACTTTTTAACATAGATAGTATAATCAAATCATCAGACTAAAAGCGTTAACAAGCATTTGGCTTACCAAAGCAAAAGAAATTCATGAGCATTTGACATCTTTTTATCAAAAGCTTTTTGATGTTGATGAAATCTCTTCACTGGATGTTGTACTATCTTTCATCGACCCTTGCATAACACAAGATATGAAAAGGGTTTTGTTACAACCAATTCAATCTTGGTGCAAATAAAGCCCCTGGTCCAGATGGTTTTTCAGGAATGTTTTGTCGTAGATATCAGTCTATTTTGAATCCTCTTATCTCCCAAGCCACTACTGAATCTTTTCAAGAGAGAGTTGACTTCTCCGAGCTTAATCATACCTTCATTGTACTCCTACGTAAAGTAGATAATCCGTAGAATGCCTCTCAGCTTCGACCAATTGGTCTTTGCAACTTTTCTTATAAAATATTTTCCCGCATATTGGTTAACCGTCTGCATCCTCTCATGCCTTTGTTAATTTCAGATAATCAGGCTGCCTTTATTGAGGGAAGACAAATTCATGATAATATTATTATTGCTCATGAAGTTTTTCATCATTTACGACAGCAACGTTCTGGCAGCAATGAAGCTTTTGCCTTTAAATTGGATATGAACAAGGCATATATGATAGGGTAGAATGGTCTTTTTGAGAGCTGTTATGCTTTAGTTAGCTTTTGATCAAAGATGGATAGAGATAATTATGCAGTGTGTTTCCACAGTTTCTTTCTCAGTTCTGCTCAATAGTATGCCTGGAGCTCGTTTTCATCCAACTAGAGGTCTTAAACAAGGTGATCATTTGTCTCCTTTTTTATTTCTGTTGGTTAATGAAGTGCTTTCAAAAATACTTTGTAAGTTGTCATCTGTCAACATCATTAAGGCAGTTCAAATAGCTCTAACTTCTCCCCATGTTAGCCATTTATTCTTTGCAGATGATTCACTCTTTTTTCTGCAAGTAACATTAGAAAACTGTGAACTCCTGTTAGATGTGGTACATCACTACTGCCAAGAATTAGGTCAACGGATAAATCATGATAAGTCTTTATAGTATTTCTCTCCCAATACAAGGCCAGAGATTATGGAGTTGTTATCATTTGTTATGGATATTAAGGTTAAGAATGATCCGGGGAAATACTTAGGCTTACCAGTGCTTTGGCCTCATTCTAAGGTTGCTGCATTGTGATTTATCAAGGAAAAAGTGGATAAAAAATGCAAAGGTTGGAAACAACAATTACTTTCATCAACGGGAAATGAGATATTAATTAAATTTGTGGCAACAACAATCCCTGCTTATTCTATGAGCTATTTTCTGTATTCTCAATCTCGAGTATGTTATCTAACTTTTGGTGGTCTTCATCATCTTCAAATGGTATACATTGGCAAAAAATTGCCAATCTTCATCGTTCAAAATTGGATGGTGGGCTAGGTTTTCGAGATTTAAGGTCTTTTAATGAAACTTTGTTAGCAAAGCAGTTATGGAGAATTCTTCAACATCCTGGCTCATTTGTGACAAAGATAATCAAAGTTAGGTATTTTCATGATACCAACTTCTGGAATACTAAATGTTCAACTGCACCCTCTTGGTTTTGGTCTAGTGTCGTGGCAGTGAGCCATGTAGTTAAACTTGCGATGTTGTATCAGGTTAGAGATTGTATGTCAATAGATGTTTGGCGAGATAATTGGATTCCATAATTACCCTCTTTCAATTTATCGCATCATCTTCCTCAAACGTCAATGTCAGCTGCCAATATGATTAATTTCAATGCTCAGAGATGGGATTTAAATTTGGTATGTGACCGGTTATTGCCTTCAGAGATAAATGCAATATCAGATATTCATGTTTCAACCAGGAATTTAGAAGATTGTCTTATTTGGACTCCTTCTCGATAAGGACAATATTCAGTTAAATCGGGTTATAAATATATCAACTCTATCCAAGGTGATTTGGTGGTCAATGTAGGCCCATCATATATAATTCCTCAGACTGTTTGGAAACGGCTTTAGAAAATCAGAACGCTTCCTAAGATAAAATTCTTTTTATGGAAAGCCTTGCATGGTAATTTACCCCTCAATGCCATTCTCCATTACTGTCACTTAAGAAGTACGTGTGTTGTGTGATGAAGCACCTAAAACTTTATAACATTGTTTGTTCCTTTGCTCATGGGTAAGACATATTTAGTTTGCTCATCCGTTAGGTTTCAAAGTGGATGCTCAAAGAATCTCAAACTTCACGCATTGGATTGAACTGTTGGTTGCTCAGTCAACATCTCATCATGACACAACTCAATGGTTTTTCTCTCTTCTCTCATTTCTGATATACTATATATGGAAATATAGGTGTAAGGCAGTATATGGAAACAATTCTCTCAAGCCAGTAGTTATTGCAAGAATGGCTTATAAGGCGGCTGAAGAATATATGATCTCCCAAGGGAAACCAGTCTCTCTATTGGGATCTCATTTGAACTAGACTTCCAATCACTGGCAATGTCCTCCAACAAGTTTGATGAAAATAAATACAAATGCTTCATGGGATCTAGTCTCACTTTCTTCAGGTTTGGCAACGATTATGAGAGATTCTTAAGGAAATTTATTACATGAACAAGCAAAATTAACAAAAGCAATGTCTTCGGAGGCAACAGAAGCACAAGGAATTTTGCTCCGTTTAAATTTGGCAAGACAAATGAACCTTTAGGTTTTCATTCTAGAATCAAATTGCCAAACTTTAATCAACACTCTTAAGTGTAAGAAAATGGTTGTTGAATGGACTTCAATTCAATGGCTAATGCATAAAAAAAGTGCAGCATCCTCTTTTCGTTTGATTAACTGGAATTGGGCCAGTAGGGAAGCAAACGCAACAGCCGACTGGGTTGCTGCAACTTCTTCAAGTTTGGTCTTCACCCTAAACTGGTTCCAACATCCTCCTTCTTGTTTAGCAAATATTCTATGTTCTAATATGGTTGTAAGCTCTCCTTAATAGTTTTTTTTAGAGGAAAAAATTCACCCACAATGCCTGAACTCTTTCAAATGTATCAATTTGATGTCTAACATTTAAATCCTATCAATGTGATGCCCAGACAATATAAACTCTATATTTGTAATGTCTAAGCTGATTTTTCATAATTGCGCTGTTAACATTGATGACTTGACAATGAAAAATTTGAGAGAAGCCTATTATACCATTAAGTAAAAAATTCACCCACGATATCTGAACTTTTTCAAATGTATCAATTTGATACCTGACATTTAAATTATGTCAATGTGATACCCAGACACTATAAACTCTATATTAGTGATGCTTAAGCCTATTTTTTGTAACTGTGCTGTTAACGTTGATGACGTGGCAACGACAAATTTCAAACTCGAGGGTTATTAACATCATTCAACCTGTTTCACTCACTTAACCCCATGCCCAGATTAAACCCTAATCCATTTTCACCAAACTCGACTAAAAACTATCTCTCCTCTATTGAACTCGACTAAAAATTACAAACCCAGTGAAATGAGTGTTGTGTTTAGCGCCAGTGAAATGAGTGTTGTGTTTGGCGTGGTGGGGGAGCGGTCCTTGGAATAGGGTTTCTGAAGTGGTTAGATGGACTGGCAGACTGGATTAAGGAACGATTCAGGTTCAGACAGCTCCATCTTCGAGGGGTGGTGAAGGCAGGGCTGGGATTCAACTGAGGGGAACAACGGACTGGGGTGACAACCTTGGTGAGAGACTTGCTCTTCTGGGTCTTGCCACAACATTGTTCTTCTGGTTCTTGGCCACCATCTTGTTGACTCCGGCTATCGTTCCCCTAGGTTGAATCCCAACCCTGCCTCCACCACCCCTTGAAGATGGAGTCATCTAAACCCAAATCGTTCCCTAATCCAGTCTGCCGATCTATCTAATCTTTCCCTAATCCGGTCTTCTGGTTCTTGGCCACCATATTTTTGACCCATGTTCGTCACTCCCCTCGGTTGAATCTCAGCCCTGCCTCTACCACCTCTCGAAGATGGAGCCGTTTGAACTCGAATTGTTCCCTAATCCAGTCTGTCGATCCATCTAATCGCTCCAGCAACCCTAGTCCTAGGATCGCTCCCCCAACACGCCAAACACAACACTCATATCACTAGGTTTGTAATTTTTAGTCGTGTTCAATAGAAGAGAGACAATTTTTAGTCGGGTTGGGTGAAAAAAGATTAGGGTTTAATATGGGCATGGGGTTAAGTGTGAATGACGTTAATACCCCTCTAGTTTGAAATTTGTACTTGTCACGTCATCAATGTTAACAACACAGTCACAGAAAATAAGCTTAGGCATCATTGATATAGAGTTTATAATGTATGTGCATCACATTGATAAGATTTAAACGTCAGGCATCAAATTGATACAGTTAAAAAAGTTCAGGCATCGTGAGTGAATTTTTTTCCTTAAGGGTATAATAGACTTCTCTCAAATTTGTCATTGCCACGTCATCAAAGTTAATAACGCATCACGAATATAGAGTTTATAATGTCTGGGCATCACATTGATAAGATTTGAAAGTCAGGCATCAAATTGATACATTTGAAAGAGTTCAGACATCGTGGGTGAATTTTTTCAAAAAAAAAAAAATCTTGCTCTAGAATTTCATAACGAACATAAGAAAGTGTGGAGGGAGAGATGAGACTCGGATCCTTTCCTAACTCGTGATACCTAACCATTTGTCTAACCATTAATCAGACCGTCAATCTTATTTGTAAGGCCATAATTTTTTTCTGTCTTTTTCCTCTTTCTCTACCGAACTGCACAAATACTTCCTCCGACCCTCTCTCTGCTAAAAAATGCATGAAACCTAGGCCATGCTGATTGGAGGTACCTACGGTGGAGGGGGTTTGAAACATTGACAAATCAAACTAACTCCGCCTACGTGCAAATTGGTATACCTTTGAGTCAGAGTAGGTAAAGAAGCAGTGGCCGAGTGTATCACGCTGTCATCCTCGGATTCAGTGTCGGCAACGAATTCAAGATGACCTGAACCCAATTTTGAGTCCAAAGTGGAGTTGTTCGGAGAATCACAAATACTCTTCCAAATCCTTCTAGATAGCATTCGCTTGATTTCAAAAGTTAATAATACTAAATCATTAAACATTGTTCTTGTTATCAATTGCCCAGGTTGCTCTTTATTGCCATAATTTCATAATTCAGATCTGAAAGCATGTTTTTGTGCACTATCACTACCAAAAGCTAGTCTGCTTCTTCCTTTTAAATAATTTCTAGAAAAATTTAGTCATCACAAGAAGCAAGCATCCCTGACATGGTTTTTTTTCTTTCTTTCTTTGAATTTTTTTTATCGGAACTGGAAACTACATGTGAGAGAAGAATAATGGAGAAGACAAAGATGATGAACAAATGGGTTGCTGTTGCTGTAGCAGAGGAAAATGCTTCAATTGAATCTGAACCATCGGAATGAAGTGGACGACTAAGATGGAGGAGTTAGGCAATGCGAGTTAGAAGAGGATCCTAGTCCGAAGAGATGTATTCTAGAGAATGTACATCTACATGCCACGCTAGCACCAATTTTGTGCCACGTCAGCACCAAAACGACGCCGTATGAACTCATTAGAGTAGAGTATAGTAGTAGTACTCTCAGCCGCGCTCTTGTCCCACACACCTGTCTGTACTACTAGTTTGCTTTGGAGACTCCTCCTCCGCCGACGAAACCTCTCTTGGGTTTCTCCGCCCCCATTTCTCCTCCTTTTAAATCTCCAATCTTTTCTCTCTTTCTATTCATTTTCACATTCCTCCGGTCACAATGTCTCAGTCCATCCACCTCTTCCTCACCCCAACCACCTTATCCACCAACCCCAAACCCTATTCCTCCTCCTCTTCCTTATTCCTCAAACCAAATCGCCGCTGCTTTCCTCTCACCACCACCGCTACCTCATTTCCCGCCATCTCCATCAAAGCCTCCTCCTCCTCCTCCTCCGCCTCCACGTCATCGGATCGCGACTCCTCCTCCTCCAGCTCCGCTGTTCTAGTCTCCGGCAATGGCGCCGCGTCGGGGATCGAGGTCGACGCGGTGACGGAGGCGGAGCTGCGCGAGAACGGGTTCCGGAGCACGCGCCGCACAAAGCTCGTGTGCACCATCGGCCCCGCCACGGACGGGTTCGAGAAGCTGGAGGCACTCGCCGTCGGCGGCATGAACGTGGCCAGGCTCAACATGTGCCACGGCACGCGCGAGTGGCACCGCGACGTCATCACGCGCCTCCGGAAGCTTAATGAGGACAAAGGATACGCCGTGGCGATTATGATGGATACGGAAGGGAGTGAGATTCATATGGGAGATCTCGGAGGCGCTTCTTCCGTCAAAGCCGAGGTTAGGGATTCTAATCTCACAGCTTTAGCTTTAGTTTCAATTTCTCTAAGGCATTTCATCGAACATCTTCTGTGCATGTGCTTAATTGTAAGCTCAGTTCTTTAGCTTCTAATTTCTCTGAGGCATTTTATCGAACATCTTCTATGCATCTTAGTGGAATCAATTTTTAGTATTAGTTTCTTCGAGGTACTTAAATGGATTCAATTTTAGCTTTAGTTTCTGTGCGGCATTATATCGAACACCTTCTGTGCATGTCTGAATGAGTTTTGGTTAATGCAGGATGGTGAGATATGGACTTTTAGTGTCAGAGCTTTTGGTTCAACTCTGCCGGAACGCACCGTTAATGTGAATTACGAGGGTTTCGCCGAAGGTAGGTTAAAGTATTGATCTTGTTTCTGGTTTTTTTTTTTTTGAGTTTTATGATGGGATGATTGATTGGATTTGGTGAATGTGGATGTGTTGCAGATGTGAAAGTTGGGGATGAGCTACTTGTGGACGGTGGAATGGTGAGGTTTGAGGTGGTTGAGAAGCTTGGCCCTGATGTCAAGTGTAGGTGTACTGATCCGGGATTGTTGCTGCCTCGGGCTAATTTGACTTTCTGGAGGGATGGGAGTTTAGTACGAGAACGTAATGCAATGCTTCCCACAATATCTTCCAAGGTTTCTAATTCTTATTATTAGTCTTAAAGTTCCATTCATTCCTAGACTGCCAATGAATAAGTAACTTCTTAGTATAACTTATGATGATTTGCTTGACCTTATTTAGGAAAAAGCATAGTTAGACATCCCTGCCAAAACATATTAGTACACAAGCCTCCTTTGTTATAAAGCTAAATTGAGACAATATCTTTAGCAGGCAAACCTACTTCTGGTTTTGATAGGCATGAACTATGTAATAACCAAAATTATGCAGAAAGCAGTTCCATATTTATAAAGTTCAATTCTTGGTGCAATATATTAAAGGATTACGTCTATTTTGTTTGTTATGGTAGTAATGCCGCTCTCAACATGGATAAGATTATTGTCTGACGTGGTGACAAAGCAAAATTCATTAACTTTGGCCATTTTGTTGTGTGCTCAAACAGTGCCTGTTTTAAGAAAGCCCTTAATTATTTGATAACTTTAGGTTCAAAACATTTATGGATAATTCTGTCACAAACTCACCAAGAAGGTCTTAGTTTAACGTGGTGTTAATGTGAATCTTATACATGATCAAACCATGTGGAGTTGATCTGATCAAACTTTAAATTGATCAGCATATCATGACTCATTAACTCTAACTTGATGTGTCATTTTCATTTTGTTAGTATATGCATAGGATGAATTGAACTTTCTGTAAAGTGTTGAAACTCATATTTTATTCTTAATTTCTTGTTATGTTCAGGATTGGTTGGACATCGACTTTGGAATTGCAGAGGGTGTTGATTTCATTGCCGTATCTTTTGTCAAGTCTGCTGAAGTCATTAATCATCTCAAAAGCTATATTGCAGCACGATCTAGGTAAGGAATTGACTTGTAAGGTTCACACAGGTCCATACTCATATAAATAGAGTTATAGACGCATATAAATAGATGGATGCATGGTTAGACACATAATATGGTCAATTTTTATCATGCCATTATGAAATCTCTCCATCCTATGCCTCTTAGACTTGATACAACCAACTACTTCTTACTCTTGTCCTTTTTTTTTTTCAACAAGTAAGATTAAACTGGATGCCACTTCAATTAGGGCTATCAAATTTCTGTTTTTTTCAAGAACTGTTGTTATGTTCGAGATGGTTAACCTTTATCTCTTGTATAAACTGATAAGAACTTTTATTTTCATTTTTATCATCTTGGTGCAGTGATATTTCTGTAGTGGCAAAGATAGAGAGTATTGATTCTCTAAAGAACTTGGAAGAGATCATACAGGCATCAGATGGGGCGATGGTAGCAAGAGGTGATCTTGGTGCTCAAATACCATTGGAACAGGTCCCATCAGCCCAGCAAAAGATTGTTCAAGTATGTCGGCAGCTAAATAAGCCGGTCATTGTTGCTTCTCAACTACTTGAGTCTATGATTGAGTATCCTACACCCACAAGAGCTGAAGTGGCTGATGTTTCTGAAGCTGTGAGGCAGCGAGCTGATGCTCTGATGCTTTCTGGTGAGTCAGCTATGGGCCAGTTCCCAGATAAGTCATTAGCTGTTCTCAGAAGTGTTAGTTTGAGGATTGAGAGGTGGTGGAGAGAAGAAAAACGGCATGAAGCTATGGTACTTCCAGCTGTTGGATCATCATTTTCAGACAGTATATCAGAGGAACTTTGTATTTCTGCTGCCAAGATGGGTAAGCTTTCTTTGCTTGATATGTATTGTTTGATTTGATTATTACGATTCTGAAAAGGCTGAACCCACCTGTGCATGCAGTAGATATTTACTGTCTGTGGTATGCAGCTCCTTAAGTTGGTTCATACTATCGTGTAACACACCTGCATTAGATGTGCTTTGATTGACATGGTAGATAATATCTGCTAGGATGAATTATGCCCTAGGTTTTCTAGTCAGTGTCTTCCAACTCTCTTGTCATTTGCAGTAACCTTAGTCATGAAAAGTTACACCAAGCCTAGCTGTCAAAAAGAGTTACAAATAATTCACTATAATGCTGTTAATTTTGATCAACTTGGTCTCGTTTAGAATTATTCTTATGTAGTTGTCAATTTGGTTCCCAGGTTCATTCCTAAAGTATATAGAAGTAATTACACCTGATTGTTTTGAAACTGAGCTGACATATCCAAATGACATAAAGTTTTCTCTCTTTATTCATTCTTGCATGTCTTCATTTCCAACTCCTCTTGCCTATTGATTTTTGAAAAATTCCACACCGTTGGGTAGAACAAGAAGAAACAGGCTATGACTTCTTCCAGCCCTTTGTAACTTAACTGGTTTTGTATAGTGGTTCTCTTGATGAGATTATGAGTCCGATGTTGCATGAATTCATTGTTGCTACTTGAATTGTTACATAATGCATATACAGTATGTTCATCTCCTTTCAGCATCAATCTTCATGTTTTAATCATTATTGCATCAAAAACTTGTATCATGTAATACCTTCTTGTACCAAATAAATTTCCATGTAATGTTGATTCTGCCCTTCACATCCTTTCTTTGTTATGTTGGCTGCTATGTGGTCACTTTTCTCCAATTGCCACACTCATCTCTTGTCAGCGGACTAAGGCATTTCAAGGGCCTGAGCTATTAAATCGTGTACCATTGGTGTTAAAATTAATTAGTATTCAGACCCCCTAAAAGAGAGAACAATATATCTGTGATTGTGCTCTTGCATGTGGAACCTTACCTTGACGTAAATCATCATTTTGCAGCAAATACTTTAGAGGTGGATGCTCTCTTTGTCTATACAAAGACTGGCCACATGGCATCTCTCTTGTCGCGCTGCCGGCCTGATTGCCCTATCTTTGCTTTTACTAACACGACGTCTGTGCGAAGACGTCTGAACCTACAGTGGGGACTGATACCATTTCGCGTGAGTTTCTCTGATGATATGGAAAGCAACCTTCACAAGACATTCTCTCTGATGAAGGCCAGGAATTTGATCAAATCAGGTGACCTTGTCATTGCTGTCTCAGACATATTGCAGTCCATTCAAGTTGTGAATGTTCCATGAAAACTGGATCAGTAAGATTTGAAAATCTTTTCTTGATTATGTATCCGTCGAACTGCTATATCCATTGATGTTGGTCCTACAGTTTGGTTATGTGTAAGAAAAGCAGGGTCATTCTGGAAATACTTCAGTCTTCCCTTTATTTAATCTTAGCTTTCGGGTATCCAGCTTCACAATCTCACCATAACTTACGGTGGGTCATGCTACTTGATCTGTGTGGTTTGATGGCGAAAATACACTGGTGGTTGTGACTTAATTTGCTAGTGTTAGGGTAATATGAAGAGATGTAATTCCTATAGATGCAAAATGCTGTGTTGTTTTTTGTTTACCTTTATTTACATTAGATATTTTTCGTGTTCTGTCAAAACACAAATAAATACCCTCTGTCTAATGTAATAATGTAATATCTTGTGGAACGTAATGTAGCTGTTTTGACACGTTCATTTGTTAAATTAGATCAATCATGTTTGTGTAATTGATGGAGCCGTTTTGAAGAAACTCTTGAGTATCAATCCAATGTATTTCTCAGTAATTCATATTGTACACTATACTTACTTTCAGTATCAGTATATTTGTTTTTTTTATTTTGTTCTTACTTTTTTGGAGTGATCTCTCACAATAGTGGAAAAACTAATTAACTTAATTTCTTTTTTCCTTTTTCCTTTTTTCACACTGAATGTTTCTCCAGTATTTGAATGGATTTGATGAGCCATTTGGGTCCTAGACAAATTTATGAGGATCAGGATCATGGTTTATTGGATCCTTTCGTCATGGATTTTGGGTCAATAATGGCCAATTGATAATTGGTCATAGTGGTAGAAGTAAGCCTGCTCTATGTACACGATTTCTGTTCTACCAGCTATGCCTAGCTATTGGAATAGAAATCATGTGTACCTGGAGAGAAACTCTCTGAATTGAAATGGCATTTTGTGGGTGCTTCTTCATGTTTTATCATTGACCATGCGACTTTGCAATTGATATACAATGATCATAAGACATTGGTTATATGATATCATTGTGTACACTACCGTACTGCTTTCCTCTCTTTTTTCTACGAGAATTTGGAGAGGAAAGCGAACCACGCAAAGGGGGGTGATGGGATATTGAAACCACTTAAGAACACACTGCCTCAATGCAGAAGCTAGAACTGCTTCAATGTCTCTATTCCTGGAAACTAGTTGGTCTCAGGAGGATGTTAGGGTCTACAAAATGATCGACACATTCAACCCTATATGGCTCTATATATTGTGAAATGTGAATGAAAACTTGTGTTCAATGTGATTGACTCGAACATTTGCATGGTAGGTGCAAAGTTGTTAGACCTCAACAATATTGATGAGATAACTCGATTCATCTCTAGATATCTAGCTACCATGATGCAAGGTTTACATAACGATCCTATGAAGTAAGTAGCAAGTCTCAAATACAAAAAAGAAAAAAGAAAAAGAAAAAAAAAGAGGGATACACAGGCTAGTACATATTATATAAAAACGAAATATTTTATGCATTACCAAAAAGAAAGTAATCAAATTAGCTCACACTAACATTTGTAACTTTAAATAGTGTATATGCAAAAAGAGAATGCTTTTACGTGGAATATGTGTGGTGTTGCAGGCCTAATTGAAACAAGACACTAATAAGAAACAGTCCATAACAACCCTACTTGGAGGTACTCGGAGCTTTTCCAACTATGGCATTTGCACAAGGAGACAGCTACAGAGGCTCCTTTTGTCCTCTCTTTCTTGTTCTTTGTTCATTTGATTATTGAATGGAAACTTAGCTAACTCTCTAATTAATGTTCAATGTGGAGTGATGGGTTTGCTAAAAGCAATGCAGGCCAAAGATTTCAATGACATATATAACCACAGTACTGATCAACTTTCAGCTTTCAGCTTTCAGCTTTCAGCTTTCAGCTAGCCAGCCTTTTCTTCGGTGCAAGCCATTTGAGGTGGGCTCGAACTATATATATCACCCTCTAAAACTTCATAATTCAAATTGTCGTCCCCACTCCATTTGATCATTGAAAAAGTTTGGAGGTGACCTGAAAGCAATTGGGAAACCCTTCTAGCCACCAAATATAAATACCACCAATATTGTGAGAGAAATTAACGTACGAGTAAAACTACATTTTACCTCCAGTGAGGGGCAGGAGCGAATTAGTATACCAACATTACCTACATGCATGAACAATTTGAGCGAAAATTGTTTAAATGATTACTGATGTCCAGCGAATCGACAACTTTGTTACTGAACATAATTCATGAGTATTTGGTGCTTTAACCTTAGAATCAATTTATTTCAACTTGATCATGAAACTTCAAAAGTAGTGCTTGGCGATTCAATTCAACCCTACATTTTCTTTGCAAGTTAGGTTAAGAACAATTATTTCTCTCTCTCTTTAGATCGATAAGAGAGAAAGAGTTCCAAATGAACCATGCATTGACCCTCTTCCAATATCAAGTACGTAACCAAATAGAGAACCTCACTAATAAACTAAAAGCTAGTAATAATCATAAGCATTAGACACAGATTTTACAAAATATTGTGTGCCGGATATGGTTCTTGATACATATCTTGGTGTATAACTGTATATATATATATAATTATATATGTATACATATCATGACTGGTCCAATTGTATTAAGACATATCAACCCCACAGATAGACCCCATGAACATTATTATCGATCATTCTGGACCCATTCAAGACTTCGACCCATATAAGCTAAACACATCTTAATATGAAGCAGCTAATTATTCCTAGTTATTCCATTATTGTAGCAGATATATGCGGTAACCTAAACCGCATCGATCATCAATCAGGGATATATATATATATATATATATATGAACAACAAACAAAGGATACAGTATCAGTGAACCCATTGCTCAATGCGCGCTCGATCTGTACCGTTTTATTTGTTTTCCAGAAATTTTTTAAGAGAGGACCAGTGAAGGAATAAAAACTGTAATAATCCAAACAGAAGGGTTCTGGTGTTGGGTGGACAAATACAAAGCCATAATTTCATATATAGCTTTCCTTATCAAGCACCTTTATGTCTTCATCAATCATCATCTCTCATTTTTATTTTTATTTTATAACAAAGGCAATGCAAGAAGGCACGAACTTTGTTGTAATTGATACAAACAAGGGGATGTATCCCTTTCTAATCTTATAACCTTAATAACTAAGATGATGCACCTTCTCAATCACAGGTGATGCACCAGAGGAGTTATGAGCCCTCCGATCAGTTGACAAAGTCGTTGTGCACATAAAGAAGCCTATATATTCTTATGCATTTGCATCATTCAGTCCAATTAAGCTCCCATCCTTAGGGCTTACAATAATGCATGTGTTTCATTGCATGATGGAGGTTGGAACGTACATTATCTCACAGTAGTTGTATAGATCTCGCAATTAAGTGAGGTCAATGTTAGGTTACCAATCAACTTAAAGGAATACATATGACATAACATTAGTACTCTCTGCATACATATATTCATCTTCCTCATGATCATGTATGTATAGGTTATATATGTCGACGAATTATTATTAGAAGTTACGAACCGCAAACAATCAGCACTCCTTAGGGTTTGGAAATATAGGTTCAATTCCATGCATCAACGGATCGGAGCTGCCATATTCATGGTAGTTATATTGTTTCTTATCATCAAGCAAGGTCAAAGTTAGGTTGTCAAGCTAAATTTTACATAATACAAATATATATATGTCTCAAATAATAATTTTTATGACAAGAGGATAATTAATATGTGCCATACAAATGTTAATTAGTTTAGAATCGATCAACTTATTTGTAAATAAAACAACCTCATATATAGAATGCCAACATGCAAAGATGAAGCTTCATCCACCATATATAAGTCAGTAAAAATGCTGTAGATAGCTAGCTAGTTAAGATCTATATAATGCCACTGTTCCTAGAGAATATGGGCAGGATAAAACTAATTAAGTAACTCATCATAAATATGGACATAATGCTTGTGTGGTATTACTTATAAATAGATTATGAGCCAGATTTATTAGCTATTGATTAAGTAAGAAATTAAGATATAGATTTGAGTAGTTTAATAGGAAGATAAGGATTTGGTACGTAGGCCAACTGATGTGGTCTTTAGAGGAAGATATATACCAATGACACTAATGAAGTACAAGTGACATATGCCCTCTATTTGTTCTTTAAGTGGTTATATAGTGGATGGGACTTATATATATAGTAGGTAGTTTCTGCCGGATGGTATTCAATATTTCATTGGTACTCTATAACTTATCTTAGGGTTTAGGGTTCCAATAATGCAAATCATAGGGTTAAGATAATCATAACCCTAGCTAATTGTCATCTTCTCCTTTGTATATTGTACATTTTTCTTGAGATATATATACAACCACCACATAGGCTCTCTAGTTAGCTTCTACAAGAGGTAAAAATTAGTGATGGTAATTAAATAAACCTACAGATCATTAATTTGGTGCTCCATAAGAGATTTACGGTTTGAAAACAATGCATTATCCTCGATTAACGACCCTAATTAACGTCTATCTTTTGTCTTATAGCTCTAGTTCGATCTTAATTTTTTAAGTAATTAGTTGCTAAACTAAAGCATGTATACTTAATTAGCATTTGAAACTTTCTCCAGATCGATCATGATTGAATGTGAATGACCTCATATTCATTATTGAAAACCAAAGTGGGTTAGAGACTGGAATGGGTCAAGTTTGAGCTCTATTAACTAGTAGCCAGTTTAGCTCAACGTCATTGACACAGTTTTGAAAGTCATCTAAATAGAAAAGAAAAAGGGAGCTAGCTAGATAAAATCCAAAAACTTGTGCATGAAGCACAAGCATGATATCATTAGCTCTACACAAAGAAAAATTGGAAGATTAGATCAACCTTTCCAAGTAACATTAGTAGATGCACCATAAAAAGGGAGTCTCAATTGATGATGATTCATGTGAGAGAGGAGAAAATTTTAGGAGAGTGGGTGTGCCTTATCTGAGATTTTAGGAGAGGGTGGATATTCCTTTTGTAAAGTTTGTTGTTATACATTTCTAAGTACGTAGCTCAAAACTATGTAACCACATTATTACCAGGAGTGAATTGAAGAACATGAGTTGGTTAACATTTCCATTTTCTAGTAGTCATCTGATGCATGTAGGACTTCATAACCCTACACGATTAAGTTAATTAGATGCATGCTGTCATAACCTCTGTGATATCCAGGTTTTCCAAATCCCAGATTTGCCAATAAGATAATATAAGATTGGTGTTTATAGTCATATATCTGGTTTAGCAGTTCCATTATTGGACGTTGCGTATGTTTCTGCATAAGGATTTCGACGTCTCATCTGATCTACATATAGCAGGAAAAAGCAAACATAAATAACAGAGGCCCACTCTCATTCATACAGCTTATTCAAGGCTTCAACTGTCAAGACTAAATGGAAAACTGGATAATGACATATATATATATATATATTTCTTTTGTGCAGAACCAGTTAATTAATTTAAGTAATTAAGATCATATCCAACTATATGTTTTTCTTCTTTGTTCAGCAACTTTCGAATTCTTCGAGCTTACTATTTTGGTGTATCTATTTGGCTTCTTGTCGTCTATCTATTTCTTTTTTGGAATAAAATGAGTGAAACAATATATCAGATTATCAGGCTTCTAGAAATTGGAATCTCCAGTGAGGTATGAGCTACCTTAAATTGGATGGATTCGTGCTGCAACTATTCCGATATATCTAAACAGATAGATTGACGAGCTTCTTCTAGCTTGAATTGCTTAAAGAGTTACTATCAATGACAGCCCAGAATTTTAAAATAGGGTGGACTAAAAAAATTTCTTCTTTATTTCCTTCAAAAGTATTTTATTTTTTTTACAATTCAAGCCACATGTTAGATTAAATATACATCAAACAAACCAAGTAATTGATTAACAAAAATAATTAACGAAAATATTTGATGAATTTTTTTTAACATAAGTCTAAATGCAAAAGACTTAAAATTGTCACTCATGTTTGATGAATTAGACACTTTAATTATTAAATTTTTAAAATTATAACTTTGATAACTCATGTTTGATAAAATAGACACTTTAGTCGATCACTCAACTTTTGAAAATACAACTTTAATCACTCATCCCACCTCATAAAATTGAGTGACCAAAGTTCTACTTTCAAAAGTTAAGTGACCAAAGTGTTCATTTAGCCAAACATGAGTGACTAAGTTGAGGATTTTTGCCAAGTCTAAAAGTAAATAACATACTATTCAAGTTGTACCTCACGGTCTTGAACAAAATATGGTAATTTGATAAATTAGAAAAAGAAGAGAGATCGATATTACGTGGGTGTTGCAACCCAAGAAGAAAAGGTGTACACACGACCAATAATGTTAGCTAAAAAATTTGAACCTTTTAGACTAAGAAAATGAATGCGTACAGACGATCAATCTCTTTAATTAGCTAATTTTTTTATGAGTTTAAGAATTTTCCTAATGTTAATCAATAAATAATTTTAAAATTTAGATTAATATTTCATTTTTTTGATATGTGGGCAAATTTCAGATATGATTAATTTTGAGGTGGGCTAGATATATGAATTTGGGGTGTGCTAATTGTTACTTGAAATTTTTTTTAACTTGTTGCAGGAGAAAAGTATGTAGATTGTAAAACTGTCACTCTTTCATTGATAGAATACCTTAAATACATGCTGATACAATCCGTTACAATAAATGTCCCAATATAACAGGGATTCTCTATATCTATCTAATTAATATTTGTATCTAAGTAGAACAAGACACACACCGGGAATTATGGAGAATTAATCTCATTAAATACTTCCCCTTGTGTCGATGGCCTCAACAATGATGCATGACTTTTCACCTCACTAAAAACCTCGCCAAGCAAACAAAAACCTCATGGGTAAAACAAAAGCTTGGTTTAAGGGAAAAAGAGTACAACACATCAACTACAAAAGCTACTACATGTGACGTAGACTCCCCCTGATATGTACAGGAATGTAACTCCCCCTAACTGTAAACTCAGTCTAGGAATTCTGATAACTTGTGCATACCAATGCTTCTCACATGTTTCACAGAAGTAGATTTAGGTAGTGACTTGGTAAACAAGTCCGCAGCATTATCAACCGAACTAAACAAGTTCACATGGATAATCAATAACCGTTGCTATTGTTGATTGTAGGAGTACTGTGGCGAAAAGATTTAAGTATGACACCCTTAATGTAAACCTACTTCATATGTTCAATGTAAATCACATTATCCAGAAGGATGCAAGTTGGTGTTGTCATAGTAGATGGTAGTCCACTAGATCCTCGAATATGGTGTTTTATTGTCCTAAACCAGACACACCCATCAACAGCTTCATAGAAAACTTTAATCTTAAAATAGTTCAAGGAAGTACCAACAAGGGTTTACTTCGTTGTTCTCCAAGAAATTGTCAAGTTTTCCATGATGAATATATATGGGAACATCCTTTGTGTGGGTCAGAGAGGTACTCAACATCAGCAAATCCGACCAACACATCAACCGGTGTCTCGATATAAGGGGATTATAGTAAAACTGCTCGCAATAAGAGAGGAATTTGACAGGTCGAACAAATGGTTATGTCCGATCCAGGACACCGGCTTCGACAGGTCGAAGCCATTTATCAACGGGTCGAAGGACCCCTTCGGGTTATCACACTTCATAGCATTCGACAGGTCGAGAGATATGCTCGACAGGTCGAGATGCCCAGAACTTGAATGTTACGATTCAACTATCCCTTGACTAGGATTTTCATGTTTCTCTCTGTATTCTTTGTAAGGGGAGAATAGGCCCAAGTAAGTGGATCACTTCAAGTACTTGAAGATTTGTTTTACGTAATCCAATCCAATGACTTTGCGTAGGCGCATACTGAGAAGGCAATGTCTGGATGTATGTACTGAGCTAAATTCAACCAAGCTCTAACCACACTAAGATATAAAACCCAGTTCCAAAAGTTCCTTACCAAGTTACCATCATATTTTCAAATGAAATGGATCTTTTAGGGTTCCAGACTACAAACAACCATTTGTGTATTAATAGGGTCTGCTTTGTTCATAGCCTGAATAGACATAAGCAAAGTGGTGAATAAGAATTTAACAAACTCGATGTACCGTCTCTAAACCAAGACTTAATCGACTCATACCAAGGTCTATCATCTCAAACTCAGATTTCAAGTAGCTAACCGTTTCATTGATCTCATTAAGAGTTCCGATGATGTTCATATCATCAACATAGACTACTACTACAGCAAAACTTGAACTTTTTCTTTTAATAAACACGCAAGGGCATAAGTCATCATTCTAGTATCACCTCCCAATCAAGTAGTCACTAAGACGTATATATCACATCCAACTGGATTATTTCAATCCATATAGTGAACATCTCATTCTAATCACATGAGCACTTTGTGGTTTAGAGTTACTTGATTTGGGTAGAACTATGTCATTCAGCACTGTCATATATATCTCTGAATTAAGATCCTCATAGAGATATATTGTAACCACATTTATAAGCTGCATACTCAGTATTTTGGACACTATCAAACTGATAAGGTCGCGGAAAGCAATGATGTCCATGACCAGAGAATACATCTTCTTATAATCAATACTAAAGCATTGAGAGAATCCTTGTGCCAGAAGTTCTACTCATTGTGCTTCCAAACAAGACTCATTTATGTCTAACATGCATACCATTTGATGGTTATATTACTACCATACCGAAAACTTGCCATTTGTAAGAGAGTCTAGTTCAGCCTAGATTGCAACTTTCCATATCGATCAATTTTCTATACATTAACTGTTGACAATCTGCAACAGAGCAATATTCTAATTTATTGTCGTCAATTTCTAAGTGACGGAATAAGTAAACACATCATCAACGAACATGAAAGAACTATTCATAATAACGCTAGCATTTGTTTAACTTGGTGAGATTTCTTTGTTTACTAACATCGTCATTGACTCTGAGGCGTCCCCTAGTGTTTGTCAATGTCGACTTTTAGACACAATTGCAGTCAGAAATAATCTCATGTGTTGATAATGAACGGTTGTACCTTGATGATTTTCCTTTTCATCGGTAACTCATCAGTGGATTTTGATCAACGCCACACCCCTACTAAGGGCAGGAGAAATACTACCTTGCCCGGGTGTTGCGTTAACTTGCCCAATATTAGAGAATTTCAACCTTGCAGGATTTGCAGCATATATAACTGATCTCGTCACTCTCATGATATCAGTAAAGAAGTTAGACAGTGAATCTGCTACTTTCTGAAGATCAAGAATACATTTCACTTCAATCTCAAACTGAGATGTGCGGGGATCATGATGAGACATAGTGGGGATATACCACCAAAATTTCCAACATTAATCCAGAATGAAACCATTCTAATCTCCCCCTAATGGCGGGAAGTACGTCTCATTATAGTGACTATCTGCAAAACTAGCAGTAAAAAGATCTCTTGTCAAAGGTTATGAATAACGGACAATTTTCGGCGAACCAATATAGATGCTTAATCGACATTGATGACCCATTTTCTACATAGTGGAAGCATAGTAGGCACATGTACTGTGCAACCATAGATGCGTATATGTAAGAGATCAGGCTCAGATCTAGTTACCAACTGGAACGCACTAAATGGTTGGCGGTTTATGATTATCAAGCAAATAAACATAGCTACATATAATATTGCATATCCCCAAAAAGATACTCGTAACTTAATATACATTACCATAGATCTAGCCACAAACTTTAAACGCTTGATTTGTACTTCTGCTTAAAACGTTCAATTAAAGAACATAGGGAACCGGGATATTCAACAACAATCCCAATCAATATGCTATGATCAACAAAAAATATTTCGATGTAGACTCTCCTATATTAAACCAATCTGAATGACCAGATTGAATTGTTCGGGTGGTGAGCTCAAAGCTTTAATAATATGTGCTAGAAGTTTTGAAATGCAGTGTAACATGTGGATAGTAAAGACGTGTGATCGATGCAACAATCAGAACCATAAATAGTCCACGTATCAGTTTGATTTATCCACAAATAGATTCTTGGAATCTATAAAGAATGAAAGATGTGTTTTCAACAAAAGATTGTCATGCATGTAAACAGCCTTACAGACATAATCAAGCTTTGCAAAACAAGCAATGTGCATCAAAGATTGCAACATATGAATCTTGTGGGATAATGCAAAACGCCTAAGCAATATTTTTTCGGGATGGTGCTGCACTCGTCTTGGAGACCAAGGCTGAACCAAGTGAAGTAATTTTAGTTTCCCCATCTAAACCGATAGTTTTAAACATTCTCACATGCTTCTTTTCTCTTAAGCACAGATGATCATGAGAATTTCTCAATAGGTTGATCATCAAAGTGCAAAAGCTTATATGAGGCTAAGGCACGCATAATAATATAAGTGACTGCATTGGATACAATGATCCAAACCGTAGTAAGATATAAACCACTACAAATCCTCATAAACTTCTCCAGATTGCGTTGTTGGCAGCATTCTACGGAGATTAGACACAAAACTCTCTTTCATTCTCACAATGTTAAGTGAAGAACGTTGGCACAAAAGTTTTCAAATTTGAGTAAGGTTTGAATGGTAACACTCAATCTCGCCATCATATTTCAACAAAATGATGTCAATCAAACTATCTTTGAATTCAAGACATGGCGAACACTTTAAGTGAATATTTAAATATTTCAAAAGGATTTAACCCTTGTTGAGTGTTGATATGGTATTATAATATCTAAATACAACCGATGTATAACAACATCATATCGATCAAGAAGACCGTTGTATTTTGAGTTCAATAGTATGACATAAATGGATGTAATACCACATTTGGTGCTGAATTTTTTTCTCAATATTTTCCAATAAAAATGATGTATAAACAACATCATAAGCCAATGAAACAGATGAAAAACTCATCTAAAAATATCACATCTGGGTAGGATTTTCGACGGGTCGAAAATAAACCCAAAATAAACTCGTGATTTTTAGATACTAGAAATTCGACGATCGAGAAAAAATTTCGACAGGTCGAATTTGGACCAATTTCGGGACAGAAGCATGGTTTCGACGGATTGAAAATTGCATAGTTCATTTTTTCGACGGGTCGAATTTGAACCAATTTCGGGACAGAAGCATGGCTTTGACAGATCGAAAATTGTATAGTGCAATTTTTCAACGGGTCGAATTTGCTTTGTGAACTACTTCAAGTTGTTTTCAACGTTTTCTTTTTCAAAAGGTTTCTTGGTTTACTTTTGCCATATATATGTAAAACATTGAACTATACATAAGAATTGAATAAATAGAACATTCTCAACACTTTCATGTACCAAAAAATAGAGAAATATTCATTATACTGCCAACAAATAACAATTACATCATGGATATTCTTATTCCAAAAACTGACTAAAACAAAGTCTCAAAACATGACTAAAACCAAGTCAAAAAATAAAATGAAACTGGATTACATAGCAAAGGCATGAGCCTAATACATGGACTACGCAAAAACAGCAGTCACCAGACTTGCTTTTGTATTGTCTGCTATTATCAGATTTGCTTCACCGAAATCTTCTATCTCAAGAACGTTAGTGAAGTTAAGTCTCATGTGCCAGAAATTTCTTGCACTTCTTGTAAGCATGTTATTACTTGTGCATATGCTGAGTAGAACTACACCTATAACAAGATGACAAGCACAAAGAAGAAGCAGAATGTGAAAAATTCTCACCATTCCTAGAGCTAGAATTGGAATGATTCTTATTGGAGTTGTAGTGAATGTTGTCATGGCGAGTCCAATCCAAATTCCGACTATGTTTTCCTCTACCATGACCATTGCCACATCCTCCATGTCCACCATGGTTATTGTAAGGCTCGGAAAGATCGTTTCTCTTATCCTTACATGTCTTCCCACCAGTATTGTACGACTCATGGATATTTTTAGTAACGGTTAGCTGGGCATTATTGGTGAGAAAAATCTCTTGAATTTGCTCGTTCTTTGCCAACACACCTGTGAGATCACGAAATGATCTGAGTCATTCTTCTGCATAATCTATGTGGTATTTATGCGCAAAGATGTTCATGGGGGTAGGAAAGGTGCTTAAAGACTTCTCGATCGTAGCCTGATCAGTCTTGATAATGTCACATACACTCAACTAATATTGAAGCTCTAACATAGCTTGATTACAAACATAAATATTTGTATTATCCAATAACCGGGTGGAATCTCATCATTTTCGTAGTTTAGAAAGTTGTGCATAATGCACATTATGGAACTTGACTTGTAAAGTCACCCATAAAACTGCGGGTCATTCTTTAATTTAGCAAGTATTGTTTCTTTAGAACTAAATGTATATAATGCCTCAAAAAACATAAGGGCTTGAGCTCTACGAACTAGAGTTTATGGCTCAACACCAAGTAGTTGTGGTGGTTGGGTTGTAAACGTTAGATTTATACGGAGATGCGCGTTCTCAACATTTGAAACCCAACGATAATATTGTACTCCTTAAAGATCAAGGATATCAAATACAGGCATAACTGGCTTAATTGATGTCATCTACAAGAGAGACACGACATGTTGATTAGTAACGATCAAAGACTATGATCACTAATATCAAGTGTGAGGAATAAGAGCGTGATCCATGATGTATGGTCACAAAAATCGATTTATAAATGGTGGTTCAAAACCACACCAGCAATCGTAACAAAACCGTCACATAGTATCGATTTTCTTTTCTTTTCTTTTCTTTTCTAAACCGTCACTCTTCCAGGACCATCACTTATACTCTATGGATATAGGTCCATAGGAACTAGGGCAAACATGTAATAGAAACAACTCATATAGCAATTATCATCAACTTAGATCTAGGATTTTGCGGTAAGTAAGTTTGATCCTAGATCTATAGATTCAAGTTTTAGAAAAATTGATTTCGAGGGTGTTATACTTGGTATGAAAACTTCGCTGTGAAAGAAGTTTGAAAAGAGGAACACAGCCACGAAACTTCCAGCTAAAGGAGGATGCCTTCTTCTTTTCTTCTTTTTAGGCAGACTAACATTCGTGTACTCAATCGGCCATAACTTTTGATAGACACATCCGAATTAAGATTTTCTAGATGTTCTGGAAACTAGGCATCTGAGGCTTTCCTTGCATATGGAGATCTCCATCTAGTTAGGCCTGAGCTTCTCATAATCCACTGTCGAAGTTGACAGATATGCACAGGCTTATGAGATTGAAGTGGTCAATCTCGAATTTTGGGATAGAAAAAATGTTTTGATTTTTGACACAAAGTTTCGGGTTAGAATCTCATGCTGATAACATGTTGTAGGAGAAAAGTATGTAGACTGTAAAAATGTCACTTTTTCATTGATATAATGTTTTAAATACATGCTGATACAATCTGTTATAATAAATATCCTGATATAACAGGGATTCTTTATATCTATCTAATTAATATCCATATCTAAGTAGGAGAAGACACACACCAAAATTTATGGAGAATTAATCTCGTTAAACACAACTAAAATAAAGTTATAAAATAATAATTTTCAAAAATTTAGAGGGGGGGGGGGGGGGGGGGGGGGGGGGGGGGGTAGCTTAAGTCTACGTCCGTCTTTGGTTACTATGACTTAATTGATCCATATTGCTTACTACCTCTCGAAACAGTACGTTGATTTATCATACTTTTTTCGATCAGCATTTTCAAAATACATAAAAGAGTTAAAAAGCAAAAAAAAAATAACTAGAAAACACGCAGTTTCTTGACTTTCATCCACAAATTTACTTATGTTAATTAAAGTTGAAATAAAATACTAACAAATTAATTTCCATTGTGTTATTTGATTTCCATGCTTATTCTTTAGCCTAAAATGTGAAATGGAAAAGACAAATATCGATCACCATGGTGAAGGAGCAAATTCACTCTAATAACGTACGTTAAAACCCAACTAAAATTTTGAGATTAATAAACCAAAAGCAATGACTAATTAATATACTCATATATTTCACGTAATCACCCTTCATACTCTAAAAAGACAAACAATGATTTTTAAGAGATAGGAATTGCGGTTTTGCTCATAAAAGTGCTTGCAAGTAAAGTACTTGGTTTGTTTAGCTGCACTACAGCTACAACACCTAATAAAGAAAGTATGTCACCAAATAAAGAAATTCTTTTACTTTTTCTTAAGTCACAAAATGTGTTAAATTCAAAAATTAAAGCATTTTTGAATCCTAAAAGCTAATAACATGCTCATGTTCCCAAAAGCTTAATGAAAATGATGAACCTCAAAGAAAAGAAATCCAATTATTTCATTTTGGACATCATCAAAAGAAGTTTTCGCTAAAGTGACATCAATAGTCTAACCTCAATCATTAGTTAAGGTCCTAATTAAGAGAAAGAAATTAAAGGGATATATCAGTCGCTATGGGGATGATTTTGTTGCACTAATTCTTTTAAGAGTTGGCTTTTCATCATCCAAAGCACGTACAAAAGAAAAAGAAAGAACACAAATATATATAAACTCACAATATTATTTGACAATGGAGACTTTTAATTAAGTATGTAGATATGAAGATGAAGTTAGGCCTCAAAGGATGTTTGAACTTTAGAGAAAGGAGATAGTGATGCTAACATTTGAGAGCTTTGGCACTCGGACGTTACTTGCACTGGAATTTAGGTATTTTGTTGACTACATTTTCACAACTTCAATTCGATAAAAAAGATCGAATAATGTCTCACCAGAAAGAAAAATCGAATAATGAAATTAAACATTTGATGGAGTGGCACTATCGATCTGGTGGACTAGGTTAAGTTACTAGGATAGTCCAACGGTTAATTATCCTGAAATTATTATCATAGACTGAGAGGTCAGAAGTTTCATTCCCTATAAAATTAATTTTCAGGTAAATTATTTTTTTTTGAAAAAAATAGGAGTGGAGTTCCATATTTTTCTAGTTTTTTAAGTAAGAGAAGTAAAAAAGAAGAAGAAAAAGAAATTAATTCAAGATACGTGGGAGATTTTGAACTTGGGTGGAGAACAATATGGCAAACTATATTGGTCATTCGACCAATGCTCAATGCTCGATTCAGCTTACTGTTGTGATTTCTCAAAACAAAAACAGAAAACAAAAAATCGAAATTCTGAAAATATGAAGACCATTATGTATCTATAAGAAATTAAAGTTTAAAATTCTTAATTTGCTCCCCACAATGGATACCACTTGATTATATGTACTAGAATACTACGAGCACAAGCGTTATGGGGATTCCCTCCATTGATTTTTTGTCACCATTCATCTCATGTACTATAAACTTTGGTAAAGTAAATTTCTTTGCAGGAACACTTTATATTCATCTGTCACTAGCTGACATATACAGTACGATTCTTCTATGATTTCACTGGAACCCTAATAATCACAGTTTTCTTTACTATTTTGATGCACTAATTTGTAACAGCTACTAATTAGGCAGCAGTTTTATAACAGTGGCTAGTTAGAGGTAGTTAATTTAAAGTAATGTAATGTAGTCAATATTTCAGAACGGAAAAAACTTGAAGTTCATTTCAAAATAGAAATGGAACATTTCTCAAGATAGACTTGTGCTAGCTAGCTACATTTATGTGATAACAGAAACTTTTACAGTTTCGATTTAGAAAGTGATACCTACAATATTGTTGTTAGATTTAACTAGCTTTTATGAGCTAGTGCACATAACCGACCCAAGGTAAACAAGAATGAGCGCTCGTCTCTCTCAACCCTTTAGGGTTCTCGCGGTGGCGGCCACCCTTTGGCTTCGTCGTCCGAACCGACCTTCTGCCGCTCTACATCATTCGGCAGGCTCGACGTCAACTCTCATTGGCGTAGCACCTCATATCCTCTCGAGAGGGTTCCCCAAGGCCGCGTCCTGTGGTAGCCTCTACCGTCGAGGGTCGTGGTGGGAGGCTGTGTTTTCCAAGTATGGCTTGCGGTGTGGTCTGCAGTCGGCGCACACACGATTGAAGATGTTGGCTTCGCGAATTGACTGGTTGGATCTGGGTTTGCCTGCCAACAAACTTGATTTGAGCTCTATACGGCTAATTCAAACTTCTCTGCCGGGATGAATGGAACAACTGAGTTTGCTATCTTTGTTCTTGGCTGGTCGGCTCACCTCCTATGGAATGCTTATTTTTCGGGTCAACGTGCTGGGTCAATTGATGAAGCGACGACGGTTTTTGGATGGCAGCCGGCGAGTCCGTAACATGGTTAGAGGTTTGATGGATGACGGGTTTCGATGTTAGATACAAATGCGGCTGCAAGGTGTTAGAACCTTAGGTGACAGGGGTCACTGTTTTAGGCCTTGCTGGTTGAGTAATTTGAGTACATTGTATGTCCTTGGACTTTGCTATGGAGGCCAATTTAGATGGAAAATATAATTTGGGATCCCGATAGATGTGATATGTTGGTACAGATGAGGGTCATGTCTCTTCTGTGCATTTTGTGGGATTGTAGGTTTAGTTCCTACATTTTTCTCACACTTAATTGGTTTACCAATGCCAAAGAGTATCGCAAGGCAATTGTATGAAGTTAGTCTAGGCTAATTTATCTAGTGATCAATATTGTTGTAGCCCATCGCAGAGTGATCATTATATACTTTGTCTATTTCTCCTGTAATTAAATGGTTCTCGTTTGTCCTAAAAAAATGAGCCAGTGCACATATGTAAACGTTACTAATTCAAAGATGCAGCGAAAATGAAATTCTTTAGACATTCATGAGAGAAGTTCAAAAGTCAATTAGCGAAATAATTGCTAAATTATATTCATTTGATTTTGTTGTTAGAATTAGATACGACTATACATCTATATATACAACACTAGAGAAACACACATGCTATGCATGTGTTTGAGAATAATTTTTTTCTCCTTAAAATCGTAAAAAAAAAAAGGTTTGCCAGTTTTTCATTGTTTTTTTCCTTGAATAAAAGAGGCAGTTTTTTTTCCATGGGGTAGTTCTCTCTCTCCTTCCAAAATTTACACCAGTGACAAGGTAGTTTTATTTTTGTTTGAAATGGATAGTTTATCTTGTGAGGTGAGAAATTTGAGGCTAATTATCCTATTAATTTATTTTAGAAAAAATAAATTAAAAAACTTAGTTTAGACTTTATCTTTCTTCAAAAACTTACTATAAATTTTCAATCCCAAAAAGATTCATTATATTTTTTGAATAAATAATAACATGTTGTTTGAATTATTTATAAAAAATGTCACCGTATTTTTCAGGCCTAATCACATAAAGCGTTTCCCTCCTCTAACTGTCGCCTACTCGAATTCTATCGATCTGTGTATATAGTTTAAATTAGCTAGCTCTCATTATATTTTTTGAATAAATAATAACATGTTGTTTGAATTATTTATAAAAAATGTCACCGTATTTTTCAGGCCTAATCACCTAAAGCGTTTCCCTCCTCTAACTGTCGCCTACTCGAATTCTATCGATCTGTGTATATAGTTTAAATTAGCTAGCTCTCTCTCTCTCTCTCTCTCTGTATATATATATATATATATTAATATATATATATATATATATATATACACACACACACATGCACCAAAAGAAGCCAACCCAACCCAACCCATGCCATGCATGCTCTGGACTTTCGACCGGATGCTAGCTCGGCTCCGACCCTACCTCATAGTTAAATTAATCTCTCATAACAATCATATAGATATATTAATTAGTTCATCCGATCCGGAAGAACGGTCACAAATATATATAAATCAATTTGATCAATTAGCTAGGAGGAGCTAGCTAGCTAGCTTCCTACGAATTCAATTTCGTTGCTTCACTTTTAATGTACAGTGATCGTCGACCTTAAACTTATAAAGGATCCAAGGTTGCAAGTCAGGAAGCAGCCTTTAGTACATATCTATTTGCTAGAAACGTACTGCATCAAATCCGATCAACTTGATTGGGGTCGTGATCGAGCTGAACGTACGTGCAAACTCTTGAGTTCGATCATTGATCACCTCTCTCTCTCTCTCTCTATCTCTCTCTCATTAGAGAGTGTAACCGTCGACTTATTATCCCAGACGTCATTACTTCTCATGGCCGCATGTGGCGCTAACACAGCCCGAACCCTGGTCTGTCGCGACGACAAAGCGGCAGCGCAGCTAAGTAGCTGTCTAGGTAGCTGTCTAAGTAGCTGCCGGGATAGTTGTCTAAGTAGCTGTCTGGAGAGATATATTTGTCTCAAAATTCAATTCCATTTGAATTAATGGTGTCCTATACTACTCTACACTTCACTTAATTGACTCCATAATTTAATCAATTAATCAGATTCTTTCCTTTTTAATCTCCTCTTCTTCATGGTTCACATGCATATATATACAAATTAAATGGAGCATTTTTTCTTGAGAAATTATATGTGATGAGAAAGTAATGTTGAATCTAATTGTGGGGTATTTTATTCAATATATTCCTCTATCACATCATTTTTTTCCATGATATATTTATGTTTATAGCTGTCTAGGTAGCTGTCTAAGTAGCTGTTTTGAGAGTTGTCTAATTAGCTCTTTTGAGAACGGTCTTTGTCTCAAAATTCAGTTCCATTTGAATTAATGGCATCTTATACTACCCTACACTTCACTTAATTGACTCCATAGTTTAATCAGATTCTTTCCCTTTTAATCTCTTCTTCTTTATGGTTCACATGCATATATATAGACACACACACACACACACACACACACACACACACACACACACACACACACACAAATTAAAGGGAGTATTTTTTTCTCGAGAAATTATATATGATGAGAAAGTAATGTTGAATCTAATTGTAGAATATTTTATTCAATATATTCCTCCATCACATCATTTTTTCCCATGATTTATGATTGTAGACTACCTTAGCTTACTCATATATATTTCATTACATATATATACACCCAATTTTGAGTTGTTTATGTTGTAAAATGCATCATAAAGTGTTAAGTGTCATTCTTTCAATTTTTTGTTTAATTGTCAAGTTGTCTTTGCAGTCTCAAAATAAATGAAAACTGGTAGTTGTGTAGGTAACTATATGGAGAACTGTTTAGGTAATTGTCTGGATAACTGTCTAGGTAGCTGTCTTGATAACTGTCAATTTGTTCATTCATTTTTTGGCGACCCGAGATTTATTCTGCTCAAAATCAAATAACAAACAACTTTCTCTTCTACAACATCCTCCAATTCTAACTACAAAACGTCGAATTTACCTTTGAGCATCAAAATCTCAAAATCTTCAATTCTTCGATTCGGAGAACACTGATTGAATTAGGAAGCAACCAAACTATGGTTAGCTTCGTGGAGGTAAGAGCTACAAAGCTCGGTAAGTCTTGCCGTCCGATTTGGCTTGAAATCGATCAACCTCTAATTTCTAGGATTTTAGGTTTTCTCGGACTTTCTCTTCACTTTTCTGCGTGATTCGGCCAATGATAAGAGTAGGAATTGAAGGAAAGAGAAAGAAGAAGTCGAGATGGTCATTTTGGTACCTTACTCGAAGGTTTTGGTGGCCGGACAAGCTTGCTTCGTCGCCGACAATTTCGTCGCAGAAGAGAGAGAGAGAGAGTCGAGGAAGAGAGAGAAGGTTATGAGAGATAGAAAGACTAAAATAGAAGGGGATGAGCTGACTAACCAGCAACCCCTTCTTTAGGGGCAAAATTGGAATGAAAAAATAAGTTTTATAACTTTTTGGGAGAAATGGACATCATCTGAACTTTTTTGGAAAAAATTGGGTCATAAATTGAGCAATTTTTACCTTGATGTCATAAGTTATTTTTTTTGGAAATCTTATTTATTTTTAGATTTTTAAAATAATTTTCTATTTTACTTTTAAATTTATATCTAATAACTGTTTAGCTGTCTATATTTTTTTTAATCTTTAAAGTGTATTTTAGTAATAAAAATCAGTTATGATTTACAAAGAGTGTTTTCTTAATAAATAATAAATAGTATAGATTTTGCCTAAACGACAGTAGAGTTATCAAAATTTAGTCTAAAAACTACAAATTTTTAGTTTTAATCATTTGATTGTTTTGAGCAAAAAATGAATCCAATCCAATCATCCATCACCTACTCTAATTCTTTTCTCTAAAACTTTGACTGATTTCAGCAACTCACTCAATATTATTATTTCCAAAACAAAATATCTATATTGGGATATTTTTTTGTTTAACACTCTATTCTGTAATACAAAATGCAAAGTCTTAGAAGCTCAATAAATATTTTCTTTAGAAAGAAAAAACAAAGACAAAATTAAATTCACCCAATTCTATTTCTTTACAGAAGGGGGGAGTAAATGTAGCTCAACTGTAGACACAGCAGAGAGCCAGAGATGAGCTCTTTTCTGGGTTTACCCCGAATCTCATGACGTGACCCCCTTCCGGTAGTAAAAACAAATCACCGAAAAGCCAATTGCTTCATACGTGCGGCACGTTCCTCCAAAACCGTCCGAGCGCTTCACACCCAAAGACCCATCTCTCTCTTACACACGTCCCACGCTTTCAAAGCTCCAGAGTCTCGTCCAAGGGGTACAACAGTCATTTCCACCTCACACCCCCGGTGCAACCTTCCATGTCAGAAAATTGTAATTTCCGGATAAATCCCTTCACACGTGGCAATGTCAGTGAGCCCACCGGGCCCCACTCCCTTCATCTCTTTCTCAAAGCTTTTCCCCTATAAAATCTTCAAACGCATCCCACCACTCTTCTTCAGTCTCCAACAAAACGCATACAGAAAACCTCTCTCTCTCTCTCTCTCTCTCTCTCTCTCTCTCTCTCTCTCTCTCTCTCTCTCTCTCTCCTCTTAATACTAAAATCCTCAAGAGTTCAGAAAACCAAAACCAAAACCATCGTCGCCGGCGACGATTAACCACCGCCGAGAATGAATATTCCGGCCACGGTGTTGTTCGTTTCTATACGCAATGTTCGCATTTCCGATCATCGCAGTCACGTTTTCCACGAAAAAAAACTCTGATTTGAAGCGATTCTCTTTCGCTGAAGTTTTGTCTTCCAAGTTATTCCTTCAATTCAATTTTTGTTCTTTTCTTTAGCTGAAGAAGAGAGAAGTCTGAGACAAAGAAGCTATAGGTATTAATTTCATTACCGAGTTACTGCAATTTTTTGAGAGGAAGATTTTGTTTCTTGTGTAAATGCAAGTCTATCTCTGTAAAAGAGCTTTGATTTTTGATCTGCCAAGGTTTTAATTGAGTGGCTCAGATAAGCGCAAATCTCCAAAAACCCTTTTGAGATTGTTTGAACTTGCCGGAATTTACGTAACCGTGCCATTTCCGATGAAGATTCAACCGATCGACGCCGATTCCGAGCCGATTCGGCTTGTCGACTCGGCGGCCGCGAAACCGGTCTTGAAGTCCCGTCTCCGGCGACTTTTTGACCGACAATTCCCGAGCGTTCTGAAAATCTCTTCGTCGGAGAAGCCTCCTGCCTCCGGCGCCGGCGGCGATTTCAACAAGGACAACGGCGGCGGAGGTGAGTTCGAGCCGAGCTCGGTTTGCTTAGCGAAGATGGTTCAGAATTACATCGAGGAGAGCAACGAGAAGCAGCAGCCGATGAAATGTGGCCGGAACCGCTGTAATTGCTTCCACGGAAACAACAATGACAGCTCCGACGACGAGCTCGATTTCTTCTTCGGCGGCGATTCCACCACTTCCGCCGCGGGTTCCTTCGGTGGCGACGCCTCCGATATCCTCAAGGTACATTTAAACGACGTCGCTTTACTCTCACTTCTCCTCTCTTCCTTGTTCTCTTTTCGATTTTATCTGATTCGAAATTGTGTGAATTTTTTCAGAGCTTGATTCCTTGCGTCAGTGTCGCCGAGCGGAACCTCTTAGCCGACACGGCCAAGATCGTCGAGGCTAACAAGAATCTGAAGAAGAAAAACGAGCTCAGAAAGCTCGTCACCGACGGCCTGTTCTCTCTCGGCTACGACTCCTCCGTCTGCAAATCCAAGTGGGACAAGTCACCGTCTTTCCCTGCCGGTACTGCACCGGACCATTCCTCTCTCTGTTCTTCTATCAAATGTTTAATTCAAAAAATGAAAAACTAAATTCGGTTTGTGGTTTTCAGGTGAGTATGAGTACATTGATGTGATCGTGGAGGGAGGTGAGAGGTTGTTGATCGACATCGATTTCCGATCGGAATTCGAAGTGGCGAGGGCGACTGGGGCCTACAAGGTCGTCCTTTCATCGCTGCCGTTCATTTTCGTCGGGAAATCCGACCGTCTCGGACAGATCGTCTCCATCGTGACGGAGGCGGCCAAACAGAGCCTTAAGAAGAAAGGCATGCCGTTCCCGCCGTGGCGTAAAGCCGATTACGTCAGAGCCAAGTGGCTCTCTCCCTGCACCACGAGAACAACAGCAGCAACGAAAACACATGAAGACAATGACGACGTCGTTTTGCAGGAGCAGGAGGGCAAAACCGTGATTTCCGATGACCACCTGAGCGATTGCGGCGAGCTCGACTTGATCTTCGGCGAGAATTCGACCGATCCTTCGCCGCCGCCGCCTCCAGTGGAGGAGGAGGAGCGGGCGAAAGTGACCGGAAATTCAGTGACGGTGGCGGTGGCGTGGCAGCCGCCGGCGATTAAGCCGAAGAGCGTCGAGAGAGGAGCGAGGATCGTGACCGGTTTAGCTTCACTGCTCAAAGAGAAAGCGTGAAAGAAAAAAGAAAAAACAAATTTTGGACCATTTTTCTTTTTCTTTATTCCAATTTTCCCCTAAAAAAGGATAAACATAATATTACAAAAAAACAAAAATGTATAATCGGCGATCGGAATAGTAGAGTAGTACTGGGACTTGGTACAGGCCTTTTTTGACTTCTCCTTTTCCCCCCACTTTTCCTTCCTTTTTTAGTTAGCAAGGGTACAATTGTAAGAACCCAGTAAATCACTCTCTATGTAATAAAATCAGTGAAGAAAATTAGAAAAAGACTTTGATATGTCTCTATAGTTCCTGAATTGTTGCTTTAGTTATGCAATTTAACTCGCGTGAGCCGTAAGGTTAGGTAATCGTAGGAGAAGAGATTACGAGTTGGTTCATCATCTGTTATCGGTTGGTTAGACGATTATCTCTATTGGCTTGATGATCGTAAATGAGATTCATTTTAAAGCAAAGAAGAATATTATGTTTAGGGGCGTGGATTTTGAGGTCCTAGGGTTACACAGCGACGGTCTCTTGAGAGGGGGAACAAAGTGGGATGAGGGGCTCTCTCCTTTTCTTTTATTTTTTGCCCTTCTTTTGAGGGTAATGATTACTTTACCCGAAACGAGTTAAATTTTTTAAAGGTGAAAAAAAGTGGGGAGAATATTAAGAGTTTGTAACTGCCGATCATGGTGAAGATGACGACGGCAGATGGACCGTGGAGTCTCGAAGGGGTAAGTAGTAAAATATATATATATATATCACGAAGGAGGAGTTTGCATTGGAATTGCGTGATATTCCCTCTGCTGTGTTTTTGGTTTTAACAGTTTGAATAAGGTTAAAAAAAAATTGAGCTTCACGAAAATGTGAAAGAGGGGAGAGTTGGTCCATGACGACCAGGAATGAGAGGAAACCTGATCTGCGTGACTAGGAAGTCTTTGTTTTTGGGTTTGACTGTGGACTGTTCTATGGGGAACACGTGTGGGATGTTGACTGGGGAGGTGAATGAAGAAGAAGCAACTCGATCGAGTTTTCATTTTGGGATGTTTACAAAGTGAAGGCATTAAAGTAAACAAGACTCGCACTACCAAGGCTTTGGTGAATTGGTGATGCAAAACGTCAGCGACTTGTATCCCCCTCGTGCATTGTCTTGTTTATTGTGGGGTAAAAAATTGATCTACTTGGTAGGTTTTTTCGGATAAGTTTTGCTTGATGTGATGTTTCACGTTCGGGATAAATTTAATTTTCAAAAAGAGTTATATTTGGACTGGATAATATTCGCGTGTTTAATAGTAGTCAACTACTCAACTATGACTAGTATAACCGTACCGAAATTTAGCTAAAATTATTACATTCAACCATATAATTTCATCATTTAAATGTTTGAAGATTTTTTACTTAGTAACTAAGAAATTTGGGCATCTGCTCGTGCATTGTTTTGATTATTGCGAGGTAGAAAAAACAAAATTCACTTAGTATGTCATGTTTCCTATTTGAAATAAGTTCATGTCTAAATGGGAGTTATGTTTCGGCAATTAGTGGCATCCGTAATTAATTATAGTCAACTATAAATCAATTAATTACTAGAACATAATAGATTGAACTTATTGCATTCAACAAACAATATAGTTTCATAATTCAAAGTTTGAAGTTTTTCTTAGTGATCAAGAAATAGAGGCTTGTTTGATTTTGCAACGCAACATGATCCAAAATAAACCTACCCGATTATCAGCTTAATTTCAAAGGAGAAGATCGAGTGGTACATAGTCGAAGTGGAGTGCGTGAATGCAATATGGAGGACGTAGCATGTTAAATTGATGATGAAGAAACAATGGAGCGCGTGACAAAATTCAAGTACTAAAATTGCTTATATTCTCTGGTTTGGCAATGCAAGATATATTCCTATTTTGGAAAAACTTTCAAACACACACTTTCAAGGTTACATACTCTACCATTGCATGCTAATTACGATCCCCATAGTGGACACTCATGCATAGACCGACCTTTCTCTTGTTGGCATTTCATTGCATAAAAATGAAACCTACAATGTATAGTGGGTTTTGCACTTTAACCCCGATATGTTGTTCTTTCTTTTCAACTTTGAGACTTGAGAGTAATGCTAGGCACCTAGAATAAACAAAATACATTCCCACCTTATTGTTACGCGTTTTTAGCACATACCACTCGAAGTTTCTCAATTTTATTTCAAATATATGGATACTCTTGCCTTCACTTATTATGGAGAAAATTAGTTAATATGAGCAAACGAGTAAAAATATTAATCTCAAAAAAGTTAAAAGTTTATATACAACAACAGGTAGGTATCATCATTTGACCTTTCGATTTCGAGTTTTGTTCTAACCCGTTCAACCTTTAGGATCGAAACCCAGTCCAGTCTTAATCGAGGCCGGGCTGACCCAGCCTTTTTGAAATAGGATATGGTCTGGGTTATACATTTGAAGCTCAGCCCAGCCTATCGGCCCAGCCCATTTGAGCCTCTTCGGCCTAGCCCATCATCGGTATCATAAACCTCTTCAAGCCCAATCTCTTTTCAAATAAGAAAATTAATTAATATATAAATATATTTATATCACTTTAAAGGCCTAGACGTAAAGCCTAATCTGACCAATTTTGGTCATTTTTATTAGAAAACATAATATAATTTATATTATTATCATGTTTTTTTTTCTTATTACTTTCATTTTCTCGTCTTATCGAGATGTTCTCTCCGCACAAAAATATATATTCAAAGTAATATATATTCAAAATATATTCATACATCAATAATAATAATACATTGAACTTTTTACATATTAATTTTTCTCAATTTAAGGCTCATCTTGGTCTGGCCCACCTGTTTGGCCTTTTTAGCCTCATTGGTCTAGCCTTAATGGGCGGGCTAAGGCTTCTAAATTGTGCCATCGGCCCAGCCCAGCCCAGCCCAGCCCAACCTCGTTATGTTTGATCGTTGACTAGGCCCAGCCCAGCTCCAAGCCTTAAATTTAGAGCTGAGGCCGGCCCAGCCCATCTCATGATGAACCCTAACAACGGGGATTCACTTTTTAATTTTTTTCTTTTCCGCACACACCGAGTACAGGTAATTTATTATTTAAAAGAATCGCCCCATTTGAAAATTAACTTCATTTTCACCACATCCAATTTATTTTATAGTTTTTTTATTTTTCAGATTAGACGACAATTTGTGTCTAATATGATTTGAACACGTGACATCATTGATCATGATATGAATCATTACCACTGAACTACTGTTTTAACCGATTTTCATTAGGGAATATGGTAATAGACAATGAGATGATTACGTGGATCGCTCCTAATAGATCTCCCTTTCCTCGATCTGCACTGCACCTATCAAACTATAGTTCACAAACCACGTCAGAAGTCGAGACGGGGTGGCCCGCCTTCAATACTCCGATGCTTAAGTCAGTGAATCAGCAGTGTAATAGCATTAGCAAAGTACTAGTGTCAGATGCGTTACCTCATTCTCGCCATAAATGAGGCCTTAAATAGGCAGTTGAAGATTGGTTGAGCATTTACTGTTCGATATGGGATTAGTCTTCATTATGCTATCTGTAATGCTTGCCTAATCCGTCATGTTTGGTGGGCACATGTTCCTTCAAGAAGTGACCGGTTTCGGCAAGTGTCCTTAGCTAAATTCTTCCTTTTCGGGCGATCCTTCCGTAGGATTATGAGGTGTTAATAGGTGTTTAGCGTTAAACATGTTTAATTAGGCATGTAGAATGTGATGTACTAACAAGTCCCCGAGACTAATATACTGATCTTGGTTTGGGAGTTGCGTTTGCAATTGCCTAGTTAAACTTGCTTAATGCGTGACGTTCCGTCTATCCCACCACGTAGTCCCCCAACTGCTCAAGTAAGATCTGTTTCCTTTGGCGAGACGTAACCTGCACAAAAACGTGAATGAAAAGTATTGTTAGCTTTGAAGTCCCCGAGTACATATGGGGTGATTATTCTTGCTTGCCGATGTGTGATACGTTAGCCCAATGGTGGGATAATGCATCAACCATTATGTGAGATTAATCTCTGGTGTGATTTGCATCAAGAGATTAATCTGCCAGTATTAATTCTGAGATTTGCGTCAGACATTAAGTGACTGAAGCTGGACTAAACTTTGGTATATTTTGCATCTTAGGAGTTTAGTCCCCGTTTTCCCAATGGTGAGATAATGCATCAGCCATTGGGTGAGATTAATCTCTGGGATTGCGTCAAGAGATTAATCCGTAAGTATTAATTCTGGGATCGTGTAAGACATTAAGTGACTGAAACTAGACTAAAATTTGGTGTATTTTGCATCTCAGGAGTTTAGTCCCTGTTTGCTCAATGGTGGGATAATGCATCAACCATTGCGTGAGATTAATCTCTACTGTGATTTGCATCAGGAGATTACTCTGTCAATATTAATTCTGGGATCGCATCAGACATTAAGTGACTGAAGCTGGACTAAACTCTGGTGTATTTTGCATCTTAGGAGTTTAGTCCCCTTTTTCCCAATGGTGGGATAATGCATAAGCTATTGGGTAAGATTAATCTCTGGGACCGCGTCATGAGATTAATCTGTTAGTATTAATTTTAGGATCGCATCAGACATTAAGTGACTGAAGTTGGACTAAACTCTAGTGTATTTTGCATCTCAGAAGTTTAGTCCCCATTTGCCCAATGGTGGGATAATGCATCAACCATTAGGTGTGATTAATCTATAGTGTGATTTGCATTAGGAGATTAATCTGTCTGTATTAATTCTGGGATCACGTCAGACATTAAGTGACTGAAGATGGACTAAACTCTGGTGCATTTTGCATCTTAGGTGTTTAGTCTCTGTTCGCCCAATAGTGGGATAATGCATCAGCCATTGGGTGAGATTAATATCTGAGATCGCTTCAAGAGATTAATCTGTCAGTATTAATTTTGGGATTGCGTCACACATTAAGTGACTGAAGTTGGTCCCACTAGACTGTGACTTGTATAAGCACCACTTAAAATGTTAGTTAATGCGTACATTTGTTCAACTTAAATGTTGTAGACGAGTCATCTGGTCGTTTAGCTGTTTGCGGGATGGTTGCATGTGTGACATGTGTTGCCTGATGTTGAATTTTGAAATCCGAAACTGTGGTGGCTGATGTCACTCTGAGTAGATGGGGTAATAAAGGTGCCACTTTATTAACTGAGGTATCCTTTCGCCTGGTGACTAGTGGGACACGTGTCGTGATCCTGTGGTTTACCTCGATTGGTGTGAATGGTTCAGATTTGCTAAGCTAAAATCTTCGATGCCTATAAATTTTTGGGGCAGTGTGAATCATTTTTCACACTTCTCACTTTTCGATTTCGAAGCTCTGCTGAATTGCTCTCTCGCTCTGCCGTTCTTCCGTTTTTCCCGATGCACCATTGTTTTTTTGCTATCTATTTTATTGCTTCGTATAAGTATTATGTTGTGAGAGGGTAGCATCAGTCACCAAGTCCGTTAGGTGTTCGTCGTTTGGGTGGTGGCTCAAACTGAGTGCCTTAGACTCGACGGATGATTTGTCCTTTTGCAGATGGCATTTGTTTAGAGTTTCACCATGTCAGGTGACAACATAGATGAATACCTAAATCGGTCAGACAGTAATGAGCGCAAACAAAGGCTCTTAATTAGGGTGGATGATGCCTCCGCCGATGCGTCCACTTCCATTATCACTATGGCTCATCCTTCTTTACCTCTGCAAGCTGTTCTCAATGGTAGTCGGAGCTCGTGGGTTATGTCTGACGGAGAGTATGTCTCCAAGTGAAATAGACATAGTGAAGGTGAAATTTAACATTCCTCCCTGCGTTAAGTTGTATCCTCTCCCCCTCCCCCCCCCCCTCGGTTAGGTTTTGAGGTGGCCTTGCACGCGTCCTCATTATGGAGATATCTGCGTTTTTGAGGTGTAGCTGAGAATGGGGATCCGTTTGCCATTGCATCCCTTTTTCCAATATGTTCTGTCCCATATGGGAATTACTCTTGGCCAATGTTCTTCCATCATATGTAAATTTTTTGTGGCTATGTACAATATCTTCAACTTGTCAGGGTGCGAGTATCCTACGTTAGGAGAGATCTACCAGTTTTACCATATGGGCTATGTTTTTCGTGGGGATGAAACGAGTACCATTACTCTGAAGGGAAACAAACAGCCTCAGTGGTTGACGGGCATGCGTACATCTATAATGGACTGGTGGAAGTGTGTATTCATGGCTGGGGGGTATTGGGAGTTTAGGAGAAGACCTAAGAATGAGGATTTGAAGAAGCCACGAGTGCCATCTAGATTTTGCCCCATAAGTGTGTTCGCGTGTTATTCAGTTGACTTGATGTTTGTCTTAACTTTCGTCTAACGCATGTTTGTTATGTTACAGGATAATTGGAGTTTCCAATAATGCATATCAAATAGGAACATCTGAATAGAATATATTACATCTTTAAGAAGGATAAGCAGCTTCGTGACGTTTGGGTGGCTACCTACTGGGACGTCATATCTTGTACCAGACTTTCAAATTTGCTCAATATGTCTTATGGCCTCGACCCTTTGTTTTGAAGTCTTACATTTCTCTTTCTGACCTGATTCTTATGTTCCATGTAGTTAAGCTTCCAATCACTAAGACGATCTAGAAGATGGATGCAGCAAAGGCCGTTATGGACGCGTTTTTTCTAAAGTGCGCTTGTTGCTAAGACGGTGGTGTCAGTTGATGCCACTAATCCTGCTGCTCCTTTTACGAAAGCGAAGGATGCAGTGATTCTCATTCTGCCAACCGCTGGTGATCAGTTGCCTCCGCAGGGAGCTAGCGCCGAAGTTGTTGCCAAACGGATGGTGTAGGATGATGCTATATGGAAGATGAGGTACGACACATGCAACGCCAGTAAGGCGGGTGTCGGCGGTTTCCAGCAAAACCAAAACAAAACCGTGCTGGCCACAAAAATCCCCCAGTTGATGTTCCCATTGAAGTTGCTTCAGAATAGGTTGTGGCTAATCCCCATACCGATGAGGTCCTCCATGCTAGCGGAGTAATGGATGATAACCTCTGCAGGGAGCGCATGAGGAAGGGTAAGGGCCACGTCACTACTGGTGGTGGTTCTGAGGGGAAGACAACTGCTGAGGAACTTCCTGTTAGCTTGGCGATTAAGTCTTCGTTAGATGCAATTCCCATGGGTACCTTTGTCATTTTGACTTCTATAATCATCTATCTCGTACCCTTGACGAGAATACCAAGTCTTACCAGAAAACATGTTAGCTGTTCAGCACGGTGCAGAACAATAAGGAGCGTGTCTTCACTCATGTGGTTGAGCTTCTGCATGAGGTACACCTTCTGACGAAACTTGAGAGGTTTGAGACCCAGCAGGCGAAGTTTGTTGGGGTGAAGCACAAGCTGGCCTTGGCATAAGGTGAGATAAGGTGCCTTATGCAAGAAAAGAAGAAAGCCAAAAGGGGTCTCCGCATTGTCAAGCGAAAGTTGTCCACTTGGTCAGTACGAATCAAAAAGGTGGAGGATTGGGAGAAAGAAAAGGATATTATCCAGTAGGTCCGAGAGGAAGCGCTTGAAGAGAAGAAATCTGCTGAGGTGGCGCTGAAGTTGGCGGAAGAGCGGTTGGAGACCGGTTACCATGTGGGTGACTATCTTCAAAACCTAGTCTCCTAGATTTAGAGGTCTGGTCTTGACGCGTCTATTGTAAAGATGTAATGTCCTCTGCTTGTTTTCAACGTTGTAGAGGTGTGCTGCATCACGACGCTCCTCTAGGAGCACTGCGTCTAGGCAAAGGCCTTCTCTGTCCGTTGATTCATCGAAGTTCTTAACCCTTGGGCTGAGGTGGGTCAATTCTAGCGGAAGTACTGCTTCAATTCCAAACGTGAGACAAAATGGTGTTTCGCCAGTGGCCTTTGTTGCAGTAGTTCTGATAGACTAGAGCACTTCCGGCAGCCGTTCTGCTCATAGTCCCTCCTTGAGATTGCCCAACTTCTTCTTCAGTCCCTTCTTCATAATTTTGTTAATTTCTTCCACTTGTCCGTTTTGTTTTGGGTGTGAGGGTGAAGAGAAGAGCATTGTGGTTCCTTTCTGGTTGCACTAGCTGATTAGTGCTTCATTGTTGAACTGGGCACCATTGTCTGTTATGATTATTAACGGAGCACCGTAGCAGCAAAATAGGTTCTTCCATAGAAAATTTTCCACCTTCTCGGTTGTCACCACAACTAATGACTCTGCCTCGACGTATTTGGTGTGGTAGTCCATAATGACAATGATGAAGTTGAATTGACCCTTAGAAGTTAGGAGTTTTCCAATCAAGTTGAGTTCCCATTATGAAAATGGGACTGGTCTGACGATGATGGATAACGGTATTGCAGGAGCTTGGTTATTGTGTACAAATAGCTGGCATTCGTGGCATTTTGTTGCAAGTTTTGACGCGTTAGCTTTCAATGTTGGCCACTAGAAGCCATATCTAATGACTTTATAAGCTAGTGTTCTCGCGCCAGCATGATAACCACTAGCTCCAGAGTGTACTTCTTTCAAGATGGATTGCCCTTCTTCTGCCGTAACGCACTTTAAGTTGGGCCAATTTGGGTCCTGCATGTACAGTTGCCCGTTGCGCCAGCTTGGTTATCTAACTATGCTCTTGTACTGACAATGCAAAGACTTCTGTCAGGGTTTTGCTAATGCTAGGCATGTTCAGGATCTCTACTGTTGTCTGGCTTGGAGTATGGGCTGCAAGTGCCGTAGTCAGAACGACGAGTGCATCCGCTTTGGTGTTATGCTCTTTTAAGATGTTTGAGATGGTATGGCTTTGGAACCTGCCTAATAATGTTTTGACGTAACCCAAGTACATGGCCATGTGGTTCCCCTTGGCTTCAAATTCCCCATTGACTTGGTTGACGACCAATTGTGAGTCACTGAATATATTGATGTCAGGTGCCCCTGATTCTTTTGCCAGTTGGAGTTTGGCAATGAGTGCTTCATACTCTGCCTAATTGTTTGAAGCATTGAAATCAAATTTCAATGCGTATTCTGCTAAGATTCCTCCAGGTCCCATCAGTATGGCTCCTGCCTTACTCGTCTTAGAGTTTCGGGATCCGTCAACATATAGGTTCCATATGGAAGTTGGTTTTCTCTTTGTTTCTTGTGGGTTGCTTTTGCCGGAAGCTGTTTGTCTTTTACTTGCTCTCCATCAGCAGGGGTGAGTTCTGCTATGAAGTCTGCCACTATCTGACCCTTCATTGCTACTCATGATTTGTAGTGGATGCCAAATTGACTGAGTTCCATAGCCTATTTGCTAAGTGATCCACTATGCTCTAGGGACTGCAGAACTTGACGGAGGAGCATATTTGTCATTACTTGGATTGTATGAGCTTGGAAGTAAGGACGTAGCCTTCTGGAAGAAGTGACCAGGGCTAACTCAAAGAGCTCTAACATTGGATACCTTGTTTCATGTGGTGTCAATCCCTTTGCTGCATAGAACACAGGTAATTCCCCCTTGTCGGATCTCACTTGACGAGGGCCGAGCTGACTGTCGTCAGTAAGACAGCGAGGTATAGATACATCCTTTTAACGGTTTGGAAAGTAAGGTACAGACTCCAATTACCGTTTGATGTTTTGGAATGCCTCTTCGCACGGTTCACTGCTTTTCTGCTCGTCTTCCTCAAAGCCCTAAAAAAAGGCACGCCTTTTTCAGTGTAACGACAGATAAAACAGTTGAGGGAAGCCAATTTTCCCAGTAGGCTCTGTAAGTCCACCTTAGTAGTTGGTGTTTTAGTGGCAAGTATCGCCTGGATCTTCTTTGGGTTGGCCTCAATGCCTTTCTCAATTACAATGTATCCCAAGAATTTGTTGGTGGTAACGCCGAAAATACACTTTGCGGGATTCAAGTGCATGCCATGCTTTAGCAATATCTATAGGTTTACCATTAGGTCTTCTAAATGCGTTTCTTTCTTCACACTCTTGACTACAATATCATCCACATACACTTCTACTATCTTGCCCATTTAAGGTCCAAAGATCTGGGTCATGAATCTTTGATATGTGGATCCCGTGTTCTTCAATCCGAAATGCATGACGTTGTAGTTGTATAACCCCTTATCCGTTACAAATGTTATGGCTTTCTGGTCACTGGACTCCATCAATATCTGATTGTAGCCTGAGTATGCATCCATGACGGATAACAACTAGTGGCCTGCAGTTGCGTTAACAAGCTGATCGATTCTGGGAAGGGGGAAACTGTCTTTTAGATAAGCCTTGTTGACGTTGGTATAGTCGACACACATTCTCCAAGTTCCATTACTCTTTTGGACCATGATGGCATTTGAGATCCACTTGGGATAACTGACTAGTCGAATGAATCCTATCTTGAGTAGACGTTCTACTTCTCCATTCATGGCAGCGTAACGCTCCTCATCATATGCCCTTTATTTCTGTTTAATTGGCATTACGTTAGAAGTAAGACTAATCTTGTGGGTAGTGAGTTCTCGAGAAATTCCTGGCATATCCGTATAAGACCATGCAAATACTATCTGGTGGTCCTTCAGACACTTGATGAGTCGCGTTTTGAGGTCGGGGCTCAACTGATTCCCAATATGGACTCTGCATTATGGATATTCATCTGCTAGCTGCACCGGGGTGAATGAGTCTTTCTCGTTCCAAATGGCTTAACAGAGCATGTATTTTCTCGAGGGTCATCCGGTGCATCGACCTTGGGAGTAGTGGCTGCTAGGGCTTCCTTGACTACCAATACCTCATGATATCTACCTCTGTCAGAGTTTAATGGGATGTTCTGGGTGTCATATCCTCTTACATGTCCTGCCTCATGATCCGTTGGGAATTTTAGGATGAGGATATGATTAGTAATGATGATTTTAACTTGTTGATTGTTGGGCACCCAAGGATGGTGTTATAAGCGGATCGACAATCACAGACAATGAACTCCATCCCTATCTCCTTCTGTGGTATGCCAGATGTGTACCTAGCCCAAACGTCATTGTGTCACTTTCTGACAGGCGCAAGCTTTCCCCCGAGAAGCCCATTAGGGGTTCGTGATCTTGGATCAATCTTCTGGCAGACCTTTCTAGAAGCTTGTAAGCGGGCCAGTAAATGATATTTATAGCTAATCCGTCATCGACGACAATTTGTTTTATGTTCCATTTGTCTACCATTGCGGTAATTACAAACAGAGTATTGGGGTCAACCGGTTTCCTACTATCTCCTTTTTTGCCGAGAAGCTGATCGTACCCTAGTCTTTACGTCTGGCCCTTAGGGATGGTGTCTTGGCTGACTTTGCATACTTTTCTTCCGCTTGGGGCAATCTCTTTCTGTCATTTTGACTGCCCCTCGAACACTGTGTTGATTGTCCCCCTTATTTTTATGGCTGCCACCTGACATGGTTTGTCAGCTCTTTGGGGTTGTCTCTCCTTCTTAGTATCTAGGATCTTCCCATCCTTGTGCAATATGTCCTTTAACGCACCACAACTATCAGTAGTGTGTGAGCGTGATTCATGGTATTGGCACCAGTCACCCTTAGTGGGTCGCGTTTGCGTTTGCTTGAGGTACCTGGGAAGGGGGCCAGGTATAATGTCCATGTGCTTTGCCAAAGTTGCCTCAATTAGGGTGTTAGAAATGGCGAATACTTACGCCCGTGGAAGGTTCCGTTGGAAGTTTTGTTGGTTGTGTGGCTTATGGTAATGTTGACGGCCTGCATTCTGACAGTGATTGTCGTTTTTGCGAAATAGCCGTTTGTGTTGGGGTTCGTTTTATGGTGCTTGCTCCCTTGGGAATCTGTCTTTTTGTTGGTGGTGGATTGATTTTGGTGCTGGTCTGATTTCCTCATCAGGCTCGTGGTTGGGAGGGTGGGTTTTTTGTGTGGTGGTTTTTCTCTTGATGGTTATCTTGACGGTTGTTGAATTTTTCCCAGTAAACGGTATTTTCGATTGCTGCTTTTTATACCTCCAAGTCCATCACTTCATCATAACTGAGATAGTTCCTCTTGACTAGCTTTTCTTTAAACGAAGATGGTAGGATTCCTTCCTTAAATGCTGATAGGGCCATATCCTTGTTCAGGTTTATGCATGCTTGTGCAACTTTCCTTCATTTGTTCACAAAGATATGGAATCTCTCAGTTTCTCCTTGCTTGGTTTTAAATAAATTGTCCGCTATGTTGTACTTCCCTTGGTGCTTGTACCATTTGAGGAAGCTCTCAGTCATCTCTGCAAACTAGTGTATAGACCCCTTAGGCATCTCACAGAACTAATCCATTGCTTCTCCTGTTAGGGCTTCTTGGAACAAGTATCATAAGGTTGTGTCATAATAGTTTTTGTTTTCCGTAGCTAACTAGAATTCATCCATGTGCATCCTCAGATCTCCTCTTCCGTTAAACTTGCTATCTTTCAAGATTTTTGCATGGCAGCCTCTGCCAGCCTTGAGTATCTCTGTGGAGAATGGCGTTGCTCTTGGCGTGTACATGTGGGCCATATTTTGGTTTTGGGTTTGCTTCCCCTGGCACACCTCTATTGTTAGAGCATCAATCCTAGCTAGGGGTTTCGTCACCAGATGACTCTCGTCTGGTCCCTCTTGAGCCCTCCGAGTTGAGTTGTTAGCTCTGGCGGTTTGGTTAACTTTCTCCTTAAAATTCTGTTTGTCCTAGACTACGTCATTATGACGTTCCCCTTCCTGGTCAGATAGTTCATCTTCCTTCTCTGTTGGTTCTGGTGAGTAGTAATCTTCCTTCCTGACACACATAATCTCCAATTCTTCTTCAACCTTGATCCTGGCCTAACGCTCTTGGTCCTTCTCTTTCCTTGCCAGTTCCATTTGCTTCAGTAGTATAGCGTTTATAGCGGACTCATCGAAGTTAGAGAATAAATTTATTATTGTCAAGGCCGGGGTGGCAGAGGTTTTGGCCATGCGCTGTTTCTTCGTATGAGGCGTGATGAAGATGTTCACGTCTAGCTCTGTCATAGTGCGTGCTGCTTTCGTGTTGATGTGGTAACGCGGTTTCTAATTGATGTGTTTCCCACAGACGGAGCCAACTGTTTAAACCGGTTTCCGTTAGGGAATATGGTAATAGATAATGAGATGATTATGTGGATTGCTCCCGACGGATCTTCCTTTCCTCGATCTGCACTGCACCTATCAAACTGCAGTTCACAAAGTGCGTCAGAAGTCAAGACAGGGTGGCTCGCCTTCGATACTCTGATGCTTAAGTCAGTGAATCAGCAGTGTAATAGCGTTAGTAAAGTACTAGCGTCAGACGTGTTACTTCCTTCTCGCCATCTTAAATAGGTGGTTGAAGGTTGGTTGAGCATTTACTGTTCGATGTAGGATTAGTCTTCATTATGTTGTCTGTAATGCTTGCCTAATCTGCCATGTTTGGTGGACGTGTGCTCCATCTGGAAGTTACCAGTTTCGACAAGTGTCCTCAACCAAATTCTTCTTTTTCGAGGCATTAATAAATATTTAACGGTAAACATATTTAATTAGACATGTACAACATGATGTACTAACAACTGAAACTCACCGATTGCCGATTTCATTTACATGAACAATTACCCCTATTTTTCTTGTAATTTCTAAGCATTTTTTTATTTTCAGAAATTAATTTTAATAATTTGGTTGAGTTGCATATAAATCATTGTTGTTGGGACCACGTGCAATCCATTTACGCTGTCCGTAAAACAAAATATTTCATTTTTATCAAGCATTGCCACAATATCTCTTATTCTATTACTTTCGTGGAGTGGGTAGGGTCCCCGTCCCAAAGCTCACATAAGCAGAAAACGCCAAAATAGGGGGTTGTGGTTGTAGGGGCCCTTTTCATTTTCTTTAATTTTCTCCACAATTATATTTGGGTATCGATAAGACTGATGCTGGCCCCATCAAAACAAAAACACAAAATTAAAAAATTAAATTTTTTAATTTTTCATGTTTCGAGCCATAAATAAATAATAATAATTGGGCTTGTGAAAGCGACGTCCCACCTACCCGCTCTTTGAGAGAGATTGCTTGTGATGTGTAAATTTTGATTCACCTCGTTTGCCCAGACCGCACGAAACCAAGGTAGTAATAATAATAATTTCATATTGGAGCGGGTTTCTACTGCGGCCGTTCTCATCTTAACGGAGGTGATATCGAGTGGTAATAATGTAGGATTTGGATATTCGTTGGGATATGATGATATATCCCTTTGGTTGCTTTCGATCGCAGAATTTGAGGAGGCGTAGGTGATCGGAGCTCCGAAAAGCTGGGGTGAGAGTTCACGAAAAGCTATAGAGGAGAGCACATTCATCCAATTACAGCCTTATCCAATCATGATGTGACATATCTGTGGGCACTCAGCCTATCATGCATTTTATGCTTTTGGGAGGAGAGGAATAGAGGACCCTCTGTGTCAAGGTGACATGTGGTACATACTTAGCCAGTCAGATTCTTCGTGACGTTCACGGTTTTTCTGTTAGTTTAAACTCCAAAGTAAAACAAGTAAACAGTAAAAAGTGAAGGACGGTGAATATTCGGATTATTTGTTTAAATAATGCACCCATGATTTGTGAGTTCGTGGTTAGTTACCATTAGATCTGCATCCAACATATGATTATAAATTATATTTTTACTATTTTTTAATTACTTACCGTTGGATGTAGATTTAACGATAGTTGACCATAAATATTATTATTGACAACTAGAATATGAGTACATGACTTATTTGTTTAGACAGTCGATTAAGGAGTTGGTTTGATCGACACTAGAAAACATAATTACTGTGACAACATTCAATTTCTAACGATACAATGAAATGTGTCCACGATTTAAAAGATAAAAATTGAAACTCGAAGTTGTATTTATCTATAATATTAATATTTTGGGGAAGATAGTGAGACTATCCATCATCCCACTAAAAAATCACTATTAAAAAGATCCACATTGAATATTTATCGAGGTCACCATTGAAAGATATATGTTGCTTGCAAAATAGTATCCCACGGCAGTGCTTTGTTGCTCCACAGCCACAAAAAAGTTGTATATCTTCAACCAATCATGAATAATTTAGCATATCTTAAGCTGGCCTCCGTCGTTTTAATGTGGATAGATGATTTCTATGGGGTTGAATATATATTTTTGGTTTTAACATTTAGCTCGAATTCAACACGTACGTTCATGATGAAGTAAAATTTGAGGTGTGGCTGGGCTGAATTGGGTTGAGTGTCGACCCAATTTTTTTTTCTTTCACAAAGATAGAGCACGTGCTGCTCAATAGGGGAGGAAGATATTATTCTCTTGAATTTGAGCTGGGTTCAACCAGATTCACCCGAAAATCTTCGTAAAATTTGCTCGAACTATATATTTTACACTACATGAGTTTCACAAAGAAAAATTTATGTCTTCACCTCACCAACAACGTATTATAAGAACTAGACGGAACCAATGGAGATGACCCATTTAGTCGGATATGAACCAGGGCAAGTGTACAAAAACAAAATGGTCTCGATCAACTTCCCATAGAAATTAATGTTTCATGACTTTGTAAGGGACAAAAAACCAACTAGAACTACTCTAATTTTCTTCTTGCTTAGACTAAAATGACAACGACCTCATGCCATTTGATTGGCTTATCCCAAGTTTGACATTGGATAGTTAGAGTCTTGTTCTGATGGTCAATGACTTCTGTGATTAATCGTAGTCAATCATCGTTAGATATGCATCCAACGAATAATATTAATTTGTCTTTTAACTATATTTTAATTAACTACTGTTTGATGCTGATCTTACGATAAATGCAGATCTAATGATGATTGACCACGATTGATCACAAAAGTCATTAACCACCATACATAAAGAGATACAAAACTCAAATAACGTGCCTAGTTATTGTTAAGGCTCGATGATGTACATAAAAATTGAACGATGCCATATAAGTTGTTTCAAAGATGATTAATTCGTAGGTAGTGTACGTGAGCGTAGAATTAATTGAATTAATACTAGTTAGGCGATGAAACCATATCATTTTAGATCATTCTAAATTCTCAATTAACTTAATCTGTGCTTTCTTATATTATTATAATTAACCTATTAGAATGTACAAACGACCCGGATAGCAAATTCCTAGTTATATACATCAAAAACTTTTTTTACACCAAGGAAACATATGTATGGTCCATTAGAAGATTTAATTAAATCTTGGATGGTTTGATTGATTATACTATATATCCATCTAGCTCCTTCAATGTTCATCTTAGTGGATAAGTGGATTCATGTGCAAAAAGAGTTGAAATCAGAGGACCATTACAATTAATATATAGGACTCAAAATGATGATAAGCTAGCAATAAGCTCATGACTAGACTAATTAACATCACAACAAGACATCAACAAAATAAAAGGTCTCATCCACCTTTCTGTTGGAGGTTGTACATTTGTCTGAATGAATTAGCCGAAAGTAGGTTTTAGTTTCTACGGAAATCGTTGCTTTTAAAACTAGAACACTAATATGAGTCGTCAAGTCCTTTTCATCTAATATCGGTAAGATATAACGAAATGTTCGCTAAAATACTAAAAAAAATTCAGCTCAAATTGTGATTGAGATGAAAGAGTTGAGACTAATAATCTGGCTCATTTTCCATTTTTTTTAATCAAAAATGAAATTGAAATGACATTGGCTGGATTTTAACAATTTATAGTAGGGGGGAGGTTAATTTGTACTAAGGCATCATTGTTGAGAGCCAACTAAAATCGATCTTAGGTAATGAATATGAATAGTAGTTACAAGTCTGCTGTTTGGATTCAATTAATTGTACTGACTTGCAATTTATTGTAAGGAAGAACAAAATGAGCTAAAGACCCCAATTATTTTCTTCATGGCAGGACAATTTTGTGATCGTATTTGAGTAAGAAATTGAATCTACTGGGATCAAGTCAGAAAATTTGAGCTCAGCCCAGCCAGCTGCAATAAGGTTATGAAGCAGTGCAGCTAGCTAGCTACTTCATTCTGAAATGAAATCTATTGCATGCAGAGGTCCAGTACCCTATTCTTAGGTTCAATCTATCAGCATGCAGACTATTTTCCCGTGACTTTAATTTACTGAGGTGAAAAAGATCTTTGCACTTAAAACAGTAACAGCTCACAGTTATTGTTCAAAGGCAGTGAATTCGAATAATGAAACTCACAATACAGGCCATGCCAGAACTCCTTTTTTATGCAGGAATTGATTGTTGTACCCGGAAAAGGAAACTCGACCAAATCGATCTTTACTTAAATGGTTGCAGCACTAGCTTCAGTTCATTGGTTTATACACAACAACCATGATGCTGACCTTCTTTCATTGTTTGTTTATGCAAATTAAACCACTTCTATCACATGTGTTACTGGTTTTGTCTTTTTCTATATGATGCATTTCTGAGAGGACCAATTCAAGAACGTCGCTGATTAGTTTGTCTAGAATATGCTAATCCCTTTTTCCCCTTATTCTTATTCGAATTCCCACTTGGGTTTCCATTATAATCTCCAAAGATTTTGTCTTCAGAAGCCAAATAGGACTATATAAAATCGAAAATTGGAACAAAGAAATTCCAAGAATCTTGGCTAATTTCCTATATGGTCAGAGGAGGAAAGCAAGCATTGGTTTCCAATCAAATGTATTTTAGGATGTGTCATCGTTCGAAGCAACAAGAGATTAACTAAAGACTAAAAACTAAACTCACTCAAGCATATGGTGGACAATATATATATATTGAAGGTTTCTTTTTCTAGAGTCTGGTTGCATCCTATTGCTACATATATATATATATATATATATATATAGCCGGGAAGTCACCTTCATTAGGGTTTGTAGACTTCACTGGCATTGATTGCATGTATTGTTGTTTTACTTTCTGGGCAATTCCCAGTTGATGAGTTCATTACAATCATTTAATAATGGTTTCTGTATAACTTCCGATACAATATCAATGTAGGTCTCAACTCTCATGGTACAGAAGCATCAGAGTAACTTTTCTATGGTGAATTCAAAAGCAAATTTATCCAGGAAACTAGGGCCTTTCTTTTTCTAAGAAGATTATGATACCAATGGGCAATGGCGACGAACTACTCATCGGAGGTGTTTACATCAGAGAAATCGGCCTGTAACGAAGAGTAGCTTGCCTGGAAAGAGCATGAATATACACAGGAATTTGTTACAACAGCTTCTCAAATCTCAATTATGTTCTGATTTTAGTCTACCTCCCAAGTCAAACAGATAGTAGGACTGAAATTTCCATCCACCTCTGACTTATTTAATTTAGTCTTAAATTTAGGTCCCCTCTTCTAGCTAGTTTAATTTGATTTCATAAGAAGACAAGGAAATATCCTAATCAGTAATCACACATGCATTTTATAAGTGAGACATTTAGGAGCTTAGATTATTTGAAAGACTGGTACACAATTAATATTGATGGAATTAAGATAAACGTACACTTCCCTCCCTTGGATTTGCAGTAGACCTCAATAATGAATGAAATAATGGATCCGAACCAAGTTCATCTGGTTGTTCTAAGTGTTATCTATGATACCAAGTAGATGACATATATAGAATGAGAATAATTGAGTATTGCCAGCACCATGAATTTCATTTTTTAATATTTAGTCGATGATTGACATAATCCTTCAATTTGCTTATGTGAAATCAAACCCATGCCTTACGGCACTATTAAATAGCTAGGGGTTGTTAGGTGAGTTAACACATGCATACATATATAGTATAACTTTTAATTTTAATTTTAATTTTTTCAAAATAATTTAAATTTTAAAACCTGCTGAACATGTTAGCATGTTCTCAAATCAGAAAATGACACGTATAATTTTTTATAAAAAATTTCTTCAATAATGACATATTTACCGTTATATATGTAATTTGTCAACAAACTTTTAATATATATATATTATAAATGCGATAATTATAAAAAAAATATGACAAGTTATCACATATTTGATACATTATCGTAGTTTTTTTAAAATGTACATTTAATGAATAATTATGACACTGATGATTAAATTTACTAAAAAAATACTTCATTTACTACATTGATAACACGAGTCTTTTTTTCCCTACTTACAACTTTGACGGCATAATTGTTCTCAATCAGATTTATAAAATCATCTAAAAATTAATAAATTGAATAATGTAGAGTGTAATTATCATATATGATATGATATTTACTATTTTATACATCAATTATTAATACTTATTGTAATTGTATCCTAAGACTCATAATTATCTTATTAATTAATGATGAGTTTTACACAAAAAAACGTGTCAATTACGCATTAAGGTTTTTTTTATATACATTTAGTGATGTTCACCCAACATACTATATAAACTGATTTATTACCAAAATAATGTTATACTTGTTGTCGAACTAATAAATTCAGTTATCAATGTGGTAATTATCAAAGTAACTATATATATTACTACTTTATATATAATTTTGTAGTTATTTGTTGTAAAATAGCATCATTAGAGAATATATAATTATTTCAACATTAACAAAATTTACATAAATAAACTCAATTTTACAACTTAAAGGATTATACTGCATTGATAATGTTATTGCTATATATCTCAAGTTTTTATCATTTGAATGACATACATGCATGAAAAATAAGTCATACAAATTGTAACTCATACAATTAGCACATATTTTACTACTTCATACTTCAAAATAGTACTAGATATATAATTTACCACATCAAACAAGTAATTTCATCAAGCATGATTAATTTTATTTAAAAAAACCAAATTACATTATCAAAACCTTGTTTCTTCAATTATTCTCAAATCTCAAACAAACAATTGAAATTGGGTTTGATTTGGGTCGTCTTTAATTTATAGTGTTCAACCATGTCTTCTGGCGAATCTCTTATTCCAAAGTTTTTCCACTCTATCATCTCCATCATTCTCCGTAGCAATCCTTCAAATTCCAGTAAAGCTTTTCAAATCGGAGGTTCAGATGATGCATCCATCTCTGAAACATACATAACCATTTTCAAGTTTTTAAAGTTGTCTACTTTGCTAAAAAAATGACGAACAACGATCTACGTACCCATTAAAACTCAATAAATTTTTTAAAGCATGCATGCATCCTACTAAAATACTTAGAAAAATTTCAATTCAATCGGAGTAGTAATTTTATTCCAAGTATACATGCAAAACAAATGAAAAATAAAAACTAGCATGTATTCCAACCGACTATCCATTTAGAGGAATTTACAAATCAATATCTAACCCCCTTCAAATTTTCACCAAACTATTTTGATACACTCATAAATGTTCACCAAAAATATCACCTCTACCAGAGAGTATTTCTATCCCAATTATAAATAAAAATCTGATGCAGCATATGGAACTCGAAAATACTCTAACTAAACTAAAAAAACTAAAAATATCATTTACGACGATCTAACAAATAAAATTTAATGAAATTTTGAAGGAAACGTACTGACATGCTCAAAAACAGACGCATAAAAATTGGATCAAATCGGAATAGATCTTCTATCCCAAGTATGCATACGATAATGAATCGCAATATAAAACTAGAAAGTACGACGGTTGGCCTAATTACCTATTAAAATTTATAACTAAAGATCTAATCGTTGGAAGTCAATGAATTTTCTGCATAATATTATTGAAAAAATGGTGAATACACGCACCAAATTTCACTCTAATCGGATTTTATTTGTTATGTCAAATATAAAAACGAAATTAGATGCTAAAAATCAAACTTAAATCAGTAAAAATTAATCAGTTTATTTGAAGATCTAAATTTTATCTATTATGACGTTTCTTCTTCTTCTTCTTCTTCTAAAAACCGTAAAAAGTACAATTTTATCTACACATACCTTATTTTTGGTGATTGAATTGAATGAGAACAATTCAAGCTACAGATTCATTCTTCAAAGAATAGATGTTCTTGTTATTCTGGGTTTCTCTTCATTTACTCTTTCATCTTCAATCTCGTTCACGTCTTTTATTTTTTAGAAAAAAAAACACACAAGGATAAAGATAGTATCAATAATACGAAAAAATCCAACTAATATTGTATTTAGACAACCAAGGACACAGGCTCAATGCCCAAAATATAGTATCAACAGCCCAACCGGTTAGAGAGATTGAAATGACATAATTACCCTTATTTATATAATAAAAACCTTGAACAAAAAATGAAAATGAAGTAGCAACCATTTCATTTTTCCTCTCTCTCTCTCTCTCTCTCTCTCTCAGATAGCAACGCAGTAGCAGTGGCTAGCTTCGCCTCTAACCTTAGCCGCCGTCCAGCACTATGAAGCACAATAAACTTAGCGCCGCGCCGTGTCTTGTAGCCATGTGCGCTCTCTAAGACCAGTAGCAGCTTGAGACACCTCGAGCTCGCCTCTCTCGAGTCTTGTGCTGATAGAGCTTGGTCTTCCACCTACCACGACGTTGTTGACGCACACTAATTCTTGTGCCTCCTCTGCCTGCTTCGACGATGAGCCTGCCTTAGATTTTCTATTTCTGCCACACTGCTGTTGAGCGGTAAAAGGGAATAAAAATGTAATATATGAAATAATATATATTCATCTCTATTAATAATGGGCCAAATCCATCCAAACAAGTCTACTATTCATACAAGCCCAAACCAATACATCGTACAAGCTGCAATCAGAAAAGAAACTCAAATGATCGATTTGACCAAGTCCTTGGAATTTGAAATTCAGGAAAGCCAAACTAAAAAATTTGACTACGTATTCCCATTACAATCGGAGCTGAAGCTTGAGTGTATAGTCAAAACAGTTGTTGAGGCTGAGATAAGGATGAGGTCTTCATCTTATTGAAGGTTTGAATTTAAAAGCAGCTTGATCTTCCTTTGGCTGCTCACGTCCTCATACACGTCCTGTATATAAAGAGAGACTCTGAGACTAAAGAAAAAACACCATAGGGAGAAAAACACAGAGGAGAGAATCAGAAGGGTGAGATGCAGAGAAAAGAAAACATAGAGAAAGTGAGAGTACTTTGAGTGAGGAGCATCTTGCGACTAAAAAAGTCTTACCTTACAGTCTCAAGAAGAAACGTCTCCATCAGGTATCAAATGATTATACTTCCTTGCTGGTCTTTTGTTCACTTTCTCAATCAGAACCAGAATGTATTCCTCCTTTTCTACACCGTTTTCAAACAAACAAAACTTGCAGCTCCTCTTTTCCAGAAATTTTTTCTAACACCTGGGTCGTTTTCTTTTTCGAATTCTTCTTAAATTTTCTCTCTTCAAAACAAAGGAAATATCAGCTAGCTTTTCTTTCACCAAAATTTCCAAGAATAAATAGTAGATCCAATTTTGCAAAATGCTTTCAAACACAAAACTTGTTGCTTCGCTCTCCATAAGTTAAAATCAAAACTTAAAATATTCTCTTTTCACTCTCAGTTTCAAATTACTCTCCACCTCCAAAATCACCAAAAAGAAATCCAAAATGGTCATCCTGTTTCATCACCATCCAAAATCAAACACATATGCTATTTTTCCTTTACACTAAAAAAATATGCATGAAACATATACAAAGGAAACTTGATGAAATTCAGGCCTTCAAAACAACATACAATACTGAGAGGAGTTTTACCTTCCCAAAAGCTGACAAAAAGATGACGATTGAAGCCAAAAGACGCGCCTGAAATCTGCAGTAGATAGAAAGACTTGTCAGAGGTTGCCATCTGCAAATACGGGATTGATAGTCCCTGCAAATCATTTTGGGAGTATACCTGCAGAAAATACCGATAAAATGAGCATTTTGGAGCCTACGAAGTTGAAGCTAGGGGTCATCATTTGGCCCGTGGGCCTCGTGGGCCGGTGGAGGCCCGCAAGCCCGTGGTCTAAAAGCCCGGGCCGGCCCGCCAAAAAGCCCGCAAAAGCCCGCCAAGGTGGTTGGTGGGTCGACCATGGTTTAGAGAGCTAAAGCCCGGCCCGACCCGCCAAAAGCCCGTCAAGGCCCGTTAGGCCCGGCCCGTCAAAGCCCGTTAGGCCCGGCCCGTCAAAGCCCACACACATATTGACATATATCAATATATCATTAAATCATTTAATTAATGATTTTAATCATTATACAATTTATACCTAGTTAAAGTTTACCTACACATATTGACATATATATATATATTAATATATTACATATAGTCATATACATGTATTTATTGTATTATGTATAGATTGAATATTTGAATTCCATATATAATTAAATTTGTGTATCTATTTTACTATTAAGTCATTATTTAAAGTTTAGCACTTTAGCATAAGTTAGGGTTTAGGTTTAGGGTAAGTAAGGGTTTAGGAGATTAAGATTTATGGTAAGTTAAGGTTTAGGAATTTGAGGGTTTAGGAATTTGAGGGTTTAGGGTTTAGGGTTTGGGGTTTGGGGTTTGGGGTTTGGGGTTTAGGGTTTAGGGTTTAGGTCCAAAATTCATAAAAATTAGGGACGGCCTACTTAGAATATTATGAACAACCAATCCGACAGTCAATTTTGTAAAATGATGGCATATGATCGATTACGTTTCACAAAAATCTTTCATCGATTCCATATAACTAAGGAATAAATGTAAGAACTAATAGTGTGGATATAGAGAATTCAAACAATATAAGAATTTAAAATGTTTTCACAATAAAGAAGGCCATATATAATAGTTCACTTTGTAATAAAAGATACTTTTCGTAAAAATTAGACTAATCGAAGTAAGTTTAGACGTCGATCAATATAGTTAAACAAAATTTGTGAAATAACTAAAATACACTCATTTTATTTTCCTTATTTTCCTATGGGGGGAGTATGTAAATTGTTTTTTTATGTAAATTTTTTTGACACTATGAGATAGATATGTAATCCATAAGAATATGTGTCCAAAATTTGATGTCAAAAAATTATTTTCTGGAGGGGTAATTTACGTTTCAGTTGTAAGAGTACTACGGTCACATTTGGCGAAATGCATAGATCGAGGTCTAAATCAAGTCCAAAATTTATAAAAGTTTAAAGACATTGTAAGAATATTCTAACCAATCAATCTGACGGTCAATTTTATAAAATAATTAAACATGACTGATTAAGTTTCACAAAGATATTTCATTAAGCACTAAGGTGTCAGTCCCCAATAATATATGACATAACTCAATAATATAATCCTCCATTCCTCCTCATCATTTATCCAAATAAAAAATATAGATTTAATTATAATCGTAAAATATGATTTTTTGAATTTATTTTGTGTATAATTAAATAGAAATATGTAGAGTATAGATTATATATAAATGATATAATTAAATAAATTAATATACGATTTAACGGTTCAGATTTATTCAACGATCTAGATTAACTCTAAGAGTCTAACCTAACCCTAACATCTAACTCTCTCTCACAGCCGTGTATATAAGGATAAAGGATTATAAGGATTAAGCCATTAAGGAATATAACTCTCTGAGCCTCTCTCCCTCTCCGCCTCTATCCCTCTCCGCCTCTCTCCCTCACGTCACTCACCTCACGCCGCTCACGGCTCACCAGCCTTACCTCACGCCGCTCACGACTCACCAGCCTTACCTCACGCAGCAGCCCAGCTCACGGCTCACCTCGCCTCGCCTCGCCTCGCCTCTCTCAAACATCACAGCTTCACCCTCACTGCCTCGATCTCGATCTCACACTCACCCTCACCTTTCGATCTCGATCTCACAGTCAAGGATTCACCAGCCTCACCTCACCTCTCTCAAACATCACGGCTTCACCATCACTGCCTCTATCTCGATCTCACACTCTCCCTCACCTCTCGATCTCGATCTTACACCTCACCCTCACCTTTCGATCCCACACTCACCCTCTACTTTTTTTTACTGCGTCAATTTTGCTATTGATTTCATAGATTTCAATTTAGTTGGTCTAGATCAGTGCTCTCATACATAAAATAAAATGTTGCTTGATGAAATTTACTACTTGCTGCTGTGCATTTTTGTTAAGCTTGAGGAGTTAGAATGGGAATGAAACAGATTCATTTTTCAGAGCTGTAGTTGAGTTGTTGTTGTCAGTGTTGTGTACATATGGAACAAATTCATTTTTCGTAGCTGTAGTTGAGTTGTTGTTGTCATTTTTCGTAGCTGCAATTGAATGATAAATACTAAATGTTAATCATTTTCATACATCATGATGCAGGACAGCAGGAGCAATGAGGAAATGATGTAATTTTGCATCTGAAGTTTTCTCATCAACTAATCTTCCTGATTCTTACTGATGTAATTTTGATTTTTGGATTTATAAGATGTAATTTTGGACTTTGAACTATGGACTTTTAAGCATTCTTGATTATGATTTATAGCATTTGATTTGGATTTATGGTATTATGTATTTGGATTTTAAGTATTTCGTGGATTTGAATGCATGTTTAGCATTTTGAATTTTTGCAATTCCAATATTTGAAGCATATGCATTGTGGATTTGTAAATTTGAAATTTGAAATTTTGATTTGAAGATGTAATTTAGATGTAAAGAGGTATTTTAGATTTGGATTTGTATTGTTTTTAAATTTTTGATTTTAGTCATTTGAATAAGCCCGGCCCGTTAAAGCCCAAGAGGCCCGGCCCGTAAAAGCCCGCGAAAGCCCGCCTGGATGGGCTGGGCCTGGATCTCACTAAAAATTGTAAAATCCAGCCCGGCCCGGCCCGTAAACATCTCCCCACTGTTGAAGCCCAGCCCGGCCCGGCCCGTGCCACCAAGGGCTGGGCCGGGCCGGGCCGGGCCGGGCCCGTTGCTGACCCCTAGTTGAAGCTCTAGTTGAAGCTTCAAAGACGGTGTCGAAGCCTGAAACAAAAGACGACACCAGAATAACAGAGCCTACTCCAAAGATGGCGCCATAGTCTGAAGCCAAATACTAATTCCGATCCACTTGCACAATGAAGAAATTAAGAGATGTTGCCTTATACTGGGGACTTGGTTACCAAAAAATCGTTTGTGCCATGCACAAAAGCTTATATTTCAATCGTTAGTTTTGTTTTAAGGAATTAAGGCAAATTAATGTATTCAGAACATATAGCAATGGCTTGTTGCCTTTTACGGGATGTTCCTTGTTGCCTAAATGAATTACACTTGTTGCCTTGTCTAAAATTATTGTTGCCTTACACTAGTTGCCTTGTTGAAAATTACCCTTGTCATAAACAAGACATATGTTTATAATTATTCTTTTTAAAGCAAATTAATGGTTTATAAACACCATAGCAGTGGCATAACTCCAATTATTTTGATCAAATACCAAAGACACGACAACAATGGCAGTGGCATCAGTTTAAACTGTGATATTCAGTTTGTGATCAGTAAAGAAATCAGTTCAAGTTGAAAGGCAATGAGATTGCAAATTCAGAGATATAATGAGTTCCATATCAAATGATTATGAACAACAGAAGACACAGCAAGAAGATGTTCATATTTCAGTTTCACATGCTTCAATCAAGACAATGGAGATATTCACTAACCGTTTGTCTGACAAAGGATTACAAGATACACATCAGCGTCTATAGTTCAGCTCCGTTACTCACACAAAGAAGAGCGTCACTGTAGCCTGAAACCCGGCTCTATTGCATACACAAGCAAAGCGAAAATGTTCAGTGCCTATATATCAATCTACCACGGCAAAATCAGAAAAGGAAAAAGAAATTTTGGCTTACCTAACAGTGCATGCGCGATGACTGTTCTTCCTTTCTATATAGAGAATCATACAAAAGCCATCTCGAATTGAGATTGATAAAGTCAATTCCCATCACAAAATCACCAAAATGAAAAGAAACAAAAGAGAGGGGCTTTGTGTAAGAGTAGCTGCATCGTGTGAAAGAAGAGGAGGATTGTGAGAAACAAAGAAGAAGAGACCAGGGCTAGTAAGGCTGTATCATGTGAGAAAGAAAGAGAGGAAAAGAATGGGGGCTGCACGTGTGAGGAAGAGAAAGAGGAGAAAAGAAAAAGAAAGAAAAGAAGAAAAGAAAAGAAATAAAAAAGAAATGGGTTAGGCAGCCCAACGGAAAAAGAGGAAGAAGAGTTAGGCTATCAAATCAGTTCATAGGCCAGAAAGGTTTTCATAGCTATTTTGATTACAAAGTCAAGTACATAATATGGCACAAAGTCATCAACAACATAAAGCAGAAGTGCGACACGAAGTCAAAAAGCATTCATGAAGTCAGAGTCACGAAGTCAAAAAGCATTCATGAAGTCAGAGTCATAAAGATCAACATGACGAGCATTTCAAGTCAAACTCCAAGTGAATATTTGCAAGTTTTGAGAGGAGATATGTAACTCAAATTTTTTAAACCAAAATACTCACGGCACAAAGCCTAAAACTACTTAAAAGAAGTATAATGATTTGATCCCTCCAAAGGGTATATATGCAATCTTACACAAAATCTGGATGCAACTACAAAATATATTTGAATCCCTGATTATCCTTAAACCAAATTCATAACACTTGTAAGAACTACAATGGTTTGATCCCATCAAATGGTATATAGGCAATCTAATACAAAATCTGGATGCAACCAGAAAATACATTTGAACCTCTAGTTATCCTGAAACCAAATTCACCATACCACTTGTAAGAACTACGATGGTTTGATCTCTCTCAAAAGGGTACGTATGCAATCTAGCGACATACTAGATGCAACCGCAATTTCAAACAGAATCTATGATTTGACCACTCAAATTCGGCCAACCTAAAAATTGAATCTCTAGCCATACAGTTACAACACCACAAAAAGCCAAGCCGACCCAAAATTCCAAAATGTCTGAACTACGAGTGACTTAATCCCTTCTGGGGGTACGTAGGCAACCCGTCAAACCCATCGGGTGCAGTTACAAAAATACCAAAATCTCACAAGTTTCAAATTCATTTACTTCATGTACGAAATCAAAGGGTTTTCTCTTAAAATTAAGAGTTGTAATTAAAAGATTTTATTTTTATCTTGAATGGGTCAAACTCAAATAATAAAACTATATTTCCTTCAATGAAATGGAGTGAGATTATGTCGAATAAATATTTTCTACAATTTTTACCCAACAACTGCACCACAACCCCGACCATATCGCAACAAGTCAGGCGAGCTCCTCAAAGCCTCAAATCCATCCCTAAACAAATCTGCATGTGTCTGGCCGATGACATCCTCTAGTAGCACTTCAAACTCGTATTTCAGTAGCACCGCGCCTCTACTCGAAAGCGTTGTCCTCTAACACGTTGCACCAACTAGGTAATTCAATTATGGAGGTCTTTGCATTTTTCGGAAGATGGATTGGATTTTGATTTGTTATTGAATATTTTAGATCTTTTGGTTGGATATTGCAAGATATCTTTACAATTTAGGCTTCGATTGTGGAATCATCTCATAATTAGTATTTGTAAGAGATTGAGGGGTTGGTGTCTTGGTGATGGTTGTCGAGGTTGAGGACCAAACCATATCAAGCGAAAAACAAAAAAGAAATTGTCTCGGAGTACTGATACTACAGCTTTACTTTTTCTTTTTTAGCTTTTGAAATTGTTGTTGTTGACAAAGGTCATGAAGTTTGGCCGAAAGTCCTGTGTTTTGGAATAGGTTTGCTAGTGGTGGAACACCTCTGCTACTATGATGTTATTGTTTTTTATGCTTGATTGGTTCAGTTACTCACTGATACTGAACACCTCGGACTTGTATACATTCACTTAATTGTTCTTATATTGTCTTCTTTTGTTATGAAATTGGATGTTTGAGTTTGTTTTTTGGTAACATCTTTGCGTGTTTAGTAACAGTTATATTCTAGTGCCATGATGAAAAATTTAAGACTTACTATAGCTTTTGAATTTTGTAGCTAATAGCAATATTTTTTAGTTCAGTTACTGTCCATTAAAGACATAAAAGATTAAAAAGGTATTCTTGGTTGTTGATTTTCAGTAGCAATGTCATATTTTACAGCAGTAGTGTCATATTTTTCAATAGCAATGTTATTTGATTTTTCAGCAGCAGTGTTCTTTGTTTTTTCCGTAGCACTGTCGTATTTTTCAGTTATTAATTCTTGTTTTTTTAGCAATAGTCTATGTGCATAGCTAAGTCTAAAGGTGCTGTATCCCAACTTAAAATTATTGATGCTATTGTTTTAGATTTTTTTGCTAAGTCTCAAGAATTGCTACTGCATTTTTGGGAAGGGTTAGTGCATTTCAGTTTGGAAATTGTTACTGCATTTTTTGTTCGAGGACTGCTACTGCGTTTTTGGGACTGCTACTACAGTTTTGGTTCAAGGACTGCTACTACAGTTTCGGTTCAGGGACTGCTACTACAGTTTTGGTTCAAGGACTGCTACTGCACTTTTGGGACTGCTACTACATTTTTGATTCGAGGATTCGTACTTCATTTTTGGGACTACTACTACATTTTCGGTTCGAGGTCTACTATTGTATTTTCGGTTCGATGACTGCTATTACATTTTTAGGATTGATACTGCATTTTCGATTTAAGGACTACTACTACGTTTTTGGGATTGCTACTACATTTTTGGTTATTTTCGGTTCGAGGATTGCCACTACGTTTTAGGGACTGCTACTGTATTTTCAGTTCAAGGGTTGCTACTATGTTATCGAGGACTACTACTATTATTTCAGGGATTGAATTGTATTAGAATGTGTATCAAAATTGCTACTGAGTTTGTATCGAATTTGTTATTCAATTTGTATCGAGAACCTCTAGTGAATTTGTATCGAAATTACTATTAAATTTTTGTTTGAATTAGTATTGAATCTTTATTGATAATGTTATTGAATGAGAATGATCAATTCAGGTTGGGAAAACAAATTGAATGAAAAATAATAATCTAACTAAAAAATATTGAAAATAAAAAAATATTTTTGCATAAAATAAATATTAAATACACAAAAAATAAGGCAGGGTATAAAAGTAAATTTGTACTTATCACATAGCAGCTTACAAGTAACTTGTCCTTATGTATAAAATTTTGTCTTTAAGTGTCCAAATATTATGTCATTGTCATTAAATGTTTGCAAACTCTCTAGCTTATCCTTCTACGTAGTTTGCTATTTATTTATTTTTTTCCTAAAAAGTCAGACATCCGGATGATACGCGTGTTTTATTGCAAATATATATATTTTGTAAAGGAATAAGGCATAAGCAGGTTACAAGATCATGTATTTTGTAACTGTTATTTATTAAATATATCAATGCCTGCAAATATTCTGAAAGGTTATAACATGCCATGTGATAAAACATCATAGAATTTCCCCTATTAAATATGGAAAAATTCTACAAATCGTTTCGAGAGTATTACATATTAAGCAAAGAAAGTCCGATCATATTGTTAATTTTACGGATATCCAAGGGGTATGATAATTTTATTTTATCACTTGAGAACAAATTTGTTGGTCATTGTGGTAGTATGAGTTATTTTTTGGGTTATTTAGTTGTATTTGAGATAATTACTTTATTTAGAGACTTAGTTACAATTTTTGAACAAATTGTTCTCAAAATTTTACATTTGATCAAATTAGTTGTAAGCATTATAAATATAGAAAACGACGTACAAGGACAAGGTAAGTTTCATAAATTTAAAAAACTCGACCACAACATTATTTAGACAACAAATGACTGAGTTTGAAGCTCAAACGTAATATCAGCCAAACACAATCCATTATGCAGACCAAAAAGATAATTACCCTCTTTTATATATTTAAAACCCTAGAAACTGAAATCAATCTCTCTTTCGTCGGCCTCCTTCTCTCTCTCTCTCTCTCTCTCTCTCTCTCTCTCTCTCTCTCTCTCTCTCCCGATGAGAGAGAAAACACAGTAGCAGAGCCACTATCGTCATCCTTTGAGATCCATTGACCGCACCTGGCAGCTCCGCCGTCCTCCAGGCGCTCATACCTCGCACCTCTGCAAGCCTCCACGCTCCTCCGTATGTAGTCACAGTCACACATTTGCTAGCCCTCATCGTCGCGCTTCCATGAATCTGTCTCACTCATCACGACCTAGTCTGTGCGACGCATCGAGCTCACAAACTGTCGCCTTGAGCCCCCATCGCTTAAAATTGGCTCTTTCACCCTATTTCATCAGCGCAGATCTAAATCGCTCTCTCTCTCTCTCTCTCTCTCTCTCTCTCTCTCTCTCTCTCTCTCTCTCTCTCTCTCTCTCTCTCTCTCTCTCTCTCGTGCCAGACTTCTGCTGCTACTACAAACCCAAGCCACACCTCCTTTGAAGGTGAAGGTCCTTCTCCTTGCCTCGCGACGCCGGCAGCTCTACCGACCTCTAGTAGATCTCGGCCTCCTTAAAGCCTCATCTACTCCGATCCGGCCCCTTTTCATCACTGCTACTGCTTGTTTTTTTTTTGGTTTTTTTTGAGGTCTTGTGTTTGTTGTGTAATTGAGTTTGCCACTATAGCTCATTTCTGTGATTTGTGGTGGTTTTGAAATTCTTAAGATTTTATTTCCATAGTTATGTTATATAGTGCACAGATTTGCATAAATTAATTGAGATTTATGGAAGATTTTCTTATTATTTGTCAAAAATGGAGATGCGTCCTTTTTGAAAAATTGATGGAGATGAGTTATTTTACTTCAAGTTACTACTGTAATCTTTGAAAATTTATAGTAGCAGATTCAAGAGTGTGCAATAAAACTACTCTCGAATCTGATACTGTAAAGTTAATGTGAAAGGTGCTACTACAAATTATGGAAAATACCAAGGTCTCTCGAAACTGCTACTTAATTTTTTACTACTTTTTTTTGTGATGCTATTTCAATTTTTAAACATGATACTGACTGCAATTTTTTAAGTTAATACTACAATTTTTGAAGTTGATACTGTGGGAGTCGGTTCTGGCCACCTGAGCTAGAGGAAGACGAGCTTGGGAAATCCGATTCTAGATGAGGTCTGATAAGGCCAGAAATGGGCCTGGGCTTGAACGATTAAGGCTCCAATTAGAGAATTAATTATCGAGAGGTTTCAGGAAGTATCTGAGATGTTGTAGAGGTTTCTAAATTGTTCGGTGGCATGACAATCTCAGGGTAAGATCGGACCTCAGGGAGGCTGAACAATTTGACCACGAGGGATTATACGATTGGGCCTCGGGAGATTGACAGAATCTGAGAGGAATAAGGTAAGATTTAAAGTGTATCCGATGGGGTTATGCCAAAGGGCCTGTGGTAAACATAAGATTTGATTGGCCCTGGATATGGAGATCCATTCCTTTAATGAGTTCCACCTTTCCTAATAGAAAGTAATCTGGTTTGATAAAGACTATGCTTAGACCTAGCATGATCTCTATATATAGACCAATCATACATGGTCTCTGGTAACGTAACTCTGGCCTAATCATCATATAATTCTGAGGATAAGTCCTGACTTAAGCTTTGGAGGGTCTAAGCACGGTGCCACACCGTGCTCTGACTGATTTTGCAGGTTCCTGAAGATTCAAGCTAGAGGGTGACAAACTTGCTCTCACAAATTGGTGCTTTCATTGAGAGCAGAACCCTAGGCTAACTCTCGTTAATGGAAAGATAGGGAAGGCAACGTGAACATGAATAACCAGCGTGACAAAGAAACAACCCCACCCGCGGGTGACATTCAGATAGCCCCCAACACCGGAGTTTAGAAGCATGGGAGCACTCTTTCGCATCAGGTTCTGCCACGAAACCTTGCAGACGAGAGGCACATAATCAAATATGAAGGATCAGATCAGGAGAATGAATGGGCCAGGGAATGGAGGGCTAAGGTCGATCATGACCTCTATCGGGCTGAGGAACGATACATAAATCTGAGGATTGATATGACTGTGCTACAACAATCCAAGAACGGGACCGCTTAAAGCATAGACGAGCTGGTGGGCTCCGTAGCTATCGTTCAGGCTACTCTGGTAGACCTGGTAGGGCTTTTGAAGAAGTAAGGGCTGGTTATGAGGTTCAGGAAGGAGTACATGATGGTTGGCTGTAAGGATGATATTGTAGCATCCTCATTGTTTATCAATGGGTTAGACAAGGGCTCGGAGTTGGCTAGTAAATTGATCAGGAAAAAGACTAAGGACCTATCCATTATCTACCATGAGGCCCTGGACTACGCCCGGGTAGAGGACACGAGGACCTATAACAACAGAGATTCCCCAGTAGAGAAGACATCTGGAGGTGGAACAAGCACGAGAAGAAATATGACTGGTAGCAATACAAACCAAGGAAGGAACAACTATGACAATAAGAGAAAGGCCTCAGGGCACCAAGCAGCCGGCCAAGGGGGAAAGTTGTTTTTTTTTTCTCCCACGACGATCCCAATCTCAACCATATTCCACCACATCAAGAATGAGCCATGGCTCAAAAGGCCACTTCTGATGACCAGCAAGAATGAATCTAAGGACTTCTGTGCTTACCACAAGGCCAACAAGCACAAAACGGCCGATTGTGACATCCTCAAGCGGCACTTCGCGGAGCTGGTGGACCAGGGGTACAACTGGGAATACTTGACAAAGAAGTACAGAAAAAAGCTTGAAGATTCGTTGAAGTCGCAAGGTAATGGTAAGCGTAAGAGGAAAAACGAGACCTTATCACCACCACCTAAGGGCTAAGAGGAGAAATACCATGTGCTAAACTATATCCTCTAGGCCCCTGAGTATCCCGAGGACACTACATTCCCCAACTTAATTTTTATCATGGTCAAGGCAGGAGAGCTGGGGGCAACCCTCAAGGAGAAGGAGCCCGAATTGAAGAGGCTCAGAGTCGAGGGCGAGCCTCAGGATTGTGCGAGAACCAAATTGCTTGAGTTTTCAGAGACCTACCGGAGGAGAAGGACACCCACAACGACGCTTTGGTTGTTAACATGAGAATGGCCCACATGACGCCCGCCAGGGTCTTGGTCGACAACGGAGCTACGGTGAACGTTATATTCAAAGATGTTGTGGAGAGAATGGTCCTAATAGGCTCGATCCAGGACCACCGCACGACCCTAATGGGATTCAAAGGGGTTAAGGGTGAGAACCGTAGGGATCATTCCCTTCCAAGTTGGGATACCCCTCACCAACCCAACCGTCTAGTTTGTTGTGGTCGATGCCCCTACCTCTCATAATGCAATCTTGGGAAGACTATGGCTCCACAAGATGAGGGTGGTATCGTCCACTTACCACTAAGTCCTAAAATATCCAACGCCAGAAGGCCCCGTCACTAACAAAGGGGACATGGCTGCTGCCAGATTATGCACGGTGTTGGCTACCAAAGGCATGAAGTGGGAAACGTTGGGCAAAACTTGGGGCATAGTTGCCTCAACTCCACCCGCATAGCAACCATAGGGTAGGGGTCGAGAGAATATGATCGACGAGCTAGATATAGAGCTTGACCCCCAAGAGTTTCCTTTCAAGGAGAAGATAGAGGAAGATGTGGTGCTCGTACTATTCAATCGAGAATGACCAGATCGATGTGCAAGGATTAGGTTAGGGCTGAGCGGAACCGAGCGCAGGAGCTTGGTGGACCTACTAAAGGAGTACAAAGACGTGTTCTCATAGTCAGCATAGAACATGCCAGGGATTGAGAGGAAAGTGATCGAGCACTAACTTCATATGAACCCAAAGGTGAAACCCGTGGCACAGAAGAAAAGAACTTTTACCGCAAAATGTAACATGATAATAGAATAGGAGGTGGAAAAGCTTCTCGCAGCAGGGTTTTTTAAGGAAGTCCCACACTCTGAATGGATATCTAACATGGTTCTTGTCAAGAAGAAGAATGAGAAACCCAGGGTTTTCGTCGACTTCACAACCCTCAATAAGGCATGCCCTAAGGATGGCTTCCCCCTGCCTAGGATCGATAAGTTGGTATACTCCACTGCGGGTCATGAGCTCCTCAGCTTCATGGATGCTTACAGTGGCTATAACCAGATCAAGATGGCAGAGGATGATATAGCAAAGATAGCATTTGTGATTGAGAAGGGAGTTTATGCCTACGAGGTGATGCCCTTTGGGCTGAAGAATACAGGGGCAACGTACCAGAGACTAGTGTACAAGGTGTTTAAACCCTTGATTAGGGATACAATGAAGGTGTACGTGGATGACATGTTAGTCAAGAACAAGAATAGGCAAGACCACGTGGCTGATCTAAAGGGATGCTTCGACCTCCTATGGTTGCATGGGATGAAGTTAAACCCAAAAAAGTGTACATTTGGAGTAGGGTCCAGAAAGTTCTTAGGATACTTAGCAACACAGCATGGGATAGAGGTGAACCCAGACCAGGTAGCAGCGATCATCTAAATGAAGTCCTCGTCCACGGCTAAAGAAATCTAGTGCCTGAACGGGAAATGGGCAACCCTAAGCAGGTTCCTGTCCCGATCGATTGATAAGTGCAACCCATTCTTCGAAGCACTCAAAAAGACCAAGGGGGAACTGTGGACAGAGGAGTGTGAAAAGGCATTCCAGGCTCTTAAGCACTACATTGTCTCTCCCCATATCCTGAGCAAGCCCGTGCTTGGGGAGGATCTATATTTATATTTGGCAGTCTCAGATGTAGCAGTAAGCGGAGCTCTGGTCCGAGAAGATAATGGGAAGGGGGAGGGGGTGGCAGTTACTCGTATACTATGTATCTAAAGCTCCCCTCGACCCAGAGACTCGCTACCCCAAGCTGGAGAGGTTGATACTAGCCATGGTCATGTCATCACGAAAGCTCCGACCGTACTTTCAAGCCTTTAAGATAGTCATTATGACTGAGTATTCACTGAGAAAAATCTTGCATACCCCAGATTTCTCAAGCAGGATGACCAAGTGGGCTATCGATTTGGCACATCACGATATTGAGTGTCGGACTCGAACAACAATGAAAGGGCAAGCTTTGGCAGACTTCTTAGCTGAGTTTACAACGCCAGAACCAGAGGTGCAGGAGAGAAGAGAGAGAGAGAGAGAGAGAGAGAGAGAGAGAGAGAGACGTACTGGGGGTTAATCACTTGATGCTATACACAGATGGATTGTCGAAGAAAAAGGGTGTCAGAGCATGATTAGTGCTGAAGATGCTAGATGGAACGATCATGGAACATGCCCTAACCTTAGGATGGAAGGCCACAAACAACAGAGCTGAGTAGGAGGCACTCCTGGCAGGACTAAGGCTGGTTCGAGAGCTGAATGTGAAAAAGATCAAAGTGTTTTGTGACTCGTAACTGATTGCAAACCAGATGCTTGGGGAATATGCAGCCCACCACGCATACATGGAAGCATACCTCAGACTGGAAAAGGGACTGGTCTCCCAATTTAAAGAATTTTCCATCATGCAGCTCCCTAGGTTTGAAAACACCCACGCCGACGCTTTGGTGAATCTAGCCTCCAGCATCGATTACCAGCTCAGAAGAACGATTCATGTAGAGCACTTACCCAACCCAAGTACGGACGATGATGAAGTTGTGAATGTAATGCTGGTACAGTTAGGCCTCTCCTGGATGGATGAGATATCAGACTACATAGAGGCGGGCACCCTACCAGAGGGATGCGTAGAGGTAAGAAGAGTCGTCCGGCAGACAACAAGGTATAACATCAGAGACAGAAAGTTGTATAGACGGTCCTTCAGTGGACCAGACCAGCTAGCAGTGCACCTCACCCAAGTTAGAGCAATCATGTAGGAGCTCCACTCCGGGATATGTGGCATGCATATTGGGGGTAGGAGTCTTGTAGTCAGATGCTTAACTAATGGATATTATTGGCCCATAATGAAGAATGATTGCATGAAACATGCCAATGCATGTAAGGCCTATCAAAGGCATGCTCCTTAACCACCCCTACACCCTGAAGAGTTGCACCAAGTTTTAGTCTCATGCGCTTTCGCACAGTGGGGGTTAGACATAATAGGGGAGTTCCTAACCGGAGATGGAGGTGGGCAAAAAAAGTACATTCTTGTCGCTACAGATTACCACTCCAAGTGGATCGAAGCTGAAGCTCCATAAAAAAAAGGGAGTAGAGGTAAAGAACTTTATTTGGAAATTTACCATATGCAGGTTCGGGATCCCACGAATGATTATAGCAGACAATGGCCCTCAGTTCAACTGCCAAGAGGTCAGGGACTATTGTGCCGAGCATGGGATCAATATCAAATTTTCCACCCCAAGGTATCCCTACGATAACAGACAAGCAGAGGCTACGAACAAGACAATATTGCAACGTCTAAGGAGGAAGCTCGATCAGTTAGCAAAAGGGCAGTGGGTGTCTCAGGTTGCTCATATTCTCTGGGCATACAGAACGACCAAGAGGAAACCTACTAAGGAAACCCCATTTGCCTTAGTGTATAGGACAGAAGTCGTCATTCTCATCAATAAAAAAAATCCCCAACCTCAAGTTGGCAGAACGAACGGTAGAGAGCAACACAGAAAGCCTAAGACACAAATTGGACTTACTGGAGGAACAAAGGGAACAAGCTCAAATCAAAGTGGCCTCCTACCATCAGAAGATAAAGGCCTATTATGATAGAAATATTCGACGTAAAGTTTTCCTCCTAGCCACCTTGGTTTTATGCAAAGTGTTTGAAAATACCAAGTTCCAGGAGAGGGAAAACTTAGGGCACACTAGGAAGGACCTTACAGAATTGTTGGAGAGGGCTACAATGGGTCGTACGATCTGGAGAACCCTAGAACTGGAGCCTTGGTGGACAAACGGTGAAATGCTCTTTACCTAAAGGAGAACCGCTCGGAACAGAATTGAGGACCTGGAGACAAAAGCTAGCAAACATCTAGAAGGGACACATACTCTTCCTAATCATCTTGGTTTTTATCACGATTGTTTTACAAGTTGGCAAGTTCAACGAGGCATGTCAGATATTTGCTTGCTCACATGATAGACATTGTATGAGTTACATGATCATTCAATAAAAGCTTTTGTTTTCAGTAACTATGCTTTTCATTGTACCTTGTATTCGATCTCTTGTTTTGTGTTTACAAAATAATGGAACTATCCAATCAACTTTACGGTTTGATACATACGCTTAAGGAGGAACTTAAAGCCCAGAAAAGGCAACAAGCTCAAGCGGGGCAGATGACTTTGGTTCCCGTGGGAAGGACCTCCACTCTACGAATTAGCCAGTCCTCCCAAAGGTAAGACACCCTGAAGGGGAAAGGTTAAGGCATTGAGAAGGGCACTCATGGACAGACCAAAGCATTTAGAGAAAAACCCCACGAGGGCTCAAGGTAATCTTGGGTTAGTGAAGGCCTCAGAGTCAGATTTCACGAGATTATAATATACGTGGTCAGATTAAAACAAACACCCCATGGGTGACTTTAGCCATATTTTGGCACTTTGGGCGTTCTAAGTCCCAATTATTTACATCTGGCGACCCCCAAGGAATAAGCCAAAGTTGATTTATAGAAAGTTTTACATACCCCAACACGACATTGCAGACGAGTCCCCTTGGTAGGATCCAAGCCGGAGAACAATCTCGACGTGCTCTTTGTGATAGCGTTGGGGGTCCTAGGAAGGCAGGATACTTCAAGAGTAAGGGACTTGGTCATGGGAAGGGTTTGAAGAACGATGGTCTTCGTACAAAATTGGGGATAAGCATGCACACCCCCTACCGGGGAGGCAGTCTCAAAACTGTGAGCATCTCTCAAGAGACCTTAAAGTTACTAAGGATCTCCTTAAGCCTCTCCCGAGAGCATTAGCTTGGAAAATTGGGGATCCGAGAGTTGCATTGAGGCCACAGGTACTCAGAGGCAGATCCCCCAAACTCTGATGTAGAAGTGAAATGTATGAAAGAAAAGCACGAAAAAGCTAAGCTCGATAAGCTAAAGCATGAAAAATTAAGTACGATATTCATATTTACTCATGGCATACGGGTTATCTGAGCTAAAGGCCTAGGCCAAGATTAGCAAAAACTACATAAGCTAAGAAAAGTAAAATTGTTCGAAAAAAAGGGTCCTAACACTATTACAGGGATACACCTCTTTTAAACAAATAGGGGGCTTCACTCAGACTTTGTCTCGGATGCGGCAGAAGGGTTGTAGGCACGGATAAGCTCCTTGTGTTCCTAGTCCCAATCTACTCATTGAGACTTGAGCTGGAGCCCACGAGACTCTTCCAGAGCAGCTATACGATCTTCACACTCTCGATCCTTGGCATCCAGAGCTTCCTTGAGCTTGGCTTCGGCCACCTCAGCCGCTCTTTCGGTCTCAGACCGAGTCTTCTCAAGTTCAGACCTTCGAGTCCTCACTTCACCCTCATATAAAGAGCGCTCATCCTTGAGGGCTTTCTCCTTTTGGTTGATGATACAGTAGGTGTAAGCTTGAGCATCCCCGAGCTTATGGACCTCGACTTCTAGCTCTTTGATTTTGAAGGCAGACTCCTCAGCTTTCCTCTTTGCCTCTGTAACCGTGTTGTTTGCCTCGCGAGCTGTGGCATGAAAGTGCCCAAGGGCGGAAGTAAGAGTAATAGAGGACTGAAACGAGATTAAGACAATATATTAGGCAATGAAGGTAAGGGAACGAAATGAAGAAACACGCAAGACATAAGAAGAAGGGTTACCCTGTAAAGGGAAGTCCAGAAGAGCGTTATCAGATCCCCAGCCTCCAAGGACCCAAGGTCCTCAGTATCCTACTCAAGCATCATGAAGGTCAGGGAAGAGTAGGCCACATCAGCACAAGCCAACTGAGAGAAAAACTGGGAAAGGATCGATATGCCCCCCTTCCCCACGCGGGGGAGCACAGCTCCCTCACCAAGGGACTCGATTTTCTTCTCGAACAGATCATGAGGAGGCTGGACGACGTAGCTCTGGTCTGGTTGGGCCCTTTGAAATAGACCCTGGGGAGATTAGGATTAATACCCTCGATCAACTCCCCGAGGGGACCTGTGCAAGCGACAACGTAACAGTTCACATATGTTCATCAAATACAACGCAAGCGACAAAGATGTATCAGAATGACAATTCATACAAGAGGATTCAAATGTAAGCATGATCTCAGAGACAGAGCACGATGGAAAATAAGCTTTGTAAGAGAAAAGCTCACAGGCTTGGAAAACCCTAGCTCAGAGGATACGGGCTGGGATGAAGCAAATGTGGTAGACTTCACGTTCTTGAACGGAGGAGAAGGAGGTGAGAGATCTCCGAGAGGAGGAGAGACGGTAGTAGGGATGGAAGCGGTAGCAGTAGTAGTAGCAACAAGGGATGGTAGCAGTAGCGGTAGTAGTAGCAGTAGAGGAAACCAACCGATGGACCTCCTTGGGCTCCTCATCCTGGGTCAAAGCTTGGGCCCCTCCCTTGGCAAGCTAGGCGGTTTTTACCAGCTTCCTCTTCTTGGGGCTGGAGACTTCCCCATGCTCGGTTAGAGCTTGGATGTGTAGGGGCTTGGGGGTGGAGGCTCCTTTCTTGTGGATCTGGGGGGCTCGAGGAACCTCGGTCAGCTCCTGGAAATTCTTGTGCTGGAGGGGCTCGATGCCCTCCAGACCTTCAAGACTGAGGCGTTCCTTATTCCACAATCACCGACACTTATGGTACTTAGAGGGAATGGAGAGGGCATCTCCCACGAGGTCGGGTGGAAGTTGACGGCTCTGGTCAGCTTCTCCAACAGCTTGGAGATGCGGTTGACGGTGGTGGGGACCTTGAAGCTAGCTTCCTGACAAGCTTTTTTCCCAATCCTCAAAGACGAGGAGGGGGGGGTCTTCTTCCAGTCCTTGGGGGAATAGGGACGATCAATCAGTAATGAATCTTTGACGTACATGATTCACTGAGAAAGATAGAACTGGTTGACTGGAGTGGGCTTAACCTGGAAGAGGAGCCTGAACTCTAGTAGACCCATACGGCAATCAAACCATCGGTTGAGTTGGTCAAAGCAAGCCAGACAGTGAAAGCTGTCTGGGCACCATTTCTCCACGGTGACGTCATAGAACTCCAGAGTGGTGCAGATGAAGGCCGAAATCAAGAAGGTAAGCTTGTAGATGATCTAAAAGGGATGGACAAGCAGGTCTGGACTATGAGATTTCTCAAGCTCCGATACTTTCGCTTCGTCTTGGACGAGAGCGAACCAGAAATTTTCATTGTCCCCCTGGTGGAAGAACTGAATAAGGGAAGCAAGAGCCTCGATGGAGTTGACCTTCAAAATCGACAGATAAAGCTATTCACGAGCCTTCTTTGAAGCAGCCTTAGATGTGCATGGCTGAGTCTGCATGATTGCAGGATCGATCTCGACCTCTAGAACGGGGGGGGGGGGGGGGTGTTGGGTAACTTCAACCTTCTCCACTTTGAAGGTAGTGGGCGAGGGAGGATTTTGAACAGCTTCTAGAGAGTGCTCCCGTCTACGGAAGACGACAGTCGGAGTAACGGTGGATGGCGACGTCTCAAGAATGGGCACGGTGGTGGCGAGTGGTTTGGAGATGTCAATCTGATCAATGGTGTTCGGGTCTTGAAGAATAGTAATGGTATGGCTGATGATTTCGTCTGGAGTAGAGGAAGATGAGTTGGCGGCCATTGATGTTTCCTGAAGATTATGAAGTTCTGGGTTCTTTCCGGGAAGTGAAAGTTTAAAGCTTTAGGGTTGCATAGAGGTTTTCTGGGTAAAGAAAAGAGTCTGAGTAAATGAGAAGATGTGAAAAAATGAGAGAGGAGAGAGGTTTTGATTTATATACGATGAAAATGTATGAAGTAAGGAGGGATGAACGTTTGAAGAGATAAATGGTTTCAGATTTCAAGGGATGTGATTGGATTCGAAATGAGGTAAGAATGGAAAGGGTCGTGACAGTTGGGGAGAGTCGTGAATGCTGACGAGAGAGTATGACGGAGGGGTCATGATGAAGGCGGCACAGTGGAGGCACGTGCTTGGGATTTCGTGCACGACAAGATGGGAAAACTGGAAAGTTTTTTGAAATCCGGAATGGTGAAGCTTATACAACACTAGCGCGAGGCAAAAATGTGTCGAACCTCACACTGCTGTGGGGGTATTTGTGGGAGTTAGTTTTGGCCACTTGGAGCTAGAAGAAGACGAGCTTGAGAAATCCGACTCCAGATGAGGTCCAATGAGGCTAGAAATGGGCTTGGGCTTGAACAATTAAGGCTCCAATTAGAGAATGAATTATCGAGAGGTTTCTGGAAGCATTTGGGATGTTGTAAAGGTTTCTAGATTGTTGGGTGGAATGACAATCCCAGGGTAAGATCGGATCTCAGGGAGGCTAGGCAATCTGACCACGAGGAATTATACAATCGGGCCTCAGGGGATTGACAGAATATGAGAGGAATAAGGTAAGATTTAAAGTGTATCCGAGGGCATTATGGTATTTTTGGGCATTATGGTATTTTTGATCTATATATATAGACCTATCATACATGGTCTCAGGAAACATAACTCTTCCCTAATCATCATATAATTTTGAGCATAAGTCCTGACTTAAGCTTCGGAAGGTCTAAGCACGGTGCCACATCGTGCTTTGACTGATTTTGCAAGTTCGAGGAGCTTCAAGCTAGAGGGTGACAAACTTGCTCTCACAGATGCTACATTTGTCGAAATTGTTACTGTGTGCAAACTTCAAAATTGATACTGCAATTTTTCTTCGAAACTATATGTTTTTGGGATGCTATTGTGTTTTTTCGGGCTGCTACTATCTTTTTTAGGCTGCTACTACAATTTTTGGAAACTTTATTACATTTTCTGAAATTGATACTACGTTTTTCGTAACGATGCTGCTACTGAATTTTTTCGATGTTGCTACTGAAGTTTTTTTGCTGTTGCTACTCAAGTTATTTTAGGTTATGTTTTATAGAATTTTCTAGTAACAACTATATTTATATTTTTGTTTGTTGATTTTCAGTCGCAGTGTCATATTTTTCAATAGCAATGTTATTTGATTCTTCGGTAGCATTATTATTTTATTTTTCAGTAGTAGTGTTTTCGATGTTTTTGTAGCAGTTTCATATTTTTTTTTAATTTTTAGTAGCACTGTTTTCGTGCATGTTAATGCGTTTGGGGACTGCTACTGCATTTTCGGTTCAAGGACTGCTACTACATTTTTGGGACTGCTACTGCATTTTCAGTTCGAGGACTGCTATTGTATTTTTGGGACTGATATTGCATTTTCGGTTCGATGGCTGCTACTATTATGTCAAGGAATAAATTGTATTAGAAAATGTTATTCATTGTGTATCAAAATTGCTATTGAGTTTGTATCGAAGTTGTTACTCAATTTGTATAGGAACCTCTAGTAATTTGTATCGAAAATACCATTAAAATTTGTGATCAAATTAATAGTGAATCATTATTGATAATGCTAATAAATTGAATAATCAATTCAAGTTAAAAAAATTTTGAATACAAAAAAATTTGAATGAACAAATAACGAGACTACAAAATATTAAAAAGAAAAAAAAATTATTTATAAGTATTTTTGGATAAAATAAATATTAAAATAATTAAATACACAAAAAATTAAAGCAAAGTATAAAAATAAATTTATACTTGCCACATAGCAGTCTACAAGAAAGTTGTCTTTATTTGTAAGATTTTATCATTTATTGTCTAAAATAAGGGACATTATCCTTAAGTGTATTTGGTTACTCGAAACTGTCCTCAAGAGTAGTTAGCTACTATAAATAATCCTAAAAAATGTGGTTATTGTTGAAATATTGTTCTAAATATTATAAATTTTTGCTCATGTATATTGTAATTTTGATTCTTAAAGTGATAAATAAATGTATGTCATACCTCTTGGGTACCATAGCATGTCCCTAATTTTATTGGATGTAAACTTAAAAGAATTTAAAGGAAGTTTGTGATCCAGTGCCTATCAATGAAGTTGAATTTAATTTCTGTCAAAATTTCAATGGATGTTGATAGGCGGAAAATCACTCTTAAAGATATTTTTATTCTTATGCAATTATGTCAATGTAGTTTAATGACAAATATTGGTCATTACCCGCATATGATTGGTGAAATAAGACTCAAGAACACATGAAACACAAAAAAATGCGAAAACCAGAAACTTGGCAGACTTGACCACTTGACACAAAGTAAACTACGAACCTAACCTAGACTAAATGAATGCTACGAAAATTTAACACAATAAACTAGACTCAGTGACGGACTACCACACAAAAATTGGGGGCTATTCGATCGGAGATGTTTTGGGTTTCAAAATAATTTGGCTAAGCTATAGCTAATGCAGAAAAATATAAATTTTAGGGAAGTAAATTGTTGAAGAAATCAAAAAGAGATGAATGTTAAGAACTTCTCTCCACCATAAATATGCTTGACCTTCCCCAACCATAACTTTAACAACAATGAATGAATATTTTTTATGCATGAGCTATGATTAAATCACTTATATATTACACTCTCTTACTTGACATGTTATCCGTATTGATTACCTAGCTTAAAGTAATCTTAATGTAGGAGACTTGGTACTATTATGGGTCCAAATCTACCTATCCTAAGTTATTAAGATTCGTAGAGTATTTGAGAAACAATAAGATTTTAAGAGCTACTATGATAGGTGCTCTTTCATCACCTAGGATTTACTTCACACAAGTTATCACAACGGGATTGCTTATTCTATAGAACATGCAATAATATGATTGTCATGTACACATCCAAGAAAATAGATACTACCACATGCATCTTAGTTGGCCACCAAAGATACATATAATAGAAATCATCACTGATATAATAGTGAAGTTAAACTTATTCAAAAATTGTCAAAATCACAAGGGGTTCAAAATCAAAACATATTTAGGGCTTCGATCAGCCCTTAACTAGAGAAGTTTAGCTACTTATATTCGAAAGAACACAATAGAAAAATATGATGGAGAATGAAGAATAATAAAAAAAAAAAATTCTCGAATGCTTCAGTTCGACGGGTCGAGAGGGTATGTCGACGGGTCGAAGGATGACGGTAGGAACTCCTTGGATGCGGTATTTCTTCTCTTTTTTGTCTTCTCTCTCTGAAATTCAACAACCATACTTTGTTCCTCAAGATATGCTTATATAAGTATGATGTTGGGTCTCTCCTCATCAATGTAGGGTTGAGTCATCGCCACATAGACTTTCCACATCATCATTCCTTATTCGAATAGAATTATACTTTTATTGCTCCTTTTTGTATTTTTCTCCAAATAGCATAAATAAATAAAAACATAATTAATTACTGAAAACTAAACAAATAAACCAAGTATTTAAGCACAAGAGAGTTGCATATATATATATATATCCATATTTTCAATCCTTGTAAATGCGGTAGTCGTATTCGCTACGAATTTTCACATCTTTGGTCTATCTTCATAGTCAAAATGTACCTAGAATAAAAAAATAAAAATTAAATTTCTAGACCCCATGTCTCTATTCTTTGTAATTAATTACGAAAGTTCGCAGTACACCCTGGACTTTTCGAATTGAGGCAGCTCGTTCCAAGAAGGGGCAATCATACGTATGTTGTTTCATATGATTGATCGGATGTTGTGCGAGCACAAACTGCTCAACTCCGGTGTCGATGGGCCAGTTGTGAACTTGTCGAATGACACCTCGATCTTCTTCCTCGTCAACTTTACTATCTGCTCACCTTTAGCTCCCTTCCCAAGTCTCCGAGTGCGTTTGAGAACCAAGGCTAAGGGCTCCCTCTTAGTCACTTCGTGAAGGTGGCGAGGAGAGGGAGGAGTCAATGATAGTAGCGAGGCGGAGGCGGAGGCGGAGGCGAGAGAGAGAGAGAGAGAGAGAGAGAGAGAGAGAGAGAGAGAGAGAGAGAGAGAGAGAATTTTTAGGGTCCGGATCCAATTTGGGGAAAATGATTCCCAGATCGATCAATAATTTTTAGGGTCCGGATCCAATTTGGGGAAAATGATTCCCAGATCGATTCATATTGATCGACTTAGATAACAAAACTTAAGGTTTCGTTGCTTAAGTCCACTTAGACTAAGAATTATACATATTTTGTCATCTAAGTCATTTTAAAAAGGTCCTCAAAAATTGGTGAAAAAAAAATCGCCAAATTTTTGGGGTCAGACGACAAAACTACATGATTTCGTCGTCTATGTGATAATTTATTTAATTATTTTTTAGATAATTGTTTTTAAAAAAAAAATTAGATACCTACCTAAAAATACGAAGAAATTAGCTGTCAGATGTAATTATTACGTTTGTATAATATTTTAGAAAAAAAAATTGACGCCAATTCGATAGAGTTTAGTATTCGATCAATAAATTTTTGTGAATATTAACAAAAATTTAAAAGACGAAAATGATCGTAAATATTATTAATTATTAAAACCATTTTCGACGTCATGACCATTTCCACTAGGTTACATGGAAACTTGAAATATAAAATCAGATATAAATTAAAGTAAAATTGACATTAAAACTAGATTGACGAGTTAATACTTGTTATATATCTACAAGTGTTGTATATATAACTTAAGTATTCATATGTCGGTTTTAATTTGGACAAAACAACTATTAGACATATTCATCACCACTTAATATGTAAGTAGACAAATTTTCATTCAATACGAAGTTCGTTAAAGGTTTAATCAGTGTAGTCAACCATAAAACCGAAATTTCAACAAAATAGAAACGTTGATATACGAATATTCGTAACTCCGATTTTCGAACCGTCAACACTCACAGTCCAAGAATTATTTACTCTATGTCCTCAACGAATATAATTTGCAATCTAATATGGTACACATAATCATACTTATAGAGGTCAAATTGTGATAATCTATTTAGACGACGAAAGTCGTAGAATTTTGTCATCTAACTGAGACTTAGACAACGAAATATACTAATTTCGTCGTCTAAAACTTTTAGGGTTTGGGAGAAAGGGATTAGGGTTAGAGTTAGAGTTTAGGGTTTGTACATGTACTTGGACGACATAATTACTCTATTTTTGTCGTCTAAATAGATCTTCAACAACGAATATATGTTTGTTGTCTAAGTCCACCCTTAAACGACGGACTTAAGTAATTTCTTCGTCGAAGTGAACCTTTGACGACAAAATTATATGATTTTGTCATCTAAGATGTCATTTTTATCAGACAATGTTCATAGTGACATCCTTAGTGACATTCATTCACTTCCCTTGGTAACTATTGATGCGGAAGTCGTACTGCTGTTCATAAAGTAGCGTTATTAACACCTTATATTAGACTTAAGCCACCTACCACCGTCACTAGAGAAAGATCACTCGTCTTAAACTTATAAATAGAAGATTAACTCAATAAGTTCAATTTTTAATCAATTTCTCAACCATTTTCGCATTCAATACCTCCAAACTCTTAACATCCAATCAATTACAACACATTCATGTCAAACTCAAGACCACAAAAACGAGAGGATTTTAAATCAAAAGCAGTCAATAATAAAGTATTCATAACCATATATATCTCCATCAACATTTGTAGGTAGTCTGTGATTCTGTAACTATGTACAGTGTATTTCTCACTATTGCACGACACAAAAGTATGCTGCACGCTTGGCCTAACAAAATCTGTAATAACACTTGCAAGCCTACTGAGTATATAGTTCTGAAGTCAACTCATTAGGACTTGATATCTTTAACAGTTAAATTGTTTGACAGTTAGATATGGAAACTGTTGGAACTTCTAACCTGTTCTAGCCAGTCGACTTAACATAAAGAATCAGGATAGCTGCAACTCCTTGTGGTTTGTTTTTTCGCATACCTTCGCAACTCAAAATAAAACAAAAAACTTTCACTATTTGAAAAACTAAAACAGCAAATTCTATCACAGCAAACTACAGGAAACTAAATTACAACCAGCTGCAAGTAGCAATGTAGAAGCACAGGGACTAACTAGCTGATGATAGCGAAAAATCAGATACTCGGTTTAAGTTAGATTTGAAAAGACCAAACGAGCAAAGTGAACATCTCAAATCCGGTAAATGTTAGAATTTGATTCACAATTCCAGTCCTGATTTCAGTCTTTGACTGAACATGCCAAGCACTTCAACTTGAACAGTTTGAAAATATAGACCACAAAAAGAACTTGGACAAATCTGAAGGAAGCTAAGCATCCAAAGTACTGAGCAATTACAAACTAGAGAGTTTTTCAAAGTCAATCCCTAACCTTGTCATTTGCCCATCCACTAAACCAAAGCAACAAATCTAATGCAGCTAAAATATCCAACATATCAACCAATTACACACTACATAGTTTTCTCAATTCAATCAAGAAATTAACTTTCCCTAAGCTCAGCTGATAACAAATTAACAATTACTATACATAATAAATCGCCTAACATCGCAACATTTCCATTTGTCGATTCTACTCAACCAAACCAACAAATTTATGCACCTAAACACTACAGAGTTTTCACAAGTCAATTAAGAACAGCTGATAACATCGCAACGTTGTAAATTTTCGACCAACAAATCTTATGCAGCTAAATATTCCATATCATACTCAACTGTTTACATCATCAACAACATCATTACCTGAATTACATACATAACCGAAACCCTAGAAATCGAACCCAATCAAAACCGAAAGGAATCGAATTACTTATCTTTAGTGGAGACTCCATACTTCTCCTGCATCCTCGCGATCTCATCCTCCTTCTTCTTCGAATCGAACCTCTTCCCCATCTTGGCCTGCTGGTAATAGAGCACGATTAGGTACCGGTTGGCGACGTTGAAGCCGGAGAGGTGGTCAACGGCGGTCTTGGCGTCGTAGATGTCTTCGTAGACCACGTAGGCTGTGCCTCTGGTGTCCTTGTTGTTGCCGACGCGGATCTGACGTATGGCGCCGTATTTGCCGAAGATGTCGTACATCTCTTCACTCGAGATGTTGAAAGGGAGGTTGCGGACGTAGAGGACGCGGTTGACCTCCGGCGGGAGGCGCGTGTTTCCCTTACGAAGACTGATCGCCGCCATTGCTAGGGTTTCTGATCTCTGTTTTCGTTTTTTTCTTCTGGGTTTGTGAGAATTTTGAGTTTTCAATTGGGTAGTAAATTTATATTTGGAATTATTTTTAGCGTCGACACCGCCATGTATTCGAGAAACCGTATCCGTATCCGTATTAAAATGCGTTTCGTTTTATATACGGTAGGAACCAGTAACATGCCTTTCTCGTATACATGGCAGTAAGCTTGCATTTGTAACAATAAGTCTTTATTCTTCGATCAATTTTTTATTTTAAATTTCAATTATTTTATATCTAGTTTATAAGATTAGTTTCTAAATAAGTGTACCCGCTCGTAACTTGGGGATCGGGTTTACGAATTGTATGTTACGATCGTTTTCGTCTATTAATTATTTGTCGACAATCACTAATTTAAATCATGTTTAAGGGAATAATATTTATGGTATCTCAGTGTGTGTCTTGTCCTAATTAGAATAGAAGTAGATATTATCTCAATCCCTGATTTCACTACTAGAAATTGACCCATTGCCGGCGACTTTTATGTCGCCGGCAATGTTTTGGACATTACCGGCGATTTTTGCCGGAAAAATCGCCGGTAATGTCTTTTTTTTTTTTTTACATTACCGGCGATTTTTGTCGCCGGTAATGTCCGTCGCCGGCAATCTCTCGATGGTAATGTAAAAAAAAAAAAAAAAAAGACATTACCGGCGACTTAATTTATGTCGCCGGTAATGTCTTTTTTTTTTTTTTTTTTTACATTACCGGCGACATAAATGTATGTCGCCGGCAATGTCTTTTCCGGCAAGACATTACCGGCGACTTACATTTATATCGCCGGTAATGTTAAAAAAAAAAAGACATTACCGGCGATTTTTCCGGCAAAAATCGCCGGTAATGTCCAAAAACATTGCCGGCGACATAAAAGTCGCCGGCAATGGGAAGAAATGTTGTAGTGTTTATAAGGATATGGATTTGTAACAGATTGTAATGTAACAGATATGGTATATAACCTCATCTATCAATGAATAAATTATAGTTTCAGATATATCATTTACGTATCTATATTTCTCCTTCAACACGTTATCAGCAGTTTTTGAGTTGATAGTCAACCCAAGCCCTAAACAGAAAAAATCCTAACTCCTAAACACTACAAATCACCGCCAGCCTCCTCCTTCCTTGATAGAATCTCACCGCCGCCTACAATCGCCGGAGCACTGCCGCTCATCGTCCGATTTCGAGGATTTTTCGCTTCAAACTTCTTTCAGCGAAAGTTTCATGCCGAGCATAATACATTTGAGGTAAATTTTCAAAGTTATTTGATTTAGAATTAGGTTGCAAAACTTAATTACCGTAACACCCTATATCTAGGTCTAGATTTAGGTTTAAATACCGTGAATTTTATATATGCCTCTAGTTTCTATGGATTACTGCAGATATGAGTGAGAAGAGGATTAAATCCTCCTCTTCAAAGTTTAAACAATAGTAACGGTCTTGGAGGAGTCACGGTATACATGAAAAAAAGGAAGTCGATATTTGGTGATTCTGAGTTAATCACGATTTTATGGGGCGTGGTATGAAACCACCGGTTATCGCATCAATATTTGTGACCATACATCAATGGATCATGTTTTTTATTCCCTAAACTTGATTAGTGATCGCGGTTTTTTCGATCGGTAAACTAATTCATCTCTTGTCTTTTGTAGATGACTGAGCCAGCAAGGCCAGTATTTGACATCCTTGATCTTTATAAAGCAGAGTACCATAGATGGGTCTGAGATGTGAGCAATACTCTCATCGATAAAAGACTCACAGATACGATCTAATTATTGCCACCGGGCACTCAAACTGATGATGACACTATAGCTTGTAAAGCTCAAGCACTTATATTTCTCAAGAGATATATTCATCTTGCTCTACGGAAGCAGTACTTGTTAAATGATGACCCCGCGAATTTGTGGGTAACTTTGCAAGAACGGTTCAACAATGTGCATGACGCACAACTTCCTGAAATTATAGAGCGATGGGACCAAATCCGGTTATTGGATTATCCCAAGATTAATGATTTTTACCAAAATATGCTAGAGCTACAATCTGAGCTTGCTATTTGTGGTGTCGTCAAGAACGACAAAGCCATGGTTGAGAAGTCATTAACTACCTTTCCGACCTCCATAGACACTCTTGCTCATTAGTATCGAATTGATTATGAGCAAGAGAGTCTGAGATCATTAAGTGATCTTATGAGTGTGTTGGCAAAGAAAGAACGACATCAAAAGATTCTTCTCCACAAAAAAACCAGGCCAGCCGGTCCAAAGAAAGTCCATGAGGCTCATCATACTGGAAAGGCACAAAAAGATAAGCAGAACAATCGTTCGAAACCTTATCAAACTCGTGGTGGTAGAGGAGGATGTGGAGGTCGTGACAGACGGGGCAATAGTTGGGATATGACTTGGACTCGCCAAGACAATAACAAGAACCAATCACGTTTTGGTTTTAGGAAAGATGGAAATTCTTTAGAGTTTTCTCCTTAAACGTTTAGATTGTCACATTTCTATATGTGTGGTTCTAACAAGCATATGCACAAGCAATGTGTGCACCTAAGGATGTTCAAGATGCCTACAAAAGGTGTCGATGGTACTTGGCACATGAAACCAACTATGCTGAAGATTAGGAGATGGAAGATGGCGGTGAAGCCAATCTAATTGTAGAAGATATCATTACCAGAATAAGTACTATAGCCGACGACCAAAAATTGTCGGCCTGTTCACTATTTTCGTCGGCTATAACGTCGTCGAAAAAAGGCCATCGACCAGACTATAGCCGACGACCCTTTTGCACGTCGTCGGCTATAGTTGGACTATATATAACCGACGACTTTTGTCGTCAGCCATAGTTTCCCTTTCGGCCAAAATTTTTGAATGGAGAAACTACAGCCGACGACATTGTATATGAATGTCATAGGCTATAGTCCCAGATCTAAAAAAAAAACTACAGATCTAGATTTCTATTCCCAAAAATCCAGATATGCAATTCCTAATTCACCAAACCGGCCATATAATCACTTCACCATCCATAATCAATTCACCAAATTAACAATGTATAATTTCACCAAATTAAATAAAATTACAAATTTTATTTCACAAATTCTAATTATATCTCTCCCGTTTTTAGTAGAGAGGGCGAGGTAGTGGAGATGATTTTTTTTTTCCGAAGAGGGCGAGGGGGAGACAGCGGAAGGAGAGGCATCGACAGAGATGGTGAGCTGGCGGCGACGGAGGGAGAGGCAGAGGTATGAGAGAGAGAGAGAGAGAGAGAGAGAGAGATTAAGATTTTTGAGAAAGGGGAGCGGCAGTCTGGGAATATAAACCCGATTACTATAGCCTACGACATTAATATAGTCGTCGGCTAGAGTATAGGTAGCCTCCAGTCACCTAATTCCATTTTGTGATTTGAGTTGTTGTGGTATGGTTTACGGAATGAGCTTTTGGACCCGGCGAGTAAAGGAACGCTAAACGTTCAGAAGGCGGCGAAGCACTCCAGAGTTGAGCACGTCGTCACGAGAGAGGATTGTTGGACTAATGTTGAGTACTGATGTCGGTCATCACTCCCTGCACCGATGTGATCAAATCTGGCAGAGCTCAAGGTCATAACTTGAATCTTGGTAAGCAGATCCAAACCCATGTCATAAATTAAATTTGGGTATTCATCATTCTTGTCACTATGGCCAGTAATACTCTCGCCAATGTGTACAACACGGCGAAAGGGATGTGTTTAAGGTGCTCGATAAAATTTGAAATTTGTTGGGTAATATCTAATATGAAGCAGAGGCTCTTAATTTTCAGACCAAGCCTCAGAAAAATGGTCTAGAAAATTAAACGAAGGCTATCATTTTGATGAGAAATTCCACTCTCCAGTCAGCAGAGTCAGTCAATCAATTAATTTGATCAAATGATTGGATTAATTTACGTTGTTTTCTGGGTAGGCATTTTGATGATTTAATAATGTTGTTTGCTGGGTTTAGGCAAGAACATGCATATTCATCTAGTATGAACTAAGAACAATGTAAATTGATCATAATGCCCTTAAATTTTTGGATGAAATCACTCCACATTAGAAAGTTAACATTTGTAAGATGAAAAATTGACGAAGACCCTACTTTTATACCAAAATGAAAGTCCAGGCACCACATTAATCACTTTGTAAGTTCGGGTACTAAATTGTCCGAGGTAACTAAGTTCAGACATGGTTGAGATAATTTACTCTTTAGAAATTAAGAGGTGATTATGATGCCGGATTATGATGCTGTTAAGAAAAAAAAATGTTGGATTATGATGGTTATTATGATTATGATGATGGTTAGAAATATAGGAATGACGATGCTTAGAAGTATACTGGTGGACGATGATGATGTTGTTTGATGTATGATAATCGAAAAAAGAAGAAGTTGGGATTAAAATTGTTTACTGTTTGATTTAGGATTGAATGATGGATGATAGGGTTTATGGTATTTCACATTTTTATGTTTAACCAAAAGGTCCAAAAACTGTCTATTGGAATTTATTATTGTTTTAGGTTTGATTGATCTTATGTTCTTTCAAATTGGTATGAGAATAATGATATTAGGAATAGGAATTAGAATTGGAATTGGTTTATTGTTTGAATTGGCATGTATTAGATTTTTGAATGGATTTATGCATGATTTTTGTGTGAAATTAGGCATTAGACTGTTAAATAAAACAATTCGGTTATAGCGATAAAGGTGCTTGGCCAGGAAGGAAGTAGACGACGTATATGTTTCATATATTGGCATTCCAATTTCATAGGGACCAACCATTACAAAGAGAAGGGTTCGAAGTAGTTTCTAATTGATAGTTACATCACTTAGTACGTGAAGCTCAGACAAGACGATATTGCGGGTCAAAATGTTGTAAGTAACTTTTTATTATTTAAATCATTACATAAAGTATTTATTTTATTTATATTTAAATAATATATCAATTAGAGAAGACACAGAATTTAGAGAAGACGCCTAATGAGTACCCTCATATAGCCAACGAGACTCAAGTCGAGATTTACAATGCAACATTCGAACACCCACCAGGGAAGGAGATTTGGGGTCTTGGATGGGAAGGAGTTCGAGATTTGATCCAATAATCATCGGTTTCGTCGACCAAGTGTTCAAGTGAATTAGCTGCCCAGGAGGAGGTTCAAGCGGCCAAGCAGGAAACTCAAGCGGCCAAGCAGGAGGCTCGAGTGCTCAAGGACCGTTTCGAAGCAATGGAGGAATTCCTCAAGGGAATGGGCATGAATCCCCCTCCACTCGTTTGTTGTCTGAATGTCACGCCTCGGAATCTGGGACACGATAACCAATATCGACATATCAGCGTGATCTCCACTCCCGATAGAAATTTCAATTACGATGTCGTTCCTTTAATCCCTTCGTTTATTTTTCAAAACACATTTTATGTACAAATTAAATATTTTTAATAAACATTTTATTTATATTCAATATTCAATTATGCATTTAGATTATTTTATGTTAAAAAAATTAATATATTACGACAAGACGATGACATGGAGTAAGTTTCGTCGTCTGAAGTATAAAAGTTTGACGACAAAATTTCAACGATTCGTCGTATAGGTGAAAATAGTTAGACGACGAATGATGTAAATTTTGTCGTCTAGAAGTAAAGTATAAGACTACGAAAGATTTTTTTGTCGTCTCGAAGGGAAACGTTACATAACGAACGATGTACGTTCCGTCGTTTAAGTAATACAACTAAGACGATGATAGTGTTACCATTTAAGTAGAAACACTAAAACGGCGAAGCTTTTTCCTTCGTCGTCTAAGAGTGTTATTTTAGTAGTGACAATAACTTTTCGTGTATTGAGGTTGAGTTAGACTGGCTCATAATTTTATTAACTTTGAGTCGAACTCTGTAATTCTAGTTTAAATTAATGAAATTTTCTATTTGAATTCGAATTAAAAAAGGTTTTATATAAATTGTAGTTTGAAGTAGTCTTATAATAATAGTAAGTACAAGACCTCTTAATACAAGACCACATGATGGAGATGCCCTGACCTAACCTATCTTATTTTATAGACCTGATCTAAATTATAAAGGTCCTAGAGGGGAGGGGGGGGTGAATAGGCCTTTACCACTTTTTCGTTTAATCTGTTCTCGGGGTAGAGTCCTATCCCGAAACGCAGGATACGAGTATTAAAATGTAAAGCCAGTAAGTAAAGAGTGACACAAGATGTTTTTGATAATACAGAAATCCTACAATCAGGATTAAAACTGTGTGCCCCTAACTCTTGAGGGACAAACATTTCCACTATCAAGTAACACACACAATTACAAGTCTCTCATACTTTGGGGATACATAACCCGTATGCTATCCTGACTAGTCTAACTACCAGTTCTAACAGAGCTACACTACTCAAACTATGTGTTTACACTTTAGAAAGTATTCAGAAGCATCAACTCAGATCTTAACTACTCTCAAGTTAAATCTTCTTGATCTACTTCTTGGGTTGGGCATCTCCATACCTTATCTCAATGGAATGCACTATGCAATGATGCATATGGGTTTTGAAAACAGTTTTTATGCTTGAGAATCCATGTCTATTATGCACAGTTTATGAGCAACCAAAAGACATGGAAGGGGAAGAGAAGAGAGAAGAGAAACTATACAGAAATGTGCTCTCAAAAAGTAACCAACAGAATAACCTAAACCCCAAAGTATTTCACTCACACAACCAAGGAGTCAAGACAGCTTTAGACTCCTTATATAGGCAAGGTAATTCAGAGGTCAATGACAGCAAATAGGCACGTGAAAAATAGCTACCAGCAAGCCCTAACACAGACCTAAAACCGTCCTAATGCAGTCCTACAATAGCCAGCCATTGATGGGACAAATGCATGTCAATAAGATGAACAAACAAGACAGCTTTTTAGGTTTACCAATTTAAGCAAAGATTGTCAAAAAGAGGCAAAAGGTTTCCAAGCTCTTGTATTAGAATAGCCATAGCAGTAGTCAAAGGTGGAGCACGTTTTTGACAGCGAAAAGCAGAACCAGCTGAACCAGAAACAAAAGAGCAAGACAACCAGAAAAGGACAAAACAGATTCCTAGAAAACACATGTGATCAAGAGTCAACTTTCCTAGGGATCTTCCTTAACCAAGTCAGTTTTCCACAACCAAAGAGCACACAGATTATAGACAAGTATTCTGGGTTTTAGAAGTGATTAAAGCCACGAATGTTTAAACAAGAAAGACGTTCCAGATTATCAGGGATATCAGCTCAGTGTGCTATCCTAAATGAAAACATGTAATGCAAATGAATGATATACTTGTTTTTCCATTGAGATAAAGTAGGCTATGTCAACATTATATTTGATGATCCTTTACTACTGTGTTTTGTCTGAATTCAAGGAATAGGCAGTATGCAAGTATGCCTTCAATCTCCCCCTTTGGCATTTCTTGACAAAACACAGATCTTCAAAGAATACCTGCATCACAGTTGTAACACATACAAACATATGCAGCAACAAGGATATCCATATCACATATTAGCCTACCCATTAAACAATAACCAGTTCACTAACCAGTAAACCTAACCAGTTCTCCCCCTTTTTGTCTAGGAAGGACAAATGGTTCAAACAATCCAAAAATTATGAACCAACAGAAATTGTTTAATAGTATAGCACAAAAACATAAAGAAGTTCAGCAGAAAATCAAAAGCCAAGAACCGCAAAGAAAATAAATGATCAGGGAGACAAGAGAACACTTCAAACACCACATCTTCATCATCTGCACCAAGCGCTCCAAGATGGATGGTATCTCTAGAGTCCGAGGGAGTGGAGCCACCTTGTTTGTCCGAGGGAGGAGAGGAGACCGTTGGATCCTGACCAGGTGCAGACCCGGCCTGGATGGAGAGAAGAAGAGAGATCTCAGCTTTGAACTTGGTGAACTGCTCCGTAGTGTGGTCCTTGATATGCTGGACTGCGTCGGTCACCATTGACTACACGGCTGCTTTCAAGAATTGCTGATCCATAGGCTCGACGTACTCGTTTAACTGATGAACTGATCTGTTGATGGTGATGGCATCGATAGGAATAAGTTCAGGACCAAGGACATCTCCCTGTGTGAGGGGTACACAAGCATCACCACACAGCTTGGTGATGAGACAGGGGAAAACGAGGGCCTTTCCAAGAGCGTTACAGTGGCAGACACTAGCAGTTCGAATGGCTTGGAACATGAAATACTCAGCAGGAATTACCGGGCGGATAGGGTCATGACTAAGATACGCCATTAATACAGCCTGCTTGTGAGGTATTTTGCTGGTCTGGGTGGCTGGATGAAAGAGAGAGCAAACAAGGAAGCCCAAAGCTTTGAACCATTCAGTCATATACCTACTGGACAGGAAGGTACCAAGGACTGGTTCCAAGGGAGGAGAAGAGTAGAGACGCGGTGCTAGATCCTGAATGGAGAGGGAAGTGGAGTACTCAAAGTAGGTCTGCAGAATACCATCAACGGTAAGCGGGAGAGACAGGGCTTGATGGATCCTAGATGGAGAGAAGTTCACATTGACACCACGGACAGTGACACACACTTGTTGCTTTGAACGCAAACGAACCTCAGCAGAGATGTCGGAAGGGAAGTTGGCATAGAATTCTTGCACAAGGGTGCGGTTATAGTGAGGCAGGGAGCTCAATGCTGTTACCCATCCTACACGGGAAACCAAAGAGAAGACAGCAGGATGCAAGGAAGGAAAATCAAAAGGTCGTTCAGCAACAATGGGACGATGCATAGTGATGTAACCAAACAGACTAAAAGAGTCAGCAGAGATGAAATTGGACCGAGGAGGAAACGAAGAGGATTCATCAGAACGCTTAGAGGGAGGAACTGATGAGGTGGATGCCTTGAGAGTGGGTTTTACTTGAGGAGTAGGAGAAGGCTTGAGGGCTTTCTTGGCAGCAGGAGAGACAACTGATTTCCTAGCCTTGGAGCGTGTGACCCTTGGAGCAGGAGATATGGGTGAGATCTCAACAGAAGGAGTTGATGCAGAACCAGAGGAGAAAACAGTGGTTGTGTGCTTTCGTTTTCCCAAAGGTATTTTAGGAAAGGCATGGTGAGGATCAGCAGCTACGGGAGACGGTGGAGGAGAAGGAGGCAGAGCAGATGTAATTGTGGTCTGAAGCGGTGAGGGTAGATCTGAACTAGCGACGGTCCGGGGAGGTGATGTCGTAGGAGAGACAGCGGATGCCGGATAACATAGTTTCTTCTTTGGAACCGCCTTCTTGGCTCCTGAGGACTTGTGAATCGTCCGTTTTCTTAGATAGGTAGAGAGAGCAGGAATGGGTTGAGGTTCCTCAGCACGAACATGAGAGACCACAGGGCTTGGTATCTGTGAAGGTGGAGGAGGAGACCGTGGTGGTGGAGCAGGAAGAAGGATAACCTCTTCTGGGATGAAAGGGTCTGGAAGAATCATGAGTAGATGGAAGAAGAACAATGGTTTGAGAGAAGGGAGAAAATTTCTGCGGTTTCTAATGCGTGTCATGAATAAGAAGGAAATTTAAGGAAAACAGAAGGAAGTTGAAGTGAACCGGCCAAGGTGAGAGAGTGAGAGAAAAACAGAGGAATCGAGATCGACGAAGACCAATGAGACTTCTCCTATTTCTATGCGTAATTATCTTCAAGGCAATTTATTTCCTTGAAACCATGCAGCATAGCTAACTACACACGTCAAGAAAAGCTGAGACAACCCTGCAATTTCCAGTCTTGTGTAGTCACTTCAGTGTAGAAAGTGCTACAGTGTCCTAACCCTAGGAGACCACGTATGTAGTCTACTCAGGATACCTCAGAAACGACCAAGAAACAATCATACAAGGACATAGAATACCCATTGGGATATGTGGTACAACCTGAATAATAGAAGGTATCTATGTACCTACCACCATATTGATGACTCCCCCTCACGTGGTGCATAAGAGAACACAAAGATTTGATTTTTAGAAAGATTCAAATCCTGCCAGTGTGAACTCTGGGATGGAAACAGTCAGTGAAATCCCAGACATTAGAAAAATTTAAGCATGACTCACAAAAATGTGACACCTAATTTTCATATGTCTTGATGGCTCAAAACCTTCACATGAGTATATGACTATAAAGTAATATCAATGCTATGTTCTACACAAATCAATCCTTGGAACCATAAGAGTGTGTGTGTGAAAAGTTCATCTAAGGGAGTACAAGTTTGGAGCATCAAATGATATGAGGACATCAAGAGTAACCAAGTGACTTTGTCACAACCTTTTTGGGAGATCAGGAATTTCAGCATAACAAGGACTTTGTCCCACTTGGCCTTTGGCAGTTGTCACTTATGTTCAAGGCATTTTTGCCATTCTTTAAACTTTGTCCAAGAGCTCATCTGAGAAATACGTCATCATAGGTCCATGTAGCAGAGTAGTTATCATTATGTCCTGAGCGTAATGCTCGAAAGAATAATTTGTGTTTTAAGGACACTCAGTGGATAACTAGTCCGAACCCATCGAAGGATAGATAACATCTCAGGGATCCCCACTGGTTCCGGTTAAGGTGCACCCAGCAAAAGACTAGCCCATTCATTTAATTTATTCATTCATCAATAATCACCAGATTTTCACATTTGTTCTTCAGTAACTAGTTCAACTCACTCAATTTTCTAGCTCAAACTGTGTACACCCCACAGAGTCACCTTTGTGCTCAAGAGTTCTTTCTAGTTCCAAGAATGATTTAGACCACATGCACTAACATTCTTAAAGACATAGATGCATATACACAAGTGAAAGATGCAGCAATTGTCTATCAAGAAACATGAAATAAGAACACAACATTCTAGATCAAGTTCAGAAATATTTCCAGAGATGCATCCACTGACTCTTATCCCAGTGCGAGCCAACACTTATTTTCAGAAAATTATTTCATAAAGTAAAATGCTGAAAAGTAAATTTAGACCAGTGAGGGAGATATCTCAAGTGATGGTGCATACACCAATAGCCTTCCTAAGACTTTCAAATCTCAGATTGTCCAAGGGCTTAGTGAATAAATCAGCCAATTGTTGTTCAGTTGGAATAAATGTCATTTCAAGTTGATTATCTTCGACCAAGTTTCTAATGAAATGATATCTAATCTCTATATGCTTGTCCTAGAATGCAACACATGATTCTTTGAGATATTGATAGCAGAAGTGTTATCATAGAACATGGATAGAATACCTTGCTCAAATCCGTAGTCGCTCAGCATATGCTTCATCCAAAGAAGTTGTGTACAACAGCTCCATGTAGCTATGTATTTTGCTTGGGTAGTGGATAGCGATACGCAGTTCTGCTTCTTGCTGTGCCACGATACTAAGTTGTTCCCAACAAAGAAGCAACCTCCCGAGGTGCTCTTCCTATTCGTGGCATCCCCAGCCCAATCCGAGTCTAAATACCCTGCAATCTCAGTGTTAGTATCTGTTGTATAGAGAATTCCAAAGGCACATGTACCTAAAACGTATCGAATGATACACTTGACAGCCTTCACGTGGGATTCTTTGGGGTTGGCTTGATACCGAGCACAAACACCCACACTAAAAGAGATGTCGGGTCTACTGGCTATGAGGTAGAGCAAGCTTCCAATCATGCTTCTATAGAGAGTTTGATTAGCATTGATACCCTCCAGATCAGCACTGATTCTGCATGAGGTTCCCATTGGGTTTCGGATAGGAGAGGCTCCTTCCATCCCAAACTTCTTCACTAGTTCCCTCGCATACTTTTCCACGAAATGAACAAACCATTTTTCCTTTGCTGAACTTGTAGTCCAAGGAAGAAGTTTAGCTTACCACAAAGACTCATTTCAAATTCTTGCTTCATTAGAGTGACAAACTCCTCAACAAGTTTTTGAGAGGTGGAACCAAACACTACGTACATCATCCACATATATTTGAGCAATTATCATATGATGTGAAACATTCTTAACAAACATGGTTTTATCAATAGAACCTCGCACATACCCATGGTCAATCAAATGTGTAGACAATTTTTCATACCAAGCTCTAGGAGTTTACTTCAAACCATAGAGAGCTTTGTCTAATCTGTAAACATGATTGGGATAGCAAGAGCTCTGAAATCCCGGAGGTTGTTCCACATAAACTTCTTCTTTCAAAATTCCATTTAGAAAAGCACTTTTCACATCCATTTGAAAGAGATCAAATTTCAGAAAACAAGCAATGGCCAAGAGGAGCCTAACGGACTCAAGTCTAGCTACGGGAGTAAAGGTTTCATCAAAGTCTAGACCTTCTATTTGGGAATATCCTTGCACAACTAGCCTAGCCTTGTTTCTAGTAATGATTCCCTTTTCATCCGTCTTGTTTTTGAAAACCCATTTTGTACCTATTACATTCTTACCCTTAGGTCTAGGAACCAAATGCCAAACATTGCTTTTCTCAAATTGATTAAGCTCATCTTGCATAGCAACAATCCAATCCGAGTCTTTTAATGCATCTTTGATGTTCTTAGGTTCAACATTTGAAACAAAACCATAGCATGCAATTTGATTGATAGCTAGTCTATGTATAGTAAGAAAACTTTTGAGACTAACAAGATTACTCACAAGCATGTTCGACTTACTTCTGGTCTTTCTTGGTTCATCAACCATGCCAATCACATCCGAGGGAGAGTGATCTTTTTGAACTTGGCGTTTCCCAATGCGATGTGACTTCTGGATAGTCAGGGTCTGATCTATCCTGGCACCTTCAGTGTCAGATTCTGTATCCTGGGATACATCATCAGGTATGGGATTCTGTTCATCGATAGGAGTCTCAGCATTTGCGGGAGATGTCTCAATGCTCACATCCTCAACCTGCACATTTCTTGAAGAGTGGTTGTGAGAGCATACAAGAGAGTCATTGATAGCCACATTCACTGTTTCTATAACTTTGAAAGTTCTTTTATTATAGACTCTGTATGCACGGCTATTCAATGCATAACCTAGAAAAACACCTCGATCACATTTAGCATCAAATTTTTTCAAATACTCATAATCTCTATAGATGAAGCAAGGACTACCAAAAGCTTTTAAGTGTGAGATATTTGGCTTCTTGCCTTTCCAGAGTTCATAAGGTGTTTTGCTAGTACCCGGCCTAAAGATCACACGGTTAAGTGTATAGCACGCATTGAAAATTGCTTCGGCCCAAAACATGTGAGGTAAATCAGCTGAATTAAGCATTACCCTCCCCATCTCAACCAAGACTCTATTCTTCCTTTCTACTATCCCATTTTGTTGTGGTATGATGGGGGCAGAAAACTCATGGTGCACACCATTCTCTTCACAATACTCCGGAAATAAAGCATTCTCAAACTCGGTTCCATGATCCGACCTAATTCTTATAATGCGTTTATTTTCAGAAAGCTTTTCATTTGAAATAAATTTTGCTAATTCTAAAAACTTCCCAAAAGTTTGGCCTTGAGTTTTTTCACTTAAGAACATGACCCATGTGAATCTAGAAAAGTCATCTACCACAACAAGCACATATTTCTTTTTAGCATACTTTCAGTTTCAACAGGGCCTATTAGATCTAAGTGAACCAATTCAAGAACATTAGAAGTTGGCTTAGCATTTAAGATAGGATGGGAGGTTCGGGATAGCTTACCCATTTTGCAGTCTCCACATATACCTGTTGCTCTCCCGGTCAGTTTGGGCAAACCTCGAGCTCCATCCTTTGAGGACAACTTCACCACATCTTGATGATTGAGATGTCACATCCTCCTATGCCACAGATCTAGCGAGCTTTCTTGTGTCAAAGATCGAAAGCAAATTTCAGGTTCCAACCTCTTGTTTGCACGAACACAGTAGCAGTGATCTCTAGACCTCTCGCCTTTCATCACACACCTTCCTTTCCCATTAAGGATAGTGCACTGAGACGTGTCAAATGTCACTGTCTCATACTCATCGACAACCTGACTCACACTCAGCAAGCAAACTTCTAATCCTGCCACCAGCAGAACGTTCTTCAGAGCTGGGAGACCAAGAGTGTCGACTGTCCCGCTTCCAATAATCTCTGCTTTGGCTCCATCTCCAAACATGACATCACCAACTGGATGAGTATCATCCATAGAGGTGAACCATTTCCGTTCTCCGGTCATATGTTTCGAGCAGCTGTTGTCCATGTACCAAGAGTCGGATTTCCTGGTGGAAAGGGCAGTTAAGGCAACGTTGCAAACAGCTACAACATTTCTTGCAACAATGGGTGAGGTCTTTACTCTTGAGAGAAAACAAATGACTTCTTCCTGTTTCTTCTTGATACCAGGTTCTTTGGGAGACATGACGCTTCTGGTATCCCTGGTTCCACGAATAGATTTTCTGACCCAGGTTGAAGGAACATGCTTGTTCTTCTGCTTCGGGATGGCAAGGGACTGTGCAATCCTGGTCAGTTCGTCAAGTGATTTCTGAAAATGGACGAGCAGATCATTGCTTTGTGAGATATTTGCTGGTACAAGATTCCTTCTTAGCTTGTAGCAGTACCGTCGAATGTGTCCACTATTCCCACAGTGAAAGCACCTGATTTGCGAGCTTTTCTTGAGCTTGAACACCTTGGAGATTTCAGGAGCATCGATCTTCAGTTGAGGTGGAGGCTTTCCCAATACCGAACTGGTGCCTTTTACAAATGTAGTCTTCCCCGAGCCTTTGAGTTTGCCATCATCCTCAAACTCCAAGCCCTTCTTGCTGCCATCCAGTCTTCCCATCCCACAGATTTGGGATAGCTTCACCGAGCCGATGGAGAACTTTGCAAACTGGTTCTTGGCATCCATCAGGGATTCTTCAAGCTTCAGCTTCTCAGCAGTGAGCATCATTATAGAGGAAGACTGAAGGTCCAGTTCTCTCTTGAGGAGAATCACTTGTTCTTCTAGTTGAGTCTTGACAGAACTCCATTCTGCTTTCTGGGATATGTACTCTCCTTAAATCCTGGAATGTGTCTCCTTACTTAATGATAGCTCAATAGTTAGAGCTTCATTTTTAGCAAGCATAGACTTAGATGCTTTACATAAACGTACATACATATCATGCCCTTCGTCATCAGAATCCTTGTCCTCAACAGACTCATCTAATGTGACTTGGGTGACAAAAGCAACCTTTTCATCTTCATCTAAATCGGTTTCAGAATTTTCATTAGAATCACTATCACTCCAAGTTGCTTTTAGTACTTTATGAGACTTATTTTTTCTGTTAGCATAATCCACAGCCTTATGTCCCACTCCATTGCACTCAAAACATTTGTTGTCCATTTTTGGGATAGAGGAGGACCTGATATCCCGACCTCTTTGTGAAACCTTATTTCTAAAAGGCTTAGAGCTAGTTCCTTTTGAGAAGTTCCAGTTAGAGTTGAAAGATTTCCTTTTCCTTAAGAATTTCTCAAATTGTTTAGTTAGAAAAGCACATTCATCATTATCATCATCTTCATTTTCAAGCACCTTTTCAACCTCAACTTTAACCGAACTTAGAGCAATGGATTTTTCATGCATAGGCCTTTTCTTTAGTGTCTCATAAATTTTCAGATTTCTAACAAGTTCTTCTAAAGGATAAGTGTCTAGATCATGAGCCTCTTCAATAGCATTCATTTTTGAGTCAAAGAAAGAAGGTAAAGCATTTAAAAATTTCCTAACAATTTTCTTTGATTCTATGGCCTCGCCTAAGCTACGACATTGATTTGTGATATTGAGTACACGACCATAGAAATCATCAATAGACTCTTTGTCACTCATGCTTAAACCTTCAAACTCATAAATAAGACGTTGAAGTTTTTGTTGCTTAACATGAGAGTTACCTTCATGAGTGTTGATGAGCACTTCCCATGCTTAGCAGTAGAGCAATGGATGATCCTTTGGCGCTCTGCTTCGGATACGGCATTGAATAGGCAACTTAGAGCTTTGATGTTTGCTCTAGCCAAATCCTTGTCGGCTTTCTCCCATTCGGACCTCGGCTTTGAAATTTTTTCGTTTGATTCAACGCCTTTTCGTTTTGTGGGATGTGTCCAGCCTTCCTCTACAATTTGCCACAGCATACCATCATCTTGGTAGGAGAGGAAGGCACTCATCATGATTTTCCACTGTGAGAAATCATGTCCATAAAAAAAAGGAGGAACATTTATGGAAGAACCATTTTCACGATCCATAACTGGCCCCTCAGAGGATCTCACTAGCAAAGGCTAGTGGCTGCTCTGATACCACTTAAAGGTCCTAGAGGGGGGGGGGGGTGAATAGGCCTTTACCACTTTTTCGTTTAATCTGTTCTCGGGATAGCAAGATAGGGTCCTATCTCGAAACGCAAGATACGAGTATTAAAATGTAAAGACAGTAAGTAAAAAGTGACACAAGATGTTTTTGATAACGCAGAAATCCTACAACCAGGATTAAAACTGCGTGCCCCTAACTCTTGAGGGACAAACCTTTCCACTATCAAGTAACACATACAATTACAAGTCTCTCGTACTCTGGGGATACATAACCCGTATGCTATCCTGACTAGTCTAACTACCAGTTCTAACAGAGCTACACTACTCAAACTATGTGTTTACACTTTGGAAAGTATTCAGAAGCATCAACTCAGATCTTAACTACTCTCAAGTTAAATCTTCTTGATCTACTTCTTGGGTTGGGCATCTCCATACCTTATCTCAATGGAATGCACTATGCAATGATGCATATGGGTTTTCAAAACAGTTTTTATGCTTGAGAATCCATGTCTATTATGCACAATTTATGAGCAACCAAAAGACATGGAAGGGGAAGAGAAGAGAAAAGAGAAACTACACAGAAATGTGCTCTCAAAGAGTAACCAACAGAATAACCTACACCCCAAAGTATTTCACTCACACAACCAAGGAGTCAAGACAGCTTTAGACTCCTTATATAGGCAAGGTAATTCAGAGGTCAATGACAACAAATAGGCACGTGAAAAACAGCTACCAGCAAGCCCTAACACAGACCTAAAATCGTCCTAATGCAGTCCTACAATAGCCAGCCATTGATGGGACAAATGCATGTCAATAAGATGAACAAACAAGACAGCTTTTTAGGTTTACCAATTTAAGCAAAGATTGTCAAAAAGAGGCAAAAGGTTTCCAAGCTCTTGTACTAGAATAGCCATAGCAGTAGTCAAATGTGGAGCACGTTTTTGACAGCGAAAAGTAGAACCAGCTGAACCAGAAACAAAAGAGCAAGACAACCTGAAAAGGACAAAACAGATTCCTAGAAAATACATGTGATCAAGAGTCAACTTTCCTAGGGATCTTCCTTAACCAAGTCAGTTTTCCACAACCAAATAGCACACAGATTACAGACAAGTATTCTGGGTTTTAGAAGTGATTAAAGCCACGAAGGTTTAAACAAGAAAGACGTTCCAGATTATCAGGGATATCAGCTCAGTGTGTTATCCTAAATGAAAACATGTAATGCAAATGAATGATATACCTATTTTTCCATTGAGATAAAGTAGGCTATGTCAACATTATATTTAATGATCATTTACTACTGTGTTTTGTCTGAATTTAAGGAATAGCCAATCTGGAAGTATGCCTTCAAATTATAGCGTACGCCTTTTGTCATAGCGAATGTCTTGACGTTATTAGACAAATCCTCATGAGTAGACTGGCCGCTGGCCTTTTGTTTTCCAGCAAACAGAGTAGTTTCCCAGTAAGTTCATATTGATAATTAAAAATCAAAAACTAGTTGAAGGACTGATAAGACATAAGAAAACAAAATATAACATAATTAACCTAGCTATCATTGCTTGTACAGCCATCTAACAGAATAACAAAGGTTGACTTTTGCTTCTATTAAAGATTAAAGATGAAGGTTAACAGTTTTCTGGCTACCCATTATCTCTCCAGCCAGTTTGCTTTATTCAGTTTTGAACATATGGATTGCTGAAATCCGGCCAAACTCTTAATCTGACATATTTACGCCGGTGAGGTTATACTGTACTGGTTTTTCAAGCTTTTACTGTAGAAAGCCTTGTGTTAGTTGTTTGTCTACATATGATAAGATTTTGTCGTTCAATTTATTTGGTTTCAGCCTTTAGATTGGAAGTATAGCCATGGCAGTGAATCCGAATGGTATAAGAAGTAGCAACACAAGTCATATCTCAATTGTTGTAGATGATGACAAAGACTCGACACTTGCTCAGGCTTTACAAGATAGCATGAAGAAAAACCTTACAAGCAACTTACCCTTTTCTGATATATGTTGCATCTTCAGAGTTCCCCCAGTTCTACGGAGAAATAGCCCAACGGCATATCAACCGGATGTCCTCTCAGTTGGACCGTTTCATCGTGGCCGCGAGCCATTTCAACGCATGGAGACCATGAAGCAATGGTATTTACATAACCTTCTCTCACGCATGAACATAAGTTTGAAATTGTTGATTGAAGCGATAATTAAGGTTGAGAAACGTGCCCGTGATTTTTACTCCGAACCACTTGATCATCTTAACCCGAGTGGCTTCGTGGAAATGATGGTACTAGATGGTTGCTTCCTGCTAGAGCTATTTAGGAAGTTTAGGGATAAGGAACATATGCCTAGTGACCCCATATTCAACACGGATTGCATGCTTCAATATATATTTCATGACCTTCTACTACTGGAAAATCAGATTCCATGGTTTGTCCTAGAATGTTTATATACCCTAATTACCTTGGACGATAAGGATGACCACTCCCTCAGAAAGTTAGTGCTCACTGTCTTAGGTTCACATCACGAACTAGCACATAGTTCTAGATCATATCTAAGCCATCTAAACAATAGTATTGTACATGATGAAGATGAAATCTTGCACATACTCGATTTGATAAGAACTTCGATAATCTTCCCATTTAAAGATCAATTTGATTCATCCTCCTATGACTCGACGACAGAGTTGATGCATCCTGCTCTTGCTCTCGACGAGGCTGGAGTTAAGTTCCAAAAGGCGTCCTCAGCTGATATGATGAACATCGAATTCAATAGCAAGAATGGTACTTTGGCGATTCCGCAGCTAGCAATTGGAGAGTTGACAGACCCGTTGTTCAGAAACCTCATTGCCTTTGAGCAATGCTATCCTGTTCACACGCACAAGATAACGTCTTATGCCGTTTTGATGGATAACCTCATCAGTTCAAGCAAGGACATGGAGTTTCTTTGCGAGAAGAAAATAATAGATAACTGGCTCAGCGCGGAGGACGCTTCAAAGTTCTTCGTCAAGCTTTACTATGACACTGCGCTCAGTACGTTCTACTATGGTGGCCTCTGCAGTAAACTCAATAAACATTATGATCACAAGTGGAATAAGATGGAAGAGAAGTTCAAACGCACCTACTGCTCTGATCCATGGAAAGTTATCTCTTTGACTGCTGCCTTCATCCTTTTGGTTATGACTCTGCTTCAGACCATATACACCATTGTGCCATATCATCAAGGGCGTTTCTAATTCACTTATAAGTGTTCTTTTTACATAATATTGTCAGTATTATTGTTGTTGTAAATATTATATTTATATGGATGTCTATACAAATATTCAATAATTATGTACTTATCATGTAAACTATGCATCTATATAAAGATGCCTATTGAGATGAATAATAGAAGCCTCAACACTTTCTCCTCCTCATCTCTCCATGCTCTCTTTTCTCCTTATGTCTTTCATCCTCAGTTTATAACACGCTATCAGTACTTTTGCTTTATATTTTCTAACTCGATGATGATCAAAGAGTTTTTGGTGCAACATTAATCTTTGTTTTGACCAATACTCTAATCTATGAGTTTGCATTATTTTAGGTAAAACAATATTAGAATCCGAAGTTCTAATTTTGAGATCTTAAACTTGAAGTTTCATATATAAATGATTCACTGATGGATGCCATCAATATGCTTAAATTGCATATGATGAAATTGTTAACATTTTTTGCTGAATATGTAGGTGATCAACTGTGATGATACATATGGTATATCATAAGATCATGGGTTAGATTTTTTTGCTTCACTACAAAATAGACAGATAAATCATTGCTAGATTATGAAGCTTATGGAGGATTTAGGGACCTGAAGGTCCTAATTCACAGTGAAAAAATCTAGACCTGAGGGGATTTAAGGTTTTGTTACAATTAGTAGTGGTATAAGTCATACTTAGTACACCACTAATGTGATGGTTGTAACTCTCGTCATCGTTGCATATTATGTTGAGTATGTAACTAACGTAACGGCTTTGCAACCGATGCAATGGTCATCTACCATCATTTATGTATTCATTATAGGTTGATCAATTCCTCTTTTAAAATAGATGTGAAACCTTACAATAAAATCTAAACCAGAAGATTTATGAATATATCTGAGGGCCTGAAGTTGTGGAATATTTCCACTTGGTCCAAATTATATTCTCCTACAATGGAGATTTCACCTTCCCTACCACGTCTTGAGTAGACGTTGAGTAAATGATCCACATTCTAAAATTAATTTCTCTATAGAGATGATTGCCCTAGAGTGTGGCACGGATATCCGATCATAATGAGCTCGTTAAAGTTGATGCATGCATATACGAATATGTGGGATCAAAATTTGATGGTCATGGATATTGCTTATGCTAGCTAACGAAAGATCATCAAGGGCTTACATACTGCGTTTCATTTCACATGTCGACAAAATAATATTACTGGCCAAAATTAGAAAGAGGCAATTCCAATACTTAGCAAAACGTGGTGGATTCTTGGATCTTAATAATATGACACAATCTCTTTGGTAGAGATATGAGATTATATATATTTTCCCTTAAGCGATAACTTTTCTATAAATACCGTGTCGATATTGACGAGAGATTTATGACAGGTTGTGAGGGTATGTTGTGCAGATATGCAACAACTTATTTACAATCCTTAGAGGATTTGATTGCCAGAATGACAACTCCATGATTAAACGAGTTTATAACTCACTCATAGAATAAGAGTTTAGATCTTATACGTACTCATTTATATAGTCAATGTGACTAAATCAAACTTGCCTCAATGAGTAGTATCATTAGACAATGAAATCAATTTCAAATTATGATCATAATATTGCAACAAATTTTAACTTTTTGCGAAGTTATGAATTCATTAGAGCTTCTGAAGAGCCTATATGAAACTATCAATATGTATAGATATTGATACTTATGGTTATACGTGCCATATTAAAATTTAATATTATATGTTTCTGCATTTTGTTAATGTCTTAAAGGTTTCAGATTACAACAACACTTATGGTAAGTGGTTACTGAAACATTTGTAATTTTATCGTACTACTTTTAACTTGTTTATTTTGCAGGATCCAAAGTTGAAGATGAGCCCCCATGTGCATGGTACCCTAAGCTTGCAACGATCAGGGGGAGATTCTCATCAGGGGGAGCATCCTGAAGTATGCTACATTGGACAAAAGCGCATTGTACTCTTTTCCTTCGACCGTGGTTATTTTTCTCTCACTGAGTTTTTGTTACCTGACAAGGTTTTTAACAAGGCAACACTAGGCTCATCCAACACCGTATTATTCATCGATAGACATCCAATGGGGAGTGTTGTAAATATTATATTTATATGGATATCTATACAAATACTCAATAATTGTGTACTTATCATGTAAACCATGCATCTATATAAAGAGGCCTATTGAGATGAATAATAAAAGATTCAACACTTTCTCCTCATCATCTCTCTACGCTCTCTATTCTCTTTATGTCTCTCCTTAGTTTATAACAATTGTCTATATGTATGTGTGTTCTTTACCATTTCTTTTATTTTTGAAGGGTGAATGAGAGCTTTTATTGAGATAAAATGACTGCTCAAATACAAATTTCAAGAGGATCTCTTTTACAAGTATATGAGCCTCTTTGTACCAACAGACATGTATGCTAGGACTAAGACTTAATTTACTTAGTTTGTGTGCAACCTCATTAGCCTCTCGATATATATGTTTGAACCTGATGCCATTGCATTGTTGTTTGATATCCTCAATATCCCGTAGGATTCCTCCAATATGTGAAGTCTCCTCCTCTGCCTACCGCAAGGCATTGATCAGCTGGAGGCAATCAGATTCTACAATAATTGGATACAAATGCCTCTCCTTGATGAAAAGACATGCTGCTCCCATTGCTAGAGCCTCAGTAGTGAGAGCATCCTTAACACACCTTGAAACACACTGCCTCCGCCACCGATGATGTCGTCGTGGTCACGCATTGCTAGCACCTCAATAGTGAGAGCATCCTTAACACAACCTTGAAACACACTACCTCCTCCACCGATGATGTTGTCGTGGTCACGCCAAGCAAATCCCACACTACCTATCCCCTCATTCAAAGCACCGTCTATATTCATTTTGAGCTAGCCCTGTAGTGGTGTGCTCCATGGAAGCCGAGGCCTTTTCAATGGCTTGGTTTTCACCGAACACAGTGTCACGTACTCTTGGAAACCATGTTTTGCAAGCTGTAAGACTCTAGGCACTTCCAAACCTTTATCCGTCTAAATCCTTCGATTTCGCTCTTTCCATATACTCCATAACAAATAACAGAACTAAGTTACTTAGTCCTGAGACATAGTACTCAAACATTCTCTGATCCACGTGATAGCTTTTGAAAGGTGTGGCAAGTCGAAAAATCGACTAACCTCTGGGACGAGGGAGGCAACCGTTTTCACGTAAGTACATTCCTTCATTGCATGCAACATCGACTCTTCACCTTCTCCACAAAGACAACACAGGGAGCTCACATTTATCTGTTTTGACTGGAGTTGCACTAACACTAGAAGGATCTCTCTACATATCTTCCAAACGTGAATCTTAACTTTAGCTTGTAGTGGAAGTCTCCATAAAGCCGGCCATATAGGAATAGAAGTAGATGATGACGAAAAAGTATCCCTACTCACCGTCGATTGTAGTGCAACCTTGTAAGTTGATGAAGTACAGAAACGTCCTTTACTATCAGGGAACCATACCATAGAGTCTCGATCTTGCCTAATGCTCAAAGGAATGGAAAGAATAGCTTCTGCTTCCCAAAAAGAGAAGGAATTTCGAACCACGTCTTCATTCCATATACCCTGCTGTAACATCAAATCTGTAACCCTAACATGCTCTCCGAGTTGACATGAACTCTGTTTAAAGCAACCAGTTCAAGGGATCCAAGGATCTATAACGGCCTTCACACTGCTTTCATCACCAATCCTCCATATAGTACCCTTTTCTAACAGTTTACTACCCTCCCAAATGTCATGTTAACTCTGAGAAGCATTCCTAGGCACATCAACCCCCCAAAAAGTAGATTGAGGAAAGTACTGGGCCTTATAAAGTCTGGCTAATAAGGAATCTGATTTCTTTATAATTCTCCAACCTTGTTTGGCGAGTAAAGCAACGTTGTGAAGATAAAGGTTTTTGAAACCCATGCCTCCCTCCGCCTTAGGAAGACATAGCTTGTCTCAAGCTAACCAGTGTATTTTCTTATTTTCTTGTGAACTTCCCCACCAAAACCGAGTATAAACTTGATGCAACGAGACACAAAACTCATTGGGTAGAAGGTAACAACTCATAGTATAAGTAAGGAGCGTTTGTGCCACTACATAGATAAGGAGGTCCTTACCAACAGAACTTAATATCTTCCCTTGCCATCCTTCAAGCTTCTTATTTAGTCTTTCTTTGATGAATGAAAAATATTCGGTCTTCTTCCTTCCTACGTAAGTGGGAAGACCTAGGTATTTTTCATGTTTAGCTTCTATACATACGCCAAGAATATCAGTGACTTCATTCTTCATGGCCTCCTGCACTCCCTTGCTAAAAATCACACTGCTTTTGTCAAAGTTAACCTTCTATCTCGATGTGACTTTATAATCCTTTAGTGATTGTTTGATTTGCCTAGCTTCTTCGACCGTTGCCTTGGCAAAGAGAAAACTATTGTCTATGAAGAGCAGATGATTGATCGTTGGTGCACCCTCACAAATTTGAACCCCTTAGAGATGACCTTCCCTAGCCCGGGTCTTCAGTAAAGCTAAAAAAGTCTCTGTTCCTAAAAGGAATAAAAATGGTGAGAGGGGATCTCCTTGTCTCAGACCTCTTGAGGGAATGACATAGCCTTTAGGTTGACCATTGATAAGAAAGGAATATTTTACTGTTGTGACACACTGCATAACGAGCTTGATCCATTTTTCCTTGAACCCTAGCCTTATTAGCACTGCTTCTAGGAATCTCCATTCCATTTGATCGTATGCTTTGCTCATATCAAGTTTAAAGGGAAAAACACCATTAGTAGATGAAGAATGAGTATGGATAAAATGTGATACCTTGTTGACAACCAGTGTATTGTCTGAGATCAATCTGTCGGGGACGAAGGCACTCTAGAAGGGTGATATCACCTTGTCCAATATATTTTTCAACCAATTCACGATGACTTTAGAAGCAATCTTGTAGATGACGTTGCAAAGAGAGATCGGATGCAGCTCCGTCATTCTTTCCAGCTTGGGCAGTTTGGGGATAAGGCATACGTGTGTGAAGTTGACCTATCCCAGAAGGATACCGGATTCTAGGAAGTTAATGGTGGCTTCTACTACGTCTTTCCTTACTATTTCCCAATATTTTTGGAAGAAGAGGGATAACATTCCTTCAGGACTTGGGCTCTTTGACGAATGCATTTGGAAAACTACATATCTCACTTCGGTCTCATCATATGGAGCTAAGAGCTGCACGTTCATCTCCTCAGTAACCTTAGGCACAATAATATTTAAAACCTCCTGCTTCTTCACTTCATCTACCTCATTGGCCTTAAACATTGCACCAACATACTCAGTAACTACCCTCTCAATGTCATCGTTGGAGGTTTGTAGAACTCCTTCATCATCAAACAGCCCCGTAATCCTGTTCTTTGTCTTTCTATTGGAGCATTTACGATGGAATAATTTTTCATTCATCTCTCCCTCGGTGATCCAGAGTACTTTTGATCTTTGACCCCAATAATGGTACTCATCTGCCAGAAGATGATCCAAACGCTTTGCAACTCCGTATGCTCCGAAATATTGGAATTCGAGAGAGGTAAGAAGTTGAGGACACTAATTCGTGCCCTAGCAGCTGTAATTTCCCATCCACGATTCCCAAATGTCATTCTCTGCTAGTCTGTCAACGCAAAACGGGTATTCAATATGCATTGCGTAGCTTCCTACATGGGCGACGCAATTGTTGACTGATGCCATCCTTTTTTCACAACTTCATCACATTCTGCATGGTTTGTCCAAAAAGCCTCAAAACGAAACCTTCTTTTGTTCCCCTGTGTCACAACCTCCTAGACAACATTGGTTTCTAGCAAGATTGGGACATGGTCTCCATGAACATGTTGCAAATTTCGCAATGCAGCCCTAGGAAACAGGTCAATCCAGGATCTAGATGACACTACTTTGTCTAGTCTTGATCTCACTTCACCTCTACGCTAAGTGAATTGTTCTCCCACATAACCAAGGTCTTGGAGATCACAGTATGCTAGGCAGTTGCGGAATAACTGCATTTGACCTTCTCGGCGAATTGGTCCTCCATCCTTTTCATCATTGTGCATCAACTCAATGAAGTCGTCAATCACCACCCATGGAAGAGAGCATTTGTCTCCTAACACTTTCAAAAGATCCCACGTTTTGTGTCTCTAAGCCGTAGTCAAATGGCCATAGAAGCCATTCAGCCTCCATCTTCCCAATCCCGCCTTAGGATGCACCACAACATCGATGTAATGTGCCAATTTGGTATTGAACTCCACTTTTAAATCCAAGTTCCAGAACATGGAGACTCCTCCCGATTTTCCAGGAATCCCATTATCCTTCTGATTCACTCTAAACACCGCCTAATAGTTGAGGTAGTCTATCTCTCTACGCAGCTTATCCATCTGAGTAAGGTTCGATATTTTTGTTTCACTCAGAAAGATGATTGACGACTTGTTTTCTCGTATCAAAACTTTCAGGGCTTCCACTATGACATCGTTACCAATACCGCGGCAATTCCAGGCAAGGATATCCATCGAGGAGAAGGAAAACCTGGTTGGTCCCGAGCACAAACCGTAGCAGTCATACCCTAGCAGTCGACTCCTTAAATCTAGGCTTAAGTTTGTTTGTTACTACCAAAAAACAATGATCTTTTCTTTACCATTTGTTTGTACAGTATTATGTACATAATATTGTCTATATGTACTATTTCAATTGTCAATGTACTTAAAAAGATCGATCCCGAACCTTTTTTTTTTGTGAAACCCTAGCTCCTGAAGTTTTGGAGCTCACGAGAAAATCTTTTTCACTCTAGTGACCGTGGCCTACGTCGGACTGTAATTATTGGCCTACGTCGGACTGTAATTATTGCCGCAATTATGAATGATTTCTAGATTTTAGTTTGGAATTGTCGATGATTAGTGAATAATGAAACATAAGATGCATTGATCTCTTTGGTGAAGCAACGCAAGGCAAGCCTACTCTTTGTCTGCGAAACCTTAGCGTCATTAGCGGTGGTTGAAAAATTGAGGAGCACGTTGGGTTTTGATTGATTGTGCCGTAAGGAGATAACTGCTGATTCCAGAGCCATTGCTTTGTTTTAGAGAAGAGACTACTCGATTGCATTGCGAATATATTCTACAAATCACGTTGATGTTGAGATTGGAACTATGGGGTCCCAAATTATTAGCACTTCATCCTCATTTATGGTTGTGTAGAAATGGAGATCAAGTCCGAACAAGGCAACTCCTTCATACATTGGCGGTGCAATGTGATCTGCCGTGTTTAGTTGCGAGGGATTACAATGAAAACCTTTGCAATGTGGAGAAATCTGGTGGTTTGGCGAGGGTAGCGCGGCCCATGCAACTTTTTTTGGGAGGCTTTAGTTGACTGTAATTTGACAGATATGGGGTACGTTGGCTCTCGATTCACTTGGTTCTCTAGAACCACTAAAGAACGACTAGGTAGAGCATGTGAATCTTCATCCTGGAAAACCCTATTTCCTTATTCCATAGTAGTCATATTGCCACCTGATAAGTCTGATCACCTTCCTTTACTCATCGAGGTGGCTTCACTGCCTATAGTGGATGGACATTGTGCTTACAGATTTAGATTTGGGGAGCTCTGAGATTAACACCCTGATTGTTACAAACGTATTCAACAAGGCTGGGCGTTGCCCTTAACAGGTGATCTGTTACCGCAATTGGGGTCAAAGATTAATAGTACTGGTCGAATTCTCATGCAATGGAACCAAGGAACCTTTCGGCAACGTAAAGTTGAAATGGAGCTAGTACAACGTAAAATGCAAGACATAGCAGGGATGCCTTATGTGTATGGGTAGTATGAAATTTTCCATGCACTTCAGCTTCGGTACAATGAGCTGTTGTCGCATGAGGAGATATATTGGCGTCAATGATCAAGGTTAACGTATTTGAAATATGGAAATAGAAATACACATTTTTTCACCGTAATGCTTCGAATCGCTAGTTGTAATATAGTTAAGGGCATTGAGGATAAGAATGGAGTATGGCAATCTAAACCAGTAGGTATTGCTTCTGTGTTAGTTGACTACTATGCAGATATCTTCCTGACAGAGAGGGTGGAGGACTTAGGTTTGCAGGAGGTGCTTGAGGTAGTGGCACCTTGTGTGGATGACGACATGAATTTGGAGTTAACATGACCTTACTCTGCTGTCGAGATCAAAAATGCATTATTTCAGATGCAATCCTCTAAAGCTCCAGGACCGAATGGTATGTCACCCTTCTTTTTTAAAAAATATTGGGAAATTGTGAACCATGATGTGTGTGAAATGGTGCGTCACTTTTTACAGACAAGCTATATTCCTTTAGCGTCGAATTTTATGCATCTGGCTCTAATTCCAAAGTTGAAGGATTCCAAGATAGCCATTTCAAGGATTTTCGTCCAATAGCTCTCTGTAATATGGCGTATAAAAGTTTTGGCTAACAGACTGAAGTCTATTCTTCCTCATATCATCTCTCCATTACAGAGTGCTTTTGTACCAGGTTGTATGATTTTTGATAACTCGCTTATGGCAAATGAGGTAGCTCATTTCTTACATAGATTGTGTAGTATCACAAGTTATGGCTTCTTTCTTTAAAGCTAGATATTAGCAAGGCTTATGACAAATTAGAATGGAGGTTCCTAGAGCAAATGTTGTGCAAGTTGGGTTTTTCTGTTTCTTGGATCAATATAGTAATGAGCATGGTGAAGACTGTCAGTTATTCGGTGCTACACAATGGTAACCCGTATGGATATATCATTCCATCTCGGGGAATTAGGCAAGGAGATCCATTATCCCCATATCTCTTTATCTTGTGTGCGGTAGATTTGTCAGCTATGTTCTCAAAAGAAATTGTTGTTGGATGTATTAATGGGATTCAGATGTGTCCTTCAATGCCTGTGTTACATCATTTATCATTGTTGATGATTCTTTTTTGTTTGGAGAAGCTAGAGTGCATGAATGTGTAGAATTTAAACGAATTCTGGGAGTGTATGAAAGAGCGTCCGAATAGCACATTAATTTCCAAAAGAGCAGTGTAGTATTTAGTAAACATATTACTCTAAATGTGTAGGAGGATTTGGCGTCTATTCTTAGAGTAGAAAAGGTGAATGATCATGGTAGGTATTTAAGGCTGTCATTGTTAGTAGGTCAATCCAAGACAGAGATATTTTCATATTTGAAAGAAAAGTTGACAGCAAAGTTGGTAAGCTAGAGATCAAAAGTGCTTAGTGCTGCTAGAAAAGAGGTATTAATCGAAGCCGTTGGTCAAACTATGTCGTCTTATGCTATGAAATGTTATTTATTGCCTAAAGGTCTATGCGAAGATATGCAACAACTGTGTTGTCAATATTTTTGGGGAGGGAATGAGGAGACTCGTAAAATTCACTGGAAATCTTGGGACCGTATGTGCTTATATAAAGGTGAAGGAGGAATGAGTTTTAAGAATTTATATGCTCATAATTTAGCTATGTTGGCTAAACAAGGATGGCGGCTTACGAAAATCCGGAGTCCTTAATTGCTCGATTGTACAAAGCTAGGTATCATCATTTTTCATCTATACTTGAGGCGGAGTATGGAGATTCTCCTTATTCCTGGAAGAGTATTGTGTCTGCTATACCTTTTTTGAAAGCAGGAATTACATGGCTTATTGGTAATGGAAATAATATTCGCTTATGGGATGATGAGTGGATTCCTAATGTTGCTTCCCACTCTTTGCTTCGTCCTCTTGGGTGCGAATTGGAGAATGTGTCGGATTTGTTTGAGTTGGGATCAGTGCAATGTTGATCTTATTCAGACAGTATACACGAAGGAGGTATCAGACAAATTTTTTGAGATTCCTAGAAGTGCTAGGAGTACTCGTGATACATTGACATGGAAGCTTGAGCGGCGTGGCAACTATACAGTAAAAACAGGTTATTATGTGGCGCGCGATTTGGTGTTAGACAATTTAATGGCATGGTACAAACCTCTTTGGAAAGCAATTTGGAAGGCTCATGTTCCAGGTAAAGTTACAATCTGCTATTGGCGTTCATGCAACAATATACTACCTACCAGGGAATGTCTTAGTGATTGTCCATTTGAAACTGTGTTGTGTTCTTTGTGCTTGTCCATTTGAAACAACGGGTCATCTTTTTTGCACGTGCCCTATAGCCCAAAGTATTATTGATCGAAGTCCTTTCAATTTGGATGTGTTCATGTCGTCTTCTTTTAACTTTAAAGAGTGGATGTTAGAACAAGCAATGCTTGTGCCGGGACACCGTTTTGAACAGTTGATGACGGTGATTTGGAGTTTGTGGTTAAAACGATATGAAAAATTGTGGAACAATAAAGTGAAGGAAGCAAATTTGATTGCATCGAATGTTATGGCAAGGTATGTTGAGTACAAGGAGATGCACTTTAAGGCTGAGATTTTGAGTACAGATTCAATAGTGAAGCAACAATTTTGAAGACCTCCATGTGTTGGAGCTCTTAAGTTGAATATAGATGCAGCCTATGATGATTTCAAAGGAGGCGGTGGTGGGATGATATGTATAGAGAATGGAGTATTTGTAGCTGGTTTTGCTCACAACTACAAGCATGTCTCTTCTCCTATCCATGCAGAGCTGTCAGCAGTAAGAGATGGACTAGAGTTTTTGCAAAGCTATAGCATTCATCAATCTTTAATTGAAACAGATTGCTTGCAAGCGGTCCAAATGTGTACACGAGAGGCAGAAGACTTCTCTAATATGGACACTATAATTGAAGATGTGAAAGACATCTCCAACAGTAAAATTAAAGTTATTTTTATCTACAAAAGCTAAATATAGCTTATTATTTTTTGAATTCAAGATTAACAATAGTAGTTATTCTAAAGCTAAAATTAAATATATAGTATTTAAATGTTTTAACTTTAAGTCATTTTCTCTTTCCTTGGTAGCTATATTTAGTTGTTAATATGACTAAAAGTTATGTTTGACTTTAACTATAAATACTTTGTTGGAGCTGATTTTAGCTAAAAAGTAGCTAAAATTTAGTTTTTAACTACTATATTGGAGATGCTCAATTGCACAGTAATTCTTCTTTTTCTTTGACTTTTGCTCATTGATCTTGTAATAGAGTAGCGCATTGTTTTGCTAATCATGTCTATGATCCGAACATTCATCATGAATGGTTCACCTTACGACCTTAGTCGTATTAGTTAATAAAGTTTTTCTGAAAAAAAATGTATACGAGAAAGACCGTATATGTATTAAAATACGTTTTGTCTTTTTTAGCAGGAACCGACACGTGCCATTCCCATCGTGATCTCTTATCTTCTTCTCTCTTTCGCAGCCACCAATTGGCGCCATTTTTTTTCTTCTTCAGAGAGAGAGAGTCGCACTGTAAGACGACGATGCTCCTCGCACCACCCTATTGTCGCTTTGTGCTCCGTCAAGTTCAGGAGCCCAAACTGGGGAGCAGAACTCGGACGAGTCGGGTGTGCTGTAGAGCGAGTCTGATCACGAACTCGGACTCGTTCGAGGTGGGTCGTCTCATTGGAAGCTATGGCTTCATGAACATCACTAGGTATATAGAGTTAAAATTACGCCTGAAATTTAATTTGATAAATAATGTGGCTTCAATTTTTTTTAATGTTTTTTTTGTTGTTAATTGGTTAATGTTGGATTGGATTTCAATTGAAAGATAAGTTGTTGTGTGTTTGTTTGTTTATTTAATTTGTGTCCTATTTGTCTGAATCTGCAGCTTTTCGGGGTCTCCGATGGGCGCAGACGATGAGTACTCATCGGGGGATTTGAGGCGAATGAGGGGACAAGATGTAGGAGAAGGCAGTGTAAAGATCAGGTACATTCTACACTTTCCAAAGAATAGTGCTGTGTTTATAAGTAATGAAAATGAAAGAATTACACTTGGTAATGGAAAACACCGAAACTGTTTCGTATTAGCGCCACGGTGACTGAACCTATTAGTTTGAGGAAAGTAGTTCAAAGGTAGTTTATAATGTGATAGGTGAATAAGATATGATTTACTCGTTGTCCTTGTAAATGCGGAATTGCTGATAGTACTCATGGCAGTTGATTGCAGGCTATATGATGGGAGAGTTTCTCAGGGTCCGCTGAAGGGGGCTCCGGTTGTTTTTAAGGTAATGTACTTATCATTATCGTTTCCCTGTGTGTACAACTCAATTTTACAGATTAGTATGTCGACTACTTTGATTTTTGACTGTTAGAATACTGAATCATGAAGGTTTATCCTGGACAAAGGGCTGGCGGAATTGAAGCTGATATGATGGCTGCTAATGAGCTCAATGCTCACACATCCCTTCAAGTAATACAAGATGTTATTGAGATTATCCTCTATATGATTGCAGTTAAGGATTCTGGTTATTTACTTGCTTGATTAATTCATTTCTCTATACTTCTTCTGCAGGACAGTTCAGATGGTATCTGCCAGAATCTTGTCACACTCATAGGTGGGTTTGAAACAAACACTGGGGAGCAGGTTTGTTTTTGAATTTTTATATCTAGAGTTTGCATATACTAGGCATTTGTTAGTTCTTCATACAGACAATAGAGATTGCTACTGTGTGCAGTGGTTGGCATTTCGTAATGACGGGAAATATAGTGCAGCGGACTATGCAAAAGTTATGAGTGAAAGAGTTTCAAAAAGTCGTGCTGGTGGAGGACAGGTTTGGAATAAGTTTGAACAAGAGGAAACAATCAAACGCAGAAGATACTTTGTTACAAAGCTGCTTCAGGGTACTATGAGAGGTCTAGCGTACATGCACGATCGTGAAAGATTACACCAGAGTCTGGGACCAGCTTCTGTTATTCTTAAGTATGTTGCTCTGAAATATTTTGTCCAAGATATTGTTTCATATAGATTGTTATCTATGTCTTTCAAGACCAACTCGTGATACCCCACTTATATTTTGTTAACTGCTGACAGCACAATTGTAGAGAGAGAGGCCATTTACTTGGTACCACGACTTCGGGATTTAGCCTTTTCTGTCAACATAAAGTAAGCGTTGTTTCAGCCAATCCGTTCTTGTTATATCTTTTGGTTTTGATGCATGCAGACAAGGAGTACTAAGTTGCTTTTGTATAACAAGTACTTTTTAGTGACAGAGAAGTGCAATACTGTGATATCATATGTCTACAATAAATAGGTCAACAAAGAGAGAATGAATATCAACTAATCTTTTTCTTTTGCTATTCATTCATATTGTAAGTGCAGTGGTCTTTTGGGAAAACTTCATTCTTTGCCATGCGATTTTCAAATTTTGTAGTCGCTCATATCAATTATCAGCTAAACTTCTAGTGGTAAGTAGGAAGTAATCAATGGAAAGGGTTATAGATAGTGAGAAGTGATTGAGGAGTATCTCCAGTAATACAAAGCTACATAGTGTCTTAGGATCACATAATCAAATTCATCTTTAAAAATAAGGCAGTGATGAAAATTCCGTATAATCAAATCTATATTGTAAGCTGAAATAGATCAATTTAGATACACTCATACAAGTATGTATTGTAGAACTATCTGTATGTGCGGATATGTTGATGTTCTTCTGAATGGTCATCTTACATATGAGGATTGATTGGATAACCGTATCACAGTTGCATATGTGAACATATTGTTTCCTAGGTATTCAAATCTGGAAGGGAGGCCTGGATTACTGTCAGAAGGACTCTGGAGACGAGCATCTAGTGCTGGTGCCTACACACCTATGGATAAAAGAGCTTTTGGATTAGCAGATGACATGTAATTAAGTTGTTGAAATTTGGCTTCATTAAGCATTTGAGTCAGCTTCATGCTCATCATACTATCTGTTTACTCTCTCATGCAGATATGAAGCAGGTCTCTTCTTCGCATACTTGGCATTTGTTCCATTTTGTGAAGCCGGCACAATGGATGGCCTTTCTTTGCAAGTAAGCTGCAATGCAACCAAGATTTCTTTTGTTTTTGGTTAATGCTTATTTCCTTTGCATACTTGCCATTTGTTCCATTTTGTAAGGCCGGCACAATGGATGGCATTTAGTTGCTAGTGAACTGCAATGCAATCAAGATTTCTTTTGTTTTTGGTTATTTCTTATTTTCTTTGCATACTTGGCATTTGTTCCATTTTGTGAAGACGGCACAATGGATGGCCTTTGTTGCAAGTAAGCTGCAATGCGATCAAGATTTCTTTTGTTTTTGGTTGCAATGATATAGGACAACAGAAAATGGATACTGTAGATACTATTATACTATGGTGGGCTGTAGATAAATTAGTCAATTTATACTTAAAGTTTCAAGAAGTTTACAGAAGAAGTCATGTATTGATCCAATCAGAATGTATCAGTTTTCTAGAGTTTGTTAGACCAACACCTTGTTTTATCTGTCTGTAACTAAATATCTCATGACTGGAGATGATCATTTTTGGAGGGGTCGGAAGAACGGCTTGATATTTAAAGATCTTTAAATGGCTGTCGAATTATTTTTTTCTTTTATTTACTAGGAACATTTTGGTCACAAACTTAGGCTTCCAGTAATGATAGTTATTTTCTTGCCAAGTTCTTTCATCCATATGATAGATATATATTAGGTCTTCTAGAAATAATTGTTTATACTGTGAACTTGCAGAGGCTTTTGGAGAGCACTTTCCAACTTGATCTTGAAGCAACAAGAGAGTAAGATTTTCTTTAAAATTATATGATATCTTTCTATATAATACAATTTCTCTCTTTTTAAATTCAGTATAGAATAGCAATAGACACAATTTTACAGAAGAGTTTCCTTAGAAAACTTCTACAGCTCCGTTATGGTCATCATTTACTTTTGCTTCTGCTGTTTAAGGCTTCTTGTGGAATTGAGTTACTCAATGTACTATTCTGTAGCCTGAGCTCTGACTGAAGCTTAACAACAGTTAATGATTGATACACATACACTGTACAAAGACAAAATATCTTAATCGAACTTTATGTAGCAATTGACTTGGTCACATAATGTTACAGACTTTTATACAGATATCAGTCATTCCACATTCTGATTAAGTTCATTTTCCTAGTTTGTGCAATTATTGCTCACTTTTCTTTTCTACTTCTAGTTGCGCAATATAGAATATTATTTCTTGATTCCTAGCTACATTTGAATATTCCAAGTAAATAGTTAGTATTTACAAATGTCTTCATTTTATAGATGATGATACAAAGGTTAATATGTGAAAATGAAGTTCTTATTTGTTAATACACTCTCAAACACCGTTCTGGTTTTTCTCTTTACTTTTCCTTTAGTCCACAACATAAAATCGTGCTCTTGTTATCCGTCTTACATTTAAAGTTAAGATCCTATTATGGCTTTTGGCAGATACTGTTTAGCAGATGATGGACTATTAGATGCTGTGAAATTTCTGGATCTTGGAGATGGTGCTGGCTGGGAGTTGCTTCAGGTTCTATTACCTTAGCAGCTGTTCTATGATTTCGTATTATCCCAATTAGATGATGAGCTGTGCTATTTTCTTGTTTCTCTACTGTTCCATGAATTTGCTTGTCGACTGCATATTGTCCTGAAGCACATTTTCACTTTGGTTTAGGCCATGCTGAATCCTGACTTCCGGAAACGACCAATGGCACAAACTGTACTCAATCATCGATTCATGACAGTGGGCGTACTCTGAGTTTTTGGACCATAGAATTTGATCTATGTTGTAAAACAAACAGACGGATTATCCAGAAACATATGTTTAGATGATATGTCCTGGCAATATGAGCATGTTCTTCTGAGTAGAAAGCTAACTACGTAAATGCTTAAGGTTAGTTGTGTGGTTCAATCGAAGAAAACAAAACTTTAGCTAATAGATACAAAGTGTTAACCTTGTGACTTGCAGAGAGTAACTGAAAACGATGAAGTTGTAAAAGTAATAGATGTATTGATATGAAGAGTGTTACAGAAAAGATGAGTTGGAGCTATTTATACTAGATAAGCTAATCAAAAAAGTGATACGTGTACTAAATCCTAACAGCAGCTTAACACAACTAATTAAAACATCTTAACAGTCCTATATGGTCTATATAGCTAACACAAAGGAGATCAATCAGCTCCCTAGTTGGATTGAGTTACATACATTAAGTAAAATTTTATGAATTGCAACTCTGATTTCTATTATACATCTTATTTGAGGCATCTCATACCAGCTAAGAGATAAGTGGCCAAGCAGGAAGTGGCCGCCCATGCCGAGCAACACATGACTAGCAAGCTCTTGTTGTTCAAAGCCTTGCGCGAATTGTCTCCTTCAGCCATGATCTTCCTAAAACTCAGCTCAATCTCGAACGCACCTATATATTTGCAAGTCAATTGTTATCAGCATGCAGTTCAAGTCCTAGAGGGAATCCAACAAGCAGAAGCAAATATAGTTCTGCCCTTCCATCCATGGAGCAACCAGTGGCCATCTTCGTCGACAGCAAAGTCAGGGTGGTACCCTGTTCTTATCTTATCCTTAATTTTGTTCAAGACTTTCCGGTCCAAGGGAAGCTGTCTGAATCCGGCCCTCATGTTTCGGACCTGCCACTGCTTATATGTTTCAGGCCTAACAATTCTTGCAGAGCCCTCACAGGCAACTATATTCAAAACTTCAAGCCCAATGAACTCTTTCTCCAAACGCAATCTCATCTGATCTTCACGAGGAAAATGGGAATCAAACATATCGAACCAAGCAGAGAAGTTGAACAATGCCTCTCGGAAACGTGGAGCGAAGAAGGGTGCATGGTAGGATCCATTGACAACAGTTTGAACAAAAACATCAGGATTCAACTTCCTGATCAGATTAAGAACAATATCCCTTGGACTGTCTACCACAACTGTCTTGACAAGTAGATTCTTAAACCGGCATAAACAATTCACAGCAAGCACCTCGTTTCTTTGAACTTTGAGGTCCTCAAATTGGACAGTTTCCCATTTCTTGGCTATGGCATAATACTCAAAAGGAACATTAAATCGCTTACAATACCTTGCCAAGCGATGCCCTATCTCTTGCACTCTTTCTTCAGGTCGAAACCCACTTAAGGGAAGCTCTACCCCTGTAATGCGTAATCTGGGAGGTCCACCGGGTCTTCTTGAGAGGCCATGAATGAGAGCAGGCCACTGAAAACCACAAAGGATACCAAAATCTATTATATGAAGAGTTTCTGCTTTCTCAGCTGCTTTTAAAATCATATCGTTAGCAAATATCATCGACATCTTCATGAGTGGGCAGGCTGCAAGATAAGCTTGGAAGAACTTGAGCATATCAGCAGCTGACAATGGTTTAAGAGACAAAGCAGTATATATCTGAGTTCCGGTGCCAGCCAACCGTGCTTGAAGAGCATTTCCAAAGCAATAAGCCAACCTCTGAGTGCAATCACCAAATGGGGAAGAGTGCTGCATGATCTGCTTTAGTAGCTCAATAGCACTTCCTCGATCATCAACAGAAACAGCCTCAGCACATAAAATCAGAAGAGCTCTCAAATCTATCACTTCATTCTTATAACCATGATTCTTTCCGTGAGCCTTCCCCCTACAAATTCCAACAGATAAGTTACCATGCCACGAAAACGGAGCCCAAGTAGACCTTGAATTGGACAGCATAACAAAGTTTCCTCGATTTGGGTTTTGCAATATACTGGGCCTACTAGTCTCTATAAACTCATCACTGACCGCCTGAGGCTCGAAGGATTGGCCAGAACTAGCACTAGGATCACTAAATCTTACACCATCTGGACTCTCAACATTTTGGTCAACACAAATAGGGCCTCTAATAACCTCATAAAGAGACTCTTCAGTAGCTTGAAGAGTCGAACAGTCCTGAAACATACATGGTTTGGACTCAATGTCCTCCTCCATAAGCACCTGGTTTATATACTTGAGCATACTATCAGAAAATTCATCTTCTACTTGAAACTGGGTTTGATCATTCAAATTGGGTCTATCCATGGTTACCAAATTTGCAAAATCCTAGTTGTTATATTGTGTAGAATAAAAGGCTGAAGAATCTGTGCAAAATCCTAGTTGTTATATTCCAGTTACAGCAAGGCTCTGTTTGGTTCCCAGAAAGTGGAGGTAAGGAAAGGAAATTGTAGAGTTTCCATTGTTTGGAAGAAACCAGGAAAGTACTCCAGTTCCGGAGGGAAGAGGAATTTGGTGCTCCCAATTTCAAATTAATTTCCAAACTTCAACAATTATTACCGTACCAAACAACAGTATTGTAAAACATACTTCCTTTATGCTTACTTTCCTGGTTTTCCCAAACACCACAAGGGAAATCTTTTTTGATTTCTCTTCCTTTCCTTTCCAAATACGAAACGAGGCCCAAAAGAAAAGCAGAGGAAGCCGGTTTTGACTTTTGACTTTGACAAAGGAACACGTTGTCATTTTGAACGGATTTTGGTGCAAAAAACGCAATTCCTCTAATTAAGAGGATCAAGCTCGAAATACTTTAAACGCTTGGACTCAAGAGTTGATTTATCAAAATATGGCCAAAAATTGAATCTTATAAATCATTACTTAAGAAGACCTCAGTACCTCGGTACCTCACCATAGAGGTACTGTACTCAATTGAGAAACTCTCAAAGAATAAAAGTGTATTGAAGAAAAAAAGACCTAATTCCTCCTAGCACAGCCTAAAGGAGACGATTGGTCTAGATTTCTAAATCATTTAACGTGTTTATCACGATGACGTCCTTATTTGATCCTTCATTCCCCAAGTCTTTGTGGCCTTCTCTCTATCGTTTTAGAGAGATCGATTTTCTCCAGCTCACTCGTCCGAGATCAACATCAATGGTTGAGACCGATCTTGTATCCTGCTCGATCCATCAAGCTTTCATTTTCTTCAACAATGGCTTGGGTTTTGATTCACGTCGACGCTCTAAGCCGAGCACATGCCGATACATAATGATACTAGAAGGAGGAGGCGAGTGAATGGCGAGGATGGGCGTTTTCATATATGGGATCCAAGTGGATAGGGGACCAGTATAAGAGCGGTGCCGACGTCGATTGGGAGAGGAAGGACCAACCAACATGGAGGAACCACCGATAAACCTATCAACACAAGCCTCGCCAGCGACTGGTCGCTATATCTAGTTGGGCTACCTTGGTCCTCATGGGCTCCACAATCCATTTGGGCTCATTGTAAGCTTAGGGTTTGACACAATTGGGTTGCCTCTCTTGCAACTTAGGCCTTTTTGCAGCAACCAATTGTTTGGTTCCGTAGGATTTGGTTTCCGCGTATTTATTTTTTGTGTCAGCGTTAGACGAAACATTTTGTAACAAGAGACCACCCTCATGGTAGGGGACTTTAAGCGCCCCGCATTGAGATCGTCGCGGCTTTAGATGGATGTATATATAGTTGGACGAGTACTAGACTCACGAGCTCTATTGACAACAAAAGCAACCTTGACCATCCCAAAAGTCAACATACCACAAGTGATCTAGTGTCTGACCGCATCTCCGTCTCGATATTCAACTTTAGGTTGGTGTCATTTGTTTAGTCTTTATGTAATATATTTTTTCTCATTTTTCCTAGTCTCAAATCCCGATTGTAATCAATGAATTGAATGCAATTTTTGACTTGTATAATTTTTTTTGACCATAGTCTGTTTAATGAAAATCCGTTAGTTGTGGTTCGTTTAATGAAAAAATTTGACTTGTCAAAAAAAGTAAAAAAGTGTATTGAAGAAATATGCAATTTTTCTAACTAAGAAGATCAACAATCATGTTCTCTGGTAGTCAGTGAATTCGTGATATGTCATGGTCAATTATCGTTAGATCTGCATTTAATAGATAATATTAAATTGTCTTTCCAACAATTTTTTAATTACCTATCTCATATGCAGATCTAACGATAGTTGACTACAACTGACCACAGAACTCATTTACCTCCGAAACAGGACAGAGCCGAAATACGTTAAACTCTTGGACTCGAATAATTATGATTACTTGGCCCTAAAATATAGTCACCCAAAATTGAAAATCAAACCTCACAAAACACACCGGAGTCAAAAAATGCAGAAGAGAGAGTTCAACAAGTCCGGTGGATCTTCCGGCGGAGCCTCCGGCGAAGCGAGGCCATCCTTTTGGAAGCAGCAGCGGTAGCGCCGCTGCAGCTGCTGCCGCCGACACCGCAGCTCCATCGAGCCTCCTCTGTCCTTCTCTCCTCGTCCACAATGCCTTCACCGGTCAGTAAATCAAAACCTAAGTCTTCTTCTTTCTGAAAAATTAGTGCTCAATTGTGAAAAGCTATGTAAATTGATACAGATAGTGAATGTGTTTCGGAATCTAATAGTTTCATGTGAAATTTTTGATCTTTAGAGTTGATGAGAGCTATTAGTTAACCTTACAGATTGATTTATCTAATTTTCTTTTTGTATTTTTATAATTTATAGTTGAAAATAACAAGAGGGATAGTTCATGCTCTTCAAAGTGGACTAAAGAGTGAGCTGACATGGGCGTTGAACACTCTCACATTACTCTCTTTCAAAGAGAAGGACGAAGTACGAAAAGATAACAGTAATGCACTTACGAAGATTTTCGGATTGCTAGATGCCCTCCTCACTATTGTATGTCTTTGCAGTACTTAAAATTGGTCATTGCCCCCATTGATTAGTAAAGTGTTATTTTGCCGATTTGTGTTGAGAGTATAATGTTGTGAAATAACAGATTGATGATTGGCGTGATATAGCGCTTCCCAAGGAACATGTGAAGGTGCTGAGAGTGAGAAACTTGGGTGCAAATTTGCTTATAACAGGGTTTGGACACGAGTACGATGTGTTTGGTTCAAATAGCACTGTCTCGGGGTAATTACGTATAAGATTATTGTCTTTTGTTGTGTCTGAAACTTACGATTTGAATGTCTGAACTTATCTTGGACATGATTCTGATTGTGGAGAGAAGTTGTGATGGCAGATTAGGATCTGACTCTCAGGAGGCATCTATGCTGAGTAATGTGAGCAATCTTCGTTCTTCTGAGTGGTGGCTTGATGAAGATGGACTGTTTAATCTTGATGATGAAGGTAGAGCGGAGAAACAGCAATGTGCCGTTACAGCTTCTAATATCATCCTCAACTTCTCTTTCATGCAAGACAATGAGAACATAATGGCTGTTCACCGCCATTGTCTGGAAATAATCTTCCAGTGTATAGAAGACTACATCACAGGTTAGAAGTGATGGTTTTTTCCTAGTGCATTTATTCTGTACACTATTCTTGTACCAAATTGTAAATTATTTCAGTAGAATTAAGTAGGGTCATTCACATTTCACATCCTAGTAATAGTCTCGGTGGTATTGAATTTTGGTACCAGACCTCAATTTTCAGATCTTGCATCTTGCTTTATGTTAATTTATCTATGAAGTGATCTGTTACCTTCTTGTGCGGCTCATACGAGGCCCAAGTAATTGGTGATGCTGATGTGGATATCCTGTGGTAGCCATGGTCCAATAATCAGAATATAACCTTCTCTTTTTGAAGTATGAGAATTTGAAATAGTTGAAGAGAAAGAGAAACCTTCTAAGAGTCAAATTCATCCCTCAAATTTTGAATTCTTAACATCTAGCAAGTTGAAAGTAGAATTTATGTCTTCTTTACTTGTTGCCTTTTACTGATCTAGTGGGTTTTGCTTCCTTTGAATTTTGATTGGAGTCATGACAGATCTGCTAGTTATGGCTTAGTGGATACAGAATTTTGATTTCCAATTGTTTTTTTTTAAATATATGCTGAGACCAAATCAAAGAGTTGATGTATCTGCATATCTCATGCCTCATTTCTCCACTCTCTGAGTGGTATCCAGATAGGATAATGAAAAATCAAAAATTGGATTCTATTAATAATAACTCCACTGTTGGAGACTTGGAGTCAACTTTTTTTTTAATTTTTTTTTTTATAGTTTTGTTCTTTTGTATGAATTTTTTTCCCTTCATTCTTTAAAGGTTTCTATCATTTGAAGTCATCATTTGTGCAATAATGTAGATCATTTCACTAACAGAAGAACTTCATTGTCCCCTAAGCTAACAGAAGATCATTTCATTCTTTAAAGGAACTTGTGACAAATGCTCTTGAGACAATTGTAAATTTGGCTCCGATGCTGGATCTTCAAGTTTTCAGTTCGTCGAAGGCATCCTACATCAAGATGACGTTAGTAATTTGATCAATTATTTATTGGTTTTTCTGTAGCTAAAGTTTCTTGTTTCGTCCTGGTTGACAAGTACACTTTTATATCAAACAGAGCAAAGCATGCAGTTCAAGCTATCATGGGTGTGCTGGGGTCTTTGGTCAAAGCTTGGCATTGCGCTGCAGCCGAGTTACTCGGGCGTTTGGTCATAAATCCAGATAATGAACCCTTTCTTCTTCCTTTCATTCCACAGGTTAATATTCAGAAATTCACATTGTTGTAAAAGTGTTCTTCACATTATGCATATATCGTAACAAGATGCATTCGTCACTGCAGATACACAAACGATTAGTTGATATCATGAGCTTACCTGCATTAGATGCACAAGCGGCTGCTGTTGGTGCTCTCTATAACTTCTCTGAAGTAAATATGGACTGCAGACTGAAACTTGCCAATGAGCCATGGTGAGGGATCTTTAACTCCAAAACCACAAGGAATTTTAAAAAACGAAATTTGTTACTGACGTGGCTTATATGTTATTGTTGACCAAATTTCAGGGCAATTGATTGACTGTTGAAAGTTATTAAGGGGCCTCATCCAGTTCCCAAAATTTGCAGGAAAACTGCTATGATATTAGAAAGCCTTGTGTCTGAGCCACAAAATAGAGGATTGCTGCTAGCTTATGAGAATGCATTTGCAGAAGTACTATTCTCAGATGCCAAATATTCTGATATCTTTGCAAGGATTTTGTATGAACTGACGTCTAGACCCAACAACAAAGTAGCAGCGGCCCGTGGTATTTGGGGGATGTAACTCAGAATTGTATTGTTTCTATTCTTAGGCGATGTGCCTCTTGGGAAATGAAATATTGGATTGTTTCTGTTCTAACAACAAAGTCTAGAATGTAGTCTATGTAGCAATTCCCTCGAGCAACTAGGCAAAATTTATGTAGAAACCCGAACGCTCTTTGAAGTTTATTGTGACTCAGAATTGTAGCGTGTAGCATCATCAAAGTGTTCATCTGTTTATTTCCTGAACATTTTTTTTGAAGTGAAAGGATAGAAGAAAGAGTTGGTAAGTTACAAAGGAGTTCACATTTGATTATTTGGCACTTACTAACATAGCTAAAACTAGGACACATTATCATATAGGAAAACTAATCCTCATTTCATATATCTTGGGTTGATTTGACATCCCCTCAGTGGCTGCTGCATCATACAAAAGAGCAACTCTTTCGAACAATGTCCTCGTAGCCTCACGAAGACCAAATGCTGAATCATCCAAAACAACCGTATTCAACTTGGGTGAACACATAGGAGATCAGAAGCAGTCTATTTCTGACATCTGCGTCCTCATCAAACTGCAAATATACAAGCAAAATAGTGGCTGCCATTTCCTTGGCTGCGGTGGTCCGATCAACATTAATTGGAGCAACTCTTGCAAACAACATCTTCGAGGCATCACGAAGATCGAAGGCTGTAATAGCCAAAACATATGTATTCAGTTACTCCATATTTTTCTATTTCAACCACTAAAATAAAGCCATTTTTATATAAAAAGAAGTACATGATACATTTGAAGATATAAATTAAGACAGATGTGGTGGAAAACTATTTTTTTTTATGCATTAATGCGTTGGATTTCATGTCTCTCGATAATGAGAAGACTAAGAAGGTTCTTTTGGATTTTTCATACTCATTATGAGAATTTGAAGAAAATCTTCATTCTAAAACGTACAACGTAAAAGGGAACATCACGAATTCTAGTCAATTGATTATATGAATGAAAGAGAGTTTTGATTAAGTAATCTTCTCGATCTGGTGAAGCTGGAATCATAAATAGAAATCAAAGACTTTAACAAGCAAACAAAAAAGATGTGAAAACTAGAAGATCTCCGTAAGCGTATCCTAAATAGAGCATATATTCCAACAACCATCATCTCCATAGTAGCGGCAGCCATTTCTTCTGCAGCGGCAACCATCTCTTTGGCTGCAGTGGCCACTGCATGATAAAAAAGGGCAGCCCTTCCAAATAACATCTTCGCAACCTCACGTAAATCAAATGCTGAAACCGCTAATGCAACTATATTCAGCTCCGGCACAGACATATCGGTGAATACATATGAGATCACAAGCAGACCAGTTCTAACTTCTGAGTCCCCATCAAACTGCAAAACAAATACAAAATGAGCTGGATAAAAATCTAATATACAAAATCAACCAGATCCAGATTTATATATAAATTCATCTAAATTAACTGACATTCACACACAAAATCAATAGAAACAACATCACAAATTCAAATCAAGGATAAATAGACCAACCTGAAATGCAAAATCGGCATCCAAAATTTATATACAGTCAACAAAATCAACTGGACCACCACAAACAAAAATTAATAGAATCAACAGCACAAATGTAATTCAAGGGTAGCTATAGACTAACATAAATTGCAAAATGTAGAATAAATGGTGGTTTTTCACCATTTTATTAGAACAACTTAAACAAGAAAATTAAATGAGCTGCATTTAATATTAATGAAAGATAAACATGAATTTGTGTTCTCTTACAAGAATACATAAAGAGTATGTAATCATATGTATAAATTGGTTAAAAAGAGAATGAGAAATTGCCATCCACAGTTGGCCACTTGAAACATAAGGATAGAAGTTTATTCCATATGAGATAAACTAGGAATGTGGAGGCCTTTAAAAAATATTTAATTTTATTATGCTTTGAGTAAGCAAGTAAAGAGGCTCAGGTGGACTGGGCTTGCTATATGGATTTATGTGTGCCTTAATTTGAGCTGGCTTGCACATGTTTTCTTTTGCACCTGGGAATATTGACATTTGACATTCCACATTATTTCGGTTACAAAACCTTTGACCTTTTACATTATTTCGGTTATAACTTATAACCTAAATTAATTTGGTTGGTTAATTATGCAAAATCGAAAACCTTTTGCTTGCCGGAATTTATGCTCCTACTTACTCCTCCAAGTATAAAATGTGGTTTCCTCTTCCTCTGTCTTCACTCACTCATTCAGAAAAATATCTCCTCCTCTCATAGTGTCCTTTCAAAGGGTTCTAGTTGAGTTTTAGTTTTGGTGATAGAGAAGTGTGCTCTCCAGTTCGTCTAGGAGTTGTTGTGTAGTGCAAACACAAAACTCATGCAGTCGTTGTATCCTGGGAGACATACATCAAGCCTAGTGCACCGGAGTAGGCATCGTAAATGTTCTCAAGGAAAGCGTGTGGTACACTTTCCTTCCTACTTCGATCATCATCATCAACCATTTGGTAACAAGTTCATAGTTTCTTGAATTTTATTTTTGAAATATTGTTTAATTTAATTAATTAAACTAATTAGTATTTTTTGAATTTAGTCGATATTACTACTTATTTCCTACAATTCTAAGAACGTATATATATGTGATATTGACTAATGTGGTTGCCTAAACGAAATTGTTGCCTTAGAAAAATGGTTGCCCTAAGGAAACGGTTGTTTTTAGAGTTGTATTGTGAAACACGAAACATTGCTTATAAAATTTAGACTCCAAAATAATCAACCAATTAGTTACCTACGCTAATGGGAGTTGATTTTCAAGGATAATAGAGGGTTTTCCTTGGGATAAGAAAGCACTATGATTTGATTATATACGAAATTTAAGTGATTGCATATTGAGATATTCAATAGGAAATTCATAGTGAATTTGACTAAGTAATCAATAGAGAAATAATATCAGATATTATTATTGATTAGAAAATAACACAATTGTTGTGTTATTTTCAGAAAAAGGCAACGGAAGGGAAGGTGTAAAAACACTAAAAGAGCTAGATGTCACATAAAATTTATACACTAAAACTAAGCACCAAATTAACACTCAATACCTATTCTAATGCATGCAATTTAAAACTCTATAGATGTAGTATGTTTAAGCAAGTATGGATCATTTTAACCGGGGATTGAAGGGCGCATACAATAATTGTGTAAAAAAAGGGGGGTTATAGAGTTGATTTTAATTTCTTATATTTTCTATCTAATTACTACCTAAAACATCATAAACATAACAAGAATTCTAGGACCCTAACATGCATCGACTCATAGACAAGTAAACACACAAAAGACCCCTAAAATTCTAAATCACGCTTAAGACAAAAATAAACCCAATTAATTATTTACAAGTGGTCAACTTAATCCTTTACCTAGATCATTTATTAACACATGAAAATATCAACATTTATCAAAATCCTATAACCCTAATGAAAGGACTCATCCCCGATTTAGTTTCCTAAATCGGAGTTGGATCCTAACGACATACCTTAACACAAAGGATTCTACCAAAAATTCGACATAGTTTCCCCTAAAATTCTATGAACCCAAAACTTTCACTTGAAAACATACTTCTAAAATAATTCCCAAAAACAACTCGTGGGACGCCGATTCCCATCCGGATTTCTCGACACACTTGAAAACATAACAAAACATTCGTACTTGTTTATATCGTACTACATACAACGGAAACGAAACATGACATAATTATCAGAGCGACATCTATTGCACATATTATACAACCAGTATGAGAAACTTGGACCTACTCGTGATGACAAGCGACTCATTCTCTAAGCCTTCGACAACCGACAACTTCTAGATAAACGTGCTGTAAACTGGGCAACGTAAAACGAAAAGCCCAGGGAAAGATAAATAGAAAACATAAAAATCGTTAGAGTGAGTGGATGATAATCAAAGGTTCTTAAGAAATCATAAAACATACTTTATGCCTTTCCACTTTAATCATAAAATGAAAATATACTCATCCTATAAAACCGTATAAACACTTACTTACTTGTTCAACCGTGAATCATAAAGAAATCATACAAAACCGTAAATAATAAGTAAATACCCCTTGTCCGGGGAATTTGTTGTAACCCGAAGGACGATAAGACTCATGGAGGCAGTGACTAGAGTACTCCGATCTCTACACCCTAAAATCGTCAGAGAAGTTTACCGTGACCCAATGGAGATATAAAATAATGGAGGTAGGGAGTTGTCTAGGGAGTTTGCCGTAGCCCAAGAACAACTCATGGATCGTCTGGGGAGTTTACCGTTGCCCGAGGAAAATTTATAAATCATCCGGGGAGTTTGTCGTGGCTCAAGGATGATTGAATGCCGGATGGGAGTTTATCGTGACCCAGTTCGGAACTACTCGGGGATCAGTCGAGTAACTGACGCATCGATGCAACTTGACATAACTATAATATAACCTCCACGACTGATAACTTAAAATACATATACATAGCCTTCATGTATAAATCATAAACGTATACCATATCACAAATACGTGTATTATTGTAAACACAACGTAAACACCAACATTGACAACCTACAACATGACTTGAAACTCAAAATATACATATTTAGCCCCGTACAAATTCATAACCACAAATTCATATCATATGCGCGTAAAGGAAATCATAATTAAAACGTAAAGACTCACCCCCATGCATAAATCGAAAACGTCGATCATATTTGATATGCATACGAAATCGTAAACGTGTTTCATATCAAACCGTATATATGTAGAAGAAATCATAAGCATAAAAGTTTAGACTTGAGTGGAATAATTGATTCGTAAAATAAATCATAAAGACTCGTATAACAACAGTGAAAAGAAAGAGATCCACTCACAATACACTGCTAGCCGTCTAGCGGAAGCTCCATTGCCAACTTCGTGATCGTAAAGTCCTAATCACATGAAATCGTTCAATATCGTAAAAAAAAATAGTGAAAACATTCCTTATAACCTACTCGTAAGAATTTGTTTTCTGCCTCGCCGGAGCTCTGTCGTGGACGGTGGCGCATGGCTATCACGTGCCACCGCCTGCAACGACAAATCACACATACCCAGAAAGCTCGTTTCGAGCCCAACACTTTTCCCTTCTATGCTGAAAGTCAATTCAGCGCCATTGGGCCTCAAACTGCCGTAGCAAGCCATGGTTCGCTTTCCAATAACTACCACGAACGAAGCCGCTACACCCCTCTAAACCTTTCTCTCCTTAAACCCAACACAACCCTCATAGTCACTCACTGTAATTCGCGATTCAAAAATCGCCGGAATCGGTTTCCCACCGTCAACCACCGATGGACCTTGAAACCATAGGTGTTCGACACCAAATCCAAAACCTTATTGTTTCCCCCTAACCCCTAACCTCGTCGCCTATACCTTGTCGGAGTGCCGTCGGTGACGTCGACGTCGACAACCCCCACAGGTTAACCCGAATCGAGTAGCTCCATAAACTCGACCAATCACCAAATTGATCCCAAAAACAGAAAGAAGATAGAAAGAGGAACCAAACCTGATCGGAGTTGACATTGGAGGTAGTCGGGCGACTGCGAAATCGCCGGGTCGGGTTATTGGATCGGATTAGACTACGCGGGTTTCACCTGCGCTAAACGGGTTAGCAGCTCGAGCCCAAATTGTTTCTCGGTTGGGTTTGGCCAAAAAATTCACTATTTATACCCCAAGCTCCTCACTTAATCTGACCATATTTGATCTCAGCCAAAATCGACGGCTGAGATCAAACTGCCCCAAAATAAATTCCATTTTTATTTTACTCGCGTTCAACTTCAAAAATTCGTAAAAACTAACTCGGATATCCAAAAAGACATTGTAAATTCCCACTAGCTTGAAATAAAAATCTCTACAACTCTCCTGAAGGAAGTTAAATCTAAAACACAACGAGCAATAAAGTCTTTAATAAACCCTTAAATTTATCACATACGCGACAATGTGAATTATGAGTCGTTAAGCATGAAATCTTCGTTCGGATTGTTACACATAATTTCCAATTAAACATGCATATTATCATATTTTGTGCTCGGGATCCCTTATACACCTTTTAACCTAGACTTGGGATCTCCTATATCTAAAATCAAAGCATTAAGAACCAACTATACATGCATATCGAAAATTAGAATACTGGAACACATGAATAGTTATTGAAATTCATATATGTAATAAAACTAAAATATAATCATCCAAAATACACAAACAAGATTCAAAAACAAAAGAGGAGTACGGAGTAAAGAGGTCATTGTTATATTTTTTTATCTCCGGGATCCCCTATAAATGCTCAAGAGAACTAGACTTCTTTAATGGAGGACGCTTAGGATCCCTTATATGTCGATGGAGATGAAGATGTGGCGGTTTGATGGTGTAGTCGGCACTCTTGAGGATGAATGCTTGATTTGTGAGAAAGGGAGGAGATTTGGGTGGAGCTTAGGCCGTAGAATAAGTGATATCTAATGAGGAAGTCAAGATGTGCTTATATAGGTACTTACCAATTGGTTCTCCTCATAAAACTAGATTTTCCTACTCTACCCGGGTAAATCTGGCAGGTTGCAAAGAATCGCACTTTTCCGGAGTTGTAGACCTCTAAAAATTATGATTTTTGGCTCATTAGAAAGAAGACTCAAAGAAATTTCCAAGTAATATATCGATCGCTATCTAACTCCTTCTGAGCTGTTCTCAGTTGTCCATTGAAGTTAGTTGTTTTACATAGGCAGATTCTGCATTCCTTATTTTGATAGATTTCGTTCTCTTTTTCAACTTGGGAATCCTATTCTTGCCAAATCTTGTTCTCCATGAATTTGATATGTCTTGGACTTAATCTTGGGCCCCTTGTATGGCCTTTTAATTAGTTTGGCTTATCTTGCATTTGTTCTTTTTCCAAGGATCTTCTGGAAGCTTCTTTCTCCTAGTCAACCTAGGAAGCATTTTCCTAGTCAAGCTAGGACTCTTTTTCTTTCTCTTTTTATTCTCATTCTTCATGGAAATATTGTGGCCTGAATTCTTTCCTCTCCATTTTTTCTGCGCCATGTGTGGTTGTAGACTCCTTTATTCCATCTCTTTCACTACCAGAAAATCACACTTAGACGATGAACTGATTTTTGTTGCCTAAGCAATGTCTTATACGAAGAAATTAATATCTTCGTCGTCTAAGATCTCACTTAGAAGACGAAAAATAGAATTCATCGTCTAAGTATAATATCTTAGACGATGAAAATGGCTTCGTCGTCTTAGAAGACACACTTAGACGATGAAAACAGAATTCGTCGTCTAACTTTGCAATTAGATGATGAAAATTTTCATTTCATCGTCTAAGATCTTATCCTAAACCTAAACACTAAGCCGTAAACCCATAATATTTTAGACGACGATTCGTCGTCTAAGTACTACTTAGATGACGGAAATCAACCACTTTCATTGTCTAAATAGAGTTTTATAATCTGACCTCTAAGAGCACGACCATGTATACCATCTTAAATGTATATTTTTTTATTGAGGGTATTGAGTAAATAGATCTTACACTATGAGTGTCAACGGTTAGAAAATTGAAGTTACGAAGATTCGTATATCAACTTTTCTGTTTCGTTGAAATTTTTGGTTTTATGGTTGACTACGCTGATCAAATCCTTAACGAACTTCGTATTTACTAAAAATTTGTCCACCTACATATTATGTTATAATGAATATATTAAACGGTTCTTTTGTCCAAATTCAATTTCGTTAATGTTGATGTGGAGTGAGTATAGACATACGAATACTTAAGTTATACAATATTAGTAGATGTATAACAAGTTTTTAGTCTTAAATTAATTTTTTATTTTAATTATTTGAATTAATTTCTATCAATGTGATAAATTAAGTTTTTACGACAAAACAAACACCTGTAACTTCGAAAACGGGTTTACAAATTATTTTTTGCGATCGTTTCCGTCTTTTAACTATTTTTTTATAATCACTAAATTCATTCGATCACTATCTAAACTAATCCGAATTGGGTTGAATTTTTTTTTCTACAATATTGTATAAAATGTATTGGTTACATCTGACAGTTAATTTTTAATGATTTTTAAGCAACTACTCTAAATTAATTTTCATATATTTTAAGAAAAATATTTTCACTTAGGTGATGAAACCAATAGGTTTCATCGCCTAAGTGATTTTTTTAAAATAAAATAAATTAAAAAAAATTAATTTCACTTAGGCGACAAAACTATATATTTTCGTCGCCTAAATCAAATTATTTTAAAATAAAATAAAATAAGAATAAAAAACTCACACTACCAAAAAGAACACTTTAATTAGTCGACGAAAAAAATTCATCGACCTGTTAAACTTTTTCGTCGGTTAAAGTAAACGTCAACGAACTTTATTTTGTAGGCTAAAGGTCGTCGGTCATTATTTTAGTCGACGACAATAATCAAAATCGTTAGCACAAAACTCGTTGTTGGCTAAAGTGCAGACTTTAGCCAATGATTTTTTAGACGTTTGCTGACGAAAGTCTGTATAAATTGTCGGCTACAGTCTTTGTATATCGTCGGCTAGAGTTTGTGTTTTTCTGAAAAAAAATTGCAGATTGTGGATTTCTATTCCCAGAATCTAGGTTGTCGGAATAGAAAACTAGAATCTGTAGTTGTTTCCACAATTTTATTTTCCCAATAGCCAACAACACCTAAAATGAAAATAAAACACATTTTCATTAACAAACACAATTTTACCTAAACCCTAAATTTCAAAACAAATCTCAAAGTTTAAATTTTACCCGAGGGATTTCTGGCCGGTGGTAGCGGCAAGCGGTTGGGCAGCAGAGCGAGAGAGAGAGAGAGAGAGAGAGAGAGAGAGAGAGAGAGAGGGCAGCGAGTTGAGAGAGACAGAGAGACTGCAACAGCTGAGACAAAACATATCGATTTAAACCCGAAGACTTTAGCCGACGACACAAAAAAATCGTTAGTTAAATTATAGCCGACGAAAATACATTAATTATTGTCGGCTAAAGTATAGCCGACGACACGTGTCCCAGTTGTCGGCTAAAGTTACATAATTTTCGTCGGCTAAAGTCACACCTTAGCTGATAATTTTTTTCAACTAAAGTCGACGACATTTTTTGTTCCCGTTGGCTTAAATATTTTAGCTGAAGTGTGAAACATTAGCTGACGACAACTTTTCTTCGTCAGCTAAAGTATAGTGTAGGCGACGAAAAAAAAAGTTGTCAACCTGTTTTGATTAATTTTGTCGGCTAAAGTATTTTTTTTAGTAGTGTTACTTAGACGACGAAAACATATAGTTTCGTCGCTTAAGTGAAATTAATTTTTTATATTTTAAAATAAAATAAAATTAAAATTAAAAAAATTCACTTAGACGACGAAAACATATAGTTTCGTTGCCCAAGTCCAAAATTTTGGCAGTTTTATTTTTTTGCGCCAAATATTTTTACAAAAAATTCAAAATCACTTGGTGACGAAACTTGTTAGTTTCGTCACCTAAGTTTAAATTTTTTGCTGTAATTTTTTCGGCCAAACTTCTTTTACCAAAAACTTAAATCACTTAAGTAACGAAACTAACTTAAGTGGTCGCCTATTAAAAAAAATCACCAACTATTTTTCACTCTATTTTCACAATCTCCTTCTCTCTCAAACCTTACACGTACACCACCACGACACCACCACCACCTCCACCACCACGACACAACTACCACCTCCACACCTCGACACCATCACCACGACCACCACCACTACCTCGGCACCACCGTCACCATCACCACCACCACCATACAAATGCCGCCGCCACTTCCACCACCATCACCACCTCGGCACCACCATCACCATCACCACCACCACCATACAAACGCTGCCGCCGCCACCACCACCACCATCAAATTATTTATTAATTATAATTTTTTTTATTAATTAATAATCGATAATTAAATATTTAATTATGATTTAATTAATTTTTATTTATTTTTTATTTTTAAAAAAAGTACTTAGACGACGAAACAAATAGTTTGGTCATCTAAGTTGTTAATTTAATTATTATTATTATTATTATTATTATTATTAAAATCAACCACTTAGACGACAAAAAATCTTCGTCGTCTAAGTGGATTATTTATTTTTTTATTTTTTTAAAAAAATTGACACTTAGGCGACGAATAACCTAAAATTTCATGGTCTAAGTGGTTTAATTTAGGCGTCGAATTGTTTGTTCCGTCTTCTAAGTTCTCACTAAAACAACGAAAATTTTCCTCGTTTTTTCATTAATTTTTCGTCGTCTAAAATTCTAGATTTTTCATCGTCTAAGTACTTAGGCTACGATTGTTAGATGACAAACCTTAAGAAACGAAAAAATCCACTTAGGCAACAAAACTGCTTCGTCACCTAAGTGTGTTTTTCCGGTAGTGTTTTGTTCAAAACCTAAAAATAACAAATCAAGTCAAAACTAATAATACTAAGTAAATAACCTAGTCAAAATGTAGAAAATAACAAATTAATTGATACGCCTGAATTGCGTAGATCAAAAGTCATTTGGTTGAAAATGAGGATGTGATAACAAGTATTGATTAATGCAAATTATGAGTAGATTGCACTTGATGATGTGAGATTCCACATCACTTGAAAAAGATGAGGTGATGCACCTTATATGTGGAAACTCACCTCCATATAGCACGACACGTTTTGTGATGAGGCCTAAAAAGTAAAACTGTGAGCGGCTAGTCCAAAGCAGATAATATCTTACTATGAGGATTGTGTTGTGACAAATGAAGTCATAAAAAATGAACAAGACATGAAAGTAATCAAAGATTATGACCGTGGGATGGAAGACTTGGACCTGTGGTATGACCAAACTAAGTCGGATGAACAATAGAGGGTCAAGAGAGGAGGTTCAAATGTTGATCTCTAGAAAAGAACTAAACAATATGTTATATGTTCTTGAGGGCTGAGTCGATGCTCAGTTATGATGATTTTTGTTTATTGATTAAAGAAAATTGAATTCTAGTTTTAAACATAGAATGTATGTTGGTAATAGAGCTATAACTGGTGAAAATTTCAAATTAAAATGTGATGACCATTGCCAATGATATGAATAAAGCTAGCGCTTTAGCTTCTACGTTTTGTGTCTTCCAATGTATGGTATGATAGCCAATGAATGTTAATTATGATACTCTGCAGAGAATAATTAACTTGAAAAATTTACCAATATTTCAAGCATAAGTGTGAACATAGGAAGTTTTATTATTGCAAAAATCAAGTAGGAAGTTTTATTATGGAAGGCAACTCTAAGCTAATATTTGGCTGCATAATTTTTAAACACCCCCTCCTTGGAAGCTAATAAAAGTCTCTTATAGAAGAAATTAGAGATATCGCTAGCTACCCAATTCAGCTTTATTGGCTTCCTTCACATCTACAGAGAAACCAACTATGTCGCAGATAAGCTTGCGAGGAAAAGCATATCTGGGAAAACTCAGCACCTCCTTCTACAGCTCATGTTATTTTCTTCGACCGGTTAGGCTTTGGATGTGCTAGAGGCAATGCCTTCTAGTCCTTTTTTTCTTCATATAAATAAAAAACAAAAAATCTTTGAGCTTAAGAGCTAGAGCTTACCTAAGTTTCATGACATACTAGTAGTTTGAGTAAGTGGATTTACAACAATGACTGGAAACTAATGTAAGTCTGAGGCTTGGACCTAAGGCATGGGTTGTGTGTGATATCAGATATTTAACTTTGAAAGGGTATTGCATGGGATGTGGGAGCTTTGATCACAATGTCGAGGGATGCCTTATACAATGTGAAAAAATGGCAGCTAGGGCAGTGACTAAAGAAGAGGTTGAGGTCGAGGCCGAGTCTGCTTGTTTAGAATTGGATAGGGATATTGTGCAAGCTGGAGTAGGTGGTGGAGTGGGCAACCAAATAGAGGAGATAACATATAGTTGGGTGGTGGAAGAAACTAGGCAAGAGGTCACATTTGGTCAGGTAGGGGTAATGCTGATATCTGAAACAGTTGAGCTGGATGAAGAAGAGGAAATGCATGAAGTTATTTCTAGAGGCTGAGCATCCTCGGAAGTAGTGGAGGCCATATGGTACTAAGGGAGTGGTAAAAAGCCCACGACCTAAGGTGAAAGGGAGGCGGCTGGTTCAAATTTGTCGAGTTTAGCTTCTATTACTAGGTGCCAATTAAAAATTCAAGGACTACTTGAAATGGATCAGTGGGTGGCCTCTCCAAGGTTAAGTGAGGTTTTGGCGAGGAAACTCTCTTTACAGTGAGAGTGGTCTTCTTTGGGCCAGGTAAGAGGGACAACCCCTGAACCGGCTGTGTCACACAAATAGAGAAGGTGCCTAGCTAGTTAAAAGATGACGCAATTATTATTTTTATAATTTAGCGCTATCCTAATATGCTAGTTAGGTTATGAGCTATAAATATTATCTTAGCGTAATAATATGTGTGGGGCTTTTAAAAGTTGGATAATTCAGTGAAGTTCCATACTGCAATCACATTTGAATGGATTTTATCGCTTCTTGAAAAAAAAATTGTGACATATGCATGCTATAGCTTCACGGAGAAGGCATGCTCCACTTTATAAGCATGCCAAAGAGGCAGCCAGCTAGGATGTCTGAGCGCACGAGCAATAGTACGTTCCTCTACTCCGAAATGACTTAGTAAGGCAACACTTTTGGCGAAATCCAAACATTGAGTTCTCTAGTAGTCAAGTCTGTATACATTTCTGATGCACAAAAATATATAAATGTAGGGTACTTAAAGAATGGAACATGTAAATGAATTTTCAACAAATAGAAACACAAGAGCCAGTACGATCAGTTTATACTCTTATGGACATGGAGTCATACAATGTCTCTCTCGCTCCCCAAACAATAGTGACCGATCGAGCTAGGTTTCAGTCAATGAATCGATTAAGAAGAAGTTTTAATGGCTGCCACTTTAGGCACCTCAACAGGAAATAGATGAATCTCATCAACCCAAGGATTCTTCTCTTTTGCTGGATTAACAGTCCTCAATGCTCTCCACACAGCACTGTTACACTTGAATCCTGACCCGAACGCAATCTGCCACATCCTATCACCCTTCCTCACTCTCCCTTTAGCTTCAGAGTAAGCCAGCTCATACCACAATGAACTACTAGAAGTGTTCCCAAACCTATTGAGTGTCATTCTCGAAGGCTCCATGTGCCAATCAGTGAGCTCAAGGTTCTTCTCCATCTCATCCAAAACAGCTCTACCACCTGCATGAATGCAAAAGTGTTCGAAAGCCAGCTTGAAATCCGGGATGTAGGGCTTGATCTTCTTCATCTTGAACACCTTTCTCGCAACCAACGTAGCGAAAAAGAGAAGCTGTTCCGACATGGGGAGGACTATTGGACCGAGCGTTGTGATGTTGGTCTTGAGAGAATCTCCGGCCACGGCCATTAGGTCTTTGGAGAGTGCAACGCCAACTCTTTTCGTGTCGTCTTCCTTTTGGAAAACGCAGCTGTACGCCCTGTCGTTGGATCCTTTGTGGGTGCGGACGGTGTGCATGAGTTGGTACTTGGAGCGGCGGCGGTCGGAGGAGCGATTGGAGAGGAGAATGGCCGCGCCACCAAGTCTGAAGAGGCAGTTGGAGAGGAGCATAGAACGATCATTTCCAAAGTACCAGTTGAGGGTAATGTTCTCCATGCTGACCACCAAGGCATATGAGTTAGGTTGAACCTGTTATTACACAAAAAACTATTGGGTCAACTTTTATTCATCAAACTACAGAAATTTCAACCACACTCTATCGAATAATTATGTATTCATTTTTATGCTGACTCAAAAAGTATGGATCATATATTAGGTTTTCTGTACAAATCTATATATCTATCTATCCACGTCTATGCAGGTCCACATACAAACTCTCCTGTGTGTCATGGGTTAATATAGGTGTGACAATAGTAGTTGTGCTTCCTCTAATTTATGTATGTGTTATGGTCACCAAACTCTATTCTATAAAGTATAAGAGCCAAAGTATAACAAACCCTTATTTTCTGTTTTGTTGATCGAGTGTTTGTTTTAGCAAGTAAATAGAGGAAATGCTTCAAATGCAGTTGAGTACATTTATGATTCTACGTACTACACACAAAAACGTCTATTTTCTTTCTATAACAATTCAATACCAAATATACATGTGAGTGATATGACCAATTTCTGGAATAGTAACTATGGTAGATATATGCTGGTGTCATCTTTAAAAGGGGGTTGTTATTGTACTAAATTTGCTATGGTTGCTACCTATATGTCATAGAAGTGTGACCGACTCATAAGCTATAGAACGTTTCAAATACGTCTCCTCCTTCTCTAGAAGATCGAACTAAAATGAAAGATCATGAACAAACCTGGAGAAGCTGCTTGGCAAGATCAATAGAGATGAGGCCAGCACTGCAACCCATCCCACCAAGGTTGTAGCTCACGATGTTCCCTCTAAGCTTGTAATGGTTCACAATCATGGAGGAAAGAGACGGTGTAGGGTTAAATAAGCTGCAGTTCACCACCAGAATCCCAATATCCTTAGGCTTCACTCCGGTCTTCTCCAGCAACTCATCGATGGCCCCGAACATGACCATCTCGGCCTCTTTCCGGGCCTCCGCCATGCAAGGATTCGGCGGGACCCGGAGCACGGCCTCGGGCATGTACGTATTCTGCCCTAGTCCGGAGCGTTCAAGAATCTTCTTCTGGAACGCGAGGTTCTCGTCGGAGAAGCTCCCCGTGAGCCTGGACCGGTCCATGAAGATTTCCCTAGTGCACATGCGCTCGGGGTCGGGCTTGTAGCAGGCGAAGTTAACCAAGTAGACCTTCCTCGGTCTAGTGGTGAAGTACACGGTGGTGAGAAATATTATGAGCCCCGAGCAGACTGTGACGGAGACGAAGTTAAACTTGAGCTGGTCCCATAGCCGAAGCAAGTCCTCGACGGTTAGGGTTGAGAGGTGAGCCAAAGTCACAAAGAGTAAAGGGATGAGTAAGATGTACATGGCGTTGGTGATCAAGTAGTGATAGCCTAGCTTTACGTACTTGAGCTTCACTGACAAGAGAAAATTCGGAAGCACTTGTTTAGTACTTGCATGAGGTGCTTCCGACGACGACGATGTCACCGGTGCTTGTTTAGTAGTCATGTTTAACCTAGCTAGCCGGAAAATGAAGTCAAGTTTGAGAGAAGAGAGAGAGAGAAAGGGAGCTAGAGATCGAGGTTATGAAAATGGATGAGAAGAAGTTTGGTTTGGCTTGTGTTGAGAGACTTTGGGATTATAAAGGGAAGTGAGTAAGGGTTGGGGAGTTCGGAGGATGCAACTACCCCAACGAACTCTTAATGTGGGAAGCTGCGGGAGGCATTGAATTTGCCAACCGAGAGATGGGCAATTTGGGCGGAGTGGTCTTATTGGTTGCTTTAAGAGTTCGACCTTAGCATATTTGATTATTTACAGATTTCGACCTCAAAGTCAGAGTCTATGTTGAGTGCATTTTTGCTCACACTCCTTCTTTACTTAAGGTGTCAACTTCACATCCTCTCCACAAATAGACACTGAGAGTGTTAAATCATAGTTAATTATCGAAAATAAGCAATTACAATTATTAAATTATATTTATGTACGTCTAAATCTCAGATTTTCAAAAACAGAAAGAAATTGAGATCAATTACGCTCCTCCTAATTAAATGCAAAGATACATTTACATGTCATTTAACAAAAAAGGATAACATACGGCAAAAAATCAAATATGCAATTGTCAATTTTTTTTTATATTAGAGAAATTCCAGAATTCATAAAAACAAAATAAAAATAACAACACAAGCAAATGGAGGAAAACAAAAATCGGTGCTACGATAGAGTAATTTTTGTATTGTAATTTTTACTTTGATTTCTAAATTGATCTTTATTTGTACTCCTTACAGCAACTCTAGTAGATTCCCTATAAGTCATTTCTAGCTAAAATATAAAGATTTTCTCTTAAAATTCATTCCAGCAGCTCTCCTATCTTATTAGCCAGTTTAGGGATTCCCTATATTTCATGTTTTTATCCCCTATTCTTATACCGATAATATGAATTATAGGTAACGAAATATTCAATATTGTAATTAATTCTTTCCTTCTAGATTACAAATGTAATTAATAATTATATTAAAATATAAATATTTTATTATCAACCAATATATCAAAACTAAGCATGTGTTTAGATCTAACTACATTTTAAGTGATATTGTTGGAGTAAATTTATACAAGTGATTAGCTAAAATAAGTTTCGACTTTATTTTTTAACAAAATAAACAAACTTTCTGTGACATTGTTGGAGTTGCTCTTATTAATATAAACACACAAAAAAACTAAGCGTACCCTAATATTAGATTGAGGACATGTATATAGTGCTTTCACTGTTGCAATTTTTAAGGAGAAATATATAGTTGAATGTATCCATATAATTTCTATATATCATTAATTCCTTACAATTTAGACATAAACGTACTTAATTAATAATAATTATAAATTACCTATTATAAATAACTAACTATAGGTTAACACTTTTAATAGGTGTCAATTTAGAGAGAGAATGTAAGACTCACACCTTAATTGGGTGTGAGAAAAAAATTAAAATACACTCGTCTATGTTGCCTTTTTTGTGTGTAGAATATGGACCTCATATGTGTACTGTATACAGCTTAATTGGTATTAGATACAACGTGTCCAATTATTTATGGTGTATAAATTAATGCAGTGTTGGTGAACCATCATTGCCAATTCTTCACGAACCCAACTCCACAGTTTCTTTTTGGATATTGTCGATCACTTTAATTCTTCTTTTAAATATGTCTCCTAACTGGCCAGTATGGTGTACCAAATTTTGTTGTGTGTAAGTTGATTGCAATTCATTTATCTGTAGGGTTAATTGGTTTAGTTTAGATATATGATTTGCTATGACTTCTTTATGAAGGATTATGAGTTGTTATGACTTATTAATTTGTTAGCCTCACAATACTTGTATTTGTTTATGGATTTACTAAAATCGTATATATGCCCTTTGATTTCGATCTGAAAATATGACTCCAACTTACTCAGCAGGCAGCTGGATAAGATTTATTTTGATGAATCAATTTACACTGTGTTGCTGATACACGGTGTTCCTTGATCCTCCAAGGATTGGAACTTCAATATTTTGATTGAGGTGGAGTAAAATCTTGGAATATCTTTCAATACGTGATCTGGATATCACTCTATTCGATCGAATAATCGAATTTGTTTCATTATTATACGGCCTCGGCTTTCTGGAGTACGACTCCAACTTATTCAGCATGCAGCTGGAATTAAGATTTATTTCGATGAATATAAATATATAATTAATGTACACGGTGTAACAAACCCAGAATGTTATATATGAACATTGGATCCCCAATAACCGGCATTAGGGGACGTTTTATATTTCTGTTGTAACAATATAATAAACGTTTAAGCTAGCTCTCTGTGTGCGTACTAATGACTGCGCAAGCTCAACTTGCAAGCCTCCTCCAAGCAGCTATATATTTAGGGCTTGCATGTTTAATTAGGGCAGTTTCTGTATTTGAGTACAGTCTGCATGGTTAGTACGTTTAGTAATACCATGAGCAACAACTTGTTGCCAACAAGTTACATATGCATACAGGTGTGAAATGGTGACCAGATGACCCTGATGGATGGTGGCTCTGATCGATCGAGTTAATTTGGAACTTTGCTGTTGACAGGTACACAATCACAGAAGAGAGTAATTAATGGCTGACCGATCGCGATCTAGCTAGCATTGACCTTCCTATTCTCTTAGAGAATTGAAAAGTCTTCGTCCCCCATCTCTTTAATTTGCCAGCCACTCACTCGCCCACTCAGTCACCCACTCACTCACTCAACAAATTACCCAAAACAATTCCTCATGATCATTTCCTCTCATAAATGTTCATATATACTTTCTAACCAGAACATCATCCACCAGTCTATCTTACTTACACATGCGCAGTTACGTAATTGGGTATTGACGATCTAGCTAGTTGAATTGGTGATTGCAGCAAAGTCTTCTATATTGCAAACCCTAGCATCCCCAATAAGATGGGCACCAATACCATGTATACATTGCCATGCTTAGTTGCCGAGTTTAGCTATGGTAGACAGGAATATAAGCCTTAGCTTGCACGATATAACCCATCAGCTGCAAACTGCCAAACATGACTTGTTCGATTGGGCATGGTATCTTCTAGCCTCTTCTCAAAGTAAACATTGCTCTAATTGGCTTGTCTGTTCTTAAAATACTAGTTTAGATAGTCTTTCCTAACTTTTCTCTTCAATTAACTATCTGGGTAACCTACATGGGACAAATTAAGACTCTTGCACCTAATTTTAGGGCTCTTAATACAGAATCGAAAACCGAAAAAAAAATCGAACCGAAATCGAACCGTAACCGAAAAAACCGAAATAGAATAAATACCGAACCGAAAAACAAAAAAACCGAATCGAACCGAAAAATTCGGTTCGGTTTCGGTTTTCGTCTAAAAAAAAATCGAAAAAACCGAACCGAATCGTTTGAATCGAAATGAATAAAACGACGTCGTTTTACAAGTGTCAATCAAGTTTGATGTTGCTGGGTATGTTGTTGAATATATCTCTTTGTCCCATATGAAAGTAGTATTTGGTATGTGCCATAGTTTGATACTTAACAATGATTATTGGAGTTCTTGTAGGTTTAAGAAAATGAATGCTAATGGTAGACAAGTTGAGTATAGTTTGAGAATGGATTCAATTGAGTGTTTTTATGTGATATTTGTATTGTATTTTTATTTGGATGGACTGTAGATTGTTTTAAACTTGGATTATGGAGTGTGGAGTGTGTACTTTGGTTTATGTTTGTTGATGTTTGAAATTTTGAATTTGTGATGTAAACTTTCGGTAAACATTTGGCTATTTGCTATGGTTTGAAACTTTGAATGTATGATTTGTGACTAATTATATTTGTTGTAGTTTGATTTGATTTGATTTGATTTGACATATATTATGTTTTACCCTTTCACAAAGCTATTGAAAAAAATAGCTAATGAAGATCTTCGAATTTTCGAAACTAAAAGAAAGAAATAGTATTTTTTTTAGAAAGTTTTTTTTATTTAAAAAAAAAACGAAAAAAAACCGAAAAAACCGGAAAAAAAAACCGAACCGAACCATTCGGTTTTTTGTAAAAAAATTAAGAAAACCGAATCGAACCGAACCGATTAAAAAATACGATTCGGTTTTCGGTTCGGCCTAATAACCGAATCGTTTGTACCGATTAACAGCCCTACCTAATTTACCCTAAAAGACAAGTTTAAAAAGATCATTAATTAACTTTGCCTCTAATTTCTATATTTCTATTCGGTTCATTTCGATATGTATAGGCAAGAAATTGTTGGCAACATGTACGTGTAGTAATAAGAAATTTAGCTAAGCTAGGTCACCCAGTAACGTAATGTGTGTCACACAATATATATGCATGTAAGCAGCCATATATATCTTCCAATTTAATAGCTTGCAGCCAACTCATACGTACGCGTACTAGCTAGCAGGGCTGCTGCCTAATATTTACCTGGTCTACAAAATGTAACATGCTTGGCTGGTCTTACTACTAAGTACTAACAAAACAAAACAACTTGAATCTGTAACATCAATTTCTTTATGGCATTTCAAACCATTAATCTTCTCTTTCAGAAAAATACATATCAAGCGAAGACTACTACGTACATCAATTGTTAATTAGAGTTTAAATCTAACTTATCGAATTAATTAACTTGAATATTGGTAATTTTTTAAAGAAGTTCAAAACTACTATGAGACCGATAAATTAAGTGATGGTCATCAATCATTTGGTTATCGAATGATATCGATTTCATGTCAACATTAAGTAGTTGAGTGCGTAGGAAATATTTATTGAAGGGATTATGTACGTACGTTGAATGTTGATCGATCGACATAGCAGAGCTAATTAACTTTCTATGCAGAGGCTTGATCGACGTTCCTTGTAGCTAGCAACAGATATACAGATTTGAAAACTAGCTAGCCACACTTGCATGTGGGATCAATGAGGTTAATACATTGCTTTGGGTTCACTAATCAATTAGATTAGGATGGAACAGATCGAAACGAATCATTAGATATATAGTTCTTGTTGGACAACGAAGAAGAAGAAGATTGATTAAACGTAGTCGAGCAGTGAGGAGAAATTTTAAATTAATTGGTATGGCCAGCTATTTATAGTCATGCCAATGTTATACATATGTATCTAAAAGATAATTTCCGATTGAGCTGAAATTTTGCATCTCCGACCTTTATCTAAAAACTGATTGACTCTAATGATTGAATTACGTTTGTCAATTTTATGTAAATTACAACTTCTTACTAAAATTTTAATACAAATCTTCACACTTGATGAAAATTGCCTTATCCATGTCAAGTTGCTCGGGTTTGAAGAGAGTACGTACGTAAATCCTTAGACGCCATTGTTAATTACCTAGTTTGATATATAACAAGCTAGCTAGTTAGTTATGGCATAGAACGGAGAAACAAGCCTTGCACGAAATACACTCCAAAATGAAAGTAGACTTAGGATGAATTCACTACTGGAGGAGAAATTCGAGGCGACGAAGAACCGTGGTCGCCTTGGATGGATTTCTCGTCGCCTCGATTTGTTGTAACCACATCTTCGTCGCCTCAATACGTCGCTTGAGATTGATCCCTTCACCATTGGGGCGACAAAGAATCAATCTTCGTCGCTTCATTTGATTTCAAGCGACGTAAACAAATTTACGTCGCTTCAATTTTTCTCTCACTGAAGCGATGTAGATTGATCAATCTACGTCGCTTCATTTTATTTAATTTTTATTGATTTTTTCTTTTTTAATAAATGAAGCAACGTAGATTGATCAATCTACGTCGCCTCAATGTATTTAATTTTTATTTTTTTTCTTTTTTAATAAATGAAGCGACGTAGATTGATCAATCTACGTCGCCTCAATGTATTTAATTTTTATTTTTTTTTCTTTTTTAATAAATGAAGCGACGTAGATTGATCAATCTACGTCGCTTCAATGTATTTAATTTTTATTTTTTTTCTTTTTTAATAAATGAAGCGACGTAGATTGATCAATCTACGTCGGCTCAATGTATTTAATTTTTTTTTTCCTTTTTTAATAAATGAAGCGACGTAGATTGATCAATCTACGTCGCCCATGTCATTTTTTTTTTCTTTTTTAATAAATGAAGCGACGTAGATTGATCAATCTACGTCGCCTCATTTATTAAAAAAGAAAAAAAATAAAAAATAAATATTATTGTACCAAGTCACGACCTATCGTAATTTACAAACACAAAAACTCATTCATCAAATCAAGTTATATAGAAAAATATTCCACAACTCAAAACGTTATACAAAGCGTTGATACAAAGCGACCTATCACACAGTAGACTACGAGCCAGGAGGTGGTGGAGGAGCTTGAGGTTGTTGACTCCCAGCCTGGATTGATCACAGTAGGGCCTCCATTTGATGGACCCTTTGGGCGAGCTCACTGTAATCATCTCTGGCTTTCTGCGCCACCTCGGCCGATCTGCGCGCCTCCTCGCCCGATATACGCGCCGCCTCGCTCGATCTGTGCGCCTCGTCTCTGGCTTCAACCACCTCTCTTTCCAAGGCTTCGATTTCCTGTCCTCGGGCCCCTCCTCTCGGTTTGGGGTCGCGTGTGAGAGTACGCCCCACCCCTGTCACGTCGAACAAGAACAAATATTAGTAATGGAATAGTAAACAAAAATAAAACAAAACGTAAATCGAGATGAACGACGGTGGTTTGTTAGAGTATTACCTCTTATAGAGGTCCCGGGCCTTGAACCCACATCTTCCTCTGTGATATTTATTTGTGTATCAAGAGGAAGAGGCTGGGCTTGGGAAACCGAATCGCCGTCAGCTGGGCCCGCAACACTGTCTTGTTGCGACAAGACTTCATCGAGTCTTCGCTTCACTGCCGCCTGCTCAATTAAAATATATTAAATAAATAATATTACAATATATTAAGCAAAAATAATTGATATAACGTAACGTGAACCTATTTTCGCTTACCACTTTCTCAGCCGCATTCTTGTCCGGCTGGTATACATTAATCCACGTCTGGACGGCGGGCGCTCTATGACCCTCATTCTCCAACACCTCGCTTCGGTACGAGAGGGCGAGAGATCCCGAATGGTGGTTGAGCTGCTGCTCCTTGTTCTTGTTTCGGTTTCCTCGATTCCGTTCGCACAATCGCTGCCACACACACACAAAAATCATTTTAAAATAAGAATAGATAAACATGCATATTTTTAGAATGTTGGCTACCAAAACTGTGCGAATAGTTTATGAAGCTCACCAAGTAAGCAGGGTCTTCGAAGTAGGCTTTTAACCACGCCCATTGGTCTTCCCTCCCGAGAAACTCGGCTGGAGTCTCCTGGTTGACGTGGAGATAATGTTGATGGCAATCGTACTTCCAATTCTTGTAGATTGTTTGCGCCGTCACATCAATGAAGTTCCACATCTCCACATCAGTCGACGGGATGTCGTAGTTCGTCTAGCACAAGACATTTAAATTCCGTTATGTAAAAGTTATATTTACATAAACCATAAAGTAGGTAAGTAAGCTAAGGCCAGTAAGTATACCTCAATATTGCTATTGACGATATCGCGATGCAAATCGCTAAGTCCCAAAAAGCTAGGTGCAAACATTGGAACTTTTCCGCGGATGATGCTACCAATGTCTCTGCACATCAGACTCCTCATTTCCCTCGTCGCAGGCCCCCGATGCCTCGTAGAGTAAGCGACTTGTAGTCGCCTATTGTTGTTCATCCGGACGAGGTACTCCGTCTTCGTCCCGACAATGACTCCGTGTTGTTGCGTCGTCGGATCTCCGGTTGCCATGTCCATCATGTCAGGGAGTTTGGTCTTCTTGCACCGGATGCTGAAGACGGGAGCGTGCTGTGAGGCCGCAGTGGCGTCGCTGTCCTCCGTAGCTGGAATCGCATCCTCAAGCTCTAGGGCGGGAGTTAAACCAGCTACTGATGGAATCATCGGGGTTGCAGATTTTCTGGTGGGGCAGCCCGACCCGGAAGCCCCCTCTCTGCTGAATGGTCGCCACGCCGCCTCCGCAGCTGCCGCAGCCGCCGCCGCCGCCGCTTCACGACGCTGGATCGCCGCTTTCTTCCTTTGGTGACTTGTACTGCCGGGAGCCATTCTGTTAAAACCTACGTTAGTTCAACAGCATTCACAATTCAAACATCATGATACTCAAAACACGTTAACACGATACCAAACATTTCAAACATTTCCAACGATTTCCAACGAAAATATACAGTACTACACCAAATCGTCTCAGTTGAATGTACAAAGTGAATGTACAAAGTGCTAGAAGGAACTTCAAGTCATCTCAGTTTGTCACCAAAGCATGAACAAACAGCAATATCAAACACGAAATGAGCATTCTCAGATTCTCTATTACAGTTCACATACAAACCAATTTGTATTCTTAGTTAAAGCAAACATAAATGAAACCCCTCTATTATACTCGAAATCAAAACTCATCCAACATTCTCTACTATGTTCTTCGCCACTGAATCAAAACCCTAAAATCAAAACTCATCCAACATTCCCTAACCAAAATACATATGCAAACCTGAGATTGTGCCCGAGTAGAAACGGAGGAAACCTAATACGATATGAGGGCAACCTGCAATTGCGTTTCGGCTTCGAGATTCGACGGTGAGGGAGGGGGAGGAAGAAGATGGTTTCGGGATTAGGGATTTGGGGAGGTCGATTTGGTGGAGGGAGCTTCAATTTGGGGCGAGGTCGATTTGGTTTGGGGATTAGGGCTTTGGGGCGAGGTCGAACAGAAAAGAAGTGAGAAGGAAACGAAATGAGAAGAAGAAGAAAGCAACTGTGATTCTGGAATTATAAAGCCAACGAGGCGACGTATATTGCCATCTTCGTCGCTTGAATAAATTCAAGCGACGAAGATCTCAAACTTTGTCGCTTCCTCTAATTTCAAGCGACAAATAATTCAATCTACGTCGCTTCAACATATTAAAGCGACGGAGATGGAGTTCTTTGTCGCTTGAAATTAGAGGAAGCGACAAAGATCGAATCTACGTCGCTTCATAAATAAACGAAAGTGAACTGAATATTTAATTGTTATTTTTTTCTTTTTGAATAAACCAAGCGACGTAGATTGATCAATCTACGTCGCTTCATGGAGCGAAAAAAATAAAAAAATAAAAATAAATACATTGAGGCGACGTAGATTGATCAATCTATGTCGCTTGTATGTATTTATTTTTTATTTTTTATTTTTGAATAAATGAAGCGACGAAGATTGATCAATCCTTGTCGCTTCAAATTAGAGATACTAACAAAGATTGAATCCTTGTCGCATCAAATTTATTGATACTAACAAAGATTGAATTCTTCATACTAACTGAATATGAAAGAAACGATGAAGTTTAGTCCTCGTCTTCGTCTTCGTCCTCGTCCTCGTCTTCGTCCTCGTCCTCGTCCTCGTCCTCCTCGTCCTCCTCGTCCTCCTGGTCTTCGTCTCCTTCTTCGTCCAAAAGTAGTTGAAAATCTGGGTAAAATTGTATCACCGTGGGAGTGTCCTCTTGGTAAGGCTCGAATATATGATCTCCTATACGCGATATGTTTTCATCTATGGCAAGTACGTCGGCGCTGTAGACATTGCGGTGCGACATTTCTTGTACTACCTTTCAAGTACCACCAGCCTTTGGATCGTCTATGTAGAATACTTGTTTTGCTTTGGTTGCAATTATGAAGGGTGAATCCTCATAGTAACTGTTGTTTGTATTCACTGATATCAGTCCATGATCTTTTATAACGGTGTCAAGATCTTCCTCGTCTTCGGAGTTGTGCCATGTGCACTTAAACAACACCACTGGCATGCGGCTTGCATATAATACTTCGACCACGTAGTTAACATGGCCGTAGAACTTGGATGAACCCATGTCTATCATGACACCGCTGTTTTGAGTCACGGTTCTTTGATCTCTATCAAACGAGGTGAACTTGACACCGTTCACATAACACGACTTATAAACCCGGAATTGCTGTGGTCTTTGAGCTAATGACTTTATTCCTGCAAGCAAGCTCGGGTCCGAGTTTTTTTCTTTAAGGGACACCTGAGAGATAAGTGTTAAGAGAAGTTAAAGATAAGTGTTATAAAACCTCAAAGAACCTTACAAGAATTAATAGTTGGATGTACCCATGTTAAGAACCATCGAAGAAAACTCCTCCTCCGACGAAGCTCGTCGAAATCTTCACCATTTTTAGCCTTGAACTTTCTGAGATGTTCTTCTAGGTAAGGTTTGACTTCGTCTGTTTCCACCAAGACTTGCCAGTGAGCCTCAACAGTCTCTGCCTCAGTCAACCTGAACTGGCAACGAGTCTCAATAATATCTGGTCTTACTAAAAGTGAAACACAGCTGATATTCCACTCAGGGGAAGTGTCGATATCTTCGTTGTCCATCCGTCTGAGATAAGACTTACAATACGTCACCGACTCATGTACGAGATACTGTTCAGCAATACTACCTTCCGGGTAACGTGTATTCCTCATAGACTTTTTATATTTTCCTAATTGCCTGCAAAAACACATAGAGGGTTAGTACAATATTTTCCTAATTGCCTACATATTACATAACTAACATAATATTAGCAATGAAAAATATTTTACCTTTCAATTGGATACATCCATGTATAATGTACTGGACCTGTAAGGAATACTTGTTCGGGCAGATGAACCATGAGATGAACCATAGATGTAAAAAAATGTGGAGGAAATATGAGCTCCAAATTGCAGAGAATCATCACTATCTCAGTTTCCATGTCACGCACAACCTCCTTCTTATGCTCCCTACTGCATAGTTGACGAAACCAATTTGACAGTGCTATCAATGGCTTCACAACGTTTTCTGGCAGGAATCCTCTGATAACCACAGGAAGAAGACGTTGAAGCAACACATGGCAATCATGCGTCTTCAATCCATAAAACTGTGACGGGGAACTTACTTTCACCTTACTTCTCAAACTACCTGCATAACCAAGAGGATACTTAACATCCCTGAACCACTGGAACACATCTTCTAGATCATCCTTTTTAACTAAAAAGGGTGCATGAGGAACTTTCGTCGTACCCTCGTCACCCGCTCTTTGCCACTGGTTTTTTCGCACATTCCTCTTCTTCAAAGCAGCGCGAGCTTTTGGACCATCCTTAGACTTCTTATCAATCGCAAAAATGGTTCCAAGGATGTTGTCACACACATTTTTTTCAATGTGCATGACATCTAAGTAATGTCTGATCTTCAATGATGACCAATATGGCAGCTTCCAAAATATGCTTTCGTGAGTCCAACACTGTCTGTTATTTGGATTGTACAGCACGTTCAAGTCGTCATGTTGGCTAAGAATAGGGTAAACGTGTGACCTAACGTCCTCCAAAATTTCATCTCCACTCTTCTGATAGGGTCTTCCGCCAAACTCCACCTTCCCGTTAAATGCCTTGCTCAATCGCCAAGGGTGATCTTGGTGGAGCCATTTTCGATGACCTTCATAAACTATCCTCCCACATATATGCTCTGAAGTTAGCTCATCTAGACAGATTGGACATGCCTTGTACCCTTTCACAGTTGACCCCGCAAGCATCCCTAAACCTGGAAAGTCGCTAATAGTCCACATTACCGCTGCCTTCATCAAGAATACCTCATTGTCTACTCGATCAAAAGTATGGACTCCAACGACCCATAAATGTATTAGCTCCTCGATCATCGGCTCAATGAGTACACTAAGGCACTTTCCGGGAGATTTAGGGCCTGTAATCAACATTGATAACATGTTATATTCCTTCTTCATGCACATTGATGGTGATAGATTGTACGGCATCAAAACAACGGGCCATGTACTATGCAAAGTTCCCATTGTTCCGAATGGATTGAAATCGTCTGTTGCAACTCCAAGGCGCACATTCCTGCAATCCCGTGCGAAGCCTGGAAAAGTTATGTCAAAATGTTGGAACGCTTCTCCATCAGCTGGGTGGCTGAGGCTACCAGCCATGCATATCCGCTCCCCCAGCCATCGCATATGCTTGGCAGTGTGTGGGGACATAAACAAACGCTTCAACCTTGGTGTTAGAGGGAAGTTACGAATTATTTTTTTGGGAATATCATTCGTATGTGGTTTATATCTTTCAGAATAACACACTGGACAAATCCTCTCGTTTACAAGCGCCCCCCTGAACAACACACAGTTAAACTCACACGCATCAATTCTTTCGTAACCCAGTGAAAGATCACTCAAGATTTTTTTTATTCTTAAGTATGAATAGGGGAATGTGTGCCCTTTAGGAAGAAGTTTATTAATGTAAATACATAAAGAGTCAACACTTGTGTCCGACCATCCATTTTCATTTTTCATTTCCATTGCATTTAATATGGCACTCAAAACAGTTTCCTCACTGCCTTCATATAATGGGGTATGTGACTCCTTCAATAATCTATCGTACTTTTCATAATCATCGTCTACCATGTCATTGAAGTTCATGCCCGAATTATCTTCCACTAATTGTTGGGGTGCATCTGCATGGTATCCAGGATAATAGGGATATGCATCATGTAGAATCTCCAACTGCGGGTTCACTGAAGGACCGGCACCACTAGAAGGACCGACTCTGTCTTGAAGCCACTGTCTTCGTTGACTGAGCATTGTCGGTTCAGCAGAAACTTCCCCGTGAAGGTGCCAGACAGTATAATCCGGACTCAAACCACTGTGTGATAAGTGATGATACATGACATCCATAGTAACCTTGAACGGACCGTTCTTACAACGTTTGCACGGGAAGAAGTGATAATCGGCTCCGTTACTATGTCGCCGGGCAAAATTCATGAACTCGAATATGCCTGTGATGTACCTTGGATCAGCATGATGATATGTCATCCAAGTTTTGTCTGGGTGTCCGTCCATGTTTCCTGTCAACATAAACAATCAATATGAACAAAGTTACCACGCCACAGTTACGATTCAACCAAAACCCCACACTTCTTCGCCTTATACCTCCGGGTTGGGTCTTATCCCCTTCAGGGGAACACGACATTTGTCAACGCTCTTGCACCCATGCGTTTCAGCTCCAGTTTAGGGAAATTTCGGCAGCATCTCCCTACAGTTCCCCGAGTGCACATATATCTAAACAACCTAATTTGCACTCGGGGAACATTGAAAGGAGACACTGTCGAAACCATATCCCAAAACTGAAACTGAAATCACACGAATAGCAAAAGGATCAACAAAGTCATGTTCACCTAAAGTGTCCAAAAATGGGACAATTCGAGAATCAACAACTCAACTCGATCAACTAGATGAGTTGTTGATTCTCAAACGGGAGTTCTAAGTTGATAAACACCACAATTATATATAACCATACGCTCGATTTCATGATTAACACTAATAACACTACTAACTTTGGCTCGAATACACCTAATCTACACATTTTATCAATTAATTTCACTAAATTTAACCAAATTTCAAACATTAATCATGAATCCATAACATGATTTATCACAATTCAATGATTCAAACATTAAAACTACAACATAAGACCAAATTCAATTCAATTTCAAAAATTTCACATCACCTTCATTTTCACTTCTAATCATCAATAAATTTCACTAAACTTAACCAAATTTCAAACATTATTCATGAACCCATAACATGATTTACCACAATTCAATGATTCAAACACTAAAACTACAACATAACAACAAATTCAATTCAACTTCAAACATTTCACCAAAACTTCAATTTCACTTCTAATTTAACATATTATGGTCATAAAGAGGCTTAAAGAGATACAAATCAAACTAACCTTACTCAAGAATCAAATCAATGGCAAGAACAACCTTCTTTCTCAATTTCCTCAAATTTCTCCCAAAATCGCACAAGAACAGCTCTAGAACGCGAATGAACTGTTTTTCTAAAATTCTAACTTTATGAACGATTTGACTTTAAGAAGAAGAGTAGATCCAGATTTAAAAAAAATGAGGCGACGTAGATTGAGCAATCTACGTCGCCTCGATTTTATTCTAAGCGACCAAACTAATCTTCGTCGCTTCGAATAAAATCTAGGGGACGTATATTTCTCAATCTACATCGCCTCGTTTTTATTCGAAGCGACGAAGATTAGTTTGGTCGCTTCGAATGAAAAAGTAGTCGCCTTATTTTATTGAAGCGACTAAGATCAATCTACGTCGCCTCAATTTTTTGAAGCGACGTAATTTTTATCAAAGGTAATCTACGTCGCCTCATTGAAAATCGGAGCGACGTAGAAATGTAACTACGTCGCCCCGATTCTCTCCTCGAGTAGTGATTAATTCTATATATATAATTAAGATGTTTTATTTTGCTCTACGTACCTTGTTCATGATGGATGATGCATGGTATATATTATATTTTCGAGCTGATTACGTGAGGTCAAAGAGGTGCATGGATCTCTTGCTAGCTGTTGGCTCAGCTAGTGTGTGGACATCATCTTTGATATTTAATCGGTTTGGGTTAGCTTGAGATTGTTAATATGAGGTTATGGTTGCGTATTGTGCGTGCGCGCATATATGTACTTTACCCTATATATATATAACAAGGACAAAAGCTAGCTGTTATACACATATTACATTACACACAATTAAATTAAGTGGACTATAATCTGAATATTCAGCAGAAATATATGTACTATTAGAAAATACTTAGGCATACACAATATAATCAACTGGAATGATCGATCCAATCAATGCAAAATAGTTGTTATTGAAGATATCCAACAAATTTGTTGAATGGAAAAAAGTTACTCTCTCTAGAATTAGTAAACTCACTCTTATTGGCATGCTTAACTATGTGTTCTCTTACTTTAAGTATCATGATCGATAAACTAGCTAAGAAAATTGATATGGAAGGTAGAAACTTTTTTGGGGAGGTTCTTTTTCTCCCCCTGTGGCCTTGAGTGATGTTTGTACCCGTATCCACTATGGAGGTCTTGGTGTGAAGCAGGTTAAAAATTTCAATAATGTTGCTATTGCAAAATTATGGTGAAATTTTTTGACTGATCCCGATAACTAGTGGTCCAAGATCATAAGGAAAAAGTATCTCACAAAGAAGTCTTTTTTCAATGCAGAGGTTAAACAATACCACTCCTATGCTTGGAGAGGCATTCTTAACAACAGAGGTTTGATCACTGATGGTTTAAGATGGATTGTAGGCGATGGCAAAGATATCCAGTTTTAGACTCATAATTGGGGTTTTCCAATTCGTATTTATCATTTATTGACACTAACTTAAGAATGCAGGTGAACTCGGATGAATGTGTAGAGGATTATATTACTAATAGCATGTGGGACAAAAAAAATTGTTGTCAATTTTGAACTCTGACATTGTTAATGCTATATGTGAAATCTCTATTCCTATAAGTCCTTAAAAGGATGTCTTCATTTGGGGGCCTTCCACCTTAGGCAAATTCTCCATTAAAACAGCTTCTGATTTACAAATGAGTAATGTTGCTAAACATAGGCATGCTGATCTAATTATAAAGATGTGGAAGCTAAATATTCCTCTTAAGCTAAAAATCTTCAATTGACTCCTTCTGAGAGGTCGTTTAAAGACCAGAGACAGATTATTGAAAATGCAAATGACTCCTACTAATGTTTGTCCTCTTTGTCTAAATCAGGAAGAATCTATTAACCATTTGTTTTGTAGCTGCCCTCTTACAAAAGATGTTTGGAACTTTTCCAAAATGTCCTCACTTCATCAATATCGATAATTTGTTTGATATCATGTATAAATGTGTTAATACTAAAGTTCATGACAAAAATATCTGGCCTATGATCTTGAATGTTTACTGGCACATATGACAAGCACGGAACAGTTTGATATTCAGGAATGAAAACTTTATCCCACAAGCAGTTACTATCAAAGCAGCTACTACTTTGAGCAACTACACAGATGCTAACAACACTACTCCTACCACAAGCAGAATAGACATTGCCACCATCAAATGGAACCCTTATGCCAACAATTCTATCAAATCAACTTTGATGGATCTATAAAAAAAATCAACACTGGATATGTTGCTAGTGGATTTGTGATTAGAGACTAAAATGGTATTGCCCTTGGTATTCTAGAGGCTACAAAATCTGGTATTATTTTGGTACAGGATGCCCTAAAGGCTTCTCCTAGTAGTTTCCTTTCCTTAGTAAAAACAAAAAACAAAATTAAGTGGACTCTTCTCATGGGCATATAGTGCTCGCCAAAGAGTTAAGTAACTAGATTTGATCTCACTTCGTCATTTGTTCTAGCTAGATTTGAATTGATATATATCAACGCTCCCTCTACCAAAAAAATGCACTTAGGCGAGGAAACCATACTTCATTGCCTAAGACAAAAAAAATTTCGTCTAAGTAACACTTAGACGACGAAACATAAAACGTCACCTAAGAGAAAGAAATTTCGTCATCTAAGTAACACTTAGACGACGAAACAAAAAGTGTCGTCTAAGAGAGAAAAAAAATCATCGTCTAAGTATTTCACTGTCTAAGTAGAACTTAAAACGACAAAATTTTTTGTTGCCATAATAATCGTACTTAGACGATGAAATGGGTACCCATTCGTCGTCTAAGTCCATACCCTAACACTAGCCCCAAAACCCTAACTCATAAACACTTAGACATCGAAAATCTTTATTCATCATCTAAGTCTAACTTAAACGACGAATGATACCCATTTCGTCGTCTAAGACCATACTCTAACACTAAACTCTAAACCCTAACCTATAAACACTTAGACGAAGAAATGGGTATCATTCATCGTCTAAGTGTTTTTCGTCGTCTAAGAAGAATTTCATTGCCTCCAATCAAATAGCACAACCATGTATACCATCTTAAAATGCATATTTTTTTCATCGAGGGCATAGAGTAAATATCTTAGACCGTGAGTGTCGACAGTTGAAAAATCGGAGTTTTGAAGATTCGTATATCAACGTTTCCGTTTCATTGAAATTTCGGTTTTATGGTTGACTACGCTGATCAAACCTTTAACGAGCTTCGTATTAATTTACTGAAAATTTGTCCACTTACATATCATATTGTGATGAATATATATAACGGTTATTTTGTCCAAATTCAATTTCGTTAATATCGATGTGGAGTGAATATAGATATACGAACACTTAAGTTATACAACATTAGTAGATATATATAACTAATTTTTAGTAGTTACACCAAATTTTTATGTCAAATTTTAATTAATTTATATCTAGTTGATAAATTGAGTTTTTACGGTAGGATAAACACCCGTAATTTCATAAACGGGTCTATGAATTATATATGACTATAGTTTCCGTCTTTTAACTATTTTTCAATAATCACTAAATTTAATCGATCGAATTCTAAAGTAATTCGAATTAGGTTGAATTTTTTTCTACAATATTGTATAAATATAATGGTTATACCTAACGGTTAATTTTTGATAATTTTTAAGCAACTACCCAAAATTAATTTTTAGATATTTATATATATAATATATATACTTAGAAGACGAAACTAGCTTTTATATTTCGGCGTCTAATATAAATTTTTGGATTTTTTTATAAATATCTGAAAAATTAATTTTTACCTCCATAATTTTGGAAAAAATTTAAAACACTTAGACGATGACTCTATTAGGTTTCGATTCGTTGTCTAAATAAAAAAGTTGGCATTTTTTTTCTCCAAAAATTTTGCCAATTTGAAAATTTAAAACACTTAGGCGACGAAACTATTATGTTTCGTCGTTTAAGTGCAAAAAGTTGGCGCGGGGGGGGGGGGGGTTAAAAATTTAAAATCACTTAGGCAGCGAATTTATTAGGTTTCATCGTATAAGTCGTTTTAAAACCATTTAAATTGATCATGTTATCAATCTCTCTTCATTTTCTCAACTCTTAGCGAATGAAGGCCGAGCTTATTAGTGATCGTTGTGAAGACTGATCGAAGACCCTTCGGCCATCGTCTTATATAACACGGGTGGCAGCAAAACTTCAACAAAACAAAATTACTATTTTACCCTTATAGTCATAGTCTACTTGGTCAAAGACATAGTTACACACGAGCTACGGTTGGGCTTCAGCCCCCCCTCCAAATTTTCGAAAAGCTTTATTTGTAGCTTAATTTCTAGTGTAAAATTTCAAATTTTAAAAATTAGCCCCCCCCCCACCCACATTTGTACATCTAAGTCTTACACCGTGAGTAAACTTATTTGGAAAAAAATTTAGCCCCCCTCGTTATAAAATCCTAGCTCCACCGTTGTACTTGGTTATTGATGTTCGTGGCCTTCGTCAAAATAAATACTCGTCATCTCTCTCTCTCTCTCTCTCCACACTACCAGTAAATCCCACTTAGACGATGAAGCAATTCCGTCGCCTAAGAGGGAATTTTTGTCGCCTAAGTGCCGTCATCCAAGCACTTAGGCACCGAAACTATATTCATTGTCTAAAATTCTAGACGGCAAAAATTTACTAAAATAGGAGACAAATTTTTTGTCATATTATTTCTCTGGGACGACAAAATTATTTCATCATTTTAGAGTTACACCTAGACAATATAGTTTTGTCATCATCTTAGAGTTACACCTAGAAGACGAAAATTTATCGTCGTTTTAGTGTAAAAGGTTTCGTCGTCTAAGATGAACTGCTTAGACGGCGAAATAATTATATTTCGGTGTCTAAGTGTCCAAACCTAGAAGACAAATAATTTCATCGTCGCTTTAATTGTTATATTAACTTAGACGACGAAATCTGATGATTTCGTCGTCTAAGTTGTGTGTTTTGATTTTTTAAATTATTTTCATAAATATAAATTGAATTAAAATTAAATATTAAATATTAAATAAAGAAAAATACTAAATGAACCCAAATTTTATATATTAAATAAAAAATTGTACCAATCGAGATATACACTACATACGTAGAAATTAAACTAAACCGAAATATCGACATTGCCGGGAGTTTGGATCGTCGTCATCGGGTCTAGAATCCTGATGCAGGACACTCGGCTGACAAATGGAAGCCGAAACTTGGAGGAAGTTGAGTAACTTATCCAGCTGAGCCTATAATACATCAATCTGTGCGGTTGTCACTTGAGCTCGCTCCTCGGCCGCCCCTCGATTGCTCGGACTCGCTCCTCAGCCGCTGCCATACTCGATCGCCTCGTGGCCGAAACCTGACTCAGATCTCTATGGACATCCCGTCCAAGCCTACAAACCTCCTTCCTAGGTTGGCGACCGAAAACTGTATTTGAAATAGCAATCTCAGTCTCTAAGGGTAGAGGAAGCAACTCTTCGAGCGTCATCCCCGGGTTCTTCGACTGCATGCGCCCCACTGCCTTGGCGGCCATTTGTTGCACTCTTACCTGAAATTGATATCGTGAACAACATATGAACATTCTAAAAAAATGACATATTTTTCCCTAAATGTAAGAAACCAAAAATCTATATGAAAAAAAAACACTTTGAATAACCAATTTTCAAAATAATATACCGTGGGCATCGATTCCTATATGGATTTCTCAACTTCATAATTATGTTTAATATAGCAAACTATACCAAAATTTAAGAGTAAAACCTAATTTAATTTCCTAATCATAATTCAATTACTTCAAACCAACAATAATATTAAACTAATTTAATTTTGGAATAAGTGTTACTTACAGCGTGTTGAGTCCCGATATCTTCTTCTTTCCCGGGCTTATTGTAAGCATCCATGCACGGAGGTATCAAGAAATGGGTGTTTTGAACCCTTATATCTTGAGCCTTTGCAAGGTATATCATCTTCGTGGAGCCCAAACTGTGGTGGCAATTCTTCATCGCTTGATTGGTTGTGTTCGCCTTCGACATTATCTGTTTCACAACTATGAAAATTAATTACTAAGATAACTTATAAAGATATTATATAATTAACAAACCAAAAGCAAATAAAGATGAATCACAAACTTATCGGACTCAAAGTGGCTGACCAACCAATCCCACTCAGGTTTCCTTTCCTCGTGGAACTCCTATGGGGCTGTGTTGTATTTCTTGTAGTGCTTGTGCAGCTGGTGCTTCAATCTCCTGTAAACATCCACGGCTGACTTCTCTATGGCTTCCAACATCTCTGTAATTTTCTCCAAGGTAAAGTGTACCAAAGAAAAAAAGAGATTAAATTAATTCATAAACCCTGTAATTTATACTTATTTATAAAATAAATAAAATTAAATAGCCCATATCAATTACTGAGAGTTCGCGGAGAACTCTGAGCCTCTCAGATTCCTCCAGTTGATCCTAAATAAGGGCTATCATACGTATCTTGCTCCGTATGATATTCCCGATCTGAGTAGAAGTCAAACTGGCGAGCTCCTTCGACGAAGGGCCTTTAGTGAAAACATCATATGCCATGTTGATCTGTTTCCCCTGCCTCTTGGTTGTCTCCTTGATTTTTCTTCCATTCGCAGTTCCCCGAGTACATTTAGAGACCGGGGCTGAGTGGTCCCTACTCGTTGCTTTGCGTCGGAAGCTAAAGCAACAAGAATTGGCGGAAGACTGAGGATCTTGTGTGGATATCCTATCATAGTTTAATTTAATTTAATTTAATTATCAACTAGATAGAAATTAATTAAAATTTAACATAAAAAATTTATTTAAGACTACAAGCTTGTTATATATCTACTAATATTGTATAACTTAAGTGTTCATATATATATAATCACTCAACATCAATATTAAAGAAATTCAATTTGGAAAAAATAACCGTTAGATATATTCATCGTAACATAATATGTAAGTGGATGAATTTTTAGGAAATACGAAATTTATTAAGGGTTTGATTGGTGTAGTCAATTATAAAACAGAAATACTCAATGAAATATAAACGTTGATATACGAATCTTCGTAACTCTGATTTTTTTATGGTCGACACTCAAAAATAAAGAATTGTGTACTTTATGACCTCGACGAAAAAAAAATACATTGTAAGATGCTATAAATGGTCGTGGTTTTTTTTTGGAGGAAATGGAATTCATTTTAGACGACGAAGTAGATATAATTCGTCGTCTAATTGGCAACTTAAACGATGAATTATACTATTTTCGTCGTCTAAGTTTTTAAGGGTTAGGGTTTAGTTAAAACTTATGCGACGATTGGACGAGTTTCGTCGTCTAAGTTGTACTTGGACGATTTTCGTCGTCTAAGCTGTACTTGGACGACTAACATTTAACTGTTTTGTCGTCTAAGTACGCATTAGATGTCGAAACTTCTTTGTTTCGTCGTCTAACTTGAGTTCTTTGACAGAAAAACATCATCATTTTATTTGACACGAAATCATATATGTAAGACAGAACAAGTATTAAAAATACTCTAAATTAAACCAAATTCGATTCGATATATATATATATATATCTAGCTAGCGATCGACTGATTGATCGATCCATCAAAATTTTACGCGTACAAATTAAATAAATAATTATGTTCAAATTCGATCTTATTAATTTACACGTATATCAATCACTTTGATCATCATAATCTTCATCAACGTCTTCCTCCTCACTCTGAACAGGTTCTTTATCCTCAGAATCATATTCTCTATCATCATTATCATCATCATCATCATCATCATCATCATCATCATCATCATCATCATCATCATCATCATCATCATCATCATCATCATCATCATCATCATCATCATCATCATCATCATCATCATATACGACGAAATCTTCTTCCTCCAGCTCCTTTTCATAGGCATTAATATTGTCTAGGTCAATGATCTCCTTTTCAGTAAGATCCGTGTCACCATCTGGTACGGTAAGATTTCGGTAAATCGAATCAATTGCCTCGTGTCGGGAATGACAGAGGTATTAGGCTCTTGATATGCATCGACATTATTCCCTTGACTGTTTAATGCTGACGTCTCTTCAAGTGTTGTGGCACTCCATATCCCTTGGTGATACATATGGTTAATTACTTTCCAACCTACACCCGTTTTCGAATCATTCAGATAGAACACCTGTCTGACCTGTCGGATCATGCGCTGATCTTTATACCAACTTGAGTTTGTATCGACTAATCGGTAAAAGGCCTAGATGTTCTTTTGTATGCTTGAACCTTCTACACTTGAATAGGAAAACGTATAACTCATTCCCATATAGTGGCTGAACGACATTAACAAGAACCCCGTAATATACATCTTCACCTTCTCCTATTGCGATCCTACTGTTTTGTGTTCTTCTTCCTTCATCTCGGTAGTCTGAGTGAAACTTTACACCGTTGACAAAACATCCAAGGTAAATATAATATTGCACCAACTTATGGGCCAACATGTGCTTTTTTCATGACCACCACCCCCCGTGGTCAGAGGATTTATATATATCATCCATCTGTAAAATTGTAAATAAGATATATTAATGTATATTTAATAAATTCCTACAAAAAATTTGACATAGATTCCCCTAAAACTAAAGGAAACCATAAACCTGCAAGCATGCTTAAATTAAGGGAAAACACTACGAATACACAAACATCAAAAAATCAACATTCAGATTTCTTAACTTCAAATAAAGTACACACAAAACCTATAGACTGAGGTTTTAACATACCCATTTGGGAAAATAACCAGGGAACCTCTTCTTAACTTGTCTTTCAACCCAGAGTTCACTCTTGTCTGGTTTGTCTTTCCGAATTTTCTCCTTGTACATTTTCATGAACTCTTCGACCTCATTACAGTCACGTAACACTACCCAATGCGCTCCATTAAGTTCTGCCTGAGTTAATTGTTCTTTTAATACTTCTCTAAACGGTCGTACAACATCTGTGACGAAAGAAAGATTATGGGTAGCATGTGTATTGGAGGCAGTATGGACTGGATCTTTGAGGTACATGCTGCAGTATGTTACATACTCATGCATTAAGTATGTTTCGGCTATAGAGCCATCCGAGGTAGATTTATTTTTGACGAATCCTTTGTACTATAGGAGTTGTCTACAATAATGGGGTAAAATTATATTTCACATTACTGTAAGAAAAAGATATATATAAATGATGAAAACCGTGTCTAACAAATTTAGTTACATGTAAAAATTGTATATTTCCTGAGGACACATCTAAGTATAGTGGACCAGACTGGAAAGCAGTACTTGTTCGGGAAGGCGACCCATGAGGTGAATCGATCATGATGTCAAAGAAAGCATGAGAGGAAATTCTCTCTAGTTTTCAAAGGATGTGGACAATTTCGTGTTGTAGTTCGTGAACATCCGAACTCTTTAACTCTCTGGCGCATAACCTCTACCACGATCTGCACAATACAACTATTGATTCGACGACGTGTTTAGGCAAATAAGGTCGAATTACCACTGGGATCAGACATTGCAACATAACGTGGAAATCATGAGTCTTTAGACTATAAGAACTTGTGTTCCTGAACATTGACACATCGATATATATTCGCTGCATAATTAGACAGATACCGAACACTTTTAAACCAGTTGAATACAGTATCCCTCATTGTAGGCTTCACTGTGTAAGGTGCATCGGACATCTTATTGTATACACCGTTTCTATCCCTCTTCAACCACAAGGCACGGCGCAAATTCATAATTTTAAGTCTTTTCGCGCTTTTGGAGTATCATTAGTCTTGAACTTAATACCGAGAATTGTTCCTACCACGCTGTCGTACACATTCTTTTTTTGTGCATGACATCTAGGTTGTTCCTGAGTTTCAACTTCGACCAATAAGGTATTTCAAAGAAAATACTCATGTGATGCAAATAGCTAAGATGGTATATATATGGAGGGTGTGGATTGCGTTTCTTCACATTGTCGTCATTGGTCAACACGCCAAAATAGAAGCTGTTTAACCTCTCAAAAATCTCTTTGCCAGACCACTGTCTGGGTTGCGGATTATCCTCTACTGTCCTGTTGAAATGATCATTATCCTTTCGCCACGGGTGATCATAAGGAAGCTATTTACGGTAACCTATGTAACACACATTCCCTACGTGCCTACTAGAGTTGACGTCGTCCAAGCAGATAGGACAACCCATGTATCATTTGGTTATGCAAGATGTCAACATCCCATACACAGGAAAATCGTTGATGGTCCACATTACAGCTGCTCTCATTATGAACATTGTGTGTCAGTGAACTTGTCATAAGTTAGGACTCCATTTTTCTTCAACAGTTTCAGCTCGTCAATCAATAGTCTGAAGTACACATCTAAACAATTTCTAGGAGATTTAAGACTTGGAATTATTAGAGCAAGGAAATTAAATTCCTTGTTCTTACACATCTACGGAGGCAGGTTATACAGCATGAGAATAACTAGCCAAATGCTGACAATAGAGCTAATATTACCTCAAGGATTGAATCCATCTATAAAAAGTTCGAATCTAACATTTCGAACCTCTGCTGGAAAGTCTTAAAATTCCATGTCGAAATGTTCAAAACCCTCTCAATCCACCGGATGTCTGAGCACATCGTCATTTAGTTCCTGTTCCGCATACTATCTCATCACCTGTGCTGTATTTAGAGACATGTACAAACGCCAACAAACATATATTTTCATTTCCACAATGTTCAACAACGCATAACAGCTTCACAATCAACACAAAACACAAACTTATAAAAATTTACCATATAATTTTGAAACACATGCATGTTCATATAAACTAAAGGTTGCCAAAGTCTAAGTTGCGGGGATAAGATGAGTCACTACCATCATCATCGGGCGGATCCTGCTACTCATGTGAGGCATCGTAAGGGTGCTGGTTAGAAGGAGTCCAACATTGGGCTGAGATATTTATTCCTTGCGCTTCAATGGTTGAGCTCAGGCCTTCAAAATTCCTAGTCATTTCAGCTCGCATCTGAGCTATTCCTTAGCCTGTTGTCGGGTCATCTCTTGACACATCTCGTCCATCTGCTGGGTCATCCATTACTGAGCCTCTTTTATCTTTCTCTGATACTCCTGAGTCTGCCTACGAAATTTCTCCTCTAGCTGGGCCTTGGAAGATCTCACTTTGTGTTGAAAACCGGGCGTGTTCTTCAATATCTCATCGCCTTGCCGTCCTAAACCCTTGTAATAGTAATTGCTCCTTCATGGTGGGAAAGCGTTTCCCATTATCCTCGCCTCAACCCTTAAATCAGATTGATCGATTTGAGATATAGCCTGGGGAAGCTCATCGTCCGAGATATTAGGGTTTCACTCCCTCGTAATCTGAGTCAACACCTCCTCAGCTGTTTCCCTTAAATGAGCCTAATTAAGAATGAAAACAAAATAACATATTAGTAAACATACATTAAAATAGTTAGAGAAAATACATATGTAAGCAATTTTTAAAGTTGTAAGGGGACAATACTTACAGCTTGTTCATGGGACTGAGGATGTATTTTTTTCATACATCCACACGAACGGGTTTTCTTCAGGGTGTTAGGTCACTGCCTCCTCCCTATAAGACACATAGGGTCTAGAACCGTCATGATGATTGTCCGTGTTCTTTGTTTGGTTCCTTGCGTTTATGGAGGAAATTGCCTTATTTCATAAATATATATTAAAAAAATTTATTTAGAAACTATCAATGCCAAATTATCCACAAGTAAATACATATGATGTTAAATATATATACCTCAAATTGTGGGGCATTGAAGTGGATTAGAAGCCACTTTCAATCGTACTCCCTAAGCATGAACTCCATAGAGGTACCCGAATAGTCATTGAGCATTTTATTATTCTTTCAGAACTTACAGAGCTCATTCTTCCACTCTTTATACCTATATATGCAACACAAATGTTAGAAACACATTACATGATCCCTCTAATATCTAAATATATATTATATAACTCCTGTCACCTTCCTCCTTGAACCTCATTTGCCTAAGTGGATTTAAGTTCTTCCCGAACATTAAACCACACCTGCAATGTCCCATTTTTTATGTTAATATATTTATATTTTAAAAGATTTAATTAATATAAGTAGACATACACAATTAATATCTAACTCACCGACATCGCATTATTCACTTGGTCCTTCACGGGCTGAGGGACGGATGACCACTCTGACCACAGAATAAGGACTTTGTCCCAAATAATACTTCCAATCATGCTAGAGTACCTCCTACAAATGTTTCTCTAGCTATCTCATTGATCCTTGCTCGTTGTTCTCTATGACTAGTGGCTCGTAGGCCTAGACGTCCTCTGAAGTTGTTTCCCCACAACAGGGCCTCTGGTCCTCACTTTTTTCTCCCCTCCGACATCTGTCGCATAAGACAAAGTAAAAAAACTTGAAACAGGATCACCCAATTTAATATACAAATTATTGGAAAATTTGAAATTAAATAATACATATATTTACTATTTACCCGATGATTCTGATGTCAATGTGTTTGCTATCCTCGCACTTTTCAGAGGTATATCAAACAGCTGAAAGACGCATGCTTCCTACGGGTGGATGTGAATAAGGTTTCTCACGTCATCAACATTTGGCATAGCTGGTACGCCCTGTGAGGGGAAATAGAGGTGAGAAGGGAAGACACCTCCTTGTTGTCTGGACGACGATGTCCCTGAACCATTAGCATGATCGGGAGAAGGACCTGGAGTTGGCTCTGGCCGATACATTTCTAGCATATGAGGACCCAAAAAGGAGCAGGACTCGTATAGCTGGGCGTACCTGACAAGTGGCTCATGTCTGGCATACGGTGACGTGAAGGGTCAGGATCCGTAGAGCTTGGCGTAGACGTTTAGCTACTGTTAGAGAACAACAACTGTCTCGCGCTCTATGGTCGTTGGGGGTCGGCCACATCATCATGCACAGGCGTCTTCTGGGTGCCTCCAAGCAGTTGTTGATGATGATTATTGTACGGGCCATCGTAAGGCTGGTGAGGCCGGTTGTTCGAGCCAGACCCACAACTGTCGCCGCTGGACGCGTTTTCTCGATTCTTAGATGTCACATTATTTCGTCTACCCGAAAACAAATGCATGATTCCTAAAATTCACATAATTTGAATATCTTCAACATCAATAAATTCAATAAAAACATCCGATTATTGTCTTTCTTAAACATCATCATTCATCAACACCAATTAATTAAACATCATTTTAAAAATTTAATATTTCATCATCAACCTTAACAAACCTCAATAAACCAAAATAGAACATAAAGATCATCATCAATTATCATCATCAATTAACATTAACACAAAACAAACCTATATCATCATCAATCAACATATACATTAACATAAAATAGAACTTAAGTATCATCAATCAACATTAACATTAAACACTAAATATCATCATCATCATCATCATCATCATCATCAATCATCAATCATGAACTTCAACAAACCTATAAATCTATTCATCATCAATCAACATATACATTAACATCACAAACACAATCTCATCATCACAAAAAATTTATTGTAATTGAGAGAGAGAGAGAGAGAGAGAGAGAGAGAGAGAGTTATTGTTTTTTAGGAACTTCTTGAGAAAGAGGAGGTGGCTGGTGGCAGGAGGCAGGCGACAGGCAGCAAGCGGCGGAGGAGAGGAGGATTTTGAGGTTTTTAGGGTTTTGAGGGCTTAGGAGGAGGAGATGAGAGAAAGGTGGGTTTAGGGGTGATTCGGTGGCGGAAGGCGATCAATTATGGGCGGCGGAAGCGGGGGATAGAGATTTTGGAGGTTTAGGGTGAGAGAAATGGCACAGGCTGCTCCATTCTCGGGCTAAAATGAAAAAGTATACCCGACGAAGTGTCATTTAAGTTTTCGGGTATAGTATACCCGACGACGTGTCGTATGAACATTGTCAGGTATAGTATACCCGACGACGTGCCGTACAAACATCGTCAGGTATAGTATACCCGACAAGAAATGGTAAAAATAGTCGGGTATACCCTAAAAATATTTTGAAAAATTAGCCTCGATCATTTGAAAACACATTTCACACAAAAACCTGTTTAAGTAATTTTGGATCATCACCCCTCAACAAATAATTAAATTTAACAAACAATTAACTTATGATCATCACCCTTCTACAAACATGTAATTTTAACATATTTATTTTTAACTAATCAAGGAGCATAATTAGAATCATCGCTTGAGTCTGATTCGGTGTCCATGTTTATTTCTAGTAATATGTGTCGCTCCTCTTCACCGGAGTCTTCGTTGTCTTCATTTGGATTTACATCAATAAGTTTTGCTCGAGAAAGTCAAACCATACTACCCGGACTCACTTTGTTAAGGCGAATTATAGAGGAATCTAAAATATTAATTGCGTTTGGCTCTTGATATGCATTAACTTCTTCATTCTCTACGGCATCACCAAGTTTAGTAGCACTGTATATGTTTCTAGGAACAACATGTTAAACTAATTTTCACGCGCCTTTGTGCACAAGATCATCAAGATAAAACACTTGTTTTACCGTTGTGGCAAAAAAAGGGTCATCTTCATACCATGTTGTAGCAGTATTCACCAAAAATGTTTCGTAATCATCGGTCCTTGTGTTCTGAGGGCTAGTATCAAACCATCTACACTTAAACAAGTATACTTTCATGTCTTCCTCATAAATTAGTTCAACCATTGAATGAAGAATGCCATAATAGTCAATACCATTCTGTTGACCATGCACCATCACCCCAGAGTTCTGTGTTTTCCGTTTCGCGTTTCTATGTGCACATATAAATTGCACGGCATTGATCTTACACATCAGATACACTCTTGACACTATCGGTTTCATCGCCAAAAGTCTCAATTCGTGTGACCAGTTTGGGTTATCATCATACTCTAGTGGTTCATCTGAAGCAATAATACTCGACATGTTAGATGACAAACGTCTTGATATTAAATTATATATATCAATAAGTATATATAGACGTACCCAGCCACCAAAATAATTTGCAAACTCCCTATTGTGGTACTCAAGATCACCGCCAACTTGAGGACAGTATAGATGGAAGTTTTTCCAGTATTCCACTTCAGGATAGTTAATCAATACCCACCAGTGGGCAATGACTAGCCCATATTGTTCCAACTGGTACGACTTTGGCAAATTTCCACCAACTTCAACATCATATGAGATGATAGAAAGTTTGAACTATGGTTCATCTACTAACATATGTTGTAGAGGGTCCTCCAACGCTTCTAAATACAACTTGGTGTATGTTACGCACTCGTGCGCAAGATATGTTTCAGCTATACATCTTTCAGGTGCGGATTTATTAGATACATAGTTTTTGTAGTCCCCTAGTTGTCTATCAAGTTAAAAAGTGCATATTATGATTATTTACAAATAATGTTAAAAAAAATTAGAGCCAAATTCAAATGTTAAATCGTACGTACCTTTCCTTAGGATACATCTAACTGTAGTATACCGGGCCGGTAAGCAACAACTGTTCGGGAAGATGGATCATCAGGTGAGGCATGATGTCAAAAATATTTGGAGAAAATATCCTCTCAAATTTACACATGATAAAAATGATGTCCTGTTGCATTTCTCCCAGGTCTGATTTTTTCACTTCTCTAGTGCATAACTTCTGAAAGAATCTTGACAACGTCATTAACGGCTCCACCACTTCTTTCAACAGGTACCATCGAATGAAAGCAGGGAAGAGACGTTGAAGTAGTATATGGCAGTCATGACTCTTTAATCCGTACATCTAATTGTTCTAGAAGTTAACACACCGGCCTATATTGCCTGCATAGCTTGAAGGATACCTGACATAATCCATCCACCTAAAAATTTCATTCTTCTGGTCAGGCTTGACGGTGTAAAGAGCTTGAGGAATTTTTTTTTCCCTACTCTCAACCACAAATATTTTCGCAAATTCATTCTTTTCAGATCAATGCGTGCCTTAGGGCCATCTTTAGTTTTCCCCTCCTAATTTAGCACTGTGCCTACCACACTTTCGCACACATTCTTCTCTATGGGCATGACATCTAGGTAGTGCTTGATCGACAACTTGGGCCAGTACGGGAAATCCTAGAATACGCTTTTGTGTGTCCAGAATTTATACCTATCGGGTTTGTCAGGTATTGACGCCACTATTTCAGGATAATTGCTCAGCTGCCCAAAATTGTATTCATTCAACACTTCCAAAATTTCATCTCCCGTCCATCTCCTGGGTTTCACACCCATTTCTACAGTCTCATCAAAAGCCTCGGGATCCTGCCGCCATGGGTGATCATGTGGAAGCCAACAACGGTGGTGCATTTGGACAATCTTCTTGCAATGAGGTCTGTAGCACTCAATAGTCATGCACTCTGAACAAGCCCTGTATCCCCTGGGGTAACGTTGCTCGACAACATCCCGCTAGCAAGAAAATCACTGATGGTGCCAATAACCATGGCATGCATTTGAAACATCTGGTTTTTGTACTTGTCATAAGTGGGATGACCAAATTCACTCAGATACTTAAGCTCCTCAATCAAGGGTCTCAAATACATATCGAGACACTTTCCTGGATAGCCCGGCTCTGAAATTAACAGAGTGAGCATATTATATTATTTCTTCATGTGCATCCATGGAGGAAGGTTGTACGATACCAAAATAACTAGTCATATACTGTATTGAAGACTCATTTTGTCAAAAGCGTTAAATCCGTCAAATGAGAGCCCCAGCTAAACATTTCGGACCTCTAATGCAAAATGAGAAAACTCTCTGACCACGTGCTTCCAGGCCTCATCGTTAGCAGGGTGTATAAGGGTATCATTGTCAGGCAAATTCCTCCCAGCCCACCATCTCATAGCTTCAGCCATGTTGCATACATGAACAACCGCTCCAGCCAATCAATCAGTGGGAAATACTGAAGTATCTTCACAGCTTTTTTATTTCTTGCATGAGTCAACATATACCTATCCGTGTGACATACCGGGCAGGTATCAATGCCCTCAAGATCATTCCCGTAAGCATCATCACCCCAGAAGAGAACGCAATCATATCTGCATGCATGGATTTTGATGTAGGAAATGCCAAGATATTTCAGGATATGTCGCACCTTACGATGAGTGGTAGGAAGACGATGACCGGGGGGCAGCATCGAAGCAGTCTACTTCAGCCAATCATCAACATCCTTGACAATCATTGTTCTCCACTTTGAGCTTCATTACTCCCATGACACTTTCAAGAACAGTCTTATTATACCCGTTGTACAACGGGGTCTGTTAGAATGCAATCAGGTTGTTATACTTGTCCATACTGGTAGTGTTGACAGCTGTAGGTAATTGCTGGACTGGCTCCATATGAGGGAAGAACCCAACGACGAGATCATTATCTACTGCTTGAGATAATACACCACTCTCACAAGGAAACACATCGTTGATCAACCTCGTTGTTGAATCATTGGATGTACTGGCCATATGAGGATATTGCCCATGATCATGCTGACTCGCTGATGATGTTTCACCGTGATAAATCCAACACGTATACTTATCCTAAAACTCATTTTTCTTCAGGTGCTCCCATACTGTATCAATGGTAAAACGATACATATCGCTCCGACGCTGACAGTGTTTACACGAGCAATAATGAATATCATTCACATTAAAATTAACCTTCATATATTCCACAAAACTCTTCATTCCAATTTTATAATTTCGATCCTATCTTGGAAGCAAAATCCTACTCTTATCGATCCTGAAAATTTCAACTTAATTTATATATATACACATCTTTAATTCGATCATCTACTAGCTAGCTAGCTAGCTACGTAATTACAAAGTTACACACACACGTACGTACATATCAACAATTAACATATAAACACACATACGTACATATATATATTTTCATCTAATTAAATATACTCAATCTCCAAAATTCATATATATATATATAACACATAAATCAACTCAATCTCTAAAATTTATACATATATATTTTCATCTAATTAAATCAACTCAATCTACAAATTCATATATATGCGTACCTATATAGCGGGAAATAGCTTCACGAACTTAATTTGGACTGCTACCGACAACACCCAACAATTTGAGAGTGTTTTGAGTTTTCCTCCTCCAATTTTTTTGAGTGGTTGAGCTGCTGCCCGGTCTGTTTAGATAAGGAACTATAGCCGATAACATAAAAAATGGTTGTTGGCTATAGTTGACCATATCGTCGGTGTTTTGCAAAACCGGTCGTCTGATATAATATTACTATAGCCGATGTTGAGTTTTTATTATAACCGACGGTTCATTTCTGTACCGTTGGCTATAGTATTTTTTACCGACAACGGTTGGTACCGTCGGCTAAAGTACAGTATAGCCGATGGTTTGAAATGTCGTCGGCCTGTTTTTCCTCTTTTCGTCGGCTATAGTACTTATGCTGGTAGTGTATATTGAATCTTTTCATCGCCTAAGGCATCATTTAAGCGACGAAATGGTTGTTTGTCGTCTTAGATGGTTTACTTCGACGACAAACTATGTATTTTGTCGCTTAAGTCAGTTTTTAGGCGACGAAGATTAGTTTCGTCATTTTAGACGGTGAAATATATGTTTCGATTCATCGTTAAGTGGTGACTTAAACGACGAAATTGGCGACGAATTTATATTCCGTTGTCTAAGTCATATCTTAGGCGACGAAAGTTTGTTTCCTTGTCTAAAAAAAAAATTAGGCGACGAATAAATTGTTCATCGTCTAACTTTTACTTAGACGACGAATCATTTAAGGTTTCATTGCCTAAATGAGTTTTTCTGGTAGTGCTCTCTCTCTCTCTCTCTCTCTCTTACTTAGACGACGAATCATTTAAGGTTTCATTGCCTAAATGAGTTTTCTGGTAGTGCTCTCTCTCTCTCTCTCTCTCTCTCTCTCTCTCTCTCTCTCTCTCTCTCTCTCTCTCTCTCTCTCTCTCTCTCTCTCTCTCTCTCTCTCTCTCTCTCTCTCTCTCTCTCTCTCTCTCTCTCTCTCTCTCTCTCTCTCTCTCTCTCTCTCTCTCAAACCACCCACCACCACCACCACTAAATGAGGCAAGAAGAGATCGAAAAGAAAGTGAAAAAGCTAGGAAGTCCGTTGCAACAAAATGCATTCCGTTCCAAATTTGTAACACCTAGTACAAATGGGCACAAAATATGCACCATTGTCATTTATATCCCCTTTTTCTAGTAGTGACATTTTAATTATCGATATATGTACGTACGTACATTGGCACAGGAATCAGTTCGTTGTGAGTAATGATATTCTTAGAACATGTGAATGATGGTAAAGCTTTGTGGTGAACCTGTAACTACAAAACATACAAAGCCGAACACAGGTAGTACCGATCGAGCGCGTTTAGACTCTCCTAAAGCTTAAATCAACAGTGTGATAACTATAACAATAGTGTTTTTTAGGCTACAATTCGTTAATCTCAGATGGCTACGGTTGTGCATTTACAGATCCATCTACTAATTTTCATAGATATCCTCGGCCCAAATGCCTAGCTTATTATTCGATTCGGGTGTGGCTCAACGCATATGAACATTCCAACTTATAAGAATTCTTTAATATCAGGATTATCAGCTTGTAAAAACATCTAGCTCATATGATTTCAGTGATTGAACTCACAAAATCAAAATGGGGGAGATTTTTTTCATTCTTCTTTTTGTTATATATAGATGTGAATAACATGTTAAAAACCATTTAGTTTAGTAGTTCTTATTCACCACCGATCGAGTTCCGACATCTTCTTCAACAACGGTCTCTAACAGATTATATATAGCAGTAGACAACGTTTTGTACTATTTTTGAGAGATTGGAGTAAACTAATGAAAAATAATACATGAATTCAAACTAATTTTCAGTACTCAGAAGTTTGAAGTTGAACGTGTCAATCAAAAGTGATAACAGGTTAGAAGTATGTTTTTTCCTTTTCTTGACGGAATAAAGAAATTGCCTTGTGCAATGGAGAGCTTTGTATCAGAAACTTATGTTCATGTCTATTGAAATTACACTGGAAAAAAGGAAAAGAAAAAAAAAAGTAGTGTGGTTTGTACAAGAATTTCCCTTGTACAAGAAGGGGTGCCAAACTCCCTATTCGTATTGCATGTGGGCTGCATTGTTAAATGAATACACCAGAAAATGGTATAACGAAGGTCAGGGTTTGAAGTTTGAACCCATTAGATTTTAGGTAGAAACTATATATATAGGAAAGATCCTCTAAATTTCAACTGAAATAACCCACTCACATGTCTAAGTGAAATACTTTAAACTTACTATCAGTTAATCATATGTCTAACTACTGTGTGTAAGTTATGATTCCAAAGTTAGTTCTCGATCTGCTTAACAGTAAGATAAGATCCATATATATAAGTGACAGTTTGACTAGATGCTGAATTTTCCCACTCAAACGTTGTAATGACAATGTAAATAATATCTGAACTGTTAACCAGGAAGTCTAGGCTACTTGTATTGAAAAAAATCTAGGCTGCAGTTTAACATATAGTGCTGTTAAGTTAAATGATCTACAATAACGTTCTAGGAGTGACATGACCCTGGCTGCCTTCCTCCTATGACGTCCATCCTCATGAATATTCCGGCTTGTTAAACTCGCAAGGTGCAATCTGTCAATGGATCGTAAGCTTCCACCATTTCCTTTGACATGAAAACCTTTTCCAGGAGACTCAGTGACTCTTCTCTAAGCGAGTCTGTTCCCCAACTCAAAGTCTCTAGTATCGGATTTAGGCGCCAGCCTCGCGCAAGACTTTGGTTCCTCACCACCAAAATCACCACATACATGGTCGTAGCGTTTAACAAACAAGCCAAGCAATTTATTTCATCTTAGACAAATTATAAAATTCGTAGTCTAAGTTGGTATTAGACGACGAAAAATTCTCTTGGTCGATGAAATAAATTTTTGTCGTCTAAATCGTACTTAGGCGACGAAACTTTCGCCTAATTGAGAATTTCTGGTAATTGAAAGTCATTTCCCTTTCAGTACTAATGTTATTTCTTCAACGAAATTTTTTGAGATTATTCATTGTGATATTTTGGGTCGTTATCGGCATCCTTCTTTTTTTGGTGCTTATTATTTTCTCATTATTGTAGATGACTATATTCGTTTTACATGGATACTTTTGATGCGACATAAAAATGAAGTTCAATCTTTTTTAAAACGCTTCTTTACATATATTTCCACTCAATTTGAATCTCGCATCAAAACATTTCCAAGTGACATGGTGGAGAATTTATTTCACTTTGATAATATTTTTTTCAAAATGATGGTGTTATTTTTTAAACTTCATTCGTTTATATGCCTCAAAAAAATGGGGTTGTAGACTGAAAATATCCCCACATCTTACAAGTTGCCCAATTCATTGAAATTTGAAGCACAACTCCTAACTCAATTTTGGGGAGAATGTACACATCATCATTCGGTTTACCTTCACCGATACTTTATTCTAAACCTCTATCTCATTCTCATCTTTGCATTTTGGATGTTTGGCTTATGCCATTAATGTCCACACATCACCTAAATTTGACTACATGCTAGGCCATCAATGTTTATCAGTTATCCTATTAGGTAAAAAGGTTACAGACTTTTTTGGATATGCCTACAAAAAAAAAATTCACTAGTCGAGACGTCAAATTTGATGAAATATTTTTCTTTATGCTCCTTCTCTTCCCAACTTGATTTGGTCTTCCCAGCCTAGTTCTTCTCTTCCTTCCCAGGCCCAAACAATCAGCCCAAATCTCTTGCAACTAAGCATAAATCGTCACCGCTCCTACAACTAAAATCACCACCAAACCATCCTCATCGGCGGTTGTCCAATTTCCTCAGGTGTCTCCGCCGGCCCTACCCTTGTTCATTTGCACCTACACTTGACGCCAAAAGCAACCACCCTCCTCTTGTGACGACCCGACCGTTTTTAATTATCACAAACATCAATTAAAAAACACGTGAATCAAGGAAGTACTCAATTCAAAAATTAAATTCGACTAATTTAGTTGAAGAACATACCCGACAAACTGATTACGACAAGACGGTCATAACGATATAAGGCAAACTTAATTTCTTCGTCAGCCGCACGTCATTGATACAGTCAGTCATCACCACTATGTTCATATTGATGATACAAACTTACTCCGATACATTTTCAGAAAATTATTTTCCGGTCACGCGCTGCGTGGTCTCCGGCGGAGGTGATTGACACCTCACCAGAAAGTTCTTGGTGAGCCCAATACTTCTCTCTTCTACCATCTCACTCAATTCGGCCTGGTTTGGCCCTAAAATTCCTCGAAAGGGCACGGATCCAAACCGCGTCAAAAATCTTCCCGGGGACATAACTATGTTGTCGAGCCACCAAAGTGGTCGAGGTAAAACTCAATCGAACTAGGAGGAGGAGAGGAACCGAAATCCCCTACCCTCGCCGCCCAAGAACCACCGATTACGTGGAGGCCAAAATCAAGCTCGCCGGAATTTGATTCGAATTCCCGAGCTAAATCTGCACCAAAATCAAATCACAACATATACACACAATCACCACAAAACCCTCTAATGATTCTTACCCAAATCGTTGTCAAAGACCTCGTCGGCAACAATGACGAATTCACCCAAAAATTTCCTCTCTTCGATTCTACTCCCAGCCGTCTTAATTCATCAAATTGATTGCATGTATATGAAGAGGCCGGACATAAAGGCCTTTCGATTCTGACCAGAATCATGACCGGTGGTAGCCTGAGGGCGCCATGCCTCCAGCAGTCGTGAAATGACCCTAAACGGGTCGCACTGGAGCTCTCTCACCCGAGAGAGAGAGAGAGAGAGAGAGAGAGAGAGAGAGAGAGAGAGAGAGAGAGAGAGAGAGAGAGAGAGATAGTTGACCAAGGTCAACCATACTGACTTCCAAAAACGGAAACCCCCTTTTATACTTTGCCATTTATAGAAAGTAATTCTCGATAAACTTCTATTAATCGTAATTTATGTGTCGTAACTCCATTTTCGATATTTCTCGTGTCTACGAACTCATCTCGACAAATTTTATGATTTCCATCCGAAATCAACAAACTTCGTCAATCCAATAAAAATTGGACTATTTACCAAAAGTGAAATCATTTATCATGCCCGATAAATCAGAATAAGAAATATCTATAAATATTATCGATAATAAAAAATGTCAAGGTATTATACCTTTTCCCTTCCAGCACCTCTGACTCCATCTGTTCTTCAGGCGTTGCCTCTAATGGCACTGCTTCCACTTTCGTCCTCTCTTCCCTAGCTGAACCACCTAACTCCAGCCTCTCCTGAACCAACAACTTTTGCACGACTTGGAACCAAATCAAGTTGCCCCTGTCGAGCCCGCAGCTCTAATCTACCGCTCCAGTCCCCATGTCGCACTGCCAACCAAGTTTTGTGATTATGTCTACTCTAATGTTAGCCCCGACCAATCGTCTTCTTTGACACCAACTACATGAAGGTACCTGATATCCCTTAGCCAACTATTTCTCTTATCATTAATATAATCCCGCATATAGAACTTTTGTTTCTCAAATTAGTGCACATAACCTCGATCTTATTCAAAAGTTGTTGCTTATCCGAATGGCAGGCAATGATGCAATCTGAATTATAGCCCCTTCAGTCTAATAGTGCTTTGTCTCTCACTCTACTTCTAGTCAGTAAGACACTAATTGGTTTTCGATGGGTGTATAAGGTTAAGCATCATTCAGATGTTTCTATTGAGCGCTACAAAGCCCGATTGGTGGTTAAGGGCTTCACACAACTCGAAGGTGTTGTTTATCAAGATACCTTTTCGACGACTGCCAAGATTATTATAGTTTGGTACTTACTTACTTTGGATGTTGTTCAAGGCTAGCCTCTCCATCAGATGGATGTTAACAACGCATTTCTTCACGATAATCTACATGAAAAAATCTACATGTCACCACCACCACGGCTTCGGCGACAGGGGGAGGAACACGTATTTGGTATGTTGCATTCGTAAATCACTATACAACCTGAAACAACCCTCTCGCCAATGGTTCGTCAAATTCTTAAAGGCTATTCACTCAGCTGGCTATGTGCAATCTCGGGCTGATTATTCTCTATTCACTAGAAAACGAGGCAAGTTGTTGACTATTCTATTGATTTATGTAGATGACAGTTTAATTATTGAGAAGAGAAAATAGCTAGATTGATTACTGAACTTTGTCACAATCGACAATTTAATCATTGAACTTTAAAAAATATCAAAAATGTCACTAAACTTTAACTTTGTCTATCAATTTGGTCACTTTGTTTATTTTAAACTCTAAAATTTATCAAATGCTTTCTTTATATGGATAGGATTATGAGGGAAATGCACATAGGTTAAGCGGGAGAAGTGTGAAAGGCGATGAGGAAGAAGAAAAATTGACGTCCGAAATGGGGATAATGACTGAATTGATATGTGAGATAATAGTTCAATGATTATTTTGATATTTTCAAAATTTCAATGACTAAATTGTTGATTATGACAAAGTTCAATGATCATTTTGGTTATTTTCTCTACTAGGAATGATTCTCAAAGCATCGTTGCAACCAAAAAGTTTCTGCATAGTCAGTTTCATATCAAAGATCTTGGTAACTTGAAATATTTTGTTAGGATTGAGATTTCTTCTTTTAAAAAAATGGATTTTCGTTTCTCAACGTAAGTGTGCGTTAGGAAGATGCAGAATTTTTGGGAGCATCCCCCAAATGACCTATGGAGCAAGGATTCAAATTGTCCAATAAAAGTGATTTGCCTAAAGACCAAGGTCGTTATAGGAGATTGGTTGGAAGGTTGATATAATTGACAGTATCAAGGCCGAATATTACTTATGTAGTTCATATATTGAGTCGGTTTATGCATTAGCCAAGAAAAGCCCACATGGAGGCCACACTTAGGCCCAGTTTGGTATTGAGTTTTGGGAGAAAAAATAGCTTAATCTTACCATAGTAGGATGCTAGCTTGTTTGGTTATTATTCTATATCTATGTTTTCCTAATTTTTTAGGTCAATTAACACAAAAATCAAAAGCAGCCAAGGGGTTGCTTTTTCTTAACTGTATTTTTCGCACTATTGATTTATTTCATCATTAATTTTTCTCATCATACTTAATTTCATCTCAATACCAAACTAAGCCTTAAAGTGGCACGTTACCTCAAGAATTCTCCTGGTCATGGTCTTTTTTTTCTCCTCCAATAATGATTTCAGATTAAGAGCCTACTGTGATTCAGATTGGGAAGGATATCATGTCCACTTACTTTGAGGTCTACAACATGCTATTGTGTGTTTCTCACTGATCGATTTCCTAGAGATCAAAGTGTCATAAGACTGTCTCTCTTTCATCTGCAGAGACAGAATATCGTGCCATGACTGGAACCTGTTGCGAGTTAACTTGGTTACAATATTTTCTTAGAGATTTGGATATAATGCATAAAAACTAGTCTTATTGTATTGTGACAACAAAGCGGCACTACACATTACGGCAAATCCTGTCTTTTATGAGCGAACAAGACATATTGAAATGAATTTTCATTACATTAGGGACAAAATTCAAGATAATTTTTTTGTTACAAGATTTGTGAGCTCGACGCATTAGTTAGCATAGTCTTGATCAAAGCTTTGGAAAACAAAAATTTTGTTCCTATGATGTGCAAGTTAGGAGTGCCTGATATCCACTCTCCAACTTGAGGGAGAGTCTAGAGAAAATATTCAATAAATCTTCTCCTTATTCTGTACAAATTTAGTTTCACTTTTGTATCTAAATTACTGTAGGCTAATTCCTTGATTGTATAGGAGCTTATCTATTTAGTTTCCCTTTAGTTTCTAAATTCCTGTAGGCTAGCTAATTCCTTGATTGTATAGGATCTAATCTTGTAAGCTAGAGCTCTAGCTAATTCCTTGATTAATTGTAAAGAATCTAATCTTGTTAGCTAAGGCTCTGCCTTGTATATGTACATGTCTGATGGTTCAATGAAATTCAATTCAGCTCACCCAATTCTATTCATAATTTCATATTTCATATTTGAGAAAATTGCTTAAATAATCACTCAAGTATGACACATTCTAAACTTGCATTATTGTTATATGACAAATATCACTAAGGTCACTAAAGAACAACACAGTTAATCACTTTGATCACTCTGTCTCTAAAGTCATGTGTCATACATGTGCCAATTTATCAGAATTTTTTTAGGAATTTCCATTGTTTATATCCTCCTCTCTCTCTCTCTCTCTCTCTCTCTCTCTCTCTCTCTCTCTCGGTTGACGGTTGAGTTCGAGTTTGAGAATCCTAACAAATACCCCGGTGGTGGAGGCGGCGACTAAGAGTCTCAGATCCTGAATAATTAGAACCAGAGCCTCCACTGTTATAAGGTAATGGCAGTGGAGGCATGTATCCCAGAGAGTGTGGTGGCCTAGATCCTACTGTTGCAAAAGGCGACGGCTTTGGTAGTGTGATTACATGATCTCCAAGAGGAGGAGAAACATTTTGATAAGGACGCGGCATACCGTAGTAAATTTCACCTAAAAGAAAAATTAGCAACAATCACAAATTATTAATCTAGCAGTAAAATGAGAGGAGAAGATCCAAAGCTCATAAAAAATTTATAGATCACAAAAGTCTGATGAAAAATGAAGTGAAGTTATTATTTCCTTTAGGTCTAGGTGGAGGCGGTGGCGGAGGCGGAGGTACACATAGTAACAAGTCTCATCTCTTCTTCTTCTTCTTTTTTGAATAGAAAATACAACAGACTGAGCACTACATTAACCGCCACAGCTCTTATAGCGATTTCGACGATAACACCAGTGTCCAATCCCAACGAAGTCAGCGGCGACGACAACGAAGTGGAAGGCCGTAGGAGCTAGGTTGCATGAAAATGAGTGCAGATACGCAAAAGCTAGCAAAGCGTATACGGAAGCGCAAAAACTATTTTTTTTAAAAATATTGAAAACGGGTACGCGGAGGAAGCATGTAATAAAATAATAAAAATTAATTATATATAGATATATATAAAAAAATATAAAAAAATAAATATCTAAAATACAAGATCCTAGTTCTGATTTGATTGTTTATGAAAATAAAAATATTCATAAATGTTAGAATACATAGAGAAAATCTAATACATTAATAATAATAAAATCTCAATTTCCCTTAATATTACTCTTTATTTTCAATTTCGCGCTTCTAAAACGCTTTCAAAAATGAATATAATTGGAATCAAGCTTCCAAAATGAAAGCTTAAGCTTCCGACGCACTTCTAAAATCAAGATTTTTAGAATCGCGCTTCTAGACGCTTTCGAGCGCCTCCATCGGGCTTCCGCTTTTGAAGCGTGAACTAATTTGAAGCTTTCGTGCTTCCTAGGGAGGAGTTGTCGAGCTAGGCGATTTCGGCAGCAGAGGCAGAAGACTCTTCGTGGACGGCTAAACTGGGACCCCCCCCCCCCCCCCGACATCTCTCGAACTCAACCAGATCGTTAATGTCGACCCCGAGAGAGACAGAGAGAGAATATAAATAACGAAAAAAATCCAAAAAAACCATCAACACATAACTTATTTTTAACGACGTGATTAACTTTTTTAACATATCTTATAAAACAGAGTGCTGTATTTATAAAGTAAATAACAATGTTGTTGTGAACTTAACAATATTTATCATATTTACAATCGCATCAAACCAGAGCATTAAACAAGTAAATAAGACAAACTTCCGTATTCTTTATTTAGATAACAAGCGAACCCCGTTTGGGATTTGGGATTTGGCCTGTTGTAGTTTCTGTTACGAAATTCACCACATTAGTGAACAGTAGCCCAACCATAACAAAACTAGTCTTAAATTCCCCAGGAAAATTATGGATAAAGAAAGATTATTAAAAGACACAACTATTATGATCAGTAGTTCGAAACAGCGGAAAGAAACCTAGATTGAACAGGACAGGGAATCTCAGATCTCATGACAAGAGTCTAAAGTTCTTAATATTCATCATATTCTCACAGCTTATTCTTGTACCAGAAGACACCTTTCTTGTCAACCTCATCAGGCTCAACGTAGATGCACTCCTTTGCTTCCCTCCACATTGCCTTGTAAAATGGAGTCCCATCGAATTGGTAATACTCGCCCAATATTGGCTTGATCGCCTTTGTGGCCTCCATTGCATGATAATGTGGCATGGTTGAGATCAAATGGTGAGCCACGTGAGTGTCTGTGATGTTATGGAAAACCTTGTTCAAGATCCCATAGTCTCTGTCAACAGTTGCCAAAGCTCCTCTCAACCAGTCCCATTCAGATGAATCATAATGTGGCAATGAAGGATGGGTGTGCTGCAAGTATGTAATCAAAACCAAGAATGCGTTCACCACCAACAAGGGACCTCCATAGAAGCAAAAGACCCAGGCAAGTCCTTTGGCCACAACAAGACGGTAGAGCACATAAGAGATTGCAAGAACACCAGCATCCGAGATGTATATCTGCATCCGCTCACGGTCAGAGTAGATAGGGCCATAAGGATGATAGTGGCAAGCAAAGCTATCATACGGCCTTCCAGAAACATTGAATGTCAGATACAAAGGCCAGCCAAGAATGAGTGTGATAGCTAGAGTAAGGACTCTGCCTGGTGGGTTGTTAAGGTACTTGGAGTACCATCCCATTTCAAACTTCTGTTTTGGAACAAACACTTCATCCCGCTCAAGGGAACCTGTATTAGAATGGTGGCGACGATGGCTGTACTTCCATGAGAAGTAAGGGACGAGGAGAAAGGAGTGCAGGACTAGGCCAACGGTGTCATCGAGCCATTGGTAATCGCTGAAGGCATGGTGACCACACTCATGTGCAATGACCCAGACACCAGTGAGGACACAACCCTGAAGAGCCCAGTAAACAGGCCATGCCAAGAAAGAGAGAGGTGCAGAGAATTGGTCGATGTAATTTGAAGCGATGTAATAAAAGATGGAGGCGATTGCCAGGTCATAGACGACATAGGAGAAAGAGCGGACGACTGATCGCTGGAAGCAGTGAGGTGGGATGGCTTTCTTGATTTGGCCGAGAGTGAATGGAGGTTTCAAGTGTGGCACTCGCTTGATGTTGTCGGTTGTAGCATTCTGGCGAGTTGGGGGTGCAGACATTCTTCCACCAGCACCCATTGTTCCCAAACCTGCCAAGCACAAAAGAGAAGCAATTTCAATCGTTAGTGCAGCTAGTTTATTACACCACAACACAAAATAACTTTGCTAAAAAACTTCTCCATCATAACAAGGTTAAACTTGTATAACAAGCACAGTGATTGAAAATGTACTTTAATGATTGGATTATGAATCAAATACAAGAAATTGAAGAAAGAAATTTAGGGAAACAACATGGCATATCTGTACTTCTGTAGAAATGAAAAAACAAAAGCAAGTCGATTTGTCTTCATAGATTAAGACAGTATTCTATTCGTCACCATCCCACTTTCCTCCTTTATAATAAATAAATGTTATTTCATTTTTATATACCAGAAATATCGGTAATTCAATTTTTTTTTTTGGGTAAGGAAATAGGGAAGAGGTTGGATGGAGAAGCACGACGACAACGCAGGATCACGTGGCGGCTCTTAACAGAATCAAAACAAACAAGGCGACAAAAGACAGCCTGCTCATATTCGAGTTAAACAAAGAATCCAACCCACAAAAACTGACAATCATAGAAAAGAGAACTGCTAATTGCATTATAACAATCACACCAAAAAAAAACGATACATGTATATATATATATATGAATCTGCACAGGAATGAATGACAATGAAGCATGCATGCATGCTCAGATCCGAGTTAAAATTGCACAAATCCCTTTGAATAGATCTAACACACAAACTGATCGATCATAGAAAAAGGGAATCCTAATTGCATTAAAACAATCGTACCGAAAATAATGTATATTTTTTTTTGAATAAAAACGAAAGAGAAAATTTTAAACATATGAATCTGCAACGGAATGAACGAAAAGGAAGAACTGTGTTGCTGAGATCTAGCCTAGATTACGCCACCGGAGTCTGTAATGCGAGCCAAAAGCTTTAGCAGAGACGAAATGGAACACAAGAACAATAAGAGTAAGAAGAGAGACAGTACCTGAAAGAAGAAGGAGCTCCTCTCTCTCTCTCTCTCTCTCTCTCTCTCTCTGGGATATCAGCAGTGGCTGTTTGAAGAGAGAACCCTCATGGTGCCACTCCTATTTAAGCTGTGGCATCCCTCCTTTAACTCAAAAGAAAATTTAACTATTAGTTACTGCGGGCTCGGACCCGCACCTGGACCATCGGTTTTGGCACCGTGTCGACTTAACTGAGTGCGTCCATCTGGACCATCCGTTAGGTGGGAGTCGGAGCTCCCGATGAAGTTTAGACGGTGGAGGTTGCCCTTGTGTTCAGACAACAACAGAAATGAATGGAGTGAGAAATATCTGTAGGAATGTCACATGCGTGGGGACACATAGTGTTTGGATTCTGAGTGGTGTTGAGGGACGGAAATACCCAAGTGAGAGAGAGAGAGAGGACAAAATTGAGTGACGATGTGTAACGGTAGGGCATTTGGTTTTGATATGGAGACGTGTTGTGGAACTGGGTTGGGAGGGAAGAAGGTCCAATTGGATGGATATATGGGGCTAGTTGCTCCAGAAATTCGAAACTCGTTTAAAATGTCGATGTGCATTTTTTGGGGTGATGAATCTGCGGTCGAATTGGCTTAGGTAGTGTGCAAACTTACTCACCGCCAAAACCACCACATACGTACATGCAATGCTTGAGCCATGCTCACCTTCACAACCGCGTCGACCCACTTTCCCTTTACTCTCCCGAACTTAATCTCCGGCTATTTTCCGACCATCCGCGCCGTGAGCTCTGTAATGTGGCAACCAACGCCGCTTCTTCATCCCGCGATCTTTCTTGGGTCCCTGTGACTGTGATGTGTTCAGTGCCCTCATAAACTGGTAAAGCAGGGAGTGGGCTTTCATCATTGTAAATACTAGCTCCTAGTCTATGTTGATGTTGGCTCAACTTTGGCTAAAACGTGGCTGCTAAATGTAAAATAGCAGATGTGTATTCCATATGTGGAAGTTAGTTGTATTTGAATTGTATTTGAAGTTGTAAACTGCTGTAAACTGCAGCAGTTACAGATGGCACATTAACACAGGAAATGGCTAGATAAATGGTCAGTTTTCTTCTGCTGTAAAGTGTGCGTGAGTTTGTATGTTGTAAAAAAAAACCAGATTTGATAGTGAAGTGTTGAGTGATTTTCATCTGCTCCCCAGACGTAGGCAATTTGCTGAACTGGGTAATCAATTTGTGTGTGTGTATTTTGTTCTATTTTTGTTCTTTTATACTGGTTGTTTTCTTGGTGTCTCATTGGCACAACAATTGGTATCAGAGCTACGGCTTTGATCCTGATAAGGATAAATGGAAGACGATCAAGATGTTGAGGTAAATCCATTTAGTGGAAGTGGTACTCGAGTTGCAAGAACAACTGTGCAGAATGCAAAGTTTGAAGTGGAAAAATTTGATGGAACAAACAATTTCGGTATGTGGCAGTGTGAAGTCAAAGATGTCTTGGCTCAACAAGATTTGGATATGACTCTACTTTCAGAAGATGCTCCTGAAAATATGGAAGAAGCAAATTGGAAGAGGCTGAATCGGGTTGCCTGTGCTTCAATCAGATTATGTCTAGCCAAGGCTCAAAAATATTTTGTGATGAGGGAGACATCAGCAAAGGTGTTATGGCAGAAGTTGGAAGACAAGTATATGACTAAGAGTATTGAGAATCGCCTGCACTTGAAGAAGAAGTTATACAGGTTTCAATTCAGAGGTACAAAGATGACTCAACACCTTGATGCTTTTAACAAGTTAATTGCTGATTTGTTAAATTTGGATGAAGAAATTAAAGATGAAGATAAGGCTTTATTGCTGTTGAATTCTCTGCCAGATGCATATGATCATTTAGCAACAACATTGCTATATGGTAAAGATACTATTACATTTGATGATGTGTCTAATGCTTTGACAAATTATGAAGTTAGACATAAGGATAAGCATGACAGTTCCAGTACATCAGAGGCTTTGATGGTGAGAGGAAGATCTCAGGAAAGGAAGAATTCTGGTGGCAAAAAGAAATCTCTTTCGAACACAAGAGGTTTTTCAAAGGAGAGAAAAAGCTTGGGAAGAGATGAATGTGCCTTCTGTCATAATAGAGGGCACTGGAAGAATGAATGTCCGAAGCTTAAAAACAAGGGTGCTAGCTCTAGTGCAAATGTGGTAGTTGCTGAGAAGGAACCTGATTATGCTTTGTGTGTGGCTCCTATTGATGATAAAGAAAAATGGATTATGGATTGTGCATGTACTGAACATATGACTCCAAGGAGGGATTGGTTTTCTACTTTGGATACTAATGTCAGTGGTGGTGTTATGACATGTGATGATTATGGCTTAGAGAGAAAAGGAGTTGGAACCATTAAATTGAGGTTTCATGATGGTGTGATTAGGACTCTAACAAATGTCTGGTATATTCCTAAACTCTCTAAGAGTTTGATTTCCGTTGGTACTCTGGAAGAAAGTGGTTATCATGCTCATTTGGGAGATGGTATGCTGAAAATCAGTAAGGGGTCAATGGTGGTGATGAAAGCGCCTCGTGTGCACAAGCTGTATTTTCTTGAAGCTAAAACTGTTGTAGGCACAGCTGCAGTTGCGTGTGGTGATGATGATGCTGATAGCACTAAGCTATGGCATATGAGGCTTGGACATGCTGGTGAAAAAGCTCTGCAAGGACTAGCCAAACAAGGAGTACTAAAAGGGGTGAAATTAGGAAAACTGGATTTTTGTGAGCATTGTGTCTTAGGGAAGCAAACTAGAGTGAGTTTTGGTGGAGCAATACATCAGACAAAAGGAATTCTTGATTATGTGCACTCTGATGTTTGGGGGCCTACTAAAACACCTTCTATGAGTGGCAGACACTACTATGTTACTTTTATTGATGATTATTCAAGAAGAGTTTGGATTTATACAATGGTGCACAAGAATGAGGTGTTGGAAAATTTTATAACCTGGAAGAAGATGGTTGAAAATGAAACTGGCAGGAAGATTAAAGTACTGAGGACAGATAATGGTAGAGAGTACATCTCTAAGGTCTTCAATCAATTATGCAGAAATGAAGGTATAAAGAGGCACTTCACTGTTGCAAGAACACCCCAACAGAATGGTGTAGCAGAAAGATTGAATAGAACTTTGCTTGAGAAAGTGAGGTGCATGCTGGCTCAATCTGGAATGAAAAAGGAATTTTGGGCAGAAGCTATTACATATGCTTGCCACATTATCAACAGATTACCATCAGCTGCTATCAATGGGAAAACTCCAATTGAGGTATGGACTGGAAAACTTGCATGTGATTATGATAAGTTACATATTTTTGGTAGTCCAGTGTACTTTCATGTTACTGCAAGTAAACTTGAACCAAGAGCAAAGAAGGCTCAGTTTGTTGGTTTAGGCAATGGAGTTAAAGGATATAGATTGTGGTGTCCAGAATTGAGTAAACTTGTTATCAGCAGAAATGTGACTTTTGATGAAGCTAGTATGTTCTCAGAGAAGTGCAGTGATCCTGTTGTTCATGAAAAGAAAGAATATGCTGAAAAGGTGGAGCTTGAAGTTGCTACTGTCAGTCCAGATTCTGATGTTGTGGATACAGAAATGAATGATGCTGATCAAGAGGAAGAATCAGAAGCTGGAAACTTTGATCAAGATGTAGAAGTTCCTGTCCAACAGGAGGAGTCTATAGCCAGGAATAGACAAAGAAGAGCAATTAGAAAACCAAGTTGGCAGAAAGATTTTGTTGCTTTTTCTTTTAATACAATGAGTGTTGGTATTCCATCAAATTTTAAGGAGGCAAGTGGTAGCTCTGAAAAGGAAGGTTGGAGCATGGCTATGGAAGAAGAGATGAACTCTTTGTTGAAGAACAACACCTGGGAGTTAGTTCAATTACCTAAGGGAAAGAGAGCTATTGGCTGCAAATGGGTGTTCACTAAGAAAGAAGCTTTCCCTGGACAAGATGGAGTAAGATTTAAAGCAAGGCTGGTTGCTAAAGGATATGCTCAAAGAGAGGGTGTGGATTTTAATGAGATTTTCTCTCCAGTAGTGAAGCACTGCTCAGTTCGTATAATGTTAGCTATGGTTGCTCATTTTGATTTGGAGTTGGTGCAAATGGATGTCAAAACAGCATTTCTTCATGGTGACTTAAATGATGAGATTTATATGTCTCAACCTGATGGATATCATGTGAAAGGAAAAGAAGACTGTGTTTGCAGATTGAAGAAATCACTGTACGGTTTGAAGCAGTCACCAAGGCAATGGTATTTAAAGTTTGATGAGTTTATGAGGAACTCAAGGTATCACAGAAGTAATTATGATCACTGCATTTATTTTCGAAAGTTGCATGATGGATCAGTTATATATTTGTTGTTATATGTTGATGATATGCTCATTGCTTCAAACAATATGAAGGAAATTGAGAGACTGAAAGCTGATATGAACAAGCATTTTGAAATGAAGGATCTTGGTGAAGCCAAGAAAATTCTTGGGATGGAAATCACAAGGAACAGAAAGGAGGGTCAGGTGTACTTGACTCAGAAGCTGTATTTGGAGAAGCTGCTTAAGAAATTTGGTGTTAATGATGATACCAAATCTGTAAGTATACCTTTAGCTTCTCATTTTAAAATCAGTGCATTACAATGTCCTCAAACTAATGGAGAGGTGGAGAATATGGCTCACATTCCGTATTCTAATTTAGTTGGTTCATTGATGTATGCTATGGTCTGTTCAAGACCTGATATAGCACATGCTGTTGGTCTGGTTAGTAGATATATGCATATATAACCCTGGTATGGAGCATTGGAAAGCTGCTAGGTGGATTTTGAGGTACTTACATGGTACTAGAGATGTTGGTCTGTGTTTTCAGAAATGTGATTCTGGAAACTTTACAGTTGGATATGTAGACTCTGATTTTGCTGGTGATCTGGATAATGGGAGGTCAAGGACAGGTTATCTATTTACTATGTCACATGCTCCTATTTCTTGGAGGTCAATTTTGCAGAATACTCCAGCTTTGTCAACAACTGAAGCAGAATATATGGCTGCTGCAGAAGCTGTAAAGGAGGCTTTATGGCTACATGGACTGGTAAATGAATTGGGAATTTCTCAGAAGCAGGTGGAGGTTAATTGTGATAGTCAAAGTGCCATTCATTTGGCAAAATATCAGGTTTATCATGCAAGAACTAAGCACATTAATGTTCGGTTTCACAAGATTCGAGATGAAGTTGAAAGTGGTAGGATTGCTCTTGTGAAAATTTCTACTGAGAATAATCCAGCTGATATGCTGACAAAGGTTGTTACTGTAACCAAGTTCACTCATTGTTTGAATTTGGTTCATGTTGTTAATGGTTGATTGATTTGGAAGAGCAGATGAAGTTGTTTGATGATTGGCTCAACATGGAACTTTGCTTCTTATTTTGAAGATCTGTTTTGCTGGTTTGTTTGTCTGGTTTCAATTCAAGTATCGCCAAGGTGGAGATTGTTGATGTTGGCTCAACTTTGGCTAAAACGTGGCTGCTAAATGTAAAATAGCAGATGTGTATTCCATATGTGGAAGTTAGTTGTATTTGAATTGTATTTGAAGTTGTAAACTGCTGTAAACTGCAGCAGTTACAGATGGCACATTAACACAGGAAATGGCTAGATAAATGGTCAGTTTTCTTCTGCTGTAAAGTGTGCGTGAGTTTGTATGTTGTAAAAAAAAACCAGATTTGATAGTGAAGTGTTGAGTGGTTTTCATCTGCTCCCCAGACGTAGGCAATTTGCTGAACTGGGTAATCAATTTGTGTGTGTGTATTCTGTTCTATTTTTGTTCTTTTATACTGGTTGTTTTCTTGGTGTCTCATTGGCACAACAGTCTACTTGGTAAAACTAGCCGTTAATAACTCTTAGTTTCTAGGATTAGTTAGTTCAGCTGGAATAATTTTTTGTTTCAGTATTTTTCGGTGATTCATTCATCGTTCTTATCGTTTCTGTATGGCTATATAAAGAGCCAAGTTTGCTAATAAAGAACAAGTCAGTTCTATCCTATCCTGTGTTGTTTGCATTTGAACGAATTCAATCTGATTCAACAAAGGTGAGGCCTCTGATTTGGACATTGTTAAGGAGTTTTCAGTTCCATACATCAAGTTATGGTTCTCCATGTTCATAGGAAGATTTATATGCTTCTTTTTCTGGTTGGACTCCTACTCTTCATGCTATATTGCGATTATTGCATAAAGAATATCACAACTCTGATAGCTCTTTTTTTATCCTAAATCCTAATGTTTTCAAAGCATCTTCACTGCATCTTCATTTGATCCTTTGTTTTCTTTGGGCGATCTGTTTTCAGTTTATGAGCAATGCCAAAACTATCAGTGAACTATAGAGGATGATGATAAGGTGTTGGGTTTTATGTCTCATAGCACTTGTTAATAGAATCATTGAAACTAATGTAACCGCACAAAACAAGTTCAGGTTAATGTATATTTAAATCATCATATTTCGATTTCAAGTTCAAGTTCAAGTTTGATTTTGATTTTGATTTGAGCTTGCCTCTTTTCCTTCTTCTTCTGTGCTTGTAACTCAGTACAGAAACTACGTGGTTTCAATGAGAGAACGTCGGAGACAATCTGAAGAATTCCTCCAAGTATCCCTCATGCTGAAAACCAAACAGTTTTGTTAAAAGAAAAGAAATTAAAGCTGTTATTAACCAATCAGAATATTGATGGGCAAAGTAGTAGCAAGTCGCCTCCGTCACCGCACCGATCCAGTGACTGCCACCTTCAATACATTGATCAAAAGAGACATCAAAGTCAGTTTTTCTCATATGAAGCAACAGTTGCAGTTGCAATTGATGGAGGAGTACGAAGATTTCATCTTCAAGTCTCTGAGACACCTCGAATTTCCGCAAGATCGAGCAACACTCTGCGGTGGTTGCCAAAATATTCGAAGTAGTTCAAGCCTTGGAGTCTCCTAAAATTCCTGTTTTGGCAATCGGTGCTCATTTCACTTACAGACGCCTGGCTGGTCCTGCATGTCCCGAATCAATCCAACAGCTCATGTCGATGAAGCCGGTGAGACTTAGGAATGATGAGACAACGGACTCATGCCCTATATGTTTCAAGGACCTTGTAGCAGAAGCAGATATAGATCAAGATCTGCATCGAGAGGACCTCACTCGTTTGCCTTGTGGACACCCTTTTCATAAGGATTGCATTCGGCCATGGCTAGAAAGGGATAACACTTGTCCCATACAAATTGCCAACTTTGACACCTCTGGCCTAATAATTTAAGCAAAGCCCTTGTCTTACTTTTGGGGTGTAAATTAGAATTGGGAAGTGTAGGTATCATCATCTTTGTATGGATTTGACCTTTCTTCTTCGATCTGTTTAGGTCTCATTCCAATCCATTCTGTACCGTACTGCTCTCTATTTGAATAATACATTTGGTCGTTATGGCCTTTCTTAATTAATGCTCTTCATTTCAAAAGAATGTTTCTTTGCTTTGTAATCTGTCGTTCTCTCTTAATTTGGAATCAGCAATTTGGCTTAGTTTCTTGGTTATTGCCTTTGTTATGATCCAACCATTTCTTAGTTCAATACAAAAATGAACCTTTTTTCTTTCTTTCTTTCGTTAATCATCCAATTACTTCTTCCTTTGATCCCCTTTCTTGAGAAAGAACAAAATCTTCATTGTTCAAGTAGAAAGTTTGTAAACCAAGCGAAAGAGGAAAAGAGGGAGATGAATTTGAATAGCAAAAGAAAAAAGTACAGATATTGATTTCCATGTCTTCACTAGGCTCTTTTGTAACCCAGATTTCTGGGGATCCACTGATGATAGTCTTGGCCTTTTTCTGCTTTCTTTCAGTTTGGCCATTGGCCGTTGAATGAATGACCAAACAGAAAGAAAGATCTATAAATTTTGATTGAAGTATCCTCCCTCACATGTCTTTAAACTTATTATTAGTGAATCATATGTCTAAGTGTCTGTAAATATAGATCCATATATGTAAGTAAAAGTTTAACTGCTGAATTTTCCCACTCAAACGTTGTAATGACAATGTAGATATAAGATATCATCTGAACTGTTAACCAAGTTTAGGCTACTTGTGTTGTAAGAAAAAAAAAAATTAAATCTAGGCTACAGTACTCTATAGACCAGGAAGGATAGATATCGAAGATTTAGAATAACGTTCTAGGAGTAACATGACCCTGGTTGCCTTCCTCCTATGACGTCCATCCTCATGAATATTCCGGCTTGTTAAACTCGCAAGGCGCAATCTGGCAATGGATCCGTAAGCTTCCACCATTTCCTTTGCCATAAAAACCTTTTCCAGGAGACCCAATGACTCTTCTTTAAGCGAGTCTGTTCCCCAACTCAAAGTCTCCAGTATAGGATTTATGGCACCAGCCTCACGCAAGACTTTGGCTCCTCTTTGAGGAGAGGATTCAAGGACCAGTGTCGAAAGAGTCTGAATTGCTTCGATGGAAGTTTCATAAACCTCACCGGATAAGAGTCTCACCAAGTCAGGCAAAGCCTTTGCTTCCAACAGACAAAATGTGGAAGTCACACTGCAAATACCACCGTGTGCAGCGCATACAGGACCGCGAGATGCCTTGAAGCACAAACAACCAGATGGTTTGGAGACAGCAGTGAGCTCTTGACTGCTCGACGAAAGATTACCTATGAGAGCTGCAGCTCTTGCCTTTGCAGTCACTGAGCTAGACTTGAGGAAGTTGACAAGCAAAGGGTATACTCCTCCTTCAACTAACATGTGCTGCGACTCAAGATTTGTGGGATCTGTAAACCTGAAAAGAGCACTCAGAGCATTTTCTTTTGCTTTCATATTCCCTGTTTTCAGAATGTTTAGGATTGCTGTATGGCCACCCAATTCTAATAACTTCATAGTTAACGATGTTTCTGATTTTGGGAGATTAGCCAACAAGCCGGCAGCAGCCATCTGTACATCACCCTTGTCATCAGTCTCGAGCAACCCCACTAAAGCCTCCAGCCTTCTTGGCTTGAGAAGGTATTCTACTACTCCCTCAGGCTCATGCTGGGAGAAGAGGAAAAGTAAATTTATCCCAATCTCCCGAATCGCTAAATCTGTGTTATCAAGAAGTGGAAGGACCATAGACATGGCATTGGCTGTGAGAATCGCCTTTTTAACCAACCTAGCATCAAACTTGCAGATTCCCTGAAGTGTCTGCAAGGAAGGCCTTTGCACACTGTAGGACAAGGTGGGATTCTGTTGTAGTTGAATCAAATTGATGACAATCGGTTCCAACTCAAGTTGGCGACCGTTTTCGTCAACAAAATATTTAGCTCCGTCAACATCAGAAGTGAACTTCTCCAGCACTTCATAGCATTTAGCAACAATAATGGAGCGCACAGTGGGAGAGACCAATAGTTTCAGAACAAGATTGACTCCACCAGAATCAGCAATCAGTTTTCTGTTTGCATGACAACTTGACAACTGAACCAACGCAGATAAAGAGGACTCTTTTGATCCAATATTTCCGCATGCCATTTCAAGCAAAGGAGGTATGACTCCTTCCTCCCCAAGGAGCTTGAAATTTGAGTCAACCAATTCCATGTTAATAAGTGTTTTCACCATTACTATCCTTGAATTTTCTGTCCCTGAAAATTTATAGAATGCTAAAAGTCATAACTCATCCATTTATAAAAAGTTAATACATGTAGTCAATCTCTTTAAAAAGACTGAGACAAACTGTTAGAGCATTTGGCTATGAGCTCACATATAGGATATGCGACTAGAATATCTGAATATCATAAAAGGAATGATTAAATAGTGTCCCAATAGAGCTTCAGTCAAAATCTTTCTCCGTTTGATATCTGTAACCGAAACTTGGGAAGAACCTCTGCAGCTTAAGACACTATATTCTCTCAGAGTCCTTTTTTTTATTTCCTTGAATTCAATTATTGTTTCAGGTAAGGATAATTTAGTGGTAGGTGCTACAGTTCTACTGACATTTTCTCTTATCCCTTTATACATATGAGTGAAAGAGTAGAACAAGAAAATACGTAAAACGGAAGCCATCTAATGAAATGAATCCGGTTACCTTGAACAATACGATCAATAAGTGGCTTATACCAGCCAGATTTAGCAGCATGAGAAATGTTCTCCTCATCTATGTCGCAAAGCTTCATCAAGATTGTTTCTGCAATCTCAGCCGACTCCTTCACAGGACCCTTGAGAAGAGTAACAAGGAAAATTGTACTGCATTGTCGAGAGAGTTTCTTACATACAGACATATTCCAACCATTTCTGTCCTGCAGCAATTCACATAGCAATTCAATTGCAGCCTTTGAGATGCTTGAGTCCCGACCTAAGCAGCCTATGATGGAATCCCACCCTGGAGACTCAACAACATGGTCCTAATAAGATTTGTTCAAAGCCAAATCTATTACTTCAAAGCAAAATATATATATCAAATTTTAGTTACGTAATAAAGAAAGTTGATGTCTTCTGTATCTTGTTCCATGAAAAAGTATTATCAGAAGAGTTAATAACATGAAATTTTACATGGGATGCAATCCAAATGCTAAGTTCCTAATTCCCACAGTTTCAAATCAAGCATAGAAGAGACTGGTCATATGGTTTCCAAATTCTGTTGTTCCTTTGGGGAACATATTTGGCAATATGATGAGTATATACGGAATGAATAAATAACATATATCACCTAGTAACTTCACATTGAAATGGTCCTAGTTTTCACTAGAGGGAGGATGATTCTGTCTAAGTGTCATAAGAATATAGACTATGTACTCGACAGTCGACACATCCAAGAGAGGGAGATTATAAGTACTATCTAGTTCAGATTCGAGTAGTCAATTTTATTTGCTATCTATAAATTAATTCAAGCTGCATCAAAAACCAAAAATGGTTGTAGCAGGGAATAGATAAAGGCTCGAATGTGTTACCTTATTTCTTGCATTGCCTTCAACAACATCTTTTAAGGTGATCAAAATCTTGCGCTTCACATCTCTGTTGTGAATGGTCCCAAGGATAGAAATTATAATATCAGTGAGCCCTTCAATAGTCATCCAGTCCTTGTTAATAGAATTCTCTCGCATAAGCTCTTGCATTTGGCTTAAGGCCTCTAACATCGACGTCTCAACATCTGATACCATTTTTGCCTTGGAAGACCTGATCTTAAGGCAGTAATTAAGTTCTCTCCACTCTTCGATGGACTTTCTCAATGGAACGTTAGACCTCCAGGAAGTATCTTCAAGCACCTCTCTTGTTTCTGGGTCAGTATTCTCCCCTAAGTCAAACCAGTCTGTGATGGCAGCTCTCTCGCATGTAGTACCAGTGCAAAGACTGACTGGTTCAACCATCACAGTTCCTTTTATACAGCAAATAAAAGGTTTAAGTGGTGGTATGTATTCTTCACTAGTGTCATATCTCTCTATGGCCTTAACACGTTGATTGTAATGCTTCTTGACTTCTTCGTAATCTCGTGCAGCATCAGCTCGAGAGAGAAGCTCTATAACCTGTCCTAAGAAAAAAGCATCAGCTCTTTCTTTCCTGTTCGCAGCTTCTTCTTTCTCCTTTCTGATATCTTCTAGCTCTTTGCTTATCTTTGAAGGCTCCAAAGGCACCCCAACTTCCATTGCTATTTCTTCGAGCATGATATTTGCAAAACCTTGGTCAAGGACCTGGTCTTTGAGACCCTGATTAAGTCTGTCAAAAATATGGAGCTGAGATTGCGAAGCCTCAAATTCTACTCTTTGCATCTCATTCTGTAGCCTATTCACCTTATCAGATATCCTTGATAAAACTTCAATATTTGCAAGAGATAAAGCAGCCAAAGACTTTCCGATATCCCTTGTAACATCTTGTACCTCCTTGACAATGTACCGGCACCTGACAAGCATGTAGAAACGAGCTCGGTTTTTGTACTTCTCAACAAGATTGTTAGCCCTTTTCACATCTCTTTCGAGGGACTCCAAAGCAGACCTTGCTGCTTGAGAATCATTCAGTTCTTGAAGCTGTAATTCTTTTAGGACCAGTTCAATGTCAAACAAGTGCTCTGAAAGGACCTTGAAACTCTCTTTATCAAAAACATCCTTTGCAGCTTGAGCTGTTTTAATGACCTGGTTTGTTAACACAGCCAAAATGGTCCCAATAGGTATAAGCTCCAAAGCCATTACAATAGTCTACACCAAGCCCTGAGTAGAAGAAAAGGAGACCAGCGCTACTACCTATAAATCAAGACTAGAGCCTGTGAGATTAGTTCACCAATGCTAGATACAAATGACAGAAACTTTAAGCCTCTGAATCCATAATTCATCTGGGGAGACTGAAAAGAACAAAGTAGCCAACCAAGTCTAGACCCACTTGAAGCAGCAACAAAGAGCTATAGACTAATAGATCACATTAAAGTTGAAAAAAAAAAACCACAAGAGAATGATATGAATAAGAAATTTGCACCCAGAAACCTTAACAGGTTCTCCTAAATCAAAGTTAGTTGACAGAAAACACTCGTTCTCGACTATTTCAGAAAGCATCAGCAATCAGGATAGAATAAGAGAAGTATTATGATTAAAGGTTTAAGCAATAACATTTAGCTAAAATTTGTCACAATCCTTGCTCAGAGGACCAACTGAGCTGGAAAATGCAGTAGTGGAAACTGGCTTCTCTTTCTTACTCAAACATATAAAAGAAGCAACAAGTAAAGCAATAACACAAGAACTAAGAACAACAAACTCTAGTTTACCTCCAAAAAGTGATCAGATACAGATAAGAATTGAGTCGAGTCCGAATCATTACCCTTTTTAGAGCTACATGTCCTTGCTATACAAGATCTTGTTCAAACTTATCAAAGTGCCCCAGAGACCAAATGACCATTATTTTTGCTGCATAAGAAAGAGAAGACTTGGTAAGTCAAGGTTGACGAAAACAATCATTCTGTGTGGTTGTGACTTGTTGCTCTACATTAATTTAGATTTGAATAAATAAGACGCGTTGTGGAATGTTGAGACCTGAAAGAGACAGAGAGTCCCCCAAGCCAATGCTAGTTTATCATTTGCTGTTCTTTTCCTGGAAATCATCAGTAGCTAATATGACTATTAATATTGTACTGCAAGTGCAAGGATGGTTTAGTTTAGAGTTTGATCTTAAAAATATGAGATTGTGCCAAGGACGGTGTGAATAATTTTGACACAAAAATAAAGTAAATTACTTCACCAGAAGAGAGGTATGCAAGAGTGAAGACCACATTGATCTGGGAAATCTTGAAGAAATACTAGGAACTAACCGGCACTGTGAAGCTTGAGAAACACAACTGTGAATTGGATCTCTAAACAATACTTAGTTATGCAAATCATGCTAACTTCAAACGGTAACGAGTCACGAACCACTACTTATGTTTCTTCAGGGTCAGGGAATGGTTCAAGTACTTTCAACTTTAACCAGTACATAAAACTGTGAATTCATCATACGATAGACAAGGAATGCAACTCAATCAGCTTATCTTTGCAGAAATTGCAGGTGCTTAAAAGAATCAGAATCAACCATCAAATATGAAGTTCAACAGTGTTCATCCATCAGAAAACCAAATACAAGATGTCAATCCATCAAACAGAAACCAATACTTCCAAAAATTAAAGTGCCCTCTAACTCCACAACATACCCGAAAGAAAGTCCAGTACATAAGGCTATTTGTATACAAGATGGCAGGTAAAACAGATATTTGGTCAATTCCATCCATTCATGGGTTTATGGGATCAAAACTTCCATACATACAATGATATAAATAATGTTTCGACATAAAAATGGCTGGCTGAGTTTGAACTTATAAGCCAGAATATGATCGAGTTCACAGTCCGGTAGGCTCAAAATGGAAATGGGGGGCATTATCACATTCATATTTTACAAAACAAAAGTGCCAAAGCCACTGTCAACATTAGGCCACACTGATCCACTTATCATAACCACTACTTTATTTGCAACCTGAAAAACGAAAAAATAGCATTTGCCGCAGAGCAACACTTACAATTGTTACATACAACCCCCACAGAATCACCATCAGATGGCATCAACGCGCATTGTTTTTCCGAGCTAGCTCACGCGCCATCTCCCTCATTTCCTCTGGAGACGGGGGCCTGGGCGCCTCTGGTGGGTATACTACATAAGACCGCTGCCCACCAAAAAAATAACAAAAAAACTACAATCACAACTCTTAAGCAAAAAAAAAAAAAAAACTTGTACAAAATCAATAAAAGAGACCAACCCCAAGTTTCTTATAATACAATTCACAGCAAGAAAAAAACTAATAAACACATAAATCGAAAGCTTACGTTTCCCATGAACCTCTGGATGTTCTTACTGTTGTTGGCAAAAGTGTACATGAGAACAATGGGAATGGCAACATAAAGCCCAAACTTGGCTATCTCCAACACTCCCTTTGAAGTTCCAATGTTAGACATTTTCCCCTATTTCGATTCAGACAATCAAAACTTTGAATTTCAAGACCAAATACCACAATTCATTAACTCAAAATTTCAAATTGAAACTGTCAATAATTGCAAATTCTGACCCTTTATATTTACAAAGGAATTGGAAAGAAGAACGATTAGAAATTGGAGAGAGAAGAACTTACCGAGCTGAGCTTCAATTCTGTATCGTTGGAGATGGAGAGCGGGAGAGAGAGAGAGAGAGAGAGAGAGAGATGGCGGTCGACGGAGGGTGACGACGGGAGAGATTTATTTGTAGCAAAAGAGGCCTTCTAATTTTGAGCTGGGCTGGGCCTGTGCTGAAGGCTCGGATCTGATTTTACAACCCATTTCTATTAATAATTACAAATTACGATTAATCACAATTATTTTGAGTATTTGTTGAATATAAATGACAAAATTACATTAAAAAAAATACAAAATTTTGACTGTACTTAATGAATGGTCAATCAACGAGACCAAATTTTCACAAAACAAGTCACAAAGAAAGAAGTTATCGTTACACCATTGTTTAACATGAATTTTCAAATGGTCATATAGAGTTAGCTCGTAGCAGTGGAGTGAGTTGGGTGGTCTCAGCTAGTTTTCTGCCTGAGCAGCAGAACTCAAAACCAAAACCAAAAATAATAATGCGAAGATGGTAGGACCTCATGGTCGATGAAAGAAAGCGACCTCTGCAAACTGGCGATGAACACAAAAATGAAGAGGGCTTGAAAAGAAAATGACAACATGAGCTTAATTTGAAATCATTAGTTTCATGAATACCAAATACTCCAACAGTCCAACTTTACCTTGCTATTTTGTTGTGTGTGTTGAAGATAATTTTCAATACCTTGCCATTTTGTTTTCATTACTTTGATGTTTACAAATACAGAAATTTATAATAGTGTATATTGACTGCTATGATTTAATTATTGATAATGAGGATAAATACTTGTTGGAAACTTGGAATCAATCATATTGACATTATTGGCATAGAATTAGGAAGAGCATATATTATGTAACAATTGTAAGTGTTGCTCTGCGGCAAATGCTGATATCAATTTTTATATATTATGTAAAATGATGCAGAAGAGCATCAACAAACACTCTTTTTGTTTCCATCAAAGTGCTGACATTGTCATGAACAAGCTAAAACTGCAAAACAAGAAAAAATAAAATTATTGGACAAAACAAAAACTAAATACTAAATTTAAAATTATGTTGCAGTCAAATTACTTAGAAAATAATTTCTTAGTTTGGCGATTCTTCAAAGATTTATTCTCCATCAATAACTTCAAGAGCCTTATCATGCTCGGGCCTTGTTTCCCTAACATTCCTCCCTACAGCTTTCTATGTAGTCTCATCCCCAACCTTCTCTACACCCTCAAGCCCAACATTCTCTTCTACATCGGCCCTAACTATTCCTTCACCGTTCCCGTTTATCCTCCCAATAGCTTTTTTTCCCTTCAACGAAAGCCTTATCTGCAACATCAGCCCCTGCCTTCTCTTCTACCTCATGCCTAAGTATCCCTTCACCCTTCCCTTTTGTCTTCCCCACAACTGCTTTCTTTTTAGGTTCCTCTTCTGCCAAAGCAATCCTTTTTGCCTCACAATACTAAAACCTCAGTCTTCTTTTTTTGCCTCAATTTCTGGTCTTGTAGGAGACGACAACTGCTTTCTATCCCTTCACCCCTTCCCTTCTGTCTTCCCCACAACTGTTTTCACTTTCGGTTCCTCTTCTGCCAAAACAATCCATTTGGCCTCACACATACTAAAACCTTAGTCTTCTTTTTGGCCTCAATTTCAGGTCTTGCAGGAGACGACAGGTTGACAAATTCACGCAAACTTTTGCAGCAATGGCCAAAGCATAAGTGTCCATATAATTTGGAGGAGATAAGTCCCAAAACACATAGGATACCGAGAACAATCTTGTTTTGACTTTAGAAACTCCATCTAAGAACAAAAGTAAAAAACAAATTCATTTGAAACTAATCAGTCAACCACTATTCAACAACTAATCAGAAACTAACCATAAATGCACATATACAAAAAGGCACATATGCTATCACACACTAAGTAAACACAATTAGAAATGCACAACTTCAAATACAAATAGAAATATAATCATGCACTGACATGAAATACATTAATCAATAGAAACAAAATCATCAAAAATAATCAACAGAGTCAGAATCATACAATTATCAGGCATGCACATAGATACAAATATAATCGTACACTAACACATATACAAGCTCAAGAAAACTCAATCATCCACTTATTAGCAACGCACAGATACAAAATCAAAACTACAAAATCAAACATACAAAATGAAGTTCAAAGAAAGCAACCGTAGGATGCGATATAGAACTATTTTACACATGGAGTAAAAATTTCAGCCGGTTTCTTCATAGTCTCGACCAATCCCAATAGTTGTTTATGCCCCTATTTTCATTTAATACAACTCATAAATGAGGACGTTATCGTTGCACCCTTTTTAAATGTAAAATTTTAAACGGCTACATAAAGGTAGTCTATATGATGTCATGGATCAGAGAATACAGAAAAATTATGTGCCGATGTAGCTAATAAGGCAAATCAAAAAACAAAGAAAAAAAATATGAGCATAAATGACCGTCATGTTGACTATATGAATTGGGGTTGAAACTAACATGAGACCGGTTGAAATTTTTGCCACAATTTAGATTATAATTTAATGATTGCATCATACATACTAAATCAAGGATACAAAATAACTCATACATAATCAAGGATGTAGAATCAATAGATGCATTAGTTTGACCTCAGGGTCAACGGTGAGCTTAATTTGAAATCATTAGTTTCACGAATATTAAATACTTCAACTTTACTTGCTATGATAATTAGTCGTTGTGCCTGTTGAAGATGATTTTTAATACCTTACTCTTTTTTTCGTTACTTTGATGTTTACAAGTACAGATATTTTAATATTGGACATAGACTCTATGATTTAATTATTAATGGCGAGTATAGATAATTGTTGGATTCAATAACACTGACATTATGTATTGTACTTGTTGACAAGTGTATTGACATTGAAATACGAAAACTGTTAGAATTCTTTATGTATCAATTTTTATATATTGATAGAGCTTGTGCTAATACTGTTTGCATGTCAAAAAAATTGAAACTTTCAATTGAAAATCTTCCAATTTCAAGATCTTATCATGGTCTAATTTGCATTACAATGGACCAAGTCATTCAAAAGTTTCCATCTACTTTTAAGTTCGAGGCTTTTTGGTTATTTCATCCTTCATTTCAAGAATCGGTCAAGAAGACTTGGAAAGTAGCTTCAGCTCCTTAGCCAAGGAGTGGAATAAAAATGTGTGTGGGAATCTCTTGACAAGATTAAAGGATACTCAGCAAAGCATTGAACTTAATCAAAATTAATTGATGGCTAACCCTCTTTCTATTTTTTTTGGAAAGGAACACAGAACTGAACGTGGAATTGCGTGAGCTTAGTAAGAATAAAGAATTACTGTGGGCTCAAAAAGCAAAAGCTAACTATTTGAAGTTGGGAGATGGGAATACTAAATACTTCTATGATCAAGCTACAATCAGAAAAAGAAAGAACTGGATTTCTAGAATAAAGAATGAATACAATTTAGATGTTACTGACCATAGTCTCATTGAGTCTGTCTTTATTTCAGAATTTAAGAAGAAAATTACTAGCAACATTCATATTAATCCCAGAGTTTCAAATGAGTTCCTAAGCATAATTAACTATTATGTTTCTAAAGAGGATAATGCAAATTTGATGCAACAGGTTACAGAAGATGTAATTTTGAATGCAGTCAACTCAATTGGTGGCCACAAAGCTCCAGGTTTTGATGAACTCCATGCTATATTTTTCCAAAAGAACTGGAAAGAGGGGAAAGAAGTAAGAAATGGTGTCATTCCTATAGTTAAAGCATTTTTCAAAATGGTGCTTCTGTTAAAGATATTAATTATACTAATATCGCCTTGATTCTTACGATAGATAACCCAGAAACTGTGAACCATTATAGATCTATTAGCTTTTGCAATGTCTGTTATAAAGTGATTACAAAAATTATAGTCCAAAGGTTGAGGCCTTTGTTGCAAAAGTGCATATCAGTGAATCAAGGAGCTTTTGCTCTAGGTAGAGCTATACGAGATAATATTTTAATTGCTCAAATTATTTTTCAATTTTAAAAGAAAAAAAAAGAAATATTGGTACAATGGCTATCAAGATTGACTTAGAGAAGACCTATGATTTCCTCAGCTGGACTTATATTAGAGATTGTCTGACTAAATTTGGCATTTATCATTTCTGGATTGATCTAGTTATGAACTGTATTACTACACCTTCTTTCTCCATCATCATTAATGGTAGACCTGAATGTTATTTTTAGCCTTCAAGAAGTATAAGATAGGGAGATCATTTATCTCTTTATATTTTTATTCTTTGCATGGAACCTTTAATCAGGCATTTTCATTACTTGTCTAGAAATGCCAAATCTCAGTTGGTATCCTTTATGCCCCTCAAGGTCAAAGGGTCTCAAATTTAATGTTTGTTGATGATTGTCTCATTTTTTGTAAAGTTTCCCCTAAAGCTACTCAAAATATTATGAATGTTTTGAATAATTTCTCAGTTGTCTCAAGTGAGAAGATCAATTTTCACAAATCGTTTATTTGTTTCTTCCCCAAGGTTAATCAGAGATTGAAAAATGATATCTCTAACATTACTAGCATACAACATAAATGTACTATTGACAAATATTTAGGAATTCACAACATCGTGTTTTGGAAAGATCTCATTAATGCTAAAGAGCTTATATCGAGAATTAATGGAAAGCTAGCTGGCTAGAGGAAAAACTCTATTTCCAGAGCTGGGAGACTCACTCAGTAATTTCAATCATTGGTGAAAAAACAACAATGGCTTTGTCTCTATTCACACCAGACCTTGCTTGGGTTCCAGAACACATGTCTGAAGTTAGACTGTTCTCCTATATGGGCCCTGGGCTTAAAAATAACATATTTGCTTCACATGCCTTCTTCAGGCTAATAGACTCAGTGTATGGCCCATACCCGAAGCCTCTTCACTTGTCTGCTTACTACTTCCGGAAGTTCCCTCCCTGACTTTTCATGAATTAGGCTTTCGTGCGAAAATAGCAAAAGGCCCAGTGACTTTATTTCCTCTTGGCCCAGACCACGCACCCAAAGACCTATGCAACCTTTTATCCCCTGACCGACCACGTGCCACCCCAAAGGCACCCATCACATCAAAACTATGAGGAGTGTTGGAAAGGGAGACGATTAGTTGTTTTGACTTATCACCCTCAGGTAACCTCTCCCCAATGTCAACCAACCCAATTTCAGTCTTCGAGATACTGACATTGGTGGTAATCTTGCACGTCAGTCCCCATCCGTCACTATCAACTTCCCTGTCTTTATACATTGAACCTGCCTTTGCATCCATGCCCCTAACTTCTTTTGAATATCGTAGGCCCCTAGGGTTATCAGTAGCATTGTCCTCACCAACAAATTCTTCGAGAGGAACCCTAGCTGCAACCATCTGAGGATTGAATGTCGTTGACCTCTTTCTCAACATCAAATGATTTGACTCTGGCTTTGTAGGCATCCCTACCGACTTCCTACATGAGAGTCCAAGACCATACCACTGTGATTGATCTTTCTCTTCTTCCCCTCTTCTTTTGCACGCTGCTTTGACATGACCAAGACGTCCACAAATCCAACAGAAGTTACCAAGACCTTCAAACCGGTATTTGACCTGAGATCGTGTATAGTCAGCCAGGTTCACCTAAAATCTCGTAGGGAGGGGGTTTCTGGAATCGATGCTAGCTTTTACCTTCAGGAACCCTCTAACAGTTGCATCCTCAGGGGAAATCTCCTCTGATTGCAACACATCTCCCATCTCTTTGCCCATCAAGATCGCATTCTTCTGGTTCATCTTTCCTCTTGATAAGCCACTTATTTGAACCCAGAAGTCAACCAAATGGAGTGGAGCATTATTCAATGTCCAATCCAGATGCCATGTTTTAACATTGAAATAGAACTTATCAGTATGCCAGGGTCCTTCATCTAGCACTCTATTCGCAACATGTTGACTCATCTTCACAGAATATACATTCTTTACAAGGTGGGTGATTTGAAAGTTTCCAAAAGACTTACAGGCATTCCTTAAGGAACCCTCGACATTTCCAACATTAATAGGCTCGTCTACAATAAAAGCACCCAAGAGGATAGTATTATGATCTGCATCCACTTCGTCCAGACTCAGATTATCCTCCAATAGATTAGCCAAATGATCGTGTGAGGCATCGCTTAGGCATAACTACTACACCGGGTAGAGCACACAAACTACCACAAAAGGGTAGAGCACACAGAAATAAATCTACAAGAAACCTACCTAGGGGTAGAAAATAGATCTACAAAAATCTAGAAACACCACTGAATGCATCAAGCAGTAGGTGAGGCCTAAGAGAAGTAGTGGTTGGATGAACACTTAGGGCAGAATAATTGGTAAGGAAACAAGAAGAAATTAAGGAAACCAACATGGTTGGACTATAGAGTAAAGGAGAGTTGATTGTTTTGTTTAAGGAAGCAGGGTGAATAGCTAACTTGAAAAGGTTGAAAATGGCAGAAAGGTCCAGATATTCAAATTAAAGCCACTCAAATTTTAGAGAGAAGGAAAAGCTTATCTCTCTAGAACGTGCCATCAAAATCTTTTGTCTAGGTTCTTCATGTGTAATAATATTCCTTGAAGTAGCAGAGTAAAACTTATCATAGATGGTTGTAATTCTTATTAGAGCTAAGCCTTGCAGTTTTACACCACCTGATATATTTCTCCTCTTAAACTTTCTACAAAGAGATTAAGTATGTAGCATCACTAGCATGGGTTAGAAAATAAAATCATGAAAGGCGAGTTTCAAACTTCAAATCATTGAAGTGATCAACCATTATCGATTGAGTAAAATTGGTTTTCATGAACAGAATAGTGAAAATGAGTGAGGCAATGGGCACTTAGGAAGCACTAGTCATTGTGTGGCTCTGTTAGTATATATTGTATATATAGTAGGTGTTAGAGTGAGTCACACTCCTTCTATATTTAGGTGTATATTCTATAAATTGGGTAGGATCCTGTAATTGATTAGGTTTCCTTTTGTGACTGTAAATATGCTTGTATATATACTCAATTTAAGTTTAATCAATATATCAGAAAATTCTCCAAACACTTGTGTTCTATTTTAAAAGGACCCAACTTTAGATTAACTAGTAATCTAGGATCACGCCCTAACGACAAGACCTAAACTACGGATTTCTGTAAAAAATTTGACATAATTTCCTCTACGATGTGGACTACCAGAAACCTGCAAGAAAATTTACACTTCGGATTTCCCACAAACAATATCGTGGACCACCGATGTCCATCCAGATTTCTCAATAAAGTACGGAAAGTAATTTAATTAAACTATTAGAATAATAATACGAAACTGAAAACTCATGATCCAGTAATACTAACAATTCACTACCAATACTGAAAAAAAATATTTACAACACTAGTATTCATAGCGACTTCTAGGAGCAGAATAAAAACATAAGAAAATACACTGCTAGTGGTCGAAACCTACTAGAAGATATGATAACCTGGTGGACTCATAGCCTCAAGGGATCCAATATCCAGCTCAAGAGAAACACTGTAATTTGGGCACGGAAAACCGAAGGGCCCAGGGAAAGACAGATAAAAACTTAAAAATGCTAGCGTGAGTGGACAAAAACTCATAATCAGAGTAAAATAATAAAATATTTTATATGTGCCTTTCCACTGATTTTTGAGAAATATAATGAGTTCAAAAACTGTAAACTGAAAATAATAGAGGTGCTTGCCCAGGCCACCTAACCTGAGTCGGATAGCTGTAAGAAAATAAATGTGACTGAATCGTCCCCAGGCCACCTAACTTTAGTCGATCTGGATCAGACGAGGCCACCTAATCTCCCCTAACTAAAATACCCAGTGATCCGCCGAATAGCTAAACATCGATGCAATAAAATAAACCATCACAATAAACCTCCAAATTTAAAAGCTCTAAAAATAAAATTGTAGAGCATGTTGTATAAAATAAGAACTCACTACAACTGTGAAAATAAAGGTCCACTCATCATACTATGCCAAGATATTCATAAAGCCGTAAGCTGCTAATCGACCAAATAATCACCCGACACGGCCCGCCAACTCTTAAACTTGACAACACAATTATAATTAATATCTATTCAATGATACTAAATAACCAAGCTTGTAATCCTACGAGCAAAAATGTTGAGAAACTTGCATTCTCGAATAACGTAATTCCCGACTAAAAATGCACTTAATTGAATTCTGAATTCAATACCCTTGCATTCCTTCACTATAACTAAATTTTAGAGTCGCAATATAAATCTCAAATATCGAGCGACTCAAATTTAAATCGATAGTTGGATCGTTCGTTAATAATATCATGAAATCAATTAATTATTATATGATTAAATATACGTCTAAATTATTCAAGTCCAGATCAAAACAAGAATCTCACAATTGTGTTCATCACAAAATTACGAACGGAACGACATAAAATTTATCAAAAATTCCACCTCGCCAGAGATCTGCCACGCATAGCAGTGCGTGAGGCCATGCACCACCGGCGACGGCGGTGAGAATCTCACCGGCTCAAAATCGAGCAACCTACACATCAAAACGTTTATCTCAACAAACCCAACATTTATGAAGAACATAATGTCAAATTCTAACCGGAAAAGCACAAAACCGCCGGAAAACCAAAAACCCACCAGAAATTTCATCTCCTCCGATGGTCGCCGTCCAGCCACAACAAGGACCGAGATGTGTCGCGTTCGACTCATCTCACCTAGAGCTTCAAAACCCCCATAAATTCAACGTCATACGCCGCCGCCATCATCGCTGTGAAATTCCACCTAATCCGGCCAAGTTCTTCGCCGCGAATCTCCTTCCTCCTACCACCAATGCTGGTGATGTTGCCACCAAAATATAGAGGGGAAACAGTCGCGTTGTCGCCGTTGCCTCCGGCGGCGATTTTGGCCACTGGGGACCGAGTTAACTCGGGTCAACCCAGTTTCCAAAAATGGAAATTTTTGAATTTTCCAAAATGGAAACCAGTATTTATACCCGCGATTTTGCGACAAAATATTTTCTGATATTTCCATAAAATTTCCATTAACCATAACTTCTTCGTCGTAACTCCGATTTCAAAACTTGGCGTGGCCACAAACTCATATCAAAAAACTCTACAACTTATCCAAAGAAATTCATGAAAAACATATCCAATAAAATCTCGACAATATGCCAGCGAAAGTTATCGACGGTAGTAACTAATTACCATCGATGATTAACGTAATTAATTAGCGACTAATCGCATAAGTTCTAATTATCACATAATATTATTCCGGGTTGTAACATATTTGGCTTAGCATCAGACCCTAAGTTGATTTTGGCAATCTGACCCAACCGGAATTCCGTTGCCTGACCTGAACTTGAATCCCTTGTTCGACGCGTCGAAAGCTATCATCGACCTGTCAAAGTCTGACAACCTGAATCAGTTCTTATTTCTTGACAAAATTATTTTATTCTGACCTATTTGAAATCTATTCTGTCTAACTTATTTTTCTCTTTGGTGATCTGATTACTTACTTGAACCCCTTGTTCGACGCGTCGAAAGCTGTCATCGACCCGTCGAAGTCTTATAACCTGAATCAGTTCTTGTTTCTTGATGAAATTATCTTGTCCTGACCTGTTTGAAATCTGTAATGTCTAACTTTTTTTTTCTCTCTGGTGATCTGATTACTTACCTGAGTTTGCTTGAAGATCTGCTCTTATTTACTTCTGAAGAATTTGACATGGCTTTGGATATTTCATTGTTTGAAGAACCTGTTTTCTGTGGCATGGAGAGCCAAGACCACTTGGAGGGTAATGTTTCTCTCACTGAGAAAAATCAAGGTAAAATTGCTATTGCTTTAAAAGTTTCTGACTTTACTTGTGGTGATATATGGATAATTGATTATGGTGTGTCTGATCATATGACCTTTGATAAATCCTTGTTTTCAAGTTTGTCACATTCTCCTAAACCTGAAGTGTTTAATGAAAATAGTGTGTCTTTTCCAGTCTTAGGTACTTGATCAATCCAAGTTACTCCATCTCTTGTGTTACATAATGTTCTTTATGTTCCTTCGCTATCCCATTATTTGTTATCAGTGTCTGAGTTGAATTGCCAAAACAAATGCTCTATTACTTTTATCCTATGTATGTGATATTTCAGGATCTATGTACTCAAGCAATAATATGCAAGGGAGATCGTAGGGGGGGACTATTTCACTTGGATTTCATGTATAGCGGGGAGAGACAAGTGCCATCAAGACTTGTTGCCTTGACATTGAGTTCTAATCGAGTTAAAAAAATTTGGTTATGGAATCGCCAGTTGGGTCATCCGTCTTTTGGTGTTATGAAGAAGTCCATGCCATCCTTGTTTCTAGGAATAAAATAATCTAGTCTCCATTGTGAAACCTGTGTGTTTGCTAAAAGTCATAAGTCAAGTTACTCTCCTAGTACTCATTCTAGTTCAGCACCATTTGAGCTGATCCATTCTGATGTTTGGGGGCCTTCGAAGAATCAGACCTTGACAGGAATGAAATACTTTGTTCTGTTTATTGATGATTTTACAAGACTGACATGGGTTGTGCACGCTGATGAAAAATAAGGATGTTGTATTTTCTGCCTTTATTGTGTTTCATAATCTGATTCGCACTCAGTATGATGCTTTTGTGAAAGTATTTCGGTCTGACAATGAAGGGGAGTTTGTCAATCATTATTTCCAAGATTATTTTCAACAACATGAAATTATTCACCAGACTACTTGTTTTCAGACACCAGAGCAGAATGAAGTTTCTGAGAGAAAAAATCGTTATCTCCTAGACATGGGAAGAGCTCTCTTACTCAGCGCCAACATGCCAAAATATCTTTGGGGAGATCTGTATTGTGTGCATCTCATCTCATAAATTTCCTACCATCTGCAGCTCTTCAAAATCAGATTTCATTTGAGGTACTGTCTAAACATGTTACCATCTCGTCTCTCAACAGACTTTCTACTCGTGTCTTTGGTTGTGTGGCATATGTTCATCTTCATAAGAATCAGAGATCCAAATTACAGGTTCGTGCTCTAAAGTGTGTTTTTGTTGGTTATGGTACCCATCAAAAAGGTTATAAGTGTTACCATCCTCATTCTCAAAGGTTTTATATCACCATGGATGTCACCTTTAGTGAATACGTGTGCTTTTTTTCTCCTACGGCAACTCCGAGTGGGGAGGAGAAGAATGTGTTTTATGAAGACTAATTTGGGAAACCAAGAGTTAATGTTACAGGTGACAGTACTCAAGCCGGAACCTAACCAGAAGCTGACCTTTTACGGGTCAAGGAAGAGCCTCGATGGGTCGATAAGGATACTTGATGGGTCGAAGGGATCCCCCAAGATCATCCAGAAGAAATCTCTCGACAGGTCGAAAATAAGGTTCGACCCGTCAAAAATTCTCAAGCAGATGAGTTTGTTCCGAGTTCTGAAAGTGTTCAATATGTCAAACAAGTGTCTGACATGTTGAAATGAGGAGAATTAGTCAATGATCGGCCACCAGTTATTGAAGATGTACATGCAAGTCTAGTCTTTCTTTCTCCACTAACGATTTATCCTGGTCTGGCATCGCCTGAGGTATGTAGCAGTGTTCCTTTATCCAATTCTAGTGTCCTTGAGTCTAGTAGAACTGTTAGGTCAACCCGTGGTCAACCACCAAAGAAATATGAATCTTTCTTGACAACCAAAGTCAAGTATCCTGTAGCTAATTATGTGTCAACCCATAGACTGCCCAAACCGTATGTAGCATTTATGAATCAATTATCTGTTGTGTTTCTTCCTAATAAAGTGCAGGATGTAATCAAAGAGTAGATTGGGCCAAGGCAATGGAGGTTGAGATAGATGCTCTCAACAAGAATGGTACATGGGACTTTGTACCTTTACCACCTAGAAAGAAGAATGCTGGTTGTAGATGGATTTATACCGTGAAGCATAATGCAGATGGATCAGTTGACAAGTATAAGACACGGTTGGTGGCAAAAGTATATGCCCAAAAGTATGGAGTAGATTATGATGAGACATTTGCGCCAGTAGCAAAGATCAACACCATATGATTCCTCATGTATTTGGAAGCTAATCTAGATTGGCCCTTGCAGTAGTTTGATGTGAAGAATGTGTTTCTTCATGGAGATTTGGATGAAGAAATTTACATGGATCTTCCTCCAGGATATGGTACTTCTACAGATGAGAATATGGTGTGCAGATTGGGGAAATCTTTGTATGGATTAAAACAGCCTCCAAGAGCTTGGTTTGAAAGGTTCACAGCTTTCATGAAAAAAATTGGGTATTTACAAAGCAATTCTGATCATACCTTGTTCCTAAAGCACCAATAAGGTAAGCTGACTGCTTTGATTATTTATGTGGATGACATGGTGATGACATTAACGAGATCAAGAAGTTGCAAGTTTAGCTATCTTCTGAATTTGAGATGAAGGACCTTGAAAACTTGAAGTATTTCTTGGGAATTGAGGTAGCCCGGAACAAGGATTGTATCATGTTGACTCAAAGGAAGTATGTTTTAGATCTACTGGCAAAAACTGGTATGCTTGATTATAAACCAGTTGATACACCTATTGAATAAAATCATCGGATTGCTGAATATCCTGGTTAAGTTCCTACTGACAAGTCTCAGTATCAGAGGTTAGTTGGAAGAATAATTTATTTGTCATACACTAGGCCTAATCTGGCTTATGTTGTTAGTGTGGTGAGCCAATATATGCATGAAGATCATATGAATGTTGTGATAAGGATTATGAGGTACTTGAAGTCTGCTACTGGTAAAAGCCTTGTGTTCCATAAGCATGAAGATTTGGGGACTAGTTGTTACACTTATGCAGACTGGGCAAGGAACATCACTGACAGACGTTCTGCTTCGGGTTACTTCACATTTGTTGGTGGAAATCTGGTTACTTGGAGGAGCAAGAAGCAGAATGTGGAGGCTCGTTCTAGTGTAGAAGCTGCGTATAGAAGCATGGCTCAAGGAGTTTGTGAGTTATTGTGGCTGAAATATTTGTTAAAAGATTTGTGTTTCAAGCAGAAACAGCTGATACCTCTTTATTGTGACAACAACACTGCGGTAGTTAAAATTGCACATAACCCTGTTTAGCATGCTCGGACGAAGCATATAGAGATTAATAGACACTTCATCAAGGAGAAGCTAGATGCTCGTATTATCACATTCCCATTTGTTCATTCAGATGAGCAATTAGCTGACATTTTTACTAAAGTTGTTTCGTCCAGGACTTTCAGTGACTCACTTGACAAGTTGGGCATTCAAGACTTGTATGCTCCAACTTGAGAAAGAGTGTTAGAGTGAGTCACACTCCTTATATATTTAGGTGTATATTCCGTAAATTGGATAGGATCTTGTAATTGATTAGGTTTCTTTTTGTGACTATAAGTATACTTGTATATATATCCAATTTAAGTTTGATCAATATATCAGAAAATTCTTTAAACAGACGAGGGATCTAACTGTGCGCGCGTCTATATATATATATTGGTTCTAGCTAGCTGCGCATGCTTGTCAAAGCCATTTCTTTCCTTTCCTTTTCTTTCAGCTATATATAGGAACTGTTGAGAGATAGTGATATAGATTTGCAAATCAAAATCCTCTCGTTGGAGTGGTCTATTACAGCCAAGGAATGAAATATCCATAATATCTTCGATATTTCCGCGATATCTCCGTATTTTGGACTTCCCGATATTAATTCTACATATCAATATCTTTTGTCCGATATTTCTCGAAATATTCGATATTTTCCGATATATCGCCGAAATCCTCGACATTTTCGAATTTATCCGATATTTTGATTTTACATATATGTTGATCGCACTAAATCAAAAGCACAAAACCCTCCACACTAATAATCCAAAAGCTTAATCAAATAAACTCTATAAATAATCAACAAAACATAATTTACAAGTTTCAAAACACATATTAATCATATAAGAATCTCATAAAATTCAAATACAAATTTTCATGTATTTATCTCAATTTCCGTCGATTTTTTATTGAATCGATATTTCATCGATATTTCCGTCGAAATATCCGTATTTTAGACAGTCGATATATCTTCGATATCCGATATTTTACTCCTTGATTACAGCAACAACGCATCTGACCATGCCGTTTTATTGGTCCCGAATCAACAAGAACGTCCAAGCATTTCAGCAATATAAAAAATGAGAGGCCATGCCTGCTGATTTGTTTTCACCGATACTTGTTTTTCCTGATTGAACAATTTCTTTTATTAATAACGATCCTAGCTAAATAGTTGAAATGCTACGAATAACTCCAAACACATTCTAATAGTTCAACTCTGTTCAATTAGAGCACGCGAAGAAAAAGAAAATAAAGATAACAACAAAATACATTATGCTTTTCAATCTTCATTTCCGAGTATTCAACTCTTGCTACCTTCAGGTCATACTGGAGTGCGTATTTAAATTCAAAGTCGACTACATATTCTAGTAAAGTTTGTCCTCAATTTTGATACATAATGATTTAGGTTAATTTGGCACCGTTGATTTGTTTACTCGAAACTAATTCTTCATCATCATCATCGTTTTTCATAGATTAATTTTATGTGATCAAATACAGTATCGAAACTTTATTTTGAGAGAGTTCAATAACCGATTTGATGAGTTCTCTTGTTGAACGCATTTTACGCGTTATGATAAAAATTCTCGTCTATACCGTTGTCGATCCAAGGTTGCTATTGGTCAATTTCTTCGTCGATTCAGATCCGGTGACCCTGTTGCTGGCCTGGTGAATTCTTCGAGTACTTTTGTCTTCTCCGCCCTTCCCATGGGAAGCTGCGGAGGAGATCTGGCAATGACTTCTCAGCGAAATCGTATCATAGACTATGGAGATTTGAGTTCTGAGCTTACTGCTCTACAGATGGAAGAGGTTGATGCTAGTATCTCTTCGGTGTTGACTGTTGCTCCAATGAGTTATGCTAGTAAACTGATTATCCCCATTAAGCATCATTCTAACACTACAATGGATGAATATGAACTTTCAGAGGCTGATTATGTGTTCTCTGCTGGTAAATTTGGGTGTAATGTTTCTTTTTCCCATAAGGTTCATAGTCAATTGGACTTGGAACAGAGATGTGCTGTGATTGTGAAACTTATGGGGAAGCCAAATTCTATCAATAGTTTTGATTTTATGTTAAGGAGATTGCGTCGAAAATGGCAGGTTAAGGGTGGTTAGAAGCTTATTGACTTACCGAATGATTACTTCGTTGTGAAGTGTAATTTGGAAGAGGATATGCATAATGCACTCTGTGGTGGCCCTTGGATTCTGGCTAGACAAACCCTGGTTGTAAGAAAATGGTCATCTGGTTTTGACCCTGGCACTGAACAAATTGGGCAAATGGCATTATGGTTGAAGATTGTAGATTTGCCTGTGAAATTTTTTACACCATTCACTCTGAAACATATCGGGTCTACTCTTGAGGAGGTAGTTAAGATTGATGAATTGAAGTGACTTTGAGTCAAGCAAAGGGTAAATTTTCTCGTATGTGCGTGGAGAGTGATCTTGGGATGCCTTTGTTACCAGTGGTAGAAGTTGAAGGTGTTGCTTATAAGGTGGTCTATGAAAGCATTTCAATAATATGTTTTAGTTGTGGATGATATGGACATGCTAAAGAAGCTTGTACAGCTTCCGTAGCTAATGTTAATTCTCCCCAGGAATCAATTAGGGAAGAACACACTACTTTGGATACTAGTCATGAAGTTAGACAGACCAGAAAGGATGGCTGCTCTATGCAACAAGATGTTGTGATGTTAACTAGCACTGTAGTTGAAGACACTGTTGCTAAACCTGAATTTGGGGCCTAGATGGTGATTAATTATAAAGGCAAAAATAAAAGTGGTGAAAATGTTTCTAATAAAAGGAGAGCTGCTAGTGGTTCTAGATTTCAAGCTCTACAAGAAGTTGTTAAACAGAATATTTCAGATGCCATTGTGACTATTCCTGATCAATCTCTGGCAGGTGGGATGGATAGGCTAATCAGTTCAGAGGTGAGCTCAGAGGGAAAGAGTGTTAAAAGAAATGCAGTAACTGTCAATAAGACTACTCGTGTTGCTGGTTCGGCTAGTGTTGCTGGTGCTGGGAAGGAGGTGACAAGCTTGGGGAATACTGAAGTTAAAAAAGTTAAGAAAACTAGTATACAAATTTTTAATGCAAGGAAACCAACGCATGATGTATCCAATGAGATTGGACATTCGCTTGTGTCTAAAGTTGTACATAAATATCAAAGGAAAAACACCAAACATGTTGCTAGGGCCAAGGTGTTGTCAAGTGCTAAGAAACTTTCCTTTGATGCTATGGTTGCTGGAACAAAGGAGGTTGGGGCCATTTTTGGACATATACCTCCTGATGAGAGTCCTAGTTATAGTAGAAAAGTATCTGATGTTGATATTTCTTTTGAGCAAGTTGTTGAGCAGATTTTTGCTGCAAATAGTATACTTTCTAAGGATGTTGGACCACCCTCTTCTGTTGAGGAGGGTATGGTTGATGCATAAGGGATCATCCCCACCCTTCTTTCATATTGCCATGATGTCAAAATTTCTAATTTGGAATGCTCAAGGTATAGGAAGTGAAGGTTTTAAATTTGCTATTGCAGATATGGTGAGATTACGTTTTTTGGATATGTTTGCTATCTGTGAGCCTCGTGTCCATTTTTCTAGGACCTCTAAGTTTTTGTTAAACTTTGGCTTTAATGAGTTTAGAATTATTGAGGCAAAGTTTCTCTGGATGTATTTGGTTATTATGGAATAAGAATAAGGTGAAGATTACTTATGTTGATAGTGATATCCAGTTTATTGCTGTCAAAGTGGAAACTCCTGGGAAAGGTTCCTAGTTGTTTTGTGTTATTTATGGAAGTTCTATTAATTCTCTTAGAAGTCAATTATGGAGTTCCTTAGATGTTGTGATTACTACTTCACAGATCCCTTGTTGTATTGCTGGTGATTTCAATGAATTAGTGGATGAGAAAAAAAATGTGGAGGTGTCCTTGTTGGTAGATTCAGAGGCCTCAAGGAATGGGTGTGTAGCATCTATCTGTTGGATTTAGGGTTTAAGGGTTCTTACTATACCTGGTCTAATGGTACTGTGAAGGAGAGATTGGATAGAGCCTTTGTTTGCAGTGAGTGGAAGCTTTTGTGCAACATTTACCTAAAACAAGATCTGATCATTGTCCCTTATTGATTTATTTTGATTATGTTGTTGCTGGTAACAGGAGAAGAAATAGCCCTTTTAAATTTCAGGCCATGTGGATGTTGCATGAAACTTATTCTCAATTTGTTCATGATAGATGGCAACAGGCCAAGGGTGACTTTCAGCAGAAAATTCATAGTTTAACTTCTGATTTTAGCATTTGGAATATGGAGGTTTTTGGAAATATCTTCAAGAGAAAGAAGCAATTGTTATCCAGGATTGGAGGAGTTCAAAAAGCTAAAAACAAGGGTAGTAATCATTTCCTTGATAACCTAGAACTTGAATTAATTCATGATTATGAGCTGCTGCTTGAACAAGAAAATTTATTCTGGAGGCAAAAATCAAGACATTAATGGTTGCGTGATGGTGACAAAAATACTAGTTTCTTTCATATCACCACCATTGTGAGGAGGAAAGGGAATAAAATTGAAGGTCTCTTTGATGAAAATGGAAACTGGACTACTATTCCTGCTGAGATGAGAAAAATGGCTATTTCTAAGGTTGAATTCTATTTTCTCAACCTAAGATTGATGATTGCAGAATATTCATTCCCTGGATGTTTCCAAGGTTGAATTCTTCTCTGGTTTCTTCCATGAATAAGACAATCTTAATGGAGGAGGTGAAAAAGGCTCTTTTTGCCATCGGTGGCCTCAAAGCTCCTGGTCATAATGGATTTCCAAGTTTATTTTTTCAAGAGCACTGGTATGCTGATGATATTGTGAGAATTTCTACTGAGGCTTTCTCTTCTGGTGTGCTTCTTGCTGGTATAAACCTTACTATGATTTTCTTAATCCCTAAAATTGAGGGACCTCAACACATGGTTCACTTCAGGCCTATTAGTCTCTGTACTACAATCTATAAAACCATATCCAAATTAATTGTAACAAGGATTAGACCTGTTATGCAGCATCTCATAAGCCCTAATCAGGTCAGCTATATGCCTCGGAGACACATCTATGATAATATCATGATTGCTCAGGAATTTTTGTTTAAATTCAGGAAAGTTTCTGGTAAAAAAAGGTTCTTTGCTTGGAAGGTTGATCTTTCTAAAGCTTATGATAGGTTGAGTTAGAGTTTTATAGCTTATGTGCTGCGAATCTAAGTTGCCTAGTGGTTTAGTGAAGCTCATACTAAACTATATTACTTCCACCAATTTTCAAGTGTCTGTTAATGGGGAATTGTCTGAGAGTTTTATGGCTCAATGAGGCATTAGGCAAGGGAATCCTCTTTCTCCATATATTTTTGTGTTATGTATGCAGAAGCTTTCCCATTTGATTGAGGATAATGTGGGTGATGGAAGATGGTATGATGTTAATGTTTCTCAGTCTGGTCCCAAAGTTTCCCATTTATTTTTTGCTGATGATCTTATGTTGTTTGTTGTGGCTTCTTATCATCAGGCCAAGATTTTGAAGGGTTGTCTTGATCTTTTCTCTTATTTTTGTCTCTCCCAATACTTGTAGAAAATTAGCTAAGAAAATTAGTAAAGTTTGCGGTTCCCCTTTAATAGATGATTTAGGTAAATACTTGGGAATGTCATTGATTCACTCCAGAATTAATAAGTATACCTATGCTGGAATTTTTGATAAAGTTCAAGGTAGATTGGCCAGCTGAAAAAGCAAGGACTTAAGTATGTCTAGAAGGCTATGGTACAGTCTGTTACCTCTTCTATCCCAGTTTATGCTATAAATACTGCTAGGCTCCCTACTAGTTTGTGTGACAAGTTGGATAAACTTAATAAGGACTTCCTTTGGGGCGAAACTAATGAAAAGAAAAAATTCCATTTGGTTACCTGGGAGGATGTCTGTAAGCATAAGAAGCTTGGTGGTTTAGGCATTAAGAAAACTAGTCAAATGAATCAAGCTATGTTGACTAAATCCAGCTGGAGAATGTTTCAAAAGGATAAGGGCTTGTGGGCTAGAATACATTCTGAGAAAGGCATGAAGAAAAAGAGTTTTTTTGATAGAGATTATTCTGTGGCTGCTGATTGTTCAAGTACTTAGAGGAGTATTGTTCATGATGCTTCTCTCTTTAAGCAGAATTTGAAATTGAGGGTTGGTGATGGGAAACTTATTAGATTTTGGAATAATTTTTGGATGGATAGGTCCCCTTTGAGAGTGCATGTTTTACCTAATCTTATATGTAGGGATGATGAAGTTGTTTCTGATGATTGGGATGAACATGGGTGGGATCTTACAAAATTAAGGGAGGTGTTGCCTGATGATATTGTTCAATCTATTATTAATGATCCAACAGGGTTTGATGGATGTGACAGTGATGTTCAGATTTGGAATGCCTCTTCCAATGGCATGTTTACTATGAAATCAGCCTACCTGTCCATTTTTTATCTTGAGACTGTGAATCCAATTTGGTCTTTCATATGGAAAATGCATATTCCACCAAAGTAGAAAACTTTCTTGTGGGTTATTATGCATGGGAAACTTCTAACTAATGCTCGGAGATTGAGAAGAAGACTCATTGATGACTCTTCTTACCCTGTTTGTCATTTGCATTAAGAAAGTTTGATTCATCTGTTCAGATAATGCCCCAGAAGTAAGATGGTTTGGAAAGAGTTGAAGCTTCTAATGGCTATTCTTAAATTTTTTTAGTCTGGACTGAATAGGTTGGTTATATGCTCAAATCCATAATAGTACTATTATTCAACAGATGAATTGGTGCATTTCATTTGTTAATGCTTGCTGGCATATCTGGAATTGGAGGAACAAAAGTGTTTTTGATAGCTCTTTTGTTATGCCTTACAATCCTGCCAAGATCATTGTGGATTCTACTACTGAGTGGATTACTGTTCAGAAAAGACACTATTCTGCTAAGGTTAGTGAAATTAGTTATTTTTCATGGAAGAAACCTTCTACCTTGTGGTGCAAGCTTAATATTGATGTAACTCGAAGTAGTCAAGGTTTCAATGGAGCTGGAAGAGTCATAAGAAATTATTTTGGAAGATGGATAAATGGATTTCAGGTAAATTTGGGGAATGGTGAAATTTTAGATGCTAAAGCATGAGGTCTGCATTTTGGCCTGAAGCTTTTATTGATACAGAATGTTAAGTTGGTTGAAATTGAAACGGATTCAGCAATTTTGGTGAACCTTGTGCAGTCTGAGGATTTGGCTCGTCATCCTCTTGGTTCTTTGATTAATGGTTGTAAGCATGATCTTCTACTTTTGGATCAAGATATTCTTTCTCATGTGGCTAGAGAGAAGAATATGACAGCTAATGTTCTTGCCAAGAGAAGTATTGATCATGAATTGGGGATGGTTGAGCTGCTGGAGCCTCTTGTTTATGTTTTGAAGGATTATCAGGATGATTTAGATGGAGTTTCTTATCCTACGTGTTTTAGGAAGGCTAGTGTAAACTGGTTGTTGATGTTTTTGTTTCGGGCCTTTTTAGGTCTCTTATGTAACAAAGAAAAATGTGTAAAGACACGCTTATATATGAAGATTAGTACATACATATGCATATCGATCGGATATGCTACTTAATTAATAAGAGTGATAACGATTAGGGTTTTCTTGTCCGGACTCATCGTTAGTTCATTAAGCCAGCTAGAATGCATGCATGCATGTATCAAGCAAGACTTGATTTTTACCCTAGCTTAAATAGATGCCAACTTGCCATCACATACAGCTAGTAAGGAATTAGAACGAGTACTTTAGAGCTACATACTCTCTGCCAGGGACTGTCGTGGAGACGAGGAGGAACCCTAGCTAGCTCGAAGCTCTTAACTATTGGGGAAGAGATTCGAGTATTAAACAAGTTACAATCTATATACGTCGTCGGGTATTAACTCAGTCTTCGTCCCGACAACGACCCCGCGCTGTATCGTCGTCGGGTTTCCGGTTGCCATGTCCACCATGTCGGGGAGTTTGGTCTTCTTGCACCGGATGCTGAGGGCGGGAGGGCGCTCTAAGGCCGTAGTGGCGTCGCTGTCATCCACTGGTGGAATCGCGTCCTCAAGGTATTGGGCGGGCGTTAAACCCCCTAAACCCTCCAAATGATGCATGTATCGTCCAGGTCCCGGATTGTCCCGTGGGGCAGCCCGACCCGGAAGGCCCCTCTCCGCTGCTGAATGGTCGCCACGCCGCCTCCGTAGCTGCCGCCGCCGTTGCCGCTTTACGACGCTGGATCGCCACTTTTCTCTTTTGTTGACTTGTAGTTCCGGGAGCCATGCATTCTGTAAAAACAGTAAGAAAATACATGAAGAGGAACTGTGACTTGATCAAAATACATATAGCTTTAAAGGATTAAGTATACATATCTAGAACATCAACAGAGCTGTATTACATGCACATTATAAGCTAGTGATGAATCATCTAATACTACCAAGTCTACAACAAACTCAACTAAACAATTCGAAACTTTCCTAAACAAACTGATTAATCTTCATGTAATTCATTTCCTAACATGAGCTTATTTGACAAAAGTGGTCTCGAAGTTCATTCAGACATTTAATCAAACACATGGAGTGCTATACAAACAAAACCAGACATTCAATCGGCTATATACCAAGTGACAACATACTCGGAATGTAGTCATCAAGAGATCAATTACTAAATACCATATTCACAAAAAAAAAGTGATATCTCAAGTATTAAACAAGTTACGATCTATAAACGAAATCAAAACTTCAAATCTTAATGGAAGATCTCCGATTAGAAATTATCACCAACACTTTAATATCCTTTGAATTTAGAGGCCTATGGCGTGCATTCCTTAAAACTACTCTGTGAGTTAAATTAATAATGTAAGGTATGCTCCCTAATTCAAAGGGAATATATATGTGCATAAAGGAAACTAGCTAGTGATGAGTGACGACACACACTTCGCTAGAGTCAAGACTTCAGATTTTTGGCTTTGATATATACACCTTTAAGCTCATAATTGATCGATAAGTTCGATCAGGTCTTAATACATTTAACCAGTAGAAAGTGGCCAAAATTTTACGCACATGCCTTCAGCCTTCTTATTATAATTAATGGTGCTAGGGATATTCATATATATGCAACTAATCGATCGAAGAAGATAAGAGACTTAAACTGGATAGCTAAGTACTTTAGTTTGCATTCTCTCCAGCTTTAGAGTCAAGTTGATTGAAGTTAGTTTTTTATGTGGAAAGATCGATATGCTTGAGTTGATTAATCTATTACACAGATAACCTAGCTATCACTATCTTGATGCTCACAAACAGTCCATGAAACAGTTCAGGTTTCTATTCTACTATGAAAAGTAGGAATAAAGTCAAATTGTATCATGTACAAGTACAAAACTGATTCCCGATACATGTATCAAATTGTATCATGTTCAGGTTTTTATTCTACAGAACAGTATCACTTTTGATGAAATTGCAGTATCACGAAAATCTTATATATACAGTAGGAATTTTAAGAAACAATAAACATTTAATGCAAGCAATCGAAACAAAACCAAATCGGCCAATAAGCTTCAATTGAAGCTAATGAGAGAGAGAGAGAGAGAGAGAGAGAGAGAGAGAGAGAGAGGCATACCTTGAACCCGATTTGGGGATTTAGGATTTTGGGGGAGTTAGGGATTTTGGGGGTGGGGGATTTGGGAATTTAGAGGAGAGGAGGAGCTTTAGGGTTTAGAGAGAGAGGTGGAGAAGAGGGTTTTGCACTTTCCGGACTCGATTTGGGGGTTTTGCACTTTCCGGAGAGAAATGAAGGTGAAGAAGAAAGAAGAAGAAAGGAGAATCGAGCAAGTCTGGCTATTTAATCAGTATGAGGTGACGAAGATTGAGGCATTCGTCGCTTCTATATTCAGGTGACGAATATTGATTTATACGTCGCCTCGAATTTCTGAAGTGACTAAGTTTTCCATCTACGTCGCCTAGAATTCCTGAAGTGACCAAGTTTCAATTTTCGTCGCTCCAATATACTAAAGTTACCAAGTTTCAATCTTTGTCGCTCCATTGTACTGAGGCGACCAAGTTTACATTCACAGGGTTACCTTGGGGATCTGTACTTGGTCGCCTCATAGACCCTAAACCCTAATCGAAGCGACGAATATGGGTATCTTGGTCGCCTGGATATATTGAAGCGACGAAGATATCAATCTTGGTCGCCTCAATTTGTGTTATTTTTAGAAATTCATAAAATATCTATTAATTTCTCAAATACATAATGTATAATGTAAGGTTTAAAGTAAATATCAATAATTTTTACATAATGTATAATGTACGCTTTAAACAATATTCATAGTAATATTGGAACCCACCTCTATAATTTTTACATAATGTATAATGTATAATGTACGGGCAGTAGTGATAATCGGCTCCGTTACTATGTCTGTGATGTACCTTGGATCAGCATGATGATATGTCATCCAAGTTTTGTCTGGGTGTCCTTCCATGTTTCCTGTCAACATAAACAATCGGCAGCATCTCCCTACAGTTCCCCGAGTGCACACATATCTAAACAACATAATTTGCACTCGGGGAACATTGAAAGGAGACACTGTCGAAACCATATCCCTAAACCGAAACTGAAATCACATGAATAGCAAAAGGATCAATAAAGTCATGTTCACCTAAAGTGTCCAAAAATGGGACAATTCGAGAATTAACAACTCAACTCGATCAACTAGATGAGTTGTTGATTCTCAAACGGGAGTTCTAAGTTGATAAACACCACAATTATATATAACCATACGCTCGATTTCATGATTAACACTAATAACACTACTAATTAAGGCTCGAATACACCTAATCTACACTAATCATCACCTAAATTTCACTAAATATACGCAAGAGCAGATTCAGACTTTAAAAAAACGAGGCGACGAAGATTAATCAATCTTCGTCGCCCCAATTTTCTTCGAGGCGACCAGAAACATCTTCATCGCTTCGAATGTAAAAAGTGATCGCCTCATCTAATTGAAGCGACCAAGATCAATCTTCGTCGCCTCAATTAGTTGAAGCGACGTAAGTAATATCTGAGGCAACCATTCTATTCTTCGTCGCCTCATTGAGATTGGGAAAGTTTCTTCGTCACTCCAAAGCTCTCCTCCAGTAGTGCTTGGTCTCCTTCATCCTCAGCTCCTCGCTATTTCTGTTGAAAACTTGACATCTATCACATATTCAATAACAAAATTAAAACCCCCAGTAAGATAATATGGAGGAATATTGGAGGGACTCAGGGACGTATATACGCACCAATGTATGAGATAGAGTTGTGTTTCTAAAACTCTTCTATAATTTGGATGGAAGAAAAGCATGCAAAATTAAGGCCACTAGCTAGCGTGAGATGCGTATTGAATCGCTTAATTACTCTCTAGACAAACCAGCGTGCAATTCGAGTAGGTGATCGACATGTCCACGGCCGCCGAACAATACTGCCCAGTGTAACTCCCAGAATGTGGACTATAGCATGTAGAATAATATATAATATATAGAGAAAATTAAATAGTGGTGTCTAAAAATGCTGAGTATTCTGTTTCTTGTTAATACTGGATCGAAAACTCTAACGCGAAATGCTTCAGGCATTTACGGATTCACCAAAGTAATGACTTTTCCTTGTTAGTGGTGATCGATCGCGAGTTTCTAGCCTTGCTCGCCTGTATACGCATACAATTATATAATTTCAAATTTTTAGCCAGGGCCATGCATGCCTGCTGATTTGTCTTCAACGATGCTTATTTTTCCTGATTAATTGAACAATTTCGTTTAATTATTAATAACGATCCTAGCTAGTTAAATGATATGGTTGAAATGTTACGATCGCGAATAACTTCAAACACATTCTAAAAGTTCAACTCTGTTGAATTAAAGCAGGCGAAGAAAAAGAAATAGAGGATAGCAACAAAATACGTACATAAAGGTTTTTACTCTTCATTTCTGAGTATTCAACTCTACCTACCTTCAGGTCATACTGGCATGGAGTGCGTATTTAAATTCAATGTCGACTATATATTCCTGTAAGGTTTGTCCTTAACTTTGATATATTATGATTTACGTTTTTTTTAAAAAAATATAGTGCGTCACATTAAATCAATAGTGGGTTACATTATATATACATAGATTTAATTCGCCCAAAGGGCACGACTTGGGGAATACTAATGTTCCTAAAGAATCTACGCGATCTAACAGGACCTAAATCGAAATGAAACCACTAAAAGGAAGCTCTAACAAATCATGTGATCATGAAATAGCAATCATTATCGGGGTGGGCAGACCAACCATGCCCCCCCCCCCCCCAATAATCAACCCAAGAGCAAAAGATCTTACTCCGGGTCTCCCAAGTTCTCCCTTGTCTTATCAGGAGGTTTCTCTCCCACTAACGCCCCTGGGATCATCTTCGGACTGTCCTCGAGCATAAGTGTGCTCACACCCTAGCTCAATAAGGCACTCTCTTAATCGCCGACCCTCTGACGAGATACCTTCAAGTCTCAACCATTCCTCGCTTCATGAGAAGCCCTGTTCCTTTAGGGGGCTTCCACATTTGGCCTGGGATTAGTGGACACCGCTAGGTCCGCTCCTCTACCATCCAAGATGCCGGAAAGATCAATCGGCTTCGAACGGTCTGGGATACCACCACACACTCCAACATGCTCCAACAGCCTACAATTGCGACAAAAACCTTCAAGCCTCTCGTATTTGAACCGCACCGGAATCATGACACCAACACTGAAATCAAATTCTCTTGCCGGAAAAACTTGTTGCATAGGAGGCACAACCGGATGGTTTATAGAGATCTGCATGCGTCCTCTCTTCAAACCCTTTAGATCAACCTCATTGAAGGACCCCAATGAAAGATCGACCAAGCATCTTCCCGACAGTCTCAGTCGATAACGCCGGAGGCAGCCCTAACGCTTCCACCCACACAAGAATCGAACGAAGAGGTATGGTGGTCGTCGATGACAGGCCATCATACGCAGCCAAAACCAGAATGGAGCGATTATAAAACCAAGGACCGCGCTTAAGGATCCTTTCACGATCGGCCTCCACCGCGAATGTAAAGATGAACTTGTCTTTCTCTGCCCTAATAGCTAGATTCTTCTTCAAACCCAAGACAGACTCCATCGTACCCATGAAGCCTCTATGATCCGCAGGCTTCTTAGTTGTCACCAAACGACCAATCGCAAAGTATTGCAATGCCACCGCCGCTGTCCCCGCAACTCTGAAGGACGTGCGTCCCGTTCCAAAGATATCTTGAGTCTCCGACATCCTATCAGTCAGGGCGTCGACCATGGTTGCTGCTAACTTGTTCAAAGAGAAAGCCCTAGAAGTGCTCACTTACTTTTTCAATGAGGATTAGTTGAAAGAACGTAATGATTAAGGTTAATTTGGCACCGTTGATTTTTTTAGCTCGAAACTAATTAATTAATTACAAGAGATAAGTGAGAGAGACATTGTTGAAGATATATTATATCTCTATTACAATTATCATCTTTTTTTAATATATTAATTTAATTTTAGACTATCAAATGTCGTATTGAAACTTTATTTTGAGAAACTTTACTCTTTTAATTAATGTATAAGGGAGCATATTACATTTTTGTCAATTCAATATATGCATGTACTAATTAACCGTGGTACTATGTTATTATGTGACAAATTAACATCTTCTCATCTTTCAAGTCCGTACGTACATCGAATCACGTACTCGATCTTATAAAAAAAAAGTTAAGTATCTCGAGCTATTGTTTGTGAAGAAAATTTCCTCAAGCTTAAGCTCTAATATCAACTTTGATCAATATATTCTTGTAAGAATAAGACATCCATTAACTTCGAAGTTAATTAGCTAAGATCAATATAGTTTAGCGGACAGAACTCATAGGCCATTGATAGCCACTAAACCTTCTGTTGTAATTGGACGTTTCCTTGTTACGGTCCCAGGCACAAGGAGTCAATCTATAGTTTAAGAGTACGTAACTAATGACATTATTAAGACTATACTTACAACAAGGTGGTATGGCCATATGATGTTAGTTGAGTATTATTTTATCAACCAGACAATAAATACACGTTTATATATATATGAAGATATTAGTACAATATTGATGCTTCTTAGTATGAGTGATAGCGATTAGGGTGTTCTTGTCTGGACTTACTCTTCGATACTTCTCTAGAAGCTAGTGTATTATATTATGCACGCAATACAGCTAAGTAAGGAATTAGAACGAGTGCTTTACAGCTACGTACATACATACTCTCTAATCCGCAAAGGATTGGAGTGAGCTGCGCAGCGCCGATATAGTAGCTATCAATTTGTGCAAAAGACTGTTGTGGAGGCGAGGAACAACCCTAGCTAGCTAGCTTCCTTGGTCTCCCTTCATATATGGCTTCATCCTCCTTGCTATGTCTAGCTATTTCTGTTGACATCACAACTAAAAAAAAACAAATATATATATAAGATAAATGGAGAGACTCAAGGACGTGTATATTTAGATGTACGCACCATTGGCACCAAATTAACGTTTGAGAGTTGTTTCTAACACTCTTCTATTAATTGGATGCGAGAAATTAAAGAATGCCAAAGGCCAATAGCATGCGATGCGTATGTATTGAACTCTATAGTCAACTAGTCCTCTTGCACGAGCAAGCAAGTAGGTGAGCACTAGGTCGAATGGTCAACGTCGTCAAACACTTTTCAGTTTAACTCACTAACTGCATGGGACTAAAGGATAAGCTTACACGATATACACAAGTTAAGGTGCGCTACAATTTTTCTTTAAATTTAAAAAAAATTTATTTATATCTTAATTTTTAGTGTTAAATTTTAAATTTTGAAACTTAACCTCCTTAAATTTGTATATTTCACTCCTAAATCATTAATAAACTTATTTGAAAAAAAATTTAGTCCCCCTTATTATAAAATCTTAACTTCGCTCTTGATAAGGACTAGCATGCATGTAGAATAGTATAGATTCCATGCACAGAGAAATGGAGAGGAAAAGTACTGTATAGAATTAGAATTTAATTAGTGGTAAACATCGACAAATTACAGAGTACTGCGTTATTTTTTTGTTCGATTCGTTTGATTTGTGAATGTTAAACAGATACGACTTTCGTGAACTAGATCATTATGATTCATGAAACCAATATCAATCATACTGTTCAGATCATATAAAATAGTTGATGTATGTTATTCATCAACAATCCTAAGTCTTATCATCATTGGCGGAGCCAGTTTCAGGCTTATCTCGGCTTAAGTTGAGATAAGTTTTATGAAATTAAAAAAAAATCTACTTCAACTTAAAATCATATAATTATTTTTTTTTTCTCTTTTATTCATTCACACATAGTTGTTTTTGTGACACCGTCCTCCCAAAGTCATCGCTTATTTCCTCTAGCATAAAATTTTCACAATATCAATGATTTAATGTTTGGCTTTAACATCAATCTTTGATTTTGATATTGTTTTTAGTGTTATTTCTGCTACATCTAACTCTTTCAAGTTTAAAACTTTAAATTTTGATGAGTTATTGTTCTTATGATTATGTTTGTTTTCCTCGGTTTACTATATTAAAATTAAATAAACGAGATAAAGTAATAAAAAAAATTAAAAAAAAAAATTATGTTGCACAATATAATGCCGGATCCGACATTACACTATGCAACGCACAATTTTGATCCGGATTATAATTAATCCAGATAACATTTTGATCCTGACTCCGATAAATTATCGTTCGTATCACATAGAACGGTTAATACATGTTTTTACTTTTTAAAATTTTATCTTCATTTACGATAAATTTAGTTTACAACGGGAGTTTTCTGTGTTAGACACACAATAGATCACCCTACCTAGATGTCAATATCGATCCAAGTCCCCACGCACAATAGGTCACCCTACGTCTATTGGTATATGCATGATACATAGTCGAATTTACTTCTAAAAGGTTATAAAAAAAAGAGAGAGTAATATGACTAATATCAGAGTGATTCACCAAATTGATGATGAAAATTAGTGTGTTAATATCTCGTTTTTCTTTTTGACAGTGTAAATATCTTGCCTAAAATTTCATAAACAAAAACCTCTGCAAGTTGTTGTCTGACTTGTCTCTACGTGAATTGCAAAAATTGGGGAAATAATTATACCAGTTGCCAACAGCAGGCGCAACAAAGTCGCCTCTTGATTGGGACAGAGTCAGAATATAAAACTAGAGGAAGCCTATAATGCATATAATAAAAATCAAAGAAAAAAAACTAAACCGAAAATAATAAAAAACAAAACAAAATTATGAAAAAATGATATGTTTTGAGATTAGAACCCACCACCTAATATTAAGATGTCTATGCATTTACCTGGGTTAAACCTGTTAACCCAGAATGTTTGCAAATGGGGCCCTGAACATAAACACCACAATAATTGGCAATCCAACGTGCCCTAATTCAGTGGCTGCAAATTAATTACTGCCTCGTTCTCCCTCTGGACCGAAGTCAGGTCCCAAATGACCAAAAAAGCCTTCTCCAATCCTTCGCAGAAAACCAGTGAGGTTGATATTTTCTTCTACCCAATTTGACCCCCTCTGCATTTGTGAGTCCAAGTTGAAGTTGCAGCCTTGCAGGAAGCAACTAAGAGTCGGCAGCAACCAAAATGGTCCGTCCATTTTCTTTAAAGAAAGTTTGATTGATTTTATACGTTCATTGTTCTGGTCACTGTCTTCTTTATTAGGGATCATGAAAGCTCGCATTTGGTACTTGGAGATGGTGCATATCACTTTCCAGCTTCATTATACACATAAATTGACAAACCATCGAGATCGATGTCCACCTCCTCCATTTGTCAAGGTTTACATCCTAAGATTTCTTAATCGTCCATTGGACCATTTGATATAGTATGTTAAATTTCAGCAAAAGGATTACTAAAACAAATTGAAAAATGAAAAGGTCGCCATTCTGGAAAACTCTAAGCAACAAGTCAATAGATGTGAAGCTAAGATGCAAACTAGCACCATCGAGGGCCAAATAGACTAATATTCTTACAAATGTACTTAACTAGCGTTGCAAATCGGATTAACATATATAACTAGCAGAAAATGTGAACACACGCCTCATAAACCTGCTGCTTTAACTCTAATATCAACTGACTAACTCCAACCACCGGATCTTATCCTTAGTTTGAGATTTTTCTCAACTTTGAGGTCTACAATGGTAGAGAATACCAATTTGAAAATAAAAGACTCATATGAATAATAATTTTATAAAGGCTTACTGTACTATAAATTATAAAATATGACTTTTCCACGATTAAAAATACTCTATTTCAGAAACTAATCGCATTACCAATACTATATAAGGTCATGAGTACTAAGTACTATAGTTGATTAGATCGTAGTGATATCGAACTAGGTGGAAGAATGTAATACATTAATTAACATATTACCAAGACTAATAAATCCCCATTAATTTAAGTAGAGGTATATCTTTGATGTTTCTCCTTTGGCTTTGTATTCTTGATTATCAATCATTAGATTAGTACTCTAAAGAGTTAGTTGGCCAAGATTTTACATTGATGCACTTCGCTTTCTTATTCCTTTTTCACTCTACGTTATGTTTTGCCACCTCTCATTTGGAAAGTACGTAAACAGGAGCGCACAACTAGTTAATTCCATTTGAATCCTCCATTTCCATCATTCCATGGTGAACGATATTTTCCAAGTGAAAAATATATGATTTAGAGTCAGAATTACCCCAAATAGCCAGATCGTTTCCTAATTAATGTTTTGACCATATCATGGTAACTAGCTATAAATTTACCAGCTAATGCTTAAGTAAATCTAACGTGGAGATTTCATCCATCTACTAATGTATGAGTTGTAATCTAGTAAATATGCTTTCATAAGATCCGCATATGGCATCCTGGTATAGGAAAATATCCTAAAGCACATATGAAAAAGCAACAAAAAGGCCTAGGTATTGAAAGTACTATAAATTCTAGAACCAATGAAAATATTACACCGTTGGAGTTGACTGGCAGTTGGGTCCTAGTTAGTTAGTTACTACAAAAAAAAATGTAGTTGCCCAACATCAATCATTGAGTAAGAGAATCCCAGCGGTTCGGTCCTCTCGGAGGAATTCTTACGAATTGGTGCGGATCCTGCCTGAAAATAGAAAAATTTTGGCGAAATGTACGTGCAGTGGTGACAGGGAGGGGCGACGAGGAGGAGGAATTCCTCCGAGCCGTCCTATTTCAGGAAGCCGGAGAGAACTTCCTCCTGGTGGAACCCACGCACGTGGGTGACGTCAAGCGGGAAGAAATTTTTTTAGAATATGGCGCGTATAATACACGCGCTAATAAAAATGTAATTTTTTTAAACCGGTTTAACGAGCCAATGACAGCCCGTCATGTGGCAGGCTGTCGGCCCGCATGGTAGTCAACGACTACTTCAATCTGGACGACTCAAATTCAAATAGGTAGGCAATCAGACGGCTCATATTCAAATGCAACGGCTACTGTTGGTTCTGAAAATTTCAGAACGGATACTACCAAAAATACTCTGGAAAAATTCCCAAAAAAATTCTAATAACCCTTACTATTTTTCTATAAATACAACCTTCATTTTTCTAAACACTTCACACCAATTTGTGCACAACAAATTATTCTCCTCCTCCATCTCTTCCCCTTCTCTCTCACAATATCTTTGGTTTTTTGCAAAAGATGTCCACCAATTGGCACATTTCCAAAGATGTACAATTATGCATATCATATTGTCGTCATAGTGTGTGCTCTATCTTCGGCAACAAGCAAAAGGTCGACAAATTGTGGGAAAAAATTTATGCCGATTATCAACAAAATAGGGTGATGGGTCAAGGTGAGAGCGGAACCTAGGACCCAAAATGCACTTACCTCTCGTTTTGCTAAGTTGAAGCTAAACTTGTTATAATGGAAAGCGGCGCTTGCATACTCAAGAAGGAATCCGGAATCCGGCGAAAATTTGCATGATGAGGTAATGATTTATTTATGTTGTTCATTTCAATTTTAATTAATTTTATGAAATTTAAAATGTGAAATATTAATTCGTTACTTGTATTTTTTTTTTGTAGTTAAGGAAAGTTCAAACGTTTTATGTGGGCAAAACAAGGAAATAGTTTACGCACTTTGCGTGTTGAGAAGCGGTCATGGATCATCCTACTTTTAGAGTCGTCGAAACTAGCACTCCACCTTCTTACCATTCCAACTTCGAAGCTACTCCTCCCATTAGTGAAGTGTCTCCTATCGTCAACTTGGATGAAGATGAAGTGATTCCAACATCACAAATCAACCTTCAAGAAACCTCGAGTCCGCCTAGACCTCAAGGAGTGAAGACGGCCAAGGAAGCAAAAAGAAAGGGAAAGAAGTCCATGACACCTACGAATGAGGTTAGAGATGAGACTTTGAAGAGCATTGCGGCTAATAAAAAAATATTCACCGATTGGCAAAAGGCAAATGAAGAAAATCAACGAACGCTTGATGAGAAAAACTATAAATTGAGGGCACGAGAGGAAGAAACAAGGATCATGACAATGAATTTCGAGGCTATGACCCCAAATTCAAAGAGGTACTTCGTAAAGAGGAAAGCAGAGATCCTTGCGCAAGTAGATAACGATGAAGAAGAAGTTGGCGATGCAAACTTTACAAATTGTTATCGTCTCTGCAACCTTGATTTTAGTGATTAGTTTAGTTTGTCTTAAAAATAAATCTATGTTTGACATGTCATTATGTAATTTAAATTTTCAAGAAATAAAAATGTACTTTATTTAAATCATAATTAAATGCAAACACACAAGATTAAAACATACAAAAAGGAAACACACAAGATGCAAACACATATACATCGCACACGTTATTTAGAGATATTCACCGATTTCAAGAAACCAGTTGTGCTTCACTAAGTACTTTTGAAGCTCTCTATGGAGATAAACTGATTGTAAATTGACGAGAAGGTCGCTAAACCGTTAATGATGTTGATCTCTTCAAACTGGCTAAAACGGAATTCGGTTACCATTTTCATCCACCGGCCCATCATAAACTGTGAAAGCAGTAGCTGGATTTTATAAATCTTCTTCCTCGTTCTCCTTAAAATCGTCCTCCACAAAATCTTCCTCAACAATCATGTTATGCATTATGATGCAAGCTAACATGATCATTTTCAATTTCGATTTGTGATGACACATAGCTGAGTGACGAATGATAGCCCAACGAGATTGCAAGATGTCAAAGCACATCTCCACATCTTTGCAATATGCCTCTTATTTCCGTGCGAACAGCTTCTGTGGTTGATCCCGGGGATTAGAGATTGTCTTGACAAACGAGGAGTACTTCGGATATATTCCATCAGCTAGATAATAAGTGTGGTGGTAAGTCATACCGTTGAATTTATATGTCGATTGCGGGCTTCTTTCGGTAAGGAGCGCATCGAAGACATCGGAGCTATTGAGCTCATTGATATCATTTTGTGCTCCAGGCATGCCGAAGAAGCTATGCCATATCCACATGTCATATGAGGCCACCGCCTCTAAGATTATGGTCGGACGAGCCTTCCGCCCCGAGTATGACCATTGCCAAGCTGTTGGGCAGTTCTTCCATTCCCAGTGCATGCAGTCGATGCTTCCGATCATACCAGTAAATCCCTGCTGCCTCGCCCTTCTTAGAAGTTGAGTGATGTCTGTTGCATTCGAAGCGCGGAAGTAACTATCTTGGTAAAGCAAGACCACTTGTGTGCACCACTTCTTCATGCATTCCAGAGTTGTTAACTCCCCCATCCTCGTGTATTCAGTACACTGATTTGTGGCTGTGTCGTAAGCCAATATTCGTAGAGCACCGGTCATCTTTTGCTCGGGGAGGAGTCCTTGCAATCCAATGGCATCTAATCTTTGATGTCAAAATGGGTCGTAGTTGCAGAGTTCTGTCTTGATCCGGTTGAACAACTGCGTGCTTATTCAAAACCTCCGACGAAAACCTTGCTCTTGGAAAACAGGGTGTTCGACGAAGTAATCTTCCAGCAGATTTTGACCCCTCGGTTCCCTCTGCCTTGGTTAGTTTGGACGGCGGCGACGAGGTGGCTCATCATCAAACGTTGCAACTACCATGGTTGCATCAGTGACGAAGGAATTCATCATTGTGGCAGCTTGCAGTCGTTGTTGACGCCTCCTCCTATAATACTCTTCGTAATCGTTAGGATCCATCTTCTAAATGAAGAAATGTGAAGAAGTGTTTGAAGATGTGTGTTTACGGGGGTAGAATATCAAGTGACTTGTAGAAGTTGTGAGGTTTCAAGGAGCCGTGGACGATGATTTTATAGCAAAATTTGGAGGATCGGATGTTGAAAATGAGTACACGTGTCACATCCTCATTGGTCGAAAATCTTACCTGAAATCTTTAACCGATAACTTAGTCGACAACGACACGTGGTCGTGTCACGTGTTCCATTCTCATTGTCAGAAATCTTATCAGAAATCTTCGTTAATAATTTATAGGCGAAAACGTTACGTGGATGTGACACGTGTCACATCCTCATTGGTCGAAAATCTTATTGAAAATCTTCGTCAATAATTTATAGCCGATAACGTTAGGTGGATGTGACATGTGTCACATTTCGACTCGTCAGAAATCTTAGCGGAAACCTTCATCAATAATTTAGCCACAATGACACCCGTGGGTGACACGTGTCATATTTTGACTCGTCAGAAATCTTATCGGAAATTTGGATCAATAGTGTAGACGATAAAGACATGTGTCGGCTAATTATTGGATGAACATATTATTAATAATTAAATAAAATAATTTTTTTAATTGATGAATAGTAATATGAATTTCTATTTGTTACATTGATGCGCAAAAAACATGAATAGGACATCCTATTTGATGTATAGTGACATAAATTCTTAAAATATGAATTCCTCACTCAATAAGAAGTCCTAAATGGGTGTGGATGTTCTAAAAGACATCCAAGTAAAAAATTAAGTTACTAATTTTTTACCATAGTTAAAAGAGTCATGTTTTATTACAATGTGAAATTGTTCCTATTTATAGTCGGTCCCGAGTTGGAACAAAAATATTTTATCACTATGTTATTCAGGAAAATTCTCCATTGAAGACCCTTATGTTATTTATAGCCGGTCCCGACTTGGTGAGTACATTCTCATTAAATCCACTTTTTTTATATATATTTTGACAAATCCACTGTTGGTTAGATAGATGATGATGAGTAGATCACTCATATAAAATTTCACTAAAATTAAAAATCGCTAAGTTATTTATAATCAAGATTTATCGCTTATGAACATAAACATTATACGTTTGACAGTTTTGATTCGTCCATTGATTTGATCTTGTTCGATACTTTAATGATTTTTAATTTGGATAAAAATTTATATAAAGGATATACTCATCAATATCTAAACATCTAACGGTTAACTTCGTAAAAATATTATTTAAAAATGACTCTTATGACAATTTTATGAAATATACTCATTAACTCTTATATAAATTTTCATTGAAAAAGATTTCCCATGTAATTCACATACGGAGTATTCTTAAAACAAAGTTTTACGGTATGTGTTACCATACTTAAAAGAGTCATAGGGGTCAACTTGTGGAAAGGCCAACCAAACCGAAAGGTAGAATAGGAAACGAAAAAAACAAAACACACTAGCTATAAATACGGTGAACCAGAGCCATTCAATACCTAGTTTCTCTATAGTCTGTCTTCAACACTCTTCACTCTCCGCTTCCCTCAACCCCAGCCATGGGCCGTGGGGCCCCCACCCTCTCCGCCACCGCCGCCACCACCTCCGCCACCAATACCAACGCCACACTCCTCGGAAAATACGAAATGAGCCAAATGTTGGGTCGTGGCAACTTCGCGAAAGTCTACAAAGCCAAATCCTTAACCGACGACATGCCCGTGGCGATAAAAATAATCGACAAGTTGAAAACCGACGCCGCCACGGAGCCTTTAATCCTCCGCGAGATCTCCGCCATGCGCCGCCTCCAGGACCACCCAAACATCCTCAAAATCCACGAGGTCATGGCCACCAAATCCAAGATCTACATCGTCGTCGAGCTCGCCACCGGCGGGGAGCTCTTCGCCAAAATCTCCCGCCACGGCAAGCTTCCCGAGTCACTCGCCCGCCGCTACTTTCAGCAGCTCGTCTCCGCCTTACGCTTCTGCCACGACAACGGCGTTGCCCACCGAGACGTCAAGCCACAAAACCTGCTCCTTGACTCCAACGGCGACCTCAAAGTCTCCGACTTCGGACTCTCCGCCTTACCGGAGCAGCTCAAAAACGGCCTCCTCCACACCGCATGTGGGACCCCCGCGTACACCGCGCCCGAGGTTCTCTACCGGGTCGGGTACGACGGGTCGAAAGCCGACGCTTGGTCATGCGGCGTCATCCTCTTCGTACTCCTCGCCGGACAACTCCCCTTCGACGACGGAAACCTCGTCGCGATGCACAAGAAGATCCAGCGGCGCGATTACGTCATCCCGGCGGCGATATCGAAACCGGCGAGGCGGATCATACACCAGCTCCTCGACCCGAACCCGAACACGAGACTCAGCGTCGAAAACCTAATGGAGAAAGCCTGGTTTCAAAAGGCCATAGATCTGAAGCTCGTGTCCGATAACTGCGATGTCTTCTTTTCCGAGAATTCGAAACCCGCCAAATGCGGCGGCGGCGGCGGCGACGTCGTTTCGGGGATGAACGCGTTCAACATAATATCCATGTCGTCGGGACTGGATCTTTCGCGGCTGTTCGAGGCGGAGAATCGTAGGAGCGAGAGGCGGTTCACGGCGAATGTGGCAGCGGAGAAGGTGGCGGAGAAGGTGGAGGAGGTAGGGGAGAGGTTGGGGTACAAAGCGGAGAGGAGAGTGATGAAGAAGAGCGGCAGCGGCGGCGTTGGAGTAGGGTTAGTGAAAGGGAAAGGGAAAGGACGACGTGTCATTTTGATGGTGGAGATGATGGAAGTGGCGGAGGGTTTGGTGTTGGGGGAAGTGAAGATGGTGGAGGGTGGTGCTGAGTTTCCGGAGCTGCTTTGGGAAGACTTGAAGGCTGGGCTAGGCGACGTCGTTTTGAGCTGGGATAATAAACGGCACGTCGATTAATTAAGATCTCACGTCACTAGTTTACATAGTATGCAGAACGTATTGCATGTATATATGTATCTATATCAATATCTATGTTGCTTTGGAATGGGACCTGATTGGCGACGAACAACAACGACGGACTGATTAAAGAAAATTAGTGGGAATATTAGATCAGTTCGGTTTAGAAATTAGGTTCCTTTTGATCGAGATCTTGTACGTACATCAGATTAATTAATTAGTTCTAAGTAGTATCTCTAATGCATGCATGCATGCTCTTTGATTTACTATCGATTATCCTTTTTTTTTTATGAGACTGGAATAACCAGATCATCGGCCATGCGTTTCTCTAGTTTGCATGCAGAAGTTGGGGAGATAAACCATGCATCATGAAGTAGTTATATTTCCACATTTAAAGTTCTAACAGTTCTACAAGACTAATTAGGAAGACTACAAGAGCAAAGTGCTTAATTATGAAGGAGGAAAATATCTGATGCATGCAGAGCTAGCCATTATTAATTTACGACTTGTCATGTAGAAAGTAGAAACTGTAGAGAGAAAAGCTGACTGAGCATCATGCATGGCAATACTACAGAAGAAGATGGAAGCTGCAGAACACAGTTGAGAGCTAGCCATAATTCTTCACGCGCATCATTCTTGTTCACCGTTAGAAGATTCACACGAAATGGCACGCTGCATGCACCAAAGGCTAGCTAGCTGTGAGTTTTACTCTACCTGCTCGATCGTTACGCTGCAAATGACAACAATGAAAAGCTAGCTGGCCACCATAAAACTTAATTAATTAAGCAATATAAATTTCTCCAAGAATTCTTCTTTATTGTTTGTCACAGAGTGATTTGATTACCATAGCGGAAATGTTTATAAACAAGAAGAAAATAAGTGTATCTAGGGACACCAAGATATGCTTCTCTAGCTTTTGACATTGAAAATGACACACATGTAGTTGATCAACATCATATGCCCCTTTCAAAACTTAAGAGTGTGATCTATGAACATATCAGACAAGGACGGCATCCATCATCTATGCATTTCATATCTTTAACCAGATTCTCATCGTTCAAGTACGTTCGTCGTATTTTTCGAGAAGCAGACCATGTAGCACATAAGTTGATTGTATCTAATAAGTTTGGTGAAACAGTCGGGATCATTGCATCCTTATCACTCCGGGCCAAAAATAAAGAATAAAAAATTATACATAAACCTTTCAAGCTTCAACTAAAAACAATTGGCGTGGCCACTTGATCATTACAATTGTATGAAAACATAATGCTGAAGAATCAATCAAGTCATGTAAACACAATCAACATGAACTGTAGAGGATCAAGAACTTACCAGCTGCGTTAATTGACACTGCCATCTTGTTATCGAGCTCCTGTCTTCTGTTCCTCTGTACTTTAGCCTCTCGTATGGGATTAGAGCTGTATGCTTGTAGTAGTGAGAACAGGGACAAAACTCACACATGTATATATATAGAGATGCAACAAGGTCTTGCCCATAAAAGAATCCTTGTTGCACTCAAACACAGTTTTCCTTAAATGTGTGTCCATATCTTATAATACATAGGATTCCTTATACAATGTAACCAGTATATGTTAATAACATGTATACTAGGATTACTTATACGTTTGTGACTCTCATTACATTGTCCAAGGTTCTACTTAATGCCAACACCATATAATTGTACAAAGTTCATCTTTCAATCTCCCACTGAACTGTACAACCTTATATGCAGCAAATGAATCATTTCAGAACAAGTAATGAAGACTAAAGGCATGCTTGAATCACAACAACAAGTTAAAATCCATAACTGGAAATCCAAAGCCACAGTTCTGTCATCACACAGCCACTTTTGCAGAACCTAGAACTAAGAACAGATTCTTATGAAATCTGTAAGTTAAAAGCCACTGCAACAATAACTGTATAATACACGAACTCAGATATGACTAGAGTGAAGTGTTTAATGACAACATATACACCAAAACAAACTGCATTTTGTCAAAACTTCAAGTCCACCAAATGGTTTTTACACAAAAAAAAACTCCAAAAATACAAACACACTGAAACACAGATGGAATTGTGTTTGTTAACTGAAAAATTGAAAAGGCAACCAATGTACAGAACAACTCCATACATCACTACCCATCTGATATACAATCCTTGATACAAGTAAACTGTAACAGAAAACAAAAACTCATACACAATATGCTGCAGCAATTTGCAAGAACCAAGGTGAATCAAGGTGAATCAAGGTGAATCAAGGTTACATAATTCTCAGCTTATTATTAACAGAATCAAGGTGAATCAAGGTTACATAATTCTGAGCTGTACTCAGACCAAAACAAAAATTACAAGAACTAGAACTATGAACTGAACTGTTACCAGAAAATCAAAACTCCCACTAAACACCAGAATCTAATTCACTAAGCACAACCAGATTCTCACAGTGCTGCTTGAAAACACCAACTGCTAAAGCCTTTGTAAAGGGATCAGCAAGCTGATTGTCAGTTCTAATATTTAAAAAGTGAATTTCACCATCCTTAACTCTCTTCTTCATACTGTAGTACTTTAGATCAAGGTGTTTAGAATGAATAGATCTCTTGTTGTTTTTAACAAAAAACACAGCAGCTTCATTATCACAGTAGATGGTTAATTTTCCAGAAATTATGTCTTTAAGCACTTTAGTTTCTATCAGAAAGTTCCTTATCCAAAGACCCTCACATACCCCTTCATATAGAGCAATCACTTCTGCTTGCATAGTAGAAGTTGCTGTCAGGGATTGTTTCTGAGTTTTCCATGCTATAGCTCCACCAGCAAGCATGAAAACATAACCACAGGTAGATTTCTTTGAATGTGGATAGTTACCAGCAAAATCTGAATCAGTATACCCTTCTAAGGTTAAGGTTTTAACTCTTCTATAAACAAGCAAGTGATTCTTAGTCCTTTGCAGATACCTAAGGACTTTCTTCCCTGCATTCCAGTGTTGGATTTCAGGGTCACTTTGAAACCTAGAAAGCATGCCTACTGAAAATGCTAAGTCTGGCCTTGTGCACACTTGTGCATACATTAAGCTGCCTACCAACCTAGCATAAGGCTTTGAATCCATATCTGCTTTCTGAGCTTCAGTTTTAGGAATTTTGTTTTTATTCAGTTTATCCCCTTTGGACATTGGAACCTCTCCTGCAGCACAAGTTTCCATTCCAAAACGTTTCAGAAATTTTGCAATGTAACTTGCTTGTGACAAACCCAAAATGCCACATTTTCTGTTCCTTTTAATCTCAATTCCTAAGACAAATGATGCTTCCCCCAAATCTTTCATGTCAAACTGTTTTGACAGAAAGATTTTAGTGTCTTTAAGTAGCTTGAGATTGCTACTAGCTAGGAGGATGTCATCAACATATAGAATAAGGAAAATGAAGGCATTTCCTACTGTCTTAAGATACACACATTCATCAACAATGTTTTCTGTAAATCCAAACTTTGAGATTACTGAATCAAATTTCCTATACCACTGTCTAGATGCTTGTTTTAACCCATATATTGATTTCTTAAGTTTACAGACCAGGTGTTCTTTCCCTTTAGCAATGAAACCTTCAGGTTGTTTCATGTATATGGTCTCTTCAAGTTCTCCATTTAGGAAGGCTGTTTTGACATCCATTTGATGTAACTCCATGTCAAAATGAGCTACTAATGCCATTACAATCTTGAATGAATCCTTAGTAGAGACTGGAGAGAAGGTTTCTGTAAAATCAATACCTTCCTTTTGTGTAAAACCTTTAGCTACTAATCTAGCTTTAAACCTTTCTATATTTCCTTTTGCATCCCTCTTCGTTTTAAAAACCCATTTAGAACCTATAGGCTTCTGTTTATCATCTGTTTTAACCAAATCCCATACTGCATTTTCTTTCATGGACTCTATTTCTGCAGTCATAGCTTCATACCATTTAGTGGAGTCCTCACTATTCATGGCTTGACTGAAATTTACAGGATCACAGTCATCATCTAGTGAGTCCTCAATTTCTTGAGAAAACACATAATAATCACTTTGTCCTGCAAATGTTGGAATTCTTTCCCTGGAGGATTTTCTTGGTTCAGGGTCTGGATTTGGTTGATGAGGTTCCTGGTTTACTGTAGGTTCTGCAGAATTAGGAACTCCAAAGTTATTTTCAGGTCTAATGTTTTCTGAAGATTCCTGCTGAATTTCAGTGTTCCTATTCTCAGCTGAATGTTGATTTAATTGTGTCTTGTCAGTGTTTTCAGGTTCTCTTAAGTGTTCTGGAGCTGTATCAGAACCTATTGGTAAAACAAAAATGTTTTGTAGGTGATTTAAGTCTTCTTGATTGTCTGAAGTTTCCTCAAAGTCTGCTGTTAAATCAGTATAAGCAGTATTACATGCTGTTTCTCCTAAAAATATTACTTGATGAGTTTCAAAAACTCTTGGAGAATGATTTGGAGAGTACAGCTTGTATCCCTTAGACTTATCACAGTAGCCTACAAAATGACAGGACACTGATTTTGATTCAAGTTTTCCTAAATCTGGATTGTAAAGCCTGGCTTCAGCTTTACAACCCCAAACATGCATATGGTGCAGGCTTGGCTTTTTACCATGCCATAGTTCATAGGGAGTGTTGTGTACAGATTTGCTTGGAGCCCTATTGCAAATGTAATTTGCAGTTCTTAAGGATTCACCCCAGAGCCATTTTGGTAACCCTGATGTACACATCATACTCCTAACCATATTCAAAAGAGTTCTATTCCTCCTTTCTGCCACTCCATTCTATTGTGGATTGTAAGGGGTGGTATACTGAGCTTTAATGCCATGTTCTTGAAGGAACAGTGCAAATGGACCCATTTGCTGGCCATTCTCAGTATACCTCCCATAAAACTCTCCCCCCCTATCTGATCTAACAGTCTTAATCTTCTTCTCAAGCTGAAGCTCTACTTCAGTTTTGAAGATTTTGAATGCCTCTAAAGACTGTGATTTTTCAGATATTAACTGAATGTGACAGAAACGGGAGAAATCATCTATAAATGTTATGAAATAAGTGTTTCCACAGATGGTTTGATGTCTTAATGGTCCACAAATATCTGTGTGAATTAACTCTAGTAACTCTTTTGATCTGTATGCACCTTTTCTGTTTTTATTTGTCATTTTTCCTTTACAGCATTCCACACATTCATTCATGTCAGAGAAATACAATTCTGGTAGTATTTTAGACTTAATCAATGATTTCAGTCTATCTTTTGAGATGTGACCTAGCCTTCTATGCCACAGTTGTGCTGACTTATCATTAAATAAGGGTCTGTTAATACCTACAGTGGTATTTGGCACATTTGAATCATCTGATAAAAGCTCAACATTATATACAGAAGGTTGAGGAGAAGATAGGCTACATTGCAGCTGTAGGTAACCATTCAAACGTGTAGCAGAACCAATAAGTAATGAATTTCTGAAAATCTTTATTCCATTGATATCATAAAGAAAACTACAGCCTGTCTGAATCAAAAGATCCCAAGAAATCAAGTTCCTCTTCATTGAGGGCACAAAATAAACACTATCCAGAAAAAGAAAATTCCCTAAGCCTAAATCAAGTCTAAGACTGCCTAAAGCCTTGACCACCACTCTCATGCCATTTCCTACTCGAATGTGTGCTTCTTCAGGTTTTGGTTTCCTCTTCTTTGTGAAGCCCTGTAGAGAGTTAACAATGTGTAAAGGAGAGCCTGAATCAAGCCAAAATGTATTTGGTTCTATATTTATTAAATCAACTTCTAAAAAGAAAAGAGATGGTAAGGAAAAGTTTCCAGATAAGGCTAGAGACTTACCCTTCTTAATCATCCAGGCCTTAAACCCTGGACATTCCTTCTTAATATGTCCAGTTTTCTTACAAAAATAGCACTTAAACTTAAAGTTTGAAGTGTTGTTGGAGCTGGATGGTCCTGTAGATGCTTCTGCTTTATCAGTTTTCTTAAACTTCTCATGAATTAGCTCAAGGTAATCATAAGCATAATCCATTTCTGGTAAGGTTCCAGCTATGGTATCAGATATGGTGGCCTTTATGATGTTTCTGCAGGTGGTGTTTTTCCTATGCCAAAGTACATAGTAATCATATTGAGCTTTATACTGATCTCTCTCATCTTCCTCTATAGCTTCTGGTACAGGTCCAATAAGGCAATCATCTAATTCCCCATTTATTGAAAAATACATATCAATTTGTCTTCTCCAAGTGGAATAGTTTGATCCCGTTAATAGTTCAATCTGATTAAGGGTGACAACTTGAACACCTAGAGAGCAATCAGAATTCACAAAATTAGTTCTTGTTTGTTAGAATTGTGAGATTTCTGTGTTTTATACCTATTGAAAATACAAAATCACAAATAACATCAATCATCACACAAAACCAACACATACATACCAAATAATCCCAAAAGACTGAAGTTCATTATCCAACTACACTTATATAGCAGTAGATTGAACAATACTAAAGATCCGAAGTACAAACCACAGTAAATAATCTCATGTTTTATGATAGAAGTGGTCATCACCTAATGGCAGAAGAAAAACTTCTAAAATAACCAAATATGAGTTCAGAAACTATGTTTGTATCTGTTTTGATTATAAAGATTTCATACAGATGCTTCTATGGAAGCCATAAGGCACAAAATTTTAAAACCAACAACACCAATTTTAAGTCTCTACTTCCTTATGAATATTCTGTAAACATGAAAAAGCTTTTGCTATGTGCAACATGCTGATCCAAGTCTGCAGAATTCAAGACTTTTAAGAAATCCCTGAAGAGTTTTTTTTTAAACCAGATTCCTTTTCTTGTAAATTGTATTTGCATTGTATATGGGAGACAAAACAAAACCAATCATTCCATGATTTCCAATCAATTTACAATTTGAACAGATGGCTTGAATTATGTCTGATCACAGCTGAAAGAAACGACATACCTTAGCCTCTGCTCACAGCGCTGCAAGGTTAGCAAAATAACCACAGATATGCAGCACACAATCATGATCAAGCAATCAAAACATACAGAGAATTGAAATTAAATTCCATCCGGCCCCATCTAGCAAACAGCAAACAATCCTATCCTATGTGCACGCCGGGATGTGCAACTAGGTTCTTTCTTGCATTCTTAAACGTACCTGGTGAGCAGCAAGGATTGAATCCTCGAAAAACAGATTCCTGAGACGAACCTGTGCGTGCTGATTCCTCGAGCTTCAAAACCCAGAATCCCAAAATTCAATCCGTTATCATAACGGTCAGTTGTTGACCAAAGACCGAAGTTTGGGTATTCTACCAAACGGGTTTCTGCTCGGGTCACGCAGCCCATCAGGCCCAGGTAAGTTTTCTGAATGGGCCAATAACACCTGAAATTGATCTGGCCCGTTTTTCCGAATTTTTTTTTTTTTTTTTGTTGCTTGAGTCAAAACCATAAGAACATAGGATTTCCATGTTTGATTTTCTTAAGCGATTTACATGCGAGATTTTGAGCTAAGCTCTGATACCAATTGAAAACATAATGCTGAAGAATCAATCAAGTCATGTAAACACAATCAACATGAACTGTAGAGGATCAAGAACTTACCAGCTGCGTTAATTGACACTGCCATCTTGTTACCGAGCTCCTGTCTTCTGTTCCTCTGTACTTTAGCCTCTCGTATGGGATTAGAGCTGTATGCTTGTAGTAGTGAGAACAGGGACAAAACTCACACATGTATATATATAGAGATGCAACAAGGTCTTGCCCATAAAAGAATCCTTGTTGCACTCAAACACAGTTTTCCTTAAATGTGTGTCCATATCTTATAATACATATGATTCCTTATACAATGTAACCAGTATATGTTAATAACATGTATACTAGGATTACTTATACGTTTGTGACTCTCATTACATTGTCCAAGGTTCTACTTAATGCCAACACCATATAATTGTACAAAGTTCATCTTTCATTGTAGACTCATTTGCATGTCACTTGATCTTGAAGCTGTCAAGGAATGTTGGGTTGAACCATACACCGTTGGCTATAAAGAACAATCATACAGTTCGAGGCATATACATATCAGGACCATCCTGTGATGACGTACTGCAGAGTTTTGTGTGCTTCTACTGCATCCAAAACTCTCGGCACATTGATTAGTTTGCTCACGTTCACAATGAAACCACTAATCCACCGAGGTCGGCATTGTGCTTAGAGAAATTTTAGCAATACCCAAGAAATGAAATATGGTTAATATTTTCGAATATATCGATATTTTTATTTTTAGGACTTCTTAATAGTAATCATATATATGTGCGATATTTTTCGAAATATTCGATATTTTTCGATATATCACCGAAATCTTCGATATTTTCGAATTTATCCAAAATTTTAACTTTACATATATGTTGATCACACAAAATCCACCATGCCAATAACCTAAAAACTCAATCAAATAATCTCTATTAATAATCAACAAAACACAAGTTACAAGTTTCAAAACACATTGATCATATAAGAAACTCATAAAATTTTAATATATTTATCTTAATTTTCGTCAATTTTTTACTAAATCGATATTTCAGTCAAAATATCTGTATTTTAAACGATCGATATATTTTCGATATCCAATATTTTACTCCTTAGCAATACCTCAAATGCCAACCATTCATAACATCACTACCTCCCATGCAAAAAAGCCAAAAATTATCACAACTGGACCTCAACTTACCAATCCAAAAACAAATTACTGCGTTGTTAGCACAAAGTTACCACGAGTAAGATTTCTGCACGAAATTAGCCGTACTGCCCGAGTATGGTAAAAATGATTTCAATGCTGATGGTCTAATGTTTTACTAATGGAAGATATCAGAAGCTGTAAATAGCTAATATATATGGTCTAGCATTTTAATAACCGGAGACCATCAGAAATTGGAAATGAAAGACAGCTTGGAGTTGGTTCTCATGAGGGCCTCAAAATGACCATATATTCACATGAAGTTCTTGATAATACAGTTATGAATCAATATCGATGTCTCCTGAAAAGAGTACCATTTAGATGCCAAGATTCTGCCCATTTAGAACAAATACTTCTTGAACCACATGCCAATATTAAGAAAGCTCTCAAAGTCCGATTGAGGCCTGCAAATAGGAATTTGAATGATTAAAATAGAAGCATGGGACATATGCTTGGCTGTAGCTTTTACTAATTTTGTAGAACACACAATCAAACTGGAAATCATGTTTACCTCTCGATTGCATGAGTATCATTAGGGAACACAATAACTTTGGCAGGAACTCCTTTTTCCTTCATTGCTCGAGCATACTGCAAATAATGAACATCTAAATCACATCTCTTCTCATATCGTTGCAGTTTAGTGGTCATTGATGGATTGAAGTTCCACACAGCAAGGTTGGCAAAGAAAATTACTTAAAATAAATCATTTTCTAATAAATAAAAGTAGACGAAGAAAAGAGATTCAGAGATTAAACAGTGTTTTTTTCAATATTTTCTTTCAGCAGTCTCATTCCACTGCTAAAATTAGACTATTCTAAGCAGTATTAGAATGGGAACAGATTAGCTTACCTGCAATCCGATAGAAATTGGAAGACGAATATCCTGAGCACCCAAAAGAAAAAGAGTGGGTGTTTTGACCTGCAGAGAGATCATCAAGTTTTAGATATTGCAGACACTCCACAGAATATGATATTGTTTAAAGTCTATACTTTTCCGAGGGAAAGATCTCAGTTGCAGATTTAAGGCTTCTTAATTAATTTTAGCACAGTAAGTAAGAGTCTTCAATTTAGTATAGTAACATATGAACCTACAAAATTACGAACTGTAGAAGCAAAATACTCTCTTATATGTCGTAAGGATGAACTTGAACTAGCAACTCTCAAAGATCCTATATGCACTTAGCACATTCTTGATAGCAGCTCAAAATGGTTGGACCATGACATAAAAAAGGCCAATTACTCGGCTCCTGGGCTTCTTATAAATTTCCATCTATATTTTCTATTTTCAGTTTTACTTACATTTTGTGGCTTTTGCTTCACATTATCAATCATGATCAATAGCTTGCTGAAGCAAGGGATTGTATATCATGTTATTCCCTATTCAATGAAAATCAATGCATTATGTATATGAAGTAATGAACGGCCAACTGTCAATTTTGTTCAGCACTAAATTTTTCACTAGAGTTTCCTTCTATCAGAAAACTGTGGTTGTTGAAGCTTCAAAATCAGCGTTGATATAGTAATAGAAGCTTAAACAAGCATACCTTTGAAATATGTGAAATAGGAGACTTGCTGTGGAAAAGAGCCAGATCCTCCGCTGAAGGTGCTTCCGTGTAGCTATTTTTACCTTCACTTCCATAGGCCTCAAAATAGCACCAATCAGGGATGTCTGTTGTACCAACCATTAATGCGAGATTACAAGCAGGATCCTTGTTGCAGCCGCGACAAACTTCTCTGGTGCCTGCAGCATTTTACCGCTAAAGATTAATATTACCCATATTAGAAGGCAATCTTACAGCCTCAAGTATGTCATTCTTAAAAAAGCATAATGCAATACTCCCAATCTTAAAACTCAAACAAGCAGCTATCCAAAATTACAACCACCCAAAAGGAAAAAAAAATAGATTACTGCAATCTACCAACTAGTGGTATGCAGGACTTGAGAGGCATCATGACAACAAGGCACAATATGTTCACGAAGACCGTTTAAATGATGTCACAAAGAATCTGTGAACTAGCACACCTGACCAATCAAGTGAGTTGTTAGAAAGCCACCATGAGAGCCACCAAGAACTGCAATTTTTGATGGACTAGCAAGGCCCAAGTCAATGACATGATTTATAGACACCAGTACATCAGTCACATCCTGTAGAGAATGTACTAAGAGTTTAGGAACTATAATTCACACACATAATATATATTAAATAATTAGTTGGAGAATTTAAGGTATTTTAATAATGAAATGGCACAAGAATAGGCAACCAAAGGCAACATGCCAAGTATCTCATCTAAAAATAAAGGCAACATGCCAAGTAGAACAGCAAGAGTAAAATTATTTTATGACGAATGAAAGGTACATATGTCTAAGCACCTGGGTGCCAATTTTCCCTGGAAGAGATTGAAGTGCTTCCTCACCAAACCCCAGTGAACCTCTATAACAAATTATCATAAATTGTGAGAATATAGAAAAATGAGAGCTACTGATGTGCAAACAGAAGATCTTTCTCAAGCATGGGATGTTGAGATATGGAAGCATTCGAATAAATCCAAACAAGTATCTCATATGCGTAGAAAACAAGAACAACTTTTATAAGATATGTAGGGAGACTAAATTTGGCGAATTTGGCAAAATAGATCCTTGGTACAAATTATCCATATTATCAAGTTGTTGGGCAGCCAGCATCAACAAACTAATGACTTAGTATTTTAGATGGTGACAGGAAGTTGATACATATCCCATCCAAACCAACAAAAGCCTCAAGGCCAGATGGTTTTAAAATAGAAAAAGGCTCTAACCATCTCCCCATACATGTATTCCTTAAAAACTGATGGCTTGCTGCTTAATGATTATAATAATTTGGTTTACGAGGCTTTTGCAGTCAAAGGGTTTCTTATATTCAACTAAGATAGAATTATAACACTTTTTGTTTCAGTCAATTATCCTCCCCGTCATTTCAAACAAATACCCTTCAACTGACTTCATTTTCCTCTTTTTTTTCTTGTGCAGATAATAGCAGATTCACAAAACTTGAGTAATCTGGTTTCACATCCAATAAAATATTAGCCTGTCAAAGAAATGAAGACAGAAAATCATAACTTACCTATAATTTACAAGTAACAAGTTGAATCCAATTGAAGAGAGAAATGCCAGAGACTTGGAAAAGCTTGACAAATAAGCAGTATGTGGGCCACCATGAAGGAACACGATTAACGGATCAATTGGGTCACTTCTTTTAATTTTGGAAGATACAAATGTAGCTTCAATAGGTTTTCTAGCACCTGAAAGGTTCAAGCATATGCATGACATCAAAATCAATTACAAACTCACAAGGAAAGAGATTAGCTTTTAATACCTTTACTTAGGCTATCAGAAGTATCCCCGACAGGAATCTTCATTATACTGAATTTAAGAGATGAGAGCAAAGATTTAACCTGAGCAGAGACAAAGATGAGTACATTTATTGTAAAGCACTGACGATAATGTCAAAATTTAGCCATGATTTATACAATGTTCAGAAACAAAATTATATACCTTTTCGGAGCATTCATTTGTTGGGCTAGGTACATCTAACCAATTCCATGTAGTATTTTGACTCTGCTTACCAATAAGATAACCATACTTGATATGAGGTACATCTACTGGACTGCTAGACACTTCAAAAATCAAACATGAAAGAAGAAATTTTATTACAAATCTTCAAACTTGTGCTACTATTTATGATTAAATATAGGATTGGATGTTACCAGCAATGATATTATCCCCATCGAGTGAGAAGATTCCATGAAGAGTTCGAATCAGTAGGGCTGATACGTAATACTTCACCACTGTAATGTCATATAACTGTCACGGTTACTTAACATAACAAATGTGAAAGAGGTCTGCGAATACAACAAAGTTTTATGAACCGTCATTATACCTCAACACATTCACAGATAGTATTACTTGACAGCTGCCCCAGATGGAAGATATAATCATTGTGCATCCATCAGAAAGCCATGGCTTACTAAGGAAACTTGAACAGTAAAGCCCAGGGAAGCAACCATCATCCGCACACATGACAACAGGGATCTTCAGAAGAAAATTCCATTAACACTTCAAGCATAAACCGGAGTAAGCGAGGGAGACAGAGAGATTAGAACTCAAGCATATTCTACATCTATATATATGTTGTGGACTTGCGTTAACAACTTTAAGAAGATAATATAGTTCTTGCTCAAATGGCAGAGGAGGCAACCTAAAGTTGCTCCCCTCATTTATATTTTTAGGAAGGCATATTAGGTCTACAGGCACGTAGAGTTTCATCACTGGGAACTAAACAATGTAAACATCAAGCTCCAAGATTCAACATAGCAGACAATTGGTCTATATAGTACGCAAAACAGCAAATGATTGGTATATATCAGCCAGTAGCAACAAACCATATACGTGTCCAGCATAACAGTATTCTATAATGCCATTTCAGATTCATGATTTTCAGTCCTGGATGAGAACAAATAAATCTTTTTAATTTACTTGGATAAAAAATTAAGCCAAGAATCACACAAAACTAATATAGTATAAAATGAAAATAACAAAGAAAGAAAAACAGAAGAGACTTAACAGGTAAAGATGAATAGCTTACCACATCAACAACTTTAGAAGTGGAGCATGGCAGTCCATCTGCTGGCCAATTAATTTTGTGAAGAGAATCTGTTGCAGAATGTGCCCCAGAATCCACAGAACTTCTTGCAGATAAAAGCAGAAGCAATTTTCCATCTGGGCTGAAAGAGCATCGATGATATTTCAATTACAGTCAGCCATCAAGTAGATAACTTTTACAGCTTTTTCTGAAGAAAGTAGATAAGTTAATAGAATAAGCCATCTAGTATAATACAAATGAAACAGCAAGAGCCATTTCAATACTGCTTTCTATAAACTCCCGGTATCATCATCAGTATCAAAATTGAAGCAAGACATGTTACATAAGTATTCCTTTCTATCAAGGCTAGCTGCGAGCACTTCAAGATACACCTTAACCTAACAAATTGTATTCCAGTATAGATGTAGTAGTTCCAAACAAAGATTCTCTGAAACCTAAAGCAGAAATCTGCATAAGATACAGCAGTTTATATAAAGGAAAACAATTGCAAGTACCTGTGGAAAAAACACAATACCTGAATTGTGGATAGTAGGCACTACTTATGCTTTGAGTTAGATTTACCATTGGAAAATCTTCAGTTGAACTATCTCTGGAACAGTCGAAGAATGCAATAGCTAGATCATATCCACTGATAATAAATCTTCAAACAATTTACATGCATGAGGGCCCCAATTAAATAGAAATAAGGATTCAGAAAGCAACTCACTTGGTTTCTGGCTCATCATCTTCTGATCCAAATATTGGTGCCCTAACTGCATACAATGCACAGGGTCTGTTATAACAGTACTTAATCCCAAGCTTTCTGTTATCAACTGACCACCCAACAAAAACCAAATATTGATGGGATCCATTAATTGGTGGCGCCCAAACAACTTGGCCAGCACTCAAACGTTTCTCGATTCCTTTAACAGCTAGTGTCTCTCCACTGTATGGGATAGAGAAATTTAAATAAGTTTGCCTTCTAAAGAAGAAATCTCTGTACTTTCTAAAGCTCATTTGAGAGAAACTAAACCAAAATATTTACTCGACCTGCTAACATTAAGGACAAAAAGTGCAGGCTGCATTTTTCCAGCATAGGTTTCTCCCCATTCCTCCATCCAATCACCTTGACCTTTCCAGTTGCCATAATCCTTATCGGTGGAGCTACCCTTCTTGTAGCCCTGACATGTAAATGTCGGCTTGGAGGGAGATGGTTCCTCAGCAACATACGCGATGAGAGTTTCATCAGAGTTCCAAGAAATTCCCTGAAACCTGTATCATCAATGATCAGCGTATCAGGAAGTTACACAAACTCCAGAAGCACTAATGCTCAGAAGGAGGTACTAGACACTCTACAGCTAATCACAAAACACAAGGCATCCAGCAAACAAGGTAACATCAAATATCACAGGAACAATAAAATTAAAAAAATACATTTACGTGATCATTACCATCCATCTGCATACACCGAGCCATGAACAGAAGGTGGAATGTGGAATTCCTTTTCCACTTGAGCTGCGCCCCAAATATCAAATTTGCAGGGAGAATCATTTTCAGGATTCCGAACTACAAGAAGCTTTGAAGCTGAAGGAGAAGGAACAATCACAGAGACTCCCACCATCTCAACAGGAAATGGGGCCCATTGAAAATTTGCCGAGCTACTACTTTCTTTTGAAATATGAGATGATAGAATGAACTTTCTCATCTTGTTTGCCAGAAGATCTGGTTGACTAAATGAAAACATTGCTTGGGAGCTATTTCCTACAAAGATCACGATTGGAATAAGTGATGGGTTCTATATTGCATAGGAGAAGACATATATCAATACGTATACATATATATTTTAGGTACTGGAGGTATCGTACCAGTGCCAGGTTTAATCCATGCCTTGTCAATGCTGGATATATTAGTGAAATCTTGAAGTAAACTAGACTGCAAAGCATATTCATCCTCAGTTGTTGGATCTATTCCCAGAGGCATTTCCTTCGTTGCAGTAGCTTTAGGGCTTCATGGTTGAAAGTATTGTACTACTACACATAAAATGGCAAGGAATATCAGTCAATCACTAGAAAAAATCAAAAAGAAAGAAGGGGAACCTGTCTTTAAATCCCTGATATCATCCACATAATAATACTATATAACTTGGATAGTCAAAAACTTTGTGAGTAGATAAACCATTAAACTCCAAGAATGCATCTTTTAATCCTAACATGCCCTGATACCCAAAAGATGACAGTTGTGGAAATGTAAACATGCCCAAGAATCAACCGTCAAGGGGCCAGTGACATATATAAATACTTTCATCAACAACCAAACGAGATTCGCAAAAAAAGAAAAAGGGTAAAGAAGAAACAAGCTGATGGAACACCTCGGAACTACATTACATTGAAGGGCCATTGAATTGTGAATCAGAAATCTACTTTATTCTCTCCCTTAGATTCATACAAATGAGAAATAGCATGCCATTTATCCTCCCACAGATTATAACACAAGTAGGTATAAGGATCAAACACTAAAACAAGTACTTTGTAATTAATAAACGATTCCTTCAAACAACTAATGACAATTGGGAAGCAAAGTAAGACCATTGTACATAAATCTTCTCTTTCTTACTCAAATTCTTCTCAACTTCGCATTACCTTAATTATTCACTGCTCAATTTGCACAAGGACTTTACACTATCCATCAATTCAAACAGTATATCAATCCTAATGATAAAATCCATTGTACTTCTATTGAAATATAAACCGTATGTTATATCTTGAAGAATTGAACAGATTAAAGTGGTAACTTTTAAGTCAAAGATTCGAACTTTACCCAAACAAAAGGAAAAGATGAAGACCCAGAAAAGCAAAAGCAGCAGAATCAAAGCAGTGAGCACAGTGATGTATATAAACGAGAGAAAACACTGAAAAAAACAGAAACATAAGAAGTAAAAATGCAGAGAATAGTGAGAGAGAGAGAGAGAGAGAGAGAGAGAGAGAGAGAGAGAGAGAGAGACTTACATGGAGATGAAAGAGCAAAAGAGTTTTGGAGTGAGAAGAGTGGAGGAAAGGTGAAATATACTGAGGTCAAATTGAAAATTGAGAGGGAGGATGGGAATCGAACCTGCATCTTCTCCTTGACAAAGAGAAATTTTACCACCATATCCGCAATATATTTTTAATTATTATATATATTTTTAATTTAAATCGATTTTTTATTATTTCAAATATTAAAAATTTATATAATTCTTATGTATTAATATTAGAATTATTAATATAACAACTTAATATGTATTCTTATCATAATATATACTTAATGTAATAAATATTTTGTTTTAGTATATTTTTTTATTTTCATTTTTTTACAATACAAATACACAAAAGTTGCCCTCTCCCTCTACTTTTAATATTTTGATTTTTTTTTATTTTTATCATTTGCATTTTGGGGACTTATATTGAATTTTAATGTGTCTCACAACCTGAAGTAATTTGAAGGGAGGGGTCATTTCATTTTTGGATCTAAAACAAATAGGTTCAAGAGATGAGAGAATTAAGAATACTCACCAGAAAGACTAATCTAATCCACAATGATGTACCGAAAAATACAACATTTTTGCTACCCGATCAACCCTCAGGAAAAGCCAATACAACAGGTACACTAATCAGTAAAATTAATGAAGCAGCAATTAATGCAAAAACAGCTAATTGGAAAGCAATAGTCATGTTTCTAATCCTCCAATCTACCAACAAAAGAATTGTACCATTTGATCCATTTATCAGCCAAAAATAAAAAAAATGCATCATGGAAATGTTTTCCCATGAATCCATCGTTGATTCTATATGACTTATTATCACCCCTTACCGCCTTATTTGGGCTTGGAATTGAAGTTCATTTTTTTTGTTTATAAGACAAGGTACATGTTTGTTGGATCATGCATCTATATTATCTATATATACAGATAGACCTATAGATTCACACCTGATATCTTTCTATAGTTTCTATAGATAGAAATAGAATCAACATATATGTCTATGTTGAGTTTCTATTTGGTGGAATAAAAATCAATATAGGATAAAAATAAAATAGAAATTTTCTTTCGAAGAAATGGCCGAGTGGTTGATACCCCCGATCTTGAAAACCGGTATAGTTCGAAACAAATAATTATCGAGGGTTTGAATCTCTCTCTCTTCTTTTACTCAGTGAATAGATTTGGTGCGTTTATTTTTTTTATTCGTTTTGCCCGAAAATGGCTCGGCAAAGTGGAACAGCCGAGCCAAAAAAAAAATAGAATAGATTAGAAGATATAAATGAGTTTCAAAGAACAGAAAAATGAATACTTTTTAAATATGACCTAATCTGCAGTACGTATAGGTTTATAGGAATCCATTTGATTTCTACTTCAAGCATTGGATCTTTATTTCAGTTAAGACTCAGTTAAGAGGAGTCGTGGAAAGAACCTGTTCAAAATCACGATCAATTCCTTTTTCAAATCTGGCAGCAGCTGCACGAGCCCTTCCTGCATACCATAAATGACCTACGAATAGGAAGATTCCTAGAACAAAATGAGAAGTAGCTAACCAGCTTCTAGGAGAGACATAATTGACTGCATTGATCTCGGTAGCTACGCCACCCACAGAATTTAAAGAACCTAAAGGAGCATGAGTCATATATTTTGCAGAACGCCACTCTTGCCAAGGCTGTATGTCTTTTTTCAGTCTACTTAACTCCAAACCATTAGGCCCCTTAGAGGTTCTAACCAGGGGGCACGCAGATCCCACAAAAGTATAGTTTCTCCTCCAAAAATGACCTCGGAATCAAAAGTCCAGACTCAAGATTCTCCTTTTTCCCGGTTGTACTCGTTTGTTTCTTTTATATGTGCGAATATGAAATCATCATAAGTTCCCATCTGCCAGACTCACATCTTACCAGTTGAGAGTTGCTTCCTTTTTGAGTCGAGCGAAGTAGCTTCCTTTCGTGAAAAATTGCATTGATAAACTGTTTCTCCACTTTTACTTTAGCTGATAGATTTGCAGTTGTCGTCCTTTTACCAGAATGTCCATGCGTTTATATATTCTTTAGTCATTTGATATTACTAATTTGGTTTGGGTATTTCAAAATTTGGTATGTCTGATGACACAAAATCACATTTCCTTTAAGAAATAGGCTCAGATGCACCCTATCCATCCATACGACACGATAGCTTCAGCAAAGAGTATAAGAGCCGTTGAATCTCAATGTCGGCGATTTGCCTTGCTGTTTCTTTGTCTCGAGGAAAATAAGTAGCTGAAACGAACGACAGTTTACTTGCTTGGCTCCAATAGTTCTGCTGTGTGGCAAATCAAAGAATGGATCTTGGACGATCTTTCATAACCGATATTTGACATGCACATAAGAGGCACAAATGTGTCCTTATTTAGAGAGAATCCTTGAGGTGGAATTTCTAAGGACAACAAAGAAGACAAATGCCTCTCCTTAAAGCAAACATGTTATTCCCTCGGTACCATAATTCTAGTGACCTCGACACCTTTCTTCTATTGATTCTGTCATTACCCCATTTGAAGTAGTATGATTTCAACTGCCAAAAGAAAGAAAAAATGCGTTGCACGCGACCTGTGGCGACTAAGGATTTTCAGTATTTCAGAGTTCAACATTGTGTTCTCGTCGTGTGGGTTGGCTTGGAAAGTTAACCTCTCTAAAGCCTATAGGCACCGCTAGATCGTGTAGCAACTAAGAAAGCCATAACAGTTCATAGGTCGTAAGATCCAGTGCCTTGTACTCTGCTTTGGCACAAGACCTGGAAAGAGTCGGTTGTTTTTTGGAAACCCTAGTCTGTAGGTTTTTTTTTAGAAATACACAAAAGCCGGTAATGGACTGTTCGCTATTGGGCCAGCCAGCCCAGTCGGCATCAGAGAATGCAAAGAAGGTGGTTAACGGTCCGTTAGGCTAGGGGCCAAGATAATCCTTCTGATATCGTAAGATGTATTTTACAGCTTGGAGATCCATGGTGGTGAGAGCGCGCATGAACTGACAAACTTGATTGACTGTAAGGCAAATGTCAGGTCTAGTGAGAGTGAGGTACTAAAGGGCGCCAACAATACTATGAGATTCTGTTGCATTTGAGAGAGGAGCACCATCGTATGCAGAGATATTTAGGCGGGTGTGGGACACGGCTTTGAGTCTTGCATATGAGTTCGAGTAAGCAAATCCAAGGTGTATTTAGTCTGAGTCAAGACTAGATCGATGTACTGCACGTTTGGATTCGATTCCCAAAAATAAATGAAGATCACCAAGATCTTTCATGGCGAAGTGCGTAGCGAATGAAAGGAAAGAAAGGTTCTGAAAGAAAGAAGACTGAGGCAGGACTACCATCCTGAGAAAGATCTTGTTACGAACTGATCTGTGGTTGTACAGGAGAGAGGTCAACAACAGCAAGGATAAAAGGCTGACCTATATACGTGCGAGTTTCTTTCTTTCTTTCAGAACCTCGATTGGCTACTAGAGATGAGCAAGGGCCAGGGATGCACTCGACGAGCAGATGAGGGACGAGTGGTAGGAGCCGATAAATAGTATTCTTGGTTCAGTCAAGTCAAGTCTTTATGTCTATAAGGGCTCCCTGACGATCCCAAACCTTTCAAAAGTGAGGCGTATTTGTTGTTTCTTGGCACTCTCTTTCTTTGTTATGCCAACTGGGGCTTGACTTGAAAAACCAACAACTAGCACTGCCTAGGCGAATTAGGTACTTTTTGACCCGCTTAGCTTAAGTACAGGATACTAAATACTACCTCCTGAATGATTGAGAGTGGATTTCAGATTCAATAGTGTCAAGAAGGTCGATGACCGTGGTTTCATAAAAGCACCATTGAGTGGTGGTTCCTCTCTCGGGGGTCGAGTTTCTCTCATTTCTTTTGAACCCCAAATAAAAATATATCTCACCATCAGCCCGACGAAGAGTTTCGAATCGAAAAAGTAAAATCTTAAGACAAAGGTGAAAAAAAACATGTTTCTTAAGGCTTCAAATGACTGGTAATTAAGACTACTATGAAAAAAAAGTAAGGAAGTCCTTTTCTTGACTTGGTCTGTGTGCATTATACCTACACCCTTTTTAAAGAACTTTATTTTAATTTCAACAAAGCAAAGAAATGAAAGCATACATATGTGTCAAACCAATCTCTTTGTGCATACATATGAACTGTGCAGGCTGTATCTAAGGTCCAATGATTAGGCGAGCTAGACTTTGATATAATTGCTAGGAGTTCTCCATCATCACTATTGTTTCCAATAACGATGTTGGCTGACTTGGAGTTTTCTTCTAACATCTGCGCCTTCTTCTCCTTCCATTGTTTGCAATTCCTTTTCCAGTGGTCAGGTGAACCACACTCGAAGCAACCAATCTTCTTTTCCTTGCTTTTTCCCTTAGATTTAGACTTGCCTCTATCTTCAATTCCACCACCTCTATTCTTGGATCTTCCCTTGTCCTTGCCTCTGACATGTAATTCCCGGGCCTGAGAATTATCTTCATCTTTCTCCAACTTGACATATGATTCCAGGTTCTCACATAATTTGGATAATGTGATGGTTTCCTTGAATATCATGGTGGTTTTGAAGTTAGATATGCAATTATGAAATTTTCATATGTGATCGTTAAGATCATCCCATTCCTCCATCTTGATGCTAAAGAGTTGTTCCTTCAAGAGTAGCTTCCTGCTAATAGTCTTCCCCCTGTAGACACTTTCAAGTTTCTCCCAAGCTTCCTTTGGATTCATATCCTCACTGATATGAAGTAGAACATTATCAGCAAGATGCAACTCGATGAAGATTTTTGCTTTCTTGTCTTTCTTCGTCCATATCACCTTCTCATTGTCCGACCCTTTAGGCATCTCTTCAAGTGCCTTGTGGACTTCTTGCTAAATCAGGATGTTCTTCATCTTCCTTTGCTAAAGTGTGAAGTTGTCATTGCCATTGAAAAGCTTAATGGACTGTTTTACATCTCCTACTTCGACAATCTTGTTGTTCACCATCGTAAAAGCACCCTGAGCCTAAGCTCTGATACCACTTATGGTGTAAGCGTCTCTTAGATCTTCTGTGGTTTTACGAATAAACAAACTAAAATATATGAACACCGAAAGAAGAAATGAACACAACAGTTTAGAGTGGTTCAACTAAAACTATAACATACGTCCACTTTGTGATATCTCCTGAGAGATTCGCTTGCACTATGAATAATTAACCAATTACAAGTACTTATTGTAGATCTCTTAAACCCTTCAACCTAGCTTTTATCTCTCTATCACTCTTAGCTCTAGTTTTCTATATCACTTGTTTTTTTTTTTTTTTAGAAAACCCCTCAGCAACCCTATATATAGATAAAGAAGCTGCCAATACATCATAGGAAAATGAATCATAATCCTAATAGATTTAACCTTAAGTCAGTACACAAATCCAAACCAAATAAGAATAAACTAACTCTCCCAAATTCCGAAATTATTCATTTATGAAGGTTCTACTATGAATTCAATATCACGCGACATCGTTTCAAACTTTCACTCGGAAAGAGATGAGGAGGAGAAATGGGCCATGGATCTAAATACATTTGGGTTTAACACAAGAAAACGAGCTTAAAGCCCAAATTGGGTTACCAGAAATGAAGAACTATGCGCGCGGTAGAGACTCTGCAGTCTCTGATTCTCAGAGATAGAGAAAATAGAAGCTTAGAACTGATGGAGTATCGATGCGTGGAATGTGGAGGAAGAATGAATAGACTGTTCGTTCAATACTCTCCTGGAAATATTCGACTCATGAAATGCGTAATTTCTCTTCCTCTGTTTTAGTTTAATCAAAATTTCAATCCTTTTTTAAACATTGACCGTAGATGAATAAAATGGTTTTGATTTTGTGTGAATAGGGTAATTGCAAGGCGGTTGCGGACGAGTACATCGAGTGTGAGCCCATAGTAAGCACCCATCTGGGTTTTTGCTTCATTTTCAATCTCAAGCTCACAAAGATTGAAGCTTTATGTTTATTATTCCAAGATTGAAACTTTTTTTTTCCTTCTGGGCACTGCTAGATTATTCTGATTGATTTGATTCTGCATAAGAAGGAAGCGTATACCCATTTGTTATATAATGTGATCGACTCGAAAGCTCCGGCTTTTCAGGTACTAAAATTGCTCTAATTTGGCTGTTGTTTTAGTGTGCTAATGCTTTGTAGTTTTGTAGTAGAGCTTTTGGTTTGTGGATTTTCAAGTAATGCTGGTTTGTTTGCACCCTTTGCAGGGTTTATTGTGGCAGTCAGCATTGGTGTTTCTTCTGTTGGATGCTTGTATCCATTCTTATTCGTGTTATGTTTTGTCGAACTTTCAATGTACTTTCTGACAAATTTGTGTGCGTGTTGTATACAATGAGTGCCTTAGCTATATGCTCAAGATAGGAGTATGTTTCTGGAGAGAACCATGGAAGAATGGGGTTTGCCCATGAGCTTCGCTTCGTTACTTTGGAGGTTTCAAAATGTTGGTACTATTGATTGGATTTCATGAGTTTTGATTTTTGAAACTGGATGTCTAGAATGTGATGGATTGGACATGTTTTCATTTCAGATGCTGATGGATGTGGTCTTTGGAAATTTCTTATTCTTTTCTACCTTTCTACTCGCTACAAGGGCTCTTTTCAACACATTCCCTAAATCACTTGGGTAATGTATCTTTATACTTCTCAGCATAAATTGACTCTGATGCATACATATATGACCTGTTTTTTATTTGGAAACTAATCCAGAAAGCATGCAACTTGATCATTTGAGGAAAATGAGAAGTTTGAAGTGGATAATTGCTTATTAAATCTATTTGTGGCCAGTGGAAGATGTTGAGAGATGTTTGAATATATCCCAAGAATATGCTGTAACAAAAAACTAATGACACAGGTACAAAGACCTCCTGCTGGCAATACTTATTTCAAGTTACTTCAAGATGTTCTTAATTGCAATGATGGTATGTAGCACTGCAAATTCCAATAGTTTAGTTGTCTTGTCTTTTCTACTCTAAAGTATACTTGGTTACACTCAACGTCTATATCTAATTCGAGCACATCATCTGCAGGTCTGGGAGTGTCCTTCTGTGATTTTGATTATCGATTTGTTTGTATTATCATCCAATACTGTCGCACTGAAAGGTTAGATGACAAAACTATTTTCAGTTTTGAACATCATATTACTGTGTTTGATTTCAGTATGTAGGTCAGTTATTTATGCATGCTTCTTCTAAATGCATATTTCCGAGTAGTATAGTATTGTGATATATATGGTTGATGATATAATAGATTTGGGGGATATGTGGATGAGCTAATATTATGTTTCCATAATGTCAGTTCAACAGCCTTTTCCTTTCTTTCTTATTTTCGGTGATACAGTGATAACTCGGTCAGCTATGAGTAGATGTATAGCAGCCTGCCTCAGTGCTCATGTTGTGAAGCTTTTAGTCACACAAAGGTGTTGGACTTGGGAATTCTAAGATTTAAGATTGTTGTCTGTGAAATCTCTTTGTTTGGGGAAGGTAGAATTTTAAATTTTTGTTAGTCTTGCAAAGGTAGCAGCAGCGATGAATAATGAATCTGATTGCTGTAAAATATGTAGTAAACATGTGAATGGTTGTTGAAAGAAATAGATTTGTGATAAATAAGATAAGATTTTCTGTTCACCTTACGTATCTTTTAGCTTTCAAACACATTATGTTGTAAACATTGCATGTTTGGTTCTTGGTTAAGAAATAGACTTGTGGTATGGTTGAATCAATTGATTCAGTTGGTCTACATTTAATAATGTTTACAGCTTTCATTTTTGTAGTGGGTTTCAAGCAGAATGAAATTCTCCTAAATATTTGATTGCTTGCTAATGTGTTTGATACATAGACCTTAGCAATAAGTAAGATGTCTCTTGATTTTTATAATACCCAAAAATCAGTATTGAATATTTTATAATACAAGAGAAATTACAGGCATGTAAACATTGCGAGTCAAATACAAAGAAGGAAATATGTCCAAATCAAATAATTTACATACAATACAGAAAGTTCGAAATTACAATATCCAGAAGGAAATTAAGGTAATACAAATAAGATCATTATGAACAAGAATACAACGTTGTGTTGTAGGGATATTCAGCAGGCCTCTTTTTGACCTTCAGCTGTTTTCAACTTTTCATGGATCTTAGAAATGACTCGACTTTTCCATGCTCCATAGAAGGCAAGCCAATTTCTTCATTAATAACCAGGGATAATCGACCCTGATTATTAGTCTCATGTTTCTGATACTCCAGCAGCATTCTAGCAGCAGCTCTCTTGCTTCCAGAGTATACTGCAGAACGATTTCACAGCCCATAACTCCTTAAGGGCGTTTTTAAGGATAGACCTTTTTGTCTTAATCTATCCTATCCAGATTTCAAAGAAGATGCATCCAGGAAAATGAAAGAACCCTTTAAATTGCTGCCAGCTTTGAACTGTTGTCTGCTTCCATGACTCTTCTTGTGGAGCAGATAAACAGCAATTTAAAACCTGTGCAGCTTCACTGACCTGAAAATATAAACCAGATTGAGCTTAGCAATCTGCCTCAAAGTTTAAGTATATGAGATTTATCTACTGTGACAAATTCAGAAAGGCTTCTTTTGGGATCGATTATCTCACCTTTGTCTTGTGATGCTGCTCTGCAGTTGGATTCTTCTTGGAGCACCTCCCTAGTTTAGAATTCGCATTAATTAAATGCATTGTTTATATCCTTTAATTCCTCTGATTTCAAGGATACATTCTGTTTGCAGACATACTGCTTCAAGGTGGACTACTGGTGATTCTGGAAGTCCAATTGGTGACTGAAGAAATGGATATGGATACATATGTCCGTTAACTTTAGGACATTAGGAAAATAAGGATAGGCGGTAGAAATATATGTATTTTGGTTGACACGATGATCTGAGGAATGAATAACGGTAGTTATGTTGACGGAGGAAGTTCCACCTCCAAGGAACTGCCTATGAGGAAAGGCATCTTAGTTACCTGGAGAAGAGCAGTTTTCCGGATAGCATTCTAACTTCATGCATTCGCTGGTCTCTCTTTCAACCAAAAGCTTACTGGGGGATGGTGTGACATAGTAGTACTGATGTTTACCAGTAGAAAATAAGAAAATCAGGTACAGAGTAGTTGCAGCTGACCTTAGTAGTGATGAATACCAAAAGAATGAAGAGCTTCCAAAGCCTCCAGCTCAAGAAATGCAGAAACACTGGGATTGTAATCCAATCAACACAGCTGAGCATCTCATATTAGTCGGAGATCTTTGGACTATTTGTAGGAGAATATCAAACCCACCATTTGATATTCTCCTTTAAATGGCAGTAGTTCATTAGTCACCATTGGAGCGACGCTCCAATGGTGGCTAATGCAGAATTACTGTTTACTGAGCCCTGGATTGCGTCGGTGACTACAGCACCTCCACCAATATCTGTATCTGAGAACATTGCCGAAGGGTTGATATCTTCGAAAGGAGATGACAAATCATTCAATTCAATGAAGTTATTGTCAATGTGAATGTTTCCCTGTTCTCCATCCATCGACAGTTGATCATAATACTGTGACGGAATTGAATGAAATCTTGGATCTTCACCCAGTTGGGTATATTCCTGAATTAACAATCACATAAAGCAAGGGTTAATTGTGGATATATATAAGACTACTTGTAAGGCATATATAGAAGTTCAAATTAGAATTGTTCAAGAGCATGCTTAGTCTCACCTCATCAAATAGAGACTTAAAAGTTGTGTTACTAGGTAATTCATTGGTTGCAATCTTGTTCTTCTTTGCGAGAGAAGTGTCGTTATCCTCTGGACACTTCCTCTTACGAAATTCATCCTCGTGGACATGAGTGGTAGGCGAAACATTTCCCAGCTTTGTGGACATCATTGGTGACTGCAGTATGCCCGAGACTGAACCCAGATTTTCTGGCTCATTGTGTGGCTGTTACATTTAAAATCATCGCAGACAATAAACTTGTAAGTAACATATAGATACACTTAAAGTTTAAGCAGATAAATTCTCCATAAAGTGTGTTTCTTCTCACCTCTTGAATCATATCAACATGAGACGAATTGCAGCTCTCATCTTGAGTTTTTCCTTTGAGTTTTTCCTCCTTGCCTTGAGGATCTTGAAGAGCAACTTGTAGCTCCTTGCATTTCAGGTATATTTCTGCTTCCGTAAACATATTATCTGGTGCATCTTCGAAATCAGAGAATTTAAAATAGCAACAATCACCATCATCATCATCATCATCATCATCATCCTTGTTATCAACCACCATATTCTGAGGAAGTACTCCCAGGTTTACTTGTGCTCCTATAACCACACCCTCTAATGTCAATGCAGATTGGTTTTCGACAGTAGAGGCGATACTGGAGCTACCATTGCTCGGATCATCAAACTTGTCTGACTTGTTCTTCAAGCAGCAAAGAACATAGTCCCCTATTTGCTCACCGGAGACAGCCTCGGTGTGATAGTACTCATGCATAACCCAATCAGTCTTCTTGCGTTTTCCCTCTACAATTTTATAGAATGTCAAGATCCTCTTCATCCCAATCACGTCATTGGACCCTGGCGCCCTGATCAGTTGCACCTTGCCTGTGATCTTCCAGAACCCTCCCTTTGTAGTCCTGTTGGACCGACCACTACACTTGTTAGTGTACTTGTAATCTCGCGGACTGAAGAAGTACCGCATCTTCATTAACTCCGCAATCGCTGGCCACTCCGTCTCCCGAATCGCTTTCCTGATCAGTGCTGCAAAACACACGCGCGCGCACACACACACACAGTCTTAGAACTATCTCTACAAACACATGCTTGCAATTGGTCAACTGTACGTGAGTTCTGTGTCCTCATGTACGTGTCTCGGATTTGATGGATTACCTGGTATATCGCTAGGCTTGTAGTCGCAGACACTGATGACGGGGATGATGTCCGTGATCTTGGAGTCTATACCCTCATTCTTCTTCTTCAAGTAGTGACTCAACAGGTCCTCGTCGGAAGGGTGGAACCCGAATCCTCTCGGAATTGTGTTACCCATCTCTCTCTCTCTCTGTCTCACACACACACACACACTAACAATGACACACACACACACACACAGTGACACAGAGAGTTTGGAGAAGTCATGGAACTTCACAAGCAAGTTCAGTTTGCTGACCAATGACGTGTTTGTTTTTACCATCATATTAGAGGGAATCTCGAGTTTATCCTTGACCCCCTCTTGGAAGTTCACCATTTTCTTTATCCATGTGGGACTGGGAAACTACTGTTCACCCAGGACCACACTGGCCAAAAACAACTTGTCAAAAAGTGGAGCGCAGGAAGATTCTAGAGTCTGATCTAGTGTAGCAGAACTTTGATCCAGATCACATTTCAATCTGATATTGAACGATCGTCAACGGTGTAATACAAGGAAACACAAAACAAGATGTGCATTATTAACATAATATGGATAATAAATTGGATATCATAAAGAAATGTCTTCACACAGTCATCGAAACGATTAAACACTAGTTCAGTATCCAAATAAAAGCATAAGAACTTCATTCAAGTTGCGAATTAGGTTTTGCCTGTTTTAGATATTTTTTTGTTTTTATGGTGCATAGATTGGTTAAGTAGTCGCGAATTCGGTCCTTTGCGGCTGATTAGTAGGCGAAATCAGTCCTAGGCGGTTGACTAGTTGGCACCTAATCGGTCAGCTGTCCAAGAAGACGCCTAGAACTGATTTTAGGCGTGTAAGTGATTTACCGCCTAGGCAGTCACCTTTTTCGAACCTTGATTTGCCAATGATACACATAAACAAAGATGTGCCATGTTTTTTTTATTTTTATCTTGAATTCTTAGTACACTAAGTCATAAGGCTAACTTCAACAATCTTACATTGTTCATTGTAACTAAACAAGCTATTACATTTCAGTTCCGGTAACAATTTTCATAACAACTGAGGAACTATTGGTCGAATTTATCTTCACAATGTTTAATAACAACAAACAAATATTGAAAGCTTCACGCGTGTACTATTTACATTTTTGTCGTCCATTCCTTTAGAGAAGGAATCTGGTTTTTTTTTCCCTCTTGCAAGTTCAGCCCCCTCTTTCTTTATCCTGGTCAGACTAGGAAACTACTATTCACCCAAGAACATTCAGGAACACTGGCCAAAAAAAGCTTGCCCAAAAATTGTAGCAGGAAGATTCTAGAGTCCGATCTGGTGCAGCAGAATTTTGATCCTGATCACGTTGTATAGATTTTAAATTTTATAGCAATTGATTAAAGCCACTCGAGTTGACTCGAAGTTGACATAATGAAATCTTGGCGCTTCATTTCAGCAATTCTATGTACTGTGACCTTCTAAGATATTTTATTTGTAGTGTTAAATTATAGAATTGTTAGAGTCTAGCTACTTATGTTGAAGGGGGTGAACCAGGCAGGCTATTCACTTTTCCGTTTATCATATGATCATTGATGCTTCTTAAGGCTGAAGCTGATGGCCAGTGAGAGGTCCTTTCTTTACAACCTATGTTGTGCATTAGGAGCTTTATAAATTTCTTTTTTTTGGTAACAAGGAGCTTTATAAATGTCAACTCTCTAAACTTGTCCGAATTTTTTATTTTTATTTTTAAAAAGAAAGAAGAAAATTTTCTTTCAGATTGGTTCTGGACTCTTGATCAGTACACAGCACTGACATTCAAGCTATAGTACACAATAACTTCAAATCACATCTTCATAAACTTCAGCATTCTTACATTGTGTTCATCGTACATAAACGAGCTATTACATTTCAGTACCGGTAAGTCGGTAACTACAACTTTTAATAACCACCAACGAACTATTGATTGAATTTAACTTCACAATGTTGAATGAATTCCGTGTGCATTTCACCCAACAATGTGAGTGTAACAACAAACAATTCATCAATACAGCAATAACATTTGCGTTATTCTGGAAGATAAAGATAACACAAGACGCCGTTGACAAGGCGCCACTTCTGATATTGTGGTTCATTAGCCAATGCTAATGATCACTCCACTGTCCCCATCATAGACCTTCCCCAATGACTTTGGCAGGCTGAAGTCTTTGAAAGGAGCCTGTGCTGTTTGATCAGAGGAGTAATAATCCTGGTCAGCAAGATTTGTATTGAACTTAGCGAAATAAGAGTCACTGTCCCCAAACAACGTTTGTAGCTCATAGCATTCAATATTATGTAGAGCATCTCCAAATTCTGTGCACATCATCTACGGTGTGAACTTTTGTGGCAGAAATTGATAAGACTGTGATTCCAGATTTTCTTTGTATTGAGGATACACCTGGACTAAGAACCATAAGCAAACACACATTAAGTTTAGTCATTGAACATACTGACCTAAGTTCAATTTCAATAGCATTATCATTCTCACCTCTGAAATCATATATTTTGTAGCTTGATTTTCAAAATTCGACGCGACATGCCTAGCTGGTATGTCAAATTCCTTGGTTAAATTCTTTTTCTTAGATGTAGATTGCCAATACTCGCATCCACCATTGGCATCTGGACCATTTCCCAACTTTGTGGACATTGGTGGCTGCAGTATTGAAGGCTGATAGTGCTGTGGCAGAAGTGCATGAGAAACATTTCCCAGCTTTGTGTCCATTGGTGACTGCAGTATAGAGGGGCAATGATCTTGTGGCTGCTGTGGCGGAAAGAGCAAATCCAGATTTTCTTCTGGCGGATCAATTAGCTGGATTAAGAATCACAAAGAAAACAAGCAGTAAGTTAAAGTTTATACGGCTCCATATTAATTTGTGTCGTAAAGTATGAAAACCACAGAGTTTCAATTCTTGAACCATATAATCTATAACTTGTTTATGTATTCATTCTCACCAGTGGAAACTTATCGTAGATAGTCTCATCATCTTCATCACAGTTTGAGACATCATTCTTGTCTACAAGACGAGAACTAGTATCTCGAAATGGCGATTGCATCTCATTACAATCATCATTAGTGCCATTGGCTTGCAGAACAACTTCCAGCTCTTGGGATGGTGGTGACTGAAGTGTTGAGCAACAGTCATCCGAGACATCGATTCACCAATTTCATGTGCCTGAGTAACAATTCATCATTCCATAACCCTAACCATAAGCAACACAAGATTGAGTCTTCGAAATGGGTTTCCATTAAAAGTGAGAAAGATTGAGTCTTCGAGACGTCAAGTAGTCGAGAACCTTCCTCTTGTGGTTCTCATCATCATCATCACGCACAAACGGATTGAAGTACTCTCAAGGAGTCTCTAATCTCTTAAGGCCGCTCCACCATCACCCAGAGTCTCTAACTGATTTCCTCGTCGATATTTTCGCTCAGGTTCACAGTGCAACCTCTAATCCACAGTGTTTGGCATCGTGTCTAGAGAAAACTTAGCAACAATATACCTCAAATATCAACACCATTCATCACATTAGTACCTCGGATACGAAAACTATCACAACTCCTGTGTTAGCAATAAGTTGCTACAAGTACAATTTCTGCATGAAATTAGCCGTGCTGCCTGGTATGGTGGAACACCAATGATTTCAGTGATCACGGTCTAGTGTTTTACTAATTGAAGATATCACAAGATGTAAATAGCTAATGATATAACATTTTACTAATTGAAGTCCATGAGCCCCATCAGATATTGGAAATGAAAAATGGCTTTGAGTCCTCATGGGAATGAGGTACTCTTTCTCCTTGAATTTGCAAGAATAATCAGGGCCTCAAAATGACCATGTTCACATGAAGTTTCTTATAGTACAGTTATGATTTAATATCTATGCCTACTAAAAAGAGTACCATTTAGATGCCAAGATTCTGCTCATTTAGAACAAATACTTCTTGAACCACACGCCAATATTAAGAAAGCTCTCAAAGTCCGATTGAGGCCTGCATATAGGAATTTGATTGATTAAATCGAAGCATGCACATATGCTTGGCTGCAGCGTTTAATAATCCGTAGAATACTTGACCAAACTGGAACTCATGTTTACCTCTCAATTGCATGAGTATCATTAGGGAACACAATAACTTTGACAGGAACTCCTTTTTCTTTCATTGCCCGAGCATACTGCAAATAATAAACATCTAAATGACAACTCTTCTCATATCGTTGCAGTTTAGTGGTCACTGATGGATTGAAGTTCCCCACAGCAAGGTGGCAAAGGTGAAAAAAATAAATCAGAGGTTCACACTGTTTTTCAATCTTTTCCTTCAGTAGTCTCTTTCCATTGCTAGATTAGACTATTCTAAGCAGATGATAATGTTGTCAAATGCCTAGTTAATTAGAATGGGACAGATTAGCTTACCTGCAATCCAGTAGAAATTGGAACACGAAGATCCTGAGCACCCAAAAGAAAAAGAGTGGGTGTTTTGACCTGCATAGTGATCATCAAGTTTAAGATAATGCAGACACTCCACAGAAGATGATATTGTAGGTTTATCTACTTTTCCAAGGGTAAGATCTCAGCAGATTCTAGGCTTCTTAATTAATGTTAGCGCAGTAAGTCAGAGTCCTCAATCCAGTGTAGTAACATATATATGAACCTACAAAAGTTACAAAACTCTAGAAACAAAATACATTGTCGTATTGATGAACTTGAATTACCCACTCTCAAAGATCATAAATGCACTATATTAAAATTCCATAGAGAAAATGCCACTTCCTAGATGCCTGGGCTCCTTATAAAATTCCATCTTAAATAACTTTTTCTATTCACAATCTGACTTATATTTTGCGGCTTTTGCTTCACATTATCAATCATGATAAATAGCTTGCTGAAGTAATAGATTGCATATCATGTTACTTTCTATTCAATGAAACTCAATTCATTGTATAAGAAGTAATGAACAGCTAACTGTCAATTTTGTTTGGTAACTTTTCTCTAGAGTCTCCGTCTACCAGAAAACTGTAGTCACTGAAGCTTCAAAATCAGCTCGTTGATATAGTAAAATCAGCTTAAACAAGCATACCTTTGAAATATGTGAAATAGGAGACTTGCTGTGGAAAAGAGCTGGATCCTCCGGTGAAGCTGCTTCCGTATAGCTAGTATTACCTTCAGTTCCATAGGCCTCAACATAGCACCAATCAGGGATGTCTGTTGTACCAACCATTAATGCAAGATTACAAACAGGATTCCTGGCGGCAGCTGCGACAAACTTCTCTGGTGCCTGCAGCATTTCACCACTAAAGATTATTTAACTCTGATGCAATATTACCTATGTTAACATGCGATCTTACAGCCTTAAATATGTCACTCATGAAAAAGCTTGATGATAATGCAATACTCCCATTCTATCAAATAAAATAAGCAGCTAATCCCTAATAGAAATAATTAGATTACTGCAATCTACAAACTAGTGGTATGCAGGACTTAAAATGCATAATGACAACAAGGCACAAGACTGTTTAAATGTATTTGCCAACTATCTGCAGACTAACACACCTGACCAATCAAGTGAGTTGTTAGAAAGCCACCATGAGAACCACCAAGAACCGCAATTTTCGATGGGCTAGCAAGCCCCAAGTCAATGACATGATCTATAGCCACTAGTACATCATTCACATCCTGTGGAGAATATACAAAGAGATTAGGAACTTGAAGACACAGAATATATAATAACTAGTTAGCTGCAGATTCTAATAATGAAATGGCACAAGAATAGGCAACCAAAGGCAACATGCCAAGCACCTCATCTAAAAAAAAAAACTAATATGCCAAGTAGAATTACAAGAGTAAAGTTATTTTATGACGAATATATGTCTAAGCACCTGGGTGCCAACTTTCCCTGGAAGAGATTGGAGTGCTTCCTCACCAAACCCCAGTGAACCTCTAAAACAGATTAAAAATCATAAATTGTTAGTATAGAAATGGGAGCTACTGATGTGTAAACAGAAGATCTTTGTCAAGCATGTGATGCTGAAATCCATAAGCATCCAAACAAATCCTAACAAGTATCTCATATGCAGTCGAAGACAAGATGATCTTTAAGAAGATATGTAAGGAGACTATATATGACAAATTTGGCAATAAACAAGTAGTAAAACTTATCCATACCATCAAATTGTTGGGCAGCCAGCATCAATAGATTAATGGCAATGGCTTGCTACTCAGTGATTATAATCTGGCTTATGAGGCTTGTGCAGTCAGAGGGTTTCTTTTAAGAAAATATTAAAGGAAATTCCATACTAACCATCACTTTTTGATGAATCTAAAAGCTTTAGCATTAATATATTAATTTACATTGATATATCATGACTGGGCTCTTAAATTCAATAAACAAAAGAAGGGCTTAGAACTCAAAAGCATCAAGCCAAAGTGATATTCAACTAAGGTAGAATTAGAAGTTTAGAACACTGTTTTTCTTTCACTCAAGTATCCTCCCCGTCCCTTTAAACAAATACCATTCGCCAGAGAAGACTATCTCACAGAAGATATAAATCTGTTTTAATATCCAATTAATTCTAAGCGTGTCAAAGAAATGAAGACAGAAAATCATAACTTACCTATAATTTACAAGTAACAAGTTGAATCCAATTGAAGAGAGAAATGCCAGTGACTTGGAAAAGCTTGTCGAATAAACAGAATGTGGGCCACCATGAAGGATTACAATTAACGGATCAACTGGGTCACTTCTTGTAGTTTTGGAAGATATAAATGTAGCTTCAAAAGGTTTTCTAGCACCTGAAAGATTCAAGCATATGCATGACATCAAAATCAATTACAAACTCACAAGGAAAGAGATTAGCTTTTAATACCTTTACTTAGGCTATCAGAAGTATCCCTCACAGGAATCTTCATTATACTGAATTTCAGAGACGAGAGCAAAGATTTAACCTGAGGAAAAACAAAATTGAGTACAGTTATTGTAAAGCACTGACAATAATGTTATAATGTAGCAATGATTTATACAATGTTCAGAAAACCAAACTGATATACCTTTTCAGAGCATTCATTTGTTGGGCTAGGTACATCTAACCAATTCCATGCAGTACTTTTACTCTCTTTACCAATAAGATAACCATACTTGATATGAGGTACATCTACTGGACTGCTAGACACTTCAAAGATCAAACAAGAAGTAGAAATTTTATCACATGTCTTCAAATTTGTGTTCCTATTTATGAGTAAATATAAGATTTAATGTTACCAGCAATGATATTGTCCCCATCCAGTGAAAGAACATTCCATGAAGAGTTTGAATCAGTAGGGCTGATACGTAATACTTCACCACTGTAATGTCATATAACTGTCAGGGTTACTTAACATCGCGAAGGTGACAGAGCTCTGCGAGTTGTATGAACAATCATTTTACCTCAATACGTTCACAGATAGTATCACTTGACAGCTGCCCCAGATGGAAGATATAATCATTGTGCATCCATCAGAAAGCCATGGCTTACTAAGGAAACTTGAACAGTAAAGCCCAGGGAAGCAACCATCATCCGCACACATGACAACAGGAATCTTCAGAAGAAAATTCCATTAACATTTTAAGTGTAAAGCGGAGTAAGCGAGGGAGTCAAAGAGAGAGAATAAAACTCACACATATTCTACATCTACTAAATATAATCAAAGTTGCTCCTCATTTTTATTTTTCAGGAAGGCATATTTGGTCTACAGGACGTACAATTGCATCATTGAGAGACTAAACATCAAGCTCCACGATTCAACAGAGCAGATCATTGGTCTGACATAACAGTACTCTACATTGCCAATTTAGATTCATGATTTTCAGTCCTGGATGTGACACGGAACAAATAAATGTTTTTAATAATTTACCTGAATAAAAGAATAAGCCAAGAATTGCACAAAACTAAAGTAATATAATGGTATAGAACAGCTTGCAAATGAGTTTGAGGAACAGCTTGCTAGGAAGAGGAAGAAAACGAAGACCAAACAGTAAGATGGCTTACTGTTTGTTCCCAGGTCACATTTTGGAATGTTTTAGTTTTTCTAGTTTCATTAGGATCGTAGCTTACTTTCTAATAATGCATTCCTTACTATCTAAGGAATTAGCTCCTAGCCTAGTATGATTAGGTTTAAACTCAGCACCTTTATAAGGCATCTGCCAGATTGTATTTTTTCAGTTCAGTTTTTCAATACAAAACCCTTACATCTACAGAGTGTTAACTCTTGCCTTTAAAGCCTTTGCCTGTGTTTGCTAGAAGATTCTAGCCTAACTCATAAGGTTTCGACGCTTGGCGACACCTTGGTTCTACCATGAATACGCTTCCGTATCATATAAAGCGGAAATAACACAAAAACAAAGAAAAACATGAGAGACTTAACAGATAGATGAATAGCTTACCACATCGGCAACTTTAGCAGTGGAGCACGGCAGTCCATCTACTGGCCAATCAATTTTGTGAAGAGAATCTATTGCAGAATGTGCCCCAGAATCCACAGAACTTTTTGAAGATAAAAACAAAAGCAATTTTCCATCTGGGCTGAAAGAGCATCAATGATATTTCAATTACAGTCAGCCATCAAGTAGATAATCTTTACATCCATTTCTGAAGAAAGTAGATAATTAACAGAATCAGCCATCTAGTATAATACAAATGAAACAGCGAGAGCCATTTCAATTCTGCATTCTATAAATTCCTGTTTGTTTTCTGGTATCGATATCAGTAATAAGGTTGAAGCATGACATGTTGTTACACAAGAATTCATTTCTATATAAGCTAGTTGCGAGAACTTCAAGATAAACCTTAGCCTAAACAAATTTATTCCGGTACGGATGCTCTGTAGTTTTAAACAAAGATTCTCTGAAACCAAAACCAACTGTAAGTACCTGTGGAAGAAAGACAATACCTGAATCGTGGGTAGTAGGCACTACTTATTCTTTGAGTTAGATTTAGCACAGGAATATCTTCAGTTGAACTATCTCTGGAACAGTCAAAGAATGCAACAGCTAGATCATGTCCACTGATAATAAGTCTTCACACAATTTACATGTATAAGGGCCTAACTAATTAGACATAAAGATTCAGAAAGCAACTCACTTGGTTTTTGGCTCATCATCTTCAGATCCAAATATTGGTGCCCCAACCGCATACAACGCACATGGCCGGTTATAACAGTACTTGATCCCAAGCTTTCTGTTATCAGCTGACCACCCAACGAAAACCAAATATTGATGGCATCCATTAATTGGTGGCGCCCACACAACTTGGCCAGCACTCAAACGTTCCTCAATTCCTTTAACAGGCTGTGTAACTCCACTGTACGGGATAGAGAAATTCAATTACGTTAGACTTCTAAAGAAGAAATCTCTTTACTTTCCAAAGCTTGTATGAGAGAATCTAAACCAAAGTTTTCACTAGACCTGTTAATGTTTAGGACAAAAAGTGTAGGCTGCATTTTTCCAGCATAGGTTTCCCCCCATTCCTCCGTCCAATCACCTTGACCGTTCCAGTTGCCATAATCCTTATCGGTGGAGCTACCTTTTTTGTAGCCCTGACATGTAAATGTCGGTTTGGAAGGAGATGGTTCTTCAGCAACATATGCGATGAGAGTTTCATCAGAGTTCCAAGAAATTCCCTGAAACCTGTAACATTGCAGATCAGCATCTCAGGAAAGTTAGACAAACTCCAGAAGAACTAATGCTCAGAGGGAGGTACCAAACTCTCTACAGCGAATCACAAGACACAAGGTACATCAAATATCAAAGAAACAATCATGAAAATAAACTACATTCACATGATCCATCACCATCCATCAGCATACACCGAGCCATGAACAGATGGTGGAACGAGGAATTCCTTTTCCACTTGAGCTGGGCCCCAAATTTCAAATTTGCAGGGAGTCTTTTTCAGGATTCCGAACCACAAGAAGCTTTGCAGCTGATGGAGAAGGAACAATTACAGAGACTCCCGTCATCTCAACTGGAAATGGGGCCCATTGGAATTTTACCGAGCTGCTACTTTCTTTCGAAATATGAGACGATAGAATGAATTTTCTCATCTTGTTTGCCAAAAGATTTGATTGACTAAATGAAAAAATTGCCTGGGAGTTATTTCCTGTAAAAAGATCACAATTGCAAATGTGTGATAGGTTTTATATTGGAGAGGAGAAGACATATCATCAATGTATATATGTATATATATACATATATATGTCAGATACTGGAGATACCATACCACTGCCTGATTTAATCCATGCTTAGTCAATGCTGAATACATTAGAGAAATCTTGAAGTAAACTGGACTGCGAAGCATATTCATCCTCAGTCGTTGCATCTATTCCCAGAGGCATCTCCTTCGTTGGGGAAGCTTTACAACCATCCATGGCTGAAAGTCTTTTACTACTACACATGAAATGGCAAGGATATCAGTCAATCACTAGAAAAAATAAAAAAGAAAGAAGGTTAACCTGTCTTTCAATCAAGGATATCATCCACTTAATAGCATATTATAACTTGGATAGTCAAAAATTTTGTAAGAAACCATTAAACTCCAAGAATGCATCTTTTATTCCCAACATCACCTGATCCCGAAACATGACAATTGTGAAAATGTAAACATACCCATGAATCAAATGTATAGGCGCTTGTAACAAATATAAATTCTTTCATAAACATAAAAGACCTGATGAGACTCGCGCAAAAGAAAAGGATTAAAGAATAAACAGTTTAGGTGATGATGAGTTCACCTCAGAACTACACTACATTGAATCACGAAACAGAAATCTACTTCATTCTCTCCCTTCTGGTTGATACAAATTAGAATCAGCATGTCATTCTATCTTCTACAAATTGCAGCACAAGTATATTTAAAGACCAAACACTAATATAGATACTTTGTAATCAATAACGAATCCTACAAACAACGGATGACAATTGGGATGAAAAGTAAGAACATTGTAAATATAACTTCTCTTTTTTCTTATGATCCATCACAATCTGCCACTTCAAATTCTGCTCAACTTCGCATTTCCCAAACTACTACTACTCTCCTCAATTAACACTATCCATCAAAACAAACTGCATATCGATCTTATTGAAATTCAAACCGTATATCATATCTTGAAGATTTGAACAGATTAAAGTCGCAACATTTAACTCAAAGATTCGAACTTTACCCAAACAAAAGGAAAAGATTATGCCTCAGATGAGCAAAAGAAGCAGAATCAAGCAGTGAGCACAGTGATGTATATAAAAGAGAGAAAAACACTAAACATAAGAAGCAAAAATGCAGAGAGGGAAAGAGAGAGACTTACGTGGAGATGAAAGAGCAAAAGAGTTTTGGAGTGAGGAGAGTGGAGGAGGAAAGGTGAGATGATATAATAGGAGGAGGACGAAAGGCGTTGACGCACCAGTTCAGAGTGAGAGTGGCAGCATTGGCTTCAATCAATGGCATGGCTTTAATACTATACTGCACATTATTGGTGACTCATTTCATTTCATTCCACAACACTCTTGTGGGCGTGCGGCTAAGGTAAGATTGGTTTGGGATGCACAGTACTTCATGGAGAGTCCAAGGAAGGAGTTTAGATACATCAATGGACATATATCAGTGTAGTCCGATATGGATTGGACCTACAGTGTGCGGGGCATTTGTCACAATTTTAATTACGTTTGGGCTTAGAGGAACAGTGCATAAGAGACTATAGATTACTCCATTACACACTTGCACATTTGTGTTCTGCACATTATAGAATTTCTTTATAAAAAAAAGATATGATAACTCAAATTTAGAGAGATAGACATTTTGATCACTCAGCTTTGGAAACTATAATTTTGATAACTCCACATTTACTTCATCTTTCATATGGGCCATTCTATATATTTATCCATCGAAGAAAAACGGATGATTATTAAGCGGACGTTAACTACCATTTCTTACTCAAAAGAACTTAAAATAGTTGCATGTATGATAACATGAGTCTCCATGTTGCCTCCATCACCTTCTGCTGTGTAATCCAGCTCAAAGCGAGCAGGAAGTTGAAAATCAAGCTGCAAAAGACAGCATCTTTTCAAATTTTGAAGCTAACATAGCAGATGCAATGGGTCTCATTTTCATGCTGCACTATCTTGCTTGTTTTGTATCTGAGTTTTTAATGAAGATTGCACTATTCAGACCAATAAACAAAACAACCAAGAAATTTAACACGAGACATTTACTGAAGTCGAGTTGATAGTATCCTTTATAATTCTTCCAAACATCCACAACATTCACCAAGTACATCAATACGTAATTAGTCTACTAAATTAGGCAATTGCATACAAACTAGCATTCAGTTGAACAAGCATCATCATAGCACAACATAGGCTCATAACTTCAGGTCAATCGAAGGAAAGGATCAAATTCGTCCTTGAAGCGTTGCAGTAAGGCCTCCACGGTCATCACTTCTACACCTTCCTTGTCTCTAGCCATTAAGCTCACCTGCAACAATTAAGAAATCAATTATTAACTTCAGACACTTTTAAGGACAGATATGGTAACCAACTATAGTGAAACCGAATAGTTCAAATCTAACAAGCGGCGAATGACTATAAGCACGAGTCCAAAATAAACGATACAAATTGAATTACAGAGTTTAACTTTATGCATCCAACAAATAAGTAGAATGTTTAGTTTCATCCATCAAAATAGAATCCATCTGACATAACATTTGTGTCCAGATATTATGTATGCACAGTATGAACAAATTAGGAAGGAAAAAGTAACTGAGTAGAACCTGTGTGATTTTATCTCCGTGTTCACCAACAATTACAATGTAATGGTACTGTTCCTTCTGAGATTGTTGCACCTGCCAGAAAAATTTATGAACAAAAATGTGAAAACTAGTAAGAAGTGTTTTTCAATTAAGAAATGTTAATTATCCGTCCACATTTTCTATCTCGGCTAGTACAACTAAGATTGCAGAATGTCTAAATATGGTATGGAGCCAGCATATTCGTCTGAGATTTGACACACGATCCACATGGATAGAATATATGATGGCCACAACCAAGTCATTTTCTGTTCAGTGCAATTCAGAAAGCCAGCACTGATTGAATATGACAGGCATCTATGAACTTGATGGATATTAAATCATTTAGCTAATTAAACATGTACAATTTCTTGAAAGACCTTAAATCAAAGTCCTTGCTGTTACAAAATTCTTACCTTTTCCTGACTTATTTCATCACTTAAGTCAACATAGTAACCAGCTTGATGGATCTGATCCCGCACCTACAAAAAAAAATGAAGAGTTTTATCCTTCTCATATAAATTCGTTAAGCAATCATGTCATTTAGGGACACGCTGCTCAAGAAAAAAAGTACCACTGTGCGGATAAAGCCTCTGCACCAACACACTGCGACTGACTCAGACAACAAACAAGTGATACTCGGGCAGAACATGACATAAATCAAGAAAAGCTATCAAGTTACCTGCAGAGCAAACGAACGAGAAATGTTTGAAGGGGAGTAAACAATTGCCTGGCATGGACTAAGCCAGAAAGGCCATTTCCCTTGATAGTGCTCCAATAATAAAGCAATCATTTGCTCAAAAGAACCTAAAATAGTCGCATGTATGATGACAGGACTCTCCCTCTTGCCTTCATCACCTTCGGATGCGTAATTCAGCTCAAACCGAGCAGGAAGTTGGAAATCAAGCTTCAAAAACAGCATTTTTTTTATTTAATAAAAAAAAAGACAGCAAAAATTATATGATCAACATCATAAGATAGTCAAACTAAGAAAGAAAAAGGAGGGGAGGGGAAGTGTTTGTTTTACATGTATGGTTGCCAGGTGATGTTTCTTGTTGAATACATCAGACACAGACACAACAATCTTTGGTTCATGACATGCACCACCGCTTTCTACCACCTGTGTAAATGACAGACATCAGCATCCAAGCACAAACTCCTTGTTTAAATTCCATACATCGAGCTTTTTGAAAATCGCAAAGACTCAACAAACTATGAACTAACCAAACACACTGATCATACAAGATTGGGTGCCAAAAGAAAAACATATTAGATGCACAAGTGCAATTGCTGCTTCTGTGAATTACCTCCCAGGGAGTGTCAAACGTAATCAATGCTTCTGTAAGAGCAGTCTCAGCTTTCTCCCATGCTGCCAAGTCTCCAGTGTAGCTTTCTGGCCTCTGGAATATAGATTAATACAATATCCATGGTCACAAATCGGAAGCTAATTTTACAACGAAGGATGGATTTTACTGTACATGACGTTATATAAAATACATGTATAATAGGATTGTAATTCATCAACCTCTCAACCTAAAGAAAGATAAACAAAAAAAGACGTTTGGAGCATAGAGACCAAGTTTCTTACTTTAGATAACTGAAAACTATAAGTGAGGCCAAATGTACTATAGGTATCCTTGATAAACTCCAAGACACCCATCACTTCATCCTTTACCTGGACAGAAGAAATTAACTCAGAAATAAAAGAACTATACAAATGAAAATACACACACACACACACACGCAACTATTACAATACTATTTGCTCATCTCCAAATACATGTGAACAAAATCTTTCTCTTGCTTGATAACAGAGCAGCTCACTAAACTATTATGACCCCTATGAAGAGTAAACTTTGCATTTACAATAGAACATCACAAATTCAAAATTGATGGAGTTATTGTATAGCATAAAAGTCTACATCTTGAAGATACTGGTGTACTCAGTGGTCACTCTTTCTTTGGAGTAAAATGGCATTTCGGTAAATTCAATGACATGACGTAATGGTATAGTTCAACTCACTTGGGACTCCCGGCAAAAGATGTGGGCATCATCCTGTAATTCAAGTTAAATAAAATTGTCGGATAAACAGTTTTGCAGCCAATAAAGTCAGATGATCTACTACACAGCATAATATATTTTATTATATAAAATGCAATCATTAAAAAGACCAAAAGGCTTGGGCAAACTGCACCGGAATATTTCTTGTGTTTGTACAAGATATTAAGGTCTCAAGACCTGAGAGAATTTACTAATTGTACTGGTATATGAGAATCCAAACACCAACATCAAAACAATTTAAAGAGATGGCCAAATATAACATCTCAAAGCTTACCTGCTGCAATCTCCTGGGAGACGTTAATTTATTGAGTTCAATGTTGGCCTCATCACGATGTAAGACCCCATAGTCAACCAGTCTTAGTGGAAGCTCTTCGCAAAAAAAAAATAAAAAAAATAGGAGAGAGAGAAAAACATAAGCAATGATTTCAAACCCTTGGCCTTAAAAGCAGGATCAGTTCAATATATTTAGGAAAAGATCTATCAGAGCATTTTGTTGGAGTGAAGTAAAGAAAAAAGCAACTCAAGAGGGTTTAGGAAGTATTAACTACTCCTGAAAACTGTAGCATATGTGTGAAGCCATACACAAATGAAAACTCTACCAAACATTTAATAAATGAAATCGAAAGTAATGTACCTCTATAAGAACGAATCTTGTGCTGAAACATTAAGCAGTGCCCAAGGCAATTCATAGACTTCAGTCCAAACTCCATTTTCTCAATCTGGCACAAAATGATCATATTATAACATAACAGAAAACAAAAGCAATTAAGTGAAAGACAATTCTACAAATAACAAATTTTTGTCAGACCAGATTTCAGAAGAGAAGCCCCGTGGACAACTCCTCTCCATGTATTAGAAGAATCACCAAAATATGGTATTTTTAAACACATATGTAATGTACATTCTTCAAATTTTTCTATTACCACTATGCTTGTATTTACTTACTAATCTACTAATCCTATGTGTGCTTAGTCTCGCAGTGTTAGATAAATTTTAAACAAATGAATCCTTCAACATCGATAATCAAAATGGTATCAATAATTTCAATTTACCTCCAAAGCAAACATTTTCTCTTTGCACATTTCTGCTTGGCCACATTTGTCCCAGAGTTGCATACTGGCAATGTTTGGTGTTATAACCTAACAAATGAAAGAAGTCGGTTGAATATATTCCTTCAAGTTATTTAATGAGGGGATGTTGAGACCTGTAAACTTTCTCACCTCATCATATCCTCTTTGTATGTGTTGATGTTTTATAAAACACATCAACTTCTGGTATATATGAGCGCCTTTAGGTTCAAAAAACCAGCTTCCAGGGCTGAAAAGTGAACATAAGAACTTGAAAAACACAACCTATTTCACTTGAAGCAATGAAGTATAGAAGTTTTTAGATAGAAAAGTACCTGAGAGGGTGAGAAAAGAAGAGCTCTTGCTCCTCACCCAACACAATATGGTCATACTTGATTTCTTCCAAATGTCCCTGCAGCACAAAAACTATAATAAACCTTCTTGAATAAAACAGTAGACAAACAACTATGTATGTTTAAGTAACCACCAGTTTAGACTTTGAGTTATACCTTGAGTGCTTCTTGAAGGAGGACTTGAATTCTATTGTAATATAACACAAAATTAACCTTAAAAGAGCTCAAAGAAATTAATAACCGAACCTCATCCTTGCTAATGGGAGCCGAAAGATTGAGGCTCTGAGGCGACAACCCAGAAATACAAGGGTGCTCCATTTTAGATTCTGACAAACAAAATCAGAAGAAGACGGTATTGTCACGAAACGGCTCGGCAATTTTGAGTGAGGGTAAACTCCCCGGGTAAGTTTCTGTTCTTTCTTTTTCTTGAAGCAACGAAACGCCTGTCCTTTTTACTCTTTTTCCGTTTTGTAATTAATAAACCCTAAATTATATTGGGTTGGCTTTTATCAGGAGATATGATCTTATGTAGGCCCATATTATCTTGTCGTTTTGCTTAGTAACATTGGAGCGGGACACTTTTATCTTTTTCTTTTTTTTCCTCTTTCCCTTTTCTCTCTAGCTACATTGTTATTCCTTACATTTTGGTAATCGGAGCCGGTACAATGCCACCTCGCCATGTGTTACCGTCCCTTCTCGTGTCCTCTGTCGCCGTGCCTACGCTTTCCAACTCGTGTCACGTAATTCTCACTTCGATTGCAACTTCGCCACCACAAGATCGTATAGATCTCAGAGCGTCTATCGAATTTCTCCACGGCCGACATAAGGAACTTCAAACTGCTCTAGAGGTCTTGTTACAGCGAACAAAGACGTTGGTGTACCGTAATGAAGCTTTTTAGCTCCTAGTTATCAATCATCTTCAACGATAAAGTTCCTTACAACTCACCCAACACCAACACCTAAATAGTTCTCTCACTTTTGTTACGTTGGGCCTTCATCAACCACCTTCCCCATCACCCTCTGTTTCTACCTTCGCTCCCCACTCAGGGTCATCATCCACCAACCTTCCTATGTTCACAGCCAGTCCTATATTTTCCACACTTACATCATCCATAATCAATCCAACGTTCTCTGGGTTCACTCCATCTTTCGGTCGCTACTAATTTTCACTGTCGTCTGATTTCACCACGTACAAACTGCCGAAGGTTAATTTGCCTAGATTCAATGGTGAAGATGTGACTTGTTGATTAGCCATGGAGGAGCGCTGCCTTCATGTACAAAAGGTGCCGCATCATGAGTTGGTCGACACCGTCACATCCACCTTTGGTCCTGATCCAACAATTTGGATGAACACGTTTGAGTAACGCAATCTAGCAACTTCGTGGGAACATCTCCTCAGTGACTTCCTTGAGCATTTTGGGTATGGAACAATGAATGATTACAAGGCCGAGCTTTCACAATCTCTCCCAAACGGGAAAAATTAATTAGTTCATCTCGTCGTTCACCAAATTGTCTTACCGTGTTCCGAATTGCCTGGACGATAAGCTTTTGTCAATGTGAAGCACGACGTGCTGTTGTTAGAACCAAAGTCTCTATCTTAGGCCCAACGACTATGCAAACCAAAAAATTTGAATCCGCTCTCTCACCATACTACCAGGCAGCAACAAGGATCCACACTGCCTAGACCAACCATTGCCCTTGCACTAGTATGCACACCCCCAGAAGACCCCACATTCTACCTCCACCATTATTCCCCCAAACTAACCCCACCACTCCTAATTTTTGCCTCTTTCCTTTTTATCTCTACATTGGTGTTCCTTACAGGTTTTGAAAAATTGGATTTTGCATTTAGGTCTCAAAAACACGGGCTGAAAGCCCTGTGAAACTTCATTTTGACCCATAGATCGTTCGAACTACAAAGAGAATTAGAGCAAGTATGGGTACGGCTTTGGTGAACATGATTCACCTTGAATCAGCTCCAATCTTATCGTCAAGATCGTATGGATGATTTTAGAATGTTGTCTTGGTTCACGGTGAACTCGGTTCATACGATAACTTCCTAGTAAGTACACTAAAGGGGAGAAAACAAAACCTAAAAGCAAGTTTCCGACTATAAAATTTTGATGGGACAAGAAATGACCTAGCTCGGTCAGTTGCTGGATCAAGAATTGACATGAGTTGTGACCAAGTTTGTCATGTGGCGATTTTAACCTCCACATCATAAACAATTAAATAGATAAAGTACTGATCTTGAAAAATGAACACAAAATAACATGAATGAACATACACCAACTTAATCCTGGAGCCCCAAAAATCCTAACACTGTGATCCAACAAGAGAACTTTTTTGTCAAGGTCATACCTTGTGTATAGGGGAATAGGCTTTGAAACATGAGCAAGTTGTAGGTGATTAAAATTTTATCAAGTTTTTTCTAATTTACGAAATATATACATTCTATTAGAATATATATATATATATGTATGTCTAGAAATAGACAATAACTCCTTCTAGCTCGGTTGGCTAAGGCTAGTTGGTATCAAGTGACAGGTTGGTCGTTCGAACCCTGTTATGTGCGAAAGTTAGTTGTGATTTGGAGAAGTTAAGGCATTGGGCTGGCCATCAAAATTAGTTGCTGGGCCTTCAGAAATTTAGGCTGGTCAACGAAGTTGGTCTGGTCAATTTCGGTAATATATGAAATTTTGCCGATATTTTGGCGGTAATATCAAAATTAGTTGCCGATATTAGAGTGTGAGTGTGGTTGCTGGGGCTTCAGAAATTTGGGCTGGGCAACGAAGTTGGGCTGATCAATTTTGATAATATCTAAAATTTTCTCGATATATCGACAATATCACGATATTCTGACGAGAATATGGAAGGATGAAGGATTAATATCGCCACATGAGAAAAACGAAATTATTATGTGTGAAGGTTAGTTGTGATTTTTGGAGACGTTAAGGCATTGGGATGGTCATCGAAATTGGTTGCTGGGCCTTCAGAAATTTGGGCTGGTCATTCGGTAATATCTAAAATTTCGCCGATATTTTGGTGATAATTTTGATTTTTAATTGCGTGATTGTGTACAAGGCAACAGGGTTCAAAACTAGGGCAAATTGTTGGTGGTTAGACTTTTACCAAGTTTTTTCTTCTTCTAAATTTACAAAATATATACGTTATATTAGCATATATATACATATATAAATATGTATAGGAATAGACAACAACTCCTTCCAGTTGGTATCAAGGGACATGTTGGTAGTTCGATCCCTGTTATGTGTGAAAGTTAGTTGTGATTTTTGGAGAAATTAAGGCATTGGGCTAGACCTTCAGCAAATTGGGTTGGCCATCGAAATTGGTTGCTGATAGGGATGGCAAAGTAACATGAACCCGCGTGATCGAACCTAATTTTTAAGGCAAATAACGGGTATCAAGTATTTACCAACCCGAACCCGATCCAAATGATGGCGGGTTCGGGTGGGGTACATATATGCATCTACCGAATCTGACCCGCCTATTTTTTAATGTTTATTTATTATATTTTATCATTTATATCTAATTTTTATATTTTTAATATATATTTTTATATAATAGTAACATTTATAATACTATATATATTATTTTATTTTTTATTTAGATAAACGTGTCGAGTTCGGGTATTATATATCCGACAGGTTCGGATCAGGTGAAAACCGAACTAAAATTTTTTGGGTTCAAGTTGGGTTCGGTCGGACGATTTGGTTTCGGGTTCAGGTTCGGTTACCCAAAACCCGGGCTCGTTGCCATCCATAGTTGCTGGGCCTTCAGAAATTTGGGCTGGTCAACGAAGTTTGGCTTGTCAATTTCGGTAATATTTGAAATTTCGCCGATATTTCGGCGATAAAGTCGATTTTTAATTCCCTCGTTGTGTACAACACAACATGGTTCGAAACTTGGCAAGTTGTTGGTGATTAGAATTTTACCAAAAAAAATATATAGATTCTATTAAAAAATATATATAAATATTTCTAGGAATAGATAACAGGGTTTGCTTGGCCTTCAACAAATTAGAGTGGTCAATTTGGATAATATCTGAAATTTTGAACTCCGTGGTCATAACCAATGAAACTGGACGAATCTGGGAAACAAGTTATAAAACAGTGAACCAATAAAACAAGTCCATACGTGGCAGATCATGAGTGGTGATTCACCAAACCAATATACCAATCTCCGTCTATCCAAAAAGCCTGAAAACAGTAGAGAGAAATCGAGCGCGTAATTGTGGCCTCAAAAGATAAAAACCAGCAGCAATGGCGCTCTGCTCCTCCTCACCACTCGCTGCAGCCGTCACCACCACCTCACCGTCCTCTAGAGTTTCTTCACCTCGCTCCTCCAAATCACTCTTAAGCTTATCGACTAAGCGAACACGAACAAGATTCACGAGGCTGAACGCGGCTGGGTTCGCCGAGATCGAGCCTGATCTCAACGAGGACCCCACCGATCGCTGGGAAACCAACAGCGTCAGCGCGGTAAATAACTCGCTTTTCGTTTATGTGCGAAAAAGAAGATTATATTATTGATTGATTTCAGTAAATATATGCGTATATGGTTTTGTGTTTTCAGGAAGATTTCATGTATGGAAAGTGGGATGATCACCACACTTATTTCGAAGGAGAAGAGGAGAAAGGTACTTCCATTTTTTTTACCCCAACCAACTGTGTTAGTGTTGTGATTGTTTTAGTTACTGTTTACTGTTTACTTTGGGGTTAATGAGGATTGAAATGGATCTAGAGATGGAAAAGGTAGCCAATTTTTGTTGGAGTTGTTCTGGTGGTTTTGTATTGTAGAATGTAGTTGTTGAAAGATTAAGGATTTAGTTCACAAGGGATGGTTTTTAGGGAAGAGATTGTGTTGATTGGTTTTAAAAGGTGAAAGGAGATGGTGGCGGTGAACAAGTGTTTGATAGGGGAAATTAATGGGAGGAAAAATAATTTGAAAATGGGCTGACGGGTCTATCTCCGAGGAAGAAAGGAGGTTTGAGGATATGAGATAATCAAGTTTCATAAGGGACTTTATGTGAGTGGGAGAGTGGTGAGACTAAGATGCGAATGGTTGCTGGATTAGAGCAATTATGGGAGGAGTGTAGGAGAGGGCTTCTTGGTTAGTAAAACCTATTGAGGGCGGAGGAAGCAAGGAATGTGGAATTTAGCAAGGAGGAAATTTATATAGTTTTGATGGTTTTCATCAGCTGTGTATCATCATTGTATGGATTCATGGGGATTTTGTTGAAGGTGCTTGAAGAGCTATGAAGGAATGAAATGATATCACTAGTATGATTGTATATTCTTCTTATTGCATAAAAGGAAGTCTGCTGAAGTAACGATATAAGACCAACTTGTTGCAAAGCTTCTCAAGGTTGATGAGATTTTGTGAAGGCGAGACGAATTCTAGATACATTTTTACTGTCAATTGAGGTATGCAAGATGTGAGGAAGAGGAGATGACACTGTTTTGGTTGAGAAAGCATATTGAGGGCTCAAAATGTTGACTGGTACTCTTCTGGACTATGTCGTGGCCAACCCAGTTTAAACATTTTTCTTTTCCGAAATTCTGTCATTTGCAGTTTACAGAAGTTGCCCTCTCTTGGGCATATCAGAGTCCAGAATTTGTCCTTTTTATTTATTCATTGAACTTCATGTCTTTATTTTCTGGTGGGCTGTTGTTGGATTTCTGTTGCAGAGCTGTTGTTCGTGCTTCTACTATTTTTCTGTTTGGGAGGTCCTTGTATAGTAGATATAATTTCTTAATGAAAGTTCTGTTCCTCAACTATAATAGCTGTTGTATGTGCTTCTACCATATCTACATTTTTGTAATCTTTTCTCTGATTCAGGAACCTTTTGGGGATCAATAGCAGAAGACATTGTAGCAGTAGGACCCCCTACGGGTTTTCAGGGTATTAATTTGTACTTTTAAGAACTTTAGAAATGGCCTAATTGACACATAAGTTATTGATCATCATCTGGTTTGGTTCTTTTGGCAGGTTTAATATCATGCCTTTTTCCTCCTGCAGTTGCTGCTGCAATGTATTTTCATGCTCCGGTAATGCAACTTTTGGATATAACATATACAAAAACATAGCATTTAATATTTTTCGTTCTTCAGATTATGGAAATGATTGTCATGTGTGTCATCCTTGGGAGAATCAATATCTAATCTGTTTGTCTTTGTCTTACAGGGAGAATACTTGTTCATCGGAGCTGGTCTATTTACAATTGTATTTTGTATTATTGAGATGGACAAGCCAGATCAACCTCACAACTTCGAGCCTCAGATATACAATATGGAGAGAGGATCCCGTGACAAGTTGATAGCTGACTACAATACCATGGACATATGGGATTTCAATGAGAAATATGGAGACCTATGGGATTTCACTGTGAAGCCGAAGGATGATATAACAAAGAGATGAGTGATGCAACAATGTACCGTATTGGCAATCCTTACCAACATAGAAGGTATAGCCTCTTTTAGTATTTGCCAAATTCTCGTCCTTTCATTGTCTTTTTTTTTTTGCTTTCATATCAGGCTTAGTAATTGTAATTTGTAAATCTGTAAGCAAGAGAGTTTATAATGGAAATTCATATTCTGTTATTGGTGTACAAATTCAATCAAACTTGCAGCTTGCTTCGCTTATGTGTGAGTTGCTCTCCATTAAGAACCAATATGTTAGTTGAGACAAGGCATGTTTGAGTTCCACACCAAAATATGGAGGGAAAAGAATGCTTGATTTTTGCTGATAAATAAAAATAAATTCAAGATTCAAGTAATAAAAGAAAATTGAAAATGAAAATTCAAGTCATGATGCATATGCAAGCTACTCTAGTTCTCTTGTATTTTCTAATCAAAAGTATGTGTTATGTTGAATTTGAATGTCCACTCATAATAATGACCTTATCACTTAGTGGTCCATTGCTGAATTTTCGTGGAACAAGCCCGTTCTACTGTTCTAGGACCAATGAATTCTGAGATGAGTGCCTCTGATTTCATGTTACGATACCTGCATTTAGTTCAAGCAAATCCAACTGCTAAGACCCGTGACTTCCTTAGATCCTATGATATATATTTTTCTTTCTCTCTTTCTTTGTGCTCTATCTCGTGGATACTACTAGCTAGTGGCATCACTCCCAATGGGTCCTCTGTGAGAAAGACTTATGACTAGATGTCTAGATTATAGACCAAATACTTGAAATACATAAGGACATCTCTAATGGAGAAGTCTCATAATGGAATCTTATACATATTATGAGACCTCAAATGGACACTATTCATATAAGACTTGGTACAACTTCAATGGTAGGGGTTCTAACTTAAAGTCCTAAATTTATATATTCATTTTTTTTTATTTTGTGTTGTTCTAAATAACAATTTATATTTGTAAACTATTCTTATACATGATAAATAAATATAATATTAATTTAAAAAAAAAAACAAAAAAATTGGACCCTGTATGCATTTACCACAATCGGACATGATTTCAATTGACATGTGTCGGTGTATAGGATTGTAAATTAAATTATACTTGACACGATAACTTATCAGAAATCGTCGTAGATTTTGGGCAACACGTGTCAATTTCTAATTCGTTGTCGAGATTTCGTTATCATCCACGTGTCAGTTTCTATCTTCGAAGATCATGTTGATCTTCTATAAAAACGGAGTCATTCACTCATTCATACTCACCAATTCACAAACACTCTTCCTCCCACAACAAATTGTGGTTTCTACATTATTATTTCATACTTTGAGTTTTGTTTTCCGTCATGAATAGGTTGTGGAAACTATTGAAGAAGGAGGAAGAAGAAGATGTACCGAGAAGGCAATAACAAGCCCTCTTGATGTCTGCGGCTGCCCACCAAGTGGAGATGATGGAAGAAGATGAAGCCTCACAATGGGGCGGTTCTTCGGAAGGGCGGAAGTACATACTAAGGGATCGGGAAATGATGGATCAGCGCTTGAAAGCTCTATATTTCACCGAACCGTGTAGGTTTGACGACGACACCTTTCGAAGGCGCTTTCGTATGCGACCTCATCTCTTTGACAAGATGATGCGTAGCGTGGCTAACCACGACCCGTACTTTGTACAGACTATGGATGCCACCGGCAGACTCGGTCTTTCCATCGAACAGAAGCTAACTCAGTCTTTGTTCTCACGCTTGATTATTATTAGGATACCACTCCGTTTGATCGAGCGGAAGATAGGGGGAAGAACTTGATCCGCCATGAGGAGGTGTAGATGCTTGAGGGGTACGGAATGGCCGAGGAGATGAATTTTGTGCCATTTCTAATTCCTCTCGCTCAAGTATCATTTTTTGCTTCCTCTCCCAATACCATCTTTTACAAGGTGAAAATGTAGTAGGATCCACCATCATTGTCCGAGCATCTTCATCCCGTTGTTGAGCCGCCATAGCCTCTTGGTAGAGTTGTTCCCTTCGTGCATGATCCCTATCATTTTGATCGGCAAGCCTTTTCATTTGATCATGAATACTCATTGAAAGCTCTTGAGTACCTCTTCTCTTTGCCGCCTTGACCGCTTTTTGTCCCATTGGATGATCTTGTCTAGATCTAGGTGGCATGCTTGGAGTTGACATATTTCCGGGTGAATCGTTATCATCCAAGTTGATAGGCGTCTCAAAATTTGTGGTATCCCCTTCCATTGATGGGGGATTTGAAAATTTTGGTGTATCCTTCAAGATATCCCAACAATGCAAAAATCCGAAATGCTCTCCATGAGATTCGTCGAAATAATTCGACTTGCCATTCCTTATCTACAAACAATTGAAATAAACATAGTTGTGGTTTTTTATTTTAACTATATTTTAAGCGACTAGGAATAATTAATTTTAACGATATCTTTAAAATGACGAATAAAAATACTTACATCATCAAGATCATTTTCGCCACTCTTATGATTTGCGATGGCATGGTTTAATGCTATGCGCCATCTCATGCATGCGGGATTGATTTTCTTCCATCGAGACTCAACACTTGAAGCGGTTCGCTTCGGTGCATTGGGTGGCTTGATACCTTCAAAATACTCATATATACGATCCCACAAGGTTCCGCTCCATTGATTAGTACCGATGGCGGCGTCTTCACCAATACTCACCACGGCAATGCACAAAGCCCTGTCTTCCTCCTCTTTCCAATTTTCCGAGCGTGGTGCCCGTGGTTGTTGTGCCCCTTTCTTTGGACCCATGGTGCTAGAAAAACAAATTTTTCTATATGAATAAAAATGATGGGGAGGAGGAAATGTTGGAGAGGATGTAAGAAATGGTGTGGAATGAATGAAATTTTGGGTTGGTATTTATAGAATAAATCTAAATTTACTGTAGCAACGGGCAGAAAATTATTCAAAATTTTTAATTATTTTTTTTTACACTTTTCTTACTGATATATTAAAAATCAAAGTTAGTTTAAATAAGAATCGTCGATTAATTAAAAACGTATATCTTGAACCGTTGGATCAAAAATAAATTTAAGAAAAAAGAAAAATGAATTAACTATCATAATTAATATGGCCGTTGGTTTCTTGGTAGCATGCATCTGGGCCGTTCATCAATCTAGCCGTTGGAGAGCCGTTGCTCTCTGCTGCTTCACGTGCGCGGGACCCGGTGCAACAGGAGCTGTCTCCCACTCTCCCCCTTCAGTCAGCGCGTGCGCGTGGCTCAGCCTGAAAAGGCTTTGTCCTTTTCTGCTTCGGTGCTGCACTCTCTCTCTCTCTGGCGCGTCAGCCTGGATGCCCCCCTTTTTCCTCTGCGCAATGGAGCCCACCTTGTCCATTATAGGACGCGTCTCATTTTAGGTCTCATTTTGAGACTTCATTTGATACGTAGGTCTACATTTATAGGGTTTAGGACCTCATTTTTTTACTATTGAAGAGTCAAACTTAATGTAAGATCTAAATTTATAGGGTTTAGAACCCATTATTGGAGATGCCCTAAACGGACTCATAACGTGGTTTGTGGTTTCATCTTTCCTCGACTTTTGTGGCGAGCATCAGCTGCTTGGTTTCCCACTTGGCCTTTAGAGGCAAGCAAGACTATCATCCAGAATTGCATGTAGACTTGGTCAAGACTAGGCGATAATGTCAAGTGATGTCGTGATGACGTAATGATCTCCACACACATATATCCATCTGGTTCTTCTGTTGGGAAGACTTATGTAGGTGACCTCTCCCATAAGGTAAGTTTGGAATCTAGTATCAAGACTTTTACAAATTTAATCGTAGCTCATGATACGTATGACTAATATGACCTCTCACAGGTTTAGCTACAAGCCCACAAAGCACAGATATTTCAAAGTTCATGTCCTCATTTTCTCTGTGCTCAAAATTGTAACCTTGTGGCTTTGTGCAAGTCATGTAAAGTCGGTCAGTCTTTATCTGCTGAGTTTCTTGCGTGCTTCGAGGGCCGATACTGTTCTCCTTTAGTTTAATCTGATAACAGCTATTGACCAAGTCCACCTTCTGGTTCTTGGTTGCTAAATGATGCCATAGGTGACATAAATGTACAACTACTAGGTAGTAGTAAAGGTGAATTTTAGATTTTCTACATTTACAATCCCTTTTCATATTTAGAGAAATTTTTGTCGGAATTTAAGTTTTATGTCTCTCTTGATTCATATATTTTGATTTGTGTCTCTCGATTTATGAATGAATACGGGTGAAGAGAGTATTTTGTGAGGTGGAAAAAAAATTGATGGTCTGTTCATGATCATGTTTACTGTAGTTGCTACTAGGTGTAAATATAATTGTATGCAGTTGGACTACTTATGAGATGTGACCGTTGATAATGGAGGACAATAATTAAATACAGCAGCATCTTAATTTGACACCAATCTTGACAAAACTGGTTTCCTTCAAATTACTCCATTGCAGACATATAAATAAGTATGCAGGTTGTTAGTTCTGTCACAACCACAAGGCATTAGACAAAAATGAGAAGCTCCAAAACCAAGTGTGTCTTTTCTGTCTTTCTGTTCTTCCTGAGTAGCTTCCATCTTCTTCATCCTTCACAAGCTCGAGATCCAACAACTGAAGGCTATGCCTGCAAAGCCAATGAGACCATCAGTCCTTGCCAAACCTATGTCTTCTACAGAGCCATATCTCCCGACTTTCTTGACTTGGCTTCCATAGCTGACCTCTTCTCAATCAGCCGCCTCATGATCTCACAACCCAGCAACATCTCTTCCCCTACTCAACCTCTGATCCAAGACCAACCCCTCTTTGTTCCTATAACTTGTTCCTGCAATACTGTCAACTCCAGTGTTGCCATCTCCTATGCTAATCTCTCCAAAACAATCAACAGTGGTGACACTTTCTACCAAATCTCATCTCACAACTTCCAAAACCTTACAACTTATCAATCTGTTGAGCTTGTCAACCCTACTCTTGTAGCCACCAACCTCACAATTGGGGTGACTGCATACTTCCCTATATTCTGCAAGTGCCCCAACAAAACACAGTTGCAAAGTAAAGTGAACTATCTAGTTTCCTATGTGTTGCAACCTTCTGATAACTTGTCAACAGTTGCTTCAAAATTTGGTGTCAAAAGAGAGTCTATAGTTGAAGTTAATGGCAACAAGAGTCAGTCTTTTGACACCATTTTCATTCCGGTGACTCAGCTTCCTGAGCTTTCACAACCTGCTGTTGCTCCTTCACAACCTCCTGAGGCTTTAACACCTGTTGTGATTAAGTCTGAGAGGAAAGGAGTGATTACAGGGTTGGCAATTGGTTTGGGGATTACAGGGTTCTTGCTGGTTTTGGCTCTTGGGAGTTTGATTTTCGGAGGGAAGAAGAGGAAGGGTACAAGAAAAGATGAGGAGAAGAATCTTATGGTGTATAAGAATGAGAAAGGAGGAGGAGATAAGAGGGCTAAGGAAATGGAGGTGAGTTTGATGGCTGATGTTTCAGATTGCTTGGACAAGTACAGAGTGTTTAAGATTGAAGAACTCAAAGAAGCTACTAATGGGTTTGGAGAGAGTTGCTTGATTGAAGGATCTGTCTACAAAGGCAGTATTAATGGGGAGGTCTATGCCATCAAGAAGATGAACTGGAACGCCTCTGAGGAGCTCAAGATATTACAGAAGGTACTCTTTGCTTTCACATTTTAATGCTTTAACTTATGGATATTTAGCTTCACATGTCCACATTCATGTTGAATCACTTATAATCTTGCATGAAGTTTCATCTCATCTATCAGCTATTATTGTTTCACTAGTTCCATATCAGTTGAGATCATAGGCTAGTGACAAGTGAGGTCTACCGTATAGTATTTGTTTCGATATGAAGAGTTTGATTACATGAACGCATGAAGCAGTGTATAATTGGATAAAAACTCGGAACAAAATCAGAAGATCATAAGCAATGGATTTGATATGTTCTGCCACAAATCTTGCTCACAAACAATTCTAATTAATGTTTTGGCACATAAAAAAGCTAGAATGCTAATGGCGAAGTAGAAACCAGGATTATATGCACAGAAGAAACCATAGTACTAGTTGATGTCAGATCATTTGAATGATTCCAGAAAATTATTCTTTCGTGGAGTCCCTTTTTAAGTCAGTTTGTTAGCATGTTTTGGCCTTTTACTAAGAACATAGTTACAGATAGTGTAGGAAAACATTAGAATTCCCAAAGATAAAGGAAGAAAGAATAAGACTGCGATTAGGAACCCGACTATTAATATGTTTCATTTGCATGTATGCAGTTATTTATTTCTAATATAAGATGATTAGCTAATCTGGCAATGTGACTTGTCTGCTCATTGCATATATCTCTGAAGTTTAAAAATGCATCTTGTTTTGTTGGAGCCTTATAATATTGATTAGGTCAGGCACCATACTGAGAAAACAACAATGTGAGGAAGATGTATGCCATGAGTGGTGTCACAAGTTGGGTCCATTTCATAAAAAATGCTCAACCAAAGGGATATCAATGAATCTGATCTGATTATAGAAGTCCTCTTTCTTCTGTGCTTATACTTAACAGGTTGGGTTGACAAAGGTCCTCCATAGATGAAACTCTTGAGTCACCTATAATTACCAAGATGATGAGCTTTCTAGAAATAGGGAATTCATAATCCAAGTCTTAAATACTGAGTGAGAAGAATTGGACTTAAGGATTTCAAATTTGGTAGAAAAAACAATCTGAACCATATGCGTCAACTCCAAAGTGTGGCCATACGATTGAATTCAAAGATTAGTTTGGGAATCCTTTTTCATGTTACCCGTGTTGTTGGCTTCAATTCTCCATGTATAACTAGAGATATATTTCCTATAGGTCAAAAGATTGGTTTTAGATGAATAGAGCTATAGCAGGTCCTTCTGAAAGGTTCAGTCTAAATAAACTATGAGCTAGTATAGAAAGGTCATAGTCTCATTTCATGAATATAACTAACTAAAGATTGACATTCAAATTGAGCAGGTGAACCATGGCAGTTTGGTGAAGCTAGAAGGCTTCTGCATTGATCCAGAGGATGCAAATTGCTATCTAGTTTACGAGTATGTCGAAAATGGTTCTCTCTATTCATGGCTGCATGAAAACCATAATGAAAAGTTGGGTTGGAGAACAAGGGTGCATATTGCTGCTGATGTTGCAAACGGTCTCCAATACATTCATGAGCATACTAGGCCAAGAGTTGTTCACAAAGACATAAAGAGTAGTAATATTCTCTTGGATTCTAACATGAGAGCCAAAATAGCCAATTTTGGGCTAGCAAAGTCTGGTTGCAATGCGATAACAATGCACATTGTAGGCACCCAAGGCTATATTGCACCCGAATATCTAACTGATGGGGTGGTTTCGACAAAAATGGATGTTTTCTCTTTCGGGGTAGTTTTGCTAGAGCTTCTTACAGGAAAGGAGGCCATCGATGAAGCTGGAAATGCTCTGTGGACAAAAGCAGGTAAGATTTTGGAGGGAAGTGAGGATGAGAAGGCAAACAATTTAAAGCAATGGGTGGACAAGGAGCTTTTCTTAGAGTCATGCTCAATGGACAGCGTTGTAAACCTTGCAACAGTTGCCATTGCTTGTTTGCATAAAGATCCTTCAAAAAGGCCAAGTATGGTGGACATTGTTTACGCTTTGTGTAAGAGCGATGATTTGTTTTTCGATATCTCAGATGATGGATCATCAACTACCCCGATAAGAGCACGATGAGTACAGGTTCTCGTTTTCTCCTTGATTTAAAACCAGGAGTGAAGGAGACATCAAAGAATCCAAGTCTTGCAGAATGTGCAGCTAAGTGCTGCTAGGTGGGGTTTCTACTAGTTGAGGCAATGTACAAGCTTATTGCGCTCTAGAAGTTTGAGAGTTGAGTTGTTATGTACCTGTATATCATAAGATGAAGACTATGTAAATATACTTTCTCTTATAGATGAGAACTTGTGTCACTTCTTCTCTAACCATATATCAACAATAAAAGCTATAAGGGTGTTTGGCTGTGTTGTATTTCTGATATATAAAAGCATTTTTATGCTTATTACAACTTACAAATCACTCATTCTTTCGAACAACAAAGAAAACAAGAGGCTCATGTTTTTCGTGAGTAAAGCAAATGGGAAGGTCAGACTTCACTAGTGGTTCTAAATGGAGGTATCTATCTATATATGGTTGGAAGTGATAGATGAGGATAAAAAGTTTGTTAAATTTTAAAGGAAAAATAGTTAAAATGATCACTGAACTTTGTTACAATCGACAATTTGATCATTCGACAATTTGATCATTGAAGTTTAGAAAATATCAAAAATATTACTTTAACTTTGTCTATCGATTTGATCATTTTATCAATTTTAAACATTAAAATTTGTCAAATGATTTTTTTATATATAGACTTATGAGTGAAATGTACATAACATAAACCGAAAAAATATAAAAATCAATAATAAAAAAAAATTGACATCCAAAATAAACATAATGACCAAACACATCATTATTGCCAGTATTTTCCCAATTTTAAATATGGCAGGGGAGTCTCATTAGCTGGGTCATAACTCCTAACAACTGGATTCGACCATAGTACTACGTTTGAAGTCTGACCCCATTTGGAACATAACAGTCTCTAACTGCTCTAGTGGGCCGACTTGGGTGGTCATGATTTCATGATTGTATGATCTCTACAACGTTCTGCAACATTTGACAAAGATAGCTGCAACAACAACACTACTATTAGCTCACATGGACATGGATACGGATACAGAAATATGGATATGTGGGAATACGAAATATGGTAAAATTTTAAAAAATAAGACACAAACACGACTAAAACACGACAATTTAATTAAATATAAATATAAATATTTAATAAATGATAAACAAAATAATTGAGTGAAATAATCAAAATTATCCATAAATATAAAGATCATGCAACTTAAAAATCTATAACAAACTTTAAAATTCATATGTCATAAAATATTAAAAAAACCAAACAAAACATAAATATTATATAATTTCATGATGTGATGATAAGTTGCACCCTCGTTGTCGAGTCCTTCTATGGTGTGCGGAGTACAAATGTGCAAGATAAGTTGCACCCTCGTTGTCGAGTCCTTCTATGGTGTGCGGAGAACAAATGTGCAAGACGGAATTGTCGATCTAAATCCCCCCCCCACCTTTCTGTTGGGATTGTGACAAGTGTTCCTGCACATTTGTACTCTACACACTATAGAGAGCGTATTAATTTACATATAAAGAGCGTATTATAAGGTTCCAAATAATACACCTTCTATTGTTGGTTCGTTTATAGGATTATGAGACGTTATTGAGATAGAAAATCTTTCTCTAAACGAACCAACAATAGAGAGCGTATTAATTTACATATAAAGCAAATTATTTAAAAAATATATTATTTAATACGCTAAAGTGTTTTCGAGCATCTACAGAGCGACTTCAAGTGTCCAAAAAAGAATATTTTTAGACACGTCACGTAGCACTTTTGGACACAACATCCCTAAGTATTCCCAAGCATCAGAGTATCCCCAAGTATCGAACACGTGACACGGCACTACAATGAAGTGTCAGTACTAGCTCTGAAGTTACTTTGGTCCTCTTCCACCTGCTGGCCCACGTTGTTCTCGTGTAGATAACCAAAGCTCCAATAACAGAGACATCATAATTACAAATCTCATTAATTTATTTTTGGTTATTTAGATCCTTTCTTGTGTCTCTCCAATTTTAAATGCTTGGTTTCCTTGACCTCATCATCAAGGTCCAATCTTTCTGTGAGTTCAGTACTCTGTGACTGACGCAGAGATAGAGATAGAGAGCCAAATGGTTGTGAGTCAGTTGCAGCTATGCGTTTCGCCACATCGGTTTCCGAGACTCATCAATCCCTGTGTTTCTCCAAAGAGGTAAAAAAATTCTTCTACTTCTTCTTGTTTCCATTGTTGGTTGGCCCATTTTGGGTTTCTGGGTATGTGTTATGCGTGTCAGTTTTGTTAGTTGATGGTTTGGCATTGAGCCATTGCCATATATACATGAATTGTAGTGCTGTGGGATTGTTGATAATGGACATTGGAGATCAAAGGTTGTGTTTTTAGTCTTTAGTGGTTTGTGGATGAGTTGAAGTGTGGTTTTCTCAATTGGTAAATTTGTAAAGGTTTAATCTTGGTGTAATTCAGAGCATTTGGGAAACTGGGGATGATTAGATTTCTGAACTGATTATCTGGCATTGCGGTTTTGCCATTTCAACCTGAATTGTAGTGGATATGGAATTGAAGATTTAAAGGATTCACTGAATTAGTCAAATGCAGTACACAGTAGTGACATTTCTAAAGCTTTGCTTCTTGATGAAATTTGATGTATCGTAATTTCAAAAGCATTAGGGAACTCGTATTGCTTATATTTCTAAACTTTTCGGTGTAATACAAATGAAAAGGTTTGAGGTCACACATAGAATATGCCAAATTCAGTGAAAGAAGTGTTATAGTAGGAAATGTAGGAGTTGAAGGGGATTAAGGAGAGGAAGTATGGTGGTAAGTGGTAAGGTTAAGCAAATGATCAATACCACTTTTTTTTCAAGGAGATTTTTCTGGCTTTCAATTTTACTTTCACTGTAAAATGTGATACTGGGTTTCATGAATAATCTCAATGTTTCTCCTGGGTGTGCCCTATTTCATGATCACTTATCAAAGTGTTAAGTACTTAAGGAACAAGGAGGCACCACTTCATATTTATAGGTTTGCCTCTGGTTTGTACTACATCTCTGTACTAAATTCAAGTTGCCAATGTTTCTGTTTAAACCAGATTGGAATAATACTATGTTGTCTCCATAAGTGCTGATACACTGCTATCCCAAATTTAACTTTAGAGCTAAGAGCTATATGATCTTAAATTTGACTTGGTACTTCTCAGGAAATATATCCCCTTCCAGTTTCAGTGTATTACATCTTCATCTTTACATGGACATAATTTCACGAATCCAAATAGAGGTAACAACCAACTGTCTATGCTACTTTGATCTTTAATTTCGGTCTAGTATGTATCTTTACCAAGTATGAGTGTAGTGATGGTCATGAGCTTCCAATGTATGAAGTTGGTGGCCTATGATTCCCATGAGCAAAAGTCTGTTGCTTTTCAAAAATAAATAAATTATTATAGTGGCATCAGACTCAATCCCGAGTACATCCATCTCACTTCAACAGTTGTCTATATGTGGCAATGTCATCTCCCGCTAATCAGCCATTTCCTTTTGCATGGATTGTAAGAGTTTTGGGGGATGTTCTTGACAAAAGTAGTCTTGATTGGTCAAATTGGTATGGAAAGTTGTCTTGACAGAAGAAGCAAACTAAAAACGTGCAAAAATTTATAAATTTTTGGTGTTTCATTTCATGGGTCTCCAACATACATGTTAAGTATCAAAGAGTGATGTGTATTAGCTGTCTTTATCTTGCATATGATGTTTTATGTACATTGTGATTATTTTGTTTACAGGAGAAGGCAAGGTTAGGTCTCAAAACACAGGCAATAGATTAGAGTCCACTATGTATATAAATGTCTCAGATGAGTCGGACACCGAACTCCATAGGGTGGAAGAATTAAAGAGGTCTCAGGTGAGTGTTGATTAAGAATTGCTTTATAACTCAGATTTGAGTTTATTTTCTTATTTTTTTTCTGAACAAAAATAAAATACAATTGGTAGACCAGAGTTCATAAAGAGTTTCATATTTGGGTTTGAGTTCAATGCAAGGCCTAGGTGTGTACTATAGTCTGTAACATATGCAAGTATATCATCGCCGGCGTATATTCTGGGTAATGTACTTCGAAGAAATGGCATATTGGGTCCCTGATTCAATCTAGATAGGTATAGGCTCAACTATGAACTAACTTCATGTTAAGCAAAAGCTCGATTGATTGATTGCACTCTTTGTATGAAAGCAGAATATTTGAAACCATGATATTTCCGTATTTATGAGTAGTTCTGGGAATAATGGTTTTCTGAAAAACGTCACGAGGAAATTCTCTGTTATGCAGATTCACCTGGCTAAAGTGTTGACGGGATTGATGTGCTTATATATTCCACTTAGATTGGCAAAGATAAATGTGGTTGACAATTTCATTAAGATTGTCCAAGGAAGAGTACTCTGTGCTGTTCAATCTTTTGGGGCTGCCACATTACCGTTTGCCTGTGCTTCTAATTCGCTGAATAAACCCATGCCTCTTGGTTTGGACGTGTCGTTGCCATCATTTCAAGATGTTAAATGGAGCCTTTCACGATTATTGTATCTTTTTAACATCCAAGTTGAGAAAAATGTTGCCACGTAAGTATAACTACGTGTTTTGTTCTTAGTTTGATATCCTGGATCTTTTGGTCAAGTGATTAAGAATCCTGCTTTCTCGATCAAGATGAGGTTTCATGCTTATATGAATGATATCACTTGTGTATAGGCCTTGAGATGGCTGCTGCTTTGCCTCTAATCATTCTGCTGTCATTTGGCTGGTTTATTCTGCAGGTTCTTCATAGTGCTCCTGGTAGCATGTTTCTCATTTGTTATCATTGGTGGTTTCCTATTCTTCAGGCTTAGGTAAGCTAAGTTCTTTCTTAGAGTGTTTTCATTGTTTTTGTATGAAAACTGACATTAGTTTACATTTGTCTTAAATATCCACCTTTATTTATGTGTGTTTCTGCAAACAACACTCTGGTTGTACCTGGCCAGTTCTATATATTTTACTTTGCATCTTTCAGTTTTATATGAATCTCTATTTTGACCTTCTCTGCATGCAATTCTCATTCTTGTTTGTGAATCTAAGGATGAGTGTCGGACTTCCATATTGCACAGGGATAGTAAAGAATCTTTGGAGGACTGTTTCTGGGAGGCTTGGGCATGCCTGTGTTCATCATCGACACATCTAAAGGTAAGATATATTTGTTTTCTCTGATTTAGCCATTTTCAATCATATTATTATTTCATATCTAGTAATTTCAATTAACTTGTAATGTATCACTGCAGCAAAGAACTCGTATTGAACGTGTCATTGGTTTCGTTCTTGCTATATGGGGCATTTTATTTTACTCTCGCTTATTGAGCACGATGACTGAACAGTTCAGGGTAATTTCTTGAATCAAGAAACATTTATTCATTCAACTTTGATTTAAACTGCATCCTTATGAACATTATTGTACAGAGTAATATGCACAAGTTGAGAGAAGGAGCACAAATGCAAGTTCTGGAGACTGACCATATCATTATTTGTGGAGTGAACAGTCATCTTTCTTTCATATTAAAGCAAATAAACAAGTATCATGAATTCGCTGTCCGCTTAGGTACTGCTACAGCTAGGTAATTTGTTCATGTGCTGCCAACATAGGTCTCTATATCCAGATTTCACTATTTTTAACTGGCTTTTGTACCTTCTCTTGTATATATGTTTTCACAGGAGGCAAAGAATTTTACTTATGTCTGATCTACCAAGAAAGCAGATAGACAAGCTAGCTGACCATATTGCCAAAGATTTTAACCATATAGATATCCTTACAAAAAGGTATTGTTACTAAGTTAATTACCATAGAAACCCCAAATCTGAACTCTTAAAAAGACTCATCTCCATCTCATGTCACAATGAATTCGTCGCGACAATAATTGAAGTGTTGGAATTGGAAAGTAAAATAGGATACAGATGGTAATGATTTAATATAGTATGTTAATGTGATTTCTTACGTTAAAGTTCTACCTTACAGTTGCAGCCTGAATTTAACAGAATCATATGAAAGGGCTGCTGCCAACAAGGCACGTGCCATAATTATACTGCCAACAAAGACAGATAGGTGAGGACTGGATGAACTGATACATTTATTTGAGATATCATTGTTGATTATGTGTTCTAAAAGAAACTTCTTCCGAAACTTCCATCATTTGAATTGATATCCTTAATTAATTAGGTATGAAGTTGATACTGATGCCTTTCTATCCGTTCTGGCTCTTCAACCTATTCCTAATATGGACTCTGTGCCTACTATTGTTGAGGTAATATCAGTAATCAGTGTATATTTGTGCAGAAGGATGTTATCAGGTTAAACCTTTACCTTCTACAACTGCAGGTTTCAAGTTCAAATACATGCGAGCTCTTGAAGTCAATATCAGGGTTAAAAGTACAGCCTGTAGAAAATGTTTCATCCAAGTTATTTGTTCAATGCTCTCGTCAAAAAGGGCTCATAAAGATCTACAGACACCTGCTCAATTATCGAAGTACAACACAAATTTCTCTCGAAAAAAAAGAACAAAAGATTTAAAAAATTAAACTAGTCTTCTATAAAATTTTATTGGCATCTTTATGACAGATAATTTAATCCTTTTTTTTTCCTCAAATTATACAAACTTATGCATTCTTTTCTGATGGTAGGAAGTTTGGTTCAGATTAATATCTTAGTATTTGACATGGTCAATTTAACTTCTTGTGTTGGCCGATTTAAAGTAATGTTCGTAGGATGTTTGGTTCAGATTATTAACTGCCTTTAGTACTATGGTCTTCAGAGTCAATACATGCAGCAATATCTGGGTACTAGAATTTGGCCGTTTCAACCTAATAATGTGTTGATTCTATTAATACTTGTGGTTATTTTTGTCCAGGTCAGAACCATCTCCTTGTTCCATTAACACTGATTTTTGTATCATTTCTACTCCTGCAGAAAATGTTTTTAATCTGTCAAATACTCCCAGTCTGGTAGGGCTGAAGTATAGACAGTTAGCACAAGGGTTTCAAGAGGTGACACCATCTACTTCATGTACCTTTCTACCTTTTTTCTTGTGAAATAATTGTGGTCCAATTGGCTGATTTTGTCTCTTGTTGCAATTGGATATTCTTACAGGCAGTCGTGTGTGGGCTTTATAGAAATGGGAAGATAGACTTCCACCCAAACGACGGTGAGATCGTGCAGGGAACTGACAAAGTAAGTGAAGTTGTATACACAATTGTCATTTATTTGTAAATCAAATTCAAGAACAAGCACCAACAAAGTGAAGACTTCTTGTGATTGATTAGAATTTTTTTTTGTTGTAATTATAATTTTCTAATCCATCTTGTACAGTTTGCAACTTCACCCTTTGACAAAAAGCAACATAATCGGACATGATTGTCTTTATTCTGTGTTTTCCTTGTCTCGATACAAATTCCAGGATATTGTGGACTGTTGATCATCATCAGAGTTGATTATAAATCTTCTTATTGGGTTTACATTCATTCTGCTTAGATAGAATTAATAACTTCTTCTTCTCTTTCTTCCCTTAGTTTCATTTGTTGATTTTACAATCTGGACTTTCTTCTTGTAGGTTTTGTTCATTGCACCTGTCAATGGGGCTAAGCAACCACTTATTACTTATTCGAATGTTCAAGAAATAAGCGATGCCAACCGAAGCTTGGGAGATGTAGAAAAGGACAGTAATACTGAATCTCATGCCTTGAAATTGAGGAAACAAAACACACGTCCCAAGAAAGCAGGGTCCAAGGTACAACCTTTGCTGGACATAATTGCTTGATGGTCACAATGCTGTGAAATTTTGGGTCACGCGTATCTTTTCTTATCAATGCAGGCTTCAGATGGGACTCTAGGACCAAAAGAATTCATCCTTCTTCTTGGATGGCGTCCCGATGTTGTTGAGATGATTGAAGAATATGACAATTATCTTGGACCTGGGAGTGTTGTGGTATGCTTGTATTCTCTTGGGATTTTTATCAATTGTGAATCCTTTAAGAAAATGAGGTGAAAAATGAGGAATTTTGGCCTCTAGGAAATCTGGATAAGAACATTAACAATCCGGCAGAGACATGTGTGATGGAGTATACTTTCTAATTTCTGCCTGCAATGTCCTCCACAATCCTAGGAAGGCTGCAAAAGTGCCAGTTAATTAGTCTTCAAGTTGTTAAGAAACTTTAACGCAGGCAATTAATGACAGTGCTCTTCGGTAATAGAATGCTAGGTAAAGGTTGTCTTTTCCTATGCCAGAAAAGGATTCATGAGCATCCTCATTCATTATTGTAGCTTTCAACATAGTTTCTGCAATTCACTTATCCTTGCTGAAGATTTTAACAGAAGCTGAGTTGGTATGCATCTGTGCTGACTGTAGGCAAACTGCAATTGATTATGTCAAAAGGTTGGATTAATCACAGTATTGTCTAAACAGTTTCTGTTAATGGAAGTCTTTCAGAACTTACACTAATATGCATTTTCGCACCAGCTGGATGGTTTATATGAAACATGAGTCGTATTTTTACTGTATAAATATATGTTAAAAGTGTTAACAGTGAGTTGACATTGTTGTTTAATCGTAACATAACAATTGGTCAAGTAGAGCAAGCATCTAGACAGAACTAACTTGATCAGTTTTCATCTTGTTATGTGTATATGCAGGAGATATTATCAAATGTATCAATAGATGACAGAAATAGAGCAACAAAAGTTGCTGGCCAGGGCAGACTAAAACATGTTCGGGTTTCTCATAGGGTAATACCTCATTCCATGATTCCACAGAGTTAAACCTTTTGTCTGAATGCCTTTTTTGTGATAGTTTCCATCGAAGTCTAGTTTCTTCTCATCCATAAAATAATTTTGATTATTACTATTATTTGCTGCAGATTGGAAATCCAATGAATTTCGACACTTTACAAGAAACCATACAGAATATCCAACATTCTTCAAAGAACCGAGACCTTCCTTTATCCATTGTTGTAATATCTGATAGAGAATGGCTTCTAGCAGGTGAAAATACTAGAATTTCTCCCAATTCTTTTCTTGTATGTATTGGTTTCAGAGTCGAAAGTGAACTTGTGTCTTCAGATCCAAGCAGGGCAGACAAGCAATCTGCATATTCACTTCTTCTTGCTGAAAATATTTGCAACAAACTTGGAGTAAAGGTATATACAATTCATTGTCAATTCCAATTTCTGAACTTCAAGCTTCTGGGTTTTCTAATTGATTAACACATAATCTTTACCTAGAGAACGAAGGTACCAATAGGGTAGTGTGTTTCAGGTACAGAATCTGGTTGCAGAGATCGTGGACTCAAAATTGGGCAAACAAGTATACTTCAGCAGACTTTGTCAAGAATTTAAGCTCTATATGTGGTCAAAATTTATGCTTCTAAATACTGACGATACATCTAATTCCTACAGATCACAAGAATAAAGCCGTCCCTGACTTATATTGCTGCGGAGGAAATAATGAGCCTTGTAACAGCTCAAGGTCTTGCATTGTTGCCTATATGTAGATCTCACAGCATATATAATAGTGGGTATTCCGTATTAACATGTCATTATGTGTTTGTGCATGCCATGCCAGTTGCTGAGGACAGCGAACTAAATGAGGTGTGGAAAGACATTCTGAATTCAGACGGTGATGAAATATATGTGAAGGTAAACCACCTGTTGTTTTAAGTTAGAAACATATATACCAACTAGAATGATGATGAATTCAGAGAGCTCAGTTGAAAGCAAGTCAAATGATAGGTTACTAGCCAATTAAAAATGGCGCTGCTATACTTTCAATCATTTCATTGGAAAAGTGTGTTTAATCTCTTGTTTCATTGATGGGGTTAGTAGCTCTAAATTTACTTGCCTTCTTTTATTCCAACAGGATATGAGACTCTATATGAAAGAAGGAGAGACGCCATCGTTTGCAGAGCTTGCTGAAAGAGCACATTTACGGAAAGAAGTTGCCATAGGTTATGTGAAAAACAACAAGAAGGTAGATGTCATCTTCATTGTGGTTCACCTTTGAAATTGCTTTTGACTTATCATTGTGGTTCTTGAGTTGCAGGTCATTAATCCAGTTCCCAAGACAGAACACCTCTCCCTTGCGTTGACAGATTCGTTAATAGTTATATCTGAAGTTGAAGGAGAACAACCCATCATTCTGTAGAATATACCTCTTGGTGTTCTACGTAGTTGCCGATGTTCAGTATTGTAGAGCAAGGCAGGGACACCATTGCTGTCACCAAAATTTTCTACTCTACTCTAACTCGCTTGGTATATAGAGGCAAACTGCAAACATGTCTTTATAGTGAGCGTTATCTTCATAGTCGGAAAGTATAGCTTCATTGTTGTAAGAAAATGTACACTGATGTGTGTGCATCATTGTTATTATTCTGAATAATTAAAAAAAAATTAAAATTCTTCATATGAATGTGCATGTTGAGAATTAGAACATTTTTAGCTAATCATGAACGATATATCTTGTGCTGAACATGATACAACGTATTTCTATATGAAATGTTCAAACATAATTCTTTCTTCTTTCCCCAGTGGTCTTCCTCATAACCTTGTCTATATCAGTTTTTACTTTCCATTTTCTAGTTCTACCACGCAAGTTTGAGTGTTACTTTCTGCTTCTTTACTGTAATGACGAGAGATTCGTGAACCAATACTCAAAGGTTCCAGTGTTACACCAAAAGAACATTCATTGATCACCATTTGACATGCAACAGAATTCACCTATATCTCCTTCATAATGATTTCAATATTCCAGTTGTACTCACCTTCATAAACTTTTGTGAATATATATATATATATATATATATGCTAGAAAATCTTTGGATATATATTTCTTAATACCTGTGTATCTTCAATGCCCACAGCAAACATGTCACACAGTCTCTCAACTGTCTTGTACTTTAATTAATAATTCATTAAATTAAATCATGAATATATCATTTCTCTGCTCATTTGTGGATAATGAAATGATAGTCTAATGTGCAATGATGACATGTTTAATATTCAGCGTTTAAATTCTTCTATTGCTGAGTTGAAACCTGATCAACAACAACAACTTCCAAATACTTCGATATTAGTTGCACAATAATATTTCCAATTCTATTGTTAAACCTGACCAACAACAATAACAACTTTCAAATACTTCAATATTAGTTTCACAATAACATTTCCAATTCTATTTTCAGCATGACTTTTTATGTCGAGCGATTTCAATAGACTCTACGTACACCGATGAAGTTCATCCAATTGCTTTGCAATGAATTGTAGATTAGTAATGCTCTTTTAATTGATTTTTGAAATGTGCCATATGGATCATCCTTCTTGATAGATTCTTAAGACTTTGAGAAGTTATATACGTATAAGGATTACTGCAATATTACAAAAGAATATTAATCCTATCTTTGTTTCTCGATCATTTCGAAATAGAAGCAAAGATTTTCAAAGATTAGTTTGTAAAAGCACAAGATGTTATAACGAATGTAAAAAAAAAACACAGGTTTACGTGGTTCAATAACAATATGTTAGTGACGTCCACAGACAGAGAGGAGAGACAGTTTTATTAATTCTTGAGAAAAAGGGATTACAGAATACAAAATGTCACATTTAGGTTAATAACCTAGCGAGTGTGTGTGTGTCACCTCCGAATGGTAGGCTCAACAGAAAACCACAGCCTAGCATAACAAATTAGTTTAGCTTCAGAGGCGTTGCCCCCGAATTTCCCACCAGGGCGCTTCGCCCCTGGACCCCGACCCGTATGCCGACATTTCATACCTGATTCAAGGCATATCCTAACACAAGATTACCTGATGTAAGTGTATCTTCTGTAAGAAGCTTAGCTAGTTTCCTTTTTCGACACTTATAAGGACCACAATTTCTTAGTTGGTTAAGGAGTCCAAAGTCTATAAAAGAGATGTTTATGTTAAATCAAAGTATAGGGATCGAAATAGCTATGACTTAGTCTATTTAGAGGTATTATAAGAGAGATTTCAAGAGTTTTAATCTTTTGCACAAAGTTCTATAGAAGATAGATTTTTTTTTCTTCATATTTTGTTCATGTTCACTTTTTTCTTTTGATTTGCACACATGTAAGTGTTTGTCTTCGGTTTAAAAGCATACTATGTTAAAATTCAAGAATTAATGATGTAAATAAATATTTTATTTCATATTTACATTGTAATAGTACCGCACAATTCAAATTCTAGGTTGAATTCTATCATATTTGTATTTGTTCTTAGTTTTTCTAATATAACTGTAAGTGAGTGCAACAATGCTCTAAAAAATCACAAATAATTACACGATAGCGCAAAAAGTTTGTTCTCATTCTTCTTTTAGGAATGTATAATTTCATATTCATATTGTAATATTACCGCACAAATTCTAGGTTGAATTCTATCACAATTGTATTTGTTCAACTTTTCTAATATAATCCTAAGTGAGTACAATGTACATTTCTCTAAAAAATCATAAATAATTAGACTATAGTGCAAACATTTTGTTCACATTCTTCTTTTCCATGGATTTGCACATATGTGAGTGTCCCCTGTTAGATCCATAATTGTGTTCTAATTATGTTTCTAACTTCATGCTTATTACTTGTTTTCTTTGAATAAAGCATCATTCTTATAATGTTTCATGTTCATGCTAGAAAGTGTACAATGTACATTTCTCCACCGAACGTTCCTTGACGAACTCCCCATCGTATGCTTTTTTTGCTGCTTCAAAAAGTTCCACCAGTTGGAACGAATAAACAATCCGTCTTCGTCTCATCGAGGTGCTTGTATTGGTTTAGGACAAAATGCAAACGGTTGGTGATGGGCTTCAATATGTGGTCGGTGGAGAGTTTACCACTTAATGCACGTTCGGCGCGATCCATGGTATGGTACATAGAAAAGAGAGGAGTAGTGTAGGAGATACTGAATCAGTTAAAATGAAAGAACAGAGGCGCATAGGTAGAAGAGAGGTTTAGGGTTACAATGAGAAAGAGTGGGGCTACAATGAAAAAGAGACGCGGGGAGATGAAAAATATGATTAGGGTTGGACATGGGATTCAGACCGAAAGAGAAAAGAAAAAGATCATTCTTATAATGTTTCATGTTCATTCTTATAATGTTTCATAGATTTGAAGCGGAAGAAGAAATTATGGACAGTGGTGAAACGACCAAGATTGAAAGGTGAAGGTGCTGATGTTAAACTTCTCCAAGTGTTGAATCGAGATGTTCAACACTACATAAGGGATGCCATTCTTCGTTTGGGCAGCTGTGTACTGAAACAATGCGATTTGCCAGAGAACATGGACGCTAACAGTGTTTTCATCGGGACAAGCAGGCTAATCCTTCCTCTACTTGGGACCTGTAAAAGTGTGAGAACTTGTCTCTTCTTGATTCGTCAATATATTACTACATCGATTAAGGTGGAAGAGGTTCCCTTAGAATCTAAATTTGAATATGAGGATTTTCTAGGGTGGGTTGATCAGCTAAGAGAATTCAAGTTACGGTCGGTGTTCCAATTATACTTTCACCCTTTCCTGCAGCCTCTTGAGGAGCGATCATTATTCTTGGCTGATTGCGTCAATTATTTGAACAATCATGCCGTTCTTGAGGAGGAGTCTAATTTGAGGGAAGAATATTTCTCATATTATGAAGATGGTGCAGCTGAACTTCTATGTACTGCCCGAAATGATATCACTCACCAGGACACCCTTATGTCTAGGGAGAAAAAATGTCCAGGGAGAAAAAGCTATCCCTATTGTATGAATGCTGATCCAGGTCCAAGAGGAGAAGCTCCTCCAAAACTTCGGGTTCGGGTTCGGAGTGCTCCACTACGGGCTTGGGCTTCGCCGACTCTACTTTTGCGGGCTTGGCCTTGCGCTGCTGCTGGGACTCTCTCTCTCTCTCTCTCTTTTCGATGTCGATTGACTTTTGTTCGGCCACCATTTTCTTCATCTCATCTGCTAAGAAATCAACCGACTTTTCCACCGTTTTAATCTGCTCCTGCATTTCATTGATTTTACTGCGGACTTTCTCCACCAAACGTTCCTTGACGAACTCCCCATCGTATGCTTTTTTTTGCCGACCCGTATGCCGACATTTCATACCTGATTCAAGGCATATCCTAACACAAGATTACCTGATGTAAGTGTATCTCCTGTAAGAAGCTTAGCTAGTTTCCTTTTTCGACACTTATAAGGACCACAATTTCTTAGTTGGTTAAGGAGTCCAAAGTCTATAAAAGAGATGTTTATGTTAAATCAAAGTATAGGGATCGAAATAGCTATGACTTAGTCTATTTAGAGGTATTATAAGAGAAATTTCAAGAGTTTTAATCTTTTGCACAAAGTTCTATAGAAGATAGATTTTTTTCTTCTTCATATTTTGTTCATGTTCACTTTTTTCTTTTGATTTGCACACATGTAAGTGTTTGTCTTCGGTTTAAAAGCATACTATGTTAAAATTCAAGAATTAATGATGTAAATAAATATTTTATTCATATTTACATCGTAATAGTACCGCACAATTCAAATTCTAGGTTGAATTCTATCATATTTGCATTTGTTCTTAGTTTTTCTAATATAACTGTAAGTGAGTGCAACAATGCTCTAAAAAATCACAAATAATTACACGATAGCGCAAAAAGTTTGTTCTCATTCTTCTTTTCTATGAATGACTTGTGTGAGTGTTTTCCTTCGGTTCAAAAGCAAACTGTATCAGGATTTTCGTCCTTAAGTTTTTCTAATTTATATAATTGTAAGTGTCACATTCCCTAAAAAATAAAAAAGCAAACATTTTGTTTTCATTCTTTCTTATTTAAATTTACAAATATGCGAGTGTTTACTTTCGGTTCAAAAGCAAACTATGATAAAAATCAATAACTAATTAATGCTTTAAACGAATGTATAATTTCATATTCATATTGTAATATTACCGCACAAATTCTACGTTGAATTCTATCACAATTGTATTTGTTCAACTTTTCTAATATAATCCTAAGTGAGTACAATGTACATTTCTCTAAAAAATCATAAATAATTAGACTATAGTGCAAACATTTTGTTCACATTCTTCTTTTCCATGGATTTGCACATACGTGAGTGTCCCCTGTTAGATCCATAATTGTGTTCTAATTATGTTTCTAACTTCATGCTTATTACTTGTTTTCTTTGAATAAAGCATAATTCTTATAACGTTTCATGTTCATGCTAGAAAAGTGGGAGTTGGCACGAAAATGCTCTTAAAGATGGAAATTAATCACTTTTTGGAGAAGCCGAGCACATTTCTGAAGTCACAAGAGCATTTGAAGCAACTTTGAGAAAATGACGAAAAGTGGTCGTTAGAAGTTATCTGAAGCCGTCGGAAAATCGTCGGATTCATCCATGGCTGGCAGGACTATCAAGGATGACCTAAACACTCTAAACTAGGCCTAAGGGAAGGTCCAATCATCTAGATAGGAACCCTAGCTGATTTGGCTAGGGTGTCATACAATTTGAATTTTAGTTCTATTAAGCATGGTTTAGACTCTAGCTAGAAGACAAGAAAAGGGAATCACAAGTTGTGGCCCTTGGATCAAACTTCATGGCCACTCTAGCACATCCAAGAGCTCATAAAATACCTCATCTTCTCTCCCATTAATCCTCTGGGTCGAGTTCCCCCTTAATCACACATACAACATATATATATATATATATATATATATCTCATTTTTCAAGTTTTGCAAGTTTTAATCTTTCTCTATAGCTCTCATCGATTCCCTAACTCCCTAGCTCTCTCTTCTACCTCAAACACCTCCTACATTACCACCAAAAGGCCTAGGAACCTCCATCACCACCATCATACTATCATCTCCACCCTCTTCACCCTAGTCTCAGGTGGGTTCATCATATTTGTGGAGACATGAAGCAAGAAGGGGGCAAAAAGTGAAGAAGTACTTAAAGAACTTGAAGACTTTGCTTGAGGGACCCTTCAGTTATTTCTTCATCTTATTTATTGATGTATCTAGACTTCATTTTCATTATGTGTAGTGAGTAGTCCCATTTGAGAGGCTAGAGTTAGAATCCTAACCATTTGATGTCGACAAATGATGGATTAATTCATGTATGGTTTATGTTTTTGTGTATGTTGAGTGAAACATGTGTTTGTGAATGAGATTGCTATGTATTTGTGGTTGTTTATATGCTTGAGCTTCATATATGGTTTCAATTATGCATGTGTTAACTTTAGCTAAATTGATATAAGTAATAACGAACTAAAAATGAGACCTTAGTTGAATTAGCTACTCACCTAAGGCTATATGAACATGTAAACATGATTATGGTCTATTCCAAAAGGGTTTACCTTAAGGTTTAGTTTCCTTAGGACTAAGCAAGGACTAGAGCCTCCTTAATTGAGTCAAAATAGACTCAAGGAGCTTTCGTCAAGCACACATTGAATCGAGAGGTTATTGTGGCTACTAGTTAGGTCTTTTGATTCATAACTCAAAAGGTGTAGATTGGGAGATTCACTTAGACTTTCTTCTGGATCCTCCATAAGAGGTTTGGGAAGGGAAATCTTCCACGATTATCACATAGTATGCTTGTTTACTTCACTTACGTGACATACAGTCAAGATGTAAACCCAAAATGGTTTAAGTCTTGGTCCCAGTTCACTGAATACTTCAAAGTTGGGCTCAAGTTGTCTAGAATCCGAGATGGCCTAGGAGCTTGGATTCAAAACCAAACATAACCCAAAAGGTTACGATTTGGACATCCACTTGTGTGAAACAGACTTTAATTACATTCCTAAATCGGGACATTGTTTGAGTATCAAATGGTTAGTGGAAATTTTCCTAGCCAACCATTCTCTCTTATTGTGATCTTGTTTGTTATTTTATCTCTTTGCTTTAGTATAATCAATCAACCAACTCGTATAATAACTTATCATAGTCTAATCACCCCTTATAATGTTAGGTCTTCAAAGAACCTAGTAGTGTGAGCTACACTTCCGCATTTCATTTTAGCATTAGAATCAAGTTAGTGTCTAGTTTAACCGTGGTCTAAGTGCATTATCATTTGAACTAAGAAGTTTAAGTAGCTAATCCTTGTGGGTTTGACACTCGACTCTTACAAATTATATTACTTGGACTCCGTATACTTGCGGGAGAAAATAACTCTTCATATTTATGGGCTAGACAATAGTGTATAAAGTGTGTGTGTGTGTGTGTGTGTGTGTGTGTGTGTGAGGGGGGCGGGGATTATTCCAACATCCCCTTTCTCCCCTCATCAAGGCTCTAGCAAATGTAGGGTACAAAATGATAAGCCAAAGAAAATGAAAGAAATGAGAGAAAATGAAAGAAAAAATTAGAGAAAATGAATGTCAACAAGAGAAGAAAAATACCTTCGGCGGATTTTGAGCTGACCCAACCCAAAGAGTTTTGAGCCATCCATTTTAGATTTCGGTTTTCCTCCAATAGATTTTGGGCTATCCATTCTCAATTACTAAATTATGTTTTATGTTTCTGCAGCTTTGCATATGGGTGTTCAACTACTAACGATGGATTCTCTGTCAGTATACATGATATCATAGACCTCATCAATGAAAATTATATTGAACCTACTATATGTTTCTTTGTTGAAAATTTTGTTGTTGTTGTAGGCATTACTATAAAATGTGGATCACTTTGCATTAAAAATATGTATGTATCTTACTATCGCAGGTAATGGATGCTTACAAGTGGAAGATAGAAGCTGATTTTAACTATAAATACTCAATACTTAGCATTTATGCCACTGTAAGTAACAATCAAAATTTGTTGAAAAACTCTTCAGTTTTCTCATTCACTCGTAAAATATGGTTACTGGCTATTTTACAGGGTTTCATAATTAACCAAGAAAAGGAGGCACTGAAGTTCAAACAAAGAGGGAAGGGTATGTATGACCCAGAATTCAAAGGGTTCAAGATCTATCTTCAATTCAATATGAAGCTACTGCAAGCGTTTCCTCATCAACTCATCTTCATTCCAGTCAACCATTCTAAATGTAACTACTTCTCCATGATGGTGATTGACAACAAATGGATGCGCATCTTCCATTTCAACTCACACAAAAGTCCCTTAAATAAGTACAAATGTAGCCACAAGTACAACAAGAACGTGAAATTTGTAGTAAGTTTTTTTTATTCTTTTCAAGTGTCAATTTTACATCAAGTGAGAGTTGTTGAACTTATATTTTTACTCATCTTAATTGAACAGAAGATACACATTGGTATATTCTTAGAAGAGATAAAAAATTTAGTAAGGTTCAAAGATAACGACACCCAAAATGTGGAAAACACAATAGAGGTGGCTGTTAGAGTCGATGAGGAAGACGAACTGGTTTTTGAGAGACGTCAATAGAAGATGTGGAGAGAAGATCAAGGAACTTCATCATCGAAACAGTTAAGGACTTGGAATAGATTCATATGAATTTTATGAAGTAGTGGATTGCATTGAGTAGAAATCTTAATCGTAAGTACAATGCTCTTATGTTTTGTTATTGATTAATAAACACGTACATCCGAAAAAATGTTTTACAAAATCAGAATGACTAAATGAATGAATTTGCAGGTTTGATTGTGGCGTATATGTTTTGCATTTCATCGAGGCTCTTGCATCCAGATAAAACCCTAGCAGTAGTGCAGCGGACATGATGAAGGGTAAGATCATCAGATATTTCATGGAAACCAGATACTCAAATGCAAAAGTACTTCAAGAATGCCTGAATTGAAAGAATTGTACAAAAGTAGTTTGTTTTAGGAAATTTTAGGAAAATAATTGTACTTAACAATTTAGATTTAACTAGTTTATCACTTTGAATAGTACTTGACAATTAAGATTTTGTTGGAAAATGGTGGTTTTCCACCATCTTAGTTGGACAATTTAAACAAAATAATTAAGTGATATGTACTTAATATTAATGGTAGTGCAGCGGACATGATGAAGGGTAAGATCATCAAATATTTCATGGAAACCAGATACTCAAATGCAAAAGTACTTCAAGAATGCCTGAATTGAAAGAATTGTACAAAAGTAGTTTGTTTTAGGAAATTTTAGGAAAATAATTGTACTTAACAATTTAGATTTAACTAGTTTATCACTTTGAATAGTACTTGACAATTAAGATTTTGTTGGAAAATGGTGGTTTTCCACCATCTTAGTTGGACAATTTAAACAAAATAATTAAGTGATATGTACTTAATATTAATGGAAGAGAAATATGGACTTGTGTTCTCCTACAAGACTACATAAAGATTATGTATTCATTTGTTTAAATTGGTTAAGAGGTGAATGAGAAAATCTCACCCAAAGTTGATCACTTGAAACAAAAGGAATGAAGTTTATCTCACATGGGAAAAACTAAGAATGTGGAGATCTTTAAATATGATTGCTCTCTACTATGCTTTGAGTGAGTAAGTAGAGAGACTTTCTCTCATGCACGCGCTGGGAAGGTGCAAATCTCAGTCTAATTGGGCTTGTAAAGATGGACTTGTGTGCATTTTGGGCCCAAGTGGCACAAATTTCCTTTTGCACTCATGAAAACTGATAGTTATACGAGAAATTATTGTGTTGTGGTACAAAAACTTTCAAGTTATTTTATCCTGGTAGAACAACGTCATACAAACCCACAGGAGAGCGTGTAATACAAGTGACTTTGTTCAACGTTGTTTTCTATAATCAACTAAGAGCAACGTTGAAACGTCACAAAAAAGGAGAGCGGGTGATACACGCGACTCAACTCTTTTCTTAGTTCATCTTCTATTCCCAGATTTTGTTCTTCAATTATTTGTTTACATTTTACTAATTAAATAATTAATATTTTTAGAATTTGTTTAGTTTAATATCACATCAATTTCCTATAATCTTAAAAACTTTCTTATGTGATATTGACTAATGTGGTTGCCTAAATCAAGTGGTTGCCTAATTGAAGGTTGTTGCCTTAAGGAATTTGTTGCCTATTGTCTTAAGGAAATTGTTGCATTTGGAGTTGTGTTGCCAAACACGAAATGTTGCCTAAGAGAATTAGACTCCAAATGAATTACCAATTAGCTACCTACGCTAATGAGGGTCTTTTCAAGGATAATGAAAAGTTTCCTTGGAATAAGAAAGCACTATGATTTGGTTGTATACCAAATTCAAGTGATTGAATATTGAGATATTCAATAAAAAAAACCTTATAAATTTGATCAAATAATGAATAGAGAAATAATATCTGATATTAACTATTAAGTATTATTTATTGATTAGGAAAATAACATGTTGTTGTATGTATTTTTTGAAAGGGCAACAAAAGGTGTAAAGACTTTAAAAGAGCTAAATGTCACATCGAGTCCTTTGGTTGAAAATGAGGATGTGATAATGAGTGTTGATTAATACAAACTATGACTGACTTGCACTTGATGATATAAGATCCCACATCGCATAGGGGAGATGAGGTGATATGGCTTATATGTGGAGAGTCAACTCTCAATAGCAAGACGTATTTTGGGATGAGGCCCAAAAGTAAAACCGTGAAAGTTTGTCCCAAAGTATATAATATCTTGCTATGAGGACTGTGCTGTGACAAATGATTTCATAGACGACGAACATGGCATGGAAGCAGTCACAGATTACGACTGTAAGATGGAAGACTTGAAGTTGTGGTGTAACTAAGCCAAGTTGAAAGAATAGTCAAGGGTCAAGAAAACAATATTGGATGATGATCTTTATAAGAACTAAATAAAGTATTGTATGTTGAGACATGGCATGGTAGGCAAGAAAATTAAGGTCACAAGTATGGATCTTGTGTTGAGACAAACTAAACGAAATTATCTTTCAAAAGCATTAAATGAAACAATAGATTTCTTGATTTATCCATAGTGATATATGTGATTTAAAATTAATACAAACAAAATGTGGTAATAAGTATTTTATCACTTTTATCGATGATAGCACAAAATATTGCTATGTATACCTCATGAAGAGTAAAAAAGATGAGGTTATAGAGAAATTCATTCTTTGTAGAACCGAAGTTGAGAATCAACTCAGCAAGAAAATTAAGGTCATAAGAAGTGACCGCGAAGGTAAGTATGAATCACTATTTATTAATTGTGCTCCATATGGGAACATACGTGAAACAACACCACTTTATTCACCACAATCATATGATGTGGCTGAATTGAAGAATCATATCTTATAAGATATGATGAATGCAATGCTATTAAGTTTTGGTTTGCCATTTTATCGGCTAATTATCTTTTAAATAAGATACCTAAAAAGTTTGTTGAGTAAACGACTCCATATGAATTATGAAAATGAAGAAAATCATCCTACAATTACTTGAGAATGTGGGGAGGTCTTGTCAAGATTTTAGAATCTCCACCTAAAAGGGAAAAATATGTAGAAACAATCAAATGCATTTGATATGCACATAACTGTAAGAATTATCGATCTCTTGTGTAAAAATTAAATAAACACAAGACACGATAAGAAACTCTAAAAATTACATTATTCGTTGAAGATGTATTTTCGAGTAAATTATCCAACTTATTGTTGGTGATGGATTGTAACATCTAAATTAGTAGTTTGTAACAATCAGCTAAATAGCCATCAATACAAAACGTTTGGAACAACCACCTAATAGTTAGTTAATGAAAAATTTAATGACTTATAAAACGTTGAATGAATGCGTGTAACGAACGAGTTAAAAGTCATTAACACAAAAATAATTTTGTGGTAATCAGTGTTGTGCTTTCTCATGAAGCATAATAAATTGTGATCTTCAGAATCAAAGAACTGAGATAAGGATTGGAAAATCCTTGGGTTCCGACTCTTAACATGTATGGTTAAGAGTAAAACTTGAATCTTAAAAAATAGTTACCTTGTGTACTATCCTGTTAGGAAGAAGCTACTAGACATATATACGATTCTGATTTTGCAGAATCACACTTGGAAACTGATGGATATTTCACCATGTTGCAAATCTTAAGTTCCAATTAGATTTTAAAACAAGGGTGAAATATGGAAGTCATTATATGACTAGAAATTTGACAACATATCACTGAGTGTGAGAAATGTGCATATGTCAAAAACACAGTGAATGTATATGTCACTATGTGTTTGCACGTAGATGATATCCTTATTATTGGAAGCAATGATAGAATATCCTTGAGAAATATGATAAGGAAAATTCTGGAGTTGCTAGAACTCTGATTGATATGACTCTTCATATTTCAAAGAATAAAGAAGAGAGTGTTTCTCAATTAGAATACTCTAATGTCACTAGAAGCCTAATGTTAACAAGTTATAAGATGCCAGATCTAGCTTACGTTGTAAACAAGCTAAGCAAATACACAAGTAATCTTGGAGGAATGCATTGACAAGCAATTGCAAGAGTACTTAAGTACTTAAGGTATACTCGTACCTATGGATTGTACTATACGAGATATCCAGCTATCCTAGAATGGTACAATGATGCAAACTAGATATCTGACATGAAAGACTCAAAGTCTACTAGTGGATACGGGTTCACTCTAGAGTACCAACAGTGTCGTGGAATTGTGGAAATCCTCAAAACAAACTATTATAACTAGATCCACAATAGAATCTGAGTTTGTTACCCTAGACAAATGTGGGGAAGAGGCAGGATGGCTACACCAATTCATAGAGGATATTTCAAAATGGACAAAGCATGCGCCTGCAATTTGTATACACTGTGATAGTCAATCTGCAATTGGCAGGGCACAAAGCAAAATGTATAATGGTAAATCGAGACACATTTGTCGAAGATACAATACCATTAGACAACTACTCTCTACTAGAGTTATCTCCATTGACCATGTGATGTCAAAAGTTAATATAGCAGATCCGTTAACCAAAGGGTTAAATAGAGAATTAGTTGACAAATCATCGAGGGAAATAAGACTAAAGCCCATGAGTTAAAATCTTTACAGTAGATACCCAATCTAGTTGACCGGAGATCCCAAGATTTAGGTTCAAAAGGGACAACTAAATTATAGAGACTATGTTGGATCACTGTGGAGATCTACCTTAAGTCCATTCTTATGATGAAAACAGTGATGCTCGTAAGGAATGAGGTTAAGCTAAAAGCTTTTAATGATTCTTATGCATCGAAAATCCGAGCGGAGTAATGCGGGTTACTATTTGTTAAGAAATCACCTATGTAAGAGAGAAATGAGGCTGCTTCTAAGGGAATTGTTCAGGGTCCAATTCCTATTAAGCTCTTATAGAACCAGGAGCGTGTCCAGGGCAAAAATAGACACAAGTGAGAACTGAAAGTATCAGGAAGATATCTGTGTGAGGCATGCCATTGTTTATAAAAATGACGAACATTTCAAAGACATCGTGTATACTATTTAGTTAGTAAAGTAAGCATGCTTTTACAAGGGAAGCTTCAAAGGGTTAACCCCTACCTATCCTATGCAGGTTTTCAACCGCAAAATCTATCATCAAGTCTATCAAGTCTTTGTTTGTCAATATTTATTCATGTGGAGAATTGTTGGGAAAATGGTGATTTCCACCATTTTAGTTGGACAACTTGAACAAAATAATTAAGTGGGATGCACTTGATATTAATGGAAGAAAAACATGAATTTGTGTTCTCCTACAAGAGTAAAAAAAGATTATGTATTCATTTATTTAAATTAGTTAAGAGGTGAACGAGAAATTGTCACCCAAAGTTGGTTACTTGAAATAAAAGGAATGAAATTTATCCCACATGGAAGAAACTAAGAATGTGGAGGTCTTTAAATATGATTGCTCTCTACAATGCTTTGAGTGAGTAAGTAGAGAGGTTTTCTCTCATGCGCGCGAAGGGAAGGTGAAAATCTTGGTTTAATTGAGCTTGTAAAGATGGACTTGTGTGCGCTTTGGGCCCAAGTCACACAAGTTTCTTTTTGTTTGTAAACCCAATTGACGGGACTTTTGGCTTTTCACATTCCAATTGTTACATACCTTTTGGCCTTTCAACTTTTTATTTGGTTTCAAAATAATGACCGAATTTATGTTGACTGGTTAATTGTGTGTAACCTAAGACCTTTGAGTGACCGACAATGATGATCCACTTCATCCCGACATGTATAAATAGAGGTCTTTTCCTCCTCATTCTTTACACCTTCAGAAAGCAAGCATTTCTCCTCTTCTGATCTCTTCTCTCCTAAACAAATCCGGTGATAGAGTAAGGTACCCCTCAGTTCGACGAGAAGTTCTTGTGCTGTGGTACAAAAATTTTCAAGTTGTTTTATCCTGGGAGAACAATGTCATACAAGCATGTAGACGAAGTGAAAGTTCTGAAGGAGAGCGTGTGATACACACGACTCAACTTTGTTCTTAGTTCATCTTCTATTCCCAGATTTTCTTCTTCGATTATTTGTTTATATTTTATTAATTAAATAATTAATATTTTCAGAATTTATTTATTTTAATATTTAGTATTTTTGGTAGTTGTTTTGTGGAGCCAAAGTTCCTCCTTTGTGTTAGGTTCAGGTAACAGACCTAATGAGTCGGTGTTGGCTTTATCCTAGCTATTTGGTGTTAGATTCGATCAGTAGCAGACCTAATTAGTAGGCGTCGGCTTTATCTTGGCTATCACCCTAAACATGAGATGAGAGTGTATAAAACTTCGTTCTTAGTACTTTTGTTGTATATGTACTTTGTATTTTTTTGTTAACCCGATTGTGTTAATAAAATTCACTTAAAAAAAAAAGAAAAACCAATTATGTCGAAGGTTCTGCTAGGGTTTGGGAGCCGCCACTATGGCTATCACTCCAACACTCTGCTCTTCCTCCGATCATACCCGTCAGTGACTTCTTCACTGGCGTCGAGAATCACTACACCCTCGAGTGTGGTTTTTCCTTCCCCCAAATTCTCTCGGGGTTTCCATCCGGAGTGGTTCGCCTTTGATTGTCGGAGATATTCGTTTTTTCCAGTACCGATAACGTTGTGGTTTGGTGGTGCTAGGTTCTGGTTTCCTCCTTAGCCAGACAAGCGGAGGGTTCCGATTTGGTGTTCGGGGTAGGTTCAACACCTATTGGGATTGGGTTTGTTCATTGGAATATATTTGATATTGTTCATGTTGGTGAAGAATATGAAGTGATGTCCAAGCATGTGGTTCTTGTGCATGCAACCATAGAGTCAACCATGGTAGGGAGCGATGTGGAGCTCTTGGAGGACCAGAAGGTGATGGATGTGGAGGAGCCACCGAACATTGCACCAGCAACAGCAACAACGGTGAGCGGTGCCATTGAGGGCACAAAGTGATCGTGCCCAATTTGGGTTCTGGTTGTCGAGACTTGGTTGGTTTGCCCACCTGGACATCCTTTTACTATGATCACATGATTTCTTGCCTGCTTCATCTTAAGAGTTGCATTTTGATCTAGGTCATGTTAGATCGTATAAGTTTTTTAGGAGTGTTGGGTACTTTCCAGGTCGTGCCTATTAGGACAAATCTATGTATATAGTGTAACTTAGGGGTCACCATTTATCCTATAGGCCCGAAAAACCTGTGGGCGGACCGAGGCCTATTAAACCCAAGTTCGGCCCAGCCCGAAAAAGCTTGGTTAGTCAAAAGTCCGCCTAGGCCCGTCCGGCCCGGAAAGTCCATGAACAAATACATTATATATGAACCATTTGTTATATATACAATTATACATTATAGTTTATAGTCATGCACCATAACAACAACAATAAGGGACAAAAGCCACATAGTAATGATTTATATATCACCAAACTAAACACTCAAGAATTCATAATTAATTCATTATAGTCTTATCGTCTTAGAATTAACCAAGTATAGTGATATTTAATTAACCAATTATAGTGTTAGTATTACAATAGAAATTTTAGTCTTATAGTATTTGTTTTTTTTTCCTTACAATACGTTCTATTCTATTTCCCATTTGCTCCATAAAAGTCTATTAATTATTAGAGTAGCACTAAAGTCTCATTTGAAGAGTTCTTTTATCGTAATCTTATTTGAAGAGTTCAAGAGATTTTATTTTTATTTTTAATGTTTTTATGTTATTAAATATAAAAGGCACAATAGACCCTACCCTATGGGCTTAGTCCGGCCCGATCCGACCCGAATTTTGGAGGAATAGCTTTTAATCCCGGCCCAGCCCATTGCCGAGGCCTACTTACACTAGGTTGCTTCCCGCCCCTAGGGGCGATTTATCAATAATATCATTAATATGTTAATGCGATGTCAAAGAAAAAGAAATAATGTGTATTCAATTGCGCAAATTACTCTATTGTCTAATGCTCGTAATTGACATCCCACTTATGTAAACTTTTCTGAGTGATCACAAATAAGTCACGAACAGAAAATTTCATATGGATTGCTTGAAAGCCAGACAGAGACGAAAACATGGTTTCTTCCAACATTGGTAAGTTGACAACATTAAGCTTCAGGGTACTATTCCATGCTTTCCATTCTATACAATTTGCCTTGTATACTTTTGGAACTGAACAAAAACAGTGTTATAATATATTTTTCATTTTAGTCATGTTCTCATTTAGAGAGGCTAGTGTGGCGACCTCTTGTCCTGCCCCAAACAATAGCATTTTTGCGATTGGGTAACTCATCTCTCCATGAATGTGCATGAGTAAACTCTCAAATAAAACTGTTGCACCAAGTTTGCCTCCCCCAATTCTGAGACCTCATACTCCACATTCTAACATTGTCCAGCGCCACGGAGATTGCAATCCATGACTTTTACATATACCTGCACTTGAAAATTCCATTCAAATCAACATTAAGAAAACAAACTTCATTGAGTAATGCTAGAATAGTCAGCATATTTTGCCTAATTCTCATACACATTTTCTTTATTGTGAAAAATGAGAATTGATACTGCTTAACCAAATTCCTTCTTCAATGTAACCTGCAAAAAAATTGTGAAGGACGTTAAAAGCATGAAGAATAATCTAAAAAATTATACAATGTAAAAGAAATTATAGAAGTAAATCCTCTAAAACAGTAAATCAAAAGTTATGCCATACTATATAAACACTAAAGGCACAAGAAAATATCATGTAAGCTATTGTACCAAAGTAAGTAATTGAACTATTATATATACTACTAACCAATCTATTGTAGAAACATCATAACAGTCTGCTACACAAACCCATAAGCTACAAAACCATGTAATATGTTATATATATATATATATATATATATGGAGAATCAACCTCCACTTATTTACAATATATGATCAATCAAAATAATAAGATATCGATATCCTAGCAAGCTGATCGATATAGCGAATGTGCCATTTTGTTGTTCAGATCAAAAAATAAGTATTCACCTACTTATTTAGTAATCTGACTAAACCAATTATTAGAGACTAAACCAAATATAGCTGATCGATATAGCGAATGCGCCTTTTTTGTCAAAAGTGTTAATCAGAGACTAAACCAATTGTATAATAGTTTAGTAATTTGACTATAGTAGAAAGCATTTTCTGCTTTTGAAAAAATTGATAATTTGCAGTTTGTACATACTCACATCAGTATGAAGAACGCAAATACATCTAGAGATAATTACAGTACAAGCTAGCTTGCTAATTTTGTGTCTACATTCCCACTTTTAATTACATTTTCATTAGAAATTGATGCAAGCCATCGAAACCATCTACTTGCTATTGATTCTAGCAAGCCATCAAAACCATCTAGAGAAACCATATGCTAGTATTATTCTAGAGATATACTACCATATGCCAGTATTTGCTATTGATCAGCTCCAAGTCAGTTTTACTAAACATGGCAAATTGGAGCCAAGACCAAGATGCTTACATTGTTGTGGAGTCATAACCACTAAGCCTTAGGTATAGACCGTATCGTGGACTTGAAAACTCATTCCCTTTACCCTGTGGTAACATACTCCACACTGTAGAGCAGAGACTGAAATAATGGATGTGTCTCAAAAGGTCCACAACCTAAGAATAAAAGGAATACATCCTTCATTGAGAAGAATGCTTTAAAAACTATTGCAACTACCAAGTTGGTACCCAACTTCCCATTTTCTTTTCTGTTATTTTTCTATGTCTTTTAACCTTGATATTCAGATCATAAAACTCTAATGCAAATGCGAAATCAACCAAGACTTATGCAAAAGTGCAAAATCAACAAACAGAGGTACTTCTGCAAAAGTAACAAACACCCTAGGCATCAGATTCACTTTGAGAAAATCAAAATTCCCTGCACTATTTTGCTGGAAGATCTTTGAAGCATCTCAAAGTCTCAAACTGTTCAAAGTCAAAATCATCACCTTCGGAGCCCAAACGATGCGACACCAATCAAAACAACATCAAATAAAAGAGATAAGGAACCAAAATAATGTGAGACTCAGATCACACATTTAAATGGTTCAGTATGCCATTTTACTCTTGACAGATTGCATACTGTTCATCAAGAATCTTTATGATTCAATTTAATATAGACAAATGAGATAAAACGAAAGCTTCAAATTCTCTAGGGAAAATAGCCTATCTAACAAAAACATAATCTGTTTGATCCTTATGATTACATTTGACTTCAAACCATGTTCTAACTTTTGCTTCTTAAAAAAAATGCTGGACAAAACAAATTGCAGGGTAGGATTTGGAATCAGGTTACTCTAACTCGGTACTAATTCCGGTCTAAATGCTAAACATAATGAATGCTTTAAGAATAACTGCTATAGCTCTGATAGATAATAAGTTATCAAGAGCACTCAAAGCAACACTGCCGGTAACAGTAATCAAAGCCGTACGTAGTAGATTCTTTGATCGGATATTAATCAGATTTGAATAATTTGATATGAATTTTAAACTCATAATGGTGTAACTATACCATTATTGAGAGCCTATCAATTTCCATGGTTCACAAATCTAATCAACTATATGTCCCTGTTCTTTATGCCCCTGACCTGTCATTTGTACTTCAATTTAGTCTGTCATTTCTGATCTAACTTCATCTCTATAATAGCACAATTTATGGACTTAAAAATCTCTTTGCTATCCAATATTAACATAGGTTTAGATCAAAGGCAAGAAACTCTAGAACTCCAGATCCAAAAAGTGGATAACTTATTGATGTGACCTTACAGTAGAAATAGAAATAAACATACATGAAAATAAACAGTACATCAGAAAATCCAGTCACAGATTCCAATAGACTTAATCATTACATATTTTAACCAAATTTTAAATGTAAACTGCATAATAAAAACCAAGTACACAACTATGCAAATCCAAAAGCTCTTTCAGGACTCAGGTTAAATAATTCGTACATTGAAACTTTGAAAAGACCCCTTTTGCTTATTCAAATGGTCCCCAATATCAGAGTATTCTCAAGATAGTGAAAATAAAAATTTGTTTGAGGTCTAAAATCCAAGTATTATAACCATATGATCAGCAGTTCATCACTGCCTTGTTGCAACTACTTATGTAATGGTGTCAAAACTAATCTTCCACACCCATTAACCTATAAGCGCAACTCCAATAACATAGCACATTCACCACAGCAAGCAATGGAAATAAAGAGAAAAATAGTCCACATTTCAACAAAACCCTAAGAGATAGAAATCTAAGCACAACACTGACACCAATCTTAAATTTCGAGTAAATCAACTACCAATTCAAGTCAAATAATGAACCAAAACAGTATACAATAACATATATCCAATCACATAATATACACTATAATGAGTTCGAAAGCTAACCTCACATATCAGCAGCCATCAAAATCCCATCTTTGTACTTCAAAGCCAACACTGACATACTAGTGACATATGGGTATGGGTACCTTCAAAAACCCATAAAAATCAAAACTTTGAGCCAAACCCATTAAATGTCGTAAAGAAAATAACAAATTTCCCAACACCCAGGATGATACCCAATCAAGCAACAACATAAATCAGAAAAAAGAGAGGCTAGGGAGATCGGAATGGAGAATGAGGATTGAAAATCGCACAATACCTCAGACCTACCCAAAATGAGCACGATAGTAAACAAAATTGAAGAAGAAATCGCGAATGCAGTGAATCAAAGAAAAGAGGGAGAGGTTATACCGTTGGAGCAAGCAATCGGCGACATGAAGCATCAGACTAAGAGCAAGAGAGATAACGCTGGTGTGTGGATAACATCAAGTTGAGAGTAAGAGAGAGAGAGAGCGTAGCCTGTGGAGAGAAAAGTGGAGCAGATCAGAGAGTGCAGAAAGCGTGCAAAGCACGTGCCCTGAACAGTGAATTCTACAGTATCAAGGATGTTACACAGTAAATTTGTGTTGATGTTTGATTCAAAAAACAAAAACAGAAAGGGCTTCCAGCAAAACACATACAAAAACAGTTTTAAACTTGTGTGTTCCTTCCTTGACGTGTAAAAAAGCGCCTCACAAACTCATACACAATGCAATCTCTGAAGAAACCTTCCGCTCCAGCTTTGCTATTTTCCTTGTTCATATTCCTCTCTGCATCAAATTCCAACATCAAAGCTCTCGCCGATGGCGTCACTCCCGAGGAAGCCAAACAGCTCAGGGACGAGGTACAGTACCAATATCAATCCACCCTCTTCTGCAATAACCCAATTGGGTATTCAATTCAATATGGGAATGCTTTGATTTGATTGGCTACTATTACTTGAAGTTACTTTGAGTGATCTGACATTGACTCTTAGTTGAAAAGTTATCGAATTTGTACTGATTAGAGTAAATTAGAGGCCTTTAGAAGAAGATGACCTTCAATTTTGTATAAAGGTGCGATCTTTTACCAATTTAGTTCATTGACTGCTCACTAATGTAGTTCATCTCCTACTTAGTTGTAAAAAGTTCGAACTTTTAATGGATTGGATTAAAGGTTTGGGATAGAGAGTATGCAATGCCTGTGAGGATTGGCCATGATTTCGGGTGTAATGTCAAAACTCAAAATTAGCAGTTCTGGGCACAAGTTTCAGATTTTGATATTGCTTATACAGATATGCTATGTCCCTATGGTAACAGTTTTGCATGTTGTTGGAACAAGATAATACTGTCCAGAAATTTCGTGTTATAGTCATATTAGATGTCTAGCATCAAGATTGCCGAAGAATTTTGTTCTTGGACTTCTCTTTTTTGAGAACAAAGAAGTTCTGAATTTGAGCTGCCTTTGTTGAATACATTTGCAAAAATTTTAAGCAAAGTTTCTCAACTTACATACATATCTTTAATAGTTTTGCTGTAAGGTTGTTGCACATATTCTACTTATGATATGGGGCTTAAATAACTTGACAATATATACATCCGGTTGTAGGTCAGGGAAATGTTTTATCATGCATTTAATGGGTACATGGACCATGCTTTTCCACTTGATGAATTACGGCCTCTTTCTTGTGCGGGAGAAGATAGCCTTGGTGGATATGCCCTAACTTTGGTAATACAAATAATGAGGAATCCTTATTTCATTTATTTGTTTTTTTATTATCTTTACACTCTTGTGTTTTTAAAATGTTGCACAATGCATCTGTCATTCATTGTCACAGATTGACGCTTTGGACACTCTAGCTCTACTTGGGGATCGGAATCATTTTGCGGCCTCTGTTCAATGGATTGGTAAAAATCTTCAGTTTGATATAGTGAGTATAGTGTATGTCTTTATTATCCACTTCTTGTATTACTGTCTCTTTTATCATCTGTGTCTCAATTGCTATTCTAGACAAAAGATACTGAGGTAGTGTTTTATTATCTCTTTATACGCAAGGATGCACGTAGTTTTAATTTTGTTTTGTTTTTTTTGTTTTGTATATCTTGTGTAGACCTGAAGTATTATTTGCCAGAAGTTATCTCATTAGTTTTGAGAACATTGCTTTTAGTATTTTGATCCCAACCTACAAATCAAATTCCTCTTAAGGGGCTAGTCTTCAAGACCTAAAACAGATACCTTTACACTATTTGGAACGTCAGATTGTCAGTTGTCTAGCATAAGATATAGTGGTAGATTGTTATTGTAATCACTGTCGTTGAATTGTTTTCCTCATGATCAGTACTGAATTGTTACTGTAGATTCATAGATAATGCTATCCTAATGTTCTTACCTACAGGGTAGAATTAATGTTATATGTTTTGTTACTTTTAAATGACTTTTTCCATCTAATCCATCTAATTTAAATTTTTTTTTTATTGTTGCAGAATAAGACGGTATCTGTTTTTGAGACTACCATCCGTGTTCTTGGGGGCTTGCTCTCTGCACATCTTATAGCAAGTGATTATTCAACGGTAGCAATTATTTTCATTTCTCATCTGTTTATATTCATCAAATTAAAATATATAGGTAAGAGACGCAGCAGACTGTGGCCTTTGGGTGGAGCTAGTGGATATATGATATATGTTATATATATGTTAAAATACATAAAATGGAGTACATGCTGCATATAATATACATATTAAGAAGGAGAGGAGGGGGGGGGGGGGGGTGTATATATAACTTTTCTTGCTTTTTGATGTCCAATTGTACTAGTAAGATCCAAGGTTTTTCCTTTCTATTAGTATGATAGAGTGCCGAGGTATACAATCATAGAACTGCATAATTACATGACTTAAAAATAAGTATCGAACTAAGCCTACACCCTTTTGTCGCAGGGCATGAGAATTCCCATGTATGACAACCAATTACTGAAGTTAGCTGAGGATCTCGGACGAAGATTGTTACCTGCATTCGACACTCCTTCAGGTGGACTGTACTAGATCACCCTTTTATTTAGCATTAGCAAATTTCTATGCATGATCTTTCTGGGTGAACTTCCATAATTTAGAACATATCACTCCCAATTTTTGAGAGGATTCTTTATAGTTCAGAACTTCGAAAGTGATGATAGGTGTTAGTAGCTTCTGTAGAGCAAAATATATAGCTTCTTTTACTACTCTAGATCATTAGTAATGAATAAGGACAGCACAATTTTGGCTGTGGAAGCTAGATATGAGGATAGGGAACAACTGTGGTAGGGGCTTCTCGTTTTGCGTCTCTTTGGGGTTTTGTCTGTTCATATTTATAATTTAATCTGTTTGGGCTATTATTTCAATTGAAATGCAGCTGCAACTTATATGTTATTTCTTGTTTGTCTTTCCTGCTTTTCTTTTTATGTTGTTCAAGTAGACTTCTTGTCCTCTGTGCTGTATGCTGTGTTGTAAATGCTTTTTATTGTTATTTTATCCTTCTAAGTAATCTTGCCTAGCAGGAATTCCATTTGGATCTGTGAATCTAATGCATGGAGTTGATGAACATGAAAGCAGGGTAAATTCTCTACAGTGTCTCTTTTATGCCCGAGTTTCTTAATTATAATATGCTCTGAGTCCTTCCACATATTTAAGACAATGAACTAGTAATTTTCCTGTTCAAGCTTCTGTATGGTGTAGATGTAATTTCCTAGCTGCAATTTATTATTTACTTTATGTTTAGTTTACTATCATATTATTTGTCAATTTGCTGAAAATTTGAAAACGCAACTGTGGTTTATCTAGATAACTTCAACAGCTGGTGGTGGGACTTTGACTTTAGAATTTGGAGTGCTCAGCCGGTTGACAAATGATCCCAGTAAGTAGTAGCTACTTTTTCTTCGAGCCAGTAGTTTTTTCCATCTATCTTGAATGCACTCTTGGTTTCTAGTTGTCTTCTTGAAGTATATGCTCTTCGCTTCAGCATCAGATATAAATGTGTTTTGTCTCATCGTTTTGTTGCTAAACTTTATAGTACAACCTTGGTGATATTTTGAAAAGCAACTTTACGTGCTTCCAATGTGGTAGTGAAGTCATAATTATGATCTCCAATCCCTTATAACTTATTTTTAAAGAAGCAACTTGAAGTAGGAATACCGCCTTAGTTTTCCTTTGCTTTGTATCTGTTTTCGGTTCTCATCTGTTTTTTGTCCTTTTTTGTTTGCTATTTCTTACTATCTGAAGAGGAAGATTAACTTTGTGCTTCATGGGATTTCAGTATTTGAACAAGTTACTAAGAATGCAGTGCGTGGACTTTGGGCTCGCCGTTCAAAGCTTAATTTACTTGGTGCCCATATAAATGTTTTTACAGGTGAATGGACACAGAAGGTAACTTTTCTCTTGACAAGGTTATATTCAGAAATATAGTAGTATGAGTTGTTGGTTATCTAATATCAAGGCAAATGATATGTTATATCAAGTTGAATAGCAAACTTGACATAGCATTTATTGACATCATTCAAATGGTGAAAAAGTGAGCAGAAGCCCATGTATAATCATGAGTCGTGATTTGTAGATTCTCTTTAATTTTTGAGTTTATACGGCCCTATGGGATTTGAACTATAGATTGTGTGTACTGAATTATTTTCAACTTTAGCACAACGTTGTTTCTCAACTGTCTAAATTGTCGAATTTGAATATTAATCATCTGATCAGTGATGTTATTTCACCTCCTTTCCATTGTTCTTTAATTCTATGTTATGTTTTATGTTTAGAGGTTCTTCTGTCACCCTACCCAATTATAATGGCTCTGACTGATCGATTAGCTATCCTACCTTGTCCACCAAATAGAAGTGAAAATTGAACTTTAGTTACACCCTAGTCTGACCTTCTAAATGAGCACTGGATGTGCAGTGTGATAGAATAAGGGTCTGTATAATAAGTTGGTATTATTTTTTTCACCTTTCTATGATGTCATTGTTCTCATTCCTATTAGCTACCCTTGTCTCGATATCTTTACATAGCGTCAGCTATACTTACATGTCTTTTCTGGTTTGTAGGATGCTGGAATTGGAACTAGTATTGATTCTTTCTATGAGTACCTTCTAAAGGTGTGTAACATTATCATTATAAGAGTTTTATCAGAATTATTAGGATGCTGGAATTGGAACTAGTATTGATTCTTTCTGCTCAAGTTTTCTACTAGCTACTTGACTGCAACTAAGTTGTTAGAATTAGCATTATCAGAATTTTATGGTCATCTAGTCGATCACATGATATATTACATCATGACTGCTGACAGCTCCTAGAAAGAAAATATGAGGTGAAAGGGTAATGGTGATAACAAAAATATTTAGTGGAATGTTTGAAATTGTTTGGTTTTTACAAGACACATCATATAGTTTCTGGTAAATCATTGGCAAACAGTATTCTCATTGTAACATTATTGTTCTGTGGTGACAATGAAGCCATTTTTTTTCCCTTAAAGGAAGACCTAGTTCTTTATAAATCAAGGAAGCAAAATGATAGATGATCGGTCCTATGTGTTTGTTTTGATTAACTTTTGTTGTCGAGGTTTCAGTCTTGATTTGTTCTAACTGGATGGTCTTTCAGTTCAATAGTTAGTTTGAGTGGCATCGTAGTAATACTGTGTAGCTCCAAGTTTGGGACATATATTAACTATCTTAGCTAAGGAACTATACCCCAAAACTTCTAGTTATTGCGAAATGGAGTTGTGTTGTGTGCCACTGTATTATTGCTATTCACTGAGCGATGAAAATGTGCTAGAATACAATTTTCAACTGTCAGATTTACCGTTGGCCTACTATATATTCATCTATTCCAATCATCTCTCATAATTTATTTTACAAGATCTGTACATAGTACATACAGTGACTGATATGTGAAAGGGGTGGGTTTGAATTCTTTCTTGTTTACCATTAGTAATATCATTTCAGGCTTACTTGTTATTTGGAGATGAAGAATATCTGTACATATTTCAAGAAGCTTATGCCGCTGCAATGCATTATCTTTTCAACGATCCTTGGTAATTGCCGACACTAGTATATGTTATCGTGTACTTGTACATTCTTAATCCATTCACTTGTGTGTAGGTATGTAGAGGTAAACATGGATTCTGCTGCTATTGTGTGGCCATTGTTCAACAGTTTGCAAGCATTCTGGCCAGGACTTCAGGTTTGTGAAGTGTTAACAATTTATATATAAGATAAAGTTTTATTAGATAATTGAGTAATTGTTCATTAAGCTTTAATGAGATTGATTACCCTGTCTTTTGGAAGGTATTAGCTGGAGATATTGATCCTGCAATTCGAACTCATACTGCCTTTTTCAGTGTGTGGAAGAGATATGGTTTCACTCCGGAAGGTTTCAATCTTGCTACGTTTAATGTTCAGGTATTAAACTCTCTCTTTTTTAAACCCTTCATACAAGTTTGATTTACTCTTCTTCATACTTTTTTGAGTTACTAGTGTTGTTCGATTTACTGTTATCAACTTTTTCAATCCTTTTGGACTTCCATATCAACTACATCTGTAATGTTTTAATCTAAATTTGCAGCATGGGCAAAGAAGTTATCCTCTTCGTCCAGAGTTGATGGAGAGCACATATTGGCTCTATAAAGCTACTAGAGATCCTAAGTAAGCACATAAGCTTTTGACTTGTGGATCCTCTTTAGCTTTTATTTACACATTTTTTTGGACTGATAGTAATGGCATTATGCATTTCTGATGTACTGTATTTGATTGTAGGTATCTTGATGCAGGACGGGACATGGTTGCCAGCCTGCAGCACAGTGCGCGATGCCCCTGCGGATATTGTCACATCACGGATGTAGAGCTTCATAAGCAGGAAGATCATATGGAGAGCTTTTTCCTTGCCGAAACAGTAAGAGCTTCAAATCAAATATTATATCTTCAACAGAGTTTTAATGTTATTATCGACATTCATTTTTTTCAGCATACCTACTTTTGTTAGCTAATATCATGTTGGTTAATTAGAATTGACAGCAGAATCCAAATTTTTTGGTTCATCCACTAGGATTTCCAAAAGTACCTTCTATCTATTACTGATTTATTAGGGATTTAAAGTTTTGAGTAGAGTGGATATTAATCTATATTTCAAGTATGGAGCGTGTATACAGTTGGACTTATTAATCAAAGCCAAAATGTGTTTGAAATTCTAGCTTTGCCTTGGCAGATTTAATAGTGTCTTCTTTTTTATTTTTTGAAAATAGTATTTTTCTTGATTAAATCTTGATTGTTTAATTGAAATTATTATAGTACTTTAAGAAATTAAAATAACCTATGAAAATTTTAAGATACATTTGAGCTTGGTAAGTTCTCACTCTCCGACATATATCTTAGTTGCGGAGTAGTTGAGAATGGGGATTACTTTCTTTAGGTCTTTTTGCTACCATATTGTAGGCTTTCTTATGGTTTGTGCTCCATCTTTTTCCTTTCTATCTTTCTTTACATATTACTAACTACATGCAACCCATTTAGGTTAAATATTTGTGGCTGCTTTTTGATTTGGCTGTGGGACCCGATAACCTCGTTGAAAATGGACCATACAAGTAAGTTCTTTCAAACTCCTATTCTGTAATGGTGCCTCAGTTAATACAGTAATTACAAATGTAATTTAAATGCTTCTTCATACAGGTATATCTTCAGCACTGAAGGCCACTTACTACCTGCAACCCCTGAAATATCTCTAGTGCAGGAACATTGCTCGTACATTGGGGCTTATTGTAATACTAGTAACTTTCAACAGGATTTTTCAGATAACTTATATGAAAGGGTTGGTACTGGAGTGCGATCGAGCTCCCATTTTTCTGATTCAACCCCTTTATCAGGATTAGTAAAGGTTAGAAATGAATTGTATGCGTTCTTCTTTTATTTCCCTGAACCCTCTATGCTTGCCCTATTGTACCTCACTTCACTGCTTATATTTGGCAACTAATAGCTAGTATAAAATTAGATAAATTGGTGTTAATTTATTCAAGTCTGATCAAGCTTTAAACAAAGTCCACTGAATATATCTTGTGCGTTTTCAGGGTTGCCCAGGACTAAGTCATGGGCAAAAGTTTGGTGTATCATATATTATCAAAAGACACGAGGATGATTCCAAAAACCAAGGAGAGCTAACTATTTCTGAGAGTCAATCGGTGGCGGTACATCTGAGTCAAAATCCTGATTATTCATCCTCACAGACCACGAATAACCATGAAAATATGGTGGAATCAAGTGAGGGAGAACCAGCAACTGCTACACCTCAAAAAAGATGATCATCTTGGCTCCTGTGCATCTATATTGTTGGGCTAACAGATACTTTGACCAACACATGATTCTGGTAGGTGTCTACTCCAGCATGTCAAACTGGTACTGGCTGTCAAGTGTTTGTAACAAAAGCATTAGAACTGCTTGAGATTCTCAATTTTGGATTTGTAAGTTATGCGGCACTACAATGAGGTTGTGCCAGAGATGCTTGCTGGTTATACAGATATAGTTACCAAGACCTGGAACGGGTACTCGGTCATCTGTTAGGTACAAGTAAGTTTGTCATAGTTAGCACTTGGCACAATTATGTACTTTTATTTTATGTTTTAGATAGGTCTGCAACTTTTAATCATCACATGGGGGTCATCAGCTTATTGAGAAATAGGTACTCAGAATAGTCAAATATTCTTGTCGAGTACAGTCCAAGTTGGTCATTATTTTACACAGGTGCTAGACATTTTTACTTGTTGAGGACCCTGAGATCTACAGAAATATTCTACTTTCACAATTGTATCTAAAATACAATACAATGAGAAGCTAGAACTAGCTGATCTTACAGAGTTATGATAATACTGATATGTTCGGTTTTGTTAAGGGTTTTACATCATCTCCTCGTGTTAATTTCACGATGAAAAGGATCACCTTGCAATTCTTACATGCAGAGCAGCATTGTTGAAACAATTGCAAGATCAACCTCAAAAATATATCATTCGAGTTTGTAGATGTAAATGTGTGGGAATGTGTCCGATTGTGTGGTGATTTCACTGATTTGTTGCTAGCTTGCCTAGTAAACGAGGTGAATTTACTCGGTTTAAATCACACTGGCGTTAAGTTTGTGGCAAAGCTGTATTGGGTGTGTGTATTATTAACTCTAATATCAGAGGGAAGTGATAATGTCACTGCATTTAATTCGTAGTCCTCCATAAGGGTGATCATTACGGAGTGGTCTAATACCGTGTTTATGTCCGATAAAGTTGACTAATTTATAATTATAGTCCAAGAAAAGAGAGATGACTTTCTTATGAAATGGAATCTAATGGCCAAGCATTAACAAATTAAAGACTCAGATGCCTCCCAACTAATCTAAATCAGTAATAGAATAGTAATAGAATATTAATTAGTTGGTAAGTGTAAAGTTTACGAAGTCCCAAATATTTTCTATTCTTTTGTTAAGATTTTCAGACAAAAGAAAGCACAACTTATTGATTTTAATTTACCCAAACACCGACTTACTGACAGGTTTGCTTAATTAGGATAGATTCACAGACAGCACTATCTTAAAAACTGCCAGGAAAAAAGGGATTATCTTTTAGTTTTCCAGACATGTATATCAGAAGAGATGCATCATCATGCGTATTAATTGTGGAGGTTTAATTTGAGCTGACTATGATCACAAAATGCTTAACCTTTAACCCTAAACGACGTCGTTTTGTTGAGCATAAACACAAGAATAGAAGACACCATGATGGAGTTGAACGATTACATATATGGCAGCCCTAGTTGTTCATTATAATTGCTCGAGTGGCTTTGAAAGGTTTGGATGTATGAAGTGTTCATAGTTTAATACAAATTCTGAAATTCTACATGCAAGTTCAAGATGTATACATGTAACATGTTTATATAGAAACCATCAACAATACACTCTGCAAACCAAAACTTGCTACGTATCATTCAAATATAATCCTTTTATACAATCTAATAATTAAGAGAACCAAAATCTCTCTGTATGCAGTTTTGGTTTGGACTGAACCATCAGAAACAAACAGGAAAGCATCACAGATGCACAAATAAACCACGTACAACAAATCTAGCTTTGCTACCAAACTTATATGTAACTTCGACTAGACATGCATGCATTAATCTCTCTTCTATAATCCTTTTTTACATCTCCATTAATCAAAGAAGACCAGACCAGACCAGTCGATCAGTGAGGAAACAGAGATTAAATCGAATATGTATTTGTGTCCGAAAACCCGAGCTGTAAACCATAAGATCGATGTACATCTCTCTAGCTTTAATTTCTTCTCTTACTCTTATGGATCATGCACCACAGCCCAAGCCTCTAGCTTCTGACCCTTTCATGATCCTCAGCTTCTTGCATGATGACATGAACATTCTGTAATCAAAACAAAAAAGTTGAAAACTTGTGAGTACAAGAATCAAACAATATATAAAAATCAATTAGTTAAAAGAGACCAACATGCAATAACTGGATCTAGATCAAGAGAGAACTTACTCCCATGGAACATCTCCAACCAGCATCCAATCACCATCTTTGTCCTCATAAGTAGGTACATAATCGGATCCTTTGTAGCCTTCCCTCTCTGAGTATAGGCCTACAGTGAATTTAAACATGGATTCTAAGGCCTTTAGGAGATCTGGGTACCCTTTGTAAACCCTGAGATCAATCTTCCTAAGGTAAGGTGCTCCATCCATGCTCACTTTCACATAAATCCCAGGAGTCTCAGCCTCACTGTTACTCTTCTGAAGGCAGTTCTTCCTGTAAGATCTAACTGGTGGCCACCCCACTATTTGTGCCCTGCAAGTTCAACACATATCAAAACCTATAAGCATGATACTCATTTCAAATCCAAAATTAAGTTCTTTTAGATATTAACTTGAACATGCAAGCTATATATATAAAGATACTTACTTTGCAGGAGGGGCAGTTTCCTTTTCAAAATGAACCTTGGATTCAGTCTCTTCTTCATTTTTCTCAGACAATGCTCTCTTCTTATTCAAAGCATTAGTAGATACATCTGGTACTGCTTTGTCTTCGCTTTCTTCTGAGCCAGGCAAGCCCAATCTCAGCTCCGTTGCCTTGAGGTTGAGGTTCATATCATTCTCATAGCTCTTGCTTTCCATTTTGATAATCTTCACCAGCAAAAAACAGTTGGATAATTCTTCGATGTTCGATCAAGTTCTTCTCTTTGGTTCAGTCAATGTTTGTATGGGTTTGGACTAGTTTGAGAAATGTGTTTGATATGTGAGAAGGTGGTGTATTATATAGAGATGATGTAAAGGGGTTGGAGTAGAGATGTGAAAGGCTTTTGTTAATTTCAAAATTGCATGAATTATGGACAAAGGAAAGCAAAGCTTGTCGGCAGCAATAGCAGCACCTTTGAGGCAATGTGTCCCTATATTTGGGAGACAAGGCTGGGACAGTAAGCCCCTCCCCTATGCATGACTGAAGACTCGGAGTGACGGTCAAGAAGGGTTTTAGGGTTTCTGGAGAGATCATCAGGGCCATTGATTTTAAGAGAGACTCGGGGAGCATCTCCATGTGGAAAGGTCCACACAGATGTTGGATATCTGAAGAATGAAGCCATTTCCATCGCCATGTGAGGAGAAACTCTTCGACGGGGCAGTTGAATCGCGTATGCAACCTTTCCAGTGATGTTTTGCCATGTGTTCGATCTCCTGAGATTTGAGGAATGAATAATATATCGTCACGACTCTCTAAAAACGACATCATTTGAAATTTGTCATTTTAAGTCCTCCGTCTTAGCTTGTAAGTTATGATCGAATTTGATTCGAATTATTTTTTAGTGTATGAAATTTCATCTTATCTTTTGATCTACCGTGTCAAGAACATAGGTCATCATGTTTTCTACAACAGTAAACGTTATTTACATTTGTTGGTTTGGTTAGTAGTGAAGTACGTAAGAACTGATCGATTGAAACATTCATCAGAATCCACACAAGTATTTGTGGCTTACAACAAATGAGCATGGCCTATTTCAGCACTTCAAATTGGTAAGGCTAATTTGTGGAGTCTTAACTATATAAGCTTGCTCGGCCACAATCTTTTTTGCTCTAACCAAACTACGAGAGACCGAATTCATTTACAGAGAAAACGATGCACAACTACTTACTCATCAATTATGAAGAAATCCATTAAATTTTATAGCCAGCGACTAATGAGCTAGGTCACAACATTATGATAAGGCTAGGTTGGCCATGATTTAACTCGTTGAGAACAATGCATACATGCAAAGCTGCTCAGTCGAGTCAAATAAAGCTATATTTGCATGCATTTTCAGGCCAGTCGACAATGTTTGACTAGGTGTATATATGTATGTGGCTAGCTTGTTATCCACGAAAATATATATATGTGACTTGTGAAGGTGACAACGGCCATGTTTTGCACGCAGAAATAATTAGATAGCAGCCTGCTGCTAAGATATAATATCATGATATTGAGTCATCGTATCGTGGAGGAGAGAATCGGGGCGATGTAGTTACATTTCTACGTCGCTCCGATTTTCACTGAGGCGACGTATATTGCCTTTGATAAAAAGTACGTCGCTTCAACAAACTGAGGCGACGTAGATTGATCTTAGTCGCTTCAATAAAATAAGGCGACTACTTTTTCGAGTATAGCGACCAAACTAATCTTCGTCGCTTCGAATAAAATCTAGGCGACGTAGATTGATCAATATACGTCGCCTAGATTTTATTCGAAGCGACGAAGATTAGTTTGGTCTCTTCGAAGAAAATCGAGGCGACGTAGATTGTTCAATCTACGTCGCCTAGTTTTTTTAAAATCTGGATCTACTCTTCTTCTTAAAGTCAAACCGTTCATAAAGTTAGAATTTTAGAAAAACAGTTCATTCGCGTTCTAGAGCTGTTCTTGTGCGATTTTGGGAGAAATTTGAGGAAATTGAGAAAGAAGATTGTTCTTGCCATTGATTTGATTCTTGAGTAAGGTTAGTTTGATTTGTATCTCTTTAACCCTCTTTATGACCATAATATGTTAAATTAGAAGTGAAATTGAAGTTTTGGTGAAATGTTTGAAGTTGAATTGAATTTGGTGTTATGTTGTAGTTTTAGTGTTTGAATCATTGAATTGTGGTAAATCATGTTATGTGTTCATGAATATTGTTTGAAATTTGGTTAAGTTTAGTGAAATGTATTGATGATTAGAAGTGAAAATGAAGGTGATGTGAAATTTTGAAATTGAATTGAATTTGGTCTTATGTTGTAGTTTTAGTGTTTGAATCATTGAATTGTGATAAATCATGTTATGGGTTCATGATTAATGTTTGAAATTTGGTTAAATTTAGTGAAATTAATTGATGATTAGTGTAGATTAGGTGTATTCGAGCCTTAATTAGTAGTGTTATTAGTGTTAATCATGAAATCGAGCGTATGGTTATATATAATTGTGGTGTTTATCAACTTAGAACTTCCGTTTGAGAATCAACAACTCATCTAGTTGATCGAGTTGAGTTGTTGATTCTCGAATTGTCCCATTTTTGGACACTTTAGGTGAACATGACTTTGTTGATCCTTTTGCTATTCGTGTGATTTCAGTTTCAGTTTTGGGATATGGTTTCGACAGTGTCTCCTTTCAATGTTCCCCGAGTGCAAATTAGGTTGTTTAGATATGTGTGCACTCGGGGAACTGTAGGGAGATGCTGCCGAAATTTCCCTAAACTGGAGCTGAAACGCATGGGTGCAAAAGCGTTGACAAATGTCGTGTTCCCCTGAAGGGGATAGGACCCAACCAGGAGGCATAAGGCGAAGAAGTGTGGGGTTTTGGTTGAATCGCAACTGTGGCGTGGTAACTTAATTCATATTGATTGTTTATGTTGACAGGAAACATGGACGGACACCCAGACAAAACTTGGATGACATATCATCATGCTGATCCAAGGTACATCACAGGCATATTCGAGTTCATGAATTTTTCCCGGCGACATAGTAACGGAGCCGATTATCACTTCTGCCCGTGCAAACGTTGTAAGAACGGTCCGTTTAAGGTTACTATGGATGTCATGTATCATCACTTATCACACAGTGGTTTGAGTCCGGATTATACTGTCTGGCACCTTCACGGGGAAGTTTCTGCTGAACCGAGAATGCTCAGTCAACGAAGACAGTGGCTTCAAGACAGAGTCGGTCCTTCTAGTGGTGCCGGTCCTTCAGTGAACCCACAGTTGGAGATTCTACATGATGCATATCCCTATTATCCTGGATACCATCCAGATCCACCCCAACAATTAGTGGAAGATAATTCGGGCATGAACTTCAATGACATGGTAGATGATGATTATGAAAAGTACGATAGATTATTGAAGGAGTCACAGACCCCATTATATGAAGGCAGTGAGGAAACTGTTTTGAGTGCCATATTAGATGCAATGGAAATGAAAAATGAAAATGGATGGTCGGACACAAGTGTTGACTCTTTATGTATTTACATTAATAAACTTCTTCCTAAAGGGCACACATTCCCCTGTTCATACTCGAGAATAAAAAAAATCTTGAGTGATCTTTCACTGGGTTACGAAAGAATTGATGCGTGTGAGTTTAACTGTGTGTTGTTCAGGGGGGCGCTTGTAAACGAGAGGATTTGTCCAGTGTGTTATTCTGAAAGATATAAGCCATATACGAATGATATTCCCAAAAAAATAATTCGTAACTTCCCTCTAACACCAAGGTTGAAGCGTTTGTTTATGTCCCCACACACTGCAAAGCATATGCGATGGCTGGAGGAGCGGATATGCGTGGCTGGTAGCCTCAGCCACCCAGCTGATGGAGAAGCGTTTCAACATTTTGACAGAACTTTTCCAGGTTTTGCACGGGACTGCAGGAATGTGCGCCTTGGAGTAGCAACAGACGGTTTCAATCCATTTGGAACAATGGGAACTTTGCATAGTACATGGCCCATTGTTGTGATGTCGTGCAATCTACCACCATCAATGTGCATGAAGAAGGAATATAACATGTTATCAGTGTTGATTCCAGGCCCTAAATCTCCCGAAAAATGCCTTAGTGTACTCATTGAGCCGATGATCGAGGAGCTAATACATTTATGGGTCGTTGGAGTCCATACTTTTGATCGAGTAAACAATGAGGTATTCTTGATGAAGGCAGCGGTAATGTGGACTATTAGCGACTTTCCAGGTTTAGGGATGCTTGCGGGGTCAACTGTGAAAGGGTACAAGGCATGTCCAATCTGTATAGATGAGCTAACTTCAGAGCATATATGTGGGAGGATAGTTTATGAAGGTCATCGAAAATGGCTCCACCAAGATCACCCTTGGAGATTGAGCAAGGCATTTAACGGGAATGAGGAGTTTGGCGGAAGACCCTATCGTAAGAGTGGAGATGAAATTTTGGAGGACGTTAGGTCACACGTTTACCCTATTCTTAGCCAACATGAAGACTTGAAGGTGCCGTACAATCCGAATAACAGACAGTGTTGGACTCACGAAAGCATATTTTGGAAGCTGCCGTATTGGTCATCATTGAAGATCAGACATTGTTTAGATGTCATGCACATTGAAAAAAATGTGTGTGACAACATCCTTGGAACCATTTTTGCGATTGATAAGAAGTCTAAGGATGGTCCAAAAGCTCGCGCTTCTTTGAAGAAGAGGAATGTGCGAAAAAACCAGTGGCAAAGAGCGGGTGACTTGGGTACGGCGAAAGTTCCTCATGCACCCTTTTTAGTTAAAAAGGATGATCTAGAAGATGTGTTCCAGTGGTTCAGGGATGTTAAGTATCCTCTTGGTTATGCAGGTAGTTTGAGAAGTAAGGTGAAAGTAAGTTCCCCGTCACAGTTTTATGGATTGAAGACGCATGATTGCCATGTCTTGCTTCAACGTCTTCTTCCTGTGGTTATCAGAGGGTTCCTGCTAGAAAACGTTGTGAAGCCATTGATAGCACTGTCAAATTGGTTTCGTCAACTATGTAGTAGGGAGCTTAAGAAGGAGGTTGTGCGTGACATGGAAACTGAGATAGTGATGATTCTCTGCAATTTGGAGCTCATATTTCCTCCACATTTTTTTACATCTATGGTTCATCTCATGGTTCATCTGCCCTGAACAAGTATTCCTTACAGGTCCAGTACACTATACATGGATGTATCCAATAGAAAGGTAAAATGTTTTCCATTGCTAATATTATGTTCGTTATGTAATATGTCGGCAATTAGGACAATATTGTACTAATCTTGAGGGTGTTTTTGCAGACAATTAGGAAAATATAAAAAGTCAATGAGGAATACACGTTACCCGGAAGGTAGTATTGCTGAACAGTACCTCGTACATGAGTCGGTGACGTATTGTAAGTCTTATCTCAAACGGATGGACAACGAAGATGTCGACACTTTCCCTGAGTGGAATATTAGCTGTGTTTCACTCTTAGTAAGACCAGATATTATCGAGACTCGTTGCCAGTTCAGGTTGACTGAGGCAGAGACTGCTGAGGCTCACTGGCAAGTCTTGGTGGAAACAGACGTGGTCAAACCTTACCTAGAAGAACATCTCAGAAGGTTCGAGGCTAAAAATTGTGAAGATTTCGACGAGCTTCGTCGTCAGAGGAGTTTTCTTCGATGGTTCTTAACATGGGTACATATGCTACCCTAATTCTTGTAAGGTTCTTTGAGGGTTTATAACACTTATCTTTAACTTCTCTTAACACTTATCTCTCAGGTGTCCCTTAAAGAAAGAAACTCGGACCCGAGCTTGGTTGTAGGAATAAAGTCATTAGCTCAAGGACCTCAGCAATGTCGGGTTTATAAGTCGTGTTATGTGAACGGTGTCAAGTTCACCTCGTTTGATAGAGATCAAAGAACCGTGACTCAAAACAGCGGTGTCATGATAGACATGGATTCATCCAAGTTCTACGGCCATGTTAACTACGTGGTTGAAGTATTATATGCAGGCCGTATGCCAGTGGTGTTGTTTAAGTGCACATAGCACAACTCCGACGACCCTGAAGATCTTGACACCTTTATAAAAGATCATGGACTGATATCAGTGAATACAAACAACAGTTACTATGAGGATTCACCCTTCATAATTACAACCAAAGCAAAACAGGTATTCTACATAGACGATCCAAAGGCTGGTGGTACTTGGAAGGTAGTACAAGAAATGTCGCACCGCAATGTCTACAGCGCTGACGTACTTGCCATAGATGAAAACATATCGCGTACATGAGATCATATATTCGAGCCTTACCAAGAGGACACTCCCACCGTGATACAATTTTACCTAGATTTTCAACTACTTTTGGACGAAGATGGAGACGAGGACGAGGACGAGGACGAAGACGAGGACGAAGACGAGGACGAGGACGAGGACGAGGACGAGGACGACTAAACATAATATTATTAATGACATAGAAACCTAAATTCGTATTTTCTTTAAAGCATAATTTATGTCTCCCTTCAAAAATTAAATAACTTTTGATTTTGTAAAAAATAACACAAAATGACTAGATACGAGGCGACGAAGAATGTCCATTATTTGTCGCTTCAATTAAGTGAAGCGACGAAGAATGTCCATTATTTGTCGCTTCAATTAATTGAAGCGACGAATATTGCATTCTTAGTCACGTCAATTTATTATTCCAAACTTCATCGTTGCTTTTATCTTCAGTTCATTAATTAACTTTCCATCAATAAATTGAAGCGACGAAAATAGGAATATACGTCGCTTCGTATGTAAAGGAAGCGACGAAGATAGAAATATACGTCGCCTCGTATGTAGAGGAAGCGACGAATATGGAAATATACGTCGCCTCGTATATAAATGAAGCGACGAAGATATCAACATACGTCGCTTGACATCTTCGTCGCTTCGTTGGCTTTATAATTCCAGATTCACAGTTTGGTTCGTCTTACTGATATCATTTCATTTCCTTTCTTTCGTTCTTCATCTCTAATCAAACATCATCTTCCAGCCCCGAATCCCTAATCCCCGAATCCCTAAACCCAGATTCAAAGCTCCCTTAACCCGGATTCCTTACGTTTTTCATTTCCTTTCGTTCTTCCTTTCCTTGCACATCGTCGTCAAGGACGAAGCCGAACCCTAAACGGTCCAACAACTCTCTTCATCGTCTTCAAAGCTCCCGGTTCAATTAATCAAAGCTCCAAAGCTCTCTAATCATCTTTAAAGCAAACTCGGTAAGCATCGATCATCTTCTTTATGTTTCAATTGTTTTCTTTCAATTTTTTCATTCCTTTCTTCGGTGTATGGAACATTTGTTGCACGTACCCTGTGATTTGTTTAGTAATCGAAGATGTGTTGTCAATTTGTGCATGGAAGATGTGTATGGAAGATGTGTTGTCAAGTTGTTTAGTTATGTGTTTCACTGTCAATTTGTGCATAATATGTTGCCCACCAACTGTTCGATGAAATGACGGTGAAGTGATACCAGGTTTAAATGTGCATTGCTCTGCTGCTATTGCGGGTGTAATTTTGAGACTATGCAGAAAACACATGTAGTAATGAGTTATGAACCAATAGAAGAACATTAAGTTTTGATTTTTCATTTGAGTAATTTGATCCAAAATGCATTTTATATGAGTTAGTCAATATTACTATAAACAGATGTGTCTGTAGTTAATAAAAGAGACTAGAATATTTTGATTTGTGTGATGATTTTATCCCTCTCCATTTCTAACTTTTGGTATGTGTATATAGTAATGTGGTCAAGCCGAGTAACCTTCTAATATTTGTTGTCTGGATCTATCTAACACGAGATGTGTCTCCAGAAACCTTATGAATGCTCCACATAAAATGTAAATGTGAAAATCGTAATATATTATGACTTTGGTAAAACTGTAGCTCTTTGAGGTTTTATGGATCTTTTATCATAGTTTCGGTTGTGGCTTTCAATATAAGCAAAGCTCATTTTGAAGGTCTCTTGTCTGTAGTTTATGTTAAAAAATCATTCATTGTGTAGAAAGTTAAATGAAACAATTTGAGATATACATAGATTTGGACAGAAAACAAAGGAAATAAAAATACTATTAGTAATGATGACTTAATGCAGATGTATGTAGCTACATAGATTACTGTTTTATAATCTTTTTGGTAAGGGAAACATATACTGTCCTAATTCTTACTTTTGTTTGTTGGCTGCTATTTCTGGGATATTAGGATTGATGAAAGAGCATGTGTTACTAGTACTTGACAGCTCAATATTGCCTGCATGTATAAAAGAATGTTAGTTAAATAAATAGTCATTTGTAGATTATAGTTTCACATGTGTAATGTATATTGATGTACATTTGTGTGTTCTCACTCTAAGGCTTGTGAAAACAACAGAGCCGATGTTTGAAGGTGTTTAGTATGTTTCTTATCGAACTCCGGTGCACTATCTCCCAAAAGAATCACAATATTTTATCTCCCTATATTTAGATAAAGAATGAAGACTTAATAACATAAAGAAACAACCCTATCAAAACCAAATTAAGCGTAGGCATACGTAGAAGCTATAGTACATAGATAGGACATAGCATAGCATGAATTCAACTAAACTATGTTGGTACGTTTTTGTGTTAATCTTGCATATAGTTAGTTTCAATCACGTAATAAATTATCCTATATCAAGTAATGATGCTTTAGGTGGACTGTATAAACTAGTTAGTTTAAATCATCTAATTAATACATAACAGTTTAGTTTTAACAGAATGGCTCTCGGAAATACAAGTCACCAACGGAAGAAAGCGGCGATCCAGCGTCGTGAAGCAGCGGCGGCGGCGGCGGCAGCTGCGGAGGCGGCAGTTGCGGAGGCTACGGAGGCGGCGTGGCGAGCATTCAGCAGAGAGGGGGCTTCCGGGTCCGGTTGCCCCACGGGACAATCTGCGACCCCAGCAGGCGGGGTTTTAACGCCCGCCCCAAACCTTGAGGATACGATTCCTCAAGTGGATGACAGCGACGCCACTACGGTGTCACATCACCCTCCCGCCCTCAGCATCTGGTGCAAGAAGACCAAACTCCCCGACATGGTGGACATGGCAACCGGAGATCCGACGACGCAACAGCGCGGAGTCGTTGTCGGGACGAAGACGGAATACCTCGTCCGGATGAACAACAATAGGCGACTATAAGTCGCTTACTCTACGAGGCATCGGGGGCCTGCGACGAGGGAAATGAGGAGTCTGATGTGCAGAGACATCGGTAGCATCATCTGCGGAAAAGTTCCAATGCTTGCACCTAGCTTTTTGGGACTTAGCGATTTGCATCGCGATACCGTCAATACAAATATTAAGCTATACTTACTGGCCTTAGCTTACTTACCTACTTTATGGTTTATGTAAATATAACTTTTACATAACGGAATTTAAATGTCTTGTGCTAGACGAACTACGACATCCCGGCGACTGATGTGGAGATGTGGAACTTCATTGATGCGACGGCGCAAACAATCTACAAGTATTGGAAGTACGATTACCATCAACATTATCTCCACGTCAGCCAGGAGACTCCGGCCGAGTTTCTCGGGAGGGAAGACCAATGGGCGTGGTTAAAAGCCCACTTCGAAGACCCTGCTTACTTGGTGAGCTTCATAAACTATCCGCACAGTTTTGGTAGCCAACATTCTGAAAATATGCATGTTTATCTATTCTTATTTTAAAATGATTTTTGTGTGTGTGTGGCAGCGATTGTGCGAACGGAATCGAGGAAACCGAAACAAGAACAAGGAGCAGCAGCTCAACCACCATTCGGGATCTCTCGCCCTCTCGTACCGAAGCGAGGTGTTGGAGAAGGAGGGTCATAGAGCGCCCGCCGTCTAGACGTGGATTAATGTATACCAGCCGGACAAGAATGCGGCTGAGAAAGTGGTAAGCGAAAATATGTTCACGTTACGTTATTTCAATTATTTTTGTTTACCATATTGTAATATTATTTATTTGATATATTTTAATTGAGCAGGCGGCAGTGAAGCGTCGACTCGATGAAGTCTTGTCGCAACAAGATAGTGTTGTGGGCCCAGTTGACGTCGATTCGGTTTCCCAAGCCCAGCCTCTTCCTCTTGATACACAAATAAATATCATAGAGGAAGACGTGGGTTCAAGGCCCGGGACCTCTATAAGAGGTAATAAATCTCCTAAACCACCGTCGTTCATCTCGATTTACATTTTGCTTTATTTTGGTTTACTATTCCATTACTAATATTTGTTCTTGTTCGACGTTACAGGGGTGGGGTGCGCTCTCACACGCGACCCCAAACCGAGAGGAGGGGCCAGAGTACAGGAAACCCAAACCCTGAAAAGGGAGATCGCTGAAGCTAGAGAGGAGGCGCGCAGATCGAGCGAGGTGGCGCAGAAGGCCATAGAGGATTACAGTGCGCTCGCCCAAAGGATGCAAGAAATGGAGGCCCTAATGCGATCATTCCAGGCTGCGAGTCAACAACCTCAAGCTCCTCCACCACCTCCTGGCTCGTAATCGAGCTGCATTGCCGTCCCCCAGCATGAGTCTAATATGCGAATCGAACAATAGTATCTAGGCTTTGTATAAACTGTTAACGTTTTGATTTGTGCCAATTTTTTCTATATAACTTGATTTGTGGTTGAATGCGTTTTTGTGGTTGAATGAGTTTTTGTGTTTGTAAATTGCGATAGGTCGTGACTTGGTACAATAATATTTAATTTTTATTTTTTTCTTTTTGAATAAATGAGGCGACGTATATTGATCAATCTACGTCGCCTCATTGTGTAAATAAAGAAAAAAAATACAAATTAAATACATTAAGGCGACGCATATTGCTCAATCTACGTCGCCTCATTTATTCAAAAATAAAAAATATATATATTAAATACAATTAAGCGACGTAGATTGAGCAATCTACGTCGCCTCATTTATTCAAAAAGAAAAAAAAATATTAAATACAATGAAGCGACGTAGATTAAGCAATCTACGTCGCCTCATTTATTCAAAAAGAAAAAAAAATTAAATATTAAATACAAGGAGGCGACGTAGATTGCTCAATCTACGTCGCTTCATTTATTCAAAAATAAAAAATATATATATTAAATACAATTAAGCGACGTAGATTGAGCAATCTACGTCGCCTCATTTATTCAAAAAGAAAAAAAAATATTAAATACAAAGAAGCGACGTAGATTGATCAATCTACGTCGCTTTATTTATTCAAAAAGAAAGAAATATAAAAATTAAATACAATGAAGCGACGTCGAATGATCAATCTACGTCGCTTCATTTATTCAAAAAGAAAAAAAAATAAATATTAAATACAATGAAGCGACGTAGATTGATCAATCTACGTCGCTTAAGTGAGCGAAAAATTGAAGCGACGTAAATTTGTTTACGTCGCGTGAAATAATCGAGGCGACGAGAAATCCAGACGAGGCGACCACCTTTCTTCGTCGCCTCGAATTTCTTCTCCAGTAGTGTGAAATTGTTTGAAGTAATTAGAAACTAAGTTTAGTTTTGTAGAATCAAACTAAATTTTCTCAAGACGTGCATCGGAACTTAAAGTAGTATATATACGAGATCATATGAGACTCGGTATATATTTCTGTTTTTGCAAATTGGTTTTGATCGAGTTGAATATACACTAGTGCTCCAATTCTGTATCATCTCAAGAAAGTTGTTTAAAATCTGTTTTTCTCAAGCCTAATTCCCATCGGGCTGAGCTGCCTGAGCATGCTACTTCACGACGTCACTCAGTAGACTGAGACCAAAATGCACTTTCCTATGTGAATACGTACTCACTTTCCTCCACTACTGGATGAGGAAATCGAGGCGACGTAGAAATGTGGTCGCCTCGTATGAATTTTACGTCGCCTCGATTTCTTGTGACCAAAACGACGTCGCCTCGTCTTGTCGCTTCAGATTGATCACGCCACCATTGGGGCGACGTAGATACAATCTACGTCGCTTCGTAGGATTCACGTGACTTAAATAATGTTACGTCGCTTCAATTGAAGCGACGTAGATTTATCACGTCGCTTTAACTGAGGCGACGTATATTGATAAATATACGTCGCTTAATTTTATTTATTTTTAATTTATTTTTCTTTTTTTAATCCATTGAAGCGACGTATATTGATCAATATACGTCGCCTCAATTTATTTAATATTTATTTAATATTAGTTTTTAATAAATTTAAGCGACGTATATTAATCAAACTACGTCGCTTTAATTTAACTAAAATTTATTTAATTTTTATTTTTTTTATTTTTAAATAAATGAGGCGACGTATATTGTTCGATCTACGTCGCCTCATTTATTTCTAAATAAAAAATAAATAAATATTAAATAAATTGAGGCGACGTATATTGATCAATGTACGTCGCCTCACTGTATTTTACATTTATTTTTTTTTATTTTTTTAATAAATGAGGCGACGTAGATCGAACAATCTACGTCGCCTCAACGTATTTAATATTTATTTATTTTTTATTTAGAAATAAATGAGGCGACGTAGATAGAACAATCTACGTCGCCTCATTTATTAAAAAATAAAAAAAATAAAAATTAAATATTATTGTACCAAGTCACTACCTTTCAAGTACCACCAGCCTTTGGATCGTCTATGTAGAATACCTGTTTTGCTTTGGTTGCAATTATGAAGGGTGAATCCTCATAGTAACTGTTGTTTGTATTCACTGATATCAGTCCATGATCTTTTATAAGGGTGTCAAGATCTTCAGGGTCCTCGGAGTTGTGCCATGTGCACTTAAACAACACCACTGGCATACGGCCTGCATATAATACCTCAACCACGTAGTTAACATGGCCGTAGAACTTGGATGAACCCATGTCTATCATGACACCGCTGTTTTGAGTCACGGTTCTTTGATCTCTATCAAACGATGTGAACTTGACACCGTTCACATAACACGACTTATAAACCCGACATTGCTGAGGTCCTTGAGCTAATGACTTTATTCCTGCAACCAAGCTCGGGTCCGAGTTTTTTTCTTTAAGGGACACCTGAGAGATAAGTGTTAAGAGGAGTTAAAGATAAGTGTTATAAACCCTCAAAGAACCTTACAAGAATTAATAGGCATATGTACCCATGTTAAGAACCATCGAAGAAAACTCCTCCTCCACTGCCGCTCGTCGAAATCTTCACCATTTTTAGCCTCGAACCTTCTGAGATGTTCTTCTAGGTAAGGTTTGACTTCGTCTGTTTCCACCAAGACTTGCCAGTGAGCCTCAGCAGTCTCTGACTCAGTCAACCTGAACTGGCGACGAGTCTCGATAATATCTGGTCTTACTAAGAGTGAAACACAGCTGACATTCCACCCAGATATGGAAGTGTCGATATCTTCGTTGTCCATCCGTCTGAGATAAGCCTTACAATATGTCACCGACTCATGTACGAGGTACTGTTCAGCAATACTACCTTCCGGGTAACGTGTATTCCTCATTGACTTTTTATATTTTCCTAATTGCCTGCAAAAACACAGCTTTAAAGATTAGTACAATATTTTCCTAATTGCCGACATATTACACAAGATTAGTACAATAATATTAGTACAAACATATTTTCCTAATATTAGCAATAACAAAAAATTTTACCTTTCAATTGGATACATCCATGTATAGTGTACTGGACCTGTAAGGAATACTTGTACGGGCAGATGAACCATGAGATGAACCATAGATGTAAAAAAATGTGGAGGAAATATGAGCTCCAAATTGCAGAGAATCATCACTATCTCAGTTTCCATGTCACGCACAACCTCCTTCTTAAGCTCCATACTGCATAGTTGACGAAACCAATTTGACAGTGCTATCAATGGCTTGACAACGTTTTCTGGCAGGAACCCTCTTATAACCACAGGAAGAAGACGTTGAAGCAAGACATGGCAATCATGCGTCTTCAATCCATAAAACTGTGACTGAGAACTTATTTTCACCTTACTTCTCAAACTACCTGCATAACCAAGAGGATATTTAACATCCCTGAACCACTGGAACACATCTTCTAGATCATCCTTTTTAACTAAAAAAGGTGCATGAGGAACTTTCCCCGTAGCCAAGTCACCCGCTCTTTGCCACTGGTTTTTTCGCACATTCCTCTTCTTCAAAGCAGCGCGAGCTTTTGGACCATCCTTAGACTTCGATTCAATCGAAAAAATGGTTCCAAGGATGTTGTCACACAAATTTTTTTCAATGTGCATGACATCTAGGCAATGTCTGATCTTCAATGATGACCAATACGACAGCTTCCAAAATATGCTTTCGTGAGTCCAACACTGTCTGTTATTCGGATTGTACGGCACCTTCAAGTCTTCATGTTGGCTAAGAATAGGGTAAACGTTTGACCTAACGTCCTCCAAAATTTCATGTCCACTCTTACGATAGGGTCTTCCGCCAAACTCCTCCTTCCCCTTAAATGCCTTGCTCAATCTCCAAGGGTGATCCTGGTGGAGCCATTTTCGATGACCTTCATAAACTATCCTCCCACATATATGCTCTGAAGTTAGCTCATCTAGACAGATTGGACATGCCTTGTACCATTTAACAGTTGACCCCGCAAGCATCCCTAAACCTGGAAAGTCGCTAATAGTCCACATTACCGCTGCCTTCATCAAGAATACCTCATTGTCTACTCGATCAAAAGTATGGACTCCAACGACCCATAAATGTATTAGCTCCTCGATCATCGGCTCAATGAGTACACTAAAGCACTTTCCGGGAGATTTAGGGCCTGGAATCAACACTGATAACATGTTATATTCCTTCTTCATGCACATTGATGGTGGTAGATTGTACGGCATCACAACAACGGGCCATGTACTATGCAAAGTTCCCATTGTTCCGAATGGATTGAAACCGTCTGTTGCTACTCCAAGGCGCACATTCCTGCAGTCCCGTGCAAAACCTGGAAAAGTTCTGTCAAAATGTTGAAACGCTTCTCCTTCAGCTGGGTGGCTGAGGCTACCAGCCACGCATATCCGCTCCCCCAGCCATCGCATATGCTTGGCAGTGTGTGGGGACATAAACAAGCGCTTCAACATTGGTGTTAGAGGGAAGTTACGAATTATTTTTTTGGGAATATCATTCGTATTTGGCTTATATCTTTCAGAATAACACACTGGACAAATCCTCTCGTTTACAAGCGCCCCCCTGAACAACACACAGTTAAACTCACACGCATCAATTCTTTCGTAACCTAGTGAAAGATCACTCAAGATTTTTTTTATTCTCGAGTATGAACAGGGGAATGTGTGCCCTTTAGGAAGAAGTTTATTAATGTAAATACATAAAGAGTCAACACTTGTGTCCGACCATCCTTTTTCATTTTTCATTTCCATTGCATCTAATATGGCACTCAAAACAGTTTCGTCACTGCCTTCGTATAATGGGGTCTGTGACTCCTTCAATAATCTATCGTACTTTTCATAATCATCGTCTACCATGTCATTGAAGTTCATGCCCGGATTATCTTCCACTAATTGTTGGGGTGCATCTGCATGGTATCCAGGATAATAAGGATATGCATCATGTAGAATCTCCAACTGCGGGTTCACTGAAGGACCGGCACCACTAGAAGGACCGACTATGTCTTGAAGCCACTGTCTTCGTTGACTGAGCATTGCCGGTTCACCAGAAACTTCCCCGTGAAGGTGCCAGACTGTATAAGTAGGACTCAAACCACTGTGTGATAAGTGATGATACATGACATCCATAGTAACCTTGAATGGACCATTCTTACAACGTTTGCACGGGCAGAAGTAATAATCGGCTCCGTTACTATGTAGCCGGGCAAAATTCATGAACTCGAATATGCCGTTGATGTACCTTGGATCAGCACGATGATATGTCATCCAAGTTTTGTCTGGGAGTCCGTCCATGTTTCCTATCAACATAAACAATCAATATGAACAAATTTACCACGCAACAGTTGCGATTCAACCAAAACCCCACACTTCTTCGCCTTATGCCTTCGGGTTGGGTCCTATCCCCTTCAGGGGAACACGACATTTGTCAACGCTTTTGCACCCATGCGTTTCAGCTCCAGTTTAGGAAAATTTCGGCAGCATCTCCCTACAGTTCCCCGAATGCACACATATCTAAACAACATAATTTGCACTCGGGGAACATTCAAAGGAGACACTGTCGAAACCATATCCCAAAACTGAAACTGAAATCACACGAATAGCAAAAGGATCAACAAAGTCATGTTCACCTAAAGTGTCCAAAAATGGGACAATTCGAGAATCAACAACTCAACTCGATCAACTAGATGAGTTGTTGATTCTCAAACGGGAGTTCTAAGTTGATAAATACCACAATTATATATAGTCATACGCTCGAAATCATGATTAACACTAATAACACTACTAATTAAGGCTCGAATACACATAATCTACTCTAATCATCAATTAATTTCACTAAATTTAACCAAATTTCAAACATTAATCATGAACCCATAACATGATTTATCACAATTCAATGCTTAACACACTAAAACTACAACATAACACCAAATTCAATTCAACTTCAAACATTTCACCAAAACTTCAATTTCACTTCTAATCATCAATAAATTTCACTAAACTTAACCAAATTTCAAACATTATTCATGAACTCATAACATGATTTAACACAATTCAATGATTCAAACACTAAAACTACAACATAACACTAAATTCAATTCAACTTCAAACATTTCACCAAAACTTCAATTTCACTTCTAATTTAACATATTATGGTCATAAATAGGGTTAAAGAGATACAAATCAAACTAACCTTACTCAAGAATCAAATCAATGGCAAGAACAACCTTCTTTCTCAATTTCCTCTAATTTCTCCCCAAAATCGCCCAAAACAGCTGCAGAGCTCAGGGAAACTGTTTTTCTAAAATACCACCTTTATGAACGGGTTGCCTTTAAGAAGAAGAGTAGATCCAGATTTTAAAAAAACGAGGCGACGTAGATTGAGCAATCTACGTCGCCTCGATTTTATTCGAAGCGACCAAACAAATATACGTCGCTTCGAATAAAATCGAGGCGACATAGATTGCTCAATCTACGTCGCCTCGATTTTATTCGAAGCGACATATATTTGTTTGGTCGCTTCGAATGAAAAACTTGTCGCCTCAGATTGTTCAAGCGACGTACTTCAATATACGTCGCCTGAATTTTTTGAAGCGACGTACTTTTTATCAAAGCCAAAGTAAGTCGCCTCATCTAAAATCGGAGCGACGTAGAAATATAACTACGTCGCCCCGATGCCCTCCTCCAATAGTGCGCAGTCTCTCATTTGGGACTAAGATCGACCAGCACCAATGAGGAATATTATCAAAGCAAAACGCGCTTGCTAGCTTATCCTAGTTAATTTGACAACTGTGTAACTATGGGATGCATGGTACGTTGTACTGTTGTACATGCTAGCTTGTTGTATTGTGGCTGCTTAAGCAGACAATTTGTCCCGAATACAGGATGTCATTATATATATGGTTGGAATTAGTAATATATGGTACTCTACCTCCAGAATTTGCTCAATCAATTACAAAGTCGGTGCTGTATGTGTTTGCTATTTTTCTCAAATACTTGAGCAGCTAGCTAGCTATCTATCACATTCAGATAAATTCGAGTATTATTTAAGCTAGCTAGGGTTAAAAACTTCCCTAAAAACTAGGGTCAAAATCGTTTATGCATTGATCAGCTGTGAAAGATTAAAAGTAAATTAATAAGAAAATATTGCGTTTACATTGTCTTGTTAAGCTAATGTCCTAATGTAACGTACACTTAAATTTTGTAGCCAACTAATTTTAAGAACACCGATCTAAGACATCTGCAACTTCAGTAGGTATTGCATTAAGCTGAAAATGATGAATCATGCATTGATATACGTTAATTTGCATCAAGAAAATGAGAATGAGATGGATCATCGATCTCCTAATGCAATTTGCCTAATATTACCTAATGGTACAATCATTCACTTGCAATTGTTTTGGAAAGAGAAATAGAGGAAATGGCCTTGGTCACATGCATGATCAAAATTCAATAGCCCAGATCACATCATCTGGCAATGTTAAACAACTTTCACTAGGAGATTACCTCAATATATCCGGCCTTAAATCCCGAGAACTTATCGATCAACACGACCAAAACAAGAATGTGTCGATATTGCTATAGTAAGCTGCATGCAGGCCTATCTGGCTGCCTCACTCTTAGGATCCTCTGTCCACTTTGGGGCAAAATATGTTTGAATACAACTCACACTTATAATTTAAGTAATGGCGTATAACACCGACACTAAGCATCTCGGGTCAGAGGAGTATTAGCGCTAATAACTAGCTTGTCTTTCTGGGGCACCCCAAAACCGAGTGGAATGAGCTCTCTCTCTCTCTCTCTACCTTTAAGAATAAGGGACTGCTGTTTTTCATGGCTAGCTGTTGGGTATATGCATATACCCTCCTCGCTTCTGGCATATATATGGATGGCCAAATGGGCATGGATAGATCGACATATCGACAAAAGACAAGTAAGCTTTGGTGCAGCGGTCTCCTGAAAGAGGCACCCCACAAGGCGGAGCTGCGTGCTCATGAGGAGCACTTGACAATAAGATTAGGGTTTATATCGGAACTCGGAAGGTGCTGCACCAGTGCCACTTAGCTTTCTTCAATAAATCCGTGGGCATTCCATAATGAACTCTTTTTCCTCCCCGAATATATTTATGGAATGGACCGCCATATATTGCATCTGGTTCCACCGATTTGTTTAAGCTTAATTTGCTCGATCCATTAATTGTACACCTCAATTTGAATATCTTTTGGCAATTCATTTTGTTCTTCTTCTCCTTCGACTTGATCGTGTGTGGGTGTGTTCGTTAGCCAGAAACAACCCAATCCAAAACCCTTACCCTACTCAACCACCACACTCCACTGTCTCATTCATCGATTAATCAGTAATCCATAATACTGTATATGTAGACTTGTGGAGCTCGTTAGTACTAACGGGGAAGATATTTTGATGATATATTAATTTATATATCTAGAAGTCTTATGATCAACATAAGTACGTATACGTGTAGGAGAATAATCTTTCGTCTATTTGCTTGCATGCACTCTTTATTTAGATGTAAAGTGAGTACGTCAAGATGGTAGTATATCTGTAGCTGTAGATTAGTTGAGGAGACGGTGTAGATTGATATGTAGATCAATATTGCACATAGATGCGTGGTAGATCATTCCCCATCTTGTTGTCGATTACTAATATCTTTGTTTAAATCTTGGTAGGCATGGGAGTCTTCAAATTCCAAAAGTATGTTTAAATACACACGTGCATTTACATTCACTGTATGAAGGTCGATAATTTGCGCAAAATATATTAGTATGAATGTCACCATGTCAATGCATGCATGCACCAGTGGTACACACTAAACAAAGCAATATATGCAGCAGATTCAAGTATGACTTGTTTCATGCATCTATATGCATATGTATGCACGTTTGATAAATGAACGTATGAGCTAAGCAAGCTAAAATTTTGTTTTGACTGATTCTGACACCACTTGCTAGCACATGACCTATATATTTCTTTCATTATAAGTGCGTCATATATATATATATATATATACTGATACTGTTTTTTTTCAATGAACATATGTACGTAGAAAAGCAATGCAAACAAGAAACCTCTTTCACAATTTCAACTCGATAGATCATCAAACTCTATTGAAAACATTTCCTAGAAAGAGCTCCACTAGCTGTAATAAATCTTGAGCAATAGTAAAGATTCCCCGAGATGTGTCTATGGACTTGTTCATAGAGTCAGTCATGACTTTAGAATCTCCTTGATTGATCAAGGGAGGATGAAATTCCATACCATCTTGGTATCTGTGTAAGTCTGATCGATGTGTGAAATCATGCTCCCCTCATTATGAACTGGATAAGCTAGCCAACTGACTATTACATACTCGACATCTTCGATATAGTTAAGAGAAAGCTAAATCACTGAATGGTTCAAAACAAATAAATTTGATGTATATTTTTTTTTTGTTTTCTTTATGACAACTTAGTAATTCCAGTGCACGTTTGGTTTCTATACATTAAGTCGAAAAAGAGAAATAGAAATATGAACTAGGGTTTTGCAAAACAAATCGTGGATTTGAAATAATTAGTTGGAATGTATCTGTTGTGAGGAAACATCATGTAGGGTACGTTTATTTTAGCATGCACAGATACACGAGTGGTGTCTGTGAACCATGTCCAATAATAGGTAGGTCCCAAAGCCACACGAGAGGTTGGAGACGACGAGATTACTGACTTGGGCCCCCGATCGATGGAGAGAGAGAAGCCATGCATGATATATTGATATATCTGGGAAGCTAGCAGAGAGCTGGTGGGCGTTTTTGTACCTTGCAGTTGTCACTGCCTCTGCAGATAACCAATTTGATTGATAATATTGATGACTTTGAGCTCGACAAGAACCAATTGGTTGTTGGAGTGAGCCACGTTTAGGCATCCATGACCATTCATGGGATTGGAAGCTGCAGTACTCTCTGAGCAACCTGGGAAATTGAAAACACCATCATTCATTTCTCATTTCTATTATTTGATCGAGTCGGGATTTGCTACGTTCTCCCTACTTACTCAGCCACCACTCATGCATGAACTTAAAACGGCAATTAAAGTGTATGCATGACACAACATCCGATATTGTATAATGGTTTAGACTTTAGAATTAGGATTGATCAGGAATCCCGATCACCTTCTCTTTTTTTTTTTCATATTAATTGTTGCGTCAATTGTTATTGTTATCAAATGTGGGATACGAGCGAGCCACTGGTCCGGGCTCAAGCTCTGGTAAATTTCGTGAGTAGAAAAAAATTATTATATTTGATCTCTAAAAAAAATATAGAAAATGATATTGGGCCTTACTAAAAGTCACATTAAATCTACTTGTCATTACACATCACCATATTATTAATTTCATGTATATACAAATTGTCATGTCAATATAATTAAATGTCTATAATTATAATTATTTGAAAATTAGCCGGGAAACAACTTGCTAGGAAACTCTAGTCTATAATTATGGTTTTGATTTTTGAAGACCCGTTTGACAACATATATAACTGTAATTTATATAAATTGTGTTCTCTCTCAAAATGGATTGACATCATGTTGTTCTTCAAAGACTCGTGTCTTATACCGGATCGTTACATCAATAGTGCAAAAGGGAGTGCTACTCTTTCTTCATTGATACTTAGAGCCTAAGATAAAGATGTTTCGTACCTATCTTGCTATCTGTGTGGATATGTTTTTTATGTGTGGTCGTGTGGATGTTCTTCTTTGAGTTTCTGGGTTTGGCATCAACATCGCATATATTCCATCTACGGTTTAACTTATGATTTTGATTTTAACTTAATAAAATAATAATTTTAAATTAAAACAAAATAAGAGGGATAAAATTGATATTGTATTATTGTGACACGACAATTTATATCTAGCTACGTAGAATTAAAACACATGACAAGTAATGACACAAATTTAGGCCTTATTTAAGGCCTCGTAGCACTACTCAAGTGTGTGTACCACTACAAGAAAAGGAGACATTACCGGCGACGGGAGGTCGCCGGCCTTGTCTTTTTTTTTCGCCGGAAATGTCATTCCCGGCGACGAGTCGCCGGCAATGACGTCGCCGGAAATCTCCCGCCGGTGTTAACATTGCCGGCGACGGGAAACGGCGTCGCCGGTAATGTCGGAACCATTGCCGGCGACTTGAGTCGCCGGCAATGTCTCCGACATTACCGGCGACGCCGTCGCCGGCAATGGTTCCGCCGCCGTGGCCGGAATTTGTGACATTGCCGGCGACTGAGGTCCATGTCGCCGGCAATGTCAGAAAAAATTTTGAAAAAAAAACGCGGTTCTGGATTGGGCCCAATTCCAGAACCTGCATTGAAAGACATAAACCGTACAATCATACAAGTTCAACAGTACACATAAATGTCCAACGTACAGTACAAATAGCAACGACGATACGAAAATTAACTACAACTACAGGTCAGGGTCGAGGAACTTGCGGGTCAGGGTCGAAGTAATCAAAGTACTCATTTGAATTCCGGTGGCTACCTTGGTCTTGCTCTGGCGTTGACTGGTGCGGTGGTGGTGGTGGATAGCTAGGGAACGGAGGGACCGGGGCCGGGGGAGGTGTGGGGAACGGTTGTCCGGTAGTCTGAGCCTCGTACATCGTCCGCATCCATGTGTACATCTGAGCCTGCACCTGTGTCTGCTGCATTTGGTACTCGGCCATCTGCCTCTTTTGCTCCTCCAACTCCCTCTGCGTCCTATGAAGCTCCGCTGCGAGGTTACGACTAGAAGTTGAACTTCTTGACCCGGTAGAGTATTGTGAAGTGGTTTTCAATACTCCTTCGCCCGCCGAGCCCATTCCCCTACAGTAGTAGGTATTCTTTCCAGTCCCGCACGCTTTTGCCATGATCTGAGCCGCTATCGGGGGATCAAGCGGATCGATCTGAGAGGCATACTGGGTGACTTCTTCCTCGGAGCAGTCAGGATGGTTAGTCCGAGCTATACTCATGGTCACTTCTGTCGTCGCCTCCTCCACTCTCGCCTAATTGAAAAGCGAAAATGAACAACGTATTAACTAACAACATCTATTAATATCGAAAAATAGTTTTATTAACACATGGAGAGGCGAAAGACTTACCGCTTCATCAGGGCATTGCGGATAGAACTTCTGATGAATATACACCAAGGGGTTCACTTCTTGTTGTTGATGCGCCTTAGTCGACCAACCCATGTAGTTGAGTGAACCTGCATGATGGGCCCTGGTGTTTTTCAATCTATTCGCCCGGTTCGTCTTCGAAATCGCCTTGTTTGATAAACATATGGAAAAAAATTAGTAACTAACTATTTCAATCTGATACGATACATTAGGCTTGTAAGATATATTAAGGATGCATACCTGAGCTTTGGGGTGCTCGAAGTGGGCTATCAGCCACAGCCACTCGTACTCCCTAAACCGGAATTCGCTAGGAGTAGAACCTCGGCCTAGCTCCTTGTATACAGTGTAATGGGAAGAAAGCTCGTTCTTCCACTCTTTATACCTATATTAAAACAAGGAAAAAAAGTTAGAGATATTAAAACAGTTGATAAACAAAAATCTAACTCGATATATATTCAAATAAGTGGAAGCACATCACCGATTATGTAGTTGACGCTCTACCCACGTGTGAATAAGAACTTCATCCACGTCAAACCACACCTGCAATATGAATATATAAAAGGTAAAATTATATATTTAAGTGGACTTAATTAATAAATGTAAAATTTACGTAATGAAAATACGATTTTACTCACACTGAGTGCATTATGCACTTGCATCTTCACGTAGATAGGCACAGATTCCCAATCTGGCCAAAGCATTGGGACCTTGTCCCGCACGATCGCACCGGCCATGCTGACATATTTGCGCGTGGTGTCGAATGCCTCGATCACCTCGCCATCCTCATTGGCCCTTATGGGCGTTTTCCTTCCGCCGGTGGCCTGCTCAAGTCTCTTCCCGGTGCAGGTGCCTCTAGCCCCTTTCCGTTTTCCAGTCCCATTAACGAAATTGCCTAATAAAACAATGTCAACAAATTGATATCATTAATTGAACCAATCGCAAGTCTTAAGTAATAATTAAGTAATCAATCTGATGTTAAATAAAATTTACCTGCATCGTCCGTTTGTTGGTTGGTGCACCTCACACTCCAAAGATACACGGGGTCGAACGGGAGGAAGTTATACGCTTCCTCCACGGTCAGGAAATCCGGCCGTCCTTCAAGATAAACAGGCATCCCCCTATCATCGAATTCAGGGATGACAGGAATCTCGTCGGGTAGGAAGAGACCGGACGGCGGAGATAGACGAGGCCTGGACGATGAGGCGCCAGCACCACCATGTGCCTCAGATGATTCCCGTGAAACGGGAGTAGGCACCATCCGAATATGGGGCATTCAGATTGAGGGAGTTTCTGATGCCCCCGTTGACTGTCGCTCGTCTGAGGCTCTGCCACCGGAGGGACGTCTGCTGATTGAGCGTCTAGAGACTGAGGCTCGAGCCTCGAATTCCGGTTCCACGGCTCTTGATCGTGCAGCTTCCTCCTCAGCTCGCGCCTCTAGCAAGGCTCTCGTGCGAGCAGTCATCATTGGCCCACTGGGCGTGTTGCTAACTGCGGCCGAGGAGGAAGCTTGACTACTGTTCCCTCCACTATTTCGGGAACCTCTCCGAAGCCAATTAGCCGCAAAACCTCCTGGACATCGTAATAGTCATGGATTCGGTTCAATAACAAATCGGAACCGGAACGGTGTGGAACCGGAACCGTTTGAAACCGAAACTGTTTGTAACTGGAACCGTTTGTAACATAACGGTTCCGGTTACAAACAGTTCCGGTTCCAAACCGTTCCGGTTCTATAACAAATCGGAACCGGAACGGTGTGGAACCGGAACCGTTTGAAACCGGAACTGTTTGTAACCGGAACCGTTTGTAACATAACGGTTCCGGTTACAAACAGTTCCGGTTCCACACCGTTCCGGTTCTATAACAAATCGGAACCGGAACCGTTTGAAACCGGAACTGTTTGTAACCGGAACCGTTTGTAACATAACGGTTCCGGTTACAAACAGTTCCGGTTCCACACCGTTCCGGTTCTATAACAAATCGGAACCGGAACGGTGTGGAACCGGAACCGTTTGAAACCGGAACTGTTTGTAATCGGAACCGTTTGTAACATAACGGTTCCGGTTACAAACAGTTCCGGTTCCACACCGTTCCGGTTCTATAACAAATCGGAACCGGAACGGTGTGGAACCGGAACCGTTTGAAACCGGAACTGTTTGTAACCGGAACCGTTTGTAACATAACGGTTCCGGTTACAAACAGTTCCGGTTCCACACCGTTCCGGTTCTATAACAAATCGGAACCGGAACGGTGTGGAACCGGAACCGTTTGAAACCGGAACTGTTTGTAACCGGAACCGTTTGTAACATAACGGTTCCAGTTACAATAAGTTCCGGTTCCAAACCGTTCCGGTTCCAAACCGTCCCGATCCCGATTTCCACCTTCATTTATACGATTAATTAACAACTATATCACCTAAATTAACGACTATACATATTCGATGTGTATATATATATACATCATGCATCTTAATTAAATTTATCCATCACATATTCATCCAAATCACAAACCCTAATTAATTTTCCACATTTTTCACACATATATATATCAAGCATCTTAATTAGGTTTAATTTCCGTATATATATACATCACATATTCATCAAAACCACATTTATACATAATTTTCACATATATATATACATCACTTCATATTCACATACCTAAATATATATATACATCACATATATACATACATGCTAATTTAGAACTTATCACCCTAATTTCCAACTTAGCACCCTAATTAATTTACACATACACATACACATACACATACACATACACATACACATACACATACACATACACATACACATACACATACACATACACATACACATACACATGCAAAAAAATAATTAAAAATTGAGAGAGAGAGAGAGAGAGGGAGAGAGAGAGGATCGGACCTGCCATTTTCTTCCACCTACAATGGTGAGGGGAGGAGAGGAGGGGAGGAGGGGAGGAGGAGATTTTCGGAGGAGGAGAGGAGAGGGGATCGGTGGAGAGGAGGAGAGGGAGAGGAGGAGTAGAGGATAAGGAGGAGGAGTGGGAGAGGAGGAGGAGGACACTCACCGGACCGATTTGGGAGGAGGAGAGGGAGAGGAGAGGGAGAGGAGGAGGAGAGGGAGAGGAGGAGAAATGAAAGGCTCGGGCTGGATAAAATCACAAACCAGAAGACATTACCGGCGAGTTGCTTATAACTCGTTGGTAATGTCATTACCAACGACTTCAACTCGTTGGTAATGACATTACCAACGAGTTATAAGCAACTCGTTGGTAATGACATTACCAACGACGAGTTAACTCGTGGGTAATGTCATTACCAACGAGTTGCTTATAACTCGTTGGTAATGTCATTACCAACGACTTCAACTCGTTGGTAATGTCATTATTTCCCGAAGAATATCCGACAACATTTTCCGTCTACGATTTCCGGCTACATTTTCCGACTACATTTTCGATTATCAATTTCCGTATCCGTACGATTAATGACTACATTTTTCGTCTACATTTTCGATTAATGATTTCCGTATACGTACGATTAACGACTACATTTTCCGTATACGTCCGATTAACGACTACATTTTCCGTATACGTACGATTAACGACTACGATTAACGACTACGATTTCCGTATACGTACGATTAACGACTACGATTTCCGTATACGTACGATTAACGACTACATTTTCCGTCTACGATATCCGGCTACATTTTCCGACTACAATTTCGATTATCAATTTCCGTATACGTACGATTAACGACTACATTTTCCGACTACATTTTCGATTATCAATTTTGCAAAAAACGTACGATTAACGACTACATTTTCCGTATACGTACGTACCATTTCCAGCTATGCACATTTTCCGACTACAATTTCGATTATCAATTTCCGTCTACGATTAACGACTATAATTTCCGTATAGGAATTCAATGAGGATCTGTCATAGACCAATCTATGTTTTCGAATACATAGTTATATCTGTGTATATATTGCAGTAACTTCAAAAGGCACATCAGTTCAACAGAACTGATGCATTGGTTCACATTGGTTCACATTGGTTCACATTGGTTCACATTGATTCAGTCCCTGAACTGATGCATTGGTTCACATTGTTCAGATCAGTTTTTGAACACAGATGCATTGGTTCACATTGGTTCACACTGATGCATTGGTTCACATTGGTTCACATTGGTTCACATTGGTTCACATTGATTCAGTCCCTGTAAGTTCTATTTGTTTTCATTCTATAAACACAGATGTTCTTAACATGAGTTTTGCAGAATTCATATCACTAGAAACTAAGTTATCTAACATTAGTACCCAGTCTTAAGTGTCTAACAATCAATGCTTCAACAGATTTGTCATCAATGCTTCAAAATAAATTAATAAGATAGCATTAAAGTGACTAAACCACAAACAATCAAGTAATCAACAATTCAAAATGAATTCCCGCTGTGAGAAGATATAATGCAGAAGTTGATTATCCTCTTATGCATTTCTCAGCCCTACAATTTTCGACTACAATTTCGACTACATTTTCCGACTACGTACGATTTCCGACTACAATTTCCGACTACAATTTCCAACGTACTAAGGATGATAATCGTAATCATCTTCATCACTTGAGTCTGACTCGGTTTCATAGGTAACCTCTGGCAATATGTGCCGCTCCTCGTCATCTGAATCAGCGTCAACTTCATATGGATTAACATCGAGAAGTTCTGCTCCAGTAATTCGAACCACACTCCCAGATCTCACATTATTAAGGCGAATCGTAGATGATTCCGGAATGTCAAAAGCGTTCGGCTCTTGGTATGCAGTAACTTCCTCATCATCTGCGGTATCACCAAGTGTGGCAGCACTGTATATGTTTCTATGAGCAACATGGTTAACCACCTTCCACGGGACTTTGTTAAGAAGATCGTCCAGGTAAAACACTTGTTTTACTGATGAGGCAAGAACGAAAGGGTCATCTTCATACCAGGTAGTAGCAGTATTCACCGAAAATGTTCTGTACTGATCGGTCCTTGTGTTCTCCGGGCTAGTATCAAACCATCTACACTTGAACAAGTGCACTTTCATGCGGTTCCCATAAATTAGTTCAACAACTGAATGAAGGACACCGTAATAGTCAACGCCATCCTGCCCACCATGGACCATCACCCCACAATTCTGTGTTTTCAGTCGGTCGTCTCGATTTTCACATATAAATTTCACGCCATTGACCTGACACATCGAGTACACTTTTGAAGCAATCGGTTTCATCGCCAGGACCCTCAATTCGTTTGACCACTCTGGGCAACCATCATCTGCTACATGGTTCATCTGAAAACGTCCATATATTAATACGTACAGAAGAAATTATGTCATCTTGAAACCACAAAAGCACGTACATACATACATGCTATGTAAGGATATATATATAAAAATAGACATATACACATATACTTACCCATTGACCAAAGTAGTTTGCAAACGTCTTGTTGTGGTAATCAACATTTCCGGCAATAGCAGGGCAGTGAAGATGATAGTTTTTCCAATATTGTACTTCTTGACAGTTAATCAGTACCGACCAGTGGGCAATGGCTACCTCATTTCCATCCAACTTGTACGACTTTGGCAAGCTTCCCTGTACTACCACGTCACTGGAGATGATAGAAAGGTTGAATTGGGGTTCATCTATCGGCATATGTTGTTGGGGGTCCTCTACATTTTCGAGGTACACTTTGGTGTACGTTACACACTCGTGCGCAAGATATGCTTCAGCGATACACCCTTCAGGTGCATATTTATTCTTCACATAGTCCTTGTAGGCTCCCAATTGTCTACAAGTTAACAAGTACATGTTAACTTACTTAACCAGAAGTCATTACATATAAAAACCATAGGCAAACCAAATTTATGAATCATTTGTACCTTTCCATGGGATACATCCAAGTGTAGTGTACGGGACCGGTAAGCAACAATTGTTCGGGAAGATGGATCATCAGGTGCGGCATTATGTCGAAAAAATTTGGGGGAAATATCCTCTCAAGCTTGCACATGATAAAAATGATGTCATCTTGCATCTCCCTCAGGTCTGCTTTTTTAACTTCCCTGGTGCATAACTTCTGAAAGAATCTTGACAAGGCCACCAACGGCTCCACCACCTCTTTGGGCATGTACCCTCGAATGAAAATAGGGAAAAGGCGTTGAAGCAGTACATGGCAGTCATGACTCTTTAATCCGTACATCTTATTGTCCCGGAAGTTAACACACCTGCTTATATTTCCTGCATAGCCATAAGGATACCTGCATATATATATAGATGAAGCCATATATATGGACCAATTATATTTCTCGCATATAACCATATATACTCCGCTAAAAATTTAAGGACAAATTCATACATAGCCATAAGATCGAATATATACCTGACATTACTCAGCCACCGAAAAATTTCATGCTTATGCTTCGGCTTTACGGTGTACGGAGCTTGCGGCATTTTTCTCTTACCATCTCTTAACCACAAATGTTTCCGCACACCCATTGCTTTAAGATCAATGCGTGCCTTAGGGATGTCTTTTGTTTTCCCCTCCAAGTTAAGAACTGTGCCCACCACACTTTCACACACATTCTTCTCTATGTGCATGACATCTAGGTAATGTCTGATAGGCAACCTGGGCCAGTAGGAGAGTTCCCAGAATATGCTCTTGTGTGTCCAAAACTTATACCTTTCGGGCTTTTCTGGAATTGACGCCACTATGTCAGGATGATTGCTCAGCTGGCCAAAATCGTATTCATTCAACACTTCCAAAATTTCGTCCCCTGTCCATCGCCTGGGTGCCACACCAGTTTCAACAGTCCCATCAAACGCGTCTGGATCCTGCCTAAATGGGTGATCATATGGAAGCCAACAACGGTGACGCATCGAGACAATTTTACTGCAATGAGGACTGCAACAATCAACCGTCATGCACTCTGAACAAGCCCTGTAACCCCTGGTAACGTTGCCCGACAACATACCGCGGGCAGGAAAATCACTGATGGTGCCAACAAGCATGGCATGCATCTGGAACATCTCCTTTTTGAACCTATCGTAAGTGGGGTGGCCACACTCACTCAGGTACTTAAGCTCCTCAATCAAAGGCCTCAAATACACATCGAGACACTTTCCTGGATAACCCGGGCCCGGAATTAACAGAGTGAGCATATTGTATTCCTTCTTCATGCACATCCATGGTGGAAGGTTGTACGGTACCAAAATAACTGGCCATATACTGTATTGAAGACTCATGTTGCCAAAAAGGTTGAATCCGTCAGATGAGAGCCCTAGCCAAACATTTCGGACCTCTGCTGCAAAATGATCAAACTCCCTGACCATGTGCTTCCAAGCCTCTCCGTCGGAAGGGTGTATAAGGGTGTCATCGTCAGGCAAGTTCCTCTCAGCCCACCATCTCATTGCCTCGGCCGTGAAAGCACACATGAACAACCGCTCCAGCCTATCAATAAGCGGGAAATATCGAAGTATCTTCACAGCTTTCTTGTTGCATGCAGGAGTCAACTTATACCTTTCTGTAAAACATACCGGGCAGGCTTCAAGGTCTTCGAGATCTTTTCCCCAGAAGAGAATACAATCATATCTGCATGCATGGATTTTGATGTAGGAAAGCCCAAGATCTTTCAGGATATGTCGCACCTTATGATGAGTGGTAGGAAGACGATGACCGGGTGGCAGTAGCGAAGCAGTCCACTTCAACCAAGAATCAACAGCTTTGACAGACATTTTGTTCTCCATTTTTAGCTGCATCACTCCCATCACACTTTCAAGAACAGTCTTACTACAACCGTCGTACAACGGAGTCTGTTGCAATGCAATCAGGTTGTTGTACTTGTCCATACCGCTTGTGTTGGCATGACCTCCAGGTAATGGTTCGACTGGCTCGATATGGGGGAAACCCTCAACGACGGGAGGGACATTTGGTGCTTCATCAGCAAATACACCGCTCTCATGAGGAAACATATCATTGATTAACATCGATGTTGGATCATAGGATGAACTGCCCCTCTCAGCAAAATGTCCATAATCATAGCGTGGACTGGCCCTCTCACCAAATTGTCCATGATCATGCGGACCCGCTACCGATGTTTCACCGTGATAAATCCAACAAGTGTACTTATCCCAAAACCCGTATTTACTCAGGTGCCTCTGCACTTTATCAATGGGAAATCGAAATCGATCGCTGAAACACTTACATTCTTTACACGGGCAATAATGAAGTGTAGTGTCTCCACAATTAGCCTTCACAAAATCCACAAAACTCCTAATTCCCTCGTGATATCTGACATCCCATCTTTCGAGGCTCATCCAACTCTTGTCCATCCTGAAAATTCTAACAATTTTACGTATTAATTATATATATATACACACATTCACTACTAATAATCGACGTGATCTCTCAATTCAACTCTAATTAAATCAACACATGCATGCATATGTATATATATCGATCTAATCTCTGAATTCGATTCAGTACTCGATGATAGTACGTATTCAGTACTCGATGATAGTACTCAATGATATATCGATCTAATCTCTGTTAAGCCTGGCTCCGATAACAATACGATAATACCAGTCATTGATTCAGACACAAGATTAACTACAAGCTGTTTTCTCGTTTCGGTGACCGTACATCAACAACATTTCATATATATATATATATATATATATCTCACGAATTGGATTTGATCAACACACACACACACACATATATATATACCACATATACGTATATATACACCTACGTACCTATATAAATAGCTTCCCGACTGATCGAGTTTTCGACGCCCGCCTTAATTTTGACAATATACCGAATAATGATCGATTTCAGAGCGTACGTTTTCCTTCTTTCGATTTCTCTGGATTTTTTTCGCTCAAAATGATTGAATGATCGAGCTGCCCGATCCGGCATCTAATATAAGACACATTGCCGGCGACGGAGTAAGTCGCCGGAAATGAAGACATTACCGGCGACTTTACGCCGGAATCTCGCCGGTAATGTTGCAAAACATTACCGGCGACTCCAACCGTCGCCGGCAATGTCTAGGAGACATTTCCGGCGAAATTCCCGCCGGAAAATCGCCGGTAATGTCTCCCTAGACATTGCCGGCGACGGTTGGAGTCGCCGGTAATGTTTTGCAACATTACCGGCGAGATTCCGGCGACATTGCCGGCGACGGGCTAAGTCGCCGGTAATGTTGAACATTACCGGCGACTTTTCCGGTCGCCGGCCTTGTCTCCGGTGATCTCGCCGGTAATGGGCAAAAATGTTGTAGTGTACGTGTGTGTACACACACACACACTTCTACGTCGAGTTTTCGGTACTAAATCAAGTATCGCTCTTTACTTCAGCCAAAGCTAGCAAGGATACTAATTTTCTATTTCAAAAACTACTTCATGCGAGAATTTTCTTTTCTCTTTCATTCATGTAGTTTACCTCTTTGTGACATTACCCTTACACAGTGACCACCTATTTGCTCTTCCTTGCAAAAATTACACGAGTTTTTCGTAAACTTAAGGATTTAGTACTTATACAAAGCATCTATCTTTGATTTTGATCATACTTTTGGGGTTTGCTCTGCTAGCTCCCTCTAGCCTTTCAAGTTTAAAACTTAAAATTTTTGTGAAGTGTTTATAAAATTATATTTTTAGTTCTTCTCAATTTACTATGTTAAAATTTAATTATCATAGTGAAATAACGAAAACTATCGAAAAAAAATTGTGCGTTGTACAATATTAACGAGTAATTAGTCCGAGTAACAATTAATTTCTGACTCCGTGACCAGATTTCTGAACAAACGACTAGTATACAATCCCGAACTCGACACATACATCTTAATTAAACGCACAATATATACACACACATTTGGTATCAAAGGTTTTCTTGATTAGCTGTACAAGCTATATATATGTCCTCTCCCTTGACTAGCTATTCAGCTTGGAGATAGTTGTCCGAGAAACTCTACTGCATGTGTACGTAAACTACGTAGCTTCTCAATTTTCATTACCTTTTGTATAGGAAAACAGAGAAGAGAAAAAACAAAACGAAAGAAGAAGAATAAGGAAGGAAGAAGGAGAATAAGGTTTTCTTAGTCGGGCCTTGGCTTCTGTAGGAATTGTCCAGATAATTAGGATTTGATTTGGCGCCCTCGACTGGGGCTTTGCCAATAATCGCTTGAGAGGGCCTTGAATATATCTCGTAGGTAGGCTTCCAATTAAGCTGGACTGCAGATCGACATGAATGGCCTATTAATGCCTTTATGGAATTGCATGTGGCTACCTTCATCATATTAACCTGTGAATTAGCACGCTAGTAGCTAGCTAGACATGCTTTCACAAACATCGACTACGTATGCACTATGTTTAACCATAAAGTGTCTATATATATATATATATTTCCTCACCTAAATTAGCCTTTCTGATGTTTTTTTTTCTAGGAAAAGAAAATTACAAAGAGGAGCCTCTAAGGTATCCAACACCCGAAATATTAAAATTATGTAATCTAGCCGCATCAGGAGATAGAGAATTCGTCCAAGTTTTAGTAATACCAGTCTTGTGCCCATGTTGTGCGAGTTTGTTAGCTACATAGTTGGTTTCTCTGAAAATATGCTGAAACCGAATATTGTCAAAGCTTCCAGCCTTTCTGATGTTTACTTCAAGTAATTATTATCGATACACTGTATGGTACGATAAACCTAGTTTGAAAGATAATTTCTACAGTATATCTCTCATTGTATGGTACAATATATCTATATAAAATAGCTGAAAGGATAACTGAATTTTGTCACAACATATAATTTGGCCACCGAATTTTAAATTTATTTGTCAATTTGATCACTTTGTTTATTTTAAAAATTAAAAAATTTCAGATTGTTTCATTATAGGGATAGAATTTTGAGAAAAAAAAACACATAGCATAAGCGGAAGAAGTGTGAAGACAAGTAATGAAGATGAAAAATTGATGTCCGAAACAGGCATAATGACCAAATTGATATGTGAAATAATAGTTCAGTGACCATTTTGATATTGATGTTTTTTACAGTTCAGTGACTAAATTATGAATTGTGACAAAATTCAATGATCATTCTAGCTATTTTCTCTTCCATCTACACACGAAAAAACCAGCTTTATAATTTAATTTGTGATACAAAAAACCTATTCACATCAACCTCCATTAAATAATATCAGATTCCCCGTATCCATTTTGGTTTAACTTAAATAGATCGATGTGAATCAATTTTGTCAGTCATGGACATAATATGTAATCACTCCCAGCTTACAACATGTCGTCACGAATGACTTCAGCATATTTAGAAAAGAAATTGAAAATAAAAACCAACTAAATTGATCGTCTTCCATCTCTTTTGCATTCATACTTACATAGATGTTTGATTCGATTCTTATTATTACTATTACATTTATAAAAGTTGGATTTGATTATGCATACCTGGCATGGTTTGATACAAACCGCGTAAATTAGCTGGAGGAATGATGAAGATGATAATGAAGACGAGGCAGTGTGGTGACTTGGTCAGGCTGGATATTTTAACCAGTTCATCAGATATACTCTGAACAAAGCTTGTACTAATCAGCCCCCACTATGGTATCCATTGTCCCATGTTCTACCAACATATGGAATACTATTATTGCCATGGAATAATTATCATAGTGGAGAAGATTCTTATACGTACACTAATTTCTTCGTAGGACCGGCCATCTAAATAAACTAGATCGATCGACGAGCTGTGAGAGTGCTTAATTTGACCAACTTAATTGTTTCCTAATGAGCAACTCATGTTTGATGCATATGTTTAGCTTTACAAAAGTATAATTGAAAAAAAAAGGATCAACGTACTTTGGATTTAGATTGTTATTCGGTTGCAATTCCCAGAGTTTAACTCGCTCTATGTTTACGTACTATTTAATAAACTTGCTCTATGTTTATATGTGTATGTACTAATTCAAAACTCGCTTTATGTTTATATACTATGTTTATGGTGGTTTTTGATAGTAATATTGTCTTTGTTCTCTCTCCGCAAACTCTAAAAACCTAGCCGTCGAATACTCTTAAACCCTAGTTCTTCTTGCTTTCAAGGCCGATTTTGATTCCGATCTCGGATCGAAATTCCCTATTTCATTCTCTCTCTTTGAATACCTGCATGTGGGATTTGGGACGAAACATTCAACTCAACAATGGCGCACCCGTCTCGGTTGGAGGTGCCGAATGATGGGGAGGAGGTTGAGGCAAACAATTATAGCTTTGCAGTAATTAGAATTTTCTCCCCGGAAATCCTATCGAAGGCGAGGACGAAGTCCCTCAAGCATTGAATGATTCACTTATGGCGGGGCTTTACGGGACCGAGTGCCATAAGTATTTGGCGGCACTCAAAGGATCGTTTTGTAGGTCGTTTTAGAGAGAAGGTGGATCTTCAACGGGCAATGAAGCGAGACCCTTGGTTCTTTGAGGATGTCACAATTGTAGTGGCGCAATTTGATGGTCTGGCTCCAATTGAATCCATTCTGACAACCAATGCAAAAGTATGGGCTAGGGTGGGTAGAAGTGATTGGGGGTGATTTGGCTGGAGATTCTCCAACAACCAAGTGGTGGGTGTGTTCGTTACACTACCACAATAAACACTATAACCGACGAGATCTGTAAAACTATAACCGACGAGATAAAAATCTCGTCGGTTATATTGGAAAAAATATATTTTTTTTAATTTTTTTTTTTAAAAAAATAAAAAATCTCGTCGGTTATAGTACTATAACCGACAATAATGACTAAAAATCTCGTCGGTTATACTATTACCGACCCCCTTTAACCAACGGACTATATCCGACGACCCTGAAACATCGTCGGTTATAGTCCGTTGGTTAAAGGGGGTCGGTAATAGTATAACCGACGAGATTTTTAGCCATTATCGTCGGTTATAGTACTATAACCGACGAGATTTTTTATTTTTAAAAAAAAAATTAAAAAAAAATATTTTTTCCACTATAACCGACGAGATTTTTATCTCGTCGGTTATAGTTTTACAGATCTCGTCGGTTATAGTGTTTATTGTGGTAGTGTTACCCAGAAACTTGGTCTATGTTTATGTACTATTTAATTCTCTAAACTATTTAAAATACAAATGGCCAGACCTGAGATTATATATCAAACTTGTGACGAACTCTAAAAAATGTGTGCTCCATCCAAATTTAATGTTCACGTACCGAGAAGGAGAGACCTAAGAACAAGAGAAAACGACATACAGATGGGTTGATGCAAATTCAAGGAAATCGAATATGTTTGTTGTTGCTCTTGCGAAGCATGTCTAGGACACTACGAAGTTCATGGACTGCTTCTAACACTACTAGAAAACTCCACTTAGACAATGAAGAAATTTCGTCGCCTAAGAGAGATTTTTCGTTCCTAAGTACTTAGGCGACGAAAGTTTCGTTGCTTAAGTTTCGTCGCCTAAGTGTCATTGTCTAAGTGACATCTTAGGCGACGAAACTATTTTGTCATCTAAAGTCTTAGATGACGAATATTTACTGAAATAGGCGACGAAAATTTTCGTCGTATTATTTATCTAGGACGATGAAATAGTTTCATCGTCTTAGAGTTACACTTGGACGACGAAAATTTGTCGTCGTTTTAGTGTAAAAGGTTTTGTCGTCTAAGATGTACTGCTTAGATGATGAAAGACTTATCTTAATTTTGCCATCTAAGTGTCCAAACCTACACAACGAATATTTCCGTCGTCGCCTGAGTTGTGATATTAACTTAGACGAAAAAATCTGATGATTCCGTTGTCTAAGTTGTGTATTTTTTAAAAAAAATTATTTTCATAAATATAAAATTGAATTAAAATTAAATATTAACTTAAGAAAAATACTAATTGAACCCAAATTTTATATATTAAATAAAAAATTATACCGATAGAAATATACACTACATACATAGAAATTAAACTAAACTGAAATATCGACATTGCTGGGAGTTTAGACCCCGCCGATTCCCCCGGAGTTTAGATCACCGTCATCAGGTTTAGAATTCCGATGCGGGACACTCGGCTGACAAACGGAAGCAGGAATTTAGAGGAAGTTGAGTAACTTATCCAGCTGAGCCTATAAGGAATCATTCTGTGCAGTTGCCACTCGAGCTGGCTCCTCGGCCGTTCGGACTCGCTCCTCAGCAGTTGCCAAACTTAATCGTCTAGTCGCCAAAACCTGACTCAAATCTTGGTGGACATCCCATCCAAGGTCACAAACCTCCTTCCTAGGTCTGCGGCTAAAAACTATATTTGCAGTAGCGATCTCAGTCTCCAAGGGCAGAGGAGGCAACTCTTCGAGCTTTATCCCCGGGTTCTCTGACTGCATGTACGCCACTGCCTCGGCGACCATTCGTTTCACTCTTACCTGAAATGGATATCATGAACAACATATAAACATCGATTTCTAAAAACAAAATTGACATAATTTTCCCTAAAAATGTAGGAAACCAAAAACCTGTATGAAAGAAAACACTTTGAATAACCAATTTCCAAAATAATATATCGTGGGGACCGATTCCCATACAGATTTCTTAACTTCATAATCATGTTTAATATAGCCACCTATACCAAAATTCAAGAGTAGAACTTAATTAAATGTCCTAATCATAATTCAATTATTTCAAACCAACAATAATATTAAACTTATTCAATTTTGAAATAAGTGTTACTTACAGCGTGTTGAGTCCCGATATCTTCTTCTTGCCCGAGGCTATTGTAAGCATCCACAGAGGCATCAAGATGTGGGTGCTTTGAACCCTTATCTCTGTGATCCTTTGAAAAGGTATATCATCTTCGTGGAGCCCAAAGTGTGGTGGAAATTCTTCATCGCATGATTGGCTGAATGAAACTTTACACCGTTGACCAAACATCCAGGGTAAATATAGTATTGGACCGGCTTATGGGCCAACATGTACTTTTCCCATTACCACCATCCCCCGTGGTCAGAGGATTTATAAAGATCATCCATTTTCAAAATTGTGAACAAGATATATGAATGTATATTTAATAAGTCCCTACAAAACATTTGACATAAATTCTCCCAAAACTAAAGGAAACCATAAACCTTCAAGCATGCTTAAATTAAGGAAAAATATTACGAATGCACAAATACAAAAAAAAAAAAAAAATCAACATCCGGATTTCTCAACGTCAAATAAAGTAAGCACAAAACTTATAGACTGAGGTTTTAACATACCAATTTGGGAAAATAATCAGGGAACGGTACCTCTTCTTAACTTGTCTTTCACCCAGAGTTCACTCTTGTCTAGTTTGTTTGCTCAAATTTTCGCCATGTACATTTTCATGAACTCCTCGACCTCATCGCAATCGCACAAAACTACCCAATGTGCATCATTAAGTTCTGCCTGAGTTAATTTTTCTTTTAATACTCCTCTGAATGGTTATCTGTGACGACATAAAGATTGTGACAAACATGTGTATTGAAGGCAGTATGGGCTGGATCTTTGAGGTACATGCTGCAGTATGTTACACACTCATGTATTAGGTATGTTTCGACTATATATAGAGCCATCCGAGACAAATTTATTTTTGACAAATCCTTTGTATTGCTGGAGTTGTCTACAACAATGGGGTATAATTTATTTGGCATTACTGAAAGAAAAAGATATATATAAATGATGAAATATGTGTTTAACAAATTTAGTTACATGTAAAAATTGTACCTTTCCTGATCATATATCCAAATGTAGTGGACAGGACCAGAAAGCATCACTTGTTCGGGAAGGTGAACCACGAGGTGAATCATGATGTCAAAGAAAATAGGGGAAACAATTCTCTCTAATTTGCAAAGGATATGGATAATTAATTTCGTGTTGTAGTTTGTGAATATCCGACTTCTTCAACTTTCTAGCACATAACCTCTGCCACCATCTACACAATGCAACTATTGGTTCGACGAAGTCTTTAGGAAAATAAGGTTGAATTACCACTGGGATCAGACGTTGTAACATAACGTGACAGTCATGAGTCTTTAGATTATAGAACTTGTATTCCCGAGCATTGACACATCGATATATATTCGCTACATAATTAGACGGATACTGAACACTTTTAAACCAATTGAAGACAATATCCCTAAGTGTACACTTCACTGTGTCAGGTGCATCGGGCATCTTATTGTACACATCATTTCTATCCCTCTTCAACCACAAGGCACGGCGCAAATCCATAATTTCAAGATCTTTTCCCGCTTTAGGAATATCCTTAGTCTTGAACTTAATAACGAGAATTGTTCCATACCACATTATCGCACACAATCTTTTCTATGTGCATGACATCTAGGTTGTTTTTGAGTTTCAACTTCGACCAGTAAGGCAGTTCAAAGAAAATACTCATATGATTTCAATAGCTAATTAAGATGGTGTGGAGGGTGTGGATTGTGTTTCTTCACATCATCGTCATTGGTCAACACACCGAAATAGAAGTTGTTTAACTTCTTAAAAATCTCTTCGCCAGACCACTTTCTTGGTTATGGATTATCCTGTACTATCTCGTCGAAATGATCCTTATCCTGTCGCCACGGGTGATTATGAGGAAGCCATTTACGGTGACCCATGTAACACACCTTCCCCACTTGCCAACTAGAGTTGACATCGTCCAAGCAGACATGACAACCACTGTATCCTTTGATTTTGCAAGATGCCAACATCGCATACGCAGGAAAATCGTTGATGGTTCACATTATAGCTGCTCTCATCATGAATATTATGTCAGTGAACTTGTCATAAGTTGGGACTCCATTTTCTCACAATAGTTTCAGCTCGTCAATCAATGGTCTGAGGTACATATCTAAACGCTTTCTAGGATATTTATGACTTGGAATTAGTAGAGTAAGGAAATTAAATTCTTTGTTCACACACATCCACGAAGGCAGGTTATCCGGCATGAGAATAATTGGCCAAGTGTTGACTGTAGCGCTATTATTACCCCAAAGATTGAATCTATCTGTAGAAAGTCTGAATCTAACATTTCTAACCTCTGATGCAAAGTCTTGAATCTCTCTGTCAAAATATTTAAAAGCCTCTCCATCCGCTAGATGTCAGAGCACATCGTCATTTTGTTCTGCATACCATCTCATCGCTTGTGTTGTATTTAGAGACATGTACAGACGTTGTAGTATGAGAATCAACAGAAAATAGCGAAGCACCTTCATAGCAACCTTCTTCTTTGAACTCCTTGTATTAGACTTAAACCACCTGGACTTGTTGCACGCAGGACAGTAGTCTAAATGTGCATTCTCCTTGTAAAACAACACACAATCGTTTTTGCACGCGTGAATTTTTTCGTACTTTAGGCTAAGGCTGCTCAAGATCTTTCTTACCTTATAATGAGAATCGGGAAGCTAATGACCCTTAGGAAGCAAAACACATATATGTTGGATATTGTTAAAACTAGCATTCAAGATTTTGTGCTTCACTTTGTAGTCCATTTGAGTCATTATAGATTGCAAGACATTCAATTCACATCCATTGTACACCGGAGTCTGGGTTTGAAATAGTATGTTGTTGTACTTATCCATCTCAGTAGAATTAGTGCATGTCCAGAAATGCTAAAGGGACTTTGTTATAATGAGGATTATCATAACCTCTCTCTTCACGTTGGTGTGTAATATGACTGAATGCCGAAAAAGTATCATGCATCAAATCCATTGCTGGGTACCAAGTAGAGGCTCCAATACCGCTAGATGAGGCATCTCCGTAATTGTACCCTGATCTTAAAATTGGTTCTGAGCTGTAGTCTACTACTTCACCGTGCTCACTCTATGTAGTGTAACTCCACATCATACCATGGCCATACATGTGTTCAAACATAACAGTAACCGTCACAAACTGATTATTAAGACATCTTCTGCATAGACACTTGTAACTCTTCTTTCCTTTACCATGTTATATCGCAAACGAAATAAATTGACTGATTCCGTCCATATACCTCATATCACTTCTATTTTCTAAATGTATCCAACTCTTGTCCATATTTCTGTGAATAAGTCAGTCTAAAGTTAAGCGAGATATAAATTCAATTATCGAATAAGTCATAATTAGTTTGCAAAAAAAGTCAATCTAATGAGCTTCTTATAATTCTTAACTTACAATAATTAATATTCATCATATATAATTAAATAACATATCACTGTAATTTATGCATTTACACGTATAAATCCTCATATGAATATAAGCGTAAATATAAACTAATTAATCTAATATTTAATCAACTAATTCACATATGAATATATGCGTAATTATCAAATAATTAATATTACATTTAATCAACTAATTATCAAATAATTCACATATGAATATATGCATAATTAATCACCATATGCATGCTATTCATACAATTTATAGCTAGCTAACAACTAATGCATGCTATATTGTGGTCGCCAGAATTATTCGCCGGATAACTCCACCACTATATGTTATTATGCACGTAATTAAATACAAAAAAACTAATTGAAAGAAATGAGTTAATACCTTCATTGATAAGGAGACATTTGGGTAATCTTGAGCTTCGGAGGTGGAAAAACTGTATATAAACTTGCTTTCGCCGGAGGTGGTGTTGAGAGCTATTTTTTTGGCGAATAGATGGTTTTGATAGAAGAGGACGACGATCTGAATATGAAATCTGATCTAAATAGTTGAGTTTTACTTAGACAGCGAAATGTTTCGTCACCTAAATTGAATCGTTTCGTCGCCTAAGTGAAAACTTAAATGATGAAACAAACTTCGTCGCCTAAATAAGCATTTATGCGACGAAAAGATTGTTCGTTGTCTTAGATGTTTTACTTAGACGACGAACTATGTATTTCGTTGCTTAAGTTAGTTTTTAGGCAACGAAGATTGGTTTTGTCATTTTAGATTTATGTTTAGACGACGAAACACATATTTCGTCATTTAAGTGGAGATTTAGACGATGAAATTGGCGACAAATATATATTTTGTCGTCTAAGTCATATCATTGGGATAAGTTATGCATTCCCAAAGAGGAGGGTGGTATGAGTTTCAAACACTTTTATTCATATAATTTGGTGATGTTTTCAAAACAAGGTTGGAGGCTATTAAAATTTCCAAACTCGTTGGTTAGTAGGATATCATGTTGAGGGCAAAATACTATCCTAATAGATCTATTTGGGGGGGGGGGGGGGGGGGGATGTCTCATAAAATCTCCATCACAATGTTGGAGGGGTATCTTTGAAGCTACTAAGATCTTGAAGAAAGGTGTGGGTTGGCGGATTGGTGATGGAGAAACGGTGAAAGTATGGGATGATAATTGGTTGCCATAGTTGCCTCTTTTTAAACATTTGTCACTTAGGAATGACTCGGTGGAGTTAGTGAAAGATTTAATCTTGGATAATGGTCATTGGAAGGTCATTGGAATGAAGCTCTAGTAGATGGTGTTTTCATTGAAGAAGAGGATGATCATGTACTAATTAAAGCAATTCAATTAAGTCAGACAAGATGCTCTGACTATCAAGTGTGGTTATGTACACCTAAAGGTAAGTTTACTACTGCTAGTGCTTACAAGATAGCTATGCAAGAAGTGTTATGTGCTGCTAGTATCGCTTCGAGCTCCAAAATTAGGTTACCAATATGGAAAAGAATTTTGAATCTCCCGGTTTAGCACAAGATTAAGGTCCATTGCTAGAAGGCATGTAGGTTTATTCTATCGACTACTACAATGCTTAGAGGTAAACATGTTCCTATTCATCCTCTTTGTGTGTTATGTGAGAGTGGAATGGAGGAATCAGTCGAACATATTAGAAGAGATTGTGTATTTATGCAAACTTTTCTTCAAGGAAATCGTGATGTGTTTAGGAAAGTGGAGAGAATTGAGGCATCGAGCTTTGACATCTGGTCGTCCATGTGCTTTGAGGTCCTATCGAAACAAGAAGTATGCCTCTTAGTCTTTCTTATATGGTTAGTATAGAAGGAGCGTAATAGGCGCGTTTGGAGCAATGAAGTGATAGCGGCGGAGAGAGTGAGTTTCAAGCCTCTTACTGCATATGCTTTCTATGTCCAAGTTCAACCCTTTCGGGTTGTTAAATAACACCATGGGGCTCAAGTTTGGTCTCGGCCTACTATAGGATGGGGTAAGATCAATTGTGATGGCTCTTTTGATCCGTTATCAAAAATAGGATGTGCAAGTTTTGTGCTAAGGGATGGTGAGGGGAGATCAAAGCAGGAGTTGTAGAGTTTTTTCCTTATGCTCATAGTCTTATATATGCATGGTGATGGAGGCAGGGGCGTTTCGGGCTGCCTGTAAACAAGCAGTGACTTTGGGACGGTCCTATATTATTTTTGAAAGTGATTGCTTGGTGTTAGTCACGGCTTTACAAGATAAAGAGAATGATGATTCGGTGATTGGTGGAATTATCAACGATGTCAGAGTTATGTTGGCGAGATTAAGTCAGGTAGAAGTGCATCACATTTTTCGTGAGGCAAACAACGCACACAGCACATAAGCTTGCTCATATTGGTTTGTAGAAGAAGTACACTAGTTCTTGGGTAGGAGATTGTCCTACTATAATTCAGGACATGGTCTTACAGTTTTATAATTGATCATTCGATATTAATTAATGAATTACGTCTACCTTTAAAATAAAAGAATTTAAATACAGGTCCTATTTCTTAATGCAATATTAGATATAGTCCTGCCCATGTTTTCGTTTTAATTGAGATCATTTGATTAATTATTTTGTCCATTTTACCTTTCTAATTAAAAAAAGATAATAAATTTGAATTTCACAAATTATATATGTACTTCTTTTATTAATCCTTTTATGTAATCTAATTTCAAATTTGAATCATTACACTTTTAGTCATTGAATTTTTTTGAAAATGTATGAAATGAAATAAACCTAAAAAAAAGATACAAGAATATCAAGTCAACCTAAACATGAGGTATATACTTGAAAAACTTCAATACTAAATATATTTAAAAATAAGATAAATTAGACTTATATCTAAAAAGAAATGTAAGTGATACTACTTATATAGATTATGAGGTACACTAAAAAAACATACAATTATATATCTTAAAGAAAGGTAAAAGAGACTTACCTCTACGAGAAGGGTAAATGAGACTTCTATTTAAAAGAAAGGTAAACGATTCTACTTATATTAATCTTGAGTTATCTATGTATACTCGAAAACCTTATATATTAGCTACTTATAATTAAAATAAAGGTAAAGATCAACCACCTATAGTACTTCATTGATAGGTACATGAATAAAAATTAATCTTGCTATGTGAAATAAAAGTGAAGACAAATTAAGTACGTATATCAAGTGAAAGAATTTTGAAAATTAACATATACAATATAGTATAAAGAAAAAAGTAAATATAACAATACTTTTAACACTTTCATGAAAAAGAGAAAAAAAGATTTCAAGAGTATAACTTATAGAATAGATTATGAAATAGATTACAAAAATAAGTAAAAAATAACAATACCTTCATTTCCTCCAAAAGAAGAAAACGAAGAAGAAGAAAAAGAAGGATGCAAAACCCATCAATTTGTGCCTAGAACAAAATCAATGGCTAGTAATAGTGTCGGGGTATCTCGGACCTATGTACCTATGGTTAAGAGGATCGGCGCATGCAACATGTTTGGGCAATCATTTTCTCAATCTGTTTCGAATAGAACAAGTAAGGAATGAGGGGAGTGGAGGATAAGTCACCCGTAATGAGAAGAATTCATGTATTTATAATTGTTGTTAGTTTAAATTTCAGTCAAGATTATCAATTTAGAATCAATCAACTTCTAATTTTAATTAATACAATTAATAAAATTAATATTTGAGTTAATGACTTGTTTGCTTTGTGCAAAAGGATATTGAATAGGGGTATATTAGAGAAAATGAAATACAAAAAAAAATTACAAAGCATAAAAGAAATAAATTTTAATGCATCAGGATCGCAATTAGAAGAATATATATGTCAAGACTAAATCTAATACGATACGATTTTAGGAGTTAAATAGAATTTTGTCTTTTAAAATTTTTGTGTTAAGGCCATTGTCTCAGGCCATCTTCTGTCCAGGGTCAAGGGCATGATATAGCTCCAAAATCAACAAAAAATAATCTCCAACCCAAAATAGGGCTACACCAAAAATGCCAAATGTAGCCCGATTGGGCTAAAAGTTGGGCTAATTTTTTGTGAGGACTATAATTATACTAAAACACTAATTAATCATTTAATTTTAATTTTTTAACTCCAATAATAATCACAAGACTGGAGATGGGCTCATCAGCCTCATATCATGTATGCTTCAGAAAGGTAGCTAGTATTAAAGATTTAACAATTTAACGTACAATTTTAAAGTACATAGGTTGGTTATATAATTACCGGTCAATATATAACGTACAACTATATATAGCAAGGAATGGTACCACGTATAGTGTTTATACAGTTCAGAAATAGACTTTCTAGACTCTTTATATCACGGAAAGTTCTCCATTGAAGACCTCTATAGTGAGGACTTGGTGAGTACGTACCTTCTTAAAAATTATATTTTCCAATAATATTTTGAAAAATAAACTGTTGTATAACTAGCTATATATATGTAGATCATTTATACAAATTTTCATCCAATTTGAAAATCGTTAAGGTGTCGAACAAGATGAAATAAATGAACGTTCCAAATTTATCAAACTTAAACCGTTCATGTTTATAATTGATAAACCATGATTTTGAATCCCTTAACGAATTTTAATTTGGTTGAAATTTTACAAGAATGATCTACTTATATGTAACTAAACATCTAACGGTTGACATGCCAAAATATGATAAAAAAAATTGAGACTTATAAACTATTGTATAGAAAGTACTCATCAAGTCCTTACCATAGAGCACTACCACATTAAGTACCATTGCCGGCGAAATTTCAAAAAAAAGGCCGGCGACCGGGCAAGTCGCCGGCAATGCTCATTATTGCCGGCGACTTGCTCCATCGCCGGCAAAAAGTCCGGAATGTCGCCGGCAATGCTCAAAATTATTGCCGGCGACCTTCTCCGTCGCCGGCAATAATCTCTCAACCATTGCCGGCGAAATTCCGGCCGGAAAATCGCCGGCAATGGTGAAAAATTATTGACGACGACGGAGAAAGTCGCCGGCAATAAGTTGCAAGAATTTCCGGCGATTTTCCGGCCGGAATTTCGCCGGCAATAACTCCATTTCCGGCGATTTAATGAATTGCCGACAATACCTCTTATATCAGATGCAGATCGCAGCAGCTCATTCATTTGGATAGAAAAAAATCCGGTGAAATCAAAAGAAGGAAAACGCTCTGAAATCCTTGGGTATTGTCAAAAGGCGTCGAAAACCCGCTCGGGAAGCTATATACGTAGCTATATATAGGTACGTATATGCGTATGTATATATATGTGTGTTGATTTAATTAGATCGATATATATATACATATATATATATGCATGTGTTGATTTAGAGTTGAGATATCGATTATTGGTTTGATACGCAAATAGAGTGGATATATTGTTGATTTCGAGTGATTGACTGTTGATTTTGAGTGGATTTGAGATTATTTCGATGAAAATATGTTAATTTGTGTATATATATTATATGTATGGATATAAAATTATTTTGTGAATATTAACTGTTAATATGACTATATATATATACATGCATGTTAATTTGTAATTGTGAATTGTTGGTATATATATATATATTTTTTAATTTATATGCATGCATGGGTCGACTTTTGTTAATTAATCGGATGAATTCGAATGTAATTAATGATGATTTATTAATTAATTAGTAGTGAATGTGTGTATATATATATATATTTATAGTACGTAATATTGTTAGAATTTTCAGGATGGACAAGAGTTGGATGAGGCTCGAAAGATGGGATGTGAGATATCACCAGGGAATTAGGATTTTTGTGGATTTTGTGAAGGCTAATTGTGGAGACACTACACTTCATTATTGCCCATGTAAAGAATGTAAGTGTCGCAGCGATCGATTTCGTTTTCCCATTGATAAAGTCCAGAAGCACCTGAGTAAATACGGGTTTTGGGATAAGTACACTTGTTGGATTTATCACGATGAAACATCGTTAGCGGGTCCGCATGATCATGGACAATTTGGTGAGAGGGCCAGTCCATCCTATGATCCAACATCGATGTTAATCAATGATATGTTTCCTCATGAGAGCGGTGTATTTGCTGATCAAGCACCAAATGTCCCTCCCGTCGTGCAGGGTTTCCCCCATATTGAGCCAGTCGAGCCATTACCTGGAGCTCATGTCAACACAAGCGGTATGGACAAGTAAAACAACCTGATTGCATTGCAACAGACTCCGTTGTACGACGGTTGTAGTAAGACTGTTCTTGAAAGTGTCATGAGAGTGATGCAGCTCAAAATGGAAAACAAAATGTCAGTCAAAGCTGTTGATTCTTGGCTGAAGTGGACTGCTTCGCTACTGCCACCCGGTCATCGTCTTCCTACCACTCATCATAAGGTGCGACATATCCTAAAAGATCTTGGGCTTTCCTACATTAAAATCCATGCATGCAGATATGATTGTATTCTCTTCTGGGGAAAAGATCTTGAAGACCTTGAAATTTGCCCGATATGTTTTACAGAAAGGTATAAGTTGACTCCTGCAGGCAACAAGAAAGCTGTGAAGATACTTCGATATTTCCCGCTTATTGATAGGCTGGAGCGGTTGTTCATGTGTGCTTTCACGACTGAAGCTATGAGATGGTGGGCTGAGAGGAATTTGCCTGACGATGACACCATTATACACCCTTCCGACGGAGAGGCTTGGAAGCACATAGTCAGGGAGTTTGATCATTTTGTAGCAGAGGTCCGAAATGTTTGGCTAGGGCTATCATTTGACGGATTCAACCCTTTTGGCAACATGAATCTTTGATACAGTATATGGCCAGTTATTTTGGTACCGTACAACCTTCCATCATGGATATGCATGAAGAACGAATACAATATGCTGACTTTGTTAATTCCGGGCCCGGGTTATCCAGGAAAGTGTCTCGATGTGTATTTGAGGCATTTGATTGAGGAGCTTAAGTACTTGAGTGAGTGTGGCCACCCCACTTACGATAGGTTCAAAAATGAGATGTTCCAGATGCATGCCTTGCTTGTTGGCACCATCAGTGATTTTCCTGCCCGCGGTATGTTGTCGGGCAACGTTACCAGGGGTTACATGGCTTGTTCAGAGTGCATGACGGTTGATTGTTGCAGTCCTCATTGCAGTAAAATTGTTCAGATGCGTCACCGTTGTTGGCTTCCATATGATCACCCATTTAGGCAAGATCAAGACGCTTTTGATGGGACTGTGGAAACAGGTGTGGCACCCAGGCGATGGACAGGGGATGAAATTTTGGAAGTGTTGAATGAATATGATTTTGGCCAGCTGAGCAATCATCTTGAGATAGTGGCCTCAATTCCAGACAAGCTCGAAAGGTATAAGTTTTGGACACACAAGAGCATATTCTGGGAACTCCCCTACTGGCCCAGGATGCCTATCAGACACTACCTAGATGTCATGCACATAGAGAAGAATGTGTGTGAAAGTGTGGTGGGCACAGTTCTTAATTTGGAGGGGAAAACAAAAGACATCCCTAAGGCACACATTGATCTGAAAGCTATGGGACTGTGGAAACATTTGTGGTTAATAGATGGTAAGAGAAAAATGCCGCAAGCTCCTTACACTGTCAAGCCGAAGCATAATTATGAAATTTTTGGGTGGCTGAGTAATGTCAGGTATATATTCTTATGGCTATGCAGGAAATTGGCCTTAAATTTTTACTTATATATGGTTATATGCGAGAAATATAATTGTTGTCTATGGCTATATATATGCAGGTATCCTTATGGCTATGCAGGAAATATAAGCAGCTGGTGTGTTAACTTCCGGGATAATAAGATGTACGGATTAAAATGTGATGACTGCCATGTACTGCTTCAACGCCTTTTCCCTATTTTCATTCGAGGGTACCTGCCCAAAGAGGTGGTGGAGCCGTTGGTGACCTTGTCAAGATTCTTTCAGAAGTTATGCACCAGAGAAGTTAAAAAATCAGATCTCAGGGAGATGCAAGATGACATCATTTTTATCATGTGCAAGCTTGAGAGGATATTTCCCCCAAATTTTTTCGACATCATGCCTCACCTGATAATCCATCTTCCCGAACAATTGTTGCTCACCGGTCCCGTACACTACACTTGGATGTATCCCATGGAAAGGTACAAATGATTCATACATTTGGTTTGCCTCTGTTTTTATATGTAAATTCTTATTTTTTAAGTATCATAACATGCACTTGTTAACTTGTAGACAATTGGGAGCCTACAAGGACTATGTGAAGAATAAATCTGCACCTGAAGGGTGTATCGCTGAAGCATATCTTGCGCACGAGTGTGTAACGTACACAACCGTGTATTTGGGAGCGCTGGAGGACCCCCAACAACAAATGCCGATAGATAAATCTCAGTTCAACCTTTCTATCATCTCCAATGACGTGGTAGTACATGGAAGCTTGCCAAAGTCGTACAAGTTGGATGGAAATGAGGTAGCCATTGCCTACTGGTCGGTTCTGATTAACTGTCCAGAAGTACAATATTGAAAAAACTATCATCTTCACTACCCTGCTATTGCCGGAAATGTTGATTACCACAACAGGACGTTTGCAAACTACTTTGGTCAATGGGTAAGGGTATATGTGTATATATCTATTTTTTATATCCTGATATAGCATGTGTGTACGTGGTTTTCTTTTTCTATGTTCATAATTTATGGTGTACTTGGTTTCTTATCGTTTTCAGATAAACCATGTAGTAAATGATGGTTGCCCAGAGTGGTCAAACGAATTGAGGGTCTTGGCGATGAAACCGATAGCTTCAAAAGTTTACTCGATGTGTCAGGTCAATGACGTGAAATTTATATGTGAAAATCGAGACGACCGACTGAAAACACAGAATTGTGGGGTGATGGTTCATAGTGGGCAGGATGGCGTTGACTATTACGGTGTCCTTCATTCAGTTGTTGAACTAATTTATGGGAACTGCATGAAAGTGCACTTGTTCAAGTGTAGATGGTTTGATACTAGCCCGGAGAACACAAGGACCGATCAGTACGGAATATTTTCGGTGAATACTGCTACAAGCTGGTATAAAGAAGACCCTTTTGTTCTTGCCACATCAGTAAAACAAGTGTTTTACCTTGACGATCTTTTCAACAAAGTCCCGTGGAAGGTGGTAAACCATGTTGCTCATAGAAACATATACAGTGCTGCCACACTTGGTGAGACCGCAGATGATGAAGAAGTTACTGCATACCAAGAGCCGAACGCTTTTGACATTCCGGAATCATCTACGATTCTCCTTAATAATGTGAGATCTGGGAGTGTGGTTCGAATTACTGGAGCAGAACTTCTCGATGTTAATCCAAATGAAGTTGACGCTGATTCAGATGACGAGGAGCGGCACATATTGCCAGAGGATACCTATGAAACCGAGTCAGACTCAAGTGATGAAGATGATTATGATTATCATCCTTAGTATGTTAATTAATGATGTACGTATTTAATTTTAGTATATATAAATGTGCATGTATGTTTGTTATATAAACGTGCATGTACGTATTTATAGTCGTAAATTATATATAGTCTAAAATTGTCGGAAATTATAGTCGTAAATTATAGTCGGAAATTATATATAGTCATATTTATTCTAGTCGCGATCGATCGTACATTATAGTCGAAAATTATATATATATATAGTTGAAAATTCTAGTCGAAAATTATAGTCGTAAATTATAGTCGGAAATTATGGTTGGAAATTGGTCGGGAATCACTATCATTACCAATGAGTTGATAACTCGTTGGTAATACCCACGAGTTATCAACTCGTTGGTAGTAGTATTACCCACGAGTTGCTTATCAACTCGTAAGTCGCCGGCAATGCTCTCGGTATTTCCCAGGAGGCAGCTCAAGCTGCTTCCTCATTTCTTCACCTCTCTCTTTTCCCTCTCAAACCCTAAAACCCCATTTCTTCATCTCTTCCTCACCTAGCTCGCCTCCCTCTCCTCAAACCTCTCTTCCTCTCCTCCCCTCTCCCTTCTCCCCTCTCCACACAAAAAAACCCCAAATCTCAATTTCCTCTCCTCCCCTCCTCCTCCCCTCCTCCTCTACCTCCTCCCCTCACCTCCTTCGCCGGAATTCGAAGCCGAGCTCGACCATGACAAGTCCTAGCTCTCTCTCTCTCTCTCTCTCTCTCTCTCTCTCTCTCAATTTTTGTTTTTTATAATTATGTATATATATGCATTTTAATTATATTTTTATGCATTTTAATTAACTTGATTAATTAAGTTTTGGGTGATGTTTTAATTTTTGATAATTTAAGGTGATGTATATATGTGATGTATGTATGTGGAAAATATTTGGAAAATTTAATTAAGGTGATGTATATATGTGATGTATATATGTGATGTATATATGTGGAAAATTTAATTAAGGTGATGTATATATGTGATGTATATAATTAAGTTTTGATAATTTTTGATAATTTAAGGTGATGTATATATGTGGAAAATATTTAGGTAATTTAAGGTGATTTGGGTGGATTAATTGATATATATAGTTCATAATTATATTGTATTTTTAAGGTGTTGCATATATGGGCAAATTAAGGTGATTTGGATTCATTGATATAGGTAATTTAAGGTAATTTAGGGTGTTGGGCAAATTAAGGTGATTTGGATTAATTGATATAGTTGATAATTTAAGGTATATTTGTTAACTTAATTAATTGGTTAAATAAGCATTTGGGTAATAATTACTTGATATTTTGATAATTATATTCGTAATGATCGATATGATATGATGCAATTTAATTTAATGTTTAATGTTTAATTTAATGTACGATATCATAACCGCATTTAGAACCGTTTGGAACCGGAACCGTTTGGTTTGGAACTGATAACCGCTAGAACCGGAACTGGAACCGGAACCGAACGGTTCCGGTTCCAAACGGTTATCGGTTCCAACAATTAGTCCTGGATTCGGTTCTATGAAAAACTGGAACCGGAACCGTTTGGAACCGGAACAAAACCGGAACCGGAACCGTTTGAAACCGGAACCGTTTGGAACCAGATCCGTTTAGAACCGGAACTGTTTGGAACTAGAACTGTTTGGAACCGGAACTGTTTGGAACCGGAACTGTTTGGAACTGGAACCGTTTGAAACCGAACGATTCTGGTTCCAAACGGTTCTGGGTTCAAACGGTTCCGGTTCCAAACGGTTCCGGTTTTGGTTTTTCATAGAACCGAATCCAGGACTCATTGTTGGAACCGATAACCATTTGGAACCTATAACCGCTACAACCGGAACCGAAACCGGAACCGAACGGTTCCGGTTGCAAACGGTTCCGGGTCCGAACGGTTTCGGTTCCAAACGGTTCCGGTTCCAAACGGTTCCATCCTTAATTTTCATGGAACCGAATCCAGGACGAATTGTTGGATGTGCAGGAGGTTTTGCGGCAAATTGGCTTGGAGGCATCAAACGGAGAGGGACTAGAAATAGTGGAGGGAGCAGCAGTCAAGGTTCCTCAGCCGCAGTCAGCAACACGCGCAGTGGGCCAATTATGAATGCTCGCACACAGATGTTGCTAGCTGCGCGAGGAGAGGAGGAAGCTGAATGATCCGGATCCGTGCAACCCCCAGTCTAGCCTTGAGCCTCAGTCAGCAGACGCTCAGTCAGCAGACCCTCAGTCAGCAGACCCACAGACGAGCGACAATCAACGTGGGCATCAGAAACTCCCTCCATCCGAATGCCCCTTATTGCTCCAGTGCCTACTCCCGTTTCACGGGAATCATCTGAGGTAGATAGTGCTGGAGCCTCATCGTCCATGCCTCGTCTATCTCCGCCGTTCGGTCTCTTCCTGCCCGACGAGATTCCTGTGATCCCTGAATTCGATGATAGGGGGAGGCCTATTTATATTGAAGGACGGCCGGAGTTCCTGAGCGTGAAGGAAGCGTATAACTTCATCCCGTTCGACCCCGTGTATCTTTGGAGTGCGAGGTGCACCAACCAACAAACGGACGATGCAGGTAAATTTTATTTAACAAAATTGATTACAACAATTATTACGATAGGTTCAATTAATGATATCAATTTGTTGACATTGTATTATTAGGCAATTTCATTAATGGCACTGGAAAACGAAAGACTAGAGGCACCTGCACCGGGAAGAGACTTGAGCAGGCCACCGGGGGAAGGAAAACGCTCATTAGGGCCAATGAGCATGGTGAGGTGATCGAGACATTTGACACCACGCGAAAGTATGCCAGCATGGCCGGGGCCGTCGTGCGGAACAAGGTCCCAATGCTTTGGCCAGATTGGGAATCTGTGCCTCTCTACGTGAAGATGCAAGTGCATAATGTACTGAGTGTGAGTTAAATCGTAATTTCATTACGTAAATTTTACATTTATTAATTAAGTCCGAATAAATATATAATTTTACCGTTTATATATTCATCTTGCAGGTGTGGTTTGACGTGGATGAATGCCTTATTCACACGTAGGTAGAGCGTCAACTACATATCAGGTGATGTGATTCGAGTTATTTGAGTATATATCGAGTTAGATTTTTGTTTATCAAGTGTTTTAATATCTCTAACTTTTTTTTCCTGGTGTTAATATAGGTATAAAGAGTGGAAGAACGAGCTTTCAAAACATTACACACAGTACAAGGAGCTAGGCCGAGGTTCTACCCCTAGCGAATTCCGGTTTAGGGAGTACGAGTGGCTGTGGCTGGTAGCCCACTTCGAGCACCTCAAACCGAAGGTATGCATCATGAATATATTTTACAACGCTAATGTATCGTATCACATTGAAATAGTTAGTTACACTATCGCTGGAAACACTATAGCCGACGAGATAAAAAATCTCGTCGGCTATAGTTTTAAATTTTTTTTTTATTTTTTAAATTTTTTTTAAAAAACTCGTCGGCTATAGTACTATAGCCGACGATAATGGGTAAAAACCTCGTCGGCTATACTATTACCGACAGGTTTTAGCCAACGACTTTAGCCGACAACCCTTAAAAATCGTCGGCTATAGTCTCGTCGGCTATAGTGCGTCGGCTATACTATAGTGGAAATTGTCCACTATAGCCGACGATTTTTTTGTTGATTTGTCGTCGGCTATAGTGGAAATTGCCCACTATAGCCGACGACAAAAAATCTCGTCGATTTTTTTTTTCTTTTTTCGTCGGCTATTGTGAAAATACTGGTAGTGTTACTAATTTTTTTACATATGTTTATCAAACAAGGCGATTTCCAAGATGAACAGGGAGAACAGATTGAAAAACACCAAGGCCCATCATGCAGGTTCACTCAACTATTTTGGTTGGTCGAGTAAGGCGCAGCAACAACAAGAAGTCAACCCGTTGGTGTTTGTTCATCAGAAGTTCTATCCGCAGTGCCCTGAAGAAGCGGTAAGTCTTTAGCCTCATTAGTTTGTAGTTCACATATGCATGTGTTAATAAAACTATTTTTATCTATTAATTTAACTCGTTTAATAATACGTTATTCATATTCGCTTTTCAATTAGGCGAGAGTGGAGGAAGCGATCACAGAAGTCACCATGAATATAGCTCGAAACAACCATCCTGACTGCTCGGAGGAAGAAGTGACCCAGTATGCCTCTCAGATCGATCCGTTTGATCGCCCTATAGTGGCTCAGATCATGGCAAAAGCGTGCAGGACTGGAAAGAATACCTACTACTGCAGGGGAATGGGCTCGGCGGGCGAAGGAGTATTGAAGAACACTTCGGAATACTCTATCGGGTCAAGAACTTCAACTTCTAGGAACTCTAACCTAGCAGCGGAGCTTCAGAGGACGCAGAGGGAGTTGGAGGAGCAAATGAGGCAGATGGAGGAGATGCGGCAATTGGCCAAGCAGCAGGCAGTCAGAGATGCCAAGTACCGGGTGATGGCCGACCAACACCGAATGATGGTCCAGCACCAGACACAAATTTTCACATGGATGCAGACGATGTACGCGTGCCAGACTACCAGACAACCGGTCCCCACACCTCCCCCGGTCCCTGTGTTCCATAGTCATCCACCACTGCAGCAGTCACTGCCACAACAAGACCAGGGTAGCCACCGGAGTTCAAATGATTACATGGATTTCTTTGACCCTGACGCGGGAGTTCCTCGACCCTGACGTGTAGTTGTAGTTTATTTTCGTATTGTTGCTATTTGTACTGTACGTTGGACAATTATGTGTGTACTGTTGAACTTGTATTTGTACGGTTTCTGTTTTTCGGTGCAGGTTCTGGAATTGGGCCCAATCCAGAACCGGCTTTTTTTTGATAAATTTCTCCGGGTATTGCCGACGACTTGGACCAAAGTCGCCGGCAATACCCCTCATTTTCAGGCCACGGCGGAGCAATCATTGTCGGTGACTCAAGTCGCCGGTAATGCCCTTCATCATTGCCGGCGACTTGAGTCGCCGGTGATTCCTTGAGTATTGCCGGCGACTCAAGTCGCCGGTGATGCCCTTAAGCATTGCCGGCGACTTGAAAAATAAGTCGCCGGTAATACTTTCACCGGCGCCAAATTTTCGCCGGTAATACTTTCACCGGCGCCAAATTTCCAGTAATAGTCATTTCCGGCGAAAAAAAAAGAAAGGCTTAATGTGGTAGTGGAGGTCATCAATAGAGAAGCTCCCATCACTAATATTACTACATGTTGGGAATAACAACTGTTAATTAGGGAGAGATCAGAATATTGGCATCCACTCTCTGACGACTAAGTTAGAAACAAGAAACGATAACAACAGTGTAAAAATATACAAATATAAATTGTGTACATTAGTGTTGATGCAGCGAAAAATATAACGTTGGAATCCACCAACGGATCGTCTTGATTCCATAATACTAGGGTTTCTCGAATCCACGAGAAGAACTAGAATCCACCAGGAGTTGAGAAAATCTCAAAGTTTTATGATATGAAAGATGAGTTTAGCGGCCACAAATATGATGCTTAAATACTTGAAATAACCCTAAAGCACTAATAAAAGCTCTAATCAAGCCCAAGGGTTAAAATAAAATAAAATCCAAAATACTTAAAAACTGAAACAAATTAGGAAAACACTAAAAGCTGATTTTGAAGGCCTAAATGACCTCGGATGCCTGAAAAATCCTGTACGCCATGGAAAAGTAATGAGTATTGTTTCTGGCGCCGTTCCCTTTCCGAAAAGGTATCATTCGTCTCATTCCGAACTCGAATCCCAAACATAAACAGTTCCAACAATAATGCCATGCTTGCCTTTTTTGCAACGATCCATCTGTTCCTCGATTCTTGTCGTTATCCGTTCTACATTAGATATGAGACGTAATACACAGTTTTCCATATTACAGTCTTAAGTTTCGGGGCGAGACCTTAATATAAACGGACGTGTAAGTTTTTTTTTTTTTTTTTTGATTCAATAGAGAGATAGAATTACATATGGTTTGGGACGAGTAGTAAGTTGTTTTTTGCCGGTGGTTTCCTCCTACCTGCTGGCAGTGAGTCGAGTTTGGAAACGTAATTAAGGGTACTTTGTGAGTTTAAATCTCCTCATACTGACCTACCGAAAGTCATTTAAATTTCAAATTAAATAAAATACACAAATTAATTATAAGAGAAAGATTTGTATTGCGTACTGAATGGGGGTTGAGAGCTATGCATATGGCGTGTACGAGTTAACCGAAAACAATGTAGTAGCTACTGGATCTGTACGGGTAATTTGTAGTCCTATATATCAAACATATATACCTTAGCTGCATCATGATATTGAGGGCCACCAAAACCCTAGCATCGTCTCCCATATATTATCAGGTTAGGTAAACCGCCAGTATACTGTAAATTAAAAATAGATGAATTTGCCGAAAGTTCGTAGATATAAAAAATGGTCAATTTCTTCACCTGTTATTATAAGGACATGTTCGGGATTTTAAAGCATAAAACCGAAGAAATGGTTTCTGGTACGTGCGGCTTATCTGTTTCAAACTCAACCAGCGATATCCAAAACCACCGTAAGGTCATGTCTATACATTTCTTCTCCAAAGATGATCGACTCTCTCCTGGAAAATGGAAATGTTGAAAGGGATCGATATGTGGCCAGTATGTGGCCACATATATGTATGAATGCAATTATATTGCGATAATTACGATCGGCGGGTAAGATGGTATGGTAGGTAGGTTAGAAAGAAACAATCCAAGATGGGGTTGGGAGGGACGTCCACAAGGCAAGGGCACAGCTAGGGTTAGGGGTGTTTCTTTCTCTTGGGGATGTGACCTGTCCCTAAGTAAGCACCATGCCCTAAAAAAAGGTTAGGATCAGATCGATCAGTATATGAAGTTGCAAGCTCGATCGATCATGCATATCTATATGGTGTCCTACAGGCTACAGGCGTATACCTGCTGTATTTATTTGGCATTCATACAGAGACTGATCGATGTCATACGTACAGTCACATATTATCTTCTCCATATATGACACAGAGCCATTATATAGATTCTTGTTCAATGCCAAAAATACATTCTGACATACCTGAATTGGCATGAGGTGATCCAATAATGAGTTAAAACCTGTACGTGATTATAGTAGATATTCAAGAATTACATCTTTATTTTGTGGGTACCATGCAGATATATAACACAAGTATCTGCTCCGGCCCCTTTTCCACACGATTCAGTAATTATATTATTATATGTGACCTCACAGTTAAGAGAGCATTTTTAGTGCATGGATGATGTTGCATCAGTCATCTGCAATGTAATCCCAACTATTCATTTGATATAACTATTTATATAATACTGATTAATATCAATGTTAATACTAAAATAATGAATGGATGAGATTGTATCTTACAAATTAATGCAGTGCACCAAGTGCACTGAAGAATTTTCCCACAGTTCAAACTTGAAAGAAATTACATGCAAGTTTCACGTACGTTTTTAACGTTCTCGCGTCAGGTGCACCAAACTAATAGCAAGTAATAAAACTCTAAATCCAATTTAATTCAGGTAAATTAAATGTGTGCACGCTAATTAAGATATGGCATAAGGTGTGATTGTAACCTAGCTAGCCTACTGCATGGAAAGTTACACATATCCAAGCTAGACACCAACGTACTCTCTATTATGGATCACAATTATTATGCGTGTTTAATTTGTATCTTGATATGAAAAACTTCACCCAGGAAATAAAAGTGTGTGTATATATATACACGATTACCTATCAAATATAGTTCCTACTAACTATTTAAGTATGCTCAAATGATATCAATGTAGTGCAATAGAAGTATGCATGGGTCATTTTCGCAGAAGACTGATGAGACTAAATGCTTTAAACGACTCTATACAATAATACCAGAAAACTGACAGACTCAACTATATAGTAGAGAATTAATTTAATAAAAAGTTAGACTCGAACTAAATTGACACAAAAATACAGAAACATAGAAGACTCAGAGACGGACTACGGCGTAAATTTACAGATGATAGATAGTTTGATTATCTAAATAAATTGGAGAACAAAGAACACGAAATGAAAACAAAAATTGAAAGTGTAGAAAATCAAATGGATAAAAACGTTAGGTACTTCTCTCCACCCTACATAGTTCTAATCTACCCCAAACCCAATTCACACAACAATGAATGAATGTTTTCCATGCATGAGCTATGATTAAGTCACATACATATCACACTCTCTTACTTGGCATGTTATCCGGATTGATTACCTAGCTTAACGTGATCTTAACCTAGGAGATATAGTATTATGATAGGTCCAAATCTACCTAACCTAAGTCATTAAAATTTGTAAAGTGTTTGAGAAACAACAAGGCTTCTAGAGCTACTATGATGGGTGTTCTTGTATCACCTAGCTAGGAATTACTTCACACAACTAACTGTGTTGCTTTTATCTCTACAGAATATGAAATGATAAGATGGTCATGTACACATCAAAAACAATAGATCTTACCACATGCATTTAAGTTTGCAACCAAAGAAACATATAATAGAAATCATCAATGATTTTATAGTGAAGAAATTCTCATCCAAAATTATGCAGATCAAGAGGGGTTCAAAATCAAATATATTTGGGGCTTCGATCAACCTCTAAGTAAAGAAAACTAAACAAACATATTACGAAGAATGAAGAAAAAAAAGAAAAGAATGTGAGAGAGAAGAGAGACCGGTGAGAGACGAGAGAGAGAGAGAGAGAGAGAGAGAGAGAGAGAGAGAGAGAGAAGAGTGGAAGGAAGAAGATTTTCCTATGTAATATGGCTTATATCGTCTTGAATCCTTTTCCTTGTAGGTTTGAGACTCTTGAAAGAAAAATCATCTTCTTTTAATTTTCCTTATTGACTCTTGACTTTTATGACTTCTGATCATCAGCCACATGCCTATTGAATAGGTATATCAATCACAAATTCGTCCATGGGGTTCTCAGTATAAATTGGGCCTCAAAACATGAATTTCTGTCAAAAATCAAATTTTCGAGCAGACTGACATCTTTGTACTAAAACAGTCATAACTTCTTCTAGAAACATCCAAATCATGATCTAGAAGAAGTTTTGAAAACTAGACATCTGGAGCTTTCCATGAATATATTGATCACTATCTAGTTCCTCCATATCTATTCCTAGTTCTCTAATTGACTGACCTGCCTATGCAGATTTCCTAATTTAATTAGCTTTTAATTTCTCTTTTTCTTTCTTTCTTCTCATCACTCCAAAATATTTATAAAAAAAATAAAATAAGTTAATATTTTTGAGTGTTTAACAAAAAATTAAGTATATGAATATCAATTATTAACATAAAGATACATATTTATGTGGCCATCAATATATCTAGAAGAACAATTCTTGGAAGCATATTTTAACGAATGACATTTTCTTTTATTGTTAGGGAGGAGAATGCAGGACAGTTAAATATTTCAGTCGGTCAAGGGTCAAGAGTTTATTACTATAAATAAACAGTACAAAATAAACCAATCATGTGCTTCTGTGGGTAGCTTATCGTGGAATGCAATAGATTACTCATGCTGGTATGCCATGAATTATTCGTTCATGTGCGTTTATGCATTTTGGGAAGGTTCCCAGAGAAGTTGTTATAAACTATAAGCATTGTTATGCACACTGTTTGATTTATATGGCTCAATCGTGTCGCTAGCGTAGTCGCATACTTATGATCGTAGTTCTAAAAAAAAATTAAAACGTACCTATGATCATATGCATATCTCAACGCCAACAGATTCAAATTAAACGCAGGGGCGGGAAAGGGCATGCATGCATGCATGAGGGATTATCCATGCTAAATAGAAATTAATATAACCTATAAGTTAATGTTTCAGAATCACAATCATCTAGCTAGATCGATCATTATAACTTATATATCCTGAAAGATTTGATCCATTCTGATAAGGTTACCCTTTTGATATTATACCTAGCTAAAGCATGTAATTGAAAGCTGTTTTGAAGTGTTTGCAGGTGAAAAATATTACGACCTAAATATGGATGGTCGTCAAGCTTATATCATATATGTATTACTATTCGAATCATATATATTCTAGCTAGGCAGATCGACCTAGTTGTATAACAACGTGAGTACGACCGAACTTTTTCTTTTTTGTTTCTTGGTCGGTTCAGAACGTACATTTGAATCAAAAACCGATCGATTCATGATCTACAATATGATACTCGAATGAAACTTGTAGCCATGTTCCAACATGAACCCAGATTTGAGACAGTTGCCTTTAATTTTCTCTTCTTTCCCGGCCTGCATTTCCTATCTTGCATGAAAATTTCAATCGAAGTTGATGAGCTGAACAACTCCACAGGTAGTGGGATGGCATGTGCTCTCACATGATCTATGCATTTGAGTTAGTAAAGGGTGATATCCTCAAGCATAGCTAATTAAAGGGTTATTAAGATAAAACTCCCTGCCACATTTTTTTAAAGAATATAGTTCATCAATATTTTCTTTAAAATATTTAAAACAAATATTAATGACAGTACGTAACAATTAAGATATATTTGTACCATTAATTTTACAATATTTATATACCATGCCACAATCACAAATTTTGTAATATAAAATCAGCATTTAATTCAAATTCATTAATTACTTTTTCCATTCTAGAATTATAACAAATTATGAGATAGGTAAACTATTTTATAATTTAGGTAAAATATACATCAAGAAAATTATATTACGAAATATTTAGGTGTATTATATTGATAAATTTTAAGAATTACTAGTTAAATTATGGGTATATGTAATTTGAATGGAACTAGGTACATTGTATGTAAGAAATACATTAATTGTAAATATATTGATAAATTATGAACAACAATATGAAGTGTAGGTAAATTAAGCAATGGAAGTACAAGAAGTAGAAGTCAGTAGTGTGCGCAATATTATTAGTTAACGTATGTATATGTAGGTAAATTAATAATAATAATATATATATGTGTGTAGGTAGATTAGACAATGGATGTAGAAGCCAATAGTGTCCGTAGTTAACTAGCCTATTCTCAATTGTCTATATATATATATATAGGTAAATAACCTATTTGTAAGGTACGTGGTAGGAAAATGTTAATATGTAAATAATTTTGTAGGAATTTACCTATCTCAATTTTTGGTAAATATAGGTAAATATTGGTGAGATTTGAAATTAGATTTAACTATTTTTTAAAGATGATGACTTAGCAATTTTTTTAATTAATTAGGTTAAAGGGTATACCCAGTATCCCAAAAAACTGAACATTAACTCATCCCTCTTAAAATGGAATGTATTTGAATTATAAGGACGTCTAAATCCATCAATGAAATTGCAGATGGATTTTTTACTAACATTAATAAGTTACAAGGAGTTTTCTCTAATTTCTCCCTAATTAAAAGGCTTTGCAAAAGAGGCAAAGATTCAATTTAGTCTTGGACAAAGGTCCTCCTTCCTCGATCAATAAGAAAGCTACATTAACTTTTAGCCATGCCAGTGATGATTTTATGTGTTACATGTAAGTTACACGTACAAGCTAGATTATTAAAGGCACAGCCACAGGTCTATAGTGTTTATATCCTTTCTCTTTTTCTCGTGTACTCCGATCGATGCATGAGACAAGTAACTAAAGTCATGTAAAATATGGAAGGATATGATGAAACAATTTTTGTTAGAAGACAAAATTAGGACCATAATGAAGTGAAGAAGATTTCTTTACAACATTTTTTGGTTGGGATCGTATCAAAATAAAGTGATTTTTCCATGGTGAGTATGTAATCTTTTCAAACTTACTCCACGTTGGAGATTGATATCAGCTTGTACATATCAAACTCAATTATGTGATGGACATGATCATAACTATAACAATTTGAAACTAAATGTGGTGATTCTAATAGCTAGCTAGCTAGCTAGAGTACGTACGTGTACGTGTGTACAGATAGTTTTGTTGGGCAAGTGAACGCATCTGACCTTATTGCATATGAAGGTTGACTATGAAAAAAATACAAACAGCTCGATTAAAAAGGATCAAAACGGAGAATTTTCCTGGAGATATAGATTGAGAGAGTGAGTGAGAGACCATATTAGCCACTACCTTCACAAAACCTAATCCCGTCGGCAAATGATTGTGCCATATCAATTAACTCTGGTGCCATTTCCAACTCAAACAGGTCAGATCAATCGTTCCCAATCAGCCCACATGTCAAACAACCACAGGATCAGGGGATCGATTTGACCTCTACATGCAAACATAGACACAAACGTCCCACGCAGTTGATATATTATTGTTGGGGGGTCTGTCTCTAGCTCTCTCCATCTCTCTCATTTCCCAAACCAACATAATTAGCAGAAGAGGACACAAAGCATCAGAAGAAGCAGAAGAAAAATCAGCTCTACATTTCCCAAAGGCATAAGCGCAACCTAGCTAGCTAGCTCGATCTTGTGTGGCCGTGGCTTTGTTTAGTTTCCATGGAAGTTGTTAGCCGGAAGATGAGTTTGAACTTCAAAGAGACCGAGCTGTGCCTCGGTTTGCCCGGAGGAGCTGAGCCGGAGATCATTAGTACTCCCAAGGCTAACGGAAAGAGAGGGTTCTCCGAGACGGTTGATTTCAAGCTCAACCTTCAGACCAAGGAAGATCTGATGAATGAGAATGTCAACAATGTTTCCAAGGAGAAAAACCTTCCTTGCGTTAAAGATCCAGCAAGACCACCAGCCAAGTAAGTGCCTTTAATTATCGCCAGCTTAATTTGCTTCATTTGATAGTTGATCGATCCAACTCTAGTCTCTACAAATATTGTACGTATGTATATATAAACCCTTTTTCTTACACAAATACATGACTAAAGCTTTTCGAGAATTAAGCCCTTTTTCTTTCTTCTCTATCTATGTGGTTTTGTTATTATAGGGCTTTGCATTAGTCATAGTAACTTTGGCTATATCCGAACACTAATTTTGTTAGTTATGCATGAATCATTTCATCAGAGCACAAGTTGTGGGTTGGCCACCAGTGAGATCCTACAGAAAGAACGTAATGGCGCAGAAGAGCGGCGGCGAGGAGAGTAGCATCGCCGCCGAGAAGGCTGCATTTGTGAAGGTTTGCATGGATGGTGCACCTTATCTTCGTAAGGTGGACTTGAAGATGTACAAGAGCTACAAGGAGCTGTTTGATGCCTTGGCCAAGATGTTCAGCTCCTTCACAACTGGTAAGTTCATATAATTCATTTGTAAATAGCTTAATTAATATAGAAACTGCAGTGTTTGCAGAGACTTGTTTTAGATCTTGACCAGTGCACATGAAGTTTTTTTATTTTATTTTACTAACAAATATATTGTATGAAATGTTGTTAATTGAAGGTTACTGTGGGGCCCAAGGAATGATAGACTTCATGAATGAGAGTAAACTGATGGATCTTCTGAGCAGTACTGAGTATGTGCCAACTTATGAAGATAAGGATGGAGACTGGATGCTTGTTGGTGATGTTCCATGGGAGTAAGTTCTTCATCACTAATCTACATCCCCCTGTTTACAAACCCTAATCTCAAAAATAAAACAAAACAAAGAAAAAACCAAGCAAAGGATTCTTGATCAGAAGAACAACCTAAACCTACTAATTGAATTTTTAAACATGTGCAGGATGTTTGTTGATTCATGCAAGCGTTTGCGAATAATGAAAGGATCAGAAGCAATTGGACTTGGTATGTTCTTGTTAATTATTTCTTTCTTTCAATATTTTCCAACCATGAGTATGAAGTGAACATAAATAATCTTCTAAATGGAAATAATATATCTAGTGTAATATGCATTTCTAAACTTCTTCATCTTTTCTTCTAGTGAAATGAATATAATCTTTACCCTTCCATATAATTAATTGTGGTTTTTGTTTTTGTTACTTTCAGCTCCAAGAGCGATGGAGAAATGCAAGAACAGAAGCTGATTGATTAGGTGCGCATGTTCTACGGATCGAGCAAGCCTAGTCTTCTTTGGAAGTGTCTACTGTATTTTATGTGATGATGATGATGGTATATATATAGTAATTAAAGATTGCTGATCGAATATCTGTAATCGACAAGAAGCAATAAACTTAACCACTGCTAGTGTCTGTGCTGCTGTTTATCACCAATGGCTTTTTCCTTATGATCCTCCTCATTATTTTTTGTTGTTGGCCTTGTTGTCATACTTGTTGTGTGTTTTATTCCCTTCCAATTCAATACTATCTTCTTTTTTTCCTAAAAAGGATTCTCCAATCCATATGATCAATTTTCCTTTTTTGTAATCTATTCAATGATTTATTTGCTATAGTTTTGTAATAATTTCTCAAAGTAAAGTACTGAAAAACTTCATGAAGACAAGTGAGAGGAGGGAACATGGCCATGTGAATGTTGATGGGGAGCTTTTATTCATGATTCAAGGCCATAATTTATTCACAATATCATCCCCCATAATATCATATGCATATATATATATATATATATATATATATATATTTCTGAACATGGCCTTAAACTCTATAATTTGATATGGTGGTTAAGGTTAGGAATAGTAGCATTGCTTGTGAATCTTCTTTGTTTATGCACTAGTTGGTGGATGATTGAGTTTAGTAGGATCACTAACATGTGATTTAGGCCACTAAAATCTTCTCAAGATTCTCTCTCTCTCTCTCTCTCTCTCTCTCTCTCTCTCTCTCTCTCTCTTATGCATATGGCATGGATCTCTTGGATCTGACATTGTGCGGCAGCTTCATGTTTCTTCTTTTATGAAAGATTCAAGTTGGCCGGGTGGAGTATAAGTTAGCCATAACCGAATTGTCGAGGAAGGAACAAAACATGTTTAGCTTTATTAAAGTTGACTCAAATATAAACTTAAGAAGCAATGAGAATTATCATTAATTCCAACTCCATATATAACTTGTCAGCATGCATGAGGCACTAGTACGTAGTTACTCAAGTTTAATTAACAGATCGAACGAATTAAGAAGTAATGAGAATTATCTTCTGATTCTTGATTTGTTAAAATGCTGAATCAGAAGTCGATCCTTTAAGGCATGGTTTGTCATTTGCAACCAAAGTTAATTAGTGATGCGAGTGTGCATGAAGCATTCTTCAACTACTCGAGGAAATGCAAATGAAACTTGTCTCACGTTTTACATGACAAGGGCAAGTCGATCATGCTTATTGAAACATTTACCGAATCATGAACTAGGTGCATGTACGTACTCGATCATAAACATATATGGAACTACCTATTTATACTCACCCCCTATGGAGTAAACATCCACTCAACAAAGGAGAAGCCGATCGAAACGATATCAGATCGATAGTATCATTCAATATATTCATAGGGAAACAATTTATGGTAGCACATAGACTTGCATGGTTTCGTCTTTCGAGTCTAGTACAGCTGTTGTAGGCAGAAATCTCATCACAAAGTGAGGTTATGGAAATGAAACAAACCGTGTATAGGACGGCCAGTAGTCTGCTATCGACTCCCAACGCCCAGGAAGAATCGAACCAGACGCCCACGTTCGCACTCTAAATAGCGCCGGACATGCAGATGAGAGCAGCAAATTAATGACGACAACCTTCTTACTGCTAGCTTCAGATTGCAGCAGAAAAGCATCAACTTAAATAAAATTGCAAGAAAGAAATAGCTGAATAATGTGATTGTCACCAACAACAAAAAAAATTAACTAATTAATGTGCCGAAATAATACATGGACTATATAAAATAGTGATCGATGCACAAGACGGCTAGGGCTGCAATTCAATCCTTCCCCTGCGGTGGTGGTGGAGTTTATGACTTCGAGTCTAGTACAAGCTAGCTGTGTGGACTCTATGTATGAACCTAGCCTTCTCGTCGATCAGGAGATCGTTCTTGTTACAAGAAGAATTAGACTGATAGTGAATGTTTTAAGTTCAGCTGGCTCACTTTCAAATCATGCAGTATCATTATATTGTTGCATATATTGGTTTCTTCTTCCTTTTACATTGAAAAGACACGAGTTTGTTCTTATTATTTTCCTTCATTCCTTCCGCCAAGTGCCATCTCTTGCAAACAATATTAAGCAAACTTGGAATTCTGTACACAGTTTCAATTTTAGTGAGATAGCTAAATGCGCGCTAGAATATAATTAAGCTGCCTAACGATCGAGCCTTTCTAATTTTATCAAGTGTCCCTTGAATTGTTTCTACTTTTGTACAGTAGCACTCGAATGGTTTTCGCCTTCTGGGAACATTTGATGAGTGAAGACTTCAACCGATTATACAAGGACAATTTCTTGAACCTATGTGAACAGATATGAGCCGACTCTAATTTTGATATGAAATGGACAACATACCCATTTATGCCGGTGATATCTCATCTCCGATCATCCCTGGTCTCGCATCGCTGCCTTGCCCATGCTGGTAGCAGTGCGGCCAAACATGAGGTACGGTGCACCAGTGATTGGGGTCATAACCCTGGATATGGTTGGAGGATTGTGAACAAAGAAAGAGGGCTCAAGTGACGAGTATGTATAGTGAAGGCATAATTCGAAATGCAAGTTTGGCCATGTGCCTCACCTCTAATGAACGATAATTGCTTTGAAGAAATTTCACAAACAAATGGAATGAAACTAATGAACTACATTTATACTTTACCTAGACTTGAAACACAATCATAAAACGTACGTATGATCTAATTCATCTGAATGTACTACAGATATACACACAGCAGGCTGCTGAAGGAACAAGGGGAAGAAATTTTTCTCGTGTAAGCATAAGGCAAAAGATCTCAGATATCACCATAGTCAGCAACCCCAGTTTAACCTGTAAAGTTGAGGAGTCACAAAATAATCATACAACCAATAAAACTGTATATAGGACAACACACATTATTCTCATCTTATTAAAGAAACAAACAAGTTTCATTCTTTAGACAAAGCTAAAGTTTTATTCATAGACCCTATGCTAGCATAGCTCAGTGACCATGCAACAATAATCTCAAAAGTTAGACCACTTTGACATTAACCAGTCATCAAAACTGGACGTAAAATCAACACTTGATTTTGAGTTCACCGCCACTGAATTATGCTTCAACTGGCTTTCTCCCTTACAACAGTTACAAGTACAAGATATTCAGCAGAAGAGTGTATTATTGTCATTTCACTTAAACATGCTGGACAGTACTGATTCTGCATTCTTCTCTAAGAAAATAGAGCTGTAGGTTGTATGAACTTTTCAAGGCTAACTGTGAGGTACTAGGAGAGAGCAAATGCCTGAACAGTAAATCACAGTAATGCAATTTCACAAAAGAACAGAGCTAAATACAAGTTTCATCACATATTATTTACTCCGGGCCCCACCCCTATGGTGACAATGGCATTAATATCCCAAGATATAAAGAAAAAAAATCAAAATAAGAACAAAACTTTTCTTCAAAGCTATCAAATCTCTTCTTATGCAGCAACTCTCATTGATCAAAGTAGCTGAAACAAGGAATGAACATCTCAAGGATATTCTGTAGTTTTCATTTTCATGAGTAACACCTTCTAGAGAAATAAAGAGTCTTAATACAAATCTACTTCAACCATGCATTCAAATTCTTGCATAAGAAGAAAGAGAAGTATAGATAAAATAGTAACATCACCTTTTGCAATCATTGTATTTGATTTTCAGGCTGTGAAAAGAAATCTTTGGCGTTACGTGCTACCTCTGCTTCAAGAACTGCTTCCAACACAATGTCTGATCCTTGAACGTTTTCTGTCATCAAAACCACTGGTTATTTATATGCACAGATGTACTTAGAAAAGAACACACGACTGTGAACATTGAAACAACTGTGCACATATATGAGTCAGAACAATGTTCTAAAGAAATAATTTGATGTTTGAACTGGTACACCCTACATAATCAAGGTGAAACTATTTCCAGAAAATATATCTCTATGTCATAAAATTATGCCAACATGTGGGGGGCTCACAAAGCCAAACACAGCCACCATACATAGGAAGTCAATTCCATATGTGCAAACAATACACGACTAAGTAATGAACATTGGTGACACCTTTCTTGGCTAACCACACAAAGGCATAGATGAACTAATTGGTACAGACAATCAATCATTACATAACCGAAGAAAATGTGGAAGAACGGCAGTGCAAAAGTGTAAATATGTTATACAAGACACTTTAAAGAACTGTTGTTTCTCAATATATTGGTATCAAATTCAAGTTCCCAGCTTCTACCAAGACAAAAAGGTATATAATAACATCATTTTATAAGATAGTCTGGATGACTATTACCATTTCGTTTTGGTAGCATTCCGGTGCTTTCTGCTGAAATTGGGAGGATAGTGAAAAGGCCATTTTCATCAATAGGACCATCTTTCTCCACATTACTTTTCAACGAGCCAGTTTTCACAGCTGCAGATTCAGCCAATTTTGCATATGCAGTGGCTTGTGTATGCAAATTAAGTGATTCTGATGTTCTGAAGTTAACATTATCCTGTGAAAGATGCATACAAGGAATTCAAGGGCAATACAAAGTCAGATATTACAAAAGTAAAGAGAGTGAAAAATTAAGACCTTTATAACACTTGTTGGCAACTTTAATTCCTCCTTGTGATTCCCAATCGAACTGCTGGCCCCTAGCAAAAGACCACATAAACTGCTAATCATGAGTGAAAACAAAAAAACATAAATTGGCTTGGCAGTTAAGAATACTACCATCAGGTGGAGGAGGGGCAGGATTCTCCACCAGCTTTCGAGTCATAGGACCGGGGTTCATAAGAGAAAGGCTTCTAACTTCATATCGAATCGAATCTAACTGTGAAAGCGCATCTTGTAGTTCTTTTTGAACCTATCCATCCATCCATCCATACAAACAAACCACACTCTCATCATTCATCTACTTAAGGACATTGTCGATGCAATTTAATAAATCAAGCATAGCTCACACAACAATTCTTTTTACCTGGCGAGCTTGAGATTGCTGCATGACATTGTCGAATTGGCCACGAGCTAACTGAACATACCCGATCGACCTACCCGTTAGCCTCCCCACCATTCTAGCAATCCTAGGTAGATCCTTTGGTCCTACATACCCCATTACATCAAAACACTAATCAATCCATGTTCAATTTCTTCAATCAAACTACACAAAATCTCATACAACCCATCAAACCAATGCTGAAAAATGCAGTGTCTCTATCTCACTCAAATCTATTTCAACCAATTCTATATGTTAAACCCATAAAACTCAACACGAAAGTTGCGAAATTTAACCATAAAGTAAAGTTCTTTGAAAAATAAGAGAGAGATAAAAGAGATTACCCACTAGAGCAGCTGTGGCTCCGATCAAGAGGAAGAGCTCCCCATATGAAATACCAAACATTTTTTCTGAAAGAAAAGATTGCAGCTTTTGCTCTTTGTTTTGATAAAGCTTTGATTTTTATGTTTTTTGAAATAATAAAGGTTTGATTTTTATTTTATACAAGCTACACCGAACGACGTCGTGGGTCTACTTTAAAAACCCAAAATTTAAACGAACCCAAAGCTTTGTCTTCTCATAAACACAAAGAACGAGTCGGCGGTCATATCTTTCAATCCCAAAGCTGAAAGCTTTAGGCTTTAGGGTTTAAGGTTGGTGCTTTCTCTCTCTCATATGGTTTGTGATTATGTTTTTTGTATTAAAGTTTTTTACTTTGTGCAATTTCATCAACAGTTATTTTTGTAGTATCTTGATGTTAAGAAGAATCTGATATTGTGAAGAAAGAAAAACTTGTTAAATTGAGAAGAATGAAAACTATAGATTTTGTTAGATTGCTATTATTTTTTCTGATAATAATGATGAACAGAATCTTCAGGGTAGATAATTACAAGGTCAAAAGGGAATCTTTGGTGGAAAAAATGAGTGGAGGGAGTGATTTGTTGATGGAAAATTTAACTGTGGATAATTCAACATATGCCGAGGCACAAGTGAGAGCTGTTTTCTATCCGAAATTTGAGAATGAGAAGTCGGATCAGGAGATTAGGACAAGGATGATAGAGATGGTATCGAAAGGTTTGGCGGTGTTGGAGGTTTCGCTGAAGCATTCGGGGTCTCTATTTATGTATGCGGGTAGTGAGGGAGGGGCGTATGCGAAGAACAGTTTTGGGAATCTGTATACGGCCGTAGGTGTGTTTGTTCTCGGGCGGATGTTGAGTGAGGCATGGGGATCTCAAGCAGAGATAAGGCAGGCCCAGTTAAATGAATTTCTCGAGATGAACCGAATGTGCATATCGATGGAACTCGTGACTGCTGTTCTAGGAGACCATGGGCAGCGTCCGAAGGAGGATTTCGTTGTGGTCACGGCTGTTACGGAGTTGGGGAATGGGAAGCCGAAGTTCTACTCGACCCCCGAGATTATTGCATTCTGTCGGAGATGGCGATTACCGACAAATCATGTGTGGCTATTCTCGACGAGAAGATCGGTGACATCTTTTTTCGCTGCATTTGATGTGCTATCCGAAGAAGGAACTGCAACGACTGTATGTAGAGCTTTCGATGAAGTAGCGGATATATCTATACCGGGTTCAAAAGATCACATCAAGGAGCAGGGTGAAATCTTAGAGGGTATTGTTGCTCGTATTGTGAGCCATGAGAGCTCAAAGCATATGGAGAAAGTCCTAACAGGTTTCCCTCCTCCACCTCTGGAAGGAGCTGGTTGTGATTTGGGACCAAGCCTAAGAGAGATTTGCACTGCGAATAGGTCCGATGAAACACAACAGATAAAATCCCTTCTCAAGGGCGTAGGCACCTTCTTTTGCCCTGACCATTCTGATTGGCTTGGAACTGGAGATGGTGATGATTCACATTCTAGAAATGCAGAAAAAGTAGTGGTATCAAAATTTCTACAATCTCATCCTGCTGATTATTCTACAACAAAATTGCAGGAAGTGGTTCGTTTGATGAAAGAAAAGCGGTTGCCTGCTGCCTTTAAATGCTACCAGAACCACAACAAGAATTACTCTATGTCTAGTGACAACGTTTCTTATAAGATGGTCATTCACGTCCGTAGCGACTCTGCATTTCAGCGATACCAGAAAGAGATGAAGTCGAGGCCAGGACTGTGGCCTTTATATCGAGGATTTTTTGTCAACATTAATCTGTTCAAGGAAAACAAAGAGAGAGCTGCTCAGATTGAGAAAAACGATAGCACTGTAATGTTCATTGATGCTGACAGTGGTATGTCTGGAAAACATGTATTGGCGGAAGAAGATGCAAACCTAATGATTAAATTGAAATTTCTTACATATAAGCTGCGAACGTTTTTGATCCGCAATGGCTTGTCAATTCTTTTTAAAGAAAGTTCGGCTGCTTATAAAGCCTACTACTTGAGGCAAATGAAAATATGGGGCACTTCAGCAGGAAAGCAAAGGGAACTCAGCAAGATGCTTGATGAATGGGCTGTGTACATACGAAAAAAATGTGTAAAGAAACAGCTACCGTCATCAGTGTACCTCAGTGAAGCTGAGCCATTCCTTGAACAATATGCAAAACGCACCCCACAGAATCAGGCTCTAATAGGTTCTGCTGGAAACATAGTAAGATCTGAAGACTTCTTGGCCATAGTTGAGGGAGGAAAAGATGAAGAGGGTGATCTCGAGAAGGTGTCCATTCCATCAAGCCCCAGTGCCTCAGCTGTCGAGACCGTCCCGAAGGCTGAGGGTCTGATTGTTTTCTTTCCTGGACTACCTGGTTCTGCCAAGTCAGCATTGTGCAAGGAACTACTGAAAGATCCCGGAAGTTTTGGGGATGATCGTCCAATTCAAAGTCTAATGGGTGATCTTGTTAAAGGAAAATATTGGCAAAAGGTCGCCGATGAGCGCAGGAAAAAGCCATATTCCATAATGCTTGCAGACAAGAATGCACCAAACATAGAAGTGTGGAGACAAATCGAAGTTATGTGCCGCAGAACAAAGGCCTCTGCTGTCCCAGTTGTACCTGATTCTGAAGGAACTGAATCAAATCCCTTTTCTCTTGATGCATTAGCAGTATGTATGTATCGTGTGCTTCAACGTACTGATCATCCAGGAAACCTTGACATGAATTCTTCAAATGTTGGCTACGTTCTGCTAATGTTCTATCACCTTTATGAGGGGAAGAATCGCCTAGAGTTTGATTGTGAACTACTTAAGTGTTTTGGGTCACTTGTCAAGATACCACTGCTGAAGTCGGATAGGAGTCCATTACCTGATCCAGTGAAATCAACTCTTGAGGAGGGAATAGATTTGTACAATCTTCACACTGGTAGACATGGAAGACTGGAGTCTACCAAGGGAACCTATAAAAATGAATGGGCTGAATGGGAGATACAATTGCGGAATATATTATTTGACAATGCACAGTATCTTATTTCTATTCAGGTTCCCTTCGAGTCTGTTGTTAAAGAAGTATCAGAACAGCTACAGAAGATTGCAAAAGGTGACTACAAGACTCCGGAGTGTAATACTTCAGATTCTGGGAAGAGCAAGAAGTCGGCCATTACATTTGCTGCCATTAGCCTGCCTACCGCAGAAATCAAAGGTTTGCTCGATGATTTGGCTGGGAAAGAGAGTAATGCAGAAGCTTTCCTTAAAGACAAGAATTTGGAGAACAGCATTTCGAAGGCTCACGTTACTCTTGCACACAAGAGGAGTCATGGTGTTACTGCTGTCGCTAATTATGGTACTTTCCTACACAAACAGGTCCCTGTGGATATAACTGCAATGCTCTTCACGGATAAAATGGCTGCTTTTGAAGTCTACCCTGGCTCTGTTGAAGGTGAAAAAGTAATACCTAAAAATGAGTGGCCTCATGTTACCTTATGGACAGCAGAGGGTGTTGGAGGCATGGAGACCAACTTGTTATCCCATTTGCATTTAGAGGGCAAGGCAACCCGTATTGGAATTGACCCACCTGCCACCATCTATGGGATGCTGGAGTTTTACTAGTGTTCGCAATTTCTTGGCTTGTTTGTGGATAAGATCGATAGTTTACTATAGTCATGTTGATATGGGATGAAGAGAGAGCTCAGCCGCCAAGTGGTTGAGAATATTTTGCATGTAAAGTCTGTATATGGGTAGTTGAAACTTGGGGAATGAACTGCAACGTTTAGAAAGACTGTCCAATTAACATGCTTCCACCTCTCACAGGGTATAGCGGAGCATGTTGGAACAAATCCGAACAATAGATTTCAGGTAAGTATTTTAAACTTTTTCTTGCCTAAGAATCCTTCTGTCGATGTGCTAAACACTTTAAAACAATAAACTTGATGTTCTTACGAAACAGTGTCATGGTGAAAATGCAGAAATTTGTTGTGCATGCAAATTCTTGTCATCTACTAGTCTGCCTCCAATTCAGCAGTTCGATTCGTGCTCGTTGTGGCTAATTACAAGACTGTAACTTGTCATACATACACATGCACATCTTCATTACTGTATTTGAATCTACAGTAACTCTTTATGAATTTATAGTGAGATTGGTGAGGGTGGTATAGTGGTACCAACATTTGTCGAAGTGGAGTACCACCACTAAAGAAAACATACATTGCTTAGTTTCTCCTTAATTTGAAGAGTTATGAGGATAATGAAAGAAAGATGGTTTATGCAAAGCAATCCATAAATGCGTGACAAGAGTGTGTTGGTGTGGTACAAGAAACTGTGTACTGTTCACCAGAGATTGCTACCATCTTTGATCGAGAAATAGCTGCACCAATAATAGAATAGACACACACATTCTAAGTTTCTAACTTACTATTCGGCAAGCTGAGAATTGTTGTGCTCTATACATTTTGCTTCAAAACTCTCAGGAGGAAGATCCGTACGTTCCCTTTCAGCTTATGGTCCAACTTTAATAGTGCTCTTGATGACACAAATTTCACGGGGATGTTGTGTAGCTTATTATTTTATCATCTGGTACAGAAAAGAAAATTGTAAGGGGTTTTCAGTACAAATTATGAAGCTGCAGTTTGTATTTCACAACGAGTCTGTTTTTCATTTCTCGTTCTAATGTTATCGTTTTTGTATATATGATCAAGTGCTTGTCTCAACCACTCTTTAATCCTTTATGCATTCAATTGTTGCTGTTTCAGATTTCATGGTGTTTTATATATATATATATATAGCAAGCTTTCACTCAGGTATATCTGAAAATAATCATTTTTAGGTATATGACATATATTACGTTGTTTTGATCATATTTGTCATCTCTACCGTCCAACTACTAGGTTTATATGAGCAGATCATTCTTGTAAATTTTTAGCAAAAATGGTGATCGTTAAAGTATCGATCTAGTTTAAATCAATGGATGGACCAAATCTGTCAAATCTGAACCGTTCTTTCTTATGAACTTCAATTGCAGTCTTAAATACCTAAACGATCATTTTGGTTGAAAATTTACAAGTTTGACCTACACATTATGACTTAAAATCTAAATTGTGGAGATGGTAAAATATGATAAAAAATTCGTGTGATGCCATATACCATAAAATAATAATTTTCAGGTATACCTGAGGGAAGCTTTTTATATATATATATAAAATTAAGAGGCAGTCCTCATCGCATATGCCTTTTTTCGTGTTTCCTATTCCTATAAGGAATACTACATCCTATTCCTATAAGGAATATATGTAGTCGCTCTATAAAAACAAACACCTACGTACTATGAATCAACAAAGTACATCTCGATTTCGTTAGTAGTATCCAATTCCAACACAGACAACTTCATAAGATTCCCTATCTGTCTGGGGATGACTCCAGAAAGTTTGTTATCACGAAGGAATAAGCAAGCTAAGTTCGTCAAGGCAATCGTACCGATGGATCTGTTATCAGATGACATACTGGGATTAATTCTCAAGAGGGTTACCAACCCTAACCCTAATGATTGAAAATTTGTCAAGCGAAACCCTAATCATATGTCGATCTCAAGTCTGCAAGCGATGGTTGCGAGTGGATGGCTTGAACCGATCCTCCATCTATATATGTTGACCAACCCAACTTCTCTCTAAACTTTTTCCCAGATGTCCCAACTTACAGACCCTCAGGCTTAACCTCGGTTATACTTCATGTGGCCAAGTTTGGGAAGCTCGAGCTCGACTGTGCGAACTAGCAACTCACTGTCCCAAATTATCCAACCTTCAACTCATGTCGGGGTGGGGATTTGATGATGTTGATGATATTTTTGAGGATGGATTTGTACACTTCATACCTTTGGCACAAAACTTGAAGCATTTGCGTTTGGAATATTGGGACTGGGTTACTGACAAATCCTTGGAAGCAATTAGTTGCTCGAAAACCATCAAGATATTGGACATTGCTGATGCCAGCGACAAAATCTCCCAATTCGGGTTCTCACACTTGAAGAAAATGTGTGTCTTGGAGGAGCTGGATTTGACGCTTTGTGATTGAATTACGGATCGTACTTTGGAAATTTTAGCACATGGTTCGATCTCAAAAACCATGAAGAAGTTGAAGATTAACGACAACAATAATGGGATAACTGATTCTGGTGTCTTGTTTTTAGGGAACATGTGTGTCTTGGAAGAACTAAAATTGTCAAGTAGGAAAGTTACGGGACGTGGGCTAGGTTTTCCATCGAAAACCATGAAAAAACTTGATCTTATGGACTGCCCTAAGATCACAGATGAAGGCTATCTACTTTGAGGGACATGTGCGTGTTGGAAGATCTGGATTTGTAAGATTGTGATCTCATTACGGACCGTGGATTGAAAAGTTTGGCAGATGCGTCTTGTTCTAAAACCATGAAAAAACTGGATCTTAGGAACTGCTCTAAGATCACAGATGATGGTATATCTGCTTTGAGGGTAATGCGTGTGTTAGAAGAACTGGATTTGCAAGCTTGTAGACTCATTACAGACCGCGGATTGTTTCGTTTGGCAAATGCGTATTGTTCTAAAACCATGACAAAACTGGATCTTAATTACTGTTATAACATCACTAATTATGCGCTATCTGCTTTGACGAAAATGTGTGTTGGAACAATTGGATTTATGCACCCATAAAGAACCCACACTTATCTTTTCACTTAATGAGTAATGCTCTCATAAGTGTTTCACTTAATGTGTTTAAGGTTAAACACTAAATTCAATTACTTGCCAAATAGAGCAAACTATATGCTCAACCTCATGCACTAATCTTCATAGATCAAAGACTGCTCAATCTCAAAAATCAAAAGGACTTATAATGGTTAAAATGGGGCTAGGTATCGGAACGGCTAGGGTGAACCCAGTTCACCCTCAACTTCACATTCTTTGTTCCTAACTTCATGCTCATTTGTTGTCTTATTTGAATAAAGCATCGTTCTTATAACGTTTCCTGTTCATACTAGGAAATTAAGAGTTGATAGGAAAATTCTCTTAAAGATGGAAATTAGTCACTTTTTGGAGAAACCGAGTACATTTTCAAAGTCACAAGAGCATTTGGAGCAATTTTGGAAAAAAGACAAAAAGTGATCGTCAAAAATTACTGGAAGCTGCCGAAAAATCACTGGATTTATTCATGGCTGACCGGACTATCAAGTATGGCCCAAACACTCCAAGCTAGGACCAAGGGAAGTCTCAAACTACCTAGATAGTAACCCTATCTAATTTGGTTAGGGTGTCACATAATTTGAATTTTGGATCTATTAGGCATGGTTTGGACTCTAGCTAGAAGCCAAGAAAAGGGGATAACAAGTTGTGGCCCTTGGATCAAACTTTATGGCCACTCTAGCACATCTAAGGGTTAACAAAATACCTCATTTTCTCTCCTATTACTCCCTTTGGTTGAGCTCTTCCCACACCACACTTCATTTTACTCATTTTTCCTAGTTTTGATCTTTTTTCTCTCTAGTTTCTCTCTAGGGTTCTTTTTTGAATTCTCTAGAGAGATTCTAGATTTATCTTTCAATATTTCTCCCTTTCAACTCTCTACAAATCCAAGAGACCTAGCCTTGGAAGACTTGGCCGAACCTCTTCCATTCTCCTTCATCACCATCTATCACTTCCTCCTCTCATCTTTGCCTTCAAGGTTTGGGTGATTCTCTAGAGCTTGAAGAAGTGGGAAGTAATCCTTCTTGCTCTTGGCTTTTTTGAGTCCTAGAGGTTGTTATTTCCCCCTCTACAAACTGGAAGACACTTTGGAGCAAAGAATGTGAAGTTAGAAGTACAATGGTGGACTTGAAGAAGCTTGACTTGTTTTGGGGAGATTCCTTGGTTATTTCTTCACTCTATTTACTCTATTGATGTATTTAAACTTGAATTAAATTATGTGTAGTGAGTAGTTCCATTTGGGAGGTTAGGGTTAGAACCCTAGCAATTTGATGTAGACAAAAGATGGATTGATTTATGTTTGGTTTATGTTTTAGTGTATGTTGTGTGAAGCATGTGTTTGTGGATATTTATGTACTTGAGCTTCATGTATATATATGTTGACCTTAGCTAAGTTGATGTATGCATTAAGAAGTTAAAAATTGGACCTTGGTTGAATTAGCTACTCACATAATGCTAGATGAGCATGTAAACATGATAAGGGTCTATTCGGATAGGGTTTACCTTAAGATTTAGTTTCCTTAGTACTAAGAAAGGTCTAGAGCCTCCTTAAGTCTTACTAGACTTAAATGCCTTTGGTCAAGCACACATTGAATCGAGAGGTTATTGTGGCTATGAAAGGACCCAATCCCGATTCAGTTACCTAAACCGGAATCGAACCCCTTCTGAAAATACGAACCAACAAAAAAATTTCAAAATTTCGGCAGAGTTTCGTTACTAACGTGGAATTGCCATAACCTGCACCCAGAAAATAACACTTCATCCTATACCACAAAAGCCAAACCGTGGGCACCAATCCCATCCGGATTTCTCAACATCAATATATAAATCATAAACAGTAAACAGTACTGTAGTATATATATATATCCGAGAAAATCCGTATAAACAAGTATCTGAATGTATCAGAGCGACCTCTAAAGTAAAACATATACAATATACACATCAGTAGGAGAAACAAGAACCTACTGGAAAGCACAGGTAACTCTGATCACTAGCCTCCAAACCGCGACGTGAAAACACCAAAACCTGAACTGCAACTGAGCACGGAAACGGAAAACCCCAGGGGAAAGACAATAAACACGTTAGAGTGAGTGGACGAAAATAAATGTCTTTCACCAGTTGATATATATGTTTAAAATAACATATGCGAGTCCAGGTAAATAAAAACAACAAGTACACGAGGTAAAACCATAATCCTCCAGCGTACTGAGCATGCAAGTAAAAATCCCACGGTGTCACTCATAGACTCCTCCGTGCTAGTACAGTCCGAATCACGGGATCCTAGACCCACACGTGATTCTAAGCCAGAAAGGCCTCGGTTCCGGGGAAACGCCCCTCGCCGGTCAGGTCGGGGTAACGCCCCGCCTGGGATGCCTACCATCGGGGATCAGCCGAGAGGCTAGTGTATCGATACAACAACGTAACCAAGACTGTACTCTGTATAAACCAAATCATAAACAGTTCGATGCAAATGCATGAAACAACATATAAAGGTATGTATACTCATATACGTATATTCGTATAAATATATTCGTATAATCGTAAAAACACATGCTCATATAAACCGTAAACTCAATACGCATGCTCAAGTTCGAAAATCATATAAAAGACTCGCAAGAATTCCGTGAAAAGAAATTGTCCACTCACAGGTGAGCAAAACGCGCACTCGCGCTAATCTCGTGGCCCGGCGGAAGATCCCTCGCCAGAAGCACGATCACGATCCCGATCTCGATCTCGATCTCCTGAATATTCACAAAAACATAACTGATCAAAAACATAGTCCACAACCCTGTACTGATTCACGGAAACCAACCGTTCCCGGAAATATGCAATGCGATACAAAATGAATAACGGAAATTTCGAAATCCCCACTCGAAACCTCGACTGAAAATCGGCTAACCAAATCAACCTGAAAACCTCTGGACGATAACCAGGGCGTGATTTCGAGAAAAACGACACTAATTACATCAAAATCTGAAAAAGTCAACTCCTCCGCCGTTGACCACCATTGACCGCCGCCGCCGCCGCCGGCGCGCCGTCAACGGCGAGATTCACCGGCGGAGAACTTCCAGAACTCAAGTTCACAGCAAGGCAAACCACTTCCTCTTCTACCCCGAAAGCCAATTTATACCGGAACCCCTCCAAATTCAAGCAAATCCGAACGGAAACCCAGATTCCGGTGACCTATCGGGTTGCCATCAAAACCTCAATCAATCCAAAATCCAACCACATGGGGAGCATCCCTAGGTTAAGGGGAGATAAACCCCTAACCTCTCCACCACCGTGGCTCGCCAGAACCACCCCAACCGACACCAGCGATATTCTTAAACTCGGCCCGATTCGAACCCATCCAAAACGAGATCAATTCCATCCAAACCAAACACCATTCAACTCGAAATCAAACAAGGAAGCCAACCATACCTGTCTCGTGGCCGGAGGTGGCCGGAAAGTTGGTCGTCGGACGGTCAAACCAAATCGGGAAACTTTCCTTATCGGGTCAACGGGTCAGCTTTCCAATTTTTGAAAGTCAACGTCTGGTCAACGAAAAACAGTGTTTTTACGACAATTCACGACTATTCCGATATTTATACTCGCGCCTCGGGTCGATCAACGATTCGAAATGGATAACCATCACGATTCGGATAAACTCGAAACAATCGGATAAACTCGTCGGAAACCGAAACTTCGAATAATCATAAAATATTTCTCGGTTATCGGAAAAATCTTCCGGAACCGCCCACGAGCTTGAAATCACGTACTCTACAATTTCCGTGAAGACACTCAACTCAAATTCTCGACCGAAAACATAGTCGCGAATTGAATCGGCAAACCACATATACGACATAATACCGCGACTAAGCAGAATCTCGAGAATCGTGCTGAATACACAACAGATTCTGGTTCGGGTCGTCACAGGCTACTAGTTGGCTATTTCGATTCGTAATTTAAAAGGTGCGGATTGAGAGATTCACTTAAACTTTCTCTTGGGTCGTCCAAAAGAGGTTTGGGAAGGAAAACCTTCCACAATTATCACATGGTATGCTTGTTGACTTCACTCACATGACATATGGTCAAGATGTAAGCCCGAGATGGCTTAGGTCTTGATCTTGGTTCACTAAATACTTCAAAATTGGGCTGAAATTATCTAGAGTCCGAAGTGGCCTAGGATATTGGGCTCAAAACCAAACGTGACCCAAAAGGTTACAATTTAGATATCCACTTGTGTGAAATAGACTTTAATTACATACATAAATTGGGACATTGTTTGAGCATCAAATGGTTAGTGATAATTTCTCTAGCCAACCATTCTTTCTTATTGTGAATTTATTTGCTATTTAGTTTCCTTGTATTAAATTAATACATTAATCAATCAACCTTCGTTTAATCACTCACCATAGCTTAACCACCTCTTGCAATGCTAAGTCTCCTAAGGACTTAGTAGTGTGAGATATACATCCGCATTTCATTTTAGTTTTAGTGTCAAGATTAGTGTCTAGTTAATCCAAAATTTGAGTGCTTAATTGAGCCAAGCTAAGGAGTTTAGGTAGTCAATCCTGGTGGGTTCAACACTCGACTTCCTTATAAATATTATAACTTGACCCTATATACTTGCGGGTAGAGGAATTCTTTGCATTTATGAGTTAGTTCATAGTTCACAAAGTGTAGGGGTATAATTCTTCGCATCAATGGGCAGAAATCATCTTCTTCCAAGTCTGATAATTGTTCAGACCAGTTAACTTCGCACCACCATATAACCCTGAAGATTAGTCGATGTTCTGAACAGAAACTTCGACTTTTTGAACACTAGGGCTTGGAGCATCAACCATTTTAAATCAATCACAGCGGAATACAAACGATATGAATTGAGCTAGGTCAAGAGGAATGATCGAAGATGAGTCGGTGTTTAGAACATACACTTCGACTTTCTGAACACTAGGGTTTGGAGCATCGGCCATTTTAAATCAATCGCAGCGGAATACAAACAATATGACTTGAGCTAGGTCGAAAGGAATGATTAGTCGTGAAAGAAAATTAATGAGGAATGATCGACCGTGAAGAGACAAAGTCCTTTAGGATCTTTGCTCCGATATAATGATAAAGTAATTTGGGGTTGCACACCAAAACCAATTGGCTATGGTAGAAGTAGCACAAATTCTTATAACCCACTAGCAATGTCCCTCATTTCAAATGTGTGGCCCGCATTCGGCACCACACGTGGGAGAACCCGCTTTGATATCAAGTTAAAATATAAATGTGAACACGAAACACACAGCAATAGATGAATACTTGCAATCAATCTATTCACATGAATGACCAGACTACTTATACAGAGCCTAAAGAACTACGTACGTATGTGTACTACTAGCTACATACAAGTCTATATCTACAGGACTTCTATTTATACAATGAATGACTTAAAAAACTATAAGTCCTAATGACTCACGACATGCACCAAACATGGAAGTGTGGAGACAAATCGAAGTAATATGCCGTAGAACTAAGGCCTCTACTATCCCAGTTGTACCTGGATCTGAAGGAACTGAATCAAATCCCTTTTCTCTTGATGCATTAGCAGTATGTATGTATCGTGTGCTTCAATGTACCGATCATCCAGCACTACTGGATAAGGTGATTCGAGCGACGAAGAATGAGATGGCAAAATTGTCTTCGTCGCTCCAACAAATCTAAGCGACGACTATTGATGTCGTCGCTTACAAAACCTGAAGCGATCAATATTCATCACTTCCAAAACATTCAAGCGACCAATATGCAAAGTTTGTCGCCTCCTTTTATCCCAGCGACCAATATTCAAGCGACATTCAATCTTCGTCGCACAAGAAATGTTGAAGCGACAAAGGTAAGTAAGTTCGTCGCTCAAACATAAACGAAGCGACGAACATTGGTCAAACTTCATCGCTTCAATTTTTTTTCATCTACCTTTGTACTTCGTCTTAAATGCAACCTATATATATAGGTAAAATTTAGGTTTACAAATGCAGTCAGGTTCTACATCTGTTTTTGGAGGAGAAGAGGGAGAAGTTAGAAGAAAGTGAGATTGGAAGGCTTTTGTTGCCAATTCTTTGATTCTTAAGTAAGGTTAGCTCAATTTCCTTCTATTTATTCCTCTTTGAGAGCATATTATGTATTAATTCAATTTAAATGGTTGTTTATGTTGGTTAATAGAAGTTGGATGATGTTGTGTTCAATTTTGTGTTTTGTTGTTGTTTTAGTGTTAGAATATGGAATTTGTGGTGTTTATTAGCTTAGAACTCCTATTTGAGAATCAACAACTCATCTAGTTGATCGAGATGAGTTGTTGAATCTCGAATTGTCCCATTTTTGGACACTTTATGTTGGTTAATGGAAGTTTGATGATGCTGTGTTGAATTTTGTGTTTTGTTGTTTTTTTAGTCTTAGAATATGGAAATTGTGGTGTTTATTACCTTTGAACTCCCGTTTGAGAATCAACAACTCATGTAGTTGATCGAGATGAGTTGTTGATTCTCGAATTGTCCCATTTTTGGACAATTTAGGTAAGCACGAATTTGTTTATCCTTTTCCTATTCATGTGGTTTCAGTTCATTTTTGGGATATGGTTTCGATAGTGTGTCCTTACAATGTTCCTCGAGTGCAAATTAGGTTATTTAGATATGTGTGCACTTGGGGAACTGTAGGGAGATGCTGCCGAAATTTCCCTAAACTGGAGGTGAAACCACATGGGTGCAAGAGGGTTAACAAAAGTCATGTTCTTCTGAAGGGGATAGGACCCAACCTGGAGGAATAAGGAGAAGAAGTGTTGGGACAGGTTTTGATTGTATCATAAATGTTGTGTGCTAACCTTATGCATATTGTCTGTTTATGTTATGACAGGAAACATGGATGATGTACCTGACAAATCTTTTATGAATCATTATTATACACCCCCTGACTACATAACAGGCGTACTTAACTTCATCAAATTTGTGAAGGCTCACACTATTGGAACCTAGTATCTCCCTTGCCCGTGCGTAATTTGCAAAAATGGTCCTTATTATAAGGATATCGTAGAGATTTATCATCACTACATACACCGTGGTTTGGATCTGACTTACACAATTTGGCACATGTATGGGGAAGTTTTTGGTCAACCGACAAGGATCAGTCGACGGAGACAGTGACTAAAAGACAGAGTCAAGGCTTCCAGTGTTGCGGGTCTTTTAATGATCCCGCATGTGGAGATTATACAGGATGTATTTCCATACTATCTTGGATACCATGGAGATCCACCGCATAATGTTGTTGAAGAAAATGTTGAAGTTCACTTCAATGGCATGGTAGATGATGATTATGCTAAGTATGAAAGGCTTCTAAGGGAGTCACAAACCCCATTGTATGAAGGGACTAAAGAAACTGTATTAAGTGCCATATTTCATGCAATGGAAATTACAGTTGAAAATGGATGGTCGGATATGAGTGTTGATAAATTATGTGAATGGTTGCATAAGTTTTTTAAAGGGCATAATTTCTCTGTGAGTTATTCGAGAATTAAAAAAATCCTCAATGATCTTTCCCTTGGATATGAAAAAATTCATGTTTGTGAGTTCAACTGTTACCTGTTCAGGGGAGCTGAAAATAAAACCCGTAGGACTTGTCCAGTATGTAATGCTGAAAGATATAAGCCATATAGGGATGACATTCCAAAAAAGGTAATATGGTATTTCCCTCTCACTCCTAGGTTGAAACGCCTATTTATGTCCCCACACACCGCAAAGCATATGCGATGCCATGAGAAGAAGCGACTAGATGAAAGTACCCTTCGGCACCCATCTGATGGAAAAACATGGCAACATTTTAACAGGACATTTCCAGGTTTCGACGACATTAAGGGAAGAAATGTGCGGCTTGGATTGGCAACTGATGGTTTTAGTCCATTTGGAACAATGTCAACCCAGCATAGTACATGGCCCGTGGTTGTGATGCCATTTAATCTACCCCATAATATGTGTATGATGAAGGAATATAATATGCAGGCCGTGTTGATTCTTGACCCTAAATCTCTAGGAAAGTGCCTTAGTGTACTCATTCGTCCATTGATCGACAAGCTCAAAGAGTTGTGGGAAAAATGAGTCTCTACTTTTGACAAAGTGGACAATGATGTATTCACGATGAATGCAGCATTGATGTGTACTATAAGTGACTTTCCTGGTTTAGGGATGCTTGCGGGCTCAACGGTGAAATTGTACAAGGCATGTCCAATTTGTCTAGATGAGCTGACAGCAGAGCATATTTTTGGGAGAATTGTTTATGAAGGGCATCGAAAATGGCTCGACAAGACAAACTCGATGCGATCAAGTTTGGCATTTAACGGGAAGCTAGAGTGGGAAAAAAGACTAGCTCATAAAGACGGAGATGGAATTTTGGAGGAAATTAGGTCACACAGTTACAACACTTTTAGCCATCATCCAGATTTTTTGGTCCCTTACTCAGCACACAACAGACAATGTTGGACCCATGAGAGCGTATTTTGGTTGCTTCCCTATTGGTCTTCGTTGTTAATCAGGCACTTCTTAGATGTCATACACATTGAAAAGATCGTGTGTGACGCGATCCTTGACACCATTCTTGTAATTGAAGGGAAGACCAAGGATGGTCCAAGGGCTCGCGAAGCATTGGAGAAAAGGAAAATTCGCAAAAGTCAACATCAATCGGAAGCTGAAAAGAAGATGGGAAAGGTTCCTCATGCACCCTTTTTAGTTAAAGAGGAAAATCGTGAAGAAGTATTTGAATGGTTTCGCTATGCTAGGTATCCACTTAGCTATGCGGGAAGTTTGAGAAATAAGGTCAAACTAAATGATAAAAAGTTTTATGGATTGAAGACGCATGATTGCCATGTCCTGCTTCAACGTATTTTTCCAGTGGTTATCCGAGGATTTTTGCCAAATAATGTAGTGAAGCCATTAATAGCATTGTCAAATTGGTTTCGGAAATTATGTGCTAGGCAGTTGAAGAAGGCAGATGTTCAACACATGGAAGTTGAGATAGTGATTATTCTCTGCTATATGGAGTTGATTTTTCCTCCACATTTTTTCACCTCTATGGTTCATCTCATAGTTCACCTTCCCGAACAAGTAATGCTTACTGGCCTAGTACATTTTACATGGATGTATCCGATGGAAATGTACGTGTACTAACCAAATATTCTCCCCTTTTTGTTAAACTGAAATTACACTAACTGTATTCATGCACTAATCGTATATAGTATTTTATAGGCAATTAGGTGAATATAAAAATTCAATGAGTAATACACGTTACCCCGAGGGGAGTATTGCAGAAAGGTACGTATCATCGGAGTCGGTGAGGTACTGTAAGTCTTATGTGCATTTAGAAGAGGAAGAAGATCCCAATCCCCCAATATGGAATATTAGATGTGTTTCACAGTTAGTTCAGCCCTGTATTATGGATAGCACCATAAATATCAGGTTATCAAAGGAGCAAACGGCTGAGGCTCACTGGAAAATTTTGACGGATACAGAAGAAGCTCAATATTACATGGACACTCATTTGCAGGCGTACATAGCGAAATATGGTGACGATTACGACGAGCGCCCCATGAGAAGGAGTTTCCATTGATGGTTCTTAAGATATGTAAGGAAATTGCTTAACTTTTCCTGCACAAAGATTCTAAACCCCACATAGTATAACACTAACACCATCTATTCTTCAGGCAAAGAACCTGAATGATGCTCAAGACCTTAACTTTAACAGGGTTATATGGTCATTGGCTCGAGGTCCGCAATTCACCCGGATTTATAAGGCATGCTGTGTGAACGGTATCAAGTATGTCTCATTCGATAGAGATCAAAGTCTCATGACTCAAAATAGTGGGGTGATGTTAAGCACAAAAGTTGGAAAATTCTATGGCCATCTTAACTATGCAGTAGAGGTATGTTATCCAGACAATATGTCGGTCGTGTTGTTCAAAGGTATATGGCACAACACCACTGACGACATTGATGTCGAATAAATTGACACCGTCAAGGTAGATCATGGTCTGATATCAGTGGATACACACACTAGCTACTATGAGAATTCACCATTTTGTCTTGCAATGAAGACAAAACAAGTGTTTACTTGGACGATCCTGCGGCGGGTGGTACTTGGAAGGTGGTGCAAGAAATGTCGTACCGAAATGTATACAATGCCGAAGTATTGACAACAGAAGATATAAGGCCTCCTTCAGGGAATCAAATCACAGAGCCTTACCAAGAGGACACACTAAGTTCAATACAATTTTACCATATTGATGCATCTAATGTCCAACTCAATTTAGAAGTACACGAAGAGCATGAAGTGGAGGAGGAAGATGAAGTCGATGACGAATTCGATGAGGAAGAGGAAGATGAAGTCGATGATAGCAGAGATGACGAAGAGGAAGACTACTAGTTATTATGTTGTTATTTATGTAGTTATTTTGAACAATATTTACAATACTGGTATTTTATGTTGTTATTTTGAACAATATTTACAATACTGGTATTTTATGTTGTTATTTTGAACAATTTTTACATATCCAAATAGGCGTAACTAATCTGTTAAGTTCAAACCAATCCAAGCAACAAATATTGGTTCATATTTGTCGCTTTAAATGCCAAGCGACGAAGATTTCACAAAAGTCGTCGCTTCATGTCATCTGAAGCGACGAAGTTGGACTCACTAGGTTACCTAGCGAACTCAATATTCGTCGCTTCATATAATGTGAAGCGACGAAGGTGGGCTCACTAGGTTACCTAGTGAGTCCAATATTTGTCGCTTCAGATTATGTGAAGCGACGAATATTGAGTGACTTTGTCGCTAACTTAAGGCCCATTTTATGCGATACATTTTGGCAAACTTCGTCACTTCAGAGGGGATTATATCAGGCCTTTGCTTCTTCTTCTTCCCCATTTCGCGTTCTGCAAACCTAGTTCAAACCGTGTTCTTCCTTCCTCAAAATCTCAATCCCGTCGGTGATTCGCTTCGGTTCTCCTCTCTCTCCCTAAATTAACCCCAAAATCCACCCCAAGCCCCCAAACCTAATTCGGTTTTGTTATCTCGTCGGCCTCTCTCTCCGATTTTCAAGCTCATTGCCAACCAAGGTAAGCTTCTTGCTCATCGGTGCTATATATTGCATTGGGTATATGTAAAGATACAGTTGCATGTTGCAGCCAAGCACTGAACTCAATACACAGTGCTATGAACTCAATCTTTTTTACACAGTGCAAATTTGGTTCAATCATTTGTCAAAGGTGAAGATGGTATATAATTGTTTGTAGTATATCAGAGCTATGTATGTACATGTACATATAATTGCATGCGTTTTCATGTTTGAAATGAGTACTGTGTAAATCTTGGTTTCAATTGTATATACAATTACATTTCATATATACAATGAAATGAGGAATGTATATACTTTCTTATATCGCCTACTTAACACCAAAAGGTTTAGACTTTAGACAAATAACACCGAATCTCTATTGCAACATTCACTGTTACTTATAGTTCTTTTTAATTTGGTCTAGTTCATAGAGATATGTTAAGCGAGAAGTTTAACTTTTCTCTAATACCCGGAACATAAAACTGCTCATAGTTTATATACTGTAAAATTTAACCTTGCAGATTCTCAACAGAGCTTAATTAGCTGTAAAGTGTAAACCGTTTTTTGACTTTGCTGGCATTTGATATTTCTTCGACATTTTCATGCAATTATGTGCACGACTTTGTTTCATTTACTAACCTTTAACTTCAAATGTCATGATCATGCGATCATGCAATTAGGCCCCTACTGTAATACCCATTGTAGTATAGTTCAGATTTGGATTTGGAAATCACACGCCTATTGAGTACTGTTTGTTTTGGATTTGGGTTTAGTTTGCTGTATTTAAGACATAAAAGTAGACATGCACCCCAATATCGATCTGTTGCTGTATCACCACATTTCTAGACATGCACCCCAATATTGTTTTGATAACTAACGGTTTCTAGCTGTATTACTATGTTTATTTTGATTGTAGTTGTATTATATTTAAGCTCATAATGGTGTTGTCTGGCATCATGTGAATCCCCATAGTATTTATTCCATAATGAGTGTTGACCTCATAATGGTGTTGTCTTCAAATGCACTACTTACATATACACAATGCTGTTATTAGTTATGAAATGCAAACAGTCCATGAGATAGATACTAGTTTTAGTTAACTCACTGTTTTCGACAGGTTCTAGAGTAATGGCACCAGGTTCTAGTGCCCAGAAAAAGAAGAAGGAGCTTGAGGCGAAAAGGGAGAGGAAGGCAGCTGAAGCATTAAGGGTGGCCACAACGGCGCCGACGACGATGACACCAGAGGCGGTGAGAGACACGCTGGTACCCATCCCGTCATTGGAAGATACCAACCCTTCGAGACTGGGGGATGCTGGAGATGGCGCTGACAGTGGCAGTGGGGAAGGTGATGATGGTCCTCCGATAAGTATTAGGACCAAGAGGGGTCCTATGGAGCCGGTTAACCTTTATGAGAACGTTATGTGACCATAAATTTTTTGGTCTGCTAATATGTTTGCTTTATCTTACAACCCGGAATGTGTTTTCATATGGCAGAGGTGGTTGATATGAGAACAGGCTAGGGAAGAAGGTGACAGGGCGGAACCTTGAGAAGCACGGCATCGTAACGGGCACAAAGACGACATATCTGAAGAGCATGAACAACAACCAGCCTCTGAAGGTTGAGTACGCCGAAGAACAGAAGAGTCAATACATCGGAAGCGCCGTCCGAAGCAAAGTTCCGATGCTTGCGCCTACCTTTGCTAAGCTGGATGATGAGCACCAAGATATATTGACCACTTATATGGAGGTAAAAAATTATTTTAGAATAATTTCGATAAACTATTTTCAGTCACATTATATGCACAAATATGATAATCAAAAGGTCGTTTGATTTTGTTTGAATTATTTTGTACTAGATGTTCTATGACCTCCCTCCCACCGAGACAAGCATGTGGAAATATATCGACAAGACCGCCACAAAGATTTACAAGGATTGGAAATATGACTTCCGTACTCATTACATTGATGTATCAAAGGCGACGCCCGAAGAGTTCATCCACAGACCTGAGCAGTGGGAGTACCTCAAACCTCACTTTGAGGAAGACAGTTATAAGGTAATAAAAATTAGTTATCGATTCTTGCATTGGATACAATTTCTTAATTCTCGTATGAAATATGTTAATATATATTCGAAATGGTTTTTGCAGGCGATGTGTGCTCGGAACGCCGCTAACAGGAACAAGGGAAAGGAAAAGGGGTATGCAATCAACCATTATTTTGGCACCACTCCCTACAGCTACCGGGTCGCTACAAATGAGGAGAAATGGCATCTAGCACCTTTACTCCAGACAGTCTGCGATGTTTATCAATCATCTCAGAATGCGCAGGAGAAAGTGGTGAGTGACATTGTTTTATGCGAATATGTTTTTGACTTGAAATTAAAAAGTATAATAAGACAAATCTATTGGACAATAATTTTTTTGCAGGCAGCGGTGAAGAGGAAGATGGATGAGCTGTGTGCTAGTCGAGTCAGTGATGAAGCGAGCGGGAGTCACGTGACTAACTCCATCACCGTCGACGAGCAGATTGCTGTAATCGAGCATGAGCTGGGTGGGAAGCCGGGGACGAGGGTCCGAGGTATATTTTTTTTTTATGGTTTATCTTTTAACAAACCACTTGAATTTTCTGTTGTGTTTTTTTTAGATACCACATAATTTTTAATTTGACAATTTTTTTTGTTTTTACCAATTGTCAAGGTCTAGGGGGTGCATTAAGACTCCCGCCGAAATCAAGAGGCGGTGCACGCGTGCCCCGCAACGATGGGGAGGTTGAGGAATTGAGGAGGCAACTAGCAGAAATTTTCGAGCAGTGCAAAGCATCGGAAATGGAGAAAGAAGAGATGAAGCAACGTATGACAAGGTTGGAGGTCTCCTCAATGATGTCATCTCGGCCCAAGGCAATGCAGGTGACACTACCGCCACTGCAGCCGCAGCAACTCCCTTTGTCGCCGAGAAATCTTCATGTGCTTCAACAGGTATTCCCGAGGAAGACCAAGATTAGGACCCTTCATTTTCCTTGTATTTAGATTAATGGTTAATGTTTTTATGAAACATATTGTAACTTTAGATGAAAACTACGTGTGTGAAATGTAGTGTGTTTGTGTTATGCTGGATGTGTGTGTTATGTTATTTGAATGTCTTGCGGATTGTGTTATTAGGATGTGAAGAAATTTGATTTAAACTAGACCCACAGACCTATTTGTCTGCTCTGTAATACATAATGAAGCAACAAATATTGATCAAAATTTGTCGCTTGAACAATGAAGCGACAACCAATCTTCGTCGCTTCAATGAATCAATGTTTGTCGCTTGAAAGTTCAAGCGACGAACCAATGTTTGTCGCTTGAACTTTCAAGCGACAAAGATTATATTCGTCGCTTGAAATAACGAAGCGACGACGTTGTGTTCAAAGTTCGTCGCTTCAATTCGAAGCGACAAGAATAAAGCGACGGCGTTAGAGCGACGACTTCTCGTCGCTTCGATATTGAAGCGACAACAATGGTGCTGAAGCGACGACATTTTCTCGTCACTTCAATCGTATTCCGGAGTGGTGCAGGAAACCTTGACATGAATTCTTCAAATTTTGGCTACGTTCTGTTAATGTTCTATCACCTTTATGAGGGGAAGAATCGCCAAGAGTTTGATTGTGAACTACTTGAGCGTTTTGGTTCAGTTGTCAAGATACCACTTCTGATTTCGGATAGGAGTCCATTACCTGATCCAGTGAAATCGACTCTTGAGGAGGGAATAGATTTGTACAATCTTCACACTGGCAGACATGGAAGACTGGAGTCTACCAAGGGAACCTATAAAAAAGAATGGGCTAAATGGGAGATACAGTTGCGGAATGTATTATTTGACAATGCACAGTATCTTATTTCTATTCAAGTTCCCTTCGAGTCTGTTGGTTTTTTTTTTTTGAAAAGATAAGGGCGGGTGCAGAAGTATCAGAACAGGTACAAAAGATTCCAAAAGGTAACTACAAGACTACGGAGTGTAATACTTCAGATTATGGGAAGAGGAAGAAGTCGGCCATTACATTTGCTGCCATATATTAGCCTGCCTACCACAGAAATCATAGGTTTGCTCGATTACTCACTACTAAAAAACATAGATATAAGCACACCATATATTGACTTATAATGACACATAATTAATGCACTCAGCTTTGTCTTGTTCTAGTCCCAGGAGGCTCGTGAAGGTACTCTCTCTCTCTCTCTTGAATTCCCGATCCGTAATTTTGTGAATTTCGGATTCTAGGGGTAGAGTTTGGGTTTTGAGCTTGTGTGTCATAATTTTGCTGTTTTAGTGATTAAAGAGAAATTATTTGATTGTTTATGTAGTTGATGAAGATGCACAATCAGCTCTAGCTCACAAAATGTACGAGGCCGGAACCTATAAGGAAGCCTTTGATCATGGTGCCTTCGATCATGTGTTTTTTAAACGGGTATGTGATAGTGTTTTTTTGTCTTCGATTAATTGCTAAGACACTTACGATTTGATAGTGCTTAGTACTGACTGTGAGCGTTTATGTATGTAAAATTGGTATATGTGTTAGTCTATGCTTTGAATCTTGAGTCGCGTCGGCGTACGCGAGGCGCATTGGCATACGTGTGGCACGTTGGCATACGTGTGGTACGCGAGCAAGGAAGAGTCTCTAGCGAGGAAGTCTTTGGCGAGGAGAGTTAGAAGTCCTTGGCGAGCAGGACTGATACTCAGAATTTCGCTAGGACTAGGATTCCTCAGGCATTAAGGATTTGGGTTTCCTTAATCATTCTGGTTTAGGTTTCCTCAGACGTGTGTGTCTGGGATTCCTCTGGTATTCAGGACTCTGTTGGCTATATATATACAAGGGTATTAGCCATAAGGGAGTGGGTGGAATATCTCTGTAATCTGGGTCTATCATGTAGATTAGGCTTAATCTAGCGTTGGTAGATATTCGGTATACTGTAATCCTAGGTTAGGCTTAACCTAGTGTGATATACTGTTGTAAACCAGGTTCTCTCCAAGATAAAGTAATCTGTTCTCCTTCTGCCGTGGATGTAGCTAACTCGCGTTAGTGAACCACGTTAAATCTGTGTTTGTTCTTACATTTATTTGCTTCCGCTACAACAAACTGGTATCAGAGCATCGGCTCAGGATGTCTGGAGTGAATGTGAAGATCGACAAATTCACGGGGAGGAACAGTTTCAGTTTATGGCAGATCAAGATGCGTGCCTTGTTAAAGCAACAAGGGTTGTGGGCGCCGCTGATGAAGAAGGCAGTGGGTCCCGAGTCCGTTGAGATGGCCAGTCTGGAGGAGAAGGCACACTCGACTATCATGTTGTGTCTTGCAGATGATATCATCACCGAGGTTGCAGAAGAGGAATCTGCATCTGGTTTGTGGTTGAAGCTTGAGAGTCTATACATGACGAAGTCTTTAACCAACAAGTTACTTCTGAAGCAACGTCTATTTGGTCTGCGTATGCAAGAGGGTGCACCACTGAGAGATCACTTGGATCAGCTGAACACAATTCTGTTAGAATTGCGTAATATCGATGTTAAGATCGAGGATGAGGATGCTGCCCTAATTCTGTTGGTATCGTTACCGTTATCATACGAGAATTTTGTGCAATCCTTTATTGTTGGAAGGGATACGGTGACTCTTGAGGAGGTAAGATCGTCTCTTCATACCAGAGAGTTGCACCATAAGGCAACTGGTACAGGTTCAGACAGTCAGGCTGCTGGGTTAGTAGTCAGTGGAAGTAAAGGACATGGAAACAAGGATAAGAAGAAATTCAAGAAGCCAAGTTTCAAGGGTCCTAAATCCAACGATGTCTGTAAGTACTGTAAAGAAAGGGGACATTGGGGGAATGTCCAAAGTGGAAGCACCAAGAGAAACCAGCAGGAACTGCTGCTATAGCAGAGGATGCCATCAATTCAGAAGAGGATACGGCTCTAGTTGCTGATGAACATACACATCGCGATGATGTGTGGGTTCTAGATTCCGAGGCGTCTTATCATATATGTCCGTGCAGGGAGTGGTTCGCAACCTACGAGCAGAAAAATGGAGGCAATGTGACAATGGCCAACAGTGTTGCTTGCGAGGTGGTTGGAATGGGCTCAGTTAAATTACGGACACATGATGGTAAATTCTGTACATTAAACGAGGTTAGGCATGTTCCTCGCATAACTAAGAATCTGATATCTCTGAGTCATTTGGACAAGAAGGGGTTTAGTTTCAAAGGAGAAGGCGGGATCTTGCGTGTCTACAAGGGTTCAGATGTGGTTCTGAAAGGTGTCAAGTGGGGTACCTTGTATATTCTACAAGGTTCTACGTTGTCTGGTTCTGTTTCTGTTGCATCGTCAGAAGTTCACAAGGAAGATATGACCAAGCTATGGCACATGAGACTCGGTTATATGAGTGAACGAGGGATGCAAATTCTGGAATTCTGCTGGTCTGAGTTTAATGAGTTCTGCAGGAATGTAGGGATTGCTAGGCATCATACAGTCAGGGACACACCGGGGCAAAATGGTGTGGCAGAACGTACGAATCAGACATTTCTGGAGAGAGCTAGGTGCATGCTCTCTAATGCTAGTGTTGTATCAGAGAATGGTAGTGTTGAGAAACAGGTGGAGCAGCAAGATAAGGTTGAACCACAGCAAGGTGATCAACACTCACATTCAGAATCAGAGCCACTAGTAGATAACCAGCATGGTTTGTCTCTTAATCGGGTTAGGAGAGCAAACTTCGGGAAACCACCTACGAGGTATGGTTTTGAGGACATGGTGGCTTATGCACTTCAGGTTGCTGAAGAGGTGGATCCTCGCGAGCCATCCACCTACAAGGAAGCAGTTACATGTACTGAGTCTGCTCAATGGCTTGCTGCAATGGGAGACGAGATGGAATCACTTCACAAAAATCAAACTTGGGCTTTGGCCAAGCGACCTCAGAAGAGAAAGGTTATCACTTGCAAATGGATCTTCAAGAAGAAGGAAGGGATGTCGCCTGCTTAGGGTATCAAGTATAAAGCTCGGGTAGTTGCAAGAGGGTTTCATCAGGAAGAAGGTGTGGACTACAATGAGATTTTCTCGCCTGTGGTCAGACATACATCTATCAGGGTGCTACTAGCCATAGTTGCACATCAGGATCTGGAACTTGAGCAACTAGATGTGAAAACAGCTTTTCTGCATGGAGAGTTGGAGGAGGAGATATACATGACCCAGTCAGAGGGTTTCCAAGTTCCTGGAAAGGAAGATTTTGTTTGTAAGTTGAAGAAATCTTTATATGGACTAAAACAGTCACCGAGGCAGTGGTACAAGAGGTTTGACAGCTATATGATGGAGATTGGCTACAGCAAGAGTCCATATGATTGTTGTGTTTACTACAACAAGGTTTCAAATGAGGTTCTCATTTATCTGGTCCTGTATGTAGACGATATGTTGATAGCTGCAAAGGACAAGTCAGAGATTCAGAAGTTGAAGGATCTTCTCAGTGCTGGGTTTGAGATGAAGGATTTGGGTGCAGCAAGGAAAATTCTGGGAATGGAGATCTACAGGGATAGGAGTCAGAAGAGGCTATTCTTATCACAGAAGGATTATATTCAGAAGATATTGTCAAGGTTTGACGTGTCTACAGCAAAATCCTTAGATACTCCAAGTGCAGCAAACATTCATTTGTCCACTGCATTTGCGCCTAAATCAGCTCAGGAGAAGGAGTACATGTCTCAAGTTCCCTATGGTAGTGCAGTAGGAAGCTTGATGTATGCTATGGTCTGCACTAGACCGGATCTTGCACATGCTGTCAGTGTGGTCAGTAGGTTTATGGGTGAGCCTGGAAAGGAGCATTGGCAAGCTGTGAAGAGGATATTTCGTTGCCTTAGAGGTACGTCTGACGTTGGTCTCATTTATGGAGGTGATACAGGGTGTTTAGTATTCAGATTATGCTGGGGATGTTGACACAAGAAGATCTATGACTGGTTATGTGTTCACTCTTGGTGGGTCAGTTGCTAGTTGGAAAGCTACTTTGCAGTCTTCAGTGACTTTGTCTACAACTGAAGCAGAGTACATGGCATTGACAGAGGCAGCCAAGGAGAGAATCTGGTTGAAAGGACTGGTTAGTGACCTGGGTTTACATCACGATCAGGCTATAGTGTATTGCGATAGTCTGAGTGCAATCTGTTTAGCCAAAGATCAAGTTCATCATGAGAGGACTAAGCACATCGATGTCAGGTATAATTTTCTAAGGAATGAGAAGCGGATCAGGGTGAACAAGGTGGGTACTGCTGATAATCCAGCAGACATGTTCACAAAGCCGGTTTCGTATAGCAAGTTCCAACATTGCTTGGACTTGCTGAATGTCAGAAGTTGTTAGTTGCCTGTTGGGGGGGGCAACACATGGGTTGCTTCTCTGGGAGAAGGCAACGTCTGGGTCCTTTTCTGGGAGAAGGGAACATCTGGGTTCGTTTCTTGGAGGAACGACATTTGGGGCAGAGGAGAAGTCTGGTACTTCGGGTACATCTGATTACTTGGGAGAGAATTCAAGTCAAGGTGGAGATTTGTTAGTCTATGCCTTGAATCTTGAGTCGCGTCGGCGTACGCGAGGCGCGTTGGCATACGTGTGGCACGTTGGCATACGTGTGGTACGCAAGCAAGGAAGAGTCTCTGGCGAGAGAGTCTTTGGCGAGCGTTGACTTTGGCGAAAGTCTCTGGCGAAGAAGTCTTTGGCGAGGAGAGTTAGAAGTCCTTGGCGAGCAGGACTGATACTCAGGATTTCGCTAGGACTAGGATTCCTCAGGCATTAAGGATTTGGGCTTCCTTAATCATTCTGGTTTAGGTTTCCTCAGACGTGTGTGTCTGGGATTCCTCTGGTATTTAGGACTCTGTTGGCTATATATATACAAGGGTATTAGCCATAAGGGAGTGGGTGGAATATCTCTGTAATCTGGGTCTATCCTGTAGATTAGGCTTAATCTAGCGTTGGTAGATATTCGGTATACTGTAATCCTAGGTTAGGCTTAACCTAGTGTGATATACTGTTGTAAACCAGGTTCTCTCTAAGATAAAGTAATCTGTTCTCCTTCTGCCGTGGATGTAGCTAACTCGCGTTAGTGAACCACATTAAATCTGTGTTTGTTCTTACATTTATTTGCTTCCGCTACAACAATATGGGAGCCAGTTACTGCTATTAATTAGTTGATTTTATGGGAATGAAGCCGAGGTTGATTTCATCCTCAGATGTGTTGTTTAATGTATGATTGTCATTGTTCATGAGTTTATGGTACCAATTTGTACGCTTGTTATATCCAGTGTTGGAATTGAGATGGTGATAGTATTTTGTTGTTACGTAGAGCCGTGATCTCTGATCCCATTTTCTGGTGATATACTGCAGGTACAAGCTTATTATTTCAGTTCCTGAGACAAAAAAACATGCATCACCAACCATTACAAACATTCAGATGCACTTCTATATAAACATTCAGTGTGAATTTATTGGTAGATATATAGGTGCAACTAGTAGACTAATTATGTGACAGTGTTTGAACATCCTGGTTTGCATGAGTTCTTAAAACACATTTGTGAATTCGTTGATCTTGTCCTCTTTACAGTCCTGTTCTGCTTACCTATCTGAATAATTCAGTAACATAGGCATGGGGTTATATATCTGGTGAGAGTGATGGCAAACCCTTTCATGGTGGTCCATTTTCACAACCCTATGCTATTCCCACTCTTAAACAACATATTTGGACCTAGAAACTTCATTTTGTCCTTGTTTTTCCATATCTATATACTCCAGTACAAAACATCTCTGCAACTCGAGTATAATATAAGTTTAACATGGGAATGAGAATCTAGTCAACTATATATTGATTCACTACTCCTGCTCCACAGACTTCTCAAAGTGGATATGTTGTTGCTTATGTTACACAGCAAGAGCGCAAGACGTGTTTTCAGCTAACTTTATGAACCAGAATTCTCAAGCAAGATACACTCGATTTGGTATAGGGAAGGACTCCATGTCTCAGGTTTGTTGCTTTCTACTAGTTATTGATAACCAAAAAAGAAAAGAAAAAGGAAAATAGTTTATATTAAGCATCTCCTTTTTATCATAATTATGGCAATATAAAGTGCAAGCTGCAATTTCAGGACAACATGCCTCATGGTACACAAAATATATTTACCCAGGTGGGTTAAGATGATCCATCACAGGAAGATGGATCGCATACCCACTATGGAGTGGGAGATGCCAATGCGCTTCAGTCTCAGGTATATTCTCATGAAAATACAGTTTGATCTTGGGTAGAGAATTCTGTAATTGGCTAAACATTTAATGCATCTTTCTGTTTGTTTCTCCAATCACGTGTGGATTTGATGTATGATACTTTTCATCTGTTTCATAAAGTTGCTTAACATGTTTGAAGGGCTGCATAAGTTCTATGTTCTCCAACCTTTTTTACACATTTCAACCCACATGAGTTCCCAATAACATATTCAGTTTGGCGGTTGTGCATAAGAAGTATGATCCTACTACTCAATTGATGTAGTACTACTAATAAACATTCCAAAGGATTGAGAATGTCGTTGCTTCTGGTCATTCTGTTTGATCTTAAATGTTTATTGGTACAAAGTTCATTGATAAATATGTAAGAATATGATGATGCATTTTATGTGTCCTCTTTTCTATAAGAGGACACTTATTAAATGATATTGGAATGTAGTTTATGTGTCCTCTACTCCTCTTTATGTATCTAAGGACACCAAGATTGTAGATTTATGACACACAGAAAGTGTCCTCTGATGTATTTAAGGACACCATTTTCGTAGATTTTAGGGTACAAAAAGTGTCCTCTATCGTCTTGAAGGACACTAAAATTATAGTTTTTAGGACATAACATATGTATCCTATTTGGTCTTTAAGGACACTGAAATTATAATTTTAGGACATAATATATGTGCCCTCTCTTGTCTTTAAGAACACCACTTTTGTAGTTTTTAAGACATTGAAAATAAGTCTTCTTATAAAAAAAGATGACACATTTTTATTGTCATCGTATCATACCTATCATGATATCTAAATAGAAGACTCATTTCTAAAGAGTCTTTGTATGTCTTTTAAGAATATTTTAGTGTCCTTATAGATCTTTTTTCTTGTAGTGACTTAGGCCGGGAAAGATAGTAATGCGCAGAAAGTTTCCTTGAAGACAAGAATTTGAAGCACAACATTACCAATGCTCACGTCACTCTTGCACACAATAAGATTCATGGTGTTACCGCTGTCGCTAATTATGGTACCTTTTTACACAAACAAGTCCCTGTAGATATAACTGCAATGCTCTTCACGGATAACATGGCTGCTTTTGAAGCCTACCTGGCTCTGTTGAAGGTGAAACAGTAATACCTAAAAATGAGAGGCCTCATGTTACGTTATGTGTTGAAAGTGCTCGCATGCGCACTCCTCGCGAGCGCTCTTCTCGCGAGCTCACTCACTACTCGCAAGACCTCTTCCTTCTACTCTTGGTGAGCACTCGCGTGTATCACGTGAGTTACACATGAGGTTCTACTTACGCTTGGCGAAGTGCTCGTGGGCCTGTCTGAGATTGTGTATCCCAAGACTAGTTGACTTATATCACCTGCTCTTGGTCTCTGTTGTACCTATCTGAGTTCTACTTTCTTTTCTGTCGGTTCCACTGGTTTGTAGTGGTTCTAGAACGGCTTATATCCGTTAGGTTCTCTCTCCCATTGTACAATATATACTGTCCTTGTAATACTCTCATATACAATCAATAATATAATCTTCAGCTTCTTGTTTTTGGCTATGATTTTCTACATGGTATCAGAGCAGGACGATTAATCGCCTGCTTCTGTTCATTCCAAAATCCCTTCATTATTCTGGTTACTCTGATCAGTCTTATCATGACTGAATCAAGAATCCTAACCATGAATAACACATCCAATTTCGCTACTACTCACTCTGATGTTGATATCAATACAAACCAGTGCTTAACATCCACTTTGTTCGATGGTGTCAATTTCCATTCATGGTCTAGAGATATCACACTTGCTCTAGGTGGAAAGTCTAGATTAGGATTCATCAATGGCTCCATCAGTGTTCCTGAACCTCTGTCTGAAGGTTACGATTCATGGCTCGCAAAGGATCATCAAGTCATGTCATGGCTCTGCAATTCCATGGTTCCTCATATTGCTCAAATCTTCAACTACTCCGAATCTGCCACTGATCTGTGGAAGGCTGTAAAGGAGATGTATGGAAATCAGAACAATGCAGCTAGAGTCTTCCAACTTCAAAAGGAGATTAATGATTTGCAACAAGATGAAAAATCGTTCTCTGTACATTTGGGAGCACTCACCACCTTATGAAATGAACTAAATCAGTTCAGACCTCTCACTACTGAGCTCTCCATTCTACGCAAACGTGCAGAGGAAGATAGAATTTTTCAACTTCTTGCAAGTCTAAACTCAGACTATGAAGATATGAGAAGTATCATTCTCATGAGTGCTACTCTCCCCTCCTATACAAGTGTGTGTGCCACTATCCAACAGGAGGAAACTAGGAGGAAAGTCATAAATCTAGAGGTAAAAAGCACCAATCCAGAAGTGAGAGCATGTGTCTCAAACTACCAATCTGAACCTAGAGGCTACAAGGGGAAGAAGGTCAACTTGTTGTGTGACCATTGTGGTTCCACCACTCATGCTGTTGAAACCTGCTGGAGCCTACATCCAGAACTCAAGGCAAAATTCAAGAGGGATAGGGAGATGAGAAACAAGGGAAGATCAAACTCCAATGAAGGGTTCAAGGCAAAAATGGTCACCTCATCTACACCCCAGTCTGAGATGACCGACTTCACTGCCAACCCTATAGCACTCATCAATGAGTTTGCCAAGTTTCTGCAACACAAGCAACAAAATGATGAGACTTGTCTCTCATCTGGGAATCATTCAGCTATGATGAGTCAGTTTGCAGGGTTCCTTGCTGATGCTGATCATCAACCTATCTCTGATAAACCAGGTATTCTAAATGCGTTTGCCACTGCACTGGATATGAATGATAAACTTGATTGCTGGATTGTGGACTCTGGAGCCACAGATCACATGACTAACAAGTCGAATAACCTAAACTACTTTAAGACCTTTAATTCCATTGTGTCTGTTGCCAATGGTAAGGGGGCTACTGTTAGTGGGAAAGGGAAAATTAGGATTCTGTCAAACACCATACAGTCCAGTGCCTTGTTTGTGCCATCATTTCCTTTCAAACTTTTATCGGTTGGCCAGCTTACAACCTCATTGAATTACTTTGTCATTTTCACTCCTGATAAAGTATTCTTTCAGGATATCACCACCAAGAAGATGATTGGTGAATGGGTGTTTAGGAATGGACTCTATTACTTCCTCACGAAGCCCTCTGCATCCAATATGTTTCATGTTAGTTCCAGTCCACCCTCTGATTCACCTTTCTGGCACAGGAGACTTGCTCATCCATCAGACAAAGTTCTATCCATTTTATTTCCAAACTCTTGTAATGACAACACTCATTGTGATGTATGTCAATACTCTAAGTCTACCAGACTTCCTTTTGCTCAATCCTTGTCTAGAGCTAGTTATCCATTTGAAATCATCCACTCAGATATTTGGGGGCCTGTCTTGAAATCTGTTGATGAATTCAAGTATTTTGTAACCTTTGTTGATGATTTTACAAGGATTACTTGAGTATATGTCTTAAAATCAAAAAGTGAGTTGTTTGACATGTTCCTTGACTTTTATAATCTAGTCAAGAATCATTTCTCTTCAAACATACAGACTCTGAGATCAGATAATGGATCTGAATATTTGTCTAACAAGATGAAAAAATTTCTGAGTAATCATGGAGTGCTCCATCAGACCAGTTGTGTTGGTACACCTCAACAGAATGGCATTGCTAAGAGTAAAAATAGAGACATCTTGAAAAAAGCTAAGGCCCTTATGTTTCAGATGAATGTTCCAAAACAATACTGGTCATATGCTGTCTTATCTGCAACTTACTTGATTAACAGACTTCCTAGTAGAGTTTTGGGGTTTAAATCTCCATTGGAGGTTCTGAAAGGCAGGAAAATTGATATCTCCCATCTCAGAATTTTTGGCTGCTCCTGTTATGTTCACATTTAGTCCAACCATAGAGACAAGTTGGAACCTAGAGCAATTAAATGCATGCTCCTAGGATATTCTTCCACTCAAATGGGCTATAGATGCTACAATTTTGCTACCAAGAAGATTATTGTGTCAAGGGATGTCAGATTTGATGAAAGTCTACCCTACTTCAGTGTACAAGATGAAGTTAGTAGAACTGTGGAGTCATATGATGATCTAACCTCAGGTTTTGAAATGCCTGTATATGAGAGTAAGAACAGTGATGAAACTGATGTCCCAGGGTCTAATGTACCTACTGATAGAGACACGGTTGAAATAACTCAAGCTCCAGAAGTTAATGTTATAGACCCTGGAATAGTTGCTTATGACAATCATGATATTTCTATTACTATTGAAGAACCTGTTACTGCTGTTGAAAATGCAGATACAGTGGGTGATGTTCATCCTCGACGTAATCCTAGTCGAGATAGGAGAAAACCTACAAGGCTAAATGACTATGTGCTTATGACTTTTAAGCACAACATGGCCAGTCACTGCTCCTTCAAAAGATTTTCCCTCAAGCATACTACTTTTCTTAACAACCTTGATGATATCTTTGAACCCCAATCTTTTGAAGAAGCTAACTCATAGCCCGAGTGGAGAGCCGTTATGGATGATGAACTGTCAGCTCTTCACAGCAATAACACTTGGTCCATTGTCAACTTACCTACTGGAAAAAGGGTTGTTGGGTGCAGATGGATCTTCAAAACCAAACTTCACTCTGATGGTAGAACTGAGAGAAAGAAAGCTCGCCTAGTTGCCAGAGGATTCACTCAGACCTATGGTGTAGACTACAAGGAAACCTTTGCGCCAGTTGCAAAAATGAGCACTGTTCGAGTTCTTCTCTCTGTTGCAGTCAACAAGGACTAGAGTTTACACCAAATGGATGTCAAAAATGCATTTCTACATGGTGAGTTGGAAGAAGAAGTTTATATGAAGCTACCTCCTGGTCACATTGAATCAGAAAATCCAAACAAAGTCTGCCGATTGCATAAGCTATTTATGGCCTAAAACAATCACCTCGTGCTTGGTATGCCAAGTTGAGCTCAGTGCTGGAGGAAATGAATTTTTCAAGGAGTAATGCTGATTCCTCTCTATTTGTTAAAACTGGAAGTCAAGGTAACTTAGTTGTTCTAATTTATGTTGATGATCTGATTATAAATGGAGACAATTTAGCAGCAATCTCCACCTTGAAACTTGCTCTACATAAAAAGTTTGCAATCAAGGATTTAGGCAGTCTGAAGTATTTCCTCGGAATAGAAATGGCATCGTCTCACAAAGGCCTATTTCTAAACCAAAGAAGATATATTCTTGATCTTTTAAAGGAAGCCAATTCTTGTTGGATTGCAAACCTACAAGCAATCCCTTATGCAGCAAGCTTCAGCTCAGTTCTGCAGGTCCCCTCCTACCAGACATAAGTTACTATCAAAGGTTAGTTGGAAAGTTGATATATCTCACTATTACAAGGCCTGATATCTCTTATAGTGTAAGTATTGTTAGCCAATTCATGCATGCCCCTACTATAGATCACTTGAGCATTGTTAGAAGAATATATATTGAGATACTTGAAGGGCTCAATTGGTAGAGCTCTGCTGTTTAAGCCTAATGGAAGCACTGGTCTTGTTGGCTATGTGGATGCTGATTGGGCTGGAAATACTCTTGACAGGAAGAGCACTACTGGTTTTTGTACATTTGTTGGAGGCAATCTTGTTTCTTGGAAGAGTAAAAAACAGTCTGTGGTTGCTAGATCCAGTGCTAAAGCTGAGTATAGGGCAATGGCTGCTACTGCTGTGAATTAATATGGCTTAGAGGATTGCTAGAGGACCTTGGCCTAAAAAACTCTCATCCTGTGTCTCCTCACTATAATAACCAAGCTGCTATGCATATTGCATCCAACCCTATGTTCCATGAGAGAACGAAACACATTGAAGTTGATTGTCATTACATCCAGAATCAAGTGCAAAACAAGATCATTCAAACAGTATACACTCGAAGTCAAAACCAGTTGGCTGACATTTTCACCAAAGCCTTGCCAACCTCCTCTTTGCTGCAAATCTTGTCCAAGCTTGGTTCCATCAACCTTCTGGATCCAGCTTGAAGGGGGCTGTTGAAAGTGCTCGCATGCGCACTCCTCACGAGCGCTCTTCTCGCGAGCTCACTCACTACTTGCAAGACCTCTTCCTTCTACTCTTGGCGAGCACTCGCGTGTATCATGTGAGTTACACATGAGGTTCTACTTACGCTTGGCGAAGTGCTCGTGGGTCTGTCTGAGATTGTGTATCCCAAGACCAGTTGACTTATATCACCTGCTCTTGGTCTCTGTTGTACCTATCTGAGTTTTACTTTCTTTTCTGTCGGTTCCACTGGTTTGTAGTGGTTCTAAAACGGCTTATATCCGTTAGGTTCTCTCTCCCATTGTACAATATATACTGTCCTTGTAATACTCTCATATACAATCAATAATATAATCTTCAGCTTCTTGTTTTTGGCTATGATTTTCTACATTATGGACGGCGGAGGGTGTTGGAGGCAAGAAGGCCAACTTGTTATCCAAATTGGAGTTTGAGGGCAAGGCAAGGCAAACCGTAATACAATCGAGTGAATTGACCCACATGCCACCATCTATGGGGCACTAGAGTTTTACTAAAGACTACTCACCTTGGTGAGATGAAGGAAATGACAAGTTTGCCCTTGATGGGTTTGTTGCAAATAAGGGCATCTGCAGCGGGGAGGGACGGCGAGGACGTCCGGGGGGGGGGGGGGGGGGGGGGGGTGGCCCGCATGGCGAGGACGTCCGGGGAGGGAAGGGCGTGCAGCGGGAGGCATGGCGAGGGGCGACCGACGGTTGACCGGGAGGACGACCTCACCGGCGTCCTCGTTTGAGGAAGAAGGAGATGACGTGCTGCCTGGTGGGCCCCACGCACATGGGTGACGCCAGGCTCACGTCTCTTTTTTTTTTTAACCTGGCGCGTGGATTACACGCGCCGGGTAAAAGGTAAAAAAAAAAATTACAAACCAATAGGAGTGCGCCACGTGGCGCGTCCAGAGCTGATCTGAGATCAACGGCTAACTTGATCTCTACCGTCCATTTTGAACGGATCTAAACAAATCCAACGGCCTGCATTTAAATGCAACGGCCAGATCAGAATAAAATGAATAAATTGCAAAAAAAACCCAAAAAAATTGCAATTAAATCCCAAAAAATTTGCAAATGAGCCCCTACATTTTTTCTATAAATACTACCTTCATTTCATTCATTTCTCACACCATTTCATTCACAACAAATTCATTCTCTCCCTCTCTCCATCTCTCCTCTAAATTCATTTTTTTAGTCGGAAATAATGGCTACAAATTGGCTTCTTTCGGAAGATGTACAATTAAGCATCTCTTATTGTCGTTTTAGCGTTGATTCCATCACCGGAAATCGACAAAAGGTGGAAAAATTGTGGGAAAAGGTTTATGGCGATTTTAAGGCGAATTGGGAGCTAGGTTATGGTGAATCGATGCCGGAAGCTAGGACCCAAAACGCATTATCCTCTCGTTTCGGAAAGTTGAAGCCAAATTTGAAACTTTGGGGAAGTGCTCTTTCTTTCGTACGAAGGAATGCATCTTCCGGCTCCAACATTCACGATGAGGTAATGTTTTTGATCTCCAATAAATACATGTTATTTATTTCATGATATTTATGAATTACAAGTTATTTATTTCATGTTATTATTATTAATTTTTAGATGAGATGTGCTCAATCATTTTATGTGGCAAAAAAAAAAAAAGAGTTTAAAGACTTTGCTTGTTGGGAAGTAGTGAAGAATCATCCTTACTTCATCCATGTCGAGGCTAGTACACCTCCGGCTTCTTTATCATCTACTCCGTCTTACTCATCACCACCTCCCGCAAGCTCAATGCCTCCCACCGTCAACTTGGAGGAGGATGATGCATTTGCCACACCAATGAGCAACCAAGCTCCTTCTTCTCCGGAGCGTCCTATGGGAGTGAAAGCGGCCAAGGAAGCGAAAAAAAAAGGGAAAAAGGGTATGACGCAATCAAATGAAAGAGCCGAGGCTTTGAATAGGATTGCGGCAAATCAAGAATCTTATGGTCACAATCAAATGGAAAGTGATGCAATTGAGGTTTCCCTTATGCGAGAGCAAATCGCCCTTCAAAAGAAAGACATCCAATTGAGGGCTTTGGCAGAGGAAACTCGGATTATGTCAATGGATACCGAGAGCATGACTCCTAAATCCAAGAGGTATTTCACAAAGAGAAAAGCAGAAATCCTTTCTCAATTGGATGGGGTTGAAGAAGAAGCTAGCGAAGAAGGCTATTCCAATTGTTATCGCCCCATTTTTCCAAGCACTTAAATTATTGTTTATGTAATTTAAATTATCTACTTTAAATAGTTTAATTTATGCACTTTAAATTATGTACTAGGTAGTTTAATTTATGCACTTTAAATTATGTACTATGTAGTTTAATTTATGCACTTCAAATAAACAATGTAGTTTCCCTTTTACAGAAACAAGATTGCACTTTCTTTATTTTCACCAAGTTCCCACACATAACAAAATATTGAAACACACATAATAGAAATACGTAATTCAAACTCACAACAATGCAATTAAAACAACATATTTTATAGTTGTTCCCCGGTCTCAAGAAACCAGTTGTGCTTAACTAAGTCCTTCTGAAGCTCTCCATGGATGTAAGCAGATTGGAGATCTACAATACGGTCATTAAACCGTTGTTCATTTTGTCAATCTCTTCCAACCGGCTGGAAAGGAATTCGGTTCCCCCCTTCATCCACTGGCCCATCATAAGCTGTAAATGCACTAGCTGGGTTTTGGAGATCTTCTTCGTCGTTCTCCTCAAACTCATCCTCCACGAATTCCTCCTCGATCAACGATCATGTTGTGCATTATGATGCACGCCAACATGATGCTTTTTAACGTCAAAAGGCGGTGACACCGAGCTGCATGACGAATTATCCCCCAACGAGCTTGTAAGATGCCAAAGCACCTCTCCACATCCTTGCGGTAGGACTCTTGCTTCCTCGCAAAAAACTTTTGTGGAAGATCTTGAGGATTCGAAATCGTTTTAACAAACGAGGAGTACCTCGGATATATCCCGTCGGCAAGGTAATAAGCGTTACGGTATGTCATACCGTTCACTTTATAAGTCACAGCCGGACTTCTTCCAGCAAGCACTGCATCGAAGACATCTGATTGGTAGAGCACGTTGATATCATTTTGAGCTCCTGGTACCCCGAAGAAACTGTGCCAGATCCACGTGTCATATGAGGCCACTGCCTCTAAGATGATAGTTGGTCGACCCTTCCTCCCTGAGTACGCCCCGGACCAAGCGGTTGGGCAGTTCTTCCACTCCCAATGCATACAATCAATGCTTCCGATCATACCAGGAAATCCTCGATGTCTAGCCCTTCTTAGAAGTCGAGTGATGTCTGTCTGATCTGGAGCACGGAGGTAACGGGTACCATAAAGCTCTACCACTTGGGTGCACCACTTCTTCATGCACTCCAGAGTTGTTGATTCCCCCATCCTTGTGATTTCGGCACACTGATCAGCAGCTGAGCCGTAGGCCAACATCCGGAGAGCACCGGTCATCTTTTGTTGGGGAAGTAGTCCGACCATTCCAGTGGCGTCGGCTCTTTGATGCCAAAATGGGTCGTTGTTGCAGAGGTCCGTCATTATACGGTTGAATGTATTTCTGCTCATTCGGAACCGTCGACGAAAGTCATGGTCGGTGAAGACTGAGCGTTCGATGAAGTAATCTTCCATAAGATTTTGGCCCCTGGACTCCCTCATCCTTGGTTGATTTGGAAGGCGGCGTGGTGGTGGTTCATCATCAAAAGTTGCATCAACGGCCACCGCGTCGATCACGAATTGATTGGCAGTTTCTGCATTTCGCCGGCGTTGTTGTCGCCTCCTATTGAAAAAGGTACCGAAACTCATGGGATTCATCTTGATGAAACCAAAAAAGGGAAGAAGTGTTTATGGTGGCTTAGATACGAGTAGAACTACAAGTGATGCGTAGTTGGTGTGAGTCTACCAAACACACATAGCTCTTTCTTTTATAGCCATCTTGAAAAATCAGATTTTTCAGATAACGACACGTGTCGACTGTCGATTGGTTGAAAATCTTACCGGATATCTCCATCAATAATTTTGCCGACACCGACACGTAGACATTACACGTGTTTCATTCTCATTGGTTTGTAATCTTACCGAAAATCTTACCGGATATCTCCATCAATAATTTTGCCGACACCGCCACGTAGACATGACACGTGTCTCAAAATTACTGGTCGAAAATCTTATCGGAAATCCGCTACCAATTATACGATCCAGAATGACACGTGTCGGCATCTTATTGGGTGAAAGTATTTTTTGAAGGTAAATGTAAAATATTTTAAATATTAATGAATAGTAATAGGAAGTCCTATTTTGGAAACCGCTGCACGAAAAACAGAAATAAGACTTCCTATTTTGAGGAATTCCTCAAATGAGTGAGGAATTCCTCAAAATAGGACTTCCTCACCCAAAACATGGGTGCACATGCTCTAAGAGCAGATAAGTGGTGTTGAGAGCAGATAAGTGGTGTTGATCATCATATAGATAGAAGAGAGATAATGTTGGTCGCAGAAAGAAGCCTCATCTTAAGCAAGAAGCTGTGGCCATATCTGTTGGTGAAGCAAAATAATGGCAGAGAATTTGGAACAACATTTTCTAAAAGGAGAGCGAAGCCAACTAGTCAAGAAGAAGGAATAAGATTGCGGGGTGTTTCGAAGACGAGGTTTCTCGCGACGTCGATGGTGGTAGTGTTGGGGTTAGGATTCATCGATGCCGGGTACGTAAGTAATTACATACCAATAGTTGATTATACGTTGTCGATGATCGAGAATTGAAGTGTTTCTCTCTCTGATAGTGGAATAGTATATGTTGATTGATGTTTGGATCGTGCAGGTGTAGTGGAGACTGGTCGAGGATTGGAGTGATCTCGAAAGAGAGTGAGGACTTGCTAAAGGCTGCTGTTTTTCTAGTTGCTCCTTTGTGCTTGTTCCTCATATTCTCCATCTCCAAACAAGACAAAGAGGATTGATGAATTTACTGAGGTGGGTGGGCTAGCTGTGTTGTTTACTATTTTCTAAATGAACCCAGTTCTCTGAGTCTGAATGGCATCATCTGTTTGAGCTACTTCTTGCAACTAATATACTTGCTCTTATGGTGATTCCTTATGCATCGATCTATATGAGCTAGGTTCTATTAACTATTAAGTGTAGGCGTATCAGACTCAGAAACCAGCAAGTATAGTCCTTTGTCAATGACAAAACAAGAAGATAATTTGGCACATGTATATTACACGATTTTTTTTATGTCAGATAACAGAGTGATCATTTTGATATATTTTAACCAAAGATGAGCGACCATTTTAAAATATGGCATTCGATAGTGACTAAACTGTCATTTTAAGTAAATATTAGTGACCATTTAATCAATTTTTTTATTTAAGAGTCTTAAAAAAAAGGTTATCCCCAAAATTAAAAAGGATGAGAAGGAGAATTTTTTTACGCTCGTACTTTTGGCATTTTTTCGAACATCAATACTTGTCTGTGAAAAAGATTTTGTTGTTATCTACTAAAAAATTTATCTAAGATTTATAGATTTCAATATACACGAACATATAAATCATAAATAAAGCTATCAAATATTTATCAGAAATCTAATTTTAGGCAAGAAGATAATTCCTATGACTTATCATCTCATGATAATTGATAAGCATGGATCTCAGGGCTACAGTGCGGACGTACAGTTGCACAAGTAGTAGTAGGGCATGGACACAAAACATCCACGCTCACATCAACACATCGTCGTGTAACACGCGGCTTTCCCATCGAGTTCGTACAACCCTCCAAAATGAGAAACTAGGGGAGGACGACAGGACGTCAGGGCCTACTTTATTTGGTGGCCGTTTAACACAAATGGCCAACAGCACGTACACCGCCGTCGAGATAATCACCAAAAACATATAATCTTCCCTATATTTTAGGATTGTAGTTAGTATTATGGCTTTTGGAAAGAGGGTCGAGTACACCAAACAATGTTGCTTAGAGCATCTATACCAGACGGTGGGAAGTTCAAGCAAAAGGAGGAATCTGAAACTGTTCGAGCAGTTCCGTTTTGGTGACACACCGACGGGCAGGAGGGAGGGGGAGACCAAACAGTCAACGGGCTCGAGCTAAACGGCTCGGGTTAAAACTTGATTGGCCCTGCAGTGCTGGCAGTGTACAATCTCGTATGTGATTCCCTCTGGCAAACGAGTTTCGATTAGTCGAGGCTAGAGGCCAATGCTTGTGACTAAGTTTCAATCAAAAGCAACGGGGAATCTCAATCGCCACCCATCTTCGAATAAATCATTGAACAAATAAAATTTTTCGCAAACCAATCAAATCTTACGCCTCTTCCTCCTCATTTTCCTCTACAAATTTTGAGTTTCTGGGCAAGTGACCTTTTGAAATCAAGGAATGGGCTATGGAGAAAGCCTTCGAGTTCTCGGTTCCCTACGATGCCTAAATTGCACTCATTTTTTTTTCCATAAGAGGGAAGCTCTATAAGTTCTTCAACTGCTCAAGTAACCTACGTTCTCAAAAATGGGGAAGGCTATGGTGAGTTAACACATATCATGCATCAACTTGTAAATTTATTCAAAAAGTTGTAAAATGAGTATATTTCTTGTAGTTTTAGTTCAAAAGTAGTAATCACTTGATCAAAATTATTTTTACAATTTTTATGACAAAATTATTAGTTAAACTACTAATTTTACAACTTTGAGAACTAATTTGAAAATTAATGAATGTCATGTGTTAAAACATACTAGAATTTCTCTCCAGAAATTCAATTAAACCTCAGCCATTCTCAATTCAAGTTTGAATAATAGTAGTAGCTATCTAGATCTGTTGGGTACCCATATGATGTACTTGTTCAATTAATAAGTTTCTCCGCCTAAGCAACATCAAGGACATGAGATTATTGGGCGGAGACCACATGACCGAACGGCTACGTACATAGAGTTGTCAACGATTTCAGGTGAGAGAGGTAAAGTGAATCTCATAGGCTGAGTTTATGATAAGCTCAGTCAACATTGATTTTTTTTAACTAAAAGAACCAATCGTGTTGTGAACATGTCACATTTGAAATTAGTCTCTTGGGTAGATAACTTTGAGCCTTTGATGTACATTCCAGAATTTTTCCACCCTTAAACCCTCGATTGATGCATTCAATTAATTGTTGCTGTTTCAGATTTCATGGTCTTATAGGGCAATACCAGACATGTTTGAACCATAGTAAGAGGCTATGCTACCACGCCACAGTAGACTCCAATTCGGAACATGCTTAATTAATTAGTAAGCTAAGTAAGGCGAAAATTTATGCCTTTTGACACTGATAATGCAACTGACATAAGTATAAGGACTTCAGTAATAGAGCTTACAAGCATTTATATTCCTAGTAGAATTACAGTTATCTAAGTCGGCTTAAATTTAAAAGTTTGATGCTATGTATTTACTTATTGGATAAGGAATATATGCAGTAGCTCTATAAAAATAAACGCCTAATGAGCTGCTTTGAGTTACCAATTCATATGTGTGAAGAGATGCATAGAGCGATGGCACGCTTCTGGTGGAGAGATAGAGGTGAGGTGAAGAAAATTCATTGGCTTGCTTGGGAGAGGATGTGTGTACCAAAGTCTGAAGGCGGTTTAGGTTTCCGGGATATGCATAAATTCAACCTAGCGCTCCTTGCAAAACAGGGTTGGAGATTGATCAATAATCCTCAGTCGTTGTTAACAAGGGCTTTTAAGGCTAAATAGTACCCTTCATGTGAGTTTACGTAAGCCCCTAAACAAGCAGGAGCATCGTTTACATGGAAGAGTATCCTTGCGGGACGTGAACTTCTTAGGCAGGGTATTCGGTTTCAAGTAGGATGTGAGAGCTCTATAAACACATGGGAGGATCCATGGTTGCCTTTTCCTTTCTCGTTCCGACCTTATTCATAGCCTATGATTGGAACAGAAGAGATGCATGTTGTGGAATTAATTGACGATGAGGCAAATGAGTGGATGGGATGCTTGTTAGATGAACTGTTTTGCGAAGAAGAAAGGAAGATTATAGCGAGTATTCCTCTTAGCTTACGTAATAGGCCGGATCGTTTGGTTTGGCACTTTGAGAGGAAAGGGCGCTACACAGTTAAAAGTGGTTATCATGTGGTGCGTACGATGTCAATGGTAGATCAACCATCGAGTTCGGTGGGAGCTGAGGGTAGTCATGATCTATGGCAAGGCATTTGGTGAGCGAAGGTACCTCCTAAAGTTAGATCTTTTATGTGGAGGCTTGTTCGAGATATACTGTCTACACGGAGTGCACTACATCGTAAGGTATGTCTTGATGATATTGGGTGTGGTTTTTGTGGTCAAGGTGTAGAAGATAACTTACATGTTTTCAAGAATTGTGGTGTGATCAAAGATGTGTGGACGTTGAGCAAATTGCATGTGCATGTACGTGGGTCTTAGTCAACTGTTGAATGTGAAGGAATGGGTGGGTCTGGTTTGTTCTTCTCTTACAAATGATGAATGAGACTTATTCTTTATGTTGCTTTGGGGTTTGTGGCATGAGCGAAACAACTTGGTATGGAATCAAGGGTCCTTTAACGCTGGACATATGGTACAATGGGTTGGTAATATTTTGATGGAATATCATGCAGTGCATAGTAAAACTGGGCAGATGAGGAAACCTCGAAAGCATCAGAAGTGGAGGTGCCCACTACGAGGGAGGCTTAAATTAATGTGGACGACAATTTTTTGGTTGACAGTGGTACCGGTGGCTTTGGTGTGGTGGTGAGGGATGAAGCGGGTGATCATGTCGCTAGTTTGGCCAGACATATTTCTGATGCATGCTCGGTTAACCATGTTGAGGCTGAGGCATGTCGTGTTGGGTTGCTGTTAGCAATATATCACGGCTGGATGGAGGTGAATTTGGAGAGTGATTGTTTGAAGATTATTGCGGCGTTACAACAATCAAAAGAGAATTTCTCTGAAGTAGGTCGTAGTAGAGGACTGTAAGTCTTATATTGACTCCATTAGTTCTTTATCTTTGTGATATATACCTCGTGAAGTAAATAATGTAGCACATCGATTGGCACACCTTACTAGTATTTGTGTTATTGATGATTTTTGATTAGATGAGGCTCCTGTGATTATCCGGGATGCTCTCTATGAGGTTTTAGTGTCTAGTGCTCGGGGTAAATGGATTATGTCTTCCCCGAATAATTTGTGTACTTTTCTTTCAATAATATAACTCAGACGTGGGAATGAGCCTCTTAGCATAGCACGTGGCTAGGTCCCAAACCCTTTTCAAAAAAAAAATGCCATGAGTGTGTGTGTTGGAAGAATTGGATTTAAGATCTTGTAGACTCATTACAGACCGCGGATTGAAATGTTTAGCATATGCGGCTTGTTCTAAAACCATGAAAAAAATTGATCTTAGGTACTGCTGAAAGGACCCAACCCCGATTTAGTTTCCTAAACCGGAATCAAACCCCTTCTGAAAACACGAACTTGCAAAAACCATAGAAATTTCGGTAGAGTGTCACTATAACGTGGAATTGCCATTAACCTGCACTCGAAAAACACACTTCAACCTATGCCACAAAAGCCAAACCGTGGGCACCAATCCCATCCAGATTTCTCAATATCATAACAATAATGTAAAGTAATAAGTAAAACTGTACTTTGCAAAAATCCGGGGAAAATCATATAAAAGTACAACATCAAAGTAAACAGAGCGACCTCTAGTGTATATATACATAAATATACAACAGTATGCTAAACAAGAAACCTACTGGAAAATAAAGGTAGCTCGAACACTAAGCCTCCAACAGCGACGTGCAACACCAGAATCTGAACTGCAAACTGGGCATTGAAAACAAAGAGCCCAGGGAAAGACATAAACTGTTAGAGTGAGTGGACGAAAATAAATGTCTTTCGCCGAACAATATATGTTATAAAAATATATGCGAGTCAAAATGAATGACTATGATTCAAGCCAGAAAGGCCTCAGGTCAGAGGTCTGCCCGCCCCCCCCCCCCCCCCCCCCCCCCCCCCCCCCCCCCCCGGTAAAGGCCTCAGGTATCAGCCGGGTTTAGGTATCGATACAACAATATATACTGTGACTGTACTCTGTGTAAACCAAATCATAAATAGTTCTATGCAAATGTATAAAGCATAATGTAAATGCATATACGTAATACATAATTGTATAAGCATATTCGTCGATACGTATTCACAAATGCATAATCGTAAAACACATGCTCATATAAATCATAATCTCATATGCATGCTTATGCTCGTACAACGTGTAATAAGGATTCGCAACTAATCAGTAAAAAGAAATGTCCACTCATAGACAAGCACTGCGCGTAAATGCGCTAATCACGAGATCCAGCAGAAGATCCCTCGCCCAACGTATGATCTCGATTCCCTAAATAATCACAAAATATAACTGATTAAAATCACAATTCATTACTCTGTACCACACCTCGGAAACCAACCATTTCTGGAAACATAAAATTCGGATACAAAATATTTGACGAAAACCCTCAAATTCTTCACATAAACCCTCGACTAAAAATCCGGTATCCAAATCAACTCGAAAACCTCAGGGCGATGATCGGGGCGTGATTACGAGCAAGACGGCATAAAACTTGTCAAATTTCAAAAAGTCAACATCTTGCCGGAGCTCCGCCGTTGACTGCTGCCGCCGGCAGCGGCGCGCCGTCACCGGAGAGATTTCCCGGCGAGGAAAGCCCAGATTTCTTCTTCTCCTCGAACCCAACACATCTCACAACTACGGCCTCCTCCAATTTCGCCGTGAACTGCCGGAATTCAGCTCGAAAGTTACAAAATCCAAATCTGGCCGGCGACCCTGTTCTCCGTCGAAACTCCGGCCACGGCGCACGGCGGCCCTCGAGGCCACACCCAAACGCATCGCCGTGGCCCCACGAGCAAAACCCCCCTAATCTCCGACCACCACCGTGGCCTGAGCACCACCGTCCGTCGATCCCGAAACCACAAAACTTTAAGCTCCTCGTTCTCCCTCAAAATCTCACCAAATTTCACAAATCAAAGTGCTAAACCATAGGAAATCAAGAGGAGAATCGAACCATACCCAAATCGGAGCCGGAGGTGGCCGGAAATGAAAAGTCATCGGCGAGTCAAACGGTGGTCCGTTTCTCTCTCGGTCAACAGTCTTCTCTGGTCAAACGACGAACAAACTTCCCGAAATAGTAATTTCCGACAATTTTCGACTATTCCGATATTTATACTCGCGGCTCGATACGATCGACGGTCCTAAAATGAATCACATCTACGTTTCGGATAACTCAAACTCAAACGGATAAACACGACGAAATCACGCGATTTCAAATATTCATAACATATTCCTCGGTTGTCGAAACAATTATCCGAAATAACCTATGAACTCGGACACACGCAGACTACAATTCTTGTGAAGAGACTCAACTCAAATTCTCGCCCGATAATTAAGTCGTGAACTGAACCGCCAATTCGATTAATTTATGATAAACTATGATTACTCGTAAACTCATGGATTAAGCCGATTACTATACTGATTCTAGTTTGGGTCGTCACAACTGCTCTAAGATTACATATGATGATCTCTGCTTTGAGGAAAATGTATGTGTTGGAAGAATTGGATTGGAGGCTTGTAGACTCATTACAGACCGCAGATTAGAATGTTTGACAAATGCGTCTTGTTCCAAAACCATGAAAAAGTTGGTATTGGAGAGTTGTGATAAAGTAACTGATTATGAGATCTCGCTTTTGCGGAATATGCGTGTGTTAGAGGAGCTGAACTTTCTTAGATGTAAGTTGGTCACTGAGGACGTTGAACCTGTACTAATCTCCGCAATTCCAACCCTAAAAATATTGTTGCGTTGGAGTCGTTTTCCTTGCTGATGAGGTTAGAGTGGATTCGAACCAATGGATTTTGTATATCAGTTCATATATTCAATATATATTTATTGTCTTCTGAATTAAACGATTGATGAATTCAATTGTTGTTGTTTCAGATATCATGGTCTTATTATAAAGACTATCAAAAGCCCGTGCACTTGATGTTTGCAGAGCGACAAAAATGGAAGTTTGCGAGAGTACAAACATATTTATAATAGTTATTTTCTATTTTTATGATTTTTTTATTTTTTTATTAAGGATAATTTTGAAAATTTAAAATTTAATAAAATTGATAACACTTTATTATAATTTAGTAAAGATGATTTTAAAACCTTATAGGTTATAATACTAGACATGTTTGAACCATAGAAAGATGATTTTTGAGTTTGAGTTTGAGCTTTAAGAAAGAATGGACAAAGTAAGAGGCTACGCTACCACGCCATAGTAGACTCTGATTTGGAACATGCTTGATTAGAGCAGCTGCACCGGGGAGGGACGGCGAGGACGTCCGGGGGGCAGGGGCCACCATTTGAGGACGTCCAGGGGCTGGGCAACGTGCAGTGGGAGGGAAGGGGGAGGCCGACCGGACGTTGACCGGTAGGTCGTCCTCCTCGGCTTCCTCTGTTGAGGACGAGTGCGAGGTCGTCCGCCTGGCGGGCCCCACGCACGTGGGTGACGCCAGGCTGACGTACGTTTTTTTTACCCGAAAAAAAAGTGAAAAAGTAAAAAAAAAAAAAGTAAAAAAAGTATAAAAAAAATTGACGGACCAATCGCCGGCCGACACGTGGCGCGTCCAGGGCTGCTGCCAGATCAACGGCTAAGTTGATCTGGGCCGTCCATTTCAAACATATCTAAGCAATCCGACGGCTGATAATTATTTGTAATATTTTAAATAAATTATTTACTCTGAAACTTAAAAAAATCATATTAAATAGCTTGGACTTCCGAAAAATTCAAGAAAAATACGGACGAGTTCATATTAATGTCCCCTATAACTTTCGTGAAGAAAATGAGTCCAAAATCATAACTTAAAAAAAATGTCAATTTTGAATCGCGACGAAATAAAGAATCATAACAAATACGTTGTTATAACGAATGTATGCTAAAAAAAAACTTAAGTCTAACATGACTCGGATTACATTTAGCTCCGGGGGCGTTGCCCCCGAGCTTCCACCAGGGCGCGTCACCCCTGGACCCCGACTCGTTGACCGGTCAGCGAGACCACCGTATGCTACCGGCATACAAAATTGATTCAAAACATATTAACGCGCGTCTAAATAGGACTTCCTATTACTTGAAAATTGATTGAAAATATTACTCGAAAATAAAAAATTAAAATTTTAAATAATAATGAATAGTAATAGGAAGTCCTATATCTGGCACCGCTGCACGAAAAATAGGAATAGGACTTCCTATTGGAGAGGAATTTCTCAAATGGGTGAGGAATTCCTCAAAATGGGACTTCCTCTCTTCTTCCATGGGTGCACATGCTCTTAGTAAGCATATTGATATAATGCAATATTTGCCAACAACATATTGATAATGCAACTGTGACTTTTGTTTTCTTTGCATCTTTCGGGGAACCTTTCCACCCTCACTCACCGTAAACTGTCATCTTTGGGAAAATTTTCTCTTTTTATAAAAAGAGTGATGAGGCACATGATTCTTATTTCCTACTAGAATACTTTTGTTGAGTAGTTCTTTGTTTAGGCTATATGTGTGATAAATAAATAAATAAATAAAAAGAAACTTTTTAAAGAAAAGAAAGTCTCATTTCGTATTTTTTTTCTTTTTATTTTTTCTTTTTCGATATAAAGAATAAATAAAAGACTACATTCGAATAGTTGAGCCTCATGAGAACATAATCTATACATAATATTCTCTAAGCAAAGTCTGATTATTTTCTTACTTTTATATTTTCTTTCAATTTTAACTTTATTCTATCTCTATTAATAAAGCGAGGCGTCTTTTGGTGTCATCAACCTTATCAAAATATGAACTTTCAATAATATCCATAATAAAAAAATAAAAATCAAGACAAAAAAAAATAAAAATAAATGCTATAAACATTTTTACTCTTCCAGACCTTATTTCCGTTGTTCCGCACACAACGAATGCCGAAATTTTTTTAGTTTTAATTAATTGAAGATATTGTAATAATTCACAATAAAAGAACTAAAAAAAACTGTTTTATGTAGTTAGACTATTTATATATATTTTTTAATTCTTTAGTTAACTACCTAAACAACACACCCTGGAGGTGTGCTTTTTCTAGTGTAATTTAATCAAACAGCAGTACTAGCAAGTAGCACCCACCGAAGGTGGTCGGGCTTGTAAAAATCTCAAGTAGGGGAACCCCTCCAAACGACATAATATATCGGCATAAATTAGTCTCCAAATCTTTACTATTATAAAATCAAGTTTGTGTTTGGTGTCATTAAACATATTAAATTTTAAATTTTATAATTATTTTTAATGATATTCAAAAAAAAATAATAAAAAAAACCAAAAAATAAAAATGAACCACTATAAAATATTTTTCTATCATCTTAAATTTTTATTTTTATCCATCCGCATACATCGAATCGTCTCTGCTAGTTCGATTAAGGCCGTGTGATCTCAATTAAAAATTTATGACAGACAGAAAATGTCCAAAAAGGCAAAAACTGATGCCGACAGTCGTCTTCCACACAAACATTAAAAAGGTCCGAAACAGCATAGATACGCAAGGCCCAGATATATTTAGGGTTCCGGATCCTCTCCTCTTCTACCTTCCCTCCTCAACTATACTCAACTTTTAATACCTACCGTCCATTCTCAAATCCAATGGTCATCAATAACCGAAGTCAACATTCTTTAACTACTAAAATTTGTATTTCGAGATCAACCAAGTCACCAACCACGTCCTTCTTTTTCCAGTTTTCTTCTCCCTATTCGTTTCTTTGGAACTTGAAATAACCAACAATGGCTTCCAGAAACCATACAAACCAATACATCTAAATTCTATGCTTTCCAAATATTTGACCTTTTTTGATCGTCATTTTTTTGTTTCGACAAAATTTTCTACCTTTTCTTTAATTTCAGCCGCCCCACTTTGTTGCATCACCACCGACTAGTTCGTGGACGATCACGATCACGATGACGCCAACGAATTGAGTCACTATGATTCAATTTTTTGAATTATTTTGATGAGTTTAAAAAAAAAATTGTAACGTAAGAATTAATGGTGGTGAGAGATGAGTCGTGGAGACATGGAGGTGGTGGACCCACATCATGCGTCGTCGTCGGCGGTGGTGGTGGCGGCGGCGGTGAAGAAGAAGTCGTCAAGGAGCTGGGTTTTGTTGGACTCGACAGGACAAGCGACGGTGTTGGACGTCGACAAATACGCTATCATGCATAGAGTTAACATTCACGCTCGTGATCTTCGCATTCTCGACCCTCTCCTCTCTTACCCTTCCACCATTCTAGGCCGCGATCGCGCCATTGTTCTCAATCTCGAGGTAAACAAACCAAATTCAGATCGATATTTCATAACTTTTTTCTTATTTATTCGGTGTGCTCATATTTTTCTTTTTGTGTGTGTTTTGCAGCATATCAAGGCGATAATCACTGCAGAAGAGGTAAGTTAGTTAGCTAGCTAATACCCAATTTTATTAAGTTTTTAATTTATATTTTGGTGATGAAATTTGGTTTGGTTGGTGATGGTTAGTTTGTTATAATGGCATGTAGGTAATGTTAAGGGATCCGTTGGATGAGAATGTGATTCCGGTTGTTGAAGAGCTTCAGAGAAGATTGCCTCTTGCAAACTCGTCTCGTGAAGCAGATGGAAAAGAGTTCCCTGCTGCTGCTGCTGTGCAGAATGATGTTGATGCAGGAGAACAGGATGGTATGACTGAAACATGGATTGGGTTTTGGTTGAGAATGAATTTTGATTGTTGTGTTTGACATTAGACTGATGTTAGGGGTTATACAATGTAGAATCTCCGTTTGAGTTTCGGGCCTTGGAGGTGGCTTTGGAAGCAATTTGTAGTTATCTTTCTGCACGTACTACAGAGTTGGAGACTGCTGCTTATCCGGCTTTAGATGAGCTTACATCTAAGGTAGGTCGACAACTGTTCTGTCATTTTCTATGTTTTTCTTGTTATAAATTATTCGATCTTTGCATGTCTCCATCCTTCTAGCTACTAAATGGAATAAGTAAACAAAAGAATGAAATGAGGTATTTTCTTCACTGGTTTGGTTAATTCAGGATAATAACTGATAGCAGCCCATAGTACTCTTACTAAATCCTTTCTAGAAGTAGATGATGAACTCAATGTATCTGCATTTGTGCTTCAAATCGAGTTACTGTGAATGTTTGACTCACTCGAGCTCTTATACAGAACTAGTAGTTTGGTTGGTTGTCTTCTTATTTTCTTTTTTGAATTGGCACACACATTTATTCATTCTTTATGTACTTTTGAAATTTTCATATGGTCAAACTTGAAAGTCTATTAAATATGATTCTTCAAACTATTTACTAAGACATTCTTTTCAACAATTTCATAATGCAGATTAGTAGCCGCAATTTGGATAGAGTCCGTAAATCGAAAAGTGCAATGACAAGGTTGACTGCTCGGGTCCAAAAGGTATACACACATTAGCTTTCTTCTGAATGAGTTTCTGGTTGTTTATCTCTAATACATGTGTAATTGCAGTTTAGCGCAACCGATGATTACTGCAATTTTGAGCTAGCCGATTTTTTTTGGTTCTTTCATTTTCTTAGGGACATCAGAAGGAATATGTGGTATAGCTTACTTACTAGTACACTGAAAAAGACTCATATTTGTTTCAAAGTAACCCAGTTGTGAACCCCAGCATCTATGCATAAAAACTTGGAGTGTAAATTAATTGCTTGAGATATGAAAGTGAGTTTCTGGTGTAGAGTAGAGACCAACTTTCTTCGTTAGTATGATTATATTGTCCTTTTTACTATTGTAAATGAAGGAAAGTTTAATTTGCTAGTATACATTTGCAGGTGAGGGATGAGCTTGAACAGCTACTGGATGATGATGATGATATGGCAGACCTGTACTTGTCAAGAAAGTTGGCTGGTGCATCTTCACCGGTTAGTGACTACGGTCCTCCCAATTGGTATCCTGCATCTCCTACTGTAGGCTCAAAAAGATCACGGGCAAGTAGAGCAAGCATGGTGACAGTTCGTGGAGATGAGAATGATGTTGAGGAACTTGAAATGTTACTTGAGGTAAAGACATTCACACGTTTTTTCTCTTTATCATATATTTGGTAGATCTGTGTACTGAACTTTCTTAGTACCTTTGCAGGCTTATTTTATGCAGATTGATGGCACCTTGAACAAGTTGGCCACAGTAAGCCCATTTTTATTTTCTTGGCTTACATGAATTGAACCTAGTCTTATCATTGATTTCATACCGCCCCTTGCCTAAAGATGGTCATTGGGCACACATACTTGGGATGGCCTAGCATCTTGAGAATTAGGAAGAAAATTAGAGGAGTGTGAGGTTGTTTGTGAAGGTTTTGATATATCTGGTGCACAAGTAGGTGTTTGAAACTAATTAAAAGATAAGGAAAGTAGCACTCAACCCTGAGCCGATTTCCGATATGATCATAATGAAACTAAATAGAACATTACATGACCGTTGCCAATATTGTACAATGAAGGATATTTTTTCTTATTGTTGAATCTGAAATTTTGCAGCTGCGTGAATATATCGATGATACAGAGGATTACATAAATATTCAGGTATTTGTTATATGAACTTTTCGATTTCCAAGTACTAAAATCGACAATATTATCATGCGTTTTGATCTTACTTGTGCTTCCATTTTCCAGCTCGATAATCACAGGAATCAGCTAATTCAGGTGTCTCATCTGTCCTATCTAGTGTGTAATATAACTTCTCTTCCTTGTTTTCTTGCTAAATCTGCAGTAGTTGCTGATGTAAGTTTTATTCTTTTCACAATTCATGGTGCAGCTTGAGCTTTTTCTTAGTTCTGGAACTGTCAGTTTATCCATATATTCTTTGGTCGGTGGAATTTTCGGCATGAATATCCCGTATACATGGAATGATGGTCACGAATATATGTTTAAATGGGTATGTACCCCGTATATCCTCTAGAGATCTTGGTTAGTATGACTGTAATAGCAGGCTGAGAGTTGTATCCTTTTTAATGGACAGGTTTGCATTACAGGAGGAATATTATGCTTCTCTGTCTTCATAGTAATCGTTGCATATGCTCGCCACAAAGGTTTGGTGGGATCGTGAACCTCGTTAATAATCCTTTTGCTGCTACCAGAGACTGCGATTGTGCAGATATGAACATAAAATTATTAGTCAAGGCTTCCAGGTATATGAAGGAATGGTTATATCTTGGAAGAATTTTGATGATACAAGATTGCTGGTAATGGCTTTTGTGTTTGAGAAGGCCAAGTCTGGGAATTAAGACTAGCAGACCAAGTTGTTACCCAAGGTTATTATCTAACAAGTATTGTTGCTTGTAATCTGCAACAATATCATATAAAGTTACTAATGCATCTGAACTAATTGTTCTGAAGGAATGCAGATACTGAATGAGATACCCATTTATTGAGAATTGAAAACAGATTAGATTATGTTAGCAAGTCAAAGCACGTACCATGATATCTCTTCATTCCGATTAGTAATGGCTTTTCATTCCAGACTCACCCATGTACATGTAGAAAGGGCGAGAAATATGTGAACATGAATCCTTTATTATTTAACTTGGGACTGACAATTGGTAAATAATGTGTCACTGTAGTCGTAGTACGTATTATGTTGCTGTTTTTATAAAGTGGATAGAGTTGTTTATGTCGGATTCCTAATTGTTACGTTTGAATAAATAGGTAGTTTAGAATGTCTTGGTATATTTGAGATGTTTTGCATGTGAGTACTGAGTTTTGGCTTGATGTCTCAGCATTGTATGAATCGTGAGTTGTGCCGCCCTTATTTCAAACAAAACTTAATGAAGTCACCAGGCCCATCAAATTTAGACAAACCAAGTGTCAAGACTCTTCATCATTGTCTGTATCCAAACAAGGTGAATGCCTGGCCCGTTCGAGTGGTTTTAGCACTCAATTTTGTTATAATATGTTATAATAAATTGATAATTGATTAATATAAATTTATTATGTAACAATCGATGACAACAATTGAATATTGAGATATGAATACAAAGAATATAAAAGTTTGAAAATAAAAAATAATAAATGTTATATTTATATGAATAGAACATATAGAATATAATAGATACTATTTTATATTACACTTGCACATCCAAAGTATATTACACTTGTCATTTGAAGTATTTGTCTCACTCCGATATTGTAAGTACATACAAATTGCTTGAGCTTATTGATGTGGTTAGGATGATAGATAGATATAGGCAAATCTATATACCCAAAGTTGGGGATGGGATTTTTGAACCGAAAATCGAAAGAAAAAAAAATGAGCCGAACCGTAACCGTAACCGAAAAAAACTGAATATGAAGAAATCTGAACCGAAAAATTGAAAAATCGAATCGAACCGAAAAATTCGGTTCGGTTTAGATTTCGGATTTCAAAAACCCAAACCGAACCGAAAAACTGAAAAAAACCGAACATATCCAAAACCACGTCGTTTTGGTGGTTGGCTCACTGGCTCCATATCCAACTCCATCGCATCCACGCTATCGATCTCTCCCATAATCACCTCACTGGCTTCATCCCCGTTCTGCTCGCCTGTCTAGACCGGCTCAACTCCCTCTCGTTGACAACGAGATAAATTTCTCAAGATCAGTAGTCATAGGGGCTCGTATGAACCAGATAGAAAATTCCACTGTGCTACTATTAGTGCTATATATGTCTTTGTCGCTTGGCCTTATATTCAAATCCTTATTAGGTTTGTGATGTGATGAAGATTTTTATATCTCTTGAGTGATTAACTTTTCTATATATACTTTGATTCTTATAAGCAATGAGATGGAAATTTCGTGCCCGGTACCCCACCCAACTTAGGTCTGCATATTTAACTCCCTAGCTAACCTCAATAATAATATATAAGTGGTAGTGGCATGGGCAAAGTGGACGACATGTTCCCAGTAAATTATGCTTTGAAGGATTCCATGTTTTGAATATGGCATGATTACTTTTGTTTATTGAGTAGCAAAGTCCAGGTTATACAAGGGAAGTGAAGATGTAAAAACCAAAAAAAAATCCCGAAAAAAAAAATTAACCGAACCAAACCGCTCGGTTTTTGTTGCTGAAAATGTAAAAACCAAAAAAATAGTTCGGTTTGGTTACGGTTTCTATCAAAAATCAAACCAATCCGCCTGAATCCACTCCTACCCAAAGTGTCCTGAAATTGAAACAAAACCTATTGTCAATATAATAAGATTAAGCTTAACATTTAGTTCTTTGTCACACATAACAACATAGCAAAAAACTCAATATTAGTCCAACATAAACAGTTCAAACCTTTTTCCATAATGTTATCCATGAAGTTGTAGTAGTCAAATATGTTATATCTGTGCGAAATATGTGCAAAACGTAAGAGTAAAATGAGACCAAGTAGCTATAACATGAACACAAATTATGTTTCATTTAATAGAAATAAACAGTATCATACTTCATTGGTACGCAATATTACTCACTTAATATGTAATATTAGAAGCAGTCTTGAGTTCAGGATCCTAGTTCCCTTAGGGCGGTTTTACCACCACTGATCAAATGTATGATGATAAATTGATCAACCAAAACAACTATCACTTTAAAGGCTATGTAGTGACGTGGTACTTGGCATTACAATAAATTATGAAGCAACGCCTGAAACGTTTTCTAAATTACTCCCTGAAAAAAAAAACAGCATTAATGGATCAAACAATACTGTTGTTTTGCACTACTTCTACCAACAATTAAGTTTGTTAAGAGCATAAGTGATTACTGCAAATGAAAAATCTAAGACCACCATCTTCTTAACTTTCTTTTCCTGTTGCTATCGTGATTTAGGCTGGAGATTAATTTTCAATATGTTAGTTATTGTGCCATGTATCCAACTAATGTTAAAGCAACACAAAGTATAACTATATCTATCATCATCTAGTAACACACATGTTTTCAAGCTTAAACTAAGTAATCTTTAATTCTGACACAAAGTCTGTTAATCTAAATAACCAACAACATGATTAGACTAATCAAGAAAGAGAGGTGGAGTTGTATTAAAATCGAGAGAGGCTACCTGTTTATGTAGTACTACTTCATGACGATGCTTATTGTTTTCATTTGGTTTGGTTGCAAAGCTATGCTTATCTTGCTGCATTTCTTTATTGTCTTGTTCTTTGCTCAAAGACACAACTTATCAACTCTAAATGGTCTGAAAGCAGAAAAGGAAAGGCACAATTTTGAGAAAGATGACTAAGAGCTATATAGACATTATTGCTAACATATATGTTATTACAAATATTCATTACTTGCCTGCAAATTAGAATCAATTTTGACTGACCATATTCCTTCTTTTATGGCACATGTAGAATTGTTATAATGAACTAATAAGTACATTATATTACAAAAATTGAGAAGTGAAATTGTTTATCTAACCATATATAAGCTGTTACATGAACTACTACCATAATTCTAACTATTAATGTATGCACAATATAAGTAAACCAGTAACCAAATCAATGAAAAATGTAAGTAATGCTTATAAACCGAATAAAATTTGACCACTCTATGTTATCAAGCATTGTTCGTATTACATCAAAGAAATAAAAAATGACCACTCTATATACTCAACCACGTACATTTATACATGCTCTACTTCACAAACCAAAACTAAAATTAAATTAAAAATAATATATTACCTAATTGGGATATAAAGTTGCTATGATGAAAGTGTATAAACCCTGTGCCTGACAACCTTTTTACATAAATGCATGGTAAACATAAATATGTTTTATTTGTACATTTGACATACTCACCTAAAATACTACATACATACAAAAGACAACAAAATCATTCAAACTCTATACATTCAATAAGGCAAATACATTGCAGATTAGCTTAATCACTCAAACATAGCATATTGGTTCAAACGTTGTCTTCAATTCATATACATACAAAACCAGATACATCTATATGAAAACATAGCAGAAAAAGTGCATACCAGTTTTGATTCAAACGATCCAAGCCATATGAAAAACTCTTATCTCCTACCAAATCACACCGTAATCTCACTTTTTCCAAGGCAAAAGAGGCCCTAGAAGCTGAACTCCAAAAGAAGGAAAGAGAGAGAGAGAGAAGATAATCCGATTAGCACCACAATCCAGAACAAAAAAAAATTAAATGCAAGAGAAAGATCTAAAAGGCATAATCTTATAAAACTGAAATACAAAATAGGCTCACAAAAATACAGTTTTTCAAAGCAGAAACAGGCAGAAGAACTAAAACTTGATGCAATCCAAAGTCATTACCAAAGACCACCCAGAAACACAACATCAAAATATGATCTAATTAGCAGCACAGTGTAGAAAAAAAAGAAGCGAATGCAAATAAAAAAACTGCATGCAGTACAAACACCATAGACGACCAATATGGGGAGATTATTATGTAAATTTTGATTCCAAAAGTACAGTATGGAATATGAGTAGCATTTATCCTTTGAAGTCAAGTTTTAGTTCATTATTATCTATACTCTAAAACCCTTTGTAAAGTCTGCACAAAAATAAGAAAATATTACGAAAAATGCTCGATTCTATTGTAATCTCCCTCTATGTCTTTGACTTTGACAAAAGCAAAAATATGGACACGACCATAATGCAAATTAGAATCATAATAAAAATGTAGGTGGCTCACTTTGGGTGTGATAGATAATCTAGTTTTTCATCGAACACCAGCTGGGCCTTGAGATCTCTATTTCTCTAATGGCCGAATGGTGAGAAACCTCTCAAATCTGGCCATAATCAAGAACATGGATATAAGAATGGAAATGGGTACAAATCCAAAAAAAATACGCCATTTACTGAAGAGTTAAAAAAAATTAGAGAAAGTACCTAGAACGGATTGTAAGATTGAGAAATGGCCGCTGAGAGATCGAAATGGTTGGGAAAATCCGAAAGGTTTGATCATAAAGAATTCACACAATTTAAACCTACGCTATGAAATTAAGCTGAATCTTAATGTAATGCATCTTAAAAGAAATATGAGGAAGCTTTCGTTACATTCGAAAACAAACCATCAAATTAAAGCTTTCGAGTTTGCTAAAGCAAACATGCATATCTAGGTATTCTCCATCCTTTCCTTTGAAAATTGAAACTTTGCAACATTTATGTTTTTACTTTCACCAGAAATATGGACGATGAATTGATATATATATATATATATATATATCTTTTATGAATGCAACAACGACCATGCTACTACAGACACCTCTACAAAATCCTTATGAATGTAGCATGTTCATATATACAATAACAATAGAGACGAAAGCATTAGGTAGACTTGTAAAGTTTGTAGTTTGTTTGGATTTGGGTCTTTACTATTAAAGTTGGAACAGGTCTGATGTACAGCTCCCATCCATGAAAAAAATAAAGACAAAAAATTGATTTAAATTAAGTAGTTAAATCATGAAATGTTGATCAATTTTATAATATAATGAGGCTATAGCATCACAAATCAAATAATTTCTAGGACATACATGTCAAACAAACAATGGAATCACATACCAAGTACATAGATATATCGATATATATATATATTTGCATTCATCTCGACACCTCTTTTAAGCAATTAACTTACAATACTCATTATGTGATGGATAATTTGATCAGGATGGAGAAGGTGACTTTGGATCGAATTCCTTCTCTAGCATTGCGAAAAAGTACTTATTTCGTTTCGTCATATTGCCTATGTCAAAATCCGTTCAATCAACCAAAAAGGAAATTTCAAACCCATTCAAATGAAGCCCAGAAAAGACTAAAACTTTAGCTGAATTTGCTTAGCATGATGATCAAATTGAAAACCTGAAGAGTAGGGAAACAAAGAAACACACATATTCGAAGCAAGTACAATAGAAAGCAAACACATCCACAGAAATCAAAGTTTGTGCACGATCACCGATCAGAGATTGAAGCAAGCAAATCGGAAGAGACGGACTTGGATAATGGAAATAGATGAGAACCTGATCGATCAACATACATGAGTTTCATTCATATATGAAAAGGAGAAGAAACATTCACAAAATTTTACCTTGGAGGGAGAGGGGATTGAAATCGGCGGAGATGGAGTGGTGTAGATCGAAAAATCACAAGGAGAGAAATCGCAAATAATCTTGAGAGAAAGAAAGGGAGATTGTTGGATATAATCTCTTTATGAATTTGATAATCTTATCAAAAATTAAAGAAAGCGTGTGAAGTGCACATCACCAAATGACTCAAAGAATTACCAAAACACCCCTAACATGAACAATGAAATGAACAGAGCTTAACTGCAGTAGAACTCACTGTTGTTAAATATTAAATTGTATATGAGCTTATTGTATTCTCTTTGACATCCAACAGCCAGCAGTGGCCACACTATCCTTACCTTTTCCAATAATATACCAAGATGCCAAACCAATGGCTTCCTCAAATCTACGATACAAAATCACAATCAAAATTTAGAAGTCTTATCTTTGTCTAAATCTAATAAAAATGTAATTGAAATTAAAAACAAAAAAGAAATTAGAGGCTCGACGTTGCACGGATATCGACACAGACAGAGTCAATTGTGTATCATTCACAAGAGTGAACAACATTTTACCTGGGAACCTTGTATTCAAAGTAAAGCTCAGCAACCTTTACCATAATGTCACCATAATGTGATATTGCTTCCACACATAAGTGCCTACCAGTAGCTGATTTGTTCTCATACACTAAAATGTGTGCTAGAGCTACTCTTTTAAATGCACAGAACCCATAAAGAAATCTTAGTATGTTTCAGTGCAGCCTGCGGAGCAGAAGACTAATGACAACATCAATACAATTTTTTCCTTGAGGTTAATACTCTAGTGTTGATTTTAACATACCACTCTATAGTTAATTTATTCTAACCAGCACTCTCTGAAGTTTAAGCTAACTATATATGATTTGAGCTATGTTTAAAATTTAAGCTAGCTATATAAAATGAATTATATGAGCAGTTCAATTGTATTACTGTATACAGTCTTCATTTGGCCTTGATCGATCGAGCAGAAAACGGAGAGAGGTTAGGCTTTGATCGAGCTGAGAGAGGGTCGGAGGTTTTCAAGAGAGAGAGATGTGAATGCAAAGAGTGAGAGAGTTTAGGTGAGGTTCTGCGATGGACTTAAACTCGCCAGAATAACAGCTGCCATCAGAGCAAGTCTGGAATCTGATGCCGTGGCTCTGACCATTACACCACACCACTCGCCGGAGTAAGAATCTTGAGCTGAAATAAGTGTTTGGACTCTTATCTTGTGGAATGAGCTGAGCATAATTAATAAAATACATGTGAACTGAGATTGGTCTACAAATGTCTAAATTGCTAAACCTTCATACTAAGATAAAATTTTACTTTGAGAAAGGCTTCTTTTTACTAATAAGTGTTAATCATTAAGAGCCAAAATCTATTTATTAATTAATAGATATCATACTAATTTAACCCGGAGCTCAATAGTCTTACAACTCACAGTTGTAGTTCAAAAGCTATAAAGTAATAAGCTAGCATAAGAACGCAACTTGTTTTCACTTCGCTGACAAAATAGATACTCAAAGTGGTTTCTATCTAATCTGAAAGTTATAAATTGGATGTTTATGATCAGATAAACATGGGTTGTATAAAAACTTATCAACAACATGGAATACTTTCCACTCTTAAATTTAAGTAGTTGCATGTGTATTTCAGATGGTCTTTCCTCATATGGCTCTCATGCATGAAATTCGGTTAATCTTTGAGTAGTTCCTTCTCAGTCAAAGTATCAACTTGTTAAGGAGTCCACATGACCTCTACTACCCCTGCACCAAATCAAACACATGCATACATTATGCACTCATCTGAAAGAAACTAAAGGTTACTGCTCTTATGTAATTATGTTAATACCAATATTGTGCTCAGGGGAATTGCACCAAGTTTTTGTAATGCTTTCTTTAAGTCACCAGTGTCGTTGATGATAGGCAGCACTCCTTCAGTAGCCATCAAAACTATAATTACCTGAGCATTGATAATATATTAGAAATGAAATGCTAACTTAGTAAAAAAAAAGAGGTTTTGCAAAAAAAATATATTATGAATCTATACAGTAAAATAAAAGGTTGCTGACATCAATATAACTGGTGGTGAGAAGTAGATTGAACACTGTAAAAGTAGTGTATGGGTTTAGAAATGCAAAGGGATAGTCATAAATGGGAAACTTTACTATAAATTAGACCAACTAAACTTGGCAAACTCGGACATCAAATTAATACATCTTGCGTGCATGGTCTACTCCGGCTAGCACCTAGATTAAAAATTTACAAATGGACTCACTTTGCTATGTTTTTCTGCAGAAGATGGACAAAATATACAAGTCTTAGATTAATTTTTTTTTCCGATGAAAAGTGATGTGACTTGTACATTTAAACACCACATCAATATAACAGGCTTGGTCTTATTAAAAAATAAATAATTTTCTTGGTTGGTTGCACAAATCCACCCACGTAATCCTTGTGAAGTAACCCTTCTGAAGTTAAAGGTTAAAGCTTTGAACAAACGAAACACAATTGGCTCTTCATAAAAAATCAGTAGACACAGTAGTAGCTCTTGATTGAAATCAACTGTAAACTCAGCATTAGCAAATTTGTTTAGTAAGCTTCAACAATACCCAAACATCATCAAAATAGAACACTTATTATATACAACAATGAAGAAGCAGCACAAAATAAAGAGATCAAAAAGACTTGCTAAATACAACAATGAAGACTTATTACATACAACAATGGAGAAGAAGCACACGATAAAGAGATCAAAAAGACTTCTGCATATACAGTACTTATTCCTTTAAAAAAATATCAACTTTCCAATTGATATAAGATGAAGATAATGCTGAAATAAGGTGGATTATCAACTTCGTGTTTCCAATTGTGTATTTTGGTAACAGCTTAATGTTTGTCGAGAAATAGACATAACTTATTTCTGAGTCTACTTGCAGTCTAATAGAGCTGAACAAACAAATAATTCACCTTATGTTTATAATGCTAATTTTTTTTCAGTGAACATAATAATAGAAATATTGAAAGTCATTTCATGTTTATATTATTCTCTTTCCAGACAATCATCATTTATCATTCTTGATAATAAGCAGTAGTGAACATAAAAGACTATCAATTTTCGGTAAACTCTACATTACAGTATAGCAATAATTTTCCTTGTATTTCCTTTAACTGAGTGAGATATAAAAAGACCTTAAAAGCCACAAACAAAAGCAAGCAAGGGAGTCCAAGGGGTGCAGTAGCTACCATTCTCTCCCATGTAGTCAGCCACATTGATTTCGAGATGGAAGTCATGAAAGTACAGCTCATCAGCAAAGCAGCATCAACAAACATTTTGTCACACTCACAAGTCACTTGGCCAACACCATGCCGGCCACTTTTATTTATTTTCACCAGGTTTTTTTTTTCAATAGTTACGTATGTACGAAAAAACTTAAGTAAGAAAATACATATATATATATAGCTTTATTGTATGCATGCACCTTTTTTTTTTCTTTATTAGTTCTGTTTAAGATCATATCATATAACGAAAAAGATCAACAAATTCATGTAGTACAATCAAAAAATCTAGTTGACAGCAACGTGAAGTGCCGTGAATTGGTTCTCAGAATCCACGAGAAACATGCATTATCGTTAAGACAATTAATAATTAACTTTCTTAGTAAAAAAAATTGCATTACACGTATCACCATTAAATACACATAGCAGTCCATTTCGTGTTTAAAAATCGCTTATATACGCTCACCACCAACAACTTGGTAGTACGTTATAAACACAAACGAGTGAGACGAGACTGAAAGAAGATTGCAGGTTGCTTCGTATGGACCAAGAGTTCGAGTATAGATAAGAAATTGATCAGAGTCCAGGTATGCTATCTGATTTAGGTCTCTTCATTTTCATGTTTATGGGTTGCATGCAGTCAGATTAAGGTGCGAAAAATTGGGGAAAGGTCATGAATTCATTTTGTTTCAAATACTATATGGTTGGAGACTCATCAGAACATGATTGTGTTTTCAAAACAAGTTGTTATAATCATTTGGTCAATTATGATCCATAGTTTACAGGTTAAATTGGAGGAAAACAATCACAATTTGACAAATTTTAGGCTTTAACTAGATCTCAATCCAGCTTCATTTCCAGTTTTCCATGGTTGGTGAGATGAGATGAGGTGAGCAACTGAAGTTTTGATTCTGGAAAACGAAGGCTGATCTGTGACTTGTCACTCATGTAGCACAATTGTCTGCATGTCAAATAACGGTTACAATGGGAGGACCAATGTCATTGGTCAGCAAAAATATTAAATACAGAAAAGATTAGGAAAACATAACGTTCCAATTCCTTATGAGGAGTCCATCCTAACTCAATTTCTGTCTTCTTCATTTTCAAAATTTTCTTATCTTCTCAAATATCAAATGTTAAGAGTGCATTACATTATTTAAAAAAAAAATTATAATGTAATTATGTCAATGGGTTGTTGTGTGTCAAGTTTCGAGTCAAAAAAATGTGTCATGAAAAACAAATAAAACTCAAACCTTTAATAATCAAATAGTACGTGTGAATTTTGTACTAAACGCATTAAGTTTACGAACAAAAAATAACTTATAAAATGATCCACAATGAAAAGTGTAAAACACAGCTATATTTATTTTCAATAAGTAGTATATGCGAGTGGTATATAATTCAACCCAATCCAATTAGTAAACAAGTTAAGTGGGTTCAATTCGTTTTGGCGGGTGGATCACTTCATTAACAAAATATGATAGGTCTACCCGTGGTTAACCCTTGTTTTAGTCGAGCAGTTTTAATTTGTGAGTTTTATTTTGCGCAGGTTTTGTGTTATTGGGTTGTGTCAAAATTTTACATGCGTATTATAAAATTTTAAAGTATACGTAATTTTATATTGCTTGAAAATTATGTTGTTTGACAGACAAATATATGCATGTGAAGAGATTTCTTGAATTTTGCCACTATTGACGTCATATAATTGAGCCGAATTGAGATCTTAGTTGGTTTGATCAAGCTTTTCAATCTCATTCTTCGATCACTATCTAATTCACTATTCACTAATCCGTGAGAAGGTACTGAATTTTTATATTTAAAAAATATTTCAGAAGGGATCTCTAAAGTCGAGGGTAGTTCATAGAGTAATTCTTGATCATAATTTCTAATATGAGGTGTTATTAGCGAGCGACACACGTATATTTTAATTTGATAAAAAAATAATTCTTTTTTTTTCATACATCTATACCCATGTTTTCTTGTTATATTGATTTTTGTAATATTGTACTATTAAATTTGACCTGTTTGACATTTAGAGATTAAGATAGTCGTGACTCTCAATGTTCCACACTCCAAAATTCAAGTCTTAGTATACATTATGCACATCCAAATGTAATCTCATACAAAACACAGATCGACGTCATTTGTAATACTATGTTGTGTCATCATCTCTATTGCATAATCCAACAAATTTGAGTCACTTTGACTTGGCAGAAGCAAACCCTATAAAGAAAACAGAAGTGCTAATCTTCTAACACGGAAAGAGAAGTAGACGTAGAAAACAGTCAAAACACAACCTTTCTTCAGTTCTTGTTCGCTTTTCTTTTCTTTTTTTGGCTCCGGTGGAATTTAGGAATAAGGAATAAAACAAAGGGCAAAACCATTACGCAAAAAACACACAAAATTAGACTTTTCTGCAGCTTCCCGTCATCTCATTACTACTATTAGTCCTAGATTACTTTCTTTCTTGTATTTTTTTTGCCCATTCGTGTTGCTGTTTAGAGCCTCGAACAGATCATCATCGAAGCCCTCATTGTTCAAATCGAAACAAGAACCCTACTAACCCTCTACCCCATTTTACTTCTTCTTCATAATATATCAAGATAGTGAAGAAACCCATATTGGGGTTTGGCGTTTTCTTGGTGGTTCTTGATTTGTAACATGCACCATTTGTGCTTGCATGAATGAGATAGCAGCAGAGTGCTCTGTTTTTCTCAGTTGGTATTTCGAAAGAAGATAGCAAGATTACAATGACGAAGACAATCAGCGGCCGAGTGGTGAAAGTTCAGAGAGAGAAGCTGGTGGCTTGCTTGACATGCGCTATATGCAACGATCTATTCAGAGAAGCCACGACTATTTCTGAATGTCTTCATACTTGTAAGTGAAGTCTGTTTTCTCTCTCTCTCTTTCTCTTACCTGTCTGATTTTGGGATTGGTATTTCATCTGTTGACTCCTTTGGTTTTGTTATGGCCTTTATTTGTTGGTACGTAAATTCCTATTCTTTTTCTTGTATTCTGATCTGGGTTTATCGATATTTATATTTTTGGAATCTGGGTCTTTTTCAATTTGCATTGTGCTTGTCTTCTCCATTTTGGACTTTGCATAAGGTAAAGTGTAGTGTATAAGTTCTATAATTTTGATAAGATATATATTTTGTTGGCTATTGGTAGTGTTTGTAGCTGTAATGACTACAGTTCATTGGCTAAGATAAAGTGCGGTACTTGAGCCTCCTTGTATTGCTTCTGTACTAGATGCCACCCAAAATTCTTGGCTTGATTCTAAAGTTGGCTGAAGTATTTATGTGGCAAACATATGTGCAATAGATGCTTCACATTAATCACATAGCGGCTCTAAAACAACGCGACTGAGTGGTTTGTTTCGGTTTTGAGAACAGTTTGCAAGCAGTGCATATACGAGAAGATAATCAATGAAGAGTCGAATAAGTGTCCAGTATGCAAGACATATTTAGGGGTTGCTCCAATGGAAAAGCTCAGGTAAAACCATCAGCATTTTTGAAGTTCAGAGGCTAGCTGCTCACATTATATATGCATGAGCCTAGTTTAGCCATGTAGACAAAAACAAGGTGCTCAAATGTTCTTATCCTTCTTGTCTATTACAAGCTTACACTTGTGATTTTGGGTAGCATTTACAGTGAACGGTGTGTGAATCTTGTAGGTATTCTATATTTTAATTAACTTTAAAACTACCTTCTAATAGCTACGAAGTTTCCAGCTGTTCATTTGTAGATGCATGTCAGCATTCATAATGAAGTTACTCATCAAATACATGTATGCATATATATGGCTGCATATCAACTGCAATGTTATGCTTAAAAACACCAGGTGTAATGCTTCTTCATCTCCAGGGCTGATAACAGCTATGAAGATATAAAGGCAAAGCTTTTCCCCTCTGGAAGTAAAAAAACGAAGGCACGAGCAGCAGACATCAATCTGCGAGATGCTGGCTTCGAAGAGGCCATGCCATTTCCTTCTGAGACAAGAAAGGACAAGGCACCTGAAGTTGGTGTGCCTTCCATATCATCACCTGGGAGAAGAAAGAAGAGATATCTCTCTTCATTTGTTACAAGCACAGCTGCAGCTACCACAAGTACCTCTACGAGTGGAAGAAGGTATTTTACCAGAAAGAGTTCAGCTCGACAAGAGAATCCAGTTTCGGTTCAAGAGGAGCCTGTTGACAAGCATGGAAATTCTCACGAAAGGCTTGAAATGGCCATGAAACTTAATAAAGAAGATACTGTATACACCAACCAGGTAAAAAAGTTGATTACTGGAAAGGAATTAATGGATTAGCTTGTCCATTTTATTGTTCTAATAAACATGTTACATTTTACCATTTGTTGCAGAATGCTACTGAGAAGTTGTCAAAGTTGCGCGAGGAGCACAATGTCAATAACATAACACAACCAAAAACGCGAATGCTCCTCAACCTCAACGATGAACCAGAAGATCACAAATCCACGGATAAACTTGGGAATCATGGTGAAGCAACTCCTGAACCATCAACCTCAGTGCCAATTGTCAAAGACCAACGTGGCCGCAAAAGGAAAGCAAGATTTGAACCAGAGGATGCGAATATTCCAGCACAATATGTGGTACCTGATCCAAATAATTCTGGTGACGGAGTAAGATGTAAACCAATCTGGTTCTCACTGGAAGCTTATACATGGTGAGACTCAGTTCACTAAGAATCATGTTAAGTTATCTTGATTTTGCTTCTCTATATTCATATACACTAATTATTACAATCTTGTAACTCTTGCAGGAAAGGATATGCCCCATTGCCACAGATACCTTCAAGTTACTTGAGAGTCAAGTAAGTTTCATGTTGCTTATGCCTGTACCATATTGAAGTGTTTAAAGGACTTCAAATTTTGGTTTTCTTTCATGTCTGATATCTTATTTATTGAAGAATAATTCCACTACATTTGTCATAATCAAGTGCTGGAATCTGCTTTTAGGTTTTTACCAATTGTGGCTGCACTGAAACTGAACTTTGTGTGTACTATTTCCTTAATTTGTTATAGCAGTAGCATGTACAAAGAGTATTGTCAGTTTGACAAATATGTGTCAGTTACTTTCTAGTTTTAGTTATTGCTCTAAAATTGAACTCTCATGTCCTTTGATTGGAAACCTTAGTAAAATTCAAATTCCTCTTTTCAAATTAGTGTCTCAGAAACTGGAGCCGAGTCCCGACTATGATGTTCCTGGTTCCTCTTTGTCATTCTTTTGTTTACTGAAAGCTTACTGAAACCCCTGGTTTTCAGATTAGAGTTTATGAATTTTATTTAAGCTCATATTTGACATGCATCTATGTCTGTTTGTAAACTTGTCTTGCTTGCCTTTTTGTTGCTTGCTACCAAGTGATGCTCATCCTAATAATGCTCTATAAATTGTGTGGCAGATTGCAGTGGATGCTGTAATTTCTGTCTTTTTAGCTGTTTCAATCACAAATTTACACAGGTTTGTGACTTCAATGTATCAGGGATGGTAATTTACCCAGCTCTTTCATAAAGATGTATCTGGTGAAAAAGCTAAATCTTCAGAGTGAGGCGGAGGTAACATCATGGCCTAACATTAATACTAGGAACCGTTTTTACATAGATTTTCAAATATTATGACTAGAGACTGCATTAGTTGTAGGATATATACATTCCCTTAGATTTAAAAATGGACAGCATAATGCTTGTAGTAGTATCTGGGATTGTCCCTTTTGTTGTCAAAACAATATTGCTACACATTCTTCTTTTGAGTTGGCCAGACTTGACGCTGAAATCTCAGCACAAAGTTGATACTGACTTTCACTTCATGTCAAATACAGGTGGAGATCTTATTGTGGGGGCGGCCGATACATCCCACATTGTTGCTGAATGACTTGGTTGATATTTGGTCGCAGAAAATGCCAGCAGATGCGGAAATAGATGCAACCACAGGTAGCTCTGCAGAGGACTACGTGATGGCTATTACCTACTGTCGAAAGATGCTGCAGAGCTGGTAGACTCGTTTAACCGATTGATGCAATGCTGCTGAAAGAATGGAAGTGATGGAAGTCCAAGCACTCAGCCGAAGCTCTTCACCGTGCAGCATTCTGCAGCCGTTTAGCTTTTAAGTTCTTTCTTCTTTTCATCCATGTAGGCATATAATTGATATGCTTGCAATGTGGTGTATCCGGCAATTTGTATAACTATGTTGTAGAAAATGAGAGATTTTGGTTCTTATTCATTTCTGATAATGTCAAGATTTCAATAAATCCGATTTACAAAAGACCAGGAAATGGTAAAAATGTAAACAGAGGTATGCAGAGCGAGTCAGCCAGATGTCCATTAAGTTTAGAACTGATGATTTACACCAAGCGATGATTAAAACTACAAAATTGCAGTTACAATGTGCCCTGTTTGCTCCACATTTACCATGAGAAAACAATGGGGTATATACAAGCTTCTCTGCTTAAAACAGGGATTCCATACAGGAGAAAAACTGAAAAGACTACAAAGGTGTCTACGTAACTACTGAATCCACTAGCATCAGAACTGGCTGACTCCAGAAGCAAACCACTAGCACCAGGTATGTGCTTGAATGACGATGAAATGCTATCATCTGCAATGCATACCTGGGAAACCACATAAGAACCAGCATCAAAGGATTTGCTCAACGTCAATTCAGGCATACAACACCATGAATAAGGTACTGATTATATAAGGGAGGGACAACTATTAGAGATACCATTTAACGAACTATTAGAGGTACAAAACACACAACTTGGCTCAATCCCTCACCAAGTCTTGACTGCAGAACTGCAGATAGATAATATCACATGTACTATACCCCTATGTGACAATGGCCACAAAAAAAGAAGTTCCCAGGTAAAAAAGGTATAGCAATAATGCAATGAAACATAGACTGACGAAGAAGAAATCCTACAAGATCACATTAAGGTAAAAAGGAAATTGAAATATTCTAACTTTTAGAACTGATTTTGCAATAGTGCTTATTAAAAGTGTTAAAAAGCTTTACAACATCAAACATCTGCTAGTCTGTATGGTTTTAATGCATCAGGTAAAACGACAAGAACTTTTATCAGAGAGGACTCATCTTTCTCCCCTAAAAATGAAATAATTTGGCAGTAGCAGCAAAATAGTCAGAAAGTAACTTAGCCACAACCATCTTACATAGCTCCACTATAATTTAATCCCCTGGGAACAAATGCATCGAGAAGAATTTCATGCTTCACACTTCGACACCTTATACATTTTTCAATATGAAACTTTAAAGCTTATTCTGACCAAGAATGTAGTTATGATCCCACAAAATCATTATGATATAAGGAGTACAAACCAAAATAGCCACAAACAAGCTCTCGAGAACTCATTTCTTTTCGGAACATTCTATTAATTCTGACTACTCAAACTTCAACATAATATGTTGTACACAAAAATGAAACATATTCTAATTGAACCTACAAACTTTCCACAACAATCCTAAAACTTTCTAATCCTAAATCTCTCTACTTGCAAATGAAGGTTAGTATGACCCTAGAGCTAATACATTAACATTCTCTACACAATTCATAATCACAGCAATGCACATTCTGCTAATAATTCATAAACTTCACATAAAAATAAAATAAAATAAAATAAAAAAATCAAAATCAAAATTCACACCTCTGATCACATAATGGTGTAATTCCCAGCAGGGTTAGATTCGTCATTCAGCAAAAGACCCCCATACGGCGAATCCTGATCGTCCATCACAAGATCCTCAGTTCCCCTAAACACCGCATGCAAGCACACCAAGGCGACTCCGACCACGCCCGACACGACGATGTTGAGCCACACGCGCGTCACAAACAGCGCCACCACCGTCACCACTCCGAGCACAGCCAACACGACCCGGTCCGCAATCAGAAATCCCAACACGACGATGACGTCATCGTCTTCGCGTGAGGAGGAGAAGTAGAGGAAGAACCAGGCGGCGAGGACGGCGAGGAAGATGAGGAGGGAGAGAGGGCGGGAGACGAGGCTGAGGAAGAAGACGGTGAGGAGGACGGCGGCGTAGTTGGGCCGGAAATGGGCCGCGTTCTGGAAGAGTCGGGTCGAAGCGTCGGAGAGAGTTGGAGGGAGGCTGAAGGCGGAGAGGTCGAAGAACTCGGACCAAGGGCGGAGGCCGGATATCGCTGATTGGGTCGATTCTCTGAACCGGGTCGCGATTCCGGTCGACATTTTTGGTCTTTTCGGAGCGAGAAAATCAGAGAAAGACGGGTTTTATCGTTTTGCTATGGTTTCTCAACTCCACTCGGTTGACTTGACCCCCTCTTCTCGATCAGTTACTTGGGCTTATATTGGAATATTACGGAGTTGGGCTTTTATTATTATTTGATTTTTGAGGGATGAGGCCCAAGAGTAGAAACTAATTCGGCTCAGTGGGCTTTAACACCTAAGCTGCATGCATGGAGTGTACTGTGTACGTAATAACTTAGCTAGCAATAATATCCATGCATTGTGCTGGAAAAGCTTGATGGGATTTGTTGGGGGAGTTCTACGTGAACTCGGTTTATTATGAACCAAGATGAATTAGGAAAAATAAAAAAACTAACAATCATCATCATCTATGTAATCTCGACAGTAAAGTAGAAATCCGGTCACCATGAATCAAGTTTACATTTGCAACACCTAATGTCACTACTATAATATAATACAAAGCAAAAGTCACATATAAATTTGTCACCAATTATAAAATTGTGGAGTCAATTTTTATTGTACGTCACCAATATATCCTTTACTGTGACAAATAGATCAATTTTTATTATCAATATATTTATTTTTGACACCAATAATATAAATTGACACCTCTTTATTGGCCACAAATAACTCATTTGTGACTGCATTGGTTCATAATGTTAAATAACCACTAATGTCGTAATGGTGTGTGTCTACTGTTGAGTTCTTCCTTTTAAATTTTTTCTGTTTTGCTTCACTTGATGCCCTTGATTTTATCATTCGATCTAGTCAACCAAGTTATAGAAATTTTTTTATTCCTCTGTTTACTTTTTATAACAAAACGATTTTATATAATGCACTAATTTAAAACTTTTTAAATGCTAAAGGGATCGCTAAAACGTAATCATATTTAGGATGCTCACTTTACGATCGATGTGAATATATACAGCAAAAGAATGGATACATTTTCCCTCTCCCTTTTCATTTTACGCTACCTGTTTACTACTTGCCTTGTACAGATAGAAATTAATTGTACCTGATCGAGTTCAAATGTTGAAGTATTCTATCTGTTTTACCAAATCGATCAGATAGGTAAGCAATCAAGATCAAGAGTCACCGAACTAGCTAACTAATAAAGTTATGTAATTGAGCTTTCGATATGATATTTTAATGTTCTCTCACTTTCACTAGTTAGTGCGCAATAGCCTTGAATCATATATATGGCGTCTGAACTTGAATCATAACTGGCCGCGGCCGGCCGGGTAGCACATGTGATCAACTATGGTCCCTCCCAGTCACATGCATGTGTATATTGATCTAAGGAAAATCGATGAATTAAGGAACGTTCGCTTGGTACAGGTCCAGCTAAAATATATGTAAGTCACAGGAACATGATCAAACCGGTTCAGGTAGGTATGCTTGACACGTACAAATTAATGAGAACGAAATACAATAGAGACCAATCAAGCCATGTGTGAAAACCAACTATACTGAAAAGCTTTAATTCGTTCAAGACAATAAAATTGATGTGAGATCTCTCTGGCTCTCTGCATGTGATTCACAAGCGGTACAAACGGTGTAATTTTGCTTTTATATATAATGGTAAACATCATTATATTCACATGCAAATCTGTCAAATCTCTACAAATAGTCTCATTTGGAGTTTTTCTTTTCAACGTTTGACACAGGAAGAGGACCAAGAGAAGTAATATCCAAGACCTTTGCTTTAATTACGCACCGTACCAAATAGTTGTGGTACGTATTTTCTTTTTTTTGTTCTTATATTCCATGCTTCGTGTATCTCATTACAAAGTTCATGTGAAACCACAGCCACATAACTATACAAGCTATCTATGTGCTGCTCTCTGGTTTTCTTCTTGGCATGAAAGGTCTCACAACGTGCCATATACTGAGTAGAGAAAATTGGAAACTGATAGTGGATAATACATTAATACAGATAGTACGTGAGACTATATATGTCATCCATGACGTGCATTAGTTTGTTCTAGCTCTCTCATCTTAATTTGTTCAGCTTTTCACATAGCAATATTGTAGGCTCTTGTTCACAGAGAGAGGTCTTTCGATCAACACACACAGACAGAGATCAAGTGATCAACGTGTAACATAAAGTCACAAACGATATTTGGAGAGAACCAACAACGTATACTGAACAATTAATAATGAATGGTGCTTGTCTGGCTCATTTCATTGCTGAGAAAAAACAAAATATGTATTTGTTTGGTTTTGTTCGAAGAAGACAATAGAAGTAGTGGATAAGGCTAAAAGCTTTCGGATCAATTTAATTATCTCGTATGGGAGAAATTTTGAAATGCACTTCAAGTCTAAACACTCAAGGTTTATTCTCTAAAAGTGACACGTATCACAATGTTATTAGTCTTTTTTATCAGTTTTTTTCAAAATTGATTGAGCTTACTATAAGTTTAGTCTATGCTATTCCCCCCCCCCCCCTTCTCGACGGAGATGAGGCCGATCGAAGCAAGCCGAGGCCGACAGTGAGCGCAACGAAGGCCGCAAGGCAGAGGAGTGCTGAGCGGCAGCGAGCAGAGGAGATTAAGCGATGCCATGGTGTAGATCGGAGATGATGTGCTGCCGAAGTTACACGGTGTGGGTGAAAAGGGACTCGGGAACTGCTGCATCTCGATCTGGTTGAGATTGGACGAGATCAGTGCTCAGTTGTAGCTACATCTCGGTGAGGATATGTCAGATCAGAACGCCTCTGCTGGTGCTTGTTTGTCTCATACGAACTAGATTTTGCTCGATCTAGATCTCGCCCCGAAGTCGATGTCAACCACATCGATGACCTTCGCACGTGCCAAGGCAGAGCCATCGCTTATGTATGGCTCCATCAGGGAAGTAAAATCTAAACTATTTTGGGTGCAGAGTAGAACGATTTTGGATGAGATAGAGCTCATGTATGGCTCTATCAGGGAAGCAAAATCTGAACCGTTTAGAGTTCAAATTAGAACGATTTTGGACGAGAGAGAGAGAGAGAGAGAGAGGGAGAGAGGATAGAAGAGTTGGATTTGGATTTTGGCAATAGTGGTTTCTCGGCGGCAAAGGTTATATGCACAGCGGAGTCTTGCTAGGGAAGAATTTTTTTTCCATGGCCTGAGCTTATAAGGTGTTTAGCCTTGGGGTGCATTACAACATGATCCTTTATCTCGAAGCAGAATACAGTCGTTGAGTGGTTCAACATAATACAATGTTGAGAATATAAGGAGAAGTTAAATCCCACATTAGAGAAAAACGGATAGAAGAATTGGATTTTGGCAGTGGTGGTTTCCCGACTGCAAAGGTGATATGCACAGCGAGGTCTTGCTAAGGAAGAATTTTTTTTTCCATGGCCTAAGCTTATAGGGTGTTTAACCTTGGGGTGCATTACAACATGATCCTTTATCTCAAAGCAGAATACAATCATTGAGTGGTTCAACACAGTACAATGTTGAGAATGTGAGGAGAAGTCAAATTCCACATTAGAGAAATACACCTTTGGTAAGAACGTATAAGTAGTGTGTTACACTCTTAATATCAACGAGACCTTTTGAGTCCAAAACCTTGCACCCAATGTGGTGGTTAAGTTGGGCACAAAATTATCGAGTCTGCATCCCGGTCCATGTCTAACATGGTATCAGAGCGGGTTGCCCCATGTGTAATGGTCATGCCACACGAGCTCGATGTTCCCCAAGTCTGTCCTCGTGTTGGCTTCGTAATCCAACATGCGTGAGAGAGCGTATTGAGAATGTGAGGAGAAGTTAAATCCCACATTGGAGAAATACAACTTTGCTAAGAGCTTATAAGTAGTGTGTTACACTCTTAATATCACCGAGACCTTTTGAGTCCAAAGCCCTGCACCTAATGTAGTGGTTAAGTCGAGGAGAGTATCGGTGATACTATCAGACCTGCGTCCCAGCCCATCTCTAACATGGTATCGGAGCGAGTTGTCCTACGTGTGATGGTCATGTCACATGTGCTCGATGTCTCCCAAGTCTATCTACATAGAGCTTGAGGGACTCTGACCCCCCAGGTCTGCAAGCAGAAGAGATCTGATAACTAGAATATTGGGTTTGGGCCTGTACAATTAGGGTTTCGAGTAGAAATTGATTAATCTAGATGTTTTTCGAAGTATCTAGAATAATATAGAAGCCTTTGGAATGTTCGTTAGATGGTGTAATAATCCCAAGGTACGATCAGACCTCGAGGGATTGACAGAATCCTAGAGGAAAAGAGTAAGACTTGTACGAATCATGAGGGGATTACACCAAATGACTTGTGGTAATCTGAAAATATGATTAGCCCTAGATATGGAGATATATTCCTTAATGAATTCGTCATATATGAAAGTATGTAGTTCTATTCCTATATGGACTATGCTTAGACCTTGAATGATCACTATATATATAAGGCCATAGCTTGGCAAAGGTAAGGAGAATATCAACCCTAATACATGCTTATGCTTGGTTCTATACTGAGTTAAGCATCGGAGGGTCTAAGCGTGGTACCACCTGTGCTTGGACTTATTTTGTAGGTTTTCAAGGAGGAATGCTTAGAGGAAGCTACACGACATGGTATCACATCTTTAACAAACCTCAGAAGGGAGGTCTCAACCTTCAATGATCATGGATGGTGATTATCCATGCCAAATACTCAAGGCGGGGAAGATCATCTACCATGATCTGGTGCTTTCATTCAACAAAATGGCACACTTGAGGTCGTCTAAAATCTACGCTCAAAAATTGGTGCTTTCATTAAGAGAACTCTTACACTGATCGTTCAATGATCTTTTGTGAATGGGTTCTCTTTCAAATTCAAAATCAATCTGGTTTTCAACAAAACCCAGTAGAATAGTATTTTCAGGGAGAGTTCAATGTTTTCTTTCATCCCAATTTTGGGGTTAATATAGCTTTACAAGTGGTTTCCCAAAAGGAAAATATTTACACAATCTTATTATATCTACAGAAGTTAATTCTAATTACAATAGGAATATTCTTTCCAACACTCCCTCTCAAGTTAGTGCATAGATGTCAATCAAGCCCAACTTAATTATCAATCCATCATGTGAATGATTGGTGCGACAACCCCTTAGTGAGTACATCCGCCAATTATTCTTCGGAAGCTACAAAGGAAAAAGATATAACCTTCTTATTAAGGTTATCTATGATGAAATATCAATCATTCTCCACATGCTTGGTTCTATCCTACTGTACATGATTATGAACTATCTCAATTGCAGTATTATCACAATGCAAATCCATGACCTTATGAAGCTTGAAACCTAACTCTTTCAATACATTCCTAATCCATAATAGTTCACACACTACATTAGTCATTCCACAGTATTTAGCTTCAGCGCTAGAGAAGGCAATCACATTTTGCTTTTTACTACGCCAAGTTACTAAACTTCCATTAATAAAGGTGAAGTATTCGAAAGTAGACGCCCTATTAATCTTGTCACCCGCCCAATCTGCATTAGTATAACCTGTAACTCCAAACTCACCATTCTTTGAAAACAGTAGGTCAATACTAGGTGAAGACTTCAAATATCTGAGAATATGCATCACAACATCCATATGTTCTTCAGTTAGATCATACATGAACTAACAAGCAACACTTATAGCATATGTAATATCAGGTCTAGTATGTGACAAATAGATCAATCTTCCTATTAACCTCTGATACCTACCCTTGTTTGTTGGAACTTGACCAGGACACAACTCCAACTTGTGATTCATCTCAATAGGAGTATTAGCATATTTACAATCCAACATTCATGTTTCAGCAAGAAGATCAAGCACGTACTTTCGTTGTGACAAGGTGATCGATTCCCAACTTGGATCTTACAACTTTAATTCCCAAGAAATACTTCAATGGACCCAAGTCCTTCATCTCAAACTCTTGGGACAAATGTTTCTTCAAATCGTCCATCTCAACTGGATCATCACCTGTGATAACCATATCATCTACATACACAATAGAGCAATAATCTTATCATCCTTGCACTTGATGAACAAGGCGTGATCAGAGTTACTTTGCCGATATCCAAACTTCTTCATAACTTTAGAGAACCTCCCAAACCAAGCTCTTGGATATTTTTTTAAACCATACAAAGACTCTTTTAGTTTACAAACCTTTCCAACATCACATGGCCTACAGACAGTTGACACCTAGAGGGATGTCTATGTACACTTCTTCTTCGAAATCTCCATTCAAGAAAGCATTTTTCACATCAAATTTTTGCAATGACCAATCATGTCGAGCTGCTAAGGCAATGAGAATGCGTACAGTACTAATGTTTGCTACAAGGGCAAATGTCTCCTGATAGTCGACTCCATATCGCTGAGTATAACCTTTATCAATCAGACAACCTTTACATCCATCAATGCTCTCACCTGCCTCCAGCTTCACTGTAAATACTCATATACATCCAATAGTCTTGTTTCCAGGTGGTGTAGAAACTGTCTCCCATGTTCTATTCGTTTGTAAAGCCTCTAGTTCTTCATTCATAGACTGTTTTCATTTTGGATCCGCCAATGCATCATGTACAGTATTGTGAATAGATACTATAGATAATTGAATAATAGCAAGGGCATGTGATATAGACAACCTATGGCGGGACACAAAGCTAGTGTGATGACCCGACCCTTGTCAAAAATCATCAAAATAATAAAGAAAATCAAACACGTAAATAGAGGAAGTACTCGATAAGAATTTAATTCGACTAATTTAGTCGAAGAAAACAACTTGAAAAATCTATTACGATGAAGCAATCATAACCACAGATGACAAATCTACTTTCTTCGTAGACCGCACTGCCACTGATGGAGACCCTCGTCGCCACCGCCCACCCACTAGCTCGACAAAGCCTAAATAAAAAATTAACCTCACACCTATGTTTGTATCATCCGTATCGATGATACATGTCGATGATATGAACATAATGACACATCACACCATCAATTCTTGGAAAATAATTTCTGGCCATGCACTACTACATGCAACGACGCGTGCACCCCATGCGCTCGCTGGCTACCACCGCCTATGGCGGTGAATGACACATAGATAGAAAGCTCTCAACAAGCCCAATAAAATGTCTCAAAGGACCATAAGCAGATTCTGGCTCGCTTAGCCGAAATCTGGCCCAAAAACACTGGCTGGAAATCTCTCCGGCGACAATTCGCCTTCCTCGAGCAATTTTGGAGCTCGAGGCTAGCACCAATAGACTCAGGAAGAGTAGGGGAGTAAAATCCCTCCATCCTCTCCAGCCCAGACCACAGGCAACTGTCGCCATGACAGCGCCGAATGGTGGGGAACGATCTAAATCGATTTTGATTCGAATCTCTCTTCAATTACCTGCAATCGTCACCGGCGATGGTGACCCAAAACACATAAAACCCTAGAACTTTACCTCTTCAATTCTCTCTATACAAGATTTAATTGTTGGAATTTAAGGTAGATATATAGAGGAGATGTTGAGAGCTACAGAACCCGAGCAAAATCATGGCTGAAGGTGGCCAGAATTCGCCACACCGCTGCCACTGACTTCAGCGGAAATTTTGGCCAACACGGGTCAATGCTGGTTGGCATGAAATAGAAATTCTGATCTTTCCAAAAATGTATAGTCCTATTTATATCCGCACTTTTACAACTATTATATTTCTGATAAACTTCTGCTGATCATAACTTTTCCGTCGTAACTCCAATTTTGACATTCTTCGCGTCTATGAACTCGTGTCATCAAATTCTAAAATTTATACACAAAGTCAACCGACTTAAAAAATTCAATAAAAATTCAACCTTTGACATCTTGACATTTATCGACAGTAAAAATCATTTACTGTTGCCACTAAATCGAACTCGAATTATCCATAAATATCAACAATTATATAAAAAGGTTGAGGTATCACAGCTAGCAATAGGATATTTGGCTTTGGCTTTGGCTTTGGCTTCTATGGTGGGTTCATACGGTTTCTTTGGAACCCCTTTTGTTTCCCGTTGAGATCTCCTAGGTACATTAACCTCTATATCATCCAATTCAATGTTATCAATACGTACCTCAGGTGAGACATTCAAGTAAGGCTCTTTGGTTAATGGAGTAGATGGGGGGTCTTCACGAGATATTGCTTCCTAAGAAGGTTGAATTTTAGTTGATGACGCTTCAGCTTCTGTATTCGACGGGTCGTGTATATTGTTTGACGGGTCGAAGGATACATTCTATCCAATTTTGGGTCCATTCTTCGACGGGTGTAGGATGTTGCTCAAAGGGTCGAAGGTGTCTTTAGGGTTCAGTTCGGGTGTAGATCTCGACGGGTCCAGAGCGTCCTTATGTTTCATTTCAGGTTCTTTGTTCGGCGGGTTGAGGGTAATGCTCGGCTGGTCGAACGGAGCCCCAGTGTAATTTTCTGGGCGATTTTCAGCATCAAATCTTTTTTCCAAACTCTCCAATTCTTCAAACTCCGTCAAATTCAGGGGATTTCCTTCACATACTATCTTCTCCCCTCTGAAAGGAAGACTTTGACATTCCCCCTGAGTAATAAGGTTCATATTCACGAAAAGAAATATCCAAAGAAGCATGCATTTTATTTAGAACTGGATCATAACAATGGTAGTCTTTTTGGTACTCAGCATATCCAACAAAGACACACTTCACATCACATGGATCAAGTTTGTCTCTCAATTATTTGTTGAAGTGAACATACACAGTACACCCCAAAACTCTTGGCTCCAGATTTGGAAAAGATGGCACATTCAGCAACTGATACAACTTCTGATAAGGATTTGAAACTCATTCCCACGAGAAGGAATGTGATTGTTCAAGAATGCAGCAGAGTGAATAGCTTCTCCCCACAAGTTTTTCAATTCACATTCATACCAAATAGAGAGGCTCGAACGACTTCCATTAACTTTTTATTCATCCTTTAAGCTAATCCAATTTATTGAGGAGTATACGCAATTGAAGTCTGGTGTCAGGTTTCATGAGAGCTCAAGAATGTAGACATCTCACCATTCACATATTCGCCATCATTGTTAGATTAAAATACCTGGATTTGTTGTTGATACTGAGTTGTCATGATCTTATGAAACTCAGTAAATCTAGAATACACTTTATTCTTGCACTTCATCAAGGAGACTTAAGTCATCCTAGTACATTCATCAGTGAAAGTCACAAAATAACGATAACCAGAACATGTAAAGACTTGTGTAGGACCTCAAACATCATAGTGTATCTTCATAAGAGGAACTCAACATTTATTCAAGCTTGGCAAAAAAGTAATACGGTGACTCTTGGCAAGTTCACATGTATCACACTGAAATTCTGAAGCATTCACACGAGAAAATAGTTGAGGTTGAAGCCTCTGCAGATAATGAAAATTCAAGTGACCAAGATGACGGTGCCATAACCACACATCTTCTTTAGCTTTATCCAAACTGGTAGTATTATGCGCATGTCTCAATCATTCCAATTGTTATGCTCCACTGCTTGTCAATCAAGATAATATAATTTTCTCTTTTGAACACCATAACCAAGAAATTTCCTAGTCATAATGTCCTGAAAGATACAAAGTCTAGATAGAAGGTGACATAACATGCAAGCGCTGCAGTTATCTGACTAATAAATAGAAGGTTATAGGCAAGAGAGGGAACAACAAGAACAAAATAAATTCACAGTTTATCAGATATCTTGACAGAACCTTCACCAAGAACAGAAGATGAAGACACATTAGCAGTAGACACAACATGTTGAGGGGATGGATTAATGGCTTGTACTAGACTTGAGGTATTCGTCATATGATCAGTTACACAGTATCAATGATCCAAGTAGTATTCACAGATAATGCTGAGAGAGATGATCGATGCCTTACTCCTCATATAGTAAAACCTCGATAAATGAATATTCGATAAATTAATAACCTCGCTAAAGTAATATTTTTTTTCCGGTCCCGATTCAGGACCAGTTTATATTACTGGCAACCTCACTAAATGCATAAGATAATAACTTTTCTCTAATTCCTTTAGGTCCCTATGAATATATAAAGTAATAATTTTATTAAAAAACATAAAAATATATATTAAAATTAATAAAAATACATAAAAATTAAATTTTCAGCTGATGATTTCTATTTTCTCATGCACTTTTGCTATTTCTTGAAAAAAGACTTTATTGCAGTCTGTTTCTTTTTTGCATCTAGACCAAATTTAACCTTGCCTTTGATCTTTTCCAATGCATGCACCAAATTTGATAAATTCTTTTCATTTTGTAGTAAACAATTATTCAAAGTAATTTATACCTCAAATGCCTATCATGAGAAACTGTGGTAGTAACATAATTGTCATTTGAATCTTGATCATCTTCAACATGCAGATTCATTATCTCCTCAATGATCACTTCATCAGTTGGCGATCAATCGCATATCGTTTTTATTAGGATAATTCAAAAGTAATAACCTTGTTAAAATCTCGATAAATTAATAAATTATTAATTTATCAATAAACTCATAAATTATTTATTTATCTATAAAATAATAACCTCACTTAAATAATAATTTTTTCAGGTTCCGAGGTTATTCATTTATAGAGGTTTTATTGCACCTGATTCAACTATATTAGCGGAGGTAATTAATGATTCAGACGACATCTTCATGTTTCAAGTAGTAAGAATCTCAAGATTCAGGAATTCAAGGGTATTACTTCAGGATTATGAATTTTCAATTTCAAGGATTCAAGTTCAATTTTAGGGGTTTCAAGGTTTGAGATTTCAGGTGCAGCGAAAGAAAAATAAATAAAAAATGGTGGTAGTAATTCAGAGTTTCAATTCAATTCAATTCAGGGTTTTTTAAATTCCAAGAATTTGGCTCTGAAACCTAGTAGAATAGTATTTTCAGGTAGAATTCAATGTTTTGATTCATGCCAATTTTAAGGTTAATATAACTATACAAGTGGTTTCCCAAAAGAAAAATATTTAAATAATCCTATCATATCTATAAATGTTAACTCTAATTACAATAGAAGTATTCTTTCCAACAAACCCTAAAAAATACGACAAAGAACGACGTTCCAAAATTTCTAGAAAAATATAGCATCAGTTCGTCACTATTTTGGCAATGTTATAGTCAACCTCAGATGGCAAATCATATATCGTTGGAAAGCTATGGATGTCTAATTTCTAATGCAATAAATTTTGCCTCAATCAGAGTTTGGAGCAAGAAGATATGGCTAAAATACCGACTAGAGGTCGAATCTGACGAAAACAACGCTGGGGCTTTCAATCTGTTTTGCAGGCTATTTTTGGAGAGTAGAATTCGATACCCAGAATGGGTATAATATATAGTTGGGAAGCCCCCGGAGTGTATTTTTCAACGCCATACTAATCGCTCCAATCGAAGATCTCTAGAGAAAGATATGACAAAAGTTCTATGGTATGTCAGAATGATAAACTGGCGGAAAACCTACAGTGAATGGGATGCCATGAAAGGTCGACAACAACAAGGACAAGTTCACCAAAGTGACTTGGACAGATTAACAAGGGGTTACGATACCCCTAGAAAATCTTATAACTCTTTAGTCTTGGAAGCCCAAGAAATTCCAGAAAATTGAGTTTGCAAATTAGTTTTCCAAAAGACCAACCATTGGGAAAAATGCAATTCTCTACGAAGGCAATAGCTTTCAATGAAGATGACCAACTACCGAAAAGGCAACTATCCTGATCGAAAACAATGGCGTATGCATGGAAGCAAAAATTTTCCATAAATATAACTCTCTCCAAGTCAGGAGAGGTGACAATTTGATAAGAAGAGAATATGGCTTTCCAAAGAGCATGGTTTCAAGAAAATCAATGTCTTATCAGCGAAAGCAATCGTCTTCCGCAATAGCAGTAATCTTCCGTAACAACTTATCTTCCCAGTAGGAGTACGTTGATTGAAAACTAGGGGGTACGCACTCAAAGTATGAGAAACCTCAAGGAACATACGTTTGAAATCCTAGAAAATATGGAAATGCAAAGGCATCGAGCTTTCTGTGAGAGGAAAGCTTATGATGGTTTTGATAAAAGCAAGGCAACGCCATTGGAAGATTGGGAGGAGCACCCTCAAAGATTTTGAAGGGTTTACTAGCTCGACTCTTTTGATTTCCAAACTTGGAATATCATATATGAGAAGGAAAGACGTAGTCACACTTGACATCTGAACAAAGTTCATAAAGTCACAATCAATCTCGAGGGTCTATTTCCTATTCACTAGTAGGATCAATCGAGTTATACAAAGATAGTTATGAAAGAAGTTCTACAACATGATAACATGTTGCAGTTTGCAGCAGGTCATGAAGTAACATGTTGGATCAGATGATCAGTCAATGAGGTGCACTTGCACATGAACCACCATCTTTATACAGCCCGAATAATGGAGACTTGAGAGTCACAAAACCTACATCTCCAAGAAGCCTTCAAAAGCTGAAGATCGAATAGAAAGTTTTGGTCTGGGGGTAGAAAGTTCCAGAGCTTGTGATCAATATTTTGTCGAACTGTGCACGAGTAATCTCTAAATCACAAGAAAATATCCAACACCTGGGGATTTGGAATAAATAAGAACACAAGCAGAATAAGAGAGGCTTTAAGCTGGAATCGAGAAATCTGTCCATACAGATCAGTTGAATTAAAAGAATAACTGGAAACAGCTCAAAATGAACTAGATTACTATCTTTATATGCGTAGAAATATCCAGGTAACTAGTTTCAAGAACATTTTTCATATCACAATTTGGATATGTCTAGAGAAAATTATGGTCATTTTAGTACATGGAGTTCAGTCTTCTCGAGAATCTTACTTTTTACCTCATCTTGAGGAGAAGCTCGAGGACAACCTTAGGGAGTAGCATGACAAAAAATGACCACCAGAATAAAAAAAAAAGATGATAAAAGAGGGCAGGCTATAATCACTAACGAGATCGAGAAACTCAAGAAGGTCAACCAACATCTCTATCTTAACACCACTTCATCATATAAAAAACGAGCCATATTTGAGGAGACATCTCCCACTCTCGAACCTAACCAAGAATAACTCAAGGGACTTATATGTCTACCACAAGAGGAGCGATTATTGCGGAATCTTGAAGTGACACCTTACCGAGCTTGTTGACCAGAGGTATTGTTAGGAGTATTTGACCAATGAGTACAGAAAAAAAAACTTGAAGATTCTTTGAAGCCTCAAGGTGGAGCCAAGCATCCCAAGAATGATGAGAACTTTGCCACCACCACCTAAAGGTCAAGAGAAGAAGTACCAAGTTCTAAGCTATACCATTGGAGCTTCGGAATACCCTGGAGGAATGATTTTTTTAAGCATCAATTGTGTAATGATAGAGGTCGTGGAACTAAGGGTATCCTCCAGCTCAGAATGCTCGAGGCATGCCGATGCTCGAGGGAAGAATACAAAAACTAAGGAAGAAGGTGCTAATCACCGAATTAAGAGGATATTCCTTATTCTTCACCATTGAATGATTTTGTAATATTGTACAACATTCAATGAGTGCAAGAATCCTCAAGGGCTGAAAAATTTTCTGACCCACGACTAGAGAATTCGAGGTACGCTAAGGTCGACCAGAAACCTCTAGGGTGACAGGCTAGGAAGGGGACCTAAGTGGAGGTCTCGGGGGAGACCTGGAGGAACGTTAGTTCCATGTAGTAGGCAGCAAAATAAGACCATAAACAAATTATAGAAGGGAATTCCCTTGACCGAGAGCTGGATCCTCAAGGTATCCACGAGAAGCAACTACATACCTCATGGAGAGCTAGAGGAAAATGAGTTAAAGACCATGTATACTCTTATAAGCAATGGGAGAAAACACATCCTACTTAGATAGTCAAAATAGGATCGCTATCGAGCTTAGGGGAAGACCCACAGCCTGAAGATTTCCGTCAAAGCCAGGGGTGATTTTTCGGGGAGCTTTGAATCAGATATACGAACCTAGGGGCATTGTTCCCTTTAGCTCGAAAACTGCTGGGGGTAAGGTTACCACGCCTATACACTCGAGTATTATATTAATCACCAGGAAGTTGCTAAATTATGGACGGTACAAACCTAATATCCTGACAGGTTGAGGGATTTTGTATACTCAGAATCTAAAGAACGGTGGATCACTTTGCTCTTGGAAATTTGTGGGACGATTATCAAAACAAGGATTGAAAGCACAGAGGGTCGTGCACGAAAAGAATTCAAGCTAAGAGCGTTGAGTATTCTCCGAGACTCAAACAAGTCTAGCAGAATACTGGAGGCTAGGAGTATCTAGCCAAATATCGCATTTTTAAAATGCAAAAAACCTCGACAAGGACTTCCTACAAAAGAATTCTGATTTCTGCACTAACATGTTTGAAGGACGAGCTGGGGGTTGAGCATCAACTTGTGGACCGAGCTGGGGGTTGAGCATCAGCTTGTGAATCGAGCTGGGGGTTGAGCATCAACATGTGGATGAAAGACCCACAAGGATGAGTGAACAATTAGAAACCTCAAGAGAAGACGATGGTTCAATTATTAGCCTCGAGGGCCGTGAGATTTTGAGTGATTAGAAACCATAAGGGTCGTGAGCTTTCGAATGGAAAGCTCAAAGGACGATTACTAACCTGGAAGGTCAAAGGATTTTGGAGCTTGAGGGGTCAAGAAGAAGGCTTGAGGGCTAGAGCTTGAGGAGTTGAGCAGAAGCATTAAGGTTATTACAATCCTCTATGAAAAACCATGTCCAATAAACATCATGCCATCAAACATGACTAAACTTAGAATTTCCTTTGAATCTTGATTCATTATTTGGATCATCAATTAAACGTAAGAACCATTCAGAGATCGATGGGGCATATTTTCTCAGAACTATAGTAAGAGCATAGAGTACGATGGTTTGCGTAAAGTACGATAGTTTTGCTAGAGGAATGAGGATTTGTTTAATATATTCATGTGTTTGATTTATATGAAGCCCTTGTGGTCATCCTTGACTACAAGAAAAGGAAAAAACTTCATACTTAGCATTGGCGTGGAAACCTCAAAGTTTTTTAGAAATGTTGAGGGTTTTCATCAACAAAGTTTATCAGATCTCCTGGCAAGCTCAAGGAAACATAGGAAATCGAAGGAAAGCTTGAGGGTTCTGTTTCACAGGTTCTCATGTCATGTGAAGAAGAGGATACTAGCTAAGGGGATGCCTTTATCACGATTATATACAAAGTCCTCGAGCATTGAACGTGTTATTAATGGGGGGGGGATTGTGGGTTTGGTCAACCTTGACAGCTAGAGTATTTCGAGTAAATACATTGATGTGAGGTTTTCGGCCAGCAATATAAACCCTTGAGGTCTCCTCGACTTCAGAACATTCCCTCAAGGTCTGCGACAGTAGGTTAGAGTACCCTTTAAGGAGAAAGAATCTGCTGGAAAAACTCCGTGAAATATCTTACAAATACACTAACAGAAAAAGTACTTTAGCCGACGAAAAAAATTCGTCGACCTGTTAGACATTTTCATCAGCTAAAGTAAACCCAGATGAACGTTTGTCGCCTATAGTGTCATCAACTAAAGGTCCCCGGTCATACTTTAGCCGATGATAATAGTAGCAGTCGTCGGTTTAAGTGTGGACTTTAGCCGACAACAAATTTAGACGTCGGCATAAATTTTGGACTTTAACCGACAACTTTGTACACTTTTGTCGAAAAAATGTCGTCGGACAAAACTTCCCCACTAGTCAAAATGATTGACCCGAACTAGACTTTAGCCGACGACTGGTAAAGAATTTCGTCTGCTAAAGTTTTTTCTCATTGTCGGCTTACGTTTGAAACTCGTCGGCTTAAGTTTGAACTTTAGCCGACGACTTTGACTATTATTGTCAGCTAAGGTTGTTGATTTCTGAAGAAAAAAACTGCAGATTCTGGTTTCTATTCCCATAATCTGCCAATTCCAAAATTTTATTTCTATAATAGCCAGCAACACATAAAATAAAAACAAAACACATATTCATCAACAAACACAAATTAATAAAACTTGAGCGTATATACATTTTAAACTTATCACTTAAACTAAGTTTATCCACATAACACCTAAACTAAGGGTTATCCAAATCTATGTTCCGAAAAATAAATAGGGTACTACCATCATCTTGCGGTTCCTCTTGCTGATGTGGAGCATGGAAAGTGAGCTAGATTGATGGCAACGGAGGTGGGGCCAGCAATCCGGAAGCCTGAAATTGTTCACACCACGCCTAATATCAGGAAGACATCTGAGCCTGGTGGGCAGCCACGTAAGCACGGGTCTGAGCCTCCTGCGCTAATCTCGCCTGCTACATTTGAGCCTGTTGGGCGACCACGATAGCACGGGTCTCAGCCTCCTGCCCTAATCTTGTCTGCTCCATCACTTCCATCTATCTCTGATGCTCCATCGTCTGCTTATGCAGTTGCTTTTGTAGCTGAGCAGTCTTGGAAGATGCCGACTTGCGTGAGAAACCGGGAGTGTTCTCCGAGATCTCATCGCCCTGTTGTCCTAGACCCCTATAGTAGTAATTGTTCCCTCATGGTGGGAAAACGTGACCCAAGATTCTTGCCCCCTACCATCACATCATATTGATCAATCTGAGAGATGACCTGGGGGAGGTTCTCATCCTGCATCTCTGACCATTGCTCGCTCACCATCTGACTCAACACCACTTCAGTCCCTTCCCTCAATCTCGTCTAATTGAGAAGGAAAAAATAATAACATATTAGTAAATATATATATAAATGAGCAAAAATACAACTATAAGCAAACATGTTAATTAAGTTATAAAAACATAAGACTTACAATATCTTCGGTGGACTGAGGATACACTTTCTCATACGTATAGACCCGGCATGATGGTTACTCGTGTTGTACCCCTGGTTCCCTGCCTTTATTGCAGAAATGGCCTTATTGGATAAACAGATATTAAAAAAATATTAGAAAACTAATTTCGCCAAATAGGATACAAGTAAACACAAATATGATGTCACATACTTCATATTCTGGGTTGTTGAAGTGGTGTAGAAGCCACTACCACTCGCACTCCATACACATAAACTCGATAGGGGTACCTGAATAGTTGTTGTCATGTGTTTGCCAGTGGTTATGGAACTCATTTTTCCACTCTTTGTACCTATATATGCAACACAAATGTTAGAAAGTGACAATACATGATCAACAAAATATCTCAATATATAAAATATAAATCCCACCACCTTTTTTCTTGTGTGTCATTTGCCCACGTAGATTTAACGTGCTCCGGAACAACAAATCACACCTGCAATGTACCAATTTATGGTAATATGTATTTATTAGGACTTAATTAATATAGGTAGACGTACATAATGAATATCTAACATACTGACCGACATAGTATTGTTCACCATGTCCTTCACACACTGTGGCACCGAGGACCACTCTCCCCACAGAAAATAGACTTTGTCTTGTATGATATATCCTACTTGGCCGGAGTACTTGCGCGTATTTCCCCCCAAATTCACCGATCCATCCTCCGTGGTCTCTATGACCACTGGTCCGCTGTTCTTGACAGTCTTGTCAAGATCCTTGCCGGTGACGGGGCATCTGGTCTTTTTTTTTGTTGCCTCTGGCGTTTGTCACATAAAAGAAAGTAAAAAAATTAAAACATAAGCACCCAATTTAATACATAAATTATTAATAAGTTATAAATTAAATAACCAAGGTATTTAATATTTACTGATTCAGACGTCGATGTGTTTGCTACTCACACTAACAAGAGGTGTATCAAATGGCACATAGACATATGCTTGTTACGGGGTAATGTAACTAAGCTGCCCTGGAATAGGCACTACCTATTCATTGAAATCAGGTATGGCATGTACGCTATGGGGCATGAAGAGGTGAGGCGGCGACATTTATACCCCCGACGACGAGCTACCTGAAGCACCTGCCTGAGTCGTAGAAGGAGCTTGAGTCATAGAGGGAGTAGGCTCTGGTCGGTTAATGGGAGGCATACGGACACCCGAAGGAGCGGGATCTATAGAGCTAGCCGGTGAGGGCATGGGGGAGCAATCTTGAGTAAAAAGTTTCCTTGTGCTCTATGGTCGATGGTGGCGGTCCACTACATCTTGCTATCGTGGTTGATCAAGTAGTTGATGGTGTCGAGAGTTCATAGGGCCGTAAAATGTGGTGTGAGGGTTGTTGTGCATAGAGGTGGCCTTAGAACTGTCGACGCTAGATTATTGTCCAGTAGATCCCTTCTTGGACTTGAAGATATTCATGATGCCTACAATAAAAACCACCCATAAATCACACAAATACATATAATCTGCAACTACCAATACCAATTTGTTTATCCAATATGAAATACCAATACTAATCTGCAATACATATAATCTGTCTACCAATACCAATCTGCAATACATATAATTTGCAATACCAATACCAATACCATAACCAATTGTACATAATACATATCCAATCTGCAATACCATAGCAATACCAATACCATATATCATTCAACATAAACATAAGCTAAACCATTCAAATACCAATACATATACATTAATCTGTTTATCCCCAAAAAAATCACAACCTAATTAATCATATCACAACCCTAATTAATCATCACTTATCTACAACCATCATCCAATTCACAGTCCCTAAATACCCAGTAGAAAAATATTAACAAAATACCCAAACTCTAATCAGCACAACCATGTAATCATCACAGTACTGCAAAAAAAGAATTAACCATGTATATTCATAAACCCTAATCAACAGTTTCATCACAGTCCTGCACAAAATTAATGCATAAACAAAACTTCCAATATATTCACCACACCCAGTACTGCAAAATTTATCCTAAACCCAAAAATTCCCTTGAAATATTGAGAGAGAGAGAGAGATGTAAAACCTGAAATGAAGTAGAGGAGAGAGAGAAGAAGTGGGCAGGGATTGACGGCGGCGGACGGAGAGAGAGAGAGAGAGAGAGAGAGAGATAGAGAGAGAGAGATTAGGGTTTCTAAGCGAGATAAGCGGCGGTCTAGGCAAACCAGGATATAAACCCGATAACTTTAGCCAACGACGTAAAAAAGTTGTTCGCTAAAGTATAGCCGACAAAAATGTTTATTATATAAAACTCGTTTGCTAAAGTATGAAACTCGTCGGCTAAATCTACTTTAGCCGACGACTTTTGTCTATTTCGTCGGGTAAAGTGTGAAAATACTTAAAAAAATTAGGCTCATGTGTAAACACGTTTCACACAAATTTCTGTTTAACTAAGGCATATAATCAGAATCATAACAATCATGTGAAGTGTGAAAATACTTTAAAAAAATTGGCTCATGTGAAAACACGTTTAACTAAGGCTCATATTCAGAATCATCACTCGAGTCTTTCTTAGTGTTCGAGTTCATTTTTTTGTAATATGTGCTGCTCCTTGTAATCAGAGTCTTCGTCAGCGGCATTTGGTCAACATTAATAAGCCTTACATCTTCGTCACGAATTCAAACCACACGACCCGGTCTCAAATTATTAAGGCGAATTGTAGAGGATTCAGGAATACTAATTGTGTTCGACTCTTAGTATGCAGTATCTTCTCCATTATCTGCGGCCTCTCCAAGTGTAATAGTACTGTATATGTTTCTAGGAACAAGATGATTGACTGTTTCCCACTTTTCTTGGTGCATCAGATCATCAAGATAAAATACTTGTTTTACTGCTATGACTAAAACAAAAGGGCCATCTTCATACCAGCTTCTAACAGTATTCACCGAAAATATTCCGTATTGATCCATCCTTGTGTTTTGAGGGTTAGTATTAAACCATCTACACTTAAACAAGTGAACTTTCAAACATTCCCCATAAATTAGTTCAACTATTGAATGGAGAACACTGTAATAGTCAATGTCATTCTACCCACCATGCACCATTACCCCAAAATTCTGTGTTCTCCGTCTGCCGTCTCTATGTTCACATATAAATTACACGCCATTAACCTTACACGTTGGATAAACTCTTGAAGTTATCAGTTTCATCGCCAAAAGTCTTAATTCGTGTGACCAGTTTGGGTGACCATCAAATTGTATATGGTTCATTTGAAAAAATAATCGCAACCATTAACTATAAATATGAACATTTATATTTATATATATATAAATATATATAGCAATAAATATATATATAGACGTACGCAGCCACTAAAATAGTTTACAAACTCCATATTGTGGTATTCAAGATCACCGATAACCTCATCACAATAAAGATGGAAGTATTTCCAGTATTGAACTTCTGGAAAGTTAATCAATATTTACCAGTGGGCAATGACTAGCTCGTATGGTTCCAACTGGTACGAGTTTGGAAACTTTCCATAAAAATTTCAGCATCATAGGAGATGATAGAAAGATTGAACTGTGGTTCATCTACCGGCATATGTTGTAGAGGGTCCTCCAATGCTCCCAAATACAACTTGATGTATGTTACACACTCGTGATATGTTTTGGCTATGCATCCTTCAGGTGCGGATTTATTAGTCACATAGTCTTTGTAGTCCCCCAGTTGTCTATCAAGTTGCAAAGTATATGTTATGATTATTGGAAAATAATTTTATATAAAAACATATTGATCTTCAGATATTGAATCGTACATTTCCATGAGTGTAGTGTACTAGACCAGTAAGCAACAATTGTTCGAAAAGATGGATCATGAGGTGAGGCATGATGTCAAAAAAATTTGGGAGAAATATCCTCTCAAATTTGCACATGATAAAAATGATGTCCTCTTGCATTTCCCTCAGGTCTGATTTTTTTCACTTCTCTAGTGCATAACTTCTGAAAGAATCTTGACAACGCTATTAACGGCTCCACCACCTGAAGGCATGTATGATTGAATGAAAACAGGGAAGAGACGTTGAAGAAGTATATAATAGTCATGACTCTTTAATCTGTACATATTATTATCCCTGAAGTTAACACACCGACCTATATTTCTTCCATACCCTGAAGGATACCTAACATTACCCATCCACCTAAAAATTTCATTCTTCTATTCAATTTTGATGGTGTAAGGAGCTTGATGCATTTTTTTTCTTCCCTTCTTTCAACCACAAATGTTTTTCGTATACCCATTCTTTTCAGATAAATGTATGCCTTAGAGCCATCTTTAGTTTTCCTCTCCCAATTCAACACTGTGCCCACCATAATTTTGTACACATTCTTTTCTATGTGCATGCCATCTAGGTAGTGCCTGATCAACAACTTACTCTAGTACGGGAGTTCCCAGAATATGCTTTTGTGTGTCCAGAATTTATACCTGTCGGATCTGTTAGGTATTGCCGCCACTATATTAGGATGATTGTTGAGCTGCCTAAAATCGTATTCATTCAGTACTTCCAAAATTTCATCCCCCTCGTCCATCTCCAGGGTTGCACATCCTTTTCTACAGTCCCGTCAAATATCTTGTCATCCGCCTGCCATGGGTGATCAAGTCTAAGCCAACAACGGTGACGCATCCAGACAATCTTTCTACAATGATGTCTACCGCACTCATCAGTCAGGCACTCTGGACATGCCCTGTATCCCCTAACAACATTGCCCGACAACATCTCGCGGGCAGGAAAATCACTGATGGTGCCAACAACTATGACACGCATTTGGAACATCTCGTGATTGTACTTGTCATAAGTGGGATGACCAACGTTCAACAAAAAATTAAGCTCCTCAATCAAGGGTCTCGAATACACATCCATACACTTTCTTGGATAACTCGGCCCTAGAATTAATAGAGTTAGCATATTGTATTCCTTCTTCATGCACATCCATGGAGGAAGGTTGTATGGTACCAAAATAACTGGCCATATACTATATTGAAGACTCATGTTGCCAAAAGGGTTGAAATCGTCAGATAAGAGCCTAAGCCAAACATTTTGGACCTCTGATACAAAATTAGGATACACCATAATGGTGTGCTTCCATGCCTCTCCGTCAGCAGGGAGTATAAGGGTATCATTGTCAGGCAAATCCCTCTCAGCGTGTGTGGGAAGACATGTACAACTGTTCCAACCTATCCCTCGGCGGAAAATATCGAACTATCTTCATAGGTTTCTTATTTCCTACAGGAGTCAACTTATGCCTATCCGTGTGACATACTGTATAAGCATCAAGGTTTTCAAGATCATTCTCTTCAGGATATTTACCCCAGAAGAGAACACAATCATATCTGCATGCATGAATTTTGATGTAGGTAAGGCCAAGATCTTTCAAGATATGTCGCACCTTATGATGAGTGGTAGAAAGGTGATGACCGGGGGGTAACATTGAAGCAGTCAAGTCTAGATAATCATCAACAACCTTGACACTCAATTTTTTCTCCACTTTGACCTTGATTACTCCCATGACCATTTCAAGAACAATCTTATTACACCCGTTGTACAACGGGGTCTGTTGGAAGGCAATCAACTTGTTGTACTTGTCAATACAAGCAGTGTTGACAGCTCTAAGGATATCTTGTACTTGAGAAAATACACCGCTCTCATAAAGAAACACATCGTTGATCAACCTCGTTGTTGGATCATTGGATGTACTTGCTGAAAGGACCTAACTCCGATTTAGATGCCTAAACTGAAATCAAACCTCTTCGAAAACATGACCATAAAAAAAATTTCGCCAGAGTTTATTTTGAAATACATAAGCCAAAATTAGAACCTGCAAAGAGAATCACACTTTGGATATTCCAAAAAAGCCAAACCGTGGGGCTCCGTTCCCCATCCATATTTCTCAACATCATATATATAATAAACCACAAGGTTTACAAGAAATCCAGAAAATATTCGGGAGTAAACTCAACTGAAAACACAACATAAGTATTCAGAGCGACTCCTATGTACATCGTATACAACCAGTAGATCAAACTAAGAACCTACTCGAACCGAAGTGTGACTGAAACTCTACGCCTCCACCGTCGACATGCAACCCCAAAACTCAAACTGCAAACTGGGCAAAGGAAACCGAAAAACCCAGGGGAAGGCAAATAAAATCGTTAGAGTGAGTGGACGAAAATAATAATATGCATTTCCCAACATATAAGTATATATGCTCATAAAAGCATAATGCGAGTCAATGCACATGAAAATCCTGACCAGGTACATTTTCCCAGATCCATAAACATGCACATAAAATCATGCGGGGTCACTCACGGACTCCTCCGCATAGTACAGTCTAATCACGGGATCCCAGACCCCCTCGTGATTATAAGTCTGAAAGACCACGGGTCAGAATATCTGTCTCCCCTGGAGCATCTCGGGGATCATCCGAGAAGCCAAAGCATCGATGCTACCTCTATATCTGAGACTGTACTCTGTGTAAACCAAATCATAAATACTTTACATGCACATGCATAATCGTAAAGTGCATAATCATAAAATGTATACTCGTACGTGCATAATCATAAAGTGCATAACGTAAATGCAATAATCAAGACTCGCAAATCAACTGTGAAAATAAAATGTCCACTCACAGTACGAAGCTAACTCTGAGGTCTGGCGGAAGATCTCTTGCCAAACACTCGATCACGATCACCTGAATAATAGGGATACGATCAATAAATATTGAAACACAACATACATAGCTAATACGTCAAGAACCCCGCGTTCTCAAAAGACGTATTACTCAAAATATCGACGAGGATAACAAAATTCCCAAAATACACTCAAACAACCCTCGTCCCAAACTACAACACCCAAATCAACTCAAAAACCTCACTATTGTGTTCAGCACGCGAAATTGAGTGAAACGACATAAAACTTTTCTAAAATTTCACCTCGCCGAAGCTCCGCCGCCGCCACCGGCCACCAGAATTCCACGATCCCAGAAATTTTCGACCTATATATAGATTTGAAGATCTCAACATTTCCAACAACTTTCTAGTTCAATGCTAAGCCCAATTTTAACCGAAAAGGTCCAAAACTCACAGTGAAGTTCGAAAACCTCGCCGGAATCACTTACTCCGATCGGCCACCACCGGCCACGACAACGGTTGAAACCACTTGGGTTCAACTCACCTCTCCATGGGCTACAAAACTCCCATAACCTCAAGCCTCATCACCTCCGTCTCCGCCACCTCCGTCCACCGCCGATTCCGGCCGAAAAACTCTGATTTTTATATATATATTGATCTGCTTATTCAGGAATTACCTAGCTTAATGGATTTGACAAATAATTCTCTTTCTTAAATTTTTGCAATTAAAGTGAGAAAAAAAGGAAGAAAACCAAAACTTATTGATCTGCTTATTCAGGACAATTGTACAATATCATAGCAAGATCAAGAAGTAATCACGAATGTCATATATATACACACACGGATGTATCTTAATTTCCTAGTTCAATTTTATCTATAGAAATGGTTCATCAGTATAGTTTGTGGTGTTCGATCTGTAACAAACTTTTTCTAATTATCCTCGTTTATTTGCAGAATGAGCTGATCGATAAGTTTTTTTTATCTTTTTTTTTCTTCCCTTTTTTTCTCACTTTTTTTCTCACATTAATTGCAAAAATATAAGAAAGTGAAGTCCGTAATATTCATTATGTAGGAAATTAGAACTATGATTTTTCTTTCTTAATAAATAATCTGATATTCAAACAAAAATAAAAATAAATATGTACATAAATGGTTAACCATGCGTTAAAATCTCATGATATTATGCTTACAACTTTTTTTTTGAAGCAAATATGTCACATTAATAATATAACGGGTTACATTATTCATATATCCACCCTAAGGGCACTTGCATGTCTTGGGAAATACTAACGTTCCTAAAGAACCTATACGATCGAACGTGACCTCGATCGAAAGGAAACCACTAAAATGAAGCTCAATAGAAACCATGTGACCATGATTAAAAGACATTGTCGAGGTGGGTAGACCACTAGGCCCCGACAACATGACGCCAGACCAGTTAGGTTTTAGCCTCCTACTGGAGCAAGCACGGAACAATCAGGCCCCAAAAAACTATAACCTAAATTGACTAGAAACCACCTGTATCCCAAGTCCATATCCAAAATGAATCTGAGCCCAAGACCTAGGCCCAAAACCCTGCTAACCAAAAGGAGCTAAGCCCAAGCCCAATCAGCCCAACTTGAGAAGGGTGCATAAAATCCACACCTAAGCCCAGCAAAGGTAGCCATAACTGCCGCCTGACTTCACTGCTGGCAGAAGCCCACCTCCATCTTTGCCGACCTATAAAACCTCCAACCACACCCATATCATTGCGAGAAAGAAGCCAAGCCTCCCACACATGATTAACGAGGATCGGCCCCAAATGCAAAGCACTCCCAGCATCACAAGTCTTCCTCCACAAGAACCAATGCACAAGAAGCGGGAGAGGTTTCAGTCGAGCTCTGCTTGGCCGCGACCTAGCCACAACCCTCGTCATCCTCAGTCGCACCGCCCACTCAAAGCCCACACAGAAACTGAAAACTGTGCCCAATACATCGCGGATCTGGGTACCAAACACTACCACAGGTTCATCACCTCTTGGATGAGGCAAACAGACAGCTTGCCCAAGCACGACAGCCGATGCAATCTCGCGACGGGGCCAAGACTCCGCCACTAAGACTCTCGCATGGTGAAAGAGAGCCTTCGCTCTCACCCCTAACATCTCCTTAGGTGATTTAGAAAATGAGTTAATAATGTGTATTATGTTCACACCTTAACTAAGGGGTGCGAGCAAAAATACGCTCAAGCTGATTGTGCACGCATGAGAATAAAAATATATAGCTTAAATAAGGTTCCCACACAAGAACAATTAAATATGTGAAATTCTTATGTCATGTGTTCGAATTAGCATAAAATAAATTTGCTTAATTATAATCATTTGTTCAGAAAAATGTCAGAAATATTTGTTATCGACCTCAACAAAATATTGATTCCCTGAATGACTGAATCTAATTGCTTTAGAGCATCTCCAACAGTAAAGTTATGTCTATAGTTATTTTTGACTAAAAAGCTAAATTTAGGTAACATGTTTTCCACTTCAACTTTAGTAGTTGTAGCTAAATTAAGTTAAGTTATTTTAAATACTTGAACCATTGGATCAATTGTTGGATACTGAGATCACTTTTTGGATGGTGAGAAATATAACTTTAATTTAAACTATTTTCTCTCTCATTTGTAGCTAAGCATAACTACTCAAAATAGTTTAAAGTCAAATGTACTTTAGCTTTATCTACTCTGTTAGAGTAATTTTTAACAATAATTTTAAAATTTATACCTTTTAACTACTCTTTTAAAAATGCCCTCAAGAACAACAACTAGCTGGCTACCACAAACCCTAGAAAGATTAATCAAGCTATTTTAGATAATGGGATGACATGGCTTGGATATATATATATATATATATATAATTTGAAATCTACCATTGACACACGTGAATCTTAATTAGCAGTGTAATTAGTAAATTATAACTATCTTTGTCTCTTGAAAATAACAGTCTAACAAAAAACATGCAGTAGGTGTCATTGTGTGAAAAAGGGAGAAGGTAAAGAGAAAGCTAGCTAGGTCCTCAAAAATCATATCCGGATATCATATCCCACGAATACAAAACAAAGAAGGTAGTGCCAAAATCAAGAAGAAACCATTCAAATTAACATGCACGCGTAGAGAATTCAAAGAACCAGTGAAGTCTGAACATGTAAACGGAAGAAGATAATCACCTCGCTAACTGTCAACGAAATTCTTTGGAGCTAATATAAGAACGTACTGGACCCGGTTGTTGTATGCGTGTATATATATATAATTTTCATCAAGTGAAGCTTCATACTGAAATTTTAATGTGAAGTTGCATTTTACACAAAATCGAAAATGTAATTCGATGATTGAACTTAATCATCTTTTAGGTACATATGCAAGGATCGAGCATGCAAAATTTCAGCCTCATCGGATATCGTTTAGACATTTGATCATCATATTTAAGTTTTAAGCTAAATTAGACAATCTGCGTGCATTGTTAAACAATACCATGATTAAATGGTTAATCTCTGATTGAGCTGATGTATTTAAAAGATTATTGAATTCAATCATTGAATTACGTTGTCAATTTTGTATAAAATACAACTTCACATTGAAGTTTCAGTGCGAAGCTTCACACTTGATGAGAACTGTGCGTGTGTATCGTTTCTATCAAATGTGAACCTTCACACTGAAACTTCTGTGTGAAGTTGCATTTTACATAAAATCGACAATGTGATTCGATAATTGAAGTCAATCATCTTTTAGATACATATACAAGGATTGTGTCTGCAAAATTTCAGCTTAATTGGAGATTTTTTAACCATTTGATTGTCACATTGTTTAACAATGCACATAGGTTGTCCGATTTAGCCAAATTTTGAATGTGTGATCAAATGGTCAAATCATCTTCGATTGAGCTGAAATTTTGCATGCATGATCATTCTATATGTATCTAAAATTTTATGTAAAATTGAACTTCACACCAAAGTTTCAGTGTGCAGCTTCACACTTCATAAGATATATATATATATATATATATATATATATAGAGAGAGAGAGAGAGAGAGAGAGAGAGAGAGAGAGAGAGAGAGAGAGAGAGAGAGAGAGAGAGAGACATTCCACTAAGGTATACCTATTTCTGGTCATTTTCAGGTATAGAGCATTACACAAATTTTTTGATCATATGTTAACATCTCCACTGTCCAATTATTAGGTCTATATGAGTAGACCATTCACGTAAATTTTTAGCCAAAATGGTGACCGTTAATGTGTCAAACTAGATTTAATCAAGGGACGGACTGAATCTATCAAACATGAACCGTTCATACTTATAAACTTCAACTGTAGCTTTGAATACCTTAACCATCACCATTTTGGCTGAAAATTTACAGGCTTGATCTACACATTGGGACCTAAGATCTGAACGGTGGAGATGGTAAAATATGATCGAAAATTGGTGTAGTGCTCCATACCTGAAAATAACCAAAAATAAGTATACCTTAGTGGAATTGTGTTGTGTGTGTGTGTGTGTGTGTGTGTGTGTGTGTGTGTGTGTGTGTGTGTGTGTGTGTGTGTGTGTGTGTGTGTGTGTGTGTGTGTGTGTGTGTGTGTGTGTGTGTGTGTGTGTGTGTGTGTGTGTGTGTGTGTGTGTGTATATATATATATATAGTTCCTATCAAGTGTGAAGCTTCGCACTGAAACTTTTGTGTGAAGTTACATTCTACACAAAATCGACGAACTAATTTGATCATTGGAATCAATCACCTTTTAGATACATATAGAAGAATCATGCATGCAAAATTTCAGCTCAATTAGAGATACTTTGACAATTTGATCACACATTTAAAATTTGAGCTAAATCGGATAACCTATGTGTATTGTTAAACAATGTGACGATCAAATGGATAAAACATCTCCAATTAAGCTGAAATTTTGCAAACACAATCCTTGTATATATATCTAAAATACGATTGACTTCAATTATCGAACCACATTGTCGATTTTGTGTAAAATGTAACTTCATACATAAGTTTCAATGTGAAGTTTCACATTTAATAGAAACTATATATATAGGGGAATGATAGGATCGGAGGCCTTAAAGGAGCCAGATGTGGATGTGCCAATCTTACGTAATGTGCCACGTCAATTACCATATCATCAATTAAATTATTAATCAATCTTAATTGTATTATTTCTTATTTAATAATCATAAATATATTTCCAATTCTGAATTTTTTGCAATTAATATAGTCCTACTTAATCTCATTACATAATATAATCTCAATTCTAACCTAAATGTTTGCATATTTTTCTTGAAATAATCATATTCTTTATTCATTTATTATATGAAAGATTGAAATGAAATTTACCTATATTTAGAATAAAAAAATCTTAACTGCATGCATCTTCATGAAAGTAGTATTAATTACTGGAAGATACATATTCTAAACAATATTGTACTCACATATAGTTTAAAAGTTTGTTTAGAATGATGTTAAGTTTATAAGTGAAATTAATTGACTGAATGACGATGATCAATAATGTTTCAACATTTTTTTTGCACAAATTCATGTTTGAAACTTAAAATCTATTATTTGATGGGTAATTTAATCTCATATATATACTGTAATGATTTTAAAGAGTTAAATTGATAAAATTTGAAATGTAAAACATAATATGATTACTAGCTATAGGATTTTTATTTTATATTTTTTAAGAAGTAAGATTGTTTATTATATATAATTAATATGATTCGAATATGAAATTTTTAATAATGACATGGATATATATATAAGTGTCATGCCACGTGAGATTGGAGGCCTCCACATCAATACCAAACTAAGCCTTGGGGCATAAAATCATTTTCCATATATATAGTACGTAGTTGGATGGAGATGAGGAATTCACACTATACCTCCAAAGCTTAGTTTGATATTGAGGTGTAATTAAGTATGATGAGAAAAATCAGTGATGAAATAAATTAATAATGAAAAAAATACAGTTAAGAAAAAGTAACCATCCATTTGGCTGCTTTTGATTTTTGTGTTAATTATCTCAAAAATTCAAGAAAACACAGATATATAGATATTAACTAAACATATTGACAACAAACTATGATAAGATTAAACTATATTCTCTCCCAAAACTCAATACCAAACTGGCCTAACTCACTCTTGTTTTGAATTCCCACATGCAGGAATGGTACCGATAATATCTACGCAATCAATCTAAATAGCTCTTTAATGCTGGACGACAAAGAAGCTCTTACAAAATAGAGCAACCAAATTTTAAATTTCAGACAGGTAGTCTTTCCTTTTCTCTTCCAAATGCTTTCCGGACGAGCTGTCATGGTTATTCACTGATATCTCAAGCTGGATAGCATGAATCATTAGCTCCATTGATTTCATATGTTCGACCTTCAATCTTACATGCACGTCTCGCTGAGTTGCTCTGAGCCTAGCTCTGACCACAAAATTTCCAGAATAAATAATCTTCAGTATTTTCAAAATTTTGAGTCCAAAATTTCCTAAACCATAAACCAGCGAGATCTAGAATAGTCTTGGAAGAAATGGCCGGGGTGTATCTTAGTCGATCGATCTCGGCCAAGTCCCGTTATTCTTGGGAGAAATATAAATATGCATTAAGCCCTACACATTAACGTACTGAATAATACTTTTTTGCCCTATATATAATCTTCACACAGTTAATCAGAGTAGTTATGTACGTTTCGTTGGTTGAAATGAAGGAACAGAGCAATACATATAGTTTGATCGAGTTAACTCAAGAACAACTCACATACCGTATCAGATATCAATCAATTAGGGTTCCAATTTCCAAATATTATAATAAATCTACTGCTCGTACGATGACGTCGTTGTTAAGATCGAGAATGATTGAAAATGCACCTAAAAGGATAAGAATTTGGGGGGAAACAGCAAGGACGATAGAATTTTCGGAATTTGGGACAAATTTATCGCTCTATTCCGGCCACTTCTGCTGCTCTAATTTGAAGACACACTTCAAAAAACTGAAAACATTCCCAGAACAGAAACCACAGATCGATGTGATCGTGCTCCTTTTGCTATATCTTTAATGGCATTTTCACTACACTCATCCTAATTTTTACTCGAGCTTCTTGTTAATTAGGTACCTTAAGCTACTTTACTCGAGTATAGGGATGATGTAGCTAGTGATCGAGCCCTTTTCTAAAGGGCAGTGGATTTTACTAGCTTCCATTCATTTCACGTGTACGTATCAATTATCTGGTCCTCAACTTGATCAATCTATACCCTTCACGTGGCATGATCGTGGAGAATTCGAGCCCACTCGAGGACTACCGTACAAGCTCGATTGAGAGCTATAAAAAGGGCAACATGCAAAGCAAGAGTTGCAACACAAACCAAACAGAAGCCATTCCAATAAGCAACCCTTCCTTCGATCCCTCTCTTTCCTTGTGCCCTTGACTCGTTCATCATGCTAGGTGGTCTTGCAAACAATGTGGCTACCAAGGTAGTCTCAGTAGTGCAGACTACTCAGAAAACCATTTTCGGAGAGGTTAGCTTGTTTTCCATGTCGGACAAGAAAATCCTGGACCAGATTTATGATACTCATCATGTCCATGCTGATGAATCTTTTGATGACGATTCTCTTTTTATTATTATTGAGAGCATCCTCAAGCGTGCAACCCAAACTGTTGACAAAATCGTGCAGGTATATATCTGTGTATTACATGATTATATATTGTGCTCTATCAATTGAGCTTAATTACCTGTGACATGCATGGACGTAAGAAAAAACATTCATCATTAATTTTGTGGTCGATATTAGGGTGTCAACGTGCATGTGGAAACTCTAGAGAACAAAACTCCTAAGGTTAACTTCAGCGTACCCTTGTGTACTCTTAAGGGAATCTCCTGCGAGGTTAGTGAATATGAATCGAAGCTACATATTATTCATAATTTAAACTATATATAATTCGCTACACTTTGTTAGTTTCACACTGATAAAAACGAAATTTGTAGATGCAATGCAAGCCTCCTGGTGAGGAAATCGCTCACAACACAACATTGGCTATACTTAATAAGTTGTCGAAGTATTCATGGGAAGCAAAGGCATCACTCACCCTAGCAGCTTTTGCTATGGAATATGGTGAATTTTGGCTCCTTGCACAACTTCGTGAATCAGACCCCTTTGCCAAATCAATTGGAATCTTGAAGCGAGTCCCGGTTCTCCTCAAGCCTTTAGAGTTGAACAAGCGCAGACAATCAATTCTTGAGCTTAACAATCTGATCAAGGCCACATTGCAAGTGATTGAATGCATCGACCAGTTTGACAAGCTTTCCCATTTTGGCATAAAAGATGTTCCCGGTTTGGCGAAAGCCTTAGACCATACTCCGGTGGATGTCTATTGGGCTATCATCACTGTTGTTGCTTGTGCAACTAAGCTCACTATCCTCACTAGTGATGAGTAAGTTTTTTGAATGAGCTCCATCTCTTTCCATTTTCCCCAAAATGGGAAACATATTATTATTAATTTCATATGCATATGCTTATATGATAACGTAAGATTCCCTATATATTGATTGTTTCAGGGACAAGGAATTTGATCTTGCCCCCTACTCACAAAAGATTCACTTTGTCCTGAACAAGCTGAAGGTTCAGCTGGTAGTTTGCAGGAAACAAATCGGTAGGGTTTAATTGAATTTGTTTAACTGATTGATATATGTATATAATATATGACTTAAGAATTATATATATACATACAAGATTGTACGCATACATTACATATATATTTTGAAGATTCAGCTGGTAGTTTGCAGGAAACAAATTGGTAAGGTTTAATTGAATTCGGTTAACTAATTGATATATGTATATAATGTATGACTTAAGAATTACATATACATATACAATTGTACACATATAGTACATTTATTTTGAACTGATGAATGATAAGACTAAGCTTTGTAGTTGTCACATAATGCAGATGAGATAGTGGCTTACAACAAGCTTGAAAAAATGTTACAAACCCCTACTGAAATTACAGAGATTTTCAAAGGATTGATATTTTCAAAGGATAATGTGCAGCCACTAATTGATGGTTCAACCAAACAAAAGGTTCATTTAATTGCTACCCATGCCATATATAGTGACATTACTTCCATACTATACTAGTTAGTGTAATCATGCATGCCTAAACCCTAACTGGTTAAACAGGTGGATGTCGATATACTGAGGAAGAAGAATGTGCTACTGTTTATTTCCAGCTTAGACATCTCCGATGATGACATTTCGATTCTCAAACCGGTTTATGAGCTCACTAAGAAAGAGAATCAATACAAGGTTGTTTGGATTCCAATTGTGGAGCAGTGGACCGATGACCTGAGAAAGAAGTTTGATATCTTGAAGAACAAGATGCCCTGGTTAACGGTGCAGTACTCTGGATCCATGGTAGGCATCAAGTTCATCAAAGAAAAGTGGAGCTTTAAGGGTAAGCCTACAATGGTTGTGATGAACCCACAAGGAAAGGTCGAACACACTAACGCACTATACATGATCCGGGTGTGGGGAGTCAAGGCTTTCCCTTTCACCAAGGAAATAGAAGAAGAACTATCACATTCTCATGACAGGAAATGGATGGTCCTCGTTGTCCGTGAAATTTATCCCTCTGTTTCTACATGGGTAAGTATCCACTAAACTCACATTTATCATTTTTTATTATATTTTTCAATACTAATTGAGTGAAAACTGTTAGATAGATAACCTAATTATTTTATCAAATTAATCACATCAAGTAAAATTGGGAGGTTATGTTAAATCACCAAACAATGAGTCTTGAATCGGGAAGAAAAATTAATATACAATTGTGGTGTAATTGTGTAAACATACTTTTAAGAAGGTCATGAAATTTTCAAAATTTCGTTATGCCCTTAATTAATAATTAAATATTTGGGTCTCTGAATATTTTGCATCTTTAATTATATGCACTCTAACAGATCAAAGAGGAGAAGTACATCTTCTTCTATGGCGGCAAAGACAACGAATGGATTCAGCAGTTCACAAAGAAAGCAACTGCTGTTGCAAATGATCCAATCTTTAAGGAAGCAAAGATTCACCCAGAGTTGGTCTGTGTCGGCAAAGGCAGCAAAGGAGAAGATGACCATGACCTTCTAGGTCGTTTCTGGTCCGGAGTAGAGAGCTTGTTCCTAACAAAAGTGGACAAGAAGGTGAACTCAATTAGTGAAGAAATCCAGAAGCTTCTTTCTTACAAGAACGAAAACGGATGGGCAGTGCTTTGCAAAGGGTCTACTGTGTTGGTCACAGGTCATGGTGTCTCGATGTTGAAGACTGTAGATGACTTCGAGAAATGGAAGGAGAATGTCAAAGAGAAGGGCTTTGAATTTTGTTTCAAGGATTATTATGAAAGGGTTCGTCTGGCTAGTCGACCTTGCTGCCGTCTTGACATTCCGGGGTCTACCGGAAAGGTGCCGGAGTCGATGAAGTGCCCTGATTGCCACCGTAGTATGGAGACTTTAATCAGTTACAAGTGCTGCCACGTCGATGGTTCTACTGCACATCATTAAGTACATACTAGCTTAATTGGTGCGTAAAGTAGTCCTGCGATCAATACTATAGTATAGCATGGGGACTATTATGTTATACTTGCGTGTAGTCTTAATGTGCTATAATAAAGGAGGCATTTCCAACGCATTGTGATGCTTGGCTAAAATCTCCATGTTATTATTGTAACTCTCGTGCTATATGCATGTTACGGATGTTAATCTACGTTTTGAATAAATTAAATAAAATCATTAATTTAGTATATATTTTGGTATATCTGTGAATATATTTTCTAATTATATATTGTCTAATTGCTTAGAAGTATCGATCATTTTCTACTATACCGAATTAATACGTACTGACTAGTTAGTACTATGGGAGTTTATTATTTAGGGAAAATTGCTAGTTTGGTCACTCATGTTTGACAGATAAAACGATATGGTTACTCATGTTTGACAAATATCGTTTTGGTCATCCATGTTTTACTTTGTCATTCAGAATAGTCACTTTGTTCATTTTAAATGTTAAAAACCATATATAAGACACACATATGGTTTACTTAAATTGATATTTTCTGTCATTGACAAGCTAATAAACATATTTATATGTACTTTACAAATAAATAAATAAATTATTTTAATGTTGAAAATAGACAAAGTGACCAATCTAAATAATAAAGTAAAACATGAATGACTAATTCGTCTTAACTATCATATATGAGTGATCAAACCAACAATTTTTCCTAGTAGTATGTGCATATGCTAGCTAAATAAATGAAAAAGCATCATGTGCTCTAATCTTTAGGAATCGAAACGCAAGATTCTTTACCTTCTTATTCTAATCGACCAAAGAAGATCGAATCGCCATATTTTTACCTTCTTATTCTGATCGACCAATTCTTTATGGGAAGTGAAGTTACTCTCGTTATTTACAAATTACACATCTCTTTTTCACATTTAAAAATAAACATGTGTTGAAAATACAAACGTGATCTCGACCAATTCTTTATGGGAAGTGAAGTTACTCTTGTTATTTACAAATTACACATCTCTTTTTCACATTTAAAAATAAACATGTGTTGAAAATACAAACGTGATCTACATGACTACATCTTGTCCTGTAGCTACAGTTGGATTGCCAAACTACATGTCATATATGATAATTTTTAGCTTCGTTAGCTTAACATTCTACTTTGTTTTCTCCACTTTTTGGAAAGAATTCCAAGTTAGGGCCTCATCATATGTAGTGTTGCGAATACAGGAGACGAATTAAAATTGTTTAATTCATACATTTCACTAAATTAATATATTCATGTTAAAAAAAAGTTGGACCAATAATAAGTGCTAGCTATGCTTATTAAGAGCAACTGCTGTCACGTTGCTCTCTCTAACAATGTGGAGGTATGGAGCACAAAAACCTGGTCCATTTGAGTAAAGATAGATTGCAACCAGCAATTAATAAAGAACCTAGAAGGTGATTGAAGCTCATTACTCTGAATCAGATTGACCAGGATAGCATGGCATAATCAGATTCAATCCAAGGCATATCGAAGCCCTTTTGGTGTTTAATAGTTGGACACCACAAAATTAAGAAGCTCCAAGCCTCAGTATGTAAAACTTCTAATAATATATTGAAGAAGCCCATAATATATGGCTCTATATTATTTTTTTCTGGTGCTCGATCAATGTGTATTGTGAGCATAGTTCAGCATGTCGTTTCACTTTTTTTTTAAAACCAATGAAGCAAGATGAAAAACGCGTTGTCTGTTCTGTTTAAGTGTTTAGGGCTTCACATTGTATGCTCTGATTAACTCTATCTTCTTTCTAGGTGCTTTTATCTTGTATCCACAAACTGTGATTATTAATGGTCCATGCATGCCAAAACCTGCTAGATTGTACGAGAACGTTTTCATGTGCAACACGAGGGAACAAACATCGGTCATATCCTTTCAACGTGTATGGACCAAAATCACCTTTCAGGGTGACTTTCTTTCTAGATCGCTTTCTTTGTAGATCGACTTATCTGGATATGTCTCTCTTTTTCTTGTCTTTTTGTTTCCTGCTTTGTCCTACGCAATTGATTTTGATTGTCATATGCATTTAAAGATCATAATTGCAAAGACTTACAAATTAAATCAGAACGTCATATATGATACGATTAATAACACAATCACACCTCTGAATTTTTTTAAAATTTTTATTTATTTTTTAAAATTTTTTAAAGTGATGTCTAAAATTTTAAAATCGTATCAACATTATAGCTTGAATTATTTTTTGTCACAGAACTGCTGACAAAATTGAGTAAAAAATATATTAATACCATTTTTTTGTAATTTTCTTTTATTGCTCTCTCTCTCGCTCAGAGCCGAAAAAAAAAGAGAATTCTTCATTCTCTAGAGTTGATTGATCGATGGGATCAATTAGGGTGGAAGACAAGTCTTCGGCGAAGGTCCTAGGATTGAAGCTCTGCAACAGCCGAAAATGCTCGCTGACAGGGTCCACCCATGCCGCAGCCGATGTCGAGGATTTTGGATACGGGTTTCACGTTGATGAGATCAACGACCATCTCCTCGTGGAGGCGTGTAGCGTCCTTGTGCGACTAGCCCTTGACTGATGGGGAGAAGTGGATTGACTGTCCGCAGCCCCACTCGTAGATGTCGGCGGCTTCGATCTACATGGGGCTTCAATTTGAATCCAAATTTCAATTTGAAATCTTCTCAATTTGAATTTTCTCGGTCAAAATGGGTTGGGGCATAATTTTGATGGATATTTTGGAGAACCCAGAACCCATTTTGGTGAAAAGTGTTTTGTTTGCGCATAATGGAGTTGCTTGTGATGAACTTGTGTTTGGAAATTTTGATAGTAGGTGGGTTTGGAATCGTTTAGGGTGTTAATGATCAATATTGGTAGTATTGTTGGTACATTTGATTTCAGAGTTAGAAATTTGAGAACATAATGCTCGATGCTAGAGGGTGTGGCAAATGTTCTTTGCATTTGGCGGCGACAAGGATTACCAACAACGACAGAAATGTGGTGGAGACAAAATTGGGTGGTGGGCAAAAAAGATTGGTTGGAGTTTTCGCAGAGTGGAGGATAAACTTGACGAGCCTGAGGTGCGACGGTGGGTGAGGGAAGCACGGTGAGCTGTGAACGACGTTGACGGTAGGGTGGTCAGTTCATCTCGGTGCACCACTGTGTTCGTGAGAGAGAAGGAAAAAAAATAAAAAATAAAAATATTAAGGGTAATAATGTCTTTTTACTCAATTTTGATTAAAAAAAACAAATTCTCACGTCAGCAACGTAAATGAGATTATGTGACAGAAAATGAGTCAAGGCATCACGTCGATACGATTTTGAAACTTTGAACAACTTTGATAATTTTCAAAAAATGGATATCACATTCAAATTCAAACGCACGATGATTATATTAATCTTATATGATATATCCACGTAATTGCTGCGATCATGTCTTTGTTTTAACGAAAAATCCGACACAAGTGACGAAACAATATTAGGATTTGACGGTATATATGTGCATGTGTGGTATGGATATATATATATGGTGTATTAATTAGTAATGGGGACAAACTATATTAGGATTAGATAGACCATGTCCTTCCCACATTTTGTAAGTATATGTACTGAGAGTATAGATATTTTGAAAGCTACCTGCCTAGCTCCTAAAGTCTTTTGTAGTTTGAAACTTTTGATATACGTACTCTTTGAGCTTATACGCCCTCAAACAACTGTTGGATTTTTTTTTAAAATATAATTTTTGTATATATGTAATTTTTTTAGGAAAATTATTGAAAAACCCAAAAAACATATTTGTTTTCTAAAAAAACTCAACTTATTACAAAAGGTCAAACTTAAAACTCTTATTTTTTCAAAAAAAAATCCAACTAACATCATTTTCTTCCAAAAAAAATCGGAAAAGTTATAAAACACAATTTTGACCTTCCGATTTTGCCATTTCTTTCCTAATTTCAATTCTTGCCGTGTTTAAGAAAGAGATAATTTAAAACAGCTATCTCTTCCATCCTCAGTTTTTTGCCGGGAAAGAAAGAATTTCTCTCTCTCTCTCTCTCTCTCTCTCTCTCTCTCTCTCTCTCTCTCTCTCTCTCTCTCTCTCTCTCTCTCTCTCTCTCTCTCTCTCTCTCTCTATATATATATATATATATATATATATACAGTCCTTCTCAAATGCGGACGTCCGCACGGTGAACAATACGTACGGATTTGGCTTTTCCGGCCACTTCCCGGCCGAATTTGGGTAAACTTCGTTCTAGACATATGTACATACACCTGTGTAGATCATTTGTCTAGAAGAAACGTTTGGCTAATTCGATCTCTAAGGCCCTCAAAATCGCGTTTCAAAAAAACTGGACATAAATCGGACCGGTTTATGTCCAGTTTTTTTGAAACGCGATTTTGAGGGCCTTAGAGATCGAATTAGCCAAAAGTTTCTTCTAAACAAATGATCTACACAGGTGTATGTACATATGTCTAGAACGAAGTTTACCCAAATTCGGCCGGGAAGTGGCCGGGAAAGCCAAATCCGCACGGTGAACAGTACGTGCGGACGTCCGCATTTGAAAAGCCCCGTATATATATATATGTATATATAGAAATTTATTCGAATTGATGATTTGATTGATTTCATACGTTAGATTTTATAGTACATGCAATTTCACTCTGTTTTTGTATATGATAGATGATTTGAATTGATATTGCAGGAAACTTTTTTCGTTCATAGTTGTATTACTCGATTTCATGAATGTATTGATTAGCTTAATCAATTTTCTTCTCAAACTATAAACATTTTGAGATCAAAATCTACTTAATTAGGTCTGCATCTGATTTTGGTTCTGAAGATCTGTTTGCATATTTGCTAAAGTATATGTCTATATATTTGTTTGTCTATTTGTTCTGATAACTTATATGTTGGAAGTATCAGACTTAACTATTAGTTAACCAAAGCAGTTACATATGTTTCTTAACCTCTTTAACAACTTTTTAATATTTTTCTACAATATATTCAATGGCAACAACACCATCTTCAATCATTGTGGAATATATTCACGGTGGAGAAGGCGTGATGGATATTTTAAGTGTTAATATCACACTTACTGACATTGTGGATATTATCCGTCAACGATTCATATACTTAACAACTCAAACTTGATGTACAAGTATTGTATCTCACCAAAGGATGAACAAATTTTTTTGAAAACAGATTATGACGTGTTTTTGATGATGCTTTCTCTCTAAAAGCTCAATTCAAAATATATTGAGATCAGAGTCAATGACATGAATGAGGTAGAACATCCAAAACTCATTTGAATAATTTTTTGCATATCAGTTTAAATATCTGTTTGCATATTTTGTCAACCTAAACATGTATATTTTTCCTCTTTTCAGCAAACTGCAAATGTGAGTTCCAACCAATCAGTTTGTAGCACGTAGAATGAAAACTCAGAGTATAATGTGCAGATGTATGGCTACATGGAGATTAGTAAAGTTGCTGACGTTAGTTTTGGATGCTTTCGAGAAGAGGAGACAAATGATTACATGACAAAACTATGGGCAAAACTGATACAAGAAAAGGGACAAAAATTCTTAGGTGGTGTGACTGAATTCAGGCTAAAACTCATAAAGCACTCAATTGAAAGTGGATTCAAGTTTATATATGTGAAGAATAAGCTGACACGCGTAAGTGTACATTGCAAATACAAAGGGCGCGATAAATGCTAATGGTATGTGAAGACAAAATTATATTGGGCGAGTTGATCATTTTACATCATTGAAATCAGTATTAAGCATACATGCAAAGAGAAAGTACGGAAACAAACAAGTAAGATGATGAGATCTTTTATTTTCAGGTATGAGATATTTTTCTAACATAACTAGCTATTGAAATATCTGTCTCAAGAGTTCTTCCTTTGTGTTAATTGTTTTCTATAGTTGAAACTTATCATTTATTCAATACTTAGCTCAATCGTTTAGGACAAACTGTGCACTAATACTAATAAGGGAGGGAGCCAAGGTCTTACAGACAAAATTCAGAGAGAGTTTTGGCCTGAAAGTTCCTTAAAAGATGATGTGGTATGGTAATGAATTAATAATGACTTCACTGCATGAAAACGAAAACGAATCATACACAAACCTTCTTTGCTTTTGAGATGAATTAATGAAAACAAATCCTAGCACAAAAGTTGTTGTCTATGTTGATCAGGAAACACAAAGGTTTCAGCGACTTTTTATGTCATTCGGTGGTTGTATGTAAGGATTCCAATATTGCATACCCATGATGTTTGTTGATGCAAGTTTCCTGAAGAATAAATACAAAGAACAGATCATGGGTGCCTCTGCAAAAGATGCAGATCAAGGTAATTCATTGATAGATGACTGGATAGCTACGTGAATAGCTCTCTAGGTAGTTGTCTTTGTTTTATGCACTGCATCTAGTATTAACTATACAATGATCTTTATTTTTTTTTTTAAAAAAATCCAGGATACACTACAAGAAAAACACACTTAGACCGCGGAGCGTTTCCGTTGTCTAAGTGCGTTTTTCCGTCGTCTAAGTACTTAGACGACAGAACCTCCGTCCTCCAAGTTCCGTGCTCCAAGTGCTGTCGTCCAAGCACTTAGACGACGGAGAATTTCATCTCCGTCGTTAATCTCTGTCGTCCAGGTGCTTCCCTGGGCCACGGAGAAGGTGACAATCTCCATGGCCCATGTAAGTACCTGGACGACGGAGATTAAATTCTCCGTCGTCCAAGTGCTTATTTAATTTTTTTAAAAAAATTAAATTGTAATTAAATGTTAATAATTTAATTTATTATTAATTGAATTTAAATAATGAAAAATGTTAAAATTAATTAAATAAACTAAATTTGTAATATTACTTAATTGAATAATTAAAATTAATTTGTACATACATGATCGAAAAATAAATAAAAATTAAAATATTGTTCGGAATGCAGAAAGAAACGAGATAATTATAAACTACTAGCTAATACACTGGAGGAGCAGATGCACTGTCGAGTCCCCTGCCTCCAGCCGGGTCGTCGTCGGGGTATGGGTATGGGTTCGGAGGAGGTTGACATTCTCCTCGAGATTGTTGCATGAGGGTGATGAGTTGGGTTATTTGTGCTTGTTGCTCATCAAGTCTTTGACGCATGGATTGATTTTCCTCTCGTGCCAGTCGAGCCTCTTGAATTGCTGCTTCGACGGCTGCAGCTTGAGTCCTTCTCCGCCCCGAACCTCCCGTAGATGATGAGTCGGAGGTCGTTGACAAATCTCGAACCACCTTAGGTCCGAACCCCCTAACCTCCTTGTCAGCTCTATGACCGTAGATCTCATCCGCGATTACAATTTGGCTCTCCATGGATAAAAGAGGCAGGTCTTCCGGCGGCAAATCTGGGAACGCAAGCTGAGTGTTAGCCAATTCTTCCTGCGCACGCTCTATCACCCTTGCCTACAAAAGAATAATTAAAAAATTATAATGAAATAATATTTAAATAATAATTACTACAATTAAAAGCACATATATATATATATATCACTTACGCCGTATTGACTCGCTTCATTATCGAGCCCAGGCGTCACGTACGCGCTTATGCTTGCATCGAGATAAAGGGTGTTTGGAGCCCTTATTCTTGTGCTCCTTGACTATTTGAATGAGTTGCTTGGCGCCAGAAGTATGGTGTTTGTCCTTCTTCCCCCGATTGGCTTTGTTGACTCCAGAGAATTTCTATTAGACAACATAATTAAATCATTAAAAAATTAATAAGTAACTAAAATTAAAATAATTCAATTATCTTAATTGAAATAAAAAAGTAAACACCTTAAATTCTTCATCTTGAAAGTGGTTACACAACCACTGCCACTCATCTTCTCTATCCCCACGCAGCTCTACGGAGGTAGGCACGGGACCGATATTTTCGAAGTACTGATGGAGCTTGTACTTCCAATCACGGTAGATGGAGTTGGCGGTTTGGTTGATATGCCTCAATATCGGCAGTGTCGGATCCACCTCAAATTGTTCCTATAAGAAATAAATAGAAAATTATAATCGTATATATTATGAAATTATAACTAATATTAACAATATTATATAATAACTAAAATTGTACGTATTACGTACAGAAAGTTCTTTAAAGAGTTTCGCCTTCTCATCATCCGGCACCTCCTTCCAAGTAGGGGCAGTGAGACGAACCCGACTACGAAGGATTGACCCTATGCTATGCGCCGAGAGACTTGCTAGCTGAGCTGTGGGAGGGCCACCGGTGAATTCGTCGTAGGGCAAGTCGATCTTTTTCTCGGTCGCCTTGCAAATTTTCTCCGCTTTGCCCCCTTTAACGAGACCGCGAGTCCTTTTCGGTTCCGGGTCAGTCGGGGCCCTCCATTGCTTATGCCGGGCGCTGTACATGATAGATTCAGAGATCGAGGACGCCTGAGTACTTGCTGTTGAACCGGTACCGGGCGTCGGAGTTGAATAGGGGTCGACGTCATCACCGCTGGAGATAAATGGGGCAGCGGGAATTTCCCCAGAAGGCGCTGCCGACGGACCACCGAATTGAGGGCGTCGTTGCCCTCCTGTTCAACCCAACCGACTTGGTTCGCCAAGCGGCGGAGCATAGCATCTTCTGCCTCCTGTTGGACTTTTTGCTTGCCGGATGGAGCCATTTAAACCTAGGAGTACGTTGTTAAAATACCTACTTACCATAATAATTACAACTAAAAATTTACGCTAATTAAGTACGGTTAAGATTTAAATAGAGTACACTAGCTTGGCTTTTTGGGTCGTTCAATGGACGTGCGACCCACGCGATAAATTGTAAATTTTCAATTAATCAGCCTTGGTTCAATCGAAAAACATGGCCAGTTAGAGATAGAGATAACGCGAGAGGCATGACTAATTTCGACAAAACACCCCGAGGCTAACCAAATGAATGGTATATACTCTATTGGTGTCGTCTTTCTTAGATCCAAAACCTGTCACCAGTCATAACCCGTTTCTAGACACCATGTCCAACATTCGGCCAATTTTTCAAAAATTTATACTCCCTCAAGTCCTTTGCAAACTCCGCCCTCAACCTCGTGTCCATAACTTCACTTAGCTTATGGTGTGCGGTGATGAAATCCACGCATCACGAGGGGTTAAGGAGATAAGCTAGGAAAATAGGCGCCAACTATTCCAAAGAGTGTGACTTAATAAACCAAGCTTATATACTAAATTTAAATCAAAGACGTACTACCATGCAATTTACTAGAAAATACACATAATTATCAATTAATTAAAACAATAAATAATGACAATAATGAATTATTATTTATCATGCATTTAATAATAATTATTCATTTACCAATATAATTAATTATTATTAACAATAATTATTATTACTATTATTTAATTACAATAATTATTATTTACCAAATAACTATTATAATAACTAAATAATTAAATGATAACAACTAAATGATTATTATAATAATTATAATAACTAATGATTACTAAATATTAATAATAACAACTAAATAATTATTATAATTACAACTATTAATTATTTAAAATTAATTATTTAATTATATTTAGAAATTAATTAATTAAATAAAAATAATGTTAATAAGGTAAAAAATAGAAATTTACCTCACCGGAATAATCGGGAATATCACCGGAGTTGAGTCGTCGGAGAGGAGGAACCATGCCGGAAATTTAGTCGCCGGAGCGTCGCCGGAGGAGGAAAATCACCGGAGGAGAGGAGAGGAGATGGAATGAGAAAAGGGGGGGGGGTGGTCCTGTTCTATATATAGGGATTCACCTAGACGACGGAGTGCTGTTTTCCGTCGTCTAAGTGGACTTGGACGACGGAAACGCGCTTTTCCGTCGTCTAGGTGAAGTGTTAAAAATTTTCGAAGCGGCGCGTAATTAATGGGCGGGACGTTTCACTTGCCATAAATTTGAACTTGGACGACGGAGAATTGATTCTCCGTCGTCTAAGTGAAATTTCAAGCGGTGCCGAAAATTGAGGCGGCACATTGAACCGCCATAATTTTCAACTTGGACGACGGAGAATGACCATCTCCGTCGTCCAGGTTCAAAAATCATGGTGGTTCAATTTTTTTTTTGTTTATTTTTTTCATGTAATTTTCACTTGGACGACGGAAACTGACCATCTCCGTCGTCCAAGTCCAATTTTTATGGCGGTTCAATTTACCGCTTCCGTTTTTGGGACCGCTTGAATTTTCACTTAGACGACAGAGAATTCATTCTCCGTCGTCTAAGTCAAAAATCATGGCGGTTCAAAACGTCCCACCGATTAATTGGCGCCGATTGAAATTTTTTGAAACCGCCACCTAGACGACGGAAAACACTGTTTCCGTCGTCCAGGTGGACTTAGACGACGGAGAATAGTTCTCCGTCGTCTAGGTGAAACTCTATAAATAGGCTGTGCGCCATCTTCTTTTCCTCATCCCATACATTCCTCTCCTCTCTCTCTCTCTCTCTCTCTCTCTCTCACTCTCACTCTCCGGCCTCCGGCGATCCTCCTCCGGTGACGCTCCGACGACTTAATTTCCGGCGTGATTCCCCCTCTCTGACGACTCTACTCTTCCGATATTCTGGCGACATTCCGATGAGGTAATAATTCTATTTTTTACCTCTTTTACATTTTTGTTATTTAATTAATTATTTAATTAATAAATAGTTTTAATTTATTAATTAGTTTAAAATAATTAATAGTTATAATTATAATCATTAATGAGTTGTTATTATTAATATTGGGATAATTATTATTAGTTGTTAATTATTTGGTAATAATTTTATATTTGTTAGTTAAAATTAAATAATATCAATAATTATTATTGTTAATAATAATTAATTATATTGGTAAATGAATAATTATTATTATATGCATGATAAATAATAATTCATTATTGTAATTATTTATTGTTTCAATTAATTGATAATTAATTACGTTTATTTTCTAGTAAATTAATTAGTAGTACGTGTTCGATTTAAATTTAGTACATAGGCTTGGTTTATTAAGTCGCACTCTTTGGAATAGATGGCGCCTCTTTTCCTTGCTTATCTCCTTAACCCCTCGTGATGTGTGGATTTCATCACCGCACACCATAAGCTAAGTGAAGTTATGGACACGAGGTTGAGGGCGGAGTTTGTAAAGGACTTGAGGGAGTGTAAATTTTTGAAAAATTGGCCGAATGTCGGACATGGTGTCTAGAAACGGGTTATGACTGGTGACAGGATTTGGACTAAGAAAGACTTTTGTCGAAATTAGTCCTGCCTCTTGCGTTATCTCTATCCCTAACTGGCCATGTTTTTCGATTTAACCAAGGCTGATTAATTGAAAATTTACACTTTATCGCGCGGGTCGCACGTCCATTGAACGACCGAAAATGCCAAGCTAGTGTACTCTATTTAAATCTTAAACGTACTTAATTAATTAGCATAAATTTTTAAGTTGTAATTATTATGGTAAGTAGGTATTTTAACACCGTACTCTTAGATTTAAATGGCTCCGCCAAAGACGACATCCGGCAAGAAGAAAGCCCAACAGGAGGCGGAAGATGAGATGCTCCGAATGTTGGCGGCCCAAGTCGGTTGGGTTCAACAGGAGGGCAACGACACTCTCAATCTGGACGGATCATCTGGTCCGTCCGTAGCGCCCTCTGGGGAAATTCCCGTTCCCCCATTCATCTCGAGCGGTGATGACGTCGACCCCTTCCAATCTCCGACGCCCGGTACCCATTCAACGGGAAGTACTCAGGCGTCCTCGACCGCCGAATCAATCATGTACAGCGCCCGCCGTAGGCAAAGGAGGGCCCTCACTGACCCGGAACCGAAAAGGACTCGGGGTCTCGTTAAAGGGGGCAAAGCGGAGCGTATTTGCAAGGCGACCGGTAAAAAGATCGACTTGCCGTACGACGAATTCACCGGTGGCCCTCCCACAGCTCAGCTAGCAAGTCTCTCGGCGCATGGGATAGGGTCAATCATCCGTAACCGGGTTCGTATAACTGCCCCTACTTGGAAGGAGGCGCCGAATCATGAGAAGGCGAAAGTCTTCAAAGATCTTTCGGTACGTAATACGTCCAATTTAGTTATTATATAATATTGTTAATCTCGGCCTAAAATTTCATAATATATACGATTATAATTTGGACAACTGTAGATAATCATCAACAGCCTTGACACTCAATATGGACAGGGAGAACAAATTGAGTGTCAAGGCTGTTAATGTTTATCTAGAGTTGACTGCTTCAATGCTGCCCCTCCCCCTCCCCCGGTCATCGCCTTCCTACCACTCATCGTAAGGTCTGACCTACATCAAAATTCATGCATGCATATATGATTGCGTTCTCTTCTGGAATAAAGATCCTGAAAGGAATGATCTTGAAAATCTTGATGCTTATCCGATATGTCACACGGCTAGGTATAAGTTGACTTATTCAGAGAATAAGAAAGATGTGAAGGTACTTCGGTATTTCCCACTAAGGGATAGGCTAGAACGGTTGTACTTGTCTTCACACACAGCCAAAACTTTGAGATCGCACGCTGAGAGGGATTTCCCTGATGATGATACTCTTATACACCCAGCTGATGGAGAGGCTTGGAAGCACATAGTTAAGTAGTATCCTTATTTTGCATCAAAGGTCCGAAATATTTGGCTCGGGCTCTCATCTGACGGATTCAACCTTTTTCGTAACATGAGTCTTCAATATAGTATATGGTCAGTTATTTTGTTACCGTAAAACCTTCATCCATGGATGTGCATGAAGAAGGAATACAATATGCTCTCTGTTAATTCCAGGGACGGGTTATTCAGGAAAGTTTCTCGATCTGTATTTGAGACCCTTGATTGAGGCGCTTAAGTTTCTATTTTCATTCGATCATATACCTGCCTCGTCAGGTGGTGGAGCAATTAGTTGCGTTGTCAAGATTCTTTTAGAAGTTATTCACTAGAGAAGTAAAAAATTCAAACCTGAGGGAAATGCAAGAGGACATCATTTTTATCATGTGAAAATTTGAGAGGATATTCCCCCCAAATTTTTTTGACATCATGCATCACCTGATGATCCATCTTCCCGAACAATTGTTGTTTAATGGTCCAGTACACTACATTTGGATGTATCCTATGGAAAGGTACGATGCAACATCTGAAGATCAACCTATTTTTATATAAAATTATTTTTTTAATAATCATAACATGCACTTTGCAACTTGATAGACAACTGGGGGACTACAAAGACTATATGGCTAATAAATCCGCACCTGAAGGATGTATAGCTGAAGCATATCTTACGCATGAGTGCGTAACATACACCAAGTTGTATTTAAGAACGTTGGAGAACCATCCATAACACATACCGATAGTGAACCACAATTCAATCTTTCTATCCTCTCCTATGATGTTGAAGTTTATGGACAGTTCCCAAACTCGTACCAGTTGGAACCATATGAGCTAGTCATTTTTCACTGGTGGGTATTGATTAATTTTTCAGAAGTTCAATACTGGAAAGACATTCATCTTTACTGTGATGAGGTTTCCGAAGATCTTGAGTACCACAATAGGAAGTTTGCAAACTATTTTGGCAGCTGGGTACGTCTATATATATATTTACTGCTATATATATTTATATATATAAATATCGATGTTCATATTTAAAGTTAATGGTTATGATTATTTTTTCAGATGAACCATATACAATTTGATGGTCACCCAAACTGGTCACACGAATTGAGGATTTTGGCGATGAAACCGATAACTTGAAGAGTTTATCCCATGTGTAAGGTTAATGGTGTGTAATTTTTATGTGAACATAGAGACGGCAGACGAAGAACACAGAATTCTAGGGTAATGGTGCATGGTTGGCGAAATGGCATTGACTATTATGATGTTCCTCATTCAGTGGTTGAACTAATTTACTGGGAAGGCATGACAATGCACTTCTTTAAGTATAGATGGTTTGATACTAACCATCGGAACACAAGGACCGATTGGTATGGAATGAAGATGAATACTGCTACAAGCTGGTATGAAGATGACCCTTTTGTTTTTGCCACAACGGTAAAACAAGTGTTTTATCTTGATGATCTGGTGCACAAAGAGGTGTGAAAAGTAGTCAACCATGTTGCTCCTAGAAACATATACAGTGTTGCTACACTTGGAGATGCCGTAGATAATGAAGCATACAAAGAGCCGAAAGCAATTAGTATTCCTGAATCCTCTACAATTCGCCTTAATAATGTGAGACCGGGTCTTGTGGTTCGAATTCGTGACGAAGATGTAAGACTTATTGATGTTGATCCAGATGAACACAACGAAGACTTCGGTGACAAGGAGCGGCACATATTACGAAAAAGTAGCTCGGACACCGAGGAAGACTCAAGCAATGGTTCTGATTATTAACCTTAGTTAAATAGGAATTTATGTGAAATGTGTTTTCACATGATCCTAATTTTTTAAAGTATGTTCACACTTTACCCGACGAAATAGACTTATGTCATCGGCTAAAGTTACTTTAGTCAATGACTGAAACACGTCTCATCAGCTATATGTCAGCTGACGATTCATTTTTCGTCGGCTAAAGTAACTTTAGCTGACGACTGTGACACGTGTCATCGGCCAAAGTATAGCAGACGATAATAAATGGCATTTTTGTCGGCTATACTTTAGCCGACAACTTTTTTACGTCGTCGGCTAAAGTCATCGGGTTTAGATCCCAGGTTTCACCCAGACCGCCGCCTCCTCTCTCAAAATTCCAGGTTTTTCCTCTCTCTCTCTCTCTCTCTCTCTCTCTCTCTCTGTCTGCCCCCGCCTTGCCCAGACCGCCGCCATCCTCTCTCTCTCTCTGTCGGCCACCCTCTCTCTGTCCTCTCTCTCTCTATCCCGACAAACCCGGCCCTGAAATTTGGGTTTTTTTTTAAATTTAGGGTTTAGGTTAAATACGATAATTTTTTAAAATTAGTTAATTGTTTCACATTGTTTGATTATTTAATTGTGGAATTCTTAATGAAATTGTTGAATTGTTGTGATTGTTGAAATTTTTGGTGAATTTTTGAATTGTTGAAATTTGTGTGATTTATGGGTTTATATACGTTAATTGAAATGTCATGTTAATTTGAATGTGATGTTAAAGTTGATTTTAGGGGGTACTTATAAAGTATAATTTTTTAGAAGGTGTTTTTAAGGTGTGATCATTTTTTGTGTGAATATATGTATATGGTGATGTTAAATTTTCGGTGAATATGGTGTTGATGGTGAATATGTGATAGTGGTAGTGTGGGTGATGGGGATGTCGATTAATTTTTTTATGTTAAATTTATGTGGTTTATATATGTTGTGTAGAAGTTATAGTGTGGTATTTATAATTTGTTTGGGTGGTTTTTATAGTCGGCATCATGAATCTCTTCAAGAAAAAGAAGGGATCTAAGGGACAAGGGTTTAGCGCGACAGTTCTGAGGCCACCTCTATCCACAACAACCCTCTGACCACATTTCAGGGCCCTTTGAACTCTCGACGAGCTCAACTACTTGATCAGCCACCACATCAGGGTGTAGTGGCCCGCCACCACATACCACAGAGCATGAGGCAGCTTTGGCCGCAAGACCGCTCCCCCATGCCTTCACCGGCTAGCTCTACGGCTCCCGCTCCTTCGGGTGTCCGTATGCCTCCCATTCACAGGCAAGCGTCTTCTCCCTCTATGGCTCACATTCTACAATGACCTTAAACCATATTGACACTAACTAAGCAAATGACTCTTTGATGAAACAACTGTGAGAAATAACAACATTACTTGGAACAAGCAGTTGCAATCTCAACAGTTAATCTATGGACGAATAGAAGTAAAAATCCTTAAGAGAGTGAAATGAAATCGAAAACAACAACACTATTAATCTTTCTTGGTATAGTGATGAACAACAAAGGCTAAACCCAAGATCAAAAGGGGCACTAGGAACTGTAAAATCTTGATCACAAACTCGGACGACTTATCCGGATTGTACTGAGTCTACGGTAGTGGAATGTAAGTCTGTTTCAACGTGACAATAGCCGCATCAATCTCTCTAATGTAATACTTATCCATCATTTCTCTGGCATCATCCGAATGATGTACCCACGTCTTCAAAATCATTCGTTGCATCTTTCCCTGGAAGTATCCAAACAAAAATTGAGCTCACAAACTATCCCAGTTAAGTTCTGCTTTCTACTTGTTGTCGAAAGCAGAACTTCATTGCCTCCCGGATGATCCTCCATGAAAGGTGTTACATCATACAGCTAAAAATTTCCAATCAAGACTCTTCAAGCACAAAACATCCTACTAATCTAAAACAATCCTTACTCATTTGTTCAAAGACAGCTGGATCATTATCTGCATACTGCCCCATCTCTACTTGAAAATTGCAACAGACTCGGTCACAGGAACAATCACAGTATTCATATTTACTCTAACTATCCTAAAAGTTCAGGATATACTCCTACCTTCAGCTTATTATACTTTAACTCAATCTCTTTTAGCTCATCCAAGGCCTTGTCCCTTTCAACCTGGTACAAATTTGTATAGTTGAGATTGACATGCATGGTACACAGATTCACTTCCATGTATAAAAAGTAAATTCAAGCTTTTAGAAAAAGAAAGATGCACAGCTTAAAAACCACTCACAGATTCCTCTCGTCCCTTATTCAGTGCATCACACTGCTCAACAAGTTCCACTTGCCGCTTCTTACTGCCCTGAAGATCTTATTCAAGTCTGTTATACATAGTCCTGAGCTGCCAACAGGAAGCATATTATAGTATGCTTATGAGAAAGCAGTATCCTACGTAAAAAAATTAAGGTATAACACTTTTCTTCGTTATCAGTGTAGCAAACATGCATTAGTTTCATTATTAGGTGATTTAGTTATATAACTAAGATTTATCCATAAACAACACTCACCAAAACAAAATCTTCAATGAATGTATATGAATATGACTTAACAAAAGCCCATCAGACAGTCATTGAATATAGCAAATGTGCTTTTCAATTGGTATAACGACACCCTTTATTGTCTCACAATGTCAACATCAAGAACATGTTCAAAGACCAATTTATTAAACTAACCCTCAAATGACAAGTTTAGTGGACTTAAGTTGTAGTCACTACCCCAGCACTAAGTGGTGAGCAAGGCCATATTAGTCACTGGAAACAATTAGAGGGAGGAAAAAAATCCTAGAGAAAGTTTTGAAGCCATAGATTTGGTAGAGTAGAATAATTGGATAAACTAATAACTAGCATCAAGTTTCAATCTAAATGACACAAAACACAAGAACTAGCATAAACCTAGATTCACCACTTTTCAGCAAACTATACACAAAGTAAGGAAAGCCAAACACAAAGTAGTAACAACTTACCAAGAACGGAGAAATGGTTCAATTAAATAGTTGAACACACTGATAACCAAGTTTTCATTAGTCATAGCCGGTGAAGTCAATATGATGCCCTTCACCATTTCTTCAATCTTTGCATAGGTGGCCACCTAAACAGAAGGTCATCAATTTAAAATTCTAAACACAGATTTCAACTGATCAAGAGATAAAAGATCTTTCAATGTCTTACCTTAAAACCACAGCCCTTCCAACTGAGTGACCAAAGAGGAAGCATGGTACTCCAAGGTTCTCTAATCTAATCGTTTCCAAGAAATTCTCCTAGTAAAGAAAAATCACATAACTGTTAACTTAGAAGTTATCGCATATATAGTCGAATGACATTGCGTTCATTAACAATCACAGATAATCTAATGGCTAAGAACCTAAGATAAATGATATACCAAAGTCATCTTATATATGCATGTTTCATGATAAACTAGAAGAAGTGTTTGAACTTACAGTATCAACAACAACATGGTCAAAGAAGACATCGGTTGAACATATTAATTGATGTCTATATAACACAAAGACATCGATATTTGAGAAACTGATGTTAAAGAAGATATTTGACATCAGAGGTTTTTCTACTGATGTCTAAGAGGCGATGTATATGATCATATATTTATGGAGACCCTATTTTTGTTTCAAATTCTTGTATTCCAGATTATACCCTCTAAAACTAATATATACATCATACATACCCAACAAAACTGATGTTAATTGAAATAATGTACATCAGTTCGGAGCATAAGAAAAGATGTCTATAAATAAAATTTTACATGAGTATATCAAAAGAAAATGACGTCTATGAATGGCACTGACATCGGTTTTGATAAAATAAGCGATGCCTTATAAGTAAATAGACATCAGTTTTGGTAAAATAAGCGATGTCTTATACGTAAATAGACATCAGTTTGACGACTAATGTCTATGTTTTTTTTACAATAGACATCGTCTACATAAACATTAATTTAGAAAAAATTTAGACATCAGTCCAGAACCGATGTCTATGACCCTTTTTCTAATAGTGATGATTAATATAGGTAACCCAATCATTATAGACCAAGAGTATGTCCATGGAACATGCATCTGCAATAAGCAGATTCCTTCAAAAGTTAAGATCAGTTATGTGAGCTTCTATAAAATTAAAGGCACCTCTACATGCAACTCCGCTTGGGGTAGATTTTAAATGTAGCAGAAGCGTGCCATGCGAGAATTTGGAGCTTTGTGACATTGAACTCACGTACACAAGACACAGCCCCGTCCATAAGATAAGGTGAGGTAAAGGAGGTGTCTGCCTCAAACAACAAAATTCTAAAATTCAATTTTTTTTAGATATACATATTTTAATTCTAAGAAAAAATATGCATATAAGAAATATTAAAAAAATTACAAGACGGTAACATATAACCAACTTTATGATGTCTTTAAGGAAAAAAATTATGACTTGATGATTTCTTTTCTTTTCTATTAGTATCGTTATGAATATCAATTTTTTTATGTATAGTATTGAAATATTGTAAGTTTATTTATTTTTTATATATTATGTCGAGTTTAATTTATAAATACTTGACTATAGGTCTGTATTTGGCTTGTCATTGGTTTGGTTTATAAGTACTTGATTATTGGTACTTGTCAAAACATCAGTTTACATTGGTTTGGTTTATAAGCACTTGATTATTGGTTTATAATTGGCTTGTGATAAGAGCATCTCCAACAATGAAGCTAGATTTATAGCTACATTCTACAAAAAAAGCTACATGTAACTCACTCTTATTTGACTTTTGCTCCAAAAATGGTAGTTATTTGTAAGTTATTTTATAGTTTACCCTTCACATGTTATTATTTATATGGCTCTTAAATAATCATAATACACAATAACTAATTATGAGTTTAGCTTAACTTAAAGCTATTTCCTCTCTCCATTATAGCTAAATATAGCTACAAATTATAGCTCAAAGCTACTTTTAACTTAGCTATAGCTACTCTGTTGGACCTGATTTTAGCTAAAAAATAGCTAAAAATAGTTATAGCTACTATGTTAGAGATACCCTTAAATCATACATTTAGTTTATTTTTAATGTATTATATATGAACATCTATTTATATTTATATTGGTTTGGTTCATAAATAATTGAATTATAAGTTTGTAATTGGCTTGAAATTAACAAATCTAACATAAATGTTGATTACATACAGTTTGAATTTATTTTTATAGATAGGAGAAAAACATGATAATAAATTATTTTAAATTTGACATAATTTTGTATATATTGTTTCTATTAAAATGTATTATTTTTTATTCTCACCTCACCTCAGGTCTTAAATTTAAGTCCGGTCATAATCAAACTATCAAAGTGACGTGGGGGGTTGCGATGCACGAGCCATCAAAATGATTGCAAAGGCAAACATACGAAACCTAATTTTGTTTTTGTGTATATAACTAATTAATTTATAAGAGAGATTACAATCAATTTGAACTATCTGCCCATTGCGGTAACAATGCTACAACACTTCGCTACGTACGTACCCATGCACGGTCCATCAATATTACATATGTTTTTAACATCGATCCTATAGGGCCCTAATTAAACCCAACCAACTATTAATCCCATAATCTCGAGCAACATATTAATACAAAATTAACTAATATTGATAAAATGCAATCATATATTTAGGAAATCAATTAAGGCCTACATAAGTACATATATACGACTCACGTATACAAGGACGAGCTACGTACTGGATACCGAGTCTCATTTTTCCAAGAAGCTCCGAATGCTATTTGTGGTGGTCCAAAGGTTGAGAGCCAGAAGGAGAATACCCAAGAAAAAAGCAGCAACAGTCCATGGATTAGAAAACTTTTCCGTCTTGAATGAAGCCACCCAAGTATACCCTCTGATTTGGTAACCTTGATTCACTCTCTTACACAGATCAACATAGTAGAACTTGTTATGAGGGATGCCCTTATAAAGGTTGTTGAAGAACTTGCAACCCTCTTCATCACTCAGCCAGTTACCTATTACTTTCGCCTTGCACAGTAAATCCATATCTTCTTTGCAAGAGATGAGGTTGTCCATTAAGATAGCATAAGATGTTATTTCATTTGAATAACCAGGGTAACATTGTTCCATAGCAATGAGGTTCCTGAACAACGATTCCGACAACATTCCGACGTTCAGCTGCGGCATAGTGAGTACTCCATTGAAAACTCCATTAACGAGAAGCCGTCCCTCTTCGAATCCTATATCCATTAAGCTTTCCCTTTCGACGTTCCGGAATCTAATGCCTGCCTTTGAGAGAGTTGTTGCAGTGTGCATCTGATGCACTTGAGGATCGAAGATATCTTCTGGACGAACTTTCTTTGCTCTCTCGTCTTTGATCTTTAGGGGGACAACTATTGAAGATCTTATCAGATCAAGTATGTGAAGAACATGAGCATCACCATGATAAGTGGTTTTATGAAGTTGGTCTTTGAGAAGTTGGTTTTTGTAAGATATGCAACTATGTTTGAGTGATGGTATCTTCATGAAGACTTCAAGGATAAGAATAGCAAGGGATGAGTGATGATCACCCTTACAATCGGCAATGAAAGAGCTATATAAGTTGTAGAGAACAAACCAAGGTAGTTGATTTTCGAGGAGCAAAAGGTCATGGCATAGAAAATGGAACATGCAATCCATGTTGAATACCGGGTCATCATCTTTTTTAAGATCCTCATACTTACATTTCCGAAGTAGTTGAATGAGGAAGCATCCATCTAGAATCATCATCTCCATGAATTCTTCGGACGAAAGATGATCGAGTGGTTGTGCATAGAAGCCACGGGAGAGTTTCTCAAATTCCTCTTCACTCTTTTGACCCGAGTGCTTGACAACCTTCGCCGTAAGCTCCTCTAGTTTTATACTCTTCATATCTGAGAGAAATTCATTCAAGTACGTCCATTTCACTTGTTCCACGAGTTCCAACTCTTCTCTTCTGCTGCCTTCCTCGCACTCACTGCGCCGTGGAGGACGATGAAAGGGTCCGATGGCGACAACATCCGGCGTATATGCCTCAGAGTTCTGTCTACGGAGCACCTTCGGGACTCTGAAGATGCATTTCTTGGTTTTCTTGCATTTCTTGCAATCATAGACTTCCATATCAATTGTATGTTGACCTTCCATTGATGGATGCTGAATAGATTGCACATGATCGAAACTTAATTAGTTACTCAAACTATTAGATATAAACCCACAGTTAAAAGCAATGCAACTCACACATATATATGTAATATGTTGTATATAAATCGTACCTGATCGAGCTAGATAGCTTAGCCTGCAGATTCACTTCGAGCAGCCGGTCGATTAAGCTAGTAGAGCTCAAAGTGGTGGCAGATCAAGACTATGTACGTAATTAGCTAATATCCAAAATTTGTACGGTCTATAGAGGTCAATATATAGAGTTGGGGAATGATGTTCAATACTTAAGGGATGCATGATGATATATATAGTTCTCCTTCAATTCTCCCTCATCTACGTACCTACTTCACTACTTGTTCTTTTTCTAATGTATGCTTGATGATCGATCTCGCTGGCGATGGCCTCGAAGCCCTTGATGGAGACTCAGGGCCATTAATTAGTTAAGTTAAGGGAGATTTTCCTAATTCCATTTCCTCATTCCGGTCGTTTTTGGCAAATACTCTTTTTAAAGTTGCATACCAACCCCTTCCTAGCTTAATTCGGCCATTAACTGGCGGCTTACCCTATCTCTGTATAACTTATATGCATGCATGCAGCCATGCACACATGTCTATTAGTAATTTAGTATATAGGACAATACCAGTTGTATTATTCTCTAAACTATACAACGATTATATTATCAAACAATTTCCGGTTGAGTCAAACATATATTTGCAAGCATAATGTTTGGAAGTGATTCAAGACGATGAGTAGTTTCGATTATTATGCATGTAATATTATAAATACAAAGCTACTTCACTCTGTATTTCAAAGTAGACCTCTCTTCTAGATAGAAACTGTATATACATTCATACACACGTTGAACTACACATGTTGAACTGGTCCAAATGGTTGTCTTCAAGTTTGTCTTTCTATAATAATGAGTCATAATTGGTTTGGTCTTCATTAATTTCAATTATCTTTAGTCCTGTGTTTTGTTTGTGTTGGGCTGTTCTCAATAAGCTTGATTAATAAATGTTTTTCTTAGTTTTATACAGTGAGAACTGAGAAGTTTACTTTGTTATTGTTTATTCTAGCGGAATAAGGTACTCGTTCACCCTGTAAATCTGGCAAATAGGATGGTTTAGCCAGGTCATTAACGGTAACGCTCGATAAGACTCATTAAGTCATTTTAAAAAATATATTTTTTAAAAAAATTATTTTTTAAAAATAAATTTTACATTTTGAATTTAAACAAAAAATATATAATTTTTTTTAAAAATAACTTTTTCTTTTCTTTTTGTTAACGAGTCTTATTGGACTTAACAGATTCACCTGAAACTGCCCGTTTTGATAACGGATTGTTATTGAGTCACCCGTTAATAGCCCAACTCATTAATAGATGGATTTAAACGGATTGTTATCAGACAGTAACGGACGGGTTAATTGGTGACCCGCCCAAATGCCAGGTCCCATTAACCCACCCAAATGCCAGGTCTAGTCCACCGATAGTGCCTCCAAAAACTAGCCGTCATCATTTGTTGCATTTTCATTTTCTGCAGCAAATGAAGAGTGATGGAGTTTCTAAGCATCTATTCTTTATGGACGGGAAACTGAAATAACGAGCGATCTGAGACTATAAATGGTTTGCAGAAGAACTACATCTCGCACGTAAAATCCCCGGAGACATGTGTAACTATTGTATACTCGACAAGATTGTTATGTAAACATGCAACTAGAAGGCTAGATTCACGGAGACAGGAGTTAAATGATCTTTTCCATTCAATGCACGACATGGAGATATGGGCATCTTTTCTTGAGAACTCGACAGAAAATACAAAAAAGTTGCTGAAAAAATCTAAAATGATTCAATATAAAGCATCATATTTTCATATAGATACAGGTTGGAGCATATCTGATGGATATAAAGACCGACTCTTGTTTCACTAGGTAGAGAGCAGGTGATATATGTAGTCAAAGGGAGATTTAAGAGCAAGATCAACGCCATAAAACAGGAAGTGCAAGAGTAAGAAGAGCAGCACTGAGACGCAGATGAGTGCTCACATTGGTCGGTGGGCAAATTTGGGCAGGGAAGATATGGTGAACAACTGAAAACCAGACAAAAGACATAAAAGGTCGTGCTATAACATAAGTGAGAAGAACAAAAAAAAAAAAGGAATAAAACACCTTCATATGATTTGAAGATACACCTGCAACAGTTATATCCCTGTCTACACTGCATAAAAATTCTACCTCCTAAACTTCTAGAGTCAAAACTATGAAGGAAAATTTCCAAAATCGATAAAAATCAGTGTTTAAAGGAATGATAAACAACAGGCACAACAAACAGAGAGAATGATTTATAAGCTATCAGCATATAATGCAAGAAACAAACACTGCCCCGGGCTTTGTTGGTGGGATGCATATTACCAATCAACCCTGTACCAAACTGCATTAGTAACGGCTAACTCAACCAACCAGGTAAGGTACCAATCCTACTATTAATCAATGAATCAAGGAGAAAAGAACTCATTAACACCATATTGACATTAGAAATGTAGACTGTTAAAGTCAACAACATAACTTAAAAGTACTAATAGTTTAATAGCATACCATCTACAGCAGCCAGCACTGACATATTAGTTCCATAAATGGAAGCAGACTGCAGACTCTCGTCTGAAGCCAAGGAAAACACACTAAATTGGTCCTAGGTTATCACCATCGAGACCAACCAATGCCTGAAATTCCCTTTCTGCTTCCAGCCACTTCGCTCCTATGACTATGAAACGTATTGTGACATCTTTGTCGATCCTTGAATTTCCTTTGCTCAAGAAGATAGGATTCTCCCCTGGCACATAGCTGTAATCTGGCATTTTTGAAGCTGAGAGATACACATTCTCGAGTGGACCACATCTCAATATGACCCCCTGCTTCAGCACCTTGTGCACCACTCCCTGTAAGATCTCTCCTCTGAAAAGCTTGAAAGAGATGGCACTGAAGGTAACTGGAAAAAGAACATCCCCAGTATGCTGTCTGACTTTTCCCTCTCCAATTTTCTCCACAGTTGTGAGAGCAAGAAGGTAACCATGATCCTTTGTAGCCCTTCTCTTAGAAAAACTTTCCAGCAGTCGCACAACAATTGCCTTCTGGAGCATCAATCCCTTCGCATCCAAGCTTTCAGCAGGGATTACAACATTCCATTGCAGCTCAGTTTTGAGATACATCTTTTCTGTTTCCTGTCAGAAAATAAAGAATGCAGCAGTAGCAAACTGCAAATTAGTTTTTATACCTTAATTCTAATTGTACAATATACTTGCTTTCCCAGTATAAGCCAAATTTTTTGCATATACCGACAGCCCAAAGAAGAACACAGAGACAAACCACTATTTTGAACATCATCCTGAGTTTTACAGTTTAGTTTCAAAACATTTTAGGAAGGACTGCAGGAGACCTGTTTAGTTTACTACGTTACAATTATGATTATGATGTTGCCATATCAATCGGTCTAGCTTAATTAGAAGGCAGTAAGACACATCCAAGCAGAACTAAACAAACACTTGCATGAAACACATAATAGAACTAGTAAAGATAGAGTCAACAATGAACTACGACACATATGCTAGCATTTACAAGTATCAAATAACAAGAGAATCCAGATCTCAACAAAACTAACTTCTTTTACTGAATGATTTTTCAAAACGATATACATCCTTGATTAAAAGTGTGTCCCTCGCTAAACACTATAAGTCCCTCAGTAGCATACACACAACAAAATGGATTACGTAACATCCTATGGTCTCAATTTACTATCCCAATTCCTAAGGCAAAAGAAGTTCGGTCACCACAAGTAGCTGTTCATTAATTCAGTATCTTCAAATTTTCTTCAAGCCTCTCAATTTCAGTAAAACATTAACTCTTTCGGCATGTCAATCCCCTCCACATTAAGGAAGCACAAAAAACCCATAAAATGTCAAACACAAAACCAACTCCACTAACTTCACTCTAACAAGTAACAAGTAACAACAAAGCAAATTCAGAAAACCACAATATCAACACGTAACCTTTTCATTTGTTCAAACAACCTCTAGGCCCTATCAATTTACATGCCAAAAGAATCAATCTTGGATTCTTGGGTCATTTAGACATAGCCAATTTCATCCAACAACAAAAACCCCATTACTCAAAACACAAAAAAGGTAGCAACTTTCATCGACCAAACTCCCAAACCAGACCAAAAGTCACAAACCCATATCAAATTACTCAAGCTAATCAAACTAGACTAACCAAACAATGGAGTATAGAAATCTCAAATATGAAAGCTCAAGGCTTTGAAGAACTTCTAAGACAAAAAAGGAGTAACCTTTGAGAATCGCAAGCTTCGCCCGAGACAGAGAAGAAGAAAATCGAATGCGTGGAGCCTATCAGACTCGGTTGAGCTGATGAAGAGGCTCCGATTGACTCACTGAGACGGCCTTCTGAGTGTGAGTGTGAGTGAGAGTATCAGTAAATGTGTTGCGTTTGTTTTGTTTCAGTTTTTGTTTTTATTATCTCGCTTTCCAATGGTGCCTAATATTTACGGATTTACCAGTCTTGAATTTACAGTTTTATTAAGAAATTGTTCACACATCAAATACAATTAAACATCTATAAATTAATAATAATGAAACTGACAAAATTTATAATTTATTAATTTAGTGACATATTATTATTGTTATTGTTGGAGAGGAAATATCCCACATCAGAAAAGTGACAAGTAAAAAATGACTTATAAATGGATGGATTATATCCAATATTAACCGAGACATTTTGGATAAAACTCAACACCTTAGTGATTTAAGTTGAAACAATATCGATTATATTGGGGGTCCACATGCTACACTTGTCGTAGTTTGACTGTACCTTGTTCAATATACATCATTTTTCAATTTTTTTTGTATATATTATTAAATGTGCTATGAGAATACAATGCCAAAAATTATTACCATGTTAAGAAAAGTCTAAAATGAGATTCAAGGTGGCATTAATTTGAACAAGCAACAAGTCACAATTGATTCATTTTTCATGAAGTCACCATAAATAAATAATTAATTACATGTATTAAGACATTATTAATTTATATATTGCATGAGATCTATATGAATTCTCGAATTTCTATTATTTATAAATTTAGCGAATTATTAATTTAGCACGTTGTTCCTAAGTCGGGACCGGCAAAAAATATTATTTTAGCGAGGTTATTAATTAATCAAGTATTAAATTATCGAGGTTTTACTGTAACATGTTATTTAATGTGTCAAAATAACATGTTTCCAATAATGCCCTCATTTTGTTATTTCAGATCTATGTAAAAGGGACATTTTTGAAAGAAATGGCAAAAATGGAGAACAACCAGTTTTTTTAATATAATAGGTAGCATAGATAGATGTACAATTGTCAAAATAACATAGCACTCTCCTTTGATTTGATGTGTCAAAATAACATGTTTCCGCTAGACAAGCTCACCAACAAGCCATTGCTTGCTCAATTGGAATTTCCTACCTCTACACCTTCATGCTAAGCACCTTTGGTTTTGTTGCTTGAGCTCCAGGTTTTCGCTACGGAGATTCGTCTCCCTTCTAAATGGGATCCTCCTTACCGGAAAGTTGCCTTATTGGACTTGAACTGGCATTTCTAAAACATTTGAAGCATTCTAAAACATAACATGCCTTCTTCTATTTCAGCAAGAACAGAGATAAAAACTAGCCTTCCACTGCTCTATCAATTGTTGACATGTCATTAGACTACGTGCACCAAATGATAGTCAAGCAACTCATGTTTTCACTACACTGAGAAATTTTATCTGAGATTCACTTATCCACTCAAGAAAAATAAGCTGAATTCATATTTCTGACATCTAAATTTACAGAAGCCTTCATAGACTGATTAGACTTTACATAGTTACAAATCTGATCCATGCGGACCACAAACAGGGCCAAGCGAATCACCAGCTATACTAGCAATCACTCCAAACTCCTTCCTCATCCCTCTACTGTTCTCTACCCACTTAACTGAAAGAACCTTGAACCGAACCACTACTTCTTTGTCTATTTTCGCAAGGTCACTCTTCAAGAAGAATGGATTTTTCCCATCGACATAGCTATAATTTGGCATTTTGCGTGCTGACAGATAAACAAAGTACAGAGGTCCACATCTAATGAACACCCCGAGGTTATGCACGCAATGAACGACTCCCTCCAAAACCTCTCCCTGACAAGGTATGAATGTGCGACATCTAAAAGCAATAGGGAAAAACATCTTTCCTGAGTCGTCAGTAAAATTGTATCCTCTTAGATTCTTCAAGGTCAACGCAGTGACATTGAGGAAGTAGCCATGATCCTTGCTTGCCTTCTCCTTTAACAAGTTCTCCAAAAGCTTTGTTATTATAGTGGATGTTGAAGTTCCAGCACCGTCCACGACCACATCCCTGACCAATTCCACCTCACGAAACATGTCCAGATCTACTTCACAAGATAACCAAGAAATACAAGATTATAACAAAATTAATAAAAATGTTTGGCCAATTCAATCATCAGCAGAAACAACCAAGTTTGAAAAAACCAAACTTCCATGTTAGCCAGACACATATCAGAACTGCATGCACATACACTCGTCAAACTCCCCTAATCCCAATGGATACGATCTACATTTAAGCTCTTTCTCTCATTTGAAATCGGAATCGGATTGGAGGATGGCTTCCGGACTCAAAATCAAACTGGAGACAGTTATTGGAACCAAGTTACCAAATGCAGAAAATTCATTAAAAAAGAGAGCTCTGACCTCAGATTTTACTATCAACTATAATCAACTTATAAAATTCCAACATCCACAACCCTATGTTTAAAGCATCAAACATTCCAAGTAAAGATTCAAGATTTAGATTCAGCCAGCCAATTGATTCAAACAATCTCAAGATTCTACGAAACCCATTGACCAAAAAGCTAAAAAGCAAACTAAACACAGATCATATAAACCAAATCTAGAACGCAATACAATCAAAATCCAAACTTGAACTGGAAACTGAACACTCTTTGAGCTTTCAGGTCAGCAGTATACACAGTTATATCACGAAATTCTTAACCTAACAATAAAAAAAACCCACATCGGCACAAACTAACAGTAAAAAAAAAATCCAACCAAAATGATCAATGCCTAACTAATCTCAGTAAGTTATAACTAACTATAACAATACCAAGTATTCCATCAGACACCTCAAAAATCGAAATCTCATCTTTAATGTCGCAAAATCCTTGTAAAAAACAAAAAAGTGAGAGGCTTTAACAGAATCTCACCTGAACCTGTCGCCGTGTATAAATCAAGAGGAAATGAATCCTTGAGAGGAAACCAGGGATGAATTCGCCGAGGATTTTCAAGCCAGGTTGGCAATAGCCGCTAGGGTTTCGATCTGGGAGATTTGAGAAAGAGCCGCAGATTTCTATCGAAGACGCGGTGAGAAGAGATGAAGCTCGTCCCGTTCAGAAATGCCCATTCATGCAAACAGTCGATGCTCCCTTTTGAACACTGATATCCGACCCAGAATCCTCAAATCCCATCATTTCTCAAATCTCAGAATATATTTTGGCGTGAAATTGAACAGCACGGAGAAAAGGAGAGCGGTCGGTGGGTTTAGAATAGACCAGAGAACATGAAGTTTTAACAAATCAGAGACTTTTTCCTCGGCTCTTATCTTGACAATTGATTGCAATAATAATAAACCAACAACTACACAGTTTTCCTTCCATCGCTAACTGCAATCCAATCGATCGAACCTCATAAGATATACGTATGTTAGATCTGCCGCTTATGATTCAAAACCTATTTAATCCATCGTCCACATGTGATCTACAATATACATACACAGTGACCAATAAAGCATTGATAAAATATAATATACGGAAAACAAAGAGATTAGACAATACAGGAGAAACTAAAGTAGATAGAAATTTGTTTATCGATAGAATGTTTTAAATACAGATTGATACAACTAGTTATAATTATTATTCCGACATAACAGAAATTAAAAATATTTATCTAATCAATATCCGTATTTAAGTAGGATAAGACATACACCGAGATTAATGGAGAATAAATCTCCTTAAACACTCCTCATTGTGTCGATGGTCGTAAGAATGATGCATGATTTGTTGTCTCATTAAAAATCTCGTCAAGCAAAAAAAAAAACCTCATAGGTAAAACAAAAACTTGGTCTAAGGGAAAAAGAGTACAACGCACCGACTACTAAAGCTAATACAAACACTCCCCCCTTGCGTCAATGGTCTTAAGAATGATTCATGATTTGTTCTCTCATTAAAAATCTCGTCAAGCAAACAAAAACCTCATAGGTAAAACAAAAACTTGGTCTAAGGAAAAAAAAGTACAACGCACCGACTACTAAAGCTACTACATGTGAGGTAGACTCCCCCTGATGTCTACAGAAATATAACTCCCCCTGACTGTAAACTCAATCTAGGAGTTCTGATAACCTGCGCATACAAATGTTTCTCACATGTTTCACAAAAGTAGATTTTGAAAGTGACTTGGTAAACAAGTCCGCAACATTATCAACATAACTTATCTGGCTCACATGAATATTCAACAGCTGTTGTTGTTGCTGATTAAAGAAAAACTTCGACGATATATGTTTTGTATTGTCACTCTTAATGAAACCTAACTTCATCTGTTCAATGCATGCTGCATTATCCTCGACGATGTAAGTAGGATCAGTAACAGTAGATTTCAATCCATTAGAGCCTCGAATATGACCTATGATTGATCTAAGCTAAATAGATTCTCTAATTGCTTCATGCAAAGCAATTATCTTATAATGATTCGAGGCAGTAGCAACAAGGGTTTACTTTGTTGATCTCCAAGAGATCGCCGTGTTTCCTATAATGAAAACATAACCGGTCTGTGAACGACCTTTGTGTGGGTCAGAGAGATACCCAGCATCAACAAATCCAACTAACACATCAACCGGTGTTTCAGAATAGGGGATAACATGAAAACCTTTTGAAACAGGACCAATTTTTGACGGGTCGAGAGAATCTTTCGTTCAGTCGACGAAATGACTCTGGTCGATCCAGGGTGCAGGTTTCGACGGGTCGAGGAAATCCTTCGACGGGTTGAAATCCCCAGAATTTGTCTCAACTTTATCTTTTCCGAGAATCTCGTGCTTTTCTCTGCATTCTTTGTAAGGGAAGAATAAACCCATATCAATGGAACCTTTCAAGTATCTGAAAACTTGTTTCACTCAATTCCAATGACGTTATGTTGGTGCAGAGCTAAATCTTGCCAACAAGTTCACCGAGAATGCAATATCTAGACGTGTGCACTGAGCTAGATACAAAAAAACTCCAATAGCACTAAGATATGAAATTTTAGCTCCCAAGATCTCCTCATCATCATCTAACGGACGAAACAGATCTTTCTTGGGGTCCAGACTGCGTATAACCATTGGTGTGCTAACAGGGTGTGCTGTGTTCATATTGAATCCCCTGAGCATCTTTTGGACATAAGCAGACTGGTGAATAAGAATTCCACCAACTCGATGTTCTAGCTCTAATCCAAGATAAAATCGAGTCATACCCAGGTCTTTCATCTCAAATTCAGATTTCAAGTAGCAAATAGTCTCATTGATCTCTTCAAGAGTTTCGATGATATTCATATCATCAACATAGACAGCTACTATAGCAAATCCTGAACTTGTTCTTTTAATGAACACACAAGGGCATAAATCATCATTCTTATATCCCTTCCCAATCAAGCAGTCACTGAGGCGTGTATACCACATCCTACCGGATTACTTCAATCCATACAGTGAACGTCTCAACTTTATAACATAAGCACTCCGTGGTCTAGAGTTACTTAATTTGGGTATAGCTATGCCATCTGGCACTCTCATGTATATCTCTGAATCAAGATCCCCATAGAGATATGCAATAACCACATCCATTAGCTGCATACTAAGCTTTTCTGACACTACCCAGCTTACCAGATAGGGGAAGGTGATGATGTCCATAACTGGAGAATACATCTCCTCATAATCAATTCTAGGGCGCTGAGAGAAATCCTGCGCTACAAGTCTAGCTTTATAACGCAAGATCTCATTCTTCTTATTACGCTTCTGAACAAAGACCCATTTATGTCCAACTGGCTTAACATTCGGTGGGCATAGCACAACCAGACCGAAAACTTGCCTTTTATTAAGAGAGTCTAGTTCAGCCCGGATTGCTTCCTTCCATTTCAGCCAATCTGCTCTACGTTGACATTCATCAACTAAGCGGGGTTCCACTTCGTCATCGTCAATAATCTCCTGAGCGACGGAATAAGCAAACATATCATCAACTAACATGAAAGATCTATCTATAAGAACATGCGCATCATTTGTTCTAAGTGAGATTTCTGAGTTCTCTGATATCACAAAAGGTTCTGGAGCGTCTCCAAGAGATGCCAATTGTGATTCAAGGACATAACCATAATCAGAGACAATCTCATGTGAAGGATTCACAACGTTGATGATAAGTGGATCTTTTGGTGCCTTGATGGCCCGTGCCTTGATGGCCTACCTTTTGACCGGCGGATCATCTGTGGATTTTCTTGGTCTCCCCCTCTTTCTGGTGGGAGCCGATGCCGAAGCAACACCATCCACATGAGCAGGAGGAACGCCTCCTTGCCCAGTGTTTCTATTAACGAATTCCTTTATCGGGATTTCCAACCTTGCAGGAACATTAGCAGAAGGTATATATGATCTTGTCACTTTCACTACAACATTTTTGCCCATTACCGGCGAGATCACCGGAGACAAGGCCGGCGACCGGAAAAGTCGCCGGTAATGTTCAACATTACCGGCGACTTAGCCCGTCGCCGGCAATGTCGCCGGAATCTCGCCGGTAATGTTGCAAAACATTACCGGCGACTCCAACCGTCGCCGGCAATGTCTAGGGAGACATTACCGGCAATTTTCCGGCGGGAATTTCGCCGGAAATGTCTCCCTAGACATTGCCGGCGACGGTTGGAGTCGCCGGTAATGTTTTGCAACATTACCGGCGAGATTCCGGCGTAAAGTCGCCGGTAATGTCTTCATTTCCGGCGACTTACTCCGTCGCCGGCAATGTGTCTTATATTAGATGCCGGATCGGGCAGCTCGATCATTCAATCATTTTGAGCGAAAAAAATCCAGAGAAATCGAAAGAAGGAAAACGTACGCTCTGAAATCGATCATTCGGTATATTGTCAAAATTAAGGCGGGCGTCGAAAACTCGATCACTCGGGAAACTATTTATATAGGTACGTAGGTGTATATATACGTATATGTGGTATATATATATGTGTGTGTGTGTGTGTTGATCAAATCCAATTCGTGAGATATATATATATATATATATATATGAAATGTTGTTGATGTACGGTCACCGAAACGAGAAAACAGCTTGTAGTTAATCTTGTGTCTGAATCAATGACTGGTATTATCGTATTGTTATCGGAGCCAGGCTTAACAGAGATTAGATCGATATATCATTGAGTACTATCATCGAGTACTGAATACGTACTATCATCGAGTACTGAATCGAATTCAGAGATTAGATCGATATATATACATATGCATGCATGTGTTGATTTAATTAGAGTTGAATTGAGAGATCACGTCGATTATTAGTAGTGAATGTGTGTATATATATATAATTAATACGTAAAATTGTTAGAATTTTCAGGATGGACAAGAGTTGGATGAGCCTCGAAAGATGGGATGTCAGATATCACGAGGGAATTAGGAGTTTTGTGGATTTTGTGAAGGCTAATTGTGGAGACACTACACTTCATTATTGCCCGTGTAAAGAATGTAAGTGTTTCAGCGATCGATTTCGATTTCCCATTGATAAAGTGCAGAGGCACCTGAGTAAATACGGGTTTTGGGATAAGTACACTTGTTGGATTTATCACGGTGAAACATCGGTAGCGGGTCCGCATGATCATGGACAATTTGGTGAGAGGGCCAGTCCACGCTATGATTATGGACATTTTGCTGAGAGGGGCAGTTCATCCTATGATCCAACATCGATGTTAATCAATGATATGTTTCCTCATGAGAGCGGTGTATTTGCTGATGAAGCACCAAATGTCCCTCCCGTCGTTGAGGGTTTCCCCCATATCGAGCCAGTCGAACCATTACCTGGAGGTCATGCCAACACAAGCGGTATGGACAAGTACAACAACCTGATTGCATTGCAACAGACTCCGTTGTACGACGGTTGTAGTAAGACTGTTCTTGAAAGTGTGATGGGAGTGATGCAGCTAAAAATGGAGAACAAAATGTCTGTCAAAGCTGTTGATTCTTGGTTGAAGTGGACTGCTTCGCTACTGCCACCCGGTCATCGTCTTCCTACCACTCATCATAAGGTGCGACATATCCTGAAAGATCTTGGGCTTTCCTACATCAAAATCCATGCATGCAGATATGATTGTATTCTCTTCTGGGGAAAAGATCTCGAAGACCTTGAAGCCTGCCCGGTATGTTTTACAGAAAGGTATAAGTTGACTCCTGCAGGCAACAAGAAAGCTGTGAAGATACTTCGATATTTCCCGCTTATTGATAGGCTGGAGCGGTTGTTCATGTGTGCTTTCACGGCCGAGGCAATGAGATGGTGGGCTGAGAGGAACTTGCCTGACGATGACACCCTTATACACCCTTCCGACGGAGAGGCTTGGAAGCACATGGTCAGGGAGTTTGATCATTTTGCAGCAGAGGTCCGAAATGTTTGGCTAGGGCTCTCATCTGACGGATTCAACCCTTTTGGCAACATGAGTCTTCAATACAGTATATGGCCAGTTATTTTGGTACCGTACAACCTTCCACCATGGATGTGCATGAAGAAGGAATACAATATGCTCACTCTGTTAATTCCGGGCCCGGGTTATCCAGGAAAGTGTCTCGATGTGTATTTGAGGCATTTGATTGAGGAGCTTAAGTACCTGAGTGAGTGTGGCCACCCCACTTACGATAGGTTCAAAAAGGAGATGTTCCAGATGCATGCCATGCTTGTTGGCACCATCAGTGATTTTCCTGCCCGCGATATGTTGTCGGGCAACGTTACCAGGGGTTACAGGGCTTGTTCAGAGTGCATGACGGTTGATTGTTGCAGTCCTCATTGCAGTAAAATTGTCTCGATGCGTCACCGTTGTTGGCTTCCATATGATCACCCATTTAGGCAGGATCCAGACGCGTTTGATGGGACTGTTGAAACTGGTGTGGCACCCAGGCGATGGACAGGGGACGAAATTTTGGAAGTGTTGAATGAATACGATTTTGGCCAGCTGAGCAATCATCCTGACATAGTGGCGTCAATTCCAGAAAAGCCCGAAAGGTATAAGTTTTGGACACACAAGAGCATATTCTGGGAACTCTCCTACTGGCCCAGGTTGCCTATCAGACATTACCTAGATGTCATGCACATAGAGAAGAACGTGTGTGAAAGTGTGGTGGGCACAGTTCTTAACTTGGAGGGGAAAACAAAAGACATCCCTAAGGCACGCATTGATCTTAAAGCAATGGGTGTGCGGAAACATTTGTGGTTAAGAGATGGTAAGAGAAAAATGCCGCAAGCTCCGTACACCGTAAAGCCGAAGCATAAGCATGAAATTTTTCGGGGGCTGAGTAATGTCAGGTATATATTCGATCTTATGGCTATGTATGAATTTGTCCTTAAATTTTTAGCGGAGTATATATGGTTATATGCGAGAAATATAATTGGTCCATATATATGGCTTCATCTATATATATATGCAGGTATCCTTATGGCTATGCAGGAAATATAAGCAGGTGTGTTAACTTCCGGGACAATAAGATGTACGGATTAAAGAGTCATGACTGCCATGTACTGCTTCAACGCCTTTTCCCTATTTTCATTCGAGGGTACATGCCCAAAGAGGTGGTGGAGCCGTTGGTGGCCTTGTCAAGATTCTTTCAGAAGTTATGCACCAGGGAAGTTAAAAAAACAGACCTCAGGGAGATGCAAGATGACATCATTTTTATCATGTGCAAGCTTGAGAGGATATTTCCCCCAAATTTTTTCGACATAATGCCGCACCTGATGATCCATCTTCCCGAACAATTGTTGCTTACCGGTCCCGTACACTACACTTGGATGTATCCCATGGAAAGGTACAAATGATTCATAAATTTGGTTTGCCTATGGTTTTTATATGTAATGACTTCTGGTTAAGTAAGTTAACATGTACTTGTTAACTTGTAGACAATTGGGAGCCTACAAGGACTATGTGAAGAATAAATATGCACCTGAAGGGTGTATCGCTGAAGCATATCTTGCGCACGAGTGTGTAACGTACACCAAAGTGTACCTCGAAAATGTAGAGGACCCCCAACAACATATGCCGATAGATGAACCCCAGTTCAACCTTTCTATCATCTCCAGTGACGTGGTAGTACAGGGAAGCTTGCCAAAGTCGTACAAGTTGGATGGAAATGAGGTAGCCATTGCCCACTGGTCGGTACTGATTAACTGTCAAGAAGTACAATATTGGAAAAACTATCATCTTCACTGCCCTGCTATTGCCGGAAATGTTGATTACCACAACAAGACGTTTGCAAACTACTTTGGTCAATGGGTAAGTATATGTGTATATGTCTATTTTTATATATATATCCTTACATAGCATGTATGTATGTACGTGCTTTTGTGGTTTCAAGATGACATAATTTCTTCTGTACGTATTAATATATGGACGTTTTCAGATGAACCATGTAGCAGATGATGGTTGCCCAGAGTGGTCAAACGAATTGAGGGTCCTGGCGATGAAACCGATTGCTTCAAAAGTGTACTCGATGTGTCAGGTCAATGGCATGAAATTTATATGTGAAAATCGAGACGACCGACTGAAAACACAGAATTATGGGGTGATGGTCCATGGTGGGCAGGATGGCGTTGACTATTACGGTGTCCTTCATTCAGTTGTTGAACTAATTTATGGGAACCGCATGAAAGTGCACTTGTTCAAGTGTAGATGGTTTGATACTAGCCCGGAGAACACAAGGACCGATCAGTACGGAACATTTTCGGTGAATACTGCTACTACCTGGTATGAAGATGACCCTTTCGTTCTTGCCTCATCAGTAAAACAAGTGTTTTACCTGGACGATCTTCTTAACAAAGTCCCGTGGAAGGTGGTTAACCATGTTGCTCATAGAAACATATACAGTGCTGCCACACTTGGTGATACCGCAGATGATGAGGAAGAACTGCATACCAAGAGCCGAACGCTTTTGACATTCCGGAATCATCTACGATTCGCCTTAATAATGTGAGATCTGGGAGTGTGGTTCGAATTACTGGAGCAGAACTTCTCGATGTTAATCCATATGAAGTTGACGCTGATTCAGATGACGAGGAGCGGCACATATTGCCAGAGGTTACCTATGAAACCGAGTCAGACTCAAGTGATGAAGATGATTACGATTATCATCCTTAGTACGTTGGAAATTGTAGTCGGAAATTGTAGTCGGAAATCGTACGTAGTCGGAAAATGTAGTCGAAATTGTAGTCGAAAATTGTAGTCGTTAATCGTACGTATACGGAAATTGATAATCAAAATTTTAGTCGGAAAATGTAGCCGGAAATCGTAGACGGAAATTGTAGTCGTTAATCGTAGACGGAAATTGATAATCGAAATTGTAGTCGGAAAATGTGCATAGCTGGAAATGGTACGTACGTATACGGAAAATGTAGTCGATCGGGACGGGTCGGGACGACATAATCTTAGAGGTGTATCCCGACCCGATCGGGACGGGATCGGGACGGGTCGGGTTCGGTATCGGGATTTCGGTATTGGATTCTCAGCCCTAGTTAATCGTACGTATACGAAAATTGATAATCGAAAATGTAGTCGGAAAATGTAGTCGTTAATCGTACGGATACGGAAATTGTAGTCGAAATTGTAGTCGGAAAATGTAGCCGGAAATCGTAGACGGAAAATGTTGTCGTTAATCGTACGTATACGGAAATCGTAGTTGTTAATCGTACGTATACGGAAATCGTAGTCGTTAATCGTACGTATACAGAAAATGCCCTAGTTAATCGTACGTATACGGAAATCATTAATCGAAAATGTAGACGGAAAATGTAGTCATTAATCGTACGGATACGGAAATTGATAATCGAAATTGTAGTCGGAAAATGTAGCCGGAAATCGTAGACGGAAAATGTTGTCGGATATTCTTCGGGAAATAATGACATTACCAACGAGTTGAAGTCGTTGGTAATGACATTACCAACGAGTTATAAGCAACTCGTTTAACTCGTTGGTAATGACATTACCAACGAGTTATAAGCAACTCGCCGGTAATGTTTTCTGGTTTCCCCCATATCGAGCCCGAGCCTCTCCTCTCCCTCTCCTCTCCCTCTCCTCCTCCTCTCCCTCTCCTCTCCCTCTCCTCCTCCCAAATCGGTCCGGTGAGCCTCTCCTCTCCCTCTCCTCTCCCTACTCCTCCTCTCCCTCTCCTCCTCTCCACCGATCCCCTCTCCTCTCCTCCTCCGAAAATCTCCTCCTCCCCTCCTCTCCTCCCCTCACCATTGTAGGTGGAAGAAAATGGCAGGTCCGATCCTCTCTCTCTCCCTCTCTCTCTCTCTCTCAATTTTTAATTATTTTTTTGCATGTGTATGTGTATGTGTATGTGTATGTGTATGTGTATGTGTATGTGTATGTGTATGTGTATGTGTATGTGTATGTGTATGTGTATGTGTATGTGCATGTGTATGTGTATGTGTATGTGTAAATTAATTAGGGTGCTAAGTTGGAAATTAGGGTGATAAGTTCTAAATTAGCATGTATGTATATATGTGATGTATATATATATTTAGGTATGTGAATATGAAGTGATGTATATATATATGTGAAAATTATGTATAAATGTGGTTTTGATGAATATGTGATGTATATATATACGGAAATTAAACCTAATTAAGATGCATGATATATATATGTGTGAAAAATGTGGAAAATTAATTAGGGTTTGTGATTTGGATGAATATGTGATGGATAAATTTAATTAAGATGCATGATGTATATATATATACACATCGAATATGTATAGTCGTTAATTTAGGTGATATAGTTGTTAATTAATCGTATAAATGAAGGTGGAAATCGGGATCGGGACGGTTTGGAACCGGAACGGTTTGGAACCGGAACTTATTGTAACTGGAACCGTTATGTTACAAACGGTTCCGGTTACAAACAGTTCCGGTTTCAAACGGTTCCGGTTCCAAACCGTTCCGGTTCCGATTTGTTATAGAACCGAAACCGTGTGGAACCGGAACGGTTTGGAACCGGAACTGTTTGTAACCGGAACCGTTATGTTACAAACGGTTCCGGTTACAAACAGTTCCGGTTTCAAACGGTTCTGGTTCCACACCGTTCCGGTTCCGATTTGTTATAGAACCGGAACGGTTTGGAACCGGAACTGTTTGTAACCGGAACCGTTATGTTACAAACGGTTCCGGTTACAAACAGTTCCGGTTTCAAACGGTTCCGGTTCCACACCGTTCCGGTTCCGATTTGTTATAGAACCGGAACGGTGTGGAACCGGAACTGTTTGTAACCGGAACCGTTATGTTACAAACGGTTCCGGTTACAAACAGTTCCGGTTTCAAACGGTTCCGGTTCCACACCGTTCCGGTTCCGATTTGTTATAGAACCGGAACGGTGTGGAACCGAAACTGTTTGTAACCGGAACCGTTATGTTACAAACGGTTCCGGTTACAAACAGTTCCGGTTTCAAACGGTTCCGGTTCCACACCGTTCCGGTTCCGATTTGTTATAGAACCGGAACGGTTTGGAACCGGAACTGTTTGTAACCGGAACCGTTATGTTACAAACGGTTCCGGTTACAAACAGTTCCGGTTTCAAACGATTCCGGTTCCACACCGTTCCGGTTCCGATTTGTTATTGAACTGAATCCATGACTATTACGATGTCCAGGAGGTTTTGCGACTAATTGGCTTCGGAGAGGTTCCCGAAATAGTGGAGGGAACATATCATGGCAAAAGCGTGCGGGACTGGAAAGAATACCTACTACTGTAGGGGAATGGGCTCGGCGGGCGAAGGAGTATTGAAAACCACTTCACAATACTCTACCGGGTCAAGAAGTTCAACTTCTAGTCGTAACCTCGCAGCGGAGCTTCATAGGACGCAGAGGGAGTTGGAGGAGCAAAAGAGGCAGATGGCCGAGTACCAAATGCAGCAGACACAGGTGCAGGCTCAGATGTACACATGGATGCGGACGATGTACGAGGCTCAGACTACCGGACAACCGTTCCCCACACCTCCCCCGGTCCCGGTCCCTCCGTTCCCTAGCTATCCACCACCACCACCGCACCAGTCAACGCCAGAGCAAAACCAAGGTAGCCACCGGAATTCAAATGAGTACTTTGATTACTTCGACCCTGACCCCCCAAGTTCCTCGACCCTGACCTGTAGTTGTAGTTAATTTTCGTATCGTCGTTGCTATTTGTACTGTACGTTGGACATTTATGTGTACTGTTGAACTTGTATGATTGTACGGTTTATGTCTTTCAATGCAGGTTCTGGAATTGGGCCCAATCCAGAACCGCGTTTTTTTTTCAAAATTTTTTCTGACATTGCCGGCGACATGGACCTCAGTCGCCGGCAATGTCACAAATTCCGGCCACGGCGGCGGAACCATTGCGGCGACGGCGTCGCCGGTGATGTCTCCGACATTACCGGCGACGCCGTTTCCCGTCGCCGGCAATGTTAACACCGGCGGGAGATTTCCGGCGACGTCATTGCCGGCGACTCGTCGCCGGAAATGACATTTCCGGCGAAAAAAAAAGACAAGGCCGGCGACCTCCCGTCGCCGGTAATGTCTCCTTTTCTTGTAGTGTTTAGCGATCTCAGTAAATGAATCAGGCATGGAGTATGCCACTTGCTGATGATCGAGTATCCTATACACTTCCATCTCACTCTGAGATGTGTGTGGGTCAAATAGCGGGAAATATGTCTCATTATATTGACAATCTGCAAGTCTAGCAGTAAAAAGATCTCATGTCGAAGGTTCAAGATAGCGAATTATCTTGGGTGATTCGAAACCAACATAAATGCCCAATCTTCGTTGAGGACCCATTTTAGTACGCTGTGGAGGCGCAATAGGCACATAGACCACACAACCAAAAATGCGTAAATGTGAAATGTCAGGCTCATATCCAGTTACCAACTGATACGCACTGAATGGTTGATGGGCAACAGGTCTAAAACGAATGAGCATTGCTGCGTGTAACACTGCATAACCCCAAGCAGAGACCGATAAATTTTTATGCATTACCAAAGCTCTAGATACAAGCTATAACCGCTTGATATGAGCCTCTGCTAAATCATTATGAGAATAAACGTGGGGAATGGGATGTTCAACATGAATCCAAAGAGACATGCAATCATCATCAAAAGACTTTGATGTAAACTCTCCTGCATTATCCAATCGAATAGACTTGATTGGATGATCCGGGTGGTGAGCCCGGAGCTTAATGATTTGAGATAGGAGTTTTGCAAATGCAGCATTCCTTGTGGATAACAAAGTAACGTGTGACCATCACATTGATGCGTCTATCAAAACCATGAAATATTTAAATGATCCGCATTCAGGTTTGATAGGTCCACAAATATCACCTTGGATCTTTTGTAAGAATGGAATATTTGCATTGTTATCAACAGCAAAAGAAGGACGAGCTGTCAATTTTGCTAAGGAACAAACTTTGCAGAACGAGTGACGTGCATAAGAGATGGCAACATAAGAATCCGGTGGGATGACGCATGATGCTCCAACAGTATGTTGTTAGGAAGGTGCTATACTTGTCGTGGAGACCAAGTTAGGATTGAGATGGGTAGTCTCATCCTCACCATCTAAACCGATAGAGATAGGTAATCCCACATGTTTCTTGGCTCTAAAAAATGGATGACCATGAGTATTTTTTAAGATTTTGATCATCATATCATGACCTGGGTGTCCCAGTCGTACATGCAAAATCTTATATGAATCAAAATCACACGTAGTAGTGTGAGTCACAGCATTGGATTCAATGATCCGAAATGTGGTCAAGTACAAACCACTACGAATTGCCAAAAACTTCTCTAGAATGCGCTTGCGGCCACATTCAACATAGGTTATACACAAAAAAACATTTCCATTCTCACAATAGGTTTCCAAGTGAAATCCGTTGGCACGAATATCCTTGAAGCTTAGCAAGGTTCGATTGGCCTTAGGCACATATAAGGCATCAATGATATATAAATTTGTATCATGGGGCAGCAGAAACTTTGTACTACCACGCCCCTGAATAACGGGCGCTGCACCAATCATGGTCGTCACTAATGATTTGTATGGAAAAATATCCATAAACAGTTGCTTATTCCGCAAAATGGTATGAGTAGTACCACTATCTACTAGATACTCAATTTCGCCTTGATACATCTACAAAATCAATGTAAACAAGTAAGTCTTTATAGCAAAGACGAGATGCCACTACAAGAAAACAACACTTAGACCACGGAAACGTAATTGTTCCGTGGTCCAAGTGACACGTGGACCACGTAAACGACTCTGTGGTCCAAGTACCACCTGGACGACGGAGAATACCATCTCCGTCGTCCCTGTGGTCACCTGGACCACGGAGTCTTTTCCGAGGTCCAGGTGATTACCTGGACGACGGATACGCTATTCTCGGTCGTCCAGGTGATAACCTGGACCTCGGAGTCTTCTCCGTCGTCCAGGTAATCACCTGGACGACGGAGAATACCATCTCCGTCGTCCAGGTGATCACCTGGACCTCGGAGTCTTCTCCGTCCTCCAGGTTATCACCTGGACGACGGAGATGGTATTCTCCGTCGTCCAGGTGATTACCTGGACAACGGACCGACACGCCGTCGTCCGAGTACGTACGTAACGTACTTCCACTTAGACGATGTACCGACACCTCCGTCGTCTAAGTGAAGCATTATATAAGCCCGATGCCAAACTGAATTCATTCCTCGATCTCTTCATTCCATTTGAAGAAGAATTGAAGGAGAAGGCCGGGGAGAAGGAGAAGGGAGCTAGCTAGCTAGGCCGAGAAGAATCATGGATCGATAAGGGATCTCCACTGACTAGCTAGCTAGCTTAATTAACGTACAGATATCGAGAAGGCCAGCAGGTACGTACGTACGCAGTTAAAATTTGCTTAATTAATATATATTTAGTGAAAACGTACGTACATACATGCAAGGATGTTAGCTATATATATATATGTACAGATTGATTAAATTACGTACGTACGTAATTGATGGATCGATGTAGATCGAGTACGTATAATTAAGCGTAAATTAATGGACGAATATATATATATATGTAATAATTAATTAATTATAATATTTTGTAGCAGTATGGACAAGAGTTGGATGAAGTTGAAGAATAGATGTGATGTCCGGTATATGGATGGAATTAGCGAATTTGTGAATTTTGCGATAGAACATGGTCAGGGAAAGAAACGTTTCAGGTGTCCGTGTCAGAAATGTCTTAATTGTCAGTATGCGGAGGTTAATGTTATGGTGCAACACCTGTACGAAAATGGTATGATGTGGAGTTACACTACATGGAGCGAGCATGGTGAAGCAGTAGAGTTCAGCGCAGCAGACTTCAGCTCAGGGTACAGTTACCATGGTGCCTCATCCAGCGGCAGTGGTGCCGGACCCCCAGCTTGCAACCCAACTGCAGATTTGGTCCATGATGCGTTTCCGGGATGTAGTCATAGTGGACACCAACACTAAGACGGAGGTTACAGTACCACTAATGAGCATGATGACACATTCCCCGCAGCTAGCTTGGCCACTGACACCAGTGAGATGGAAAAGTACAACCGGATGCTACTTGAAGCGCAGACCCCGGTGTTCCCTGGATGTCGAGAGAATGTGTTGCAATATGTGATGGAGCAAATGAAGATAAAAGTGAAGCACAAAATGTCAGTGAGTGCTTTTGACGAAATTCATGAGAAAATATGTAAGTTGCTTCCTGATGATCACAATCTTCCTAAATCTCATTATAAGGTTAGAAATATCCTGAGCAGCCTCAGCCTAAAGTACAGGATAATTGACGCATGTCCGAATGATTGTGTGCTATTTTACAAAGAGTATAAAGAGTTGGACTATTGTCCCGTATGTGGCCAGTGCAGATTCCAGTTGAATAGGAAGAGTTCAAAAAAGAGAATTCCTGTGAAAGTTGTTCGATATTTTCCCTTGATTCCCAGATCGCAGCGCCTGTACATGTCTCTACACACAGCAGAGGCGATGCGATGGTACGCAGAAAAGCGAATAGATGACGATGTCCTGCGACACGCCGCGGATGGGGAGGGTTTCAAACATTTCGACAGAGAATTTGGAGACTTTGCTTCAGAGGTTAGAAATGTTAGACTCGGCCTATCTACAGACGGATTCAATCCTTGGGGAAGTAATAGCTCCGCCGTCAGCACTTGGCCAGTTATTCTGATGCCGTACAACTTGCCTCCGTGGATGTGCATGAACAAGGAATTTAATTTCCTTACCGTACTAATTCCAGGTCCGAAATCTCCATCGAAGTGCTTAGATGTCTACCTCAGACCTTTGATCGACGAGCTGAAACTGTTGTGGGAAAATGGAGTCCCAACTTATGACAAATTCACTGACACGATGTTCACGATGAGGGCTGCCGTAATGTGGACGATCAGCGATTTTCCAGCTTATGGGATGTTGGCAGCCTGCAGGACAAAAGGATATAATGGATGTCCTATATGTTTGGACGACGTGAACTCTAGTTGGCACGCGGGGAAGGTGTGTTACTTGGGTCACCGTAGATGGCTTCCTCATGACCACCCGTGGCGACAGGATGAAGCTCATTTCGACGGTACGGTAGAGAACAATCCTAAACCCCGTAGTTGGTCGGGCGAAGAGATTTTAGAGAGGTTGAGCTATTTCGACTTTGGTGTGTTGAGCAATGACGCGGATGTAAAGAAATGCAATCCAATTCCTCCACATGATCTGAGCTATTGGGATCACAAGAGTATATTCTTTGAACTCCCTTACTGGTCGAAGTTGAAGCTGAGGAACAACTTGGACGCGATGCACATAGAAAAGAATGTGTGCGACAGCGTGGTGGGAACAATTCTCGGTATTAAGTTCAAGACTAAAGATACTCCCAAAGCGCGCAAAGATTTGGAATCAATGAATCTACGTCGTCCCTTGTGGTTGAGGAGGGATAGGAAAAGATTGTACAACAAGATGTCAGATGCACCTTACACAGTGAAGCCGACGCTTAGACGTTCTGTATTTCACTGGTTTAAGGGCGTTCGTTATCCGGCTACGTATGCAGCTACTATAACTGGAGCAGTGGACGAGGTGCAACACAAGTTTGTTGGTCTAAAGACACATGACTATCACGTTATGCTGCAACGTCTGATTCCAGTGGTAATTCGACCATACTTGCCTCGGGACGTCGTAGAACCAATAGTAGCATTGTGCAGGTGGTGGCAGAGGTTATGCGCCAGAGAATTAAAGAAGTCAGATGTGGTGGAATTGCAACAACAAATTGTGCACATCATTTGCAAACTAGAGAGGATTTTCCCCCCTGCTTTCTTTGACATCATGATTCACCTAATGATCCACCTGCCCGAGCAGGTGCTCATTTCTGGTCCGGTCCAGTACACTTGGATGTATCCTCAAGAAAGGTACGTACAACTAATTAATTAATTTGTTACACTGGAGATTATATATATACTAGCTAGCTATATGTACTTATGTAATGTGTACGTTTGATTTTGTAGACAGCTTGGACAGTATAAGTCATTCGTCAAAAACAGGTCGGCCCCGGATGGCTCCATAACAGAGACATACCTAATGCATGAGTGTGTTACTTACTGCAACAAGTACCTCAAAGATCCACCCCCTCCCACTGCCTCCGATCGCAGTGCCCGCATCAATCTTTCTGTCGTCACCAATGTCGTCCGACCGTTTAGAGGAGTATTAAAGGAATCGTTAACACGGGAAGAACTTATTGAGGCACATTTGGTAGTGTTGCGAGACTGTGACGAAGTTGAGCCGTACATGTTGTCATACAGGGAGAGGCTTCAGGCGTTAAATCAAAACAAGAGTTCGGCGTGGATTGAGAAAATGGTTAAGAAGAAGTTTCCCGATTATTTCTTCCAATGGGCACGTACGTACGTCTCGGTATTAATTATTTAAATACATATCGCTCATGTTTGTAGAAAGTAAACCCTTATATTAATTTGCCCTTTTTCGCAGATGATTGATCTGCAAAAATCTGATAACCACGGAGGGTGGTGGTCATGGCCAAAGCACTTGCTAGCAGGGAAGCCGGTTAAACACTATATTTATCCCGGATGTTTTGTGAACGGTGTAAAGTTCCATTCATTGGCCCGAGACGAAGGAAGAAGAACACAAAACAGTGGGGTAGCGGTTGGGAAAGACAATGATCTATATTACGGGGCTATTGTATATGTGGTTCAGCTATGTTACGGGAATGATGTCAACGTTTTCCTATTCAAGTGCAGATGGTTCAAGCGTACAAAGGAAGACCTGGGACTATTATCAGTCGATACAAACTCACACTGGTATGAAGATGAGCCTTTCGCTCTCGCCACCTTAGTTCGGCAGGTGTTCTATCTCGACGATCCGAAAGCCGGTGAAAGGTGGAAAATAGTGAACCATATCTCTCACCGAAGAATATGGAATACAGAGACAATTGAAGGGACACCGGCGACGACTGAAGATGCTGCTGAACCAGAAAGAGACATTCCTGCCTATCAAGAGCCTAATATTTCTATGGTCCGCTCCGATATAATGGACCTGGTTCAAGATGGTGAACGGTTACCCATGCCTGATGGTTGTACAGATCTAACTGAAGATGAGATTATCGATGAGGTAGATGAAGAAGACGAGCAGGAAGAGGACGCGGACGAGGACTCAGGTTATTCATCGGACGATGTTGAGTACGATGACGAGGATGAGCCGTCGTCTAACGGGGATGAGGACGATGATGATTATGACGAAGAGTACGGTCATACGACGAGGGAGATTAATTGGTAATTAATTACTGTAATTATTGTAATATATATATATGATCGATGCCGGTTTACGGTAAGAAATTAATCCGAATTATATATCCTGGACAACGGAGAAATTAATTGCAGGTTGTCGCCAAATCTCAATCTCATATAAAACCCTAGCTAAATCCTGGACCCTAAATCTAGCAGTTCGGATCGATCGATCAATTTTTTAATTATATTATTGAATCAGAATAATTGAACGGACACATAAATGACCGGGGACGACCTAAACCGTAAACCCTAAGGCCCTAACCTCTGAAATCGGGGTTTAGAACTTGGACGACGGAAAATGGTCATCATCCGTCGTCCAGGTACATACTAGGACGACGGAGAATGGTCATTATCCGTCGTCCAAGTTCACAAACCCTAAACCCTAAACAGTAAGGCCCTAACCCCTGAATTCAGGGTCTATACACCTGGACGACGGATAACTTCATATCCGTCGTCCAGGTGATTACCTGAACGACGGAAACGCTCATTTCCGTCGTCCAGGTGCAGATATCGTAATTTTTTCTAAGACAACGACCATCTAGACCTTCTTCCAATGCAAAGTCTTTTCATCAAGACTTTAGAGTAAACAACTCTTGGTGTGTGAGCTTCGACGGTTCGAAAATCGGAGTTGCGAAATACCTTGTATCCACGTTTCCGGTTTGTGAAATTATCGGTTTTGCTGTTGACTGTGCCGATCAAACCCTTCCCGAACTTATTATTTTATGGTCCTTTGAAGACAATTATATATTATGTTACGACGAACATATCCAACGGTTGTTTTGTCCAAATTCAATTTCGTTAATACTCTGCTGCAAATGAGCGTCTACTCATGAACACTTAAGTCGTAAAGATTAGTCGATACTTAACATGTTTCAATACGTAAAATTAATCGTCGGTTCAAATTTAACTGTTCATATATACGATGCGTTCATCGATATTGTACGACTATTTCACTCGAATGACAGATCGCTAAATTCCTAGCGAATTATTTTTTTAATATTTTTTAACGTAATTTGAAGCTGGACGACGGAGATGGTCATTTTCCGTCGTCCAGCTTCAAAAACCATGGCGGTTCAAATTTTTTTTGTTTATTTTTTTCATGTAATTTTCACTTGGACGACGGAGACTGACCATCTCCGTCGTCCACGTCCAATTTTTATGGCGGTTCATGTGACGACCTGAACCAGAATCAGATGTGTGTTTGGCACGATTCTCGAGATTTGGTTATAGTCGCAGTTTTACGATATTGTGTGATTTGTCGATTCGATTCGCAACTATGTTTTCAGTCGAGAATTTGAGTTGGGTGTCTTCACGGAAATTGTTGAGTACGTGATTACGAGCTCGTGGGCGGTTTCGGAAGATTTTTCCGATCACCGAGGAATATTTTATGATTATTTGAAGTTTCGGGTTTCGACGAGTTTATCCGATTCTTTCGTGTTTATCCGAATCATTTCGTATATTCGTTTTGGACCGTCGATCGACCCGGGGGACGAGTATAAATATCGAAAAGTCAGAAAATAGTCGTAAAAACACAAATTTGCATTGACTGGCGTTGACTTTCCCGTTTTGGAAAGTTTGATTGTTTGACCGTGGGAGGAGAATTTCCGTTTCGGTCTTGCACTTCCGGCGACCGGATTCCAGCCACCATCGGCCACGGGACAGGTATAGCTAGACTCCTCTCTTGATTTCGAGTGTGATAGAACTTGGTTTGGGTTGAAATGATATGGTTTTGAGGTAACCCGAGCTTGGCCGAACGGGTTGGAATCGCCGGTGGCGGTTGGCCGTTTTCCGGCGGGTTTTGAGGGCGATTGTTTGGGGGGAAAGACTTCCCTAGTTGCTCTGAGCCTAAAGATGTGATTAATTGTAGCTAAGGTTGGATTTTGGTGAGGATCGAGTGGGTCACCGGAATATGTATTCCGATCGGATTTTGGGGTAATTGGAGGACTTCCGTTTGGATTTGGCCTTCGAGGTAGAAGGGAAAGTTGTTCGTGTGGTCGAGATGGTTTAAACTGGAAAATTTGGCCGTGTGATTCCACCGTTGACGGCGCGCCACCGCCGGCGACGGCGGTCAATAGTGGTCAACGGCGGTCAAAAAGTCAACTTTTCAGATTTCGATGTAATTAGTGTCATTTTTCTCGTAATCACGCCCTGATTATCGTACAGAGGTTTTCAGGTTGATTTGGTTAGCCGATTTTCAGTCGAGATTTCGAGTGGGGATTTCGGGATTTCCGTAATTCATTTTGTACTGCATTTCGTATTTCCGGGAACGGTTGGTTTCCGTGCTTCAGTACAGTGTTGTGGATTACGATGTTGATCAGTTTGTTTATATATTTATATTCAGGAGATCGAGATCGAGATCTGGATCGTAGTCGTGCTTCAGGCGAGGGATCTTCCGCCGGATTACGAGATTAGCGCGAGTGCGCGTTACGCGAGTCTGTGAGTGGACAGTTTATTTTCACGGAATTGTTGCGAGTCCTTTATATACGTTTTATGATTTGAGCATGCAGTATGATTATGTTTATATTGAGCATGAGTTATGTGATTTTATTTAGTTGTTGTTATATATCCACGAGTGGCCCCGTGTGATTTATACACATGCTCTGTACGCGTGAGGAGTTAGAGTCTCCCTCGTGTACCCGGACGCGTGAGGAGTTAGAGTCTCCCTCGTGTACCATTTGATTGTTTATACTTTCGACTCGCATATGTTTTTATAACATATATACTTGGTGAAAGACATTTATTTTCGTCCACTCACTCTAACGTATTTATTGTCTTTCCCCTGGGCTTTTCGGTTTCCGTGCCCAGTTTGCAGTTCAGGTTTGGTGTTTCACGTCGTGGTTTGGAGTCTAGTGATCAGAGTCACCTGTGTTTTCCAGTAGGTTTCAGTTTCACCTACTAATGTACATGTTGTATATATTTTACACTAGAGGTCGCTCTGATACATTCCGATACTTGTTTATACGGATTTTCTCGGATATACATATATATAGTACAGTATGTTTACTGTTTGTTGATTATATTGATGTTGAGAAATCCGGTTGGGAATTGATGCCCACGGTTTGCTTTTTGTGGCATAGGACGAAATGTGTTTTCCGCGTGCAGGTTAAGGTAATTCCACGCTAGTAACGAAACTCTGCCCAAATTTCGGAAAATTTTTGTTGGTTCGTGTTTTCGAAGGGGTTCGATTCCGGTTTAGGTAGCTAAATCGGGGTTGGGTCCTTTCAGTTCAATATACCGCTTCCGTTTTTGGGACCGCTTGAATTTTCACTTAGACGACGGAGAATTCATTCTCCGTCGTCTAAGTCCAAAATTATGGCGGTTCAGAACGTCCCGCCGATTAATTGGCGCCGCTTGAAATTTTTTGAAACCGCCACCTAGACGACGGAAAACACTGTTTCCGTCGTCCAAGTGAACTTAGACGACGGAGAATAGTGCTCCGTCGTCTAAGTGCAACTCTATAAATAGAGTTGCACCCCCCCCTCATTTTGTCATCATTCCATCTCCTCCTCTCCTCTCCTCTCCTCCGGCGATGCTCCGACGGCATTTTTTCCGGCGTGGTTCCGCCTCTCCGACGACTCAACTCCGGCGATATTCCCGAAAACTCCGATTCGGTAAATTTCTATTTTTCCCTTATTAAAATAATTTTCATTTAATTATTTAATTAAATTGTAAATATAATTTAGAAGTAGAATTTAATTGATTAATTAGTTTAAATATTTAATAAATGATTAATTATTGTTATTAATTTATTAAATCATAATTATTGTAATTATTGTAATTATTTATTATTAGTTGCATGATTAAATAAATTTATTATTAAATTTATTAAATGAATAAATTATTATTCATAATTTATTAAATGAATCAATTTTTTATTAAATGCATGATAAATAAATATAAATTATTGCATCTAATTAAAAATTATTAATTAATATTTACGTTTATTTTCTAGTAAATTATTTAGTCGTACGTGTTCGATTTAAATTTAGTACATATGTTTGGTTTATTAAGTCGCACTCTTTGGAATAGATGGCGCCTCTTTTCCTTGCTTATCTCCTTAACCCCTCGTGATGTGTGGATTTCATCACCGCACACCATAACCTAAGTGAAGTTATGGACACGAGGTTGAGGGCGGAGTTTGCAAAGGACTTGAGGGAGTGTAAATTTTCGAAAAATTGGCCGAATGTCGGACATGGTACCGGTGTCTAGAAACGGGTTATGACTGGTGACAGGATTTGGACTAAGAAAGACTTTTGTCGAAATTAGTCCTGCCTCTCGCGTTATCTCTATCCCTAACTGGCCATGTTTTTCGATTTAACCAAGGCTGATTAATTGAAAATTTACACTTTATCGCGCGGTTCGCACGTCCATTGAACGACCGAAAATGCCAAGCTAGTGTACTCTATTTAAATCTTAAATGTACTTAATTAATTAGCGTAAATTTTTAAGTTGTAATTATTATGGTAAGTAGGTATTTTAACACCGTACTCTTAGGTTTAAATGGCTCCGCCAAAGACGACATCCGGCAAGAAGAAATCCCAACAAGAGGCAGAAGATGCCATGCTCCGAATGTTGGCGGCCGAAGTCGGTTGGGTTCAACAGGAGAGCAACGACGCTCTCAATCCGGACGGATCATCTGGTCCGTCCATAGCGCCCTCTGGGGAAATTTTCGCTCCCCCATTCATCTCGAGCGGTGATGACGTCGACCCCTTCCAATCTCCGACGCCCGGTACCCATTCAACGGGAAGTACTCAGGCGTCCTCGACCGCCGAATCAATCATGTACAACGCCCGCCGTAGGCAAAGGAGGGACCCCACTGACCCGGAACTGAAAAGGACTCGGGGTCTCGTTAAAGGGGGCAAAGCGGAGCGTATTTGCAAGGCGACCGGTAAAAAGATCGACTTGCCGTACGACGAATTCACCGGTGGCCCTCCCACAGCTCAGCTAGCAAGTCTCTCGGCGCATGGGATAGGGTCAATCATCCGTAACCGGGTTCATATCACTGCCCCTACTTGGAAGGAGGCGCCGGATCATGAGAAGGCGAAAGTCTTCAAATATCTTTCGGTACGTAATACGTCCAATTTAGTTATTAAATAATATTGTTAATATTAGTTAAAATTTCATAATATATACGATTATAATTTTCTATTTATTTTTGATAGGAACAATTTGACGTGGATCCGACACCGGCTATGTTGAGGCATATCAACCAAACCGCCAACTCCATCTACAAAGATTGGAAGTACAAGCTCCATAAGTACTTCCAAGATGTCGGTCCCGTGCCTCCCCCGGTAGAGCTGCAAGGGGAGAGAGAAGATGAGTAGGAGTGGTTGTGTAACCACTTTGCCGATGAACAATTTAAGGTATTAATTTATTTATTTTATTTCAATTAAGATAATTGAATTATTTAAATTGTAGTTATTCATTTTTTAATGATTTAATTATGTTGTGTAACAGAAATTCTCCGGTGTCAACAAAGCCAACCGGGGGAAGAAGGAGAAACACCATACTACCGGCGCCAAGCAGTTCATTCAAATAGCCAAGGAGCACAAGGACAAGGGCTCCAAACACCCTTATCTTGATGCAAGCGTAAGCGCGTACGTGACGCCAGGGCTCGATAAGGAAGCGAGTCAATGCGGCGTAAGTGATATATTAATTATGTGTTTTTAATTATAGTAATTATTATTTAAATATGATTTCATTATAATAAATTAATTATTCTTTTGTAGGCAAGGGTGATAGAGCGTGTGCATGAAGAGTTGGCTAACACTCAGCTTGCGTTCCCAGATGTGTCGCCGGAAGACCTGCCTCCTCTATCCTTAGAGAGCCAAATTGCAATCGCGGATGAGGTCTACGGTCGTAGAGCTGGCAAGGAGGTTAGGCACTTTGGGCCTAGGGTGGTACGAGATTTGTCGACGACCTTCGGCTCATCATCTACTGGAGGTTCGGGGCAGCGGAGAAGGAGTCAGGCTGCGGCCGTCGAAGCAGCCATTCAAGAGGCTCGACTGGCACGCGAGGAGAATGAGTCAATGCGGCAAAGACTTGACGAACAACAAGCACAAATAGCCCAACTCATCGTGCTTATGAACCAAAATCGAGAAGTATGTCAACCTCCTCCGAACCCATACCCCGACGACAACGACCCGGCTAGAGGCGGAGGACCCGGCGGCGCATCTGCTCCTCCAGTGTATTAGCTAGCTAGTGAATTATCGCGTTTCTTTATTTCCGATTTCCGAACAATATTTTATAATTTTTGTGATTTTTTAATTAATTTGGATGCATGTGTATGTACGTACAAATTAATTATTTATTTAATTAATATTAAAAATTTAGTTTAATTAATTATTTTCGACTATTTTTCATTATTTAAATTAATTTAATTTGATTTAATTTCAATTTTTTTAAAAAAAATTAAATAGTCACTTGGACGACGGAGATTATGTTCTCCGTCATCCAGGTGCACAAACCCTAAACCTAACCCTAAACCCCTAACCCCTAAACCCTAAACCCTGCCATTCTCCGTGGCCCAGGTGTTCACCTGGACGACGGAGAATTATCGTTTCCGTCGTCCAGGTGCATACTTGGGCCACGGATAACGCTATCTTCTCCGTGGCCCAGGTGTTCACCTGGACGACAGAAACGCTAATACTCCGTCGTTCAGGTGAACCCGTGGGCCACGGAGAAACGAGCAATGTCCGTGGCCCATGTAGTCACCTGGACGACGGAGTATTAGTGTTTCCGTCGTCCAGGTGAATACCTGGGCCACGGATAATGTCCGCAGTCCAAGTGAACTTGGACGACGGAGAACTAATTCTTATCACGTTCGACATTTTGGAGGATGCATTATCAAACGCCCTAATATTGGAGAATGCATCCTCAATTTCCCAATTTGTTCATGACCTATATCAATAAATTATAAGCTTCGACCTAGCAGAAGGTATCAATAATTTAATGTGCGAGGAACCAAGATATGACAAACGAAGATAATTATCCAACTCAAACTATAATCTGCTAACTTGTCAGTAGTTGAAGCCTAGACAAACAACATTAACGAAGATGCAAGTATTCAGAAACTAACAACAAACAGTTAGCTGAGACCTTCATTCATACCTCTTATTTGAAGATCTACAATCTGGCCTAATGCTATTTTTTCCAAAAATTTATCTATGGGAAGCCTTGAACATGTTATTCGTCCTATTGTAAACCAAATAAACAGGCCAGACCCTGAGTATTTGTAGGCCCGGGATGAAAAAAAAATTTGGCCCTTTTTATATGTAATTTTTTTTAAAAGAATTATATTAATGAAAAAAATATGCAAACGGATGTGATATAATTAAAACCAATACTTCGACAAATATGATTATATTGTTTTAAAAAAATCAAAATACATCTAAAATGACTTATTTTCACATTTTTAATGCAATGTCATCGAATATATGCTTAATATTGACATTCTTCATCGATCATTTTTTTCTCCATACTCAAGATTGTTACACCATTTAATCTATTTTGAGTTATCATTTACTGCAAATAAGATTTTCATAACTTTAATTTTGAAAAACTTCTTTCCTCAAATTAAACTATAACATGTACGGACTATAAACCCTATAAACTTATCTAAAGAACCTCTTTGTGAGTTTAAAAAATCTTCTTGTTGTCCTTTAAAAAAAGAGGTTCTTATTGTTTTTTTACACTATCAGAAGCTTGTTTCTTTGATCGTTACTCTAATAAAAAAAATAAAAAAATAAATATGAATCAAATAAGTGGGACAATGGAACCTGAATATGATATTATTCTTCATGTCAAACTAAATTTATTGGAAGCAAAACCTATTTAGATGCTCATGCAATCAAGCTCTAGTTTCTAACCTTTTTGGAAGAAAAAAAAATGATGCACTGATGCAATGAGCGAGTAAACTGCAAATCTGCAACCAATAAACATAGATGGAAAACCAACAAGCACATATGGAAAGAAAAAAAATCAGCAAAACGAAACTAAAACCCTCATAGAATGAAACATATAGCAAAACACTCGATTTGAGCAACTGTAATGCCCGGCCCCAAAATTCCAAGTCGATAGAGTAAGAGAGGGAGATTGTGATATATATTATAGGGATGGTTATTTTTTTCTAGAGAATTGCTACCCAATTTATAGAAGGAGTTTTTGGAGTGTAAATTGCCTCTCCTTCAATGTACAAGGGGAATAATTCTCCATAATTATAGCATATTTCTTGAGAACTGAGAGAAGATTGAAGAAAACTAGAATAAATAATGAGAAGGTGAAGAAACAGCGAAAGTAGTGATGTACGGCTATGCTAGATTTTTCTTACTTTTAGTTTTTCTTCTTCTTCATACTAAGCTGTAAAAAAAAAAAAAAAAAATTGGGTCCCTTAAAATTTTGGACCCTGGGCCATCGTCCTGCCTGCCTTGGGCTAGGACCAGGCCTGCAAATAAACTCATTCAAACATAACAAAAGTGTTGGAAACATAGGTGTTTTAACACTATTTTACTTAATCATTTTGAGACAAATAAATTAAGATATTTAGTTGTTCAAATAGTTAAAGGGGTGAATGAGAAATTATCACCCAAAGTAAGCTAAAGGCTATCGATTTTCCAATAAATTATTTATAACGGCTAATAAACCTTAATAATGACATGCAATTGAATGACTAACTAAATGGTTTGTAACGGTTTTGTAATCACTCATAAACCTTAGTTATGATATTAAATTAAAGTCTACTACATGGATGGATTGTAACTGATCGTAAACATTATTGACGACAAATCAAATAGCTTGTAACTGCCAATTAATGACGAGTATAATGATCAGAAACAGTTTTGGAATTAACTTGACAATAAGTGGCTTGTTCCTCAATAAAGCCTATATAAAGCGATCTTCTTCTTCTCATTTGATCATCCAATCAGAAAGCTGAAATCTTACTCTTCTGATCAACTCTCTCTCTCCCCCTCTCTTCCGGTGATAGAGGAAGGTACTTTCTAGTTCGTCGAGGAGTTCTTGTGTAATGCAAACTTAAGATGCTCAAAGTTGTTATATCCCAGGAGACAAACGCCAAGGAGGCCTTGTGCACCGGTAGAGACGGTATAATTGTCTTAAGCAGAGTGTGTGACACATACATCTCGACTTCATCATCATCAACAACCTTCAATTTTATTCAATATTAAAAATCGTGGAAGTGTGTGTATATATATATTATTTACAATTTTATTGTAATTATATTAATCCTATTTTAGATTATTTCAATATCACAACCATTTTTCTTACAAAAAGCGACAATGTATTCAAACAAATCATATATTGGATTAAATACCTTATCATGCTCATTGTTTTTGGCGGGTAAAGTAAGCCTAACACACTTTTTCAAATAGTAATTCAAAAATTCAACTGAATCTTTATTCACAATATTAAGTTTTCAGAAGAATCAATTACATTGAAAATGTCCTATATAACTATGACAATCAAATTAGAGAGAAACCCATCAAGTGAAACTCACAAATTCAACTTACTTCATCACACGAATCCCAGAAATAGACCAAGAAACGAAGAGCACAAGAAATATCACTCAAATCAGAGATGAAAATGCATACCTATCGAGTTTGAGAAGAAAAAAAGACTGAATCTGAAGAAGGGAAACGCAGAGCAACCAAGGACGATGATCAGGCTACTATGCACCCTGAGGCTAAACACTCTAAGAGCTAATTCTTCTTAATGACACGTGGTTTGATCTGACTTTTTAAAATTCTCAACATTCTTCAAGGTTGACTGAGCTTATCATAAACTCAGCCTACCTGATTGTTCTCTTTGCTCAGGACTTAGGAGTAGCCACCATGATTATCCGATCGCGAACTTGTTCCCAATTATCGCCGAACTGATATTATAACAAGTTTGACATTGTTTATAGTTGTGCTTTAATCAAGAATTATCTGGAACAAGCCAATCGATCGATCGATCGATCGAGAGATCGAGAGATCGAGATCGAGATCGAGAGAGAGAGAGAGAGAGAGAGAGAGAGCACCGGCCACTTCAAATCATCAAGTTGCATCACCGGCATGCTCTCCAATGTGGTCAACATCTAGTCTGACGAGGTGAAATCCCAATCTTGATCTGTGTTGAGAACCAGATCCTAGTTCACTCCAACACCTCCTCGCCGTCCAACATAGTAGTGTGATCGTTCTCTCAACCAGATTGTGCGGTAACATAAAACATCGGCGAAGGAGAAACACACCGGTGAGACGTGATGATAGTCCATTAGTGGTCCAACGTCTCTAATCTGCACCCACACCTTTGATCTTCGTCAACATCTTTGATCATGGTGATGCATGCAGAGAGACAGAGGTGAGTTTTTAGGCGAATGTTCTCTCAGAATTAGATACACTAAGCTTATAATATGCTCAGTCAACTTCAAGAAATGTTGAATTTTTAAACCAATCAAAGCTTGAAATATGTCACATTGGAAAATTGGACCTGGGGTGCTTAGCATTAGGGTGCACTCCAGAATTTTTCCAAGGACGAATAAGAGGAGTAGCAAATAAAGGGAGGACACAGAGGAGGTATTGGACTAAATAAGATTGGAGGTATTAAATAGTTAGTGATGTTGCACACGGGTATTAAGTTTAAGATCCACGGTACCATTTGTTTCCTTCTTAGCCCTATTATCCTGAGTAACTTTTTGTCAACTCAAGAAAGTCGAGATAAATTGAATCATGTTGAGCCAATTACGACATATTTGCATAAATTGATCTTTGTAATATGTTTTTTTTCATTAGAATTAAATCATATCAGACTTATTTTTTTATATCATTCTAAAAATCACTTTCGTGATACAACAAGGCTAGATTTAAGTATTAAGTGGTTGACTAATTTATATATGTTTCTCTCTCAAAAACCCTAGAACCCTAGCGATGACTTTTACGTCGAACGGCGCAGCTTTGCGGCGAATATATGGCAAATTTCAAGATTCTAGTATGGAATTTAGAGGTCTAGTCAACAATGAAACACAAGATGCAATTATCTCGTCGATAAAACACCATAAACCAAGTTTATTATTTCTTTCAGAAACCCTAACTCCTCTGGCAGTCATGGAAAAGTTGAGACGGGATGCAGGTTTTGATAGGTTATACTGCAAGGAACGTACTAATGCTTCACGTGGTCTAGCCTTATTTTGGAGGATGGATTTTCCAATTCGTCTGAGAAACTATTCCACCAATTACATTGATGTGGAGATAGGAGAAGCCGATTCTTAGAGGGTCTGGCATTTTATTGGGATCTATGGTTGTGCGGGGAGTGGGGATCGAGTTCGTACGTGGGATCTAGTTTGAAATTTATCAACATAGTGCTCACTACCATGTCTGGTGGGGGAGGATTACCATGAAATTCTTTGTAATGAGGAAAAGTCTGGAAATTCAGTTTGGCAAGCAGGACATATGCAACTATGTCATGAAGCTCTGATGGATTGCAACTTATGTGACCTAGGGTATGTGGGGTCGAGATTTATATGGTTTCCCATTCAATGAAGGAGAGATTGGATCAGGCTTGCTATACCCCGAATTGGTTGAATTTGTTTCCACATTCTAGGATTTTAACCCTACCACCTGACGAATTGGATGACTTGTCGTTGTTAGTGGAACTGGCTATACTTTGATCATTGTTGGTTGGAGAGTTTGCAAGTTTATATTTGAAGAGCTCTGGGCACAACATCAGTATTGTGTGGATCGAATTAACCAGGGTTAGGCATTGCCTTCGAATTCTATTAGATATCCATTACTGTAGTTAGGGTCCAAGATCAAACATATGGGGCGTATTCTTATGCAATGGAACCAAGGTACAATGAGACAGAGGAAAACCGAGATGATTTAGTTACAAAACAAGATGCACACATTAGCTAACCTTCCTCAGGAAGTGGGGCAGTATGATGAGTTACATGCATTACAATTACGGTACAATGAATTCTTATCTCAAGAAGAGGCTAACTGGAGGCAGAGATCTAAAGTGTCTTGGCTTCGTTGAGGGGACCACAACATAACTCTCCTTATTTTCATAGGAGAGCCTCAAACCGGAAAAATAGAAATACGATTAAAGGTATTGAAGATTTGGCGAGTGTGTGGAAGATGGATTCGATAGTTTACAAGAGTCATTGTGGAGTATTATGAAGACATCTTCAAGTCAGAAGGTGTTGATGATAGGGCACTAAATAAAGTTCTAAGCTTTGTTAGACCGCTGGTAGATCAGTCTATGAATGAAGAATTACTAATACCTTACACATATGAGGACATCAAACATGCACTTTTTCAGATGCTTCCTTCTAAAGCCCTCGAACCAGATGGTATGTTCTTTTTTTTTTCTTTCAAAAATATTGGGATATAGTGCATTATGATATGTATATGGCAGTGAGAAACTTCGTGTCTATGGGCTATATTCCTCAAGGATCCAATTTCACTCACCTTACCTTGTTCCCGAAATGAAAAGATGCAAAAACATGAAAATACTTTATGCCTATTGCGCTATGTAATGTAGCGTACAAAATTGGTTCTAAAGTGGTAGCAAACAAGTTTAAGAGGATTATGCCTAGATCATCTCCCTTTTGCAAAGTGTGTTTGTTCCTGGAAGAATGATTTCGGATAATTCTTTGGTCGCCAATGAAGTTGCGCATTTTCTAAATCAACTTTGTAGAAGTATCAGAGAGGGTTTATTTTCATTGAAGTTAGATATTAGTAAAGTCTATGATAGACTTGAGTGAAAGTTTGTTGAAATGATGCTTTGCGCGCAACTAAGTAGGTTTCTTCTTAAAGTGAATTAATGTGGTTATGAGTACTTTAAAGACAGTGAGCTATTCAGTGTTACATAATGATAATCAACATGGTTATATTATTCCGTCTCGTGGAATTCAGGAAGGCGATCCTTTATTTTCTTATCTCTTCAAATTGTGTATTGAAGGCCTCTCGACTTTGATATCGGCCTCTCTTGCATCTGGAGAGATTTTAGATTTGTGTATATGTCCTTCTACACCAGTTCTTCATCATTTGCCTTTTGCGGATGATTCTTTTCTTTTTGGTGAAGCTACCGTTAAAGAATGTACCGCTTTTAAAATAATTCTGAATGTTTACGAGAAAGCGTCGGGGCAACATATCAATCTACAAAAATATAGTGTGGTGTTTAGTAAAAATGTGACAATGGACATTGAGGATAATTTGGCTGATTTTTTTAGACTGCAAAGGGTGGATGATCATGGCTACTATCTGGGACTTTTATAGTTTGGTGGGGCAATCAAAAACAAGCAATTTTTGCTTATTTGGAAGAGAGGTTGGTGAATAAACTGGTTAGCTAGAGATCAAACCTTCTTAGTTCAACTGGTAAAGAGGTTCTCATTAAAGCGGTTGTGCAGAGGATTCCGTCTTACGACATGAACTGTTATTTACTTCGTAAAGGATTGTGTGAGGACATGCATCACTTGTGTTGTCAATTTTTTTAGGGTAGAGATGAAGATACTCGCAAGATTCACTGGAGATCTTAGGCTATGATGTGTCTCACCAAACAGAAGGGTGGTATGGGCTTTAAGAATTTGGACGCCCATTATTTGGCCATGTTAGCTAAACAAGGTTGGAGATTTCAAAAGAATCTAGAATCTCTTATTGCGAGATTATATAAAGCCGAATTCCATCCATTCTCTACACTGTTGGAAGTTGAGATTGAGGACTACCCCTCTTATTCGTGGATAAGTATAATTTCTTCTATGCCTGTGTTGAAAGCCGGTTTAATGTGATAGATTGGGGATGGTAATAATATAAGTATTTGGAAGCAGGAATGAATACCAAATGTGGCTTCACATTCTATGAAATGACTTGTTGGTTGTGATGAGGAAATGGTGTCTGACTTGTTTGTGTAAGGGTTTAAACGTTGGGATGTTGATAAAGAGAGGCAACTCTTTTCGGTGGAGGTGGCACAATACATTCTGAGCATTCCTTTGAGTTCTAAGAATCAAGATGATACATGGACCTGGAAGTTGGATCGTCGGGGTCATTATATGATTAAGTCCAGTGACCATATTCAAGATATGGTTTTGAGTAATTCTCTAGCTTCGACATCAACTTGAACCAGCTATAAATAGTTGTGGAAGACAATTTGAAAAGCGAATATTGCAGGTAAAGTAGGGATATAGATATGGAGAGCATGTAATAATATCTTACCCACTCATGAAAGTTTAAGCATGAAAGGTTACTCTGGTGATCTTCGTTGCGTCTCGTGTGGAGCTGCGTTTGAATTTGTTGGTCATCTATTTTGTTCCTGCTCCACGGCCATAAGGATTATTGCTAGTAGCTCATTTGATCTTGAAGTGTTCATGTCCCCAGCATTCCAATTTAAGGAGTGATTATTACAACAAGAAACTACTCTTCGCAAGCAAAGGTTTGAACAATTACTGATGGTGATATGGGGCTTATGGTTTAATAGGAATGACAAATTATGGATAACTTAGCAAAAGAAGCAAAATAGATTGCGGCAATGTCCATGGCAAGGTATGAAGAGTTCATGCATGCAGATGAAAATGTAGCCACTCCAACAGCTAAAACTAATCAACAAGTGAAGTATTGGTAGCTTCCCAATGGTGGAGGTTTGAAGCTAAATGTTGATCCCTCCTTTAATTCACGTAAAGGTAGTGGAGAAGGGGTCCTTCGAAATGATATATGAGAGTTTGTGAAAGGGTTATCTCATATCATTATGAATTTTTTGCATATGTCGCTCAAGCTGAGGTGAGAGCGATCCGAGACGGTCTAGAGTTTATTCACAGTCTTGGAGTGAAGGAAACCATGGTAGAGTCTGATAGTTTGATAGCAATGTAGTGGTGTATGAATGAGAAGGAAGACTGTTCTTTGCTTGGTGATCTCATTGAGGACATGAAGGCTTTTCTCAGGTGTCACACTTATGTTTCACTTTGTTTTGCTCCTAGACAATGTAATAGAATGGCTCATAATTTTGCATGTCTCGAACATTCAATTAGAGTGGTTCGATCTTGTTTTGGAGTTTGTTCTGGATGCCAAAAATTACGATTGTAGTCATATTACGTAATAAAATTGCCTTCCAATCCAGAAGGTCATTTTCCCTTTTAAAAAACTAGATTTAAGTGTAGAAAAAACTACCCTAAGTTAATTTTACTAACCCACAGACCTAAGAACACACTGTCACACATGGAAAAAAGAAGAAGAAGTTTGTCCTGATAATGTATGTCTCATTCGACAGCCAGACATTTAGCGTTGGGTTTGGCTTCGCTGAGTCTATGGGTGCGGCTGGATAGGGTCAGAATGTATTGTGTCCGGGTGACTAGGCAAGGGTTGACAAATGGGCTTGATTTTTTCAGCTTTGGAGTTTGGTTGGGTTGCCCAATTTGGGTCACATGGGTTCGGGCGAGTCGGAGAGAGATTGGATGGAGGTGTGCTGTGGGTGGCGGTGCTGGTTTCGCTGGTCTCAAAATTATGCAGTGCAAGATTCGAGGAAAGTGGTGGTTGGCTCGTTTGTGGCAGCGACGGTTTGACATAGTGACTTAGGTCTACTTCTGGGTCGGTTCGAGTACCTGAGTCGACTTGGTATCTATTTTTCCCTAATAAAGTTTTTTGGGATTAAATTTTTGGGCCTAACCCAGATCATAGTTAATTTTATGTTTAATTAATTTCAGTTTTTGTATTTGGTGCTACAATAATGTCTGAAAAGCCTATTTATTGGAAGATGATGATTGTTGAAGATGTTTTGGAGTGTCGTTATATGGTTCACAATGCGCGCGGCTGGTAGTTGGGTCCTCTGGTTGAGCTTTTCTAGTGGTTTTTAGGTTTAAATGCTAATTGGGTCAAGTACGATGCATAGGGTTTAAACCATTTAGTTTAATTAGGAGGTGGGTTACCAAATATTTTTTTAGTTCAGAGGCCTGACAACCTCGCTTGCCCTACCTCTGTTTGTTAAGCTATTTCTTCGTTGTTCTAGTATAGGTTACTCTAGAGAGTTCGTATTGATCGAGCTGGTTACCGGTGAACTTCTTGCATTCTATCATTCTCACTAATCAATGACCACTTTTTTCAACAACAAAAAGATGTAGCAAAAACTGAAATTTTCTTAAGAGTTTATGCAAATAAGTTGGTGTATGAATTGAGGAGTATAGAAAAAGTTATTTTGGTTTCCATTGATTGTTCTAAGCTTCATTTTGTGTGCTCCCACAGAGATTAATAGGTGCCTATTGTTGTTCTTGTTCGATATTTGAAGAAACAAACGTAAACTTGTTTGTTTCCAATTATGTGTGCCACAGATTATTCTTAGTGCCTTAGGGATAAGCCAACTACAATTTGAGTTTTATGGGAGTTTGTTGTAGTACTTGTGACAAATTTTCTGGATAGGGAAGCCCAAGGGACCTACCAGGCAAAAAAAAACTTGGCTACAACGAAGCTTCAGAGTGCGATAACCTTTGGTACAACATTACGACTAAGGTAACAGTCTTTTGAGGGGAACCGTCTCAAACCGCGAGCATTCCTTGGAGACCTCAATGAATAATGGAGGCTCTCCATAAGCCTCATCTGTGAGCACTTGTACAATCCATGGGGTCCAAGAGGCTTGCTGCTACCATAGCTACTCAAGGGCGACCTTGGTTATATCGAAAAAATTGAACAATTTGCTTAAGAAATATTTGATGATTGATCAAGAAAGATGTGCTTGAGGGAAATCTACCGATCGAAAGCTCGAGGAAAATAGATGGAATACTTCGTAAGCTGAGAGATTCTCAGAAAAAGAAGTTGTCTTTCAAAAAAGTTACAATTTTTCATAAAGCCTCAAGCTTTCCTTAAAAGCTGGAGGTAGTTTCTTGAATGCTAAAGGAAGGTGTCATAAAGCTTGAGGAAGGTGCCAGAGCTGGTGCAGATTGCAACCATGCATTGTGAACTATCTATTCTGAAACGTGAGATTGAAAAGCCAACAAACAAAGACCTATTTTCTCACGCATGTTTGATGAATCATGAGATCGAGCACGATGAAATATGTCAATATCGATTTGCTAGACAAAAGTACATGCCTAAGATAGTTCTACGAAGCAAGGTAGAAGAGGATCATGTTTGAAGGAAAGCATTTGGTTTCCCTAAGGTTTTTAAGTATGCAATATGCAGAAACCTTGGGGGTTTTCTAGAGCTCAAAGATTTTTCAGAAACCTCGAGGGTTTTTTTTCAGACCTCAAGGGTTTTTTCAGAAACCATGAGGGTTTTTCAGACCTCAAGGATTTTTTTAGAAACCTTTAGGGTTTTCCAAAGACCTTGAGAAATTTTCCAGAAATTTTATCGACGACTTTTGTTGAGTATTCTCTATGGGAACCTAGTTGCAATGGATTATTTAGTTTTGCGAGTTGTGGGAAGACTCCCAGGAAGTTTATATGAGTGGATTTTCAAACAATTCTGAGCTCATCATTGCAAAAACCTAACGGATTTCAGTTTGGCAAAGTTGCTCAACTGATTATTTTCCTTTTCATGAATGATTCGTCTACTGGAATGTTGAGGTATCCCATGGAAGACCTGTAGGAACAAGAAAGCTCGTATGAAGAATAAGAAATATCTCAATGGAGTTTGCTTCCATGAATTAGTCATGGCTAAGGTATGTGTTTCATTTTAAGTTTGATTTAATCTGTTGAATATTATTGCTTTGATGTTTTTGTAGGCCAAATTGGTTGGAGTATGAAGCCACCCCAATTGACGCAAAGTCTACTTGGTATACCTTGGGGGTATTTGTAGGAGACAAATTTGGCTACATAGAGCTTGAAAGACTCTGGCCCCCAAGGTCCGTAAGCAGAAGATGTTCGATAATTAGAATATTGAGCTTGGGCCTGTACGATTAGGGTTCCAAGTAGGAATCGATTAATCTAGAATAATGTATAAGCCTCTGGAATGTTGGTAAGATGGTGTGACAATTCCAAGGTACAATCGAACCTTGAGGGATTGACAGAATCCTAGAGAAAAAGAGTAAGATTTTTACGAATACTAAAGGGATTACACCAAACGGTTTGTGGTAATGTGAAAATATGATTAGCTCTGGATACGGAGATATATTCCTTAATGAATTCATCATATCTGGAAGTATGTAGTCCTATTCCTATATGGACTATGCTTAGATCTTAAATGATCACTATATATATGAGGCCATGGCTTGGCAAAGGTAAGAAGAAATTCAACTCTAACACATGTTTATGCTTGGTTCTATACTGACTTGAGCAGAATGTCTAAGCATGGTACCACCTATGCTTAGACTTGTTTTGCAGGCTTCCGAGGACGAATGCTCATGGAAAGCTATACGACATGGTATCATATCATCAACAAACCTCAGAAGGGAGATCTCAACCTTCAATGATCATGGATGGTGATTATCCAAGCCAAATACTCAAGACAGGGAAGATCCTCTACCAAGATCTAGTGTTTTCATTCAATAAAACAGCATAAGTTTGGAGGCGTCTAAAATCTGCGCTCACAGCCGTCACCGTCATTGATTCCGGCCACGATTCAGGTATGAATTAATGGGATTTGATTTCTAGAATTAGATGGTGTCAGAGAGTTTTACGGCATTTTAGGATCGCCGTCTTGACACCTAAAAATTGAAGTAGAATAGCAAGTCATTTATTGATGATCATACAACACATATAATACAAATCGTTGTTTGAAAATGGTATCATATTTTACGGACAATGGTTCAGTATATCAACCAATGTATGATAAAAATTATTCATATTTTTTCTATCACGCAACATATTTTTTAAAATCGTTGTGTATACAATGTTGTACAAAACACTTTTTGTTGTAGTGAATCGTCAATATAATGTCACCAAATGTCCATAAAATATCATAAAACGTCATAGAAAATCACAAAATAATCATAGAATGTCATAAAACGTCTATAAAAATGTCACAATATGATCATAGAATGTCGTTGAATGTCACAAAATGACCAAAGAATGTCATAAAACATAGAAGAAAAACCTAAAACTTCCTAAAAGGTCACAAAATGTCAAAAATTATCATAAAAGATCATAGAATGTCACAAAATGTTCATAGAATGTCATAAAATATCATAGAATGTAGTAAAATGTCACATAATGGCCATAGAATATCATAAATCACTATTACACATGATGCATCACACAATTAGGAAAAACCATTGCGAACAAGGGTTGAAAATCGTTGTGTTACTACATGTTGTGAGATGATATCATCAGACGACGGGTATTTAAATGTTGTGTGAGAAAAATACAACAACTATTTTTATATAGAACCCGTTGTGTATTTAGACATGCCAGTTCGCTTGCGACGCAATGCGAGCTTGGCATTCAGCACTCGCGCACGGCATTCAGTGCTCGCGCATGACATTTAGTACTTGCACATGGCATTCAACATGACATTGCAATCAGATGACAAAGTTCAGTGAAGAAAATGACATCACACTACATTTTTAGATTTATACCGTTGTAAAACTTTATTTGTTAATTGCTTAGACATTGTTATAATCATAAACACTGTTGTTAGATATATATTTATTTACGTGTATTTAGGTGAAACATACAACGAATGGTTTATAAAATTATTGTGTGATATCATTTGAGACAACAATTTTTTTACATTCCTATTGTGTGAGTTGTGCTAAGAAGATATATACTATGCAGTGAATGTTGTTTGTGTTGATTATTTTTTGTTGTGTAAAGCTCGACTATTGATACTCTCACATAACAAATTATAAAAACTATAAGAATGATGTTGTATGATTTAAATTCGTAATATACCATTTATATATTATCTTAAAACTATTCCATTCATAATCCAAAAGCATTTGTTACATCGATACACAAATGCAGCAACCATTACCAATACGATACCATTAAGTCTAACAAAGTACTTAAAGAGGAGCCATAGTTATGTAATCACAATTTGTAGTGGTACAACTTAACAGATTCTTTGTTAACGATGTACGACAAGCTGCTGCTGGAGGCAGTATGCATGGAGATGTTGACCAGATCTAGTAAAGCTTGATCAACAAAGGTTGTAGGGTGACGACAGATGTATGCCTATAATAAATTCGCGCGACATCGCTATGCAGAGATGATGAGCTTAAGAAAGATCATTGTTACATATCTTGCAAACTTACATAAACTAGTAAATACAAACCTTTGAAGCAATGCAAAATCATATAAGTATTAGCAAAACCAAATAATAATAGACATGAGATTAGTCAAACTCCATCAGAGAAGATTCATTTCTTAACTCACCCACATCAAACAAGTGCATAATAAAATGCGCAAAGATATTTTCACCATTGATAAAAAAAAAACTACTTTCAATTTATTGATCATTGTTTAATCCAATTTCGATTCTTTTAATAGTTTAACCTTAAATTTAACTTTGAAATATACTAAGCCTTGTGACATTAGATCGGAGCATCAAGTCTAGATCTCAATCCCAACTGCTAAACACATAGAAACTGACTCCAAAGTACAAAGCTCACTAATCTTCACTAAAATTCATCTAATCATTTCTAAACTACCACAATCTAATATTTTTCAAGCATATACATTTAGAACTAGAATCAATTGCTGAATTAATACCTTTGAGACAGTCTTGAAGTGGAAATTTTGTACTGCAGCTTTGGCTGCAAGTTCTTACTGAAGCAGATGCTTGGAGTCAAGACGGCACTACAAAGCCTCAACTACTTCTGCTTCTGATAGAGCTACTGGTAAGAATTAGCACAAGACAAGAATCAACAACCTTAACACTATGAAAAATTCCCCTAAATCTGGACCAAATCCTAAAAAAGAAAGAAAGAATAAATCAACCAAATCACCTAAAATTTCTGAAGCTAATTCAAACATGGAAGCAACAAAATCACCAATACAAAGCTGTCCAACAATCTAAGACTCCACAAAACAAACCAAGACAACACCATTAAATAAAAAAACATAAGCAACAAACCAAGATCCAATATCTCCATCTCCAACTGACCGTTCATCCTCCGCATATGAGAAATTACCTCTCTATCCTCGTCTGAAACCTCTTCCTTACTCATCTTCTCCGCTTTAAGCTCGTCTTTGATTCTTAGCTTCTCCAATCGCTTTTACTTGGCCAAGTCTGCTTGTGTAACAACAAATCAGAAGATAACCGAGGACACGGGTAGCTTGGTGAGGTCGACCAGAGGAAAAACTATTATGGCAGACGAGGCTAAGCAAAGGGCAACATGACTGGGCCAACCTTCCATTCGATCTTGGCGAGATAGGCGATGACGTGAGTGGCATACTTAGCCTTGTTTCGATCAGGCTCGATCTACGAGAAGGTGGCTCTCTCCGTCGTTTTAAGGATTGCCTGGTTCGCCGCCAAGTAACCAAACTTGGGAGTGAGGGAAAACGTCGTGCAAGGCCACGTACGATAGAGTGAAGTCCTCTTCGGAGGTAGCATCATCATCATAGGTGGCGGCGGAGACTCAGTAGTAGAGAGCCGAGTCAAGGACCAGCGATCTGATCGCACGCTCTAGCGGCTACGAGTCGAGGATTCGTGAGCAGTCGAGTATGAATTTTAGTAGGGCGGCGCCGATTCGATCTCCAGTAATCTAGTAGAAGAGGAGATGCCAAAGGTACTACTAGGGTTAGCTGATTTGGGGCTGCTAGTGGAGAGAGGCGTCGATAGGAAGGGAGAGAAAGAGTGTAGAGTTTTTTTTTTGGCCAATTTTTTTGAAGTGTTTAAGTTTAACTGGGTTCCTTTATTATTATTTTTATTGTCTGAATAGTTAAAATTTCCCAAAAGACGCAAAACTACTAACTTATTACAAAAGAATAATTATGTTACGAAACTGATTAATGGATGAAGGTGACAATCAGAGTAATCCAAGCATGCTATAAAAATATTATAATTTTTTTTTGCGTAATTTGACATTCATCCGTGTATTCAACTATTGATGACCATATTGCCCTTATGAATAAAGTGTGATTTACCATTTTATAAAGATATTATTTCAGACTAAATTTCACCCACTTTTTCTCGTGGGATCATATCTATTTCATCATATGAAAAAATTTGATAAAAGAACACGATGTAAATACTCCCCCCCCCATAACAAAATAAATAAACTATAATATAAGGGTATTTTAGTCTTTTCACACATATAATTTGACTTCATTGACCGGGATGTAAACGTACTCCGAGGAGACTAATTATTATATACGGTGTCTATTACTACAAGGTGAACCCTTCTATATATCCTTGTTCATCGTTATAATATTTTTAATTGTAATATTGCCTGAATTCCCTATGTGTATATTAATTAATGTTCTTAACTTTGTTCCTTGGTTATGGAAGAAAAAACCTTTGTGAAACTAAATCAATAATGTGTAATCATTTTACAAAATTGACCGTTGGAAGATTCTAAGCATGCAGTTAAAATTTTATAAATTTTGGACTTAATTTGGACCTCGATCCATGCATTTCTCCAAATATGACGTAGTATCCTTACAACTCAAACATAAGTTACCCCTCCCTAAAGTGATTTTTTAAGATCAAATTATGGACACACATTCTTGTGGATGATATATATATCTCATAGTGTCAAAAAAATTGACATAAAAAATTGATTTACCTACTCCCCCCATTGGAAAATAAGCAAAGTATAAGAGAAGGGTATTTTAGTCTTTTCATACATTTTGTTTGACTGCATTGACCGGGGTCTAAACGTTCTCCAACGAAGCTAATTTTTTTGTACAATGTCTATTATTACAAGGGAGATCCTTCTATATGGCCTCGTTTATCGTTAGAACACTCTTAGTTCTCATATTACTTGAATTCCCTATATGTATACTAATATTCTTAATTTTTTCCCTTGGTTATATAGAAGGAAAGACCTTTGTAAAATTAAATCGATAATGTGTAATCTTTTTAAAAAATTGACAGTCGGATTGATTGGTCAGAATATTCGAAGCACGCCATTAAAATTTTATTAATTTTGGACTTGATTTCGGCATCGATCCATGCGTTTCGCCAAATGTGACCGTAGTACCATTAGAACAAAAATGTCAATGACCCCTCCCTAAAGTGATTTTTAAGATAAAAATTTTGACACACATTCTTGTAGATTACATATCTATCTCAAAGTGTCAAAAAAATTGACGTAAAAACCGATTTACCTAGTTCCCCCATAGGAAAATAAGCAAAATATAAGAAAATGGTATTGATGTCATTTCAGACAATCTCAATTGAACTCTCACCATTAAAAATTACAATATCTAATCTGAACCATTTATTATTTTTTATTCTTTTACTGTGCAGGGTAAATCGATAAAAAATTACCTAATGTAAATGAAACCCTAAATTTTAACTTACCATAAACCTCAAACCTCTAAACCCTAAACAATGATTGAATTGTAAAATAGATACACAACGCATATTTAACCCTCTGTTGTGTGACTGTTTCAACATGACAAGAAGCAAATGACAATTGTTGACAATCATTTCTATCAGACAACAATTTGATATGACTTTTATTGTGTGAAAGAACAAGCTTAAGGGGATGCTAGTTGACATCCAATGTTTGGCACTCCTATTTTTTTCACACAACAGTATTGTTGTATAGCTCGATGTGTGAAAATGAGACACTTGACATGGATAACAAAGTGATATACATAGTTTGGCTCATATTTTCTTCACACAACATATACATATGTATCATGTTGTATGAAAAAAGATACATGTAAGAGATGCATACTGGCATATACAGTTTGGCACCAACATTTTGATCAGACAACAACTTTTCGTATGATTTGTTGTATGAGTAAAGAGAATTTTGAGGGAGCAAAACTGACATTCAAAGTTTGACTTTCACACAACATGGTTGCCTATGTTCTGTTGTATGACAAAAATAAATGCCAACTGGCATGTAAAGGTTACCACCAAAATGTTCATCACACAACAAGTGTATATATTATATATTGTGTGATAAAATTACATCTGAGGGCTCCTTACTGACATGAGTAGTTTGACACCAACATACAACATTTTATTATAAGCATTGTCGTGTGAATAAAGATGCATGGCATACAAAATGACATACAAACTTTTGTACCACATTTGTCAGACAATAAAATATAATAATATATGTTGCGTGATAGTTCTAAGATTATATAAGCTTAAGATATTGAAGGGGAGAAATGCTATTTTCAAACTCCCTTGACACCTAAAAATTGAAGTAGAATAGCAAATCACTTATTGATGATCATACAACACATATAATACAAATCGTTGTCTGAAAATGGTTTCATATTTTACAGACAATGGTTCAGTATATCAACCGATGTATGATACAATTTATTCACATTTTTCCTATCATACAACATGTTTTTTAAAATCGTTGTGTATACAGTGTTGTATAAAACACTTTTTGTTGTAGTGAATCGTCAATATAATGCCACCAAATGTCCATAAAATGTTGTAAAAAATCACAAAATAATCATAGGATGTCATAAAACGTCCATATAAATGTCACAATGTGGCCATAAAATGTCGTCGAATGTCACAAAATGACCAAAAAATGTCATAAAACATAGAAGAAAAATCTAAAACTTCCAAAAAGGTCACAAAACATCGAGAATGTCTTAAAAGGTCGTACAATGTCACAAAATAACTATATAATGTCATAAAACATCATACAATATCATAAAAGTTTGTCGAATTTCACAAAATAACCTTGTTATCTTCGCAGGGACGCCATGCAGAGAGTTTGAAGCCTTAGAATCACCCATTTCAATTCAAAACCTCCAAAACCCAACAAAAAACTCAGAAACCAAAAGCTAATCAAACCCCAAAGTCCCAAGCTTTCCAATCCATTTAGGCAAAACCCACAGAGCAGAGAGAGCTCAAAAAAAGACTCGAACTTTCTCAAATTTCTCTCAAACCAAAACACACCTTGACGGTTCAATCTCGCACGTACGGCTGTTTACAGTCGTCAGATTAGCTGTGGGCCCACATATTAATCACCAAGCACACGTGACTGGGCTGTCCTGAGAACTTGACTGTGTTGTGATTTGTGAGCAATAGCCTAAATATTAGGTATTTGTTGGCAACGTGTCACTCGGCAGCCACAGCAACTTCGTCTTTTCCAGCATCTCTCTGGGTTCATCTCAGCAGCCACAGCAGCTTGAATAGAGAAGAAGAAGTAAATTAGGGCACAATGGCTCCTCGTGGACATAGCAAAAGAAAATCAACAGAGCCATTTTCATTGCTAAGCGACGATCTACTCGTCGTGATACTGAGCAAGGTCACCGAAAGTGGAGACAGGAAATCGTTCTCGGAGGTATGCAAGAAATGGTACAATGTGGAAGGTGAAAGCCGCAAATCGCTTAGCTTTGATGCAAAAACTCACAACTACAGACGTCGACCCTTGTTGTGTTTGTGGTCCAAGCTTGCACTAAGGTTCCCAAACTTAACTCTTCTGAAAATGCGTGAGCTCTCCGACAGCGATTTGGAAACCATAGCCGAAACATGTAAAAAGCTAGAGACCATCGTACTCTTCAACTTTGATGTGCACTTGGGAAGAAATGGCCTAGCTGCTTTGGGACATGGGTGTCCCAAGTTGTCCGTGATTATTCTTTCGGGGAATAAAATTGGGCACGCTGGAGTTGTTTGGCTAGTGAAGTCATTAGCAAGCAACAAGTTGAGACTTTTAGGTTTGAATAGAATCTTGGTCGGAGACCCTGCACTTGGTGTCATTGCTGCTTCGTCTGCGATTAGCACTTTGGTATTGAGAGAATGTTCCAACATTACGGATCACGGGTTGGATTTGTTGGCCACTGGACCAAGCTCTAGAGACAAAATCAAATTCTTGTCAATAAGGGCGTGTCGTAATATCACTGATACTGGTTTGAGTCATTTGCGGAACATGCGTAGCTTGGAGCATTTGGAGTTGAGTTATTATAATCATCATCACAGAAGAGGGATCACTGACATTGGAGGTGTGACTATCTCGAAATTTCGGACCCTCAAGTCGTTGAGACTGCTTCATATGGCGGGCGTGGGGGATACTACGGTGGTTGCACTTGCGGAGAATTGTTGCAATTTGGTAGTGCTTGATTTAGATGGATGTCAAAACGTAACTGGAACTGGCATTCGTGCACTTGCAGCTCACAAGTGTTTGAAGAGGCTTGGGTTACTCTGCATTAAGAATCTTCTTCTGTCTGATGTGGAGACAGTGGCACTTGGATGTCGGACATTAGAGCCTGAATGTGTTTTGGTAGATAAGTCTCGGATGGAGGATCCTACTTGGAGCTCGCAATTGATGCACGTCAACACCAGAAGAGTCATCAACTTCTTCGACAGCAAGATTCACAATATACATCAGAGTAAACTCGGAAGTTCTTTGTCTTATAATGTTCCTACGTGATAGTGTCATTGCTCATCAAAATGTTAAAACTTTAATTTTAGTTATTTACCAACAAATCACAGCTCATCGGCATAAAGATGGTTATATATATCCAAATCACATTACTGATAGTCATTGATCTGATAAGTTATAGACAAAAGATTTTCAGACTTTATTTCTATATTTTATTGATTAATAGAAAAGAGCAGACCAAGATACAAAAGGATCTGCCTTTGTATGGAAATAAATGTACATTCCCCTGTGAATTCTATCTATACCTTCTTCATACTACAATTCCTGCCTAATATGAGCTCTGCACTTCAAGAAAACCACTTCCCGCAAATATGCAGTTGACAACCTTCTCTCTTTGCTGTACATGGCTGCTTCCTCATTTAACTTCTTTATCTTCTACATCTGATTATTCGGAAAGACAGCAGAGACATGCTGGCTTATACAGAGAGTATTGCTTGAAGAAGAGAGAAACATATTGTCAATCGGGCCACATTTCAACATAATTCCCTGCTTCAGGACCTTGTGCACGACACCCTCTAATATCTCCCCTCTGAAAATCTTGAAGGTCATGGCGCTAAAACGAACTGGAAACAGCACATCCCCGGAATGCTGCCTGACTTTTCCTTCCCTTATTTTCTCCAGTTTCATGAGAGCAAGGAGATAACCCAGATCTTTGGTGGCCTTTTTTTGCAGCAAAAACATCCAGCAAGCGGAGGACGATTGCCTTTTCCAGCATTAATCCTGTAGCGTCCAGGTTCTCAGCAGGGACTACAACATTCCAGTTCAACTCTTGTTTTAGATACATTTTTCTGTCTTTCTACCTGTCATAAACCAAAGAAGAAAGATTTTGATTCTCAAGCAGTGTTCTTCATAGTCTAGTTTTACAAATTTTCCATATGAGAGTCAATGCTCACAGCAGGCTTAATCATGAGCTTATATAAGATTATTCAGAAAAAGGAGAAAATTGAAAGCAAAGCTAAAAGGTGACTGTCATAATGCTCTGATAATATAGTTGGCTTATTGATCTTTGTACCTGCAATTTTATGCAATTCTCAAGGGACAGATATAAGCAAAAGTACCAAACAGTACAAACTCACTGATAGCTAAACAGGGAAGGACTTGGTTTTCTTGCTATCACTAATTTAATCTCCTTAGGTTCGATACATTGTTAAACGACTCGATTATAAGCTTTTAGTAATATTAGAAACTGAAAAAGAAAAGAAAAAAATCTTTAATCTTTATTCTTCATGAGTAGGGCATACAAAGCCAAATTCTTGATATTCAGGACAACCAGTCAACCATTTGACTATGTGATCTACTGATCTTCAATACCATCTTCTAAGCCTCAATATCTAACAAGCTGTGCGTGTGTAGGCGTGTAGCATCAAGCAGTTGCAACACACTTATCAGGTTTAGGACTGATACGACTCCATATACACATACATCAAACTTGCATTGTTCAAGAATAAGACATTTTACTCACAACCAGTAAAATCGAGTTTGATGATAAATGAAAGCATTTGGCTTCAATATTCCATATGAAAAGTAGCAGGTGCAGGAAATTGTACAAGCTGCATAAGACAACACACTAAAGAGCATGCAAACTAGTTTACAAATACACCTTCATAGAACACCAGCAATCAGTAAAAAAAGCTCACAAACTCTACTATCTCAAAGCATCAGCTGAACTTTAGTTTTAACTTGGACAGAAAACACAGTAAATAATCTCATTGGCGCACTGTTTCTTGTAACTCGATGAACCAAACAAAGTATACACAAGCAAACAAAAAAAGTTGAAATCTTTTCTTGGCGTAGACTAATTCAAAGACTTTCTTACTTACTCCTTCATAGTCTTGCAAAGTTAGCTAGCTAGTGTCTTTATGTGTAGGCCACGTATGTTTTCCCACCACCAATACCTGTTTCAAAACTTTTCAATTCCGCAAGAAAAAAAAATCAAATGTTTCGTTGGTTGACACCCATTTGACCGAACCACTAAACCCACATAACCTTAAGCACCTCTCAGTTTCAGTAGCACATTTTCACAAACTGAAGCTAAACTTTGTAAGCGCAAATATAAAGTCTAGTAATTGCAAAACGTTCAAATTTTTACCTTTGTGAAGCTGAACGTGGAAGACAATAGACTGGGCTCCGAGTGGATGAAGAATTCTTAGACGGCTTGATCTGCAACAGAGACTCCGTCAGTGAGAACAGGAGACCGTCCGTGTATTCAGTCCTATTCAACTCTTCCTGACGCAGAGATGAAAATGATTTGAGATAAAAAAAATTTAAAAATTAATAAAAACAATTCAACCACGGTAATTGAATCTCTCACGTACATGAAAACTAGAGGTGGGCACGAATCTCGCAAATTTTGAACTCGATCTGATTTCGTCTTGATTTTGCTCGGGACAGGACGGAAAATAAAATTTTCACTATTCCGTTCTATCGACCCATCCCGTTTCTTAGGGACGAGATAAGGTCTTGATTTTAAAATCCCGATAGACCCGTTTCGTCCCGCATAATATATAATATCAATTTTATCATTTATTTTTTTATTAAGAGTTGACATATTAAATTATCAAACAATTAGCATTATTCAACAAAAAAAAAATTACTCTAGAACGAACCAAAGTATTACACTACTTGTAATATGAATTAAATGTATCAATTAAACATGAAGTAAAATTATTTGTAATATTACTTCTTTTAATTAAAAATTAACTAAAACAATATTACTTTGTGCAGAAGTGATCTCTTGCTTGACATTCCATGAGGAATGGAATGCGATGCATATGTATACGGCTGAAATTAAACCTTAATAAATATTATATGTCAAGCAGAAAGAGAAGGCTTAATCTGTCAAACCTGAACCGTTCATGCTATAAATTTCAATTACGTACAATTTTAAATGCCTAAACGATAAATAATTTGATCGAGAATTTGCACAGATGATTTATGTATTTGGACGTAAAATCTATGTGGTGGAAATGTTATAATGTGATAAGATTGAAAAATAAACTCACTTACTCAGGAAAAATATTTGGTTCTAGAGATTCTCTCTCTAAGTTTTAGAGAGAGAATCCTCTTTCAAGATTTCAAAGTGCATGTTTCCGTCAAAAGAGTCATGTTCAAGATTTCAATACCAAACGTCCAACTATGTCGGTGATGGCGTTGGTATGGTTTCAAGTTTTGTTTTCAATGATGTTGTTGATGATGGGGGACCGGAGTTGTTTCCTCTGGGTTTCTCCTCCCCATAGGTTGTCCATGGAGATTTCCATGGTTTTGTATCCCATCTCTTTGTCTATCTCCTTCTTTCCTTTGGAAGGATTGGGGATGGGTATTTGAAGATGATGAAGCTGACCGTTGGGTGTTTGAAGATGATGAAGTCAGCAGTGGTGTGCTCTTACATGGAGGCGATCATGGGTGCACTATCAGTATAAGTATTATAGCCGACGATATGAAGTCGTCTGCCTGTTAGCCAAAAATCGTCAGCTACATCTAAACTAATAGAAGCTGGGCGACGAGCAATGACACGGAATGCATGTCGTGGCGAAAAAATATAGGTACGTATATTTCCAGACAAACCAGTTATAGTAAGACCTACACAAACACGTATGGGTTTGGGGAAAGGATCCCCTGAATATTGGGTAGCTTTTTTTAAACCCTGCCAAATACTTTATGAAATGAGTGGAGTGGCAAAAAATATAGCCATAAGGGCTATTTCAATAGCGGCATCCAAAATGCCTATACGAACTCAATTCATTTTTTCGGTAGGATAGCAATGTAGAACCAAAGGAAAAATCTTTTGTGGATAAAAAAATAATTAAGGGTGTCCTGTTTTTGTTTTGAACAAACAATTTTTTTTTACCCTTTACATTGAAAAAAGACAAAAAAAATCAATATATATATAAACGATATGATTCAAGTATGGCCACAACATGTTGTCGAGAAAAGGTTGTCGGCTATACTATAACCGACGACCTTTGGTGCATATTGTCGGCTATAGGTCCAAATTATAGCCGACGACTAAAAGTTGTCGGCTATAGATACACAGAATAACCGACGACTTTCCAATGGAAACTCGTCGGGCAAACCTTCCCAGTCCGGTCAAAATTGTTTGACCGATGGATACTATAGCTGACGATGAGATTATCCAACCATTGGGTATAGTTTTCAACCTGTAGGTTATAGTTAATCAATCCGTCAGGTATAGTTTTGGCAATCATTGGGTATTTTAGACTATAGCCGACTACTTTAGTACATGCCGTCGACTATAGTAAGCAACTTTCTGAAGAAAAAAAACTGCATATTCTGGATTTACCATTCCCAGAACCTACAGTTTCAAAATAGCCAACAAATATATATTTTCATTTTTACAATGTCCAACAACGCATAACAGATTCACAATCAACACAAAACACAAACTTTAAAAATTTAGCGTATAATTTTGAAACACATATGTATATAAACTAAATGTTGCCAAAGTCAAAGTTGTGGAGATAAGATGGGTCACTACCATCATCACCAGGCGGATCCTGCTGCTCATGTGGGGCATCATGAGGGTGCTAGTTAGATGGAGTCCAACCTTGGGCCAAGACATTTATTCATTGCGCCTGAAGGGTTGAGCTCAGGCCTTTAAAATTCCTAGCCATTGAATCTCGCATCTGAGCTAACTTCTCAACTTGCCACCGAGCCATCTCTTGATGCATCTTCTCCATCTGCTGGGTCATCCGTTGCTGATTCTCTTCTATCTTGCTCTAATACTCCTGAGTCTGCCTACGAAGTTGCTCCTCTAGTTGGGCCTTGGAAGATCCCGATTTGCGTTGAAAACTGGTCATGTTCTTCAATATCCCATCCCCTTGCAATAGTAATTGCTCATTCGTGTTGGGAAAGTGTTTCCCATGATCCTCGTCCCAACCTCTAAATCAGATTGAGCGATCTGAGATATAGCCTAGGGAAGCTCATCATCCGAGATATTAAGTCAACATCTCCTCAGTTGTTTCCCTTAAATGAGCCTAAATGACAATGAAAACAAAATAATATGTTAGTAAACATACATTAAAAAAAGTTAGGGAAAATATATATGTAAGTAGTTTATAAAGTTGTAAGGGCACAATACTTACAGGGATGCGTTTTTTCATACATCTACACGAACGAGTTTTCTTTAGGGTGTTTGGTCGCTGCCTCCTCCCCATAAGACGCATAGGGTCTAGAATCGCCGCGATGGTTGTCTGTGTTCTTTTCTCAATTCCTCGCGTTTATGGAGGAAATGGCCTTGTTTCATAAATATATATTAAAAAAATTGATTTAGAAACTATCAACGCCAAAATATCTACAAGTAAATACATATGAAGTTAAATATATACCTCAAATCGTGGGGCGTTGAAGTGGATTAGAAACCACTTCCACTCGTACTCCCTAAGCATGAACTCCATAGGGGTGCCCGAATGGTCATTGAGCATGTTATTATTCTTTCAGAACTTACAAAGCTCATTATTCCACTCCCTAAGCATAAACTCCTGTCACCTTCCTCCTTGAACCTCATTTTTCCAGGTGGATTTAAGTTCCTCCCGAACATTGAACTACACCTGCAATGTCTCATTTTTTATGTTAATATATTTATATTTTAAAGGAATTAATTAATAAGTAGACATACTCTGAATATCTAACTCATCGACATCGCATAACTCACAGACATCGTATTGTTCACTTGGTCCTTCTCGAATTGAGGTACTGAGAACCACTCTGACCACTGAACAAGGAATTTGTCTCAGATAAAACTTCCAACCATGCCAGAGTACCTCATACAAATGTTTCCCTCTCTCACCAATCCTTGCTCATCTGTCTCTATGACCAATGGCCTATAGGCCTTAAAGTCCTTCTGAAGTTGCTTCCCTACAACAGGGCCTCTGGTCCTCACTTTTTTCTCCCCTCCAAAGTCTGTCGCATAAGACAAAGTAAAAAAAATTAAAACAGGATCACACAATTTAATATACAAATTATTGGAAAGTTTTAAATTAAATAATGCATATATTTACTATTTACCCGATGATTCTGACGTCGATGCGTTTTCTATCATCGCACTTTTTAGAGGTGTATCAAATAGCTGAAAGACATATGCTTCCTTCGGGTGGATGTGAATAAGGTTTCCCTCGTCATCGACAGTTGGTATAGAGTTTTCCGCATCATCGACATCTAGCAGGGCAAGTACGCCCTGCGAGGGGAAATAGAGGTGAGAAGGGAAGACACCTCCTTGTTTTCTGGACAACGATGTCCCTGAACCACTAGCATGACCAGGAAAATGACCTAGAGTTGGCTCTGGCCAGTTCATTTCTAGCATACGAGGAGCCGAAGGACCAAGACCCATATAGCTGGATGTACCTGACACGTGGCTCATGTCTACCATACGGTGACGTGAAGGGTCAGGACCCGTAGAGTTGGGTGTAGACGTCTGACTCCTATTGGAGAACAAAAGCTGCCTTGCGCTCTGTGGTCATTGGGGGTTGGCTACATCATCATCCACACGCGTCTCCTGGGTGCCTCCAAGCAATTGTCGGTGACGATTGTTGTACGGGATGCCGTAAGGCTGGTGAGGCCGGTTATTCGAGCTGGACCCACAATTGTCGCCGCTGGACCTATTTTCTCGATTCCTAGATGTCAACTTCTTTCCTCTACTCGAAAACAAATGCATGATTCCTAAAATTCACATAGTTTGAGCATCTTCAACCTCAATAAATTCATCAAATAATGACCTAAAATACAATCTCATAACCTAATCACAATAATTACAATCATAATAATCACAATCCCATAACCTAATCACAATTCCATAACCTATTCACCAAATCACTTTCGATCCATAATTTTACAAACCTAATCACCTAAATCACAATCACGATCACCTAAATCACAATCACTTAAATCACAATCACAATCACAATCACATATATCACAATCATATAATTCACAATAACTACCTAATCACAGTCAAGGAATGCAAAATCGATATTATCGGCGATATTTCGCCGATATTTCGATATTTTGAACTTACCTGAAAAATCCGTGAATATATCTCCAAATTTTTCGAAATTTTCCGAAATTTTCCGATATTTCCGATATATCCCCGATAATTTCCGATATTTTCCGATATTTTCTGATATTTACCGAAATTTTTGAAATTTTCAGTAACTTTTTTAATTTAACAAAATTAAAAGCTTGTCAAAATTTTGCAATGTCTTATCCTTCATATATCATGCCTTATGGTCTTCCAACAAGTGATAACTCATCGTTACAATCACAAACAAATGCCTCAAATGATGATAGCAATGAAGAAAGTCGAGCAATGCCTGGTTCATACTACGAGCTCCAAAATCTTCAAAGACCGCCCCCTGACCCATATGGTTGGCATGTAAGTCAATACGTGCAGAATTACATGGGAGAGCAATCATTTAATGAGTACTCTTCATAATACACACATGATTCTGCACAGAGAGATGAGGAAAATAGTGTGAATTTCGAACCTCATAGGTCCTCTATGTGGTTTTGAAGTATTTATATATTTGATTTTATAATGTGTGATGTGTAACATATTGTACAAAAATGTGATGGTCTAGCCTCCCATTAAAGTTTAGCCATCAAAAAAATAAAAATAGAACTATTAAATTATATTTTAATAGTTATCAGCACTTAACACATACTAATTCATATAGTAATATAGCAAATTCATATGTTTTGATGTTTGATCAATATTTTCTTTTTACATAAGGTAGGTAATTGATCATATAACAACCTCCAAAAGTTTCATTACAAATTTCCATATATTTTTATTAGTTTCCGTCAGAATTTTCAGTAGATCGATATTTCCGTCGATATATCCAAATTTTGGACTGTCGATATATCCTCGATACCCGATATTTTACTCCTTGATCACAGTAGATTAATTGAGAGAGAGAGAGAGAGAGAGAGAGAGAGAGAGAGAGAGAGAGAGAGAGTGTGTGTGTGTGTGTGTGTGTGTGTTACTGAAATTTGGGGAAAGGAGAGAGAGAAGGTGGCTGGGTGGCTGAGGAGGTAGCGGGCAGAGGCGAAGAGGAAAGTAAGGTTGGGTTTTTGGAGTTTGGGGTTTTAATGTTTAGGAGGAGGAGAGGAGATGGATGTCGAGTTTAGGGGTTAGGGTGATCGAATTTAGGCGGCGGCGGCGATCGCTTGGGAGATTTTAGGGTTTAGGAGAGAAATGGTTCGGGCTCGGGCTGTTTTAGGGTTAAAAGGATAGGATAGCCGACAACTTAAATGAATTCTTGTCGAGTATATCCTGAAAATATTTTGAAAAATTATCCTCGCTCATTTGAAAACACAATTTACACAAAAACCTGTTTTAAGTAATTTTGGATCATCACCCTTCAACAAACAGATAAATTTAATAAACACATAAATTATGATCATCAACTTTCAACAAACACGTACATTTAACACATTTATTTTTAACTAATCAAGGTGCATAATCAGAATCATTGCTTGAGTCTGATTTTGTGTCCGTATTAATTTTTGGTAATATGTGCCGCTCCTCTTCACCAAAGTCTTCATTGTCTTCATTTGGATTGACACTAATAAATTCAGCTCGAGGAAGTTGAACCACACTACCCGGACTGACATTGTTAAGGCGAATTGTCGAGGAATATGAAATATTAATTATGTTCGGCTCTTGATATGTAGTAACTTCTTCATTCTCTACGACATCACCAAGTATAGCAGCACTGTATATGTTTCTAGGAACAACATGGTTAACTACTTTCCACACACCTTTGTGCACAATAAAAAAAACTTGTTTTACCGCTGTGAAAAAAAACAAAAGGGTCATCTTCATACCATGTTCTAGCAGTATTCACCGAAAATGTTCCGTAGTCATCGGTCCTTGTGTTCTGAGGGCTAGTATCAAACCATCCATACTTAAACAAGTGCACTGTCATGTCTTCCCCATAAATTAGTTCAACTACTGAATGGAGAACGCCGTAATAGTCAATACCATTCTGTTGACCATGCACCATTACCCCAAAGTTTTATATTTTTCGTCTCGCTTCTCTATGTGCACATATAAATTGCACGCCATTGACCTTACACATTAGATACACTCTTGAAGTTATCGGTTTCATCGCCAAAAACCTCAATTCATGTGACCAGTTTGGGTTACCATCATACTCTACGTGGTTCATTTGAAGCAATAATAACCGACATGTTAGATGACAAACATCATAATATTAAATTATGGTACTCTCTATATAGACGTACCTAGCCGCCAAAATAGTTTGCAAACTCTCTATTGTGGTACTCAAGATCACCACCAACCTGAAGACAGTATAGATGGAAGTTTTTCCAGTATTGGACTTCAGGACAGTTAATCAATACCTACCAGTGGGCAATGACTAGCTCATATTATTCCAACTGGTACGACTTTGACAAATTTCCACCAACTTCAACATCATATGAGAGGATAGAAAGTTTGAACTGTGGTTCACCTACCGACATATGTTGTGGAAGGTCCTCCAACTCTCTTAAATACAACTCGGTGTATGTTATGCATTTGTGCACAAGATATGCTTCAGCTACACATCCTTCAGGTGTGGATTTATTAGCCACATAGTTTTTATAATCCCTCAGTTGTCTATCAAGTTTAAAAGTACATATTATGATTATTTCTAAATAATGTTAAAAAAAATTGTAGCCAAATTCAGCTGTTGAATCGTACGTACCTTTCCATAGGATATATCCAAGTGTTGTGTACCGGACGGGTAAGCAACAATTGTTCGGGAAGATGTATCATCAGATGAGGCATGATATCAAAAATATTTGGGGGAAATATCCTCTCAAATTTATACATGATAAAAATGATGTGCTTTTGCATTTCTCCCAGATCTGATTTTTTTCACTTCCCTAGTGCATAACTTTTAAAAGAATCTTGACAACGCCACTAATGGCTCCACCACCTCTTTCGGCAGGTACCATCGAATGAAAACAGGGAAGAGGCGTTGAAGCAGTATTTGACAGTCATAACTTTTTAATCCGTACATCTTATTGTCCCAGAAGTTAACATACCGGCCTATATTGCATGCATAACCTGAAGGATACCTGACATTACCTATCCACCTAAAAAATTTATTCTTCTGGTCAGGCTTGATGGTGTAAGGAGCTTGAGAGATTTTTTTTCTTCCCTTCTCTCAACCACAAATGTTTCTGCAAATTCCTTCTTTTCAAATCAATGTGTGCCTTAGGGCTGTCTTTAGTTTTCCCCTCCCAATTCAGCACTGTACCCACCATACTTTAGCACACATTCTTCTCTATGTGCATGACATCTAGGTAATGCATGAACTTGGGCCAGTACGGGAGTTCCTAGAATATGTTTTTGTGTGTCCATAAGTTATACCTGTTAGGTATTGACGCCACTATTTCAGGATGATTGCTCAGCTGTCCAAAATCGTATTCATTCAGCACTTCTAAAATTTCATCCCCCATCTATCTCTTGGGTTACAAACCCGTTTCTACAGTCTCATCAAAAGCCTCGGGATTCTATCGTCATGGGTGATCATGTGGAAGCCAACAATGGTGACGCATCTGGACAATCTTCATGCAATGAGGTCTGCAGCACTCAACAATCATGCACTCTGAACAAGCCCTGTATCCCTTGGTAACGTTGCCCGATAATATCACATGGGCAGAAAAATTATTGATGGTGCCAACAACTAAGACATGCATCTAGAACATCTTGTTTTTGTACTTTTAATAAGTGGGATGGCCAAATTCACTCAGGTACTTAGGTTCCTCAATCAAGGGTCTTAAATACACATCGAGACACTTTCCTGGATAACTCAGCCCTGGAATTAACAGAGTGAGCATATTGTATTCCTTCTTCATGCACATTTATGGAGAAAGGTTGTATGGGACCAAAATAACTGGTCATATACTGTATTGAAGACTAATGTTGCCAAAAGGGTTGAATCTGTTAGATGAGAGCCCCGACCAAACATTTCAGACCTCTGATGCTAAATGAGAAAACTCCCTGACCATGTGCTTCCAAGCATCTCCGCTAGCATAGTGTATAAGGGTATCATCGTCAGGCAAATTCCTCTCAGTCCACCATCTCATAGCTTCAGCCGTGTGTGCATATATGAACAACCGTTCCAGCCTATCAATAAGTGGGAAATACCAAAGTATCTTCACAGGTTTCTTATTCCATACAGGAGTCAACTTATACCTATCTGTGACATACCGAGCAGGCATCAATGCCCTCAAGATCATTCTCGTCAGCATCTTCACTCCATAAGAGAACGCAATCATATCTGCATGCATGAATTTTGATGTAGAAAAGACCAAGATGTTTTAAGATATGTCGCACCTTACGATGAGTGGTAGGAAGAAGATGACCGGGGGGCAGCATCGAAGTAGTCCACTTCAGCGAATCATCAACAAGCCTTGACACTTATTTTGTTCTCCAGTTTGAGCTTCATTACTCCCATGACACTTTCAAGAATAGTCTTATTACACCCATTGTACAATGGGGTCTGCTGGGATGTAATCAAGTTGTTGTAGTAGTCCATACTGGTAGTGTTGACAATTGTAGATAATTGCTGGACTGGCTCAATATGAGAGAAGCCCCCAATGGCAGGATCATTATCTGCTACTTGAGCTAATACACCACTCTCATAACAAAACCCATCGTTGATCAATCTCATTGTTGGATTATTGGATGTACTGGCCATCTGAGGATATTGCCCATGATCATGCTGACCCGCTGATGATGTTTCATCGTGATAAATCTAACACGTGTACTTATCCCAAAACTCATTTTTCTTCAGGTGCTCCCGTACTATATCAATGGTAAAACGATACATATCTCTCCAACACTGACAGTATTTACACGGGCAATAATGAATATCGTTCACATTAGAATTAACCTTCACATATTCCATAAAACTCTTCATTCCAATTTTATAATTTTGATCCCATCTTGGAAGCAAAATCTAACTCTTATCCATCCTAAATTTTTTAACTTAATATATATATATATATATATATATACATCTTTAATTCGATCATCTACTAGCTAGCTAGCTATATAATTACAAAGTTACACACGCACACACATGCATACTAGCTATATATCAACAATTAACATATAAACACACATACATATATATTTTTATCTAATTAAATAAAATCAATCTCCAAAATTCATATATATATATATAACACATATATCAAATCAATCTCCAAAATGTATACATATATATTTTCATCTAATTAAATCAACTCAATCTCCAAAATTCATATATATATATATATAACACATAAATTAACTCAATCTCTAAAATTTATACATATATATTTTCATCTAATTAAATCAACTCAATCTCCAAAATTCATATATATATATATATATATATATATAACACAAAAATCAACTCAATCTCCAAAATTTATACATAAGTATTTTCATCTAATTAAATCAACTCAATCTACAAAATTCATATATATACGTACCTATATAGCGGAAAATACCTTCACGGACTTATTTTAGACAGCTATCAACAACACCTAACAGTTTGAGAGCGTTTTGAGTTTTCCTCCTCCAATTTTTTTGAATGGTTGCTGCCCGATCTGTTTAGATAAGGAACTATAGCCGACGACTTAAAAAAGGGTCATCGGCTATAGTTAACCATACCGTCAGTGTTTTGAAAAATCAGTCGTCGGGTACAGTATTACTATAGCCGACGATGAGGTTTTACTATAACCGACGGTTCATTTCTGTACCCTCAGCTATAGTATTTTTTACCGACAACAGTTTGTACCGTCGGCTAAAGTACAGTATAGCCGACAGTTTGAAATATTGTCGGCCTGTTTTTCCTCTTTTTGTCGGCTATAGTACTTACACTGGTAGTGGTGGGACGCTACAATGCTACATTGGTAGAGTCCTAGATGTTTTCCCAAGTTTGGGCCCAATAGCTTATTTGGGTATATTTTATTTTTGGTCCTTTACTTTTGAAGGCACAACTAGATAGTGTGTGAGATGTTAATTTTTTTAGAACATTTAGGTATGTTAGGTACTTGGTTGAACTATACAATTAGTATGCTCTAGGAGGTTCGCATCTATCATGTCGGGAATCCGGTGGATCTCTTATATACAATTACGTATCTTCATCAATGGACTATCGTTAACCTAAAAAAAATGTATGATAAGAAAAAAAGTGGGTGTGAATGGCCCCAAAAAAATATCATAAGTAGAAGTAGGGGTCACCATTAATATTTGGCCCATGGACGCAAAAAGTCCGTCGGCGGCCCGAGGCTTATTGAGCCTAAGTCCGGCCCGAATTTAGGCCCAAAAAAGTACAGGCTTATCGACACTAGGCCCCATGAGCCCAAAAAAGCCTGGCGCGTCAATGCCCATCAAGGCTTGCCCAGCCCCGCGCCCATCGAGGCCTGCCCGTAAAGCCCATCAAATGTAAATAATATAGATTACTTTATCATTATAACTCTAAAATATGAAATTTACCTTAATATCAATCATTTACATACAAATTATCAATCTTTTAGACTTATAAATTATTTAGTGAGTGTAATTATTCTGATTGTTAAACACAATTAATTTTTAATATTTTTATTTAATACATAAAAAAATCATGCCTAGATCAGATCGGGCGACCTGTCCCAGCCCATTGTGGAGGCCTAAGTAGAAGGGTTCTCATTAGGAGTGGGCATGGAACGGGTCGGGTCAATTTTCATCATATGTCTTTATCCCTATTCTGAATGGTATGGGACGGTACAAGATGGGGTATTTTAAATTAAATGTCCATCTCAATCATCCCGAAACCTGAACGAGATGGGATAGGATGGGGCAGGACGGGTCCAGTTAAAAATAAATATTTAATAGAGTATTTAACAACAACATTTTGAATGAGAAGAGACAAACCAAATTTTGGGTGGTCGCATGTTTTTAGCTCTTTTAGGGGTTTCTAGGTTTTGCAAAGTACCCCATCCTTCTGCTAATTGATGGATATTTTAGCTTGGAATTTTCGAGGCCTTAAAAATGATCCTATTATGTAAGTCCTTCTCCGTGTGCTATGCCAGAAGTGACCTGCCTTCGTTTTCATCAATTAAACAAAGGTCGATGATATGGAGTATATGAACTCTGTGAGATTGGAGACTGGCTATCTTAATGGTGAGGCTGTGGCCAGTGTTGGAAACTCGGGAGGCCTAATGATGTTATGGAGGGATGGTCTAAGAGTGGAATTTAGGGATAAATCTAAGAACCATGTAGATTTGGAGGTATATTGCTCTGAAGGAACTGGTGTTACGTGGTGACTCATTGGATTCTATGGGAATCCGATGATGGAAGAGCGTTTTTTTTCACGAGAGTTAATCAGAACCCTAAGCGATGAGTGTAGTCTACCTTGTGTGCTCATTGGGGATCTCAATGAGCTATTGAATGCGTTGGAACAAGAAGGTGGACCAATTCATATGGAGAATCAGATGCACAGATTCAGAGATGCCCTAGCTTATGCCGACTTGTTTGATCTTGAATTTGTTGGAGTAGCACATACATGGCACATGGGATCAGTGCATTCGAGGCTCGATAAAATCCACATGGATTCCCAGCCTCATGATTGGAACACCTCAGTCCAATTCATGGTGACCACATCCTGATTCTGTTGCATGTCCTACAAACGCTGACTCCTAGAACTAGGAATCAACGATGTTTCCGCTTTGAAATCTTCTACATTGAACATGTCGAGTGTAATACAATAATTGAACAAGGTTAGAACAGTTCGGTACATCACATATTGACTTTTTACGCTACGGAGAAAATCAAAGCCACAAGCTTTACACTAACCTCATGGCAACGATCCACCTTTGGTAATAGGCAAACGAGAGATTGATCAATTATGTGCCAGATTAGAGGAGCTCTATCAAGGCTCCTTATCAGATATATCTTAGGAAGATAGCATGATTCTTTATGAGAAACTTGATTCCCTTCTCACAATAGAGCACCTATTTTTGAAGCAGTGGTCTAAAGCCCAATACCTGATAAAAGGCAAAAAGAATACAAAGTACTTTCATAGGAAAGCTTCCAAACAGAAGAGAAATAACACTCTCAAAGGACTTTTTGATAGTGTCGGAATGTGGCAAGAAACGGAGAAAGGTATGGGGGAAGGTTGTCTCTGACTACTTCAATGAGATGTTCACTTTTACACCTGTTGATTTTGATCGTAGGCAAAGGGATATTGACCTACTCCAACCTAAAGTCATTGAGTTGGACAATGCTATGTTAATGGCAACATACACAGTGAAGGAGATAAAGATAACTCTACTCTAGATGTATCCAACTAAAGCCCCAAGACCGGATGGTATGACACCACTTTTCTTCAAAAATATTGGGAAACAGTAGGTCCTGATGTTGTGGAGGTGGCTCAAAATCTCCTCCATTTGAGTCAATTACTTGGCTCCCTCAATTTCACTCACATTTGTTTGATTCCGAAGGTCAAAAATCCTACTAGAGCTACCGATTTAAGGCATATTGCCATGTGTAACGTCCTTTATAAAATATGTTCGAAAGCAGTTGTAAACAGGTTGAAGAGAATTCTAGATTCATTGATTTTGCCATTTCAAAGTGCCTTTGTTCTGGGTAGGTTAATCACATACAATTATCTAATGGCTAACAAGGTCTCCCATTACAACAAAAAGTGTCAATCCAGCACTGAGGGAGTGTTCTCATTGAAGCTAGATATGAGCAAGACATACTATAGAATAGAATGAGAGTTTCTCAAAGTTGTTCTACTATGTTTGGGTTTCCTGGAGCATTGGATTCAGGTTATGATGCAATGTGTCTCAACAGTGAAATATTATTTTCTTCTGAATGGCTCCCCAAAAGGATTTCTAAAACCCTCAAGGGGTCTTCGACAAGGTGATCCTCTCTCACCTTATCTTTTTTTGCTGTGCACAGAGGTTTTTACGGCTTTACTTGATCAAAAACCATAAGTAGGTGCCCTTGAAAATCCAAATTTGCCTTGGTGCTCCTGTTATTAGACATTCACTATTTGCAGATGACCGTTTGCTTTTGGGAAGGCATTAGCCTTTGAATGTTCCCACATTAAAGAGGTGTTGAAAGAATACGAAGCAGTGTCTAGACAACGAAGTTGGATATGAGCACTGCATTTCACCCTCAAACGGATGGACAAACTGAAAGAGTCAATCAAGTATCAAAGATATGCTTAGATCATGCATCTTAGACTTCAGAGGAAGTTGGGAGGATCATATGTATTTGATCAAGTTTGCATACAACAGTAGTTATCACTCGAGCATAAGAAATGCACCATTTGAAGCTCTTTCTGGGAGACCATGTCGAACCCCAACGTGTTGGGCTAAAGTTGGAAAAGAATTTCTTCCAGGACCTGACATTATCAAGCAGTCTGCAAAGACTATCACTCTAATTAAGGAGTGCCTGAAAACAGCACAAAGCCGACAAAAGAGCTATGCGGATCGACATAGGAGACATGTCAAATTCAAGAATGGAGACTAAGTCTTGTTGAAAGTCTCACCCATGAGAGGAACTATCCATTTTGGGAAGAAGAACGCTAAGTTATCTCCATGATTTATTAGGCCTTTCCCGATCATCGAGAAAATTGATAATCTAGCTTACTGATTAGATTTACCACCGAACATGTCTATTGTACATAACGTCTTTCATGTATCCATGTTGCAGGAATATAAGCCGGACAAGTTATATGTCATAGATCATAGCACCTTAGAAGTCTCAAAAGATGCCACTTACAAAGAAGCATCTGTGCGCAACTTGGGCCGAGAGGTGAGGAAGCTCCGCACAAAAGAGATTCCGGTTGTAAAGATACAATGGAATAAACACGATGAGAATTAGGTTTCTTGCGAGTTAGAGTCGGAGATGAGGAAGAAATACCCACACTTATTCACAGAAGTAGGTACGTAAAAGTCGAGGACGAATTTTCTTTTAAGGAAGGTAGATTGTAATACACCAAAAATTTAGATTATTATATGACTAGTTAAACTTATAATTACCATAATTTAGTTTAACCTTAGAGGCATTAGAAATTCAATAATAAATTGCCTAGTGAAGACAATACATAAAAATGAGCTTTAGAGAAACATTAACGGAGTGAAGCAAATAGTCCAGTAGATACTCAACTTCAAGTCAGGTACTCCCTGGTCTTGTGTTTGAGACCACGAAACTAGATTCGCGAACATTCCATATTGCAGGTTAGTAAAATTAATAAAAATATTTTTACTAAATCTAGAAACGGTAAGAAAACTCTAATTCCAAATAGTCTATTTTCGAAAATGGAATTTTACTGAAAGGACCAAATTATTCTTGTTTGTATTCGCTCTCCGAATCAAACTTTGTGTTTTAAGATTACAATTCATGTTTTTAGTGGTCATGCTTATATATCAATTCGATACTAATTTGGTGCTAATTATTATTGGTTTATGTATTTTTCATTTTTACACTATATTACACTTTATTAGTAGAATCACACATTTTCTTCACACATCACATTACGTATTGCATTCACATAAATACGTACACATTTCAATCTGATTTTCAACAATATTACTATTGTTCTTAAAAATAAATATTTACCCTAGAGAGTAGCCCAACTATTCTTTATCAATTTGTCTTGTAAAAGTCAATAGAAATGGTTGTAAATTAAATTCTCATGTCTCCTCTCAAGGCCCATTTCAATCAAGTTTTCACCGATTAAAACTCTCCCAAAGTGGCAATGCAAGACACCTAAAGTCCTATACCAAAAACCTTCATATTAATCATATTTTAGTACCTCTTTCTTTGCTCCAAGAAGTTCATCTTGAGTTAATCAAACACCTTATTCACCTACAATAATTCTTGATTAAGTACATGAGTACATTCCTATACTTCTTTATCTTTAGGATAAAATCAAAGTGCATGGCTAAGAATAAAAGGGAAATAATGAGTCTTAGTGTAAATTTAATATTTTCGTTTCTATTAAAGTTTTAATTAGTCAAATGTTTTTATATATTTCTATTCTACACAAAGTTATTCAATTTTGGCTTTTGAATCACTCAAAAAGATTAAGTAATGAGAAAGTTATGGCTAAAACAAGTTTTGCTAATCTTTTCCTTAATTTTGTTCGAAAACTCTTAAGATGCTCTTAACTTGAAATATTCATATCTCACTCATTTCATAACAAAATTTAGTGTTCTTTATATCCAAACGAAGATTAGGAGTTCACCTATCAATCTAAAAAGTCTGAAAGACATTGGTTAATACTTACTAATTAATTAATTCGTGCAAATAAGCTTAATACCAAGCGTAACTATTTCTGGACAATTGTTAAACATCTTTATTTCTGGACTTGAGAACTCCCTATCAGACTTCATGACTATTTCCATTGGATTCCTCTCCAAAAAAAAAACTCTTTGAGATTGTGTACTTACTTCTTTAATTTGGACATAATTTGGATAAATTATAAAACGGGTCAAATGGAGGATTTCTGGTGCACTATCGTCGAATGATACTTTTGATCCAATGATTAATAAATTTTATCTTCTGTACTTTTACTTTGAGTTCATTTACTAACTCGCATTATTACTTCTTATGTTTGATTTAGGACTAATGGAGGATTTCAGACGGACTACCGCTGAATGAAACTTTTAGACTGATGATAACTAATTTCATTCCTTGTACTTTAATTTCAAGTTTATTTAAACGCTTATTTAATTTCAGAGTATAATCCGGGAAAAATGGAGAATTTTGTGCGGACTACTTCCAAATGAAATTTTTGGGCCAAATTTTTTAACTATCTGAGTGCGTTTAAGTTTGATCATCCTTTCTTTACGAATTCTATTACGTATATATTTATTACAAGGTTATGATATAAATATATACTCTATGATCTATATGGATATAGTCTTAACTAAAGACTTGTTTATGATCGTAATAGTTGAGGTGTGAAGTTGGGCGCATAATACGAATTAACTCGTGCTTAAGTGAATTGCTGGTAAATTATTTTGTTATTGTGAGAGTTAGTCAAGGGCTCTAGTTCCTTACAGATAATGCACTATTATACTCTTAGGAATGAATTATGTCAAACCGAGAGTATACATGCTTTGACATGTAGTCTTAGTATGTTGTGGCTTTACATGTGTGTTGGTATTGTTAGACTAAGCACATGATTTTTGAGTAATTACCAGTTAAACTAAAAGGGTTCACTTTGAAAGTATTAGCGTGTTTGTGTGTAGATTTGAATTTGTGCAAGAACGTATATTATATATACTTATATGTATATATCATAAAAATGCAAGTATAAGTATGAAAGAACACAACCGATTTTGATTATTCCACTTTTTTGAATTAGTTGTTCGATTTGATGTTTCTTAGAGATAATATAGTATATGCTTGTAAGCTTTACTTACTGGGTCGGTGTGACTCATGATACTACACCTTTATGTTTTTCGGTGATGAGTAGAATGTTTTGGAAAAATGGGATGCGTCACCTACTAAATAAACAAATTATTTTTCACTTGATTTTTAGTTTTAATAAATTTAATGACTATTATTTCCTTAAACTCTAGTCTTGTAATATTAATGTTTTGACTTTTTAATAAATACATTATTCAGACATCTTAACTTTTGAAATTATTTGGGTTTCTTAGTCACATCACAAATCTTAAAACTATATTTCAGTATAAAATTGGCCTCAAGTTTGGGGGTGTGACATTGAGGATGACATAATATCTTTGCCTCGATTACATAACATAACATCTTTATAGAGGACATTCTGGATAATCACAAGCGGCTCCTCTATCCATAACTCATTCAATTCACTACTAGACATGTGTGCTAGCGTACGCGTTATACCGGTTGCTTCTCGAAGAATATGATGCATGCTAAACGAGCTAATAGAGGTAGTATACCCCTTTATACATTTGTTTAGGGAAATAAAATATAAAAAAACCCCAAAACAGATAAAATTTCTAAAAAAAAAAACTTATGACTCCAAGGTAAAAAATGTCCAACTTATGACAACTTTTTTTCCAAAAAAAAAAATCAGCTGACATCATTTCCTCCCAAAAAGACCGAATAAGTTATAAAATCCATTTTTTCTACCGATTTCGCCATTCTTTCCTAATTTGAATTCTCTCTCTCTCTCTCTCTCTGTAGCGTAATCGGATAGCAAGACTCACTAGGTTTTGTAGCCCTTACTTCCGCGAAGCTAACCAAAGCTTGGTTGCTTTCTAATTCAATCGATATTTTCCGAATCGAAGAATTGAAGATTTTGAGATTTTGATGTTCAAAAGTAAATTCGATGTTTTGTAGTTAAAATTGGAGGATGTTGTAGAAGAGAAAGTTATTTGTTGTTTGAATTTGAGCAGAATAAGTCTTGGGTTCCCAAAAAATTGAATGACAAAAAGCGTGAACAACTCGACAGTTATCCAGACAGCTAAGTAGACAGCTACCTAAACAGCTACCTAGATAGATACTCAGACAGCTACCCAGATATACACTTAGATAACTACCTAGACAGATACTTAGACAACTATCCAGACAACTACAACCATAAAATCATGGAAAAAAATTATGTGATGGAGGAGTATATTAAATAAAAGACTCCACAATTAGATTCAACATTACTTTCTCAGCATATATAATTTCTCAAGAAAAAATGCTTCCTTTAATTTGTATATATATGCATGTGAACCTTGAAGAAGAAGAGATTAAGAGGGAAAAAATATGATTAATTGATTAAATTATGGAGTCAATTAAGTGAAGTGTAGGGTAGTATAGGACACCATTAATTCAAATGGAAATTGATTTTTGAGACAAAAACAACTCTCCAGATAGCTACTTAAAAAACTACTCAGACAGATACTTAGACAGCTACAACCATAATGTAACGATCCAAACCAGAAATTGTATGTTAATTGGCTTGATTTGCGAGTTTCATGATTAGTCGCGGTTTTGTCGTAATTGGTCGATATGGCGGGTTTGTTTACGACTAAATTATCGGGCAAGAATTTGGTATGAGTTTCTTCACGAGAGTTGTAGAGGATTTGATTTCGAGTTCGTAAAAGGTTTTATAGGATTTTTCGGATAATCGGAGAATATAAAATGAATATTTGAAATTATCATCGAGTTAGTCGTACTTATCTGTTTGGGTTTAAGTTATCCGAATCGTGAATTTGGTCGTTTCGCGACGTATAAATATCGAAATAGTCATAGAATTGTCGAAAAATTGCATTTCGGCTGAGTTGACCAGTTTTGGACTGGGTTTGACCGAGTCACCCGAGTTGACCGCCGAGTGAGTTGACTCGCCGCCGTTGTACTTGTCGGAATACGGCACGGTTGCCGGAAATGAAGGTAGGAAAATGATCCCCTTGATCTAAGCTTTCTATTCATGTATATATTGTGATGATTTGAGGTGGTTTGGGTGGTGATTTATGGAGGTGAAGTTGGACAGAATCAGTGTGATTGGGGGAAGGTTTTCCGGCGAGTTTTCGGTGGGGTTTTGGGGTGGATTAGGTTGGGTTTGAGCTTGGGATGGAAACTCGTGAGTTTGGGAGGACGAGGTGGCTCCACAGTGGAGTATTTCACCGGCGAAGTTTTCCGGCCGGTTTGAATTTCATGGCTTTCGTGCTCGATTTCGGCCACGGTGGTGGTTGGATGAGGTGGTGACTTTGAGGAAACATGTTGGGTTTGAAGAGAGAAATATTTTGAGGTATGGGTCGCCGGAAAATGTCACTGTTGAAGCCGCGCCGCCGCCGCCGGCGGCGGTCAACGGCAGAGCTCTGGCGAGGTTGACTTTTTGGGATTTTAGAGATTTTTATACCGTTTTGCTCGTAATCGCGTCCCGATTGTAGTCATGAGGTTTTTGAGTTGAATTGATATTCTATTTTGGGACGAGAGTTGTTTGGGTGTATTTTGAGACTTTTGTTATTCTCGTCTATATTTCGAGTAATACATCTTTCGAGAACGCGGGGTTCTTGACGTATTAGCTCTGTATGTTATGATTCAATATGTATTGATTGTATCCATGTTATTCAGGTGATCGTGATCGAGCGTTTGGTGATGGATCTTCCGCCAGACCTTAAAGTTAGCCTCGTACTGTGAGTGAACATTTATTTACACTGTCGTAGCGAGTTCTTGGTTTCAGTATTTGTTTCCAGTATAATGTTCAGATTATTTATCGTTCTGAAGGTATTGTACATTTTATTGGTGATGGCATTTATTTATTCAGCATCGATGCATTGGCTACGCGGCTGATCACTGGTAGTCAATCTATCAGGCTTGAGAGAGTTGCTTGATATGCCGACTAAGCTTGAGAGATTCACCTAGTCTATCACCGTCGGGCTTGAGAGATTCGCCCGACATGCTACTTTGGCAGGGAAATCTGCCGGAGTGGCGACCTTCATTTATTTAAAGAACTCGCATTATTTTTGTGAATATATAAATGGTGAAAGACATATTATTATTTTCGTCCACTCACTCTAACAATTTTATTTGCCTTTCCCCTGGGCTTTTTGGTTTTCTTTGCCCAGTTTGCAGTTTGAATTCCGGGGTTGCACGTCGACAGTGGAGGCGTAGAGTTCAGATCACTCTTCAGTTCGAGTAGGTTCGTTGTTCGACCTACTAGTTGTATATGATGTATATAGGCATCGCTCTGAATACTTATATTGTGTTTTTAGTTGAGTTTACTCCTGAATGTTTTCTAGATTTCTTGTAAACCTTGTGGTTTATTATATTTATGATGTTGAGAAATCCGGATGGGGAACGGAGCCCCACGGTTTGGCTTTTTTGAAATATTCGAAGTGTTTCTTTACAGGTTCTAATATTGGTTCACATGTTTCAAAGTAAACTCTGGCAAAAAAAAATTTAAGGTCACATTTTCGAAGGAGTTTAATTTCAGTTTAGGCAACTAAATCGGAGTCGAGTCCTTTCACTTGGTATCAGAGTATTAAGTTTTAGGTTCTGTAAACTCTTGTAGTTGTGTTACTAAGGACATTTGAGAATGTACAGCATTTCCGGAGCGATGACCCGACTGGCCGGTGGATAATCATCAATGCTCTAGAGTGTTGTATGCTTTCAAACGTTTGAACTTTCATGATTACATCATTTCTATCCTGTGACTAATATGTTTTATCATTAGGATGCCTCTTCGACGTGGAGTTTGTGCTGAACGGACTGGGCATCCTGATGAGGATAAATGTACGCGTGACTTGCTTACGCGAGTATTGCATTTGGAGGAACGTATTGACCCAGTGGCTAAGGCTAGGACAGCAGGAACAACTGTTTTCTCTGGTTCCCCTGATCCTAAGGTGTGTGAAGCTTGGGTGGTTCAGGTTGAGCATGTTTGTGAGCGCCTGCATTTTACTCCTGAACAAAAAACTGTAGTAGCAATGGGTTTGCTTGAGTCAGATGCCTACTTTTGGTGGGTTGGTACAGACAGAGTTCCTATTGATACTCTTTGGCCGATGTTCAAAGAGATGTTCATGCGTCGGTATTTCAATCCAGCTACTCAGCAGTGGAAATATGAGGAGTTTGCCAACCTGAAGCAGGGGAATATGTCAGTGCCTGAGTATCAGGATAAGTTCACCCATTTGACGCGGTTTGCATGTGATATGGTGGCATCAGAAGAAGCAAAGTGCATGAGGTTTGAGTTGGGTTTGAATCTGAATATCAAGGGGACTTTGACCACTATGCCTCGAGATAACTTTGATGAGTTTGTTAGTGCTACACTCAGAGGTGAAGACATTGAGAGGGAAAGACAGATGCGGTTTCAGACACGTCGCTTTGACAAGGGTGGACCTAGCTAGGGTGCTTCGAATAGGTTGAGTTCAGGTACTTCTGGATCAACATTATCTTCTAGTAGTGGAACATACAGGTATCCTACTAGCACTGCTAGATAGCGTCATAAATGGAAGAGGAGTCGACCGCAGAGGCAACAGTCGAGTGGGAATTCCCTTGGATTGAGTTATCCTTGACCTTTCTTTAGCACACCAGTTGCACCAAGGGAATATCCATTGTGCAATAACTGCCACAGACATCCCTCTGGTCAGTGTCAGTATGGTCCCTCTACTTATTATCGTTGTGGCCAGGTGGGTCACTTTGCGAGGGAGTGTCCTCAGCATGGCACTTTTGGAGGTGTTGCGGATCAGAGTGCTGAACGAGATCAGGGTGCTGCTTCTGGTGATCGTGCAACACAGTCTTCTGGACAGGGTAGTCAGCAGAATCATAGCCAATGTGGTCGACCAACTAGACAGGCTCGAGTTCATGCCATGTCTCTACGTAAGAGCAAAGCTTCCCCAGAGGTTATCATCGGTATGTTGTACATTTATGGTCATCTAGTTCTTACTTTACTAGATCCAGGGGCTATGCATTCATTCATGTCATATAGATTAACATCATTGGCTACTGTACCTGCATCTCCACTCCCTAGTTTGTGGCGAGTGTTGTATCCATCTAGCGAGGTAGTGTGTGTCGGGTGAGTATATAGAGATTGTGAGATTTTTATTGGAGGTTATGGGTTAGCCGCATATTTGATGCTGCTGGATATCGTGGATTTTGATGTGATTTAGGACATGGATTTCTTGGAGAACCATTGTGCTGTTCTTGACTGTCATAAGAAAGAGGTTGTTTTCAGGAGTCCAGGCATGCCGAAAATCTTGTTTCGGGGTGAAAAGAATACTTCTTTGCCTTATTTGATTTCAGCAATGAAGGCTGAGCAGATGATGAGGAAGGGTTGTGTGGCTTACCTAGCACATGTGATCAATATGAGTATTCGTGTGCCGGACATTGGTGATATTACGGTGGTCTGTGAGTATCCAGATGTGTTTCCCAAGGACTTACCCGGTGTTCCTCTAATCAGGGAGATTGGCTTCATTTTTGAGTTACTTCCAGGTACTGGACCTATTTCGCCGACACCCTATCGTATGGCACCAGCAGAGTTGAGGGAGTTGCAGATTCAACTTCAAGAGTTGATTAAGAAAGGCTTCATTCGACCTAGTGTTTCACCTTGGGGTGTTCCAGTGTTGTTTGTGAGGAAGAAGGATGGTTTGATGAGGCTATGTATTGACTATCGAAAGTTGAATCAGGTTATGGTGAAGAACAAGAATCCGCTCCCTCGGATTGATGATTTGTTCGATCAGCTGAAAAGAGCTTTTGTCTTCTCAAAGATTGATCTCAGGTCTGGATACCATCGGCTACGGATTCGGGAGTCTGATGTGGACAAGACGGCGTTTCGGTCACGTTATGAGCACTATGAGTTCCTTGTTATGCCGTTTGGGCTGACCAATGCGCCAGCTGCTTTCATGGACCTGATGAATCAGATTTTCAGGCGTTATCTTGATAAGTTCATCATTGTGTTCATCGATGACATCCTGATTTATTCCATGAGTGTGGGGCAGCACAAGAAGCATTTGCATGCAGTTTTGCAGACTTTACGAGATGCTCAGTTGTACGCCAAGTTTAGCAAGTGTGAGTTTTGGCTAGACAATGTAAAGTTTTTAGGTCACGTGATATCAGCTGAGGGAATCAACATTGATCCTGACAAGATTGATGCGGTGTTGAATTGGGGCAGACCTACCAACGTGGCAGAGATACGGAGTTTCTTGGGCTTAGCAGGTTACTATCGCCGATTTGTGTAGGATTTTTCACGGATAGTGACACCACTTACCCGTTTGACGAAGAAAGGAGTCAAGTTTGAATGGTCTGATGCTTGCGAGAAAAGCTACTTGACTTTGAAGGAAAGGTTGACTACTGCACCAGTGTTGACTTTACCTAACGATAATGGTGAGTATGTGGTCTATAGTGATGCTTCGAAGTTAGGTCTGGGTTGTGTCTTGATGCTACATGGACAGGTGGTGGCATATAGTTTGGGACAGTTGAAACCATACGAAGTTAACTATCCTACTCATGAACTGGAGTTAGCTGCCATTGTGTTAGCATTGAAGAGTTGGAGACACTACTTGTACGGAGCTCAATGCAAGATTTACATCGATCATAAAAGTCTTACCTACTTGCGTACGCAGCCAGATTTGAACATGAGGCAGCGGAGATGGATGGAGCTGATTAATGATTATGACTGTAATTTCGAATATCATCCAGGGAAGGCTAACGTGGTTGCTGATGCTCTTAGTCGGAAGCATGGTGCTTCACTCTTCCATGTACGTGTTGCTAGAGTGTCACTTTTGACAGAGTTGTGAGCAAGGGGAGCAGAGTTGGAATGGAATGATGATGGAGCATGGTTAGCCAGCTTCCAAGTTCATCCGGTGTTACTTGATCAAGTTTGTGAAGCTCAAGATTCAGATACCTATCTGTTGAGCAAGAAGAATTTGATTCAGAATAGTGTACCAACCAAGTTTTGGATGAGGAGTGATGGCACTTTGATGTTCAGAGGGAGATTGTGTGTGCCCAGAGACGACGATTTGAAGAAGGAAATACTCAATGAAGCCCATTGTTCTGCATGTGTTATGCATCCGGGTAGTACAAAGAAGTTCCGGACACTTAAAAGTCATTATTGGTGGCGAAACATGAAGAGGGTCAACAAGTCATTATTGGTAGCAATATACGTAAGCAGATGCCTGATTTGTCAACAAGTGAAGGCAAAACGTCAGAAATCGGCAGGTAAACTACAACCTTTGGAGATTCCAGTGTGGAAATGGGAGCATATCACCATGGATTATGTGTATCAGTTACCTCGTACTTCTGGTGGAAGTACTGGTATTTGGGTGATTTTGGATCGCCTTACGAAGTCAGCTAATTTCCTTGCACTTCCAGGAAAGCTTTCCGTGAGCAGATTGGCGAAGCTGTACTTGAAAGAGGTTGTGAGATTACATGCATGGTGTACCTGTGTCTGTCGTTTCTGATCAAGATAGTTAGTTCACTTCCGAATTTTGGCGGGCATTGCAGAAGGCAATGGGGACTAGACTATACTTCAGCACAGCTTTTCATCCTCAGACAGATGGTCAGTCGGAAAGGCCTATTCAAACTCTGGAGGATATGTTGCGATCTTATGTTTTGCAATTCAAAGGGAATTGGGATCATCAACTTTATTTGATTTAATTTGCGTACAACAATAGCTATCAAGCTAGCATTGGTATGGCACCTTATGAGGCGCTGTATGGCAAACAGTGTCGAACTCCATTGTGTTGGAGTGAAGTTGGTGAGAAATGACTTATTGGTCTTGATTTGGTGAAAAGTACCACGGAAGATGTTCAAGTTATTTTGGACAAATTGAAGGCTGCACAGGATTGAAAAAAGAGTTATGTTGACGTGAGACAGAAGGATCTTGAGTTTGAGGTTGGTGATTGGGTTTTCCTAAAAGTTTCTCCTTGGAAAGGTGTTGTTCGTTTCGGGAAGCACAGTAAACTTCTTCCGCGATATGTTGGCTCATACGAGATCACAGAGCGAGTCGGTGCTGTAGCGTACAGGTTGGCATTACCATCTGAGATGGTCAGGGTACATGATATGTTCCATGTGTCTATCTTACTGAAGTACATTTCCGATCTATCTCATGTGTTGACACCGTATCAGCTTCCTATATGGGATGACTTGACCTATGTGGAGGAACCCGTTCAGATTCTTGATCGGAAGGTCCAGAATTTGCGACACAGAGCCATTCCTCTTGTGAAGGTATTGTGGCAGAATCATTCAGTTGAAGAGGCTACTTGGGAGACCGAGCAACACATGCGTGAGCAGTATCCCTACCTCTTCAGTTAGCAGGTATGTAAATTTCAAGGACGAAATTTTTGTTAAGGGGGTAGATTTGTAACGACCCAAACCGGAAATTGTATGTTAATTGACTTGATTTGCGAGTTTCACGATTAGTCGCGGTTTTGTCGTAATTGGTCGATATGGCAGGTTTGTTTACGACTAAATTATTGGACAAGAATTTGGTATGAGTTTCTTTATGAGAGATGTAGAGGATTTCATTTCGAGTTCGTAGGAGGTCTCAGCGGATTTTTCGGATAATCAGAGAATATAAAATGAATATTTGAAATTATCGTCGAGTTAGTCGTACTTATCCGTTTGGGTTTGAGTTATCCGAATTGTGAATTTGGTCGGTTTGCGACCAATAAATATCGAAATAGTCGTAGAATTGTTGAAAAGTTGCATTTGGGCTGAGTTGACCAGTTTTGGACTGAGTTTGACCAAATTGATCGAGTCACCCGAGTTGACCGCCGAGTAAGTTGACTCGTCATCGTTGTACTTGTCGGAATACGGCACGATTACCGGAAAGGAAGGTAGGAAAATGATCCCCTTGATCTAAGCTTTCTATTCATGTATATATTGTGAAGATTTGAGGTGGTTTGGGTGGTGATTTATGGAGGTGAAGTTGGACGGAATCGGTGTGATTGGGGGAAGGTTTTCCGACGAGTTTTCGGTGGGGTTTTGGGGTGGATTAGGTTGGGTTTGAGCTTAGGATGGAAACCCTTGAGTTTGGGAGGACGAGGTGGCTCCATTGTGGAGTTTCACCATTGAAGTTTTTCGGCCGGTTTGAATTTTGTGGCTTTCGAGCTCGATTCCGGCCACTGTGGTAGTTGGATGAGGTGGTGACTTTGAGGAAAAGTGTTGGGTTTGAAGAAAGGAAGATTTTGAGGTATGGTTCGCCGGAGAATTTCACCTTTGACGCCGCGGCGGCAGCGGCGGTGTTCAACGGCGAAGCTCTGGGGAAGTTGACTTTTTAGGATTTTGGAGATATTTATACCGTTTTGCTCGTAATCGCGTCCCGATCGTAGTTGTAAGGTTTTTGAGTTGAATTGAGTATTCTATTTTGGGATGAGGGTGTTTGGGTGTATTTTGGGAGTTTTGTTATCCTCGTCAATATTTCGAGCGATTCGTCTTTCGAGAACGCGGGGTTCTTGACGTATTACCTCCGTATGTTGTGATTCAATATGTATTGATCGTATCCCTGTTATTCAGGTGATCGTATCGAGCGTTTGGTGAGAGATCTTCCGCTGGACCTCAGGTTAGCCTTGTACTGTGAGTGGACATTTATTTACACTGTCGTAGCTAGTTCTTGGTTTCAGTATTTGTTTCCAGTATAATGTTCAGATTCTTTATCGTTTTGAAGGTATTGTATATTTTATTGGTGATGACATTTATTTATTTAGCATCGATGCATTGGCTACGCGGTTGATCACCGGTAGTCCATCTATCATGCTTGAGAGATTCGCTTGATATGCCGACTAGGCTTGAGAGATTCGCCTAGTCTATCACCGTCAGGCTTGAGAGATTCGCCCGACATGCTACTTTGGCAGGGAAATCCGCCGGAGTGGCGACCTTCATTTATTTAAAGAACTCACATTATTTTTGTGAATATATAAATGGTGAAAGGCATATTATTATTTTCGTCCACTCATTATTTTCGTCTACTCACTCTAACAATTTTATTTGCCTTTCCCCTAGGCTCTTCGGTTTTCTTTGCCTAGTTTGCAGTTTGAATTCCAGGGTTGCACGTCAACAGTGGAGGCGTAGAGTTCAGATCACTCTTCAGTTCGAGTAGGTTCGTTGTTCGACCTACTAGTTGTATATGATGTATATAAGCGTCGTTCTGAATACTTATGTTGTGTTTTCAGTTGTGTTTACTCCTGAATATTTTCTGGATTTCTTGTAAACCTTGTGGTTTATTATATATATGATGTTGAGAAATCCGGATGGGGAATGGAGCCCCACGGTTTGGTTTTTGTGTAATATTCGAAGTGTGTTTCTTTGCAGGTTCTAATATTAGTTCACATGTTTCAAAGTAAACTTTGGCAAAAAAAATATAAGGTCACGTTTTCGAAGGGGTTTTATTTCGGTTTAGGCAACTAAATCGGAGTCGGGTCCTGTCACATAAATCATGAAAAACAAAAATGATGTGATGGAGGAATATATTGAATAAAAGACCCCATAATTAGATTCAACATTACTTTCTCATCATATATAATTTCTCAAGAAAAAAATGCTCCCTTTAATTTGTATATATATGCATGTGAACCATGAAGAAGAAGAGAGATGAAAAGGGAAATAATCTGATTAATTGATTAAATTATGGAGTAATTAAGTGAAGTGTATAGTAGTGTATGACACCATTAATTCAAGTAGAATTGATTTTTGAGACAAACACAACTCTCTAGACAACTACTCAGACAGCTACTCAAACAGATACTTAGACACCTACACAGATCTAGACAGATACTTAGAAAGCTACCCAAACAAATACTTAGACAACTACCCAAACAGATACCCAAATAGATACTTAGATAGCTATCCAGACATATACTCAGACAGATACTTAGATATAATCTATTTGACTTGGAATTCAGAATGGTCGAAGTCTTCAAGAGAGAATCTAACCATATAACTCATGCTTTTGATCCTACTATTCAGTTAAAAAATAGTTTAGAAGTTTATTTGGGATACCACTCATCTACCCAAAGTCTTCGACCACTTAACGTAGATGTGCTGGTCTAATGCCCCGGTATAACACTTAATTGATTGACATGCCTTTAATTAATTATTAGGCTCAAACAAGAGTGAGGTACAGAGCTCTGGATGACTTTGTTAATGTCAATCCAAACCCATTGTCAAGCTTTTTTCGGGTAAGAAAACCTGTGATGGAACCCCTAATGCAGATATGATCGAAGTTAACATTGATGGATGGAGCATGTAGTTGTCCATATAACAAGTCTGGGTTTAACTCTTTTGTCTAAATTTGAGTTATAATGATGAAGAATTCTGTAAACATGCCCAAATGCCATTGTTGAGCTGTTCAGATTGTTGATGATGGAGGAGAGGCTCTGGCAGGTGCTGTTCGGATCGGGTATGGAGTTGGATCGAGTTGTGGAGAGAGAGAGAGAGAGAGAGAGAGAGAGAGAGAGAGAGAGAGAGAGAGAGAGAGAGAGAGAGAGAGAGAGAGAGAGAGAGAGAGAGAGAGAGCTTTAGGTGATTGGGCCTGAAAAATATCGTAGTATTTTTTATAAATAATTCAAACAACATGTCTGTTATCTATTCAGAAAATAGAATAGACATTTTTAGGATTGAAAAATTTACGATAAAATTTTGAAGAAAGAGAAAATTTAAACCGAAAATTTTTTCTCATTTTTTTTATTGAACAGAAGTCTAGTTTCAGATATTGTGCGCGTTCTAATTCTAAGGGCACCCTTAGAAAAAAATCGACAATTCGACATAGATCCCTTGCAACATGCATGACGACAGATTCGAAGAGACTTAGCGTTTGGTTACTATAAAAAAATGATCATGCGTTGAAGTAAGTCAAGTAACTAAGTACTGTGAAAGCAATCAAGGCATGACTAGCTACTAGAAAAAACCATGTACATGTACATACGTGTGAGTAGAGTTTTAAGGTGTGTATAACACTTAATTTGTTGTAAATTGTATATTCTTACTTGTCTAAAATATTAGATGTACTGTCTTAATTAATATAGATTGGATTCAGTGTGCGCGTGACGATGTACTGTACTTGATCAAGTGTAACTTTTCCACAATAAATATAATAAAACTACATTCGTATCTTCGAAGTAAACGAACAATCTAGAAAGTATGTGTATATGTTACAATTTGTTGAGATAATTAATCAATATCTGAGACTAGAATTGTGAACTCGATCTCAGTTGAAGCATCGGTCTCTAGCCTATTACAAGCCTGTTACATTATGTTGGAAAATATATTAGCGTGAATTATATTTTTATAATTAGAATTAAAGTTGTATAAATATGATGTGAATGTAAATATTTTTTCTTTTTAGGATACCACTTGTACATTTTTATTAATCCCAAAATTGGGATGAATGGATTATTAAATTCTCCTTGAAACATAAATCTACTTGGTATCAGAACCGAATTCCTGTATTTTGTAATCCTGGATTGAATTGGAACCATGAACTACCACCACCATTTTTTTCTTCCGTTGCATCTGTACTTGAAACCTGAATTGTGAATTTTGCGAACCCTGAAGAGATGGTCAATGTGAATGATTAGAACGTTTTTGCTAATAATGATGAAACACTCATCCCCAATAATGGAGCAGTCGTCATGCAACTCATTCACAATCACTTCCACAACACCATTCAGATTAACTCCGCTTTTTCCATCGGTGAGCTCCTCACTGAAACCAACTATTCTAGTTAGTCTGGATACATGAAGATTTGACTTGAAGGTCGAAACAAGCTTGATCTCCTCACTAAGGACCCTCCTGCTGAGTATTTAACATGGGCTGTCGACAATGGCAAGGTGAAGTGCTGACTTATTGAAAATATGTCTCCTGGATTGCGAAAACAGTACCTCAGATTGCCCACAGCTAAAGCAATTTGGGATGCCATGTACAAGACCTACTATGATGAATCTCATGAAAACCGGATTTTTGAGCTTCATCGTTTGTGTTATACGACGAAGCAGAATGGAAGACTTCTCTCAATATGCTACAATGAACTTGTTGAATGGCTCGATGAAATGGACCAACGCATGACGCACTCTCAAAAAACGGTTGATGGTGTTATGAATAAATCCTCTTGCATGACCCGTCAATGTGTCTATATATTTTTGATGGGACTTGATGTTGAATTCAGTCAAGTCTATGAAGAGTTTTGAGGAGAGAACAAAAGGTGGATCTTGAATAGACATATGCACATGTCTGACGCTTCCACAGCAATCGAACCGCCCTCTCTACACCTCCTCCACGTGATGCTTCTGTCATGGTTGCCTCCTCTCTTGTAACAGCTAATGCTGCCCAATCCTGGTGCCGCTATGGTCCTCCACTTGGATTTTTTGATCCTCCTCGTTCTGGTGAAAATCCTCCTGCTAAAAACCCACACTTCACATGTACTCATTGTAAGGAGGTTGGTCATACAAATGAGAGGTGCTATGTTCTTGTTAGATACCCTGAATGGTGGAATTTTACTAGAAGACCTTGCAAAAACAGCCTAAAAACGGCTGTAACCACCATTGAATCTTCTGTTCAACCATCTGCACTCGTCATTGAAACAGGTAACGGGGGTAAGACATCTTCTTTTACCACATTATCTGCGGATAGGTCTTGGATAATTGATACAAGTGCTATTGATCATATGACAAATAATCATAGTGTAGTTGATACCATTAAAACTTCTCTTGAACATGTTGTGTATACTGATGATGGTTCTCCTTCTCCAGTTCTTGGTGAATGATTTATACAACTCTCTCATGAACTCACCCTTGATTATGTTCTTGTTGTGTTTCTCTTACTTATAACCTATTATCTGTTAATCAGATCACTAGGGTCATCTCTTGCTCTGTAACCTTTTATCCCAATTTCTTTATTTTTCAGGACATCCTGACGAAGACTCTGGGTTATGGTGTTAGAAGGGGGAAATTATACTATATGGATTTGACAAGCAGTGGACAACATCAACTAAGTCAAGAAACAGTACCAGTAGCCTGAATAAAGCCAAAGAAGCGGTGTGGTTATGACATCGACGCTTGAATTTTGGATATCTTAGGAAATTACAACCTCAGTTGTTTTCAATTATTGATGAATCTGATTTTAAGTGTGATATATGTGAACTGGCCAAGAGCCATCGTATTACGTTTTCCCCAAGTTTGAATAAAAGTTATGTTCCTTTCATGAAAATTCATTTGGATGTTTGGGGTCCTGCAAGAACTTCTTCTCGTTCTGGATTTCGATACTTTGTGACTTTTATTGATGAATGCACCAGAATGACTTGGGTCTCCTTGATGAAGTGTAAAAGTGAAGTATATGCCAAATTTGTTAAAATTCCACAAGATGGTGGCAACTCAGTACCAGCAGCCAATTTGAGTCCTTCAATCTGACAATGGTGGAGAGTATGTGAAATGAGACTTGTCAGCTTATTTGGGTGTTCATGGAATTAGGCATCAAACTTCCATTGCATATGCTCCTCAACAAAATGGATTAGCTGAAAGAAAGAACCGCCAATTGTTGGAAGTTGCTTGTGCTTCTCTATTTGGTATGAATATTTATCCCTACAAATCTATGCGGAGAAGCCTTGTGTTCTGCTGTATACTTAATCAATCGCACCCCCTCTGTGTGATTAAGTTTTAGAACCCATATCAGAAGTTGCATGAAATGTTGAAGGAGTCATCTTTGCCAAATCTGAAACCAAGAGTCTTTGGGTGTACTGTGTATGTTCACATTAACAAACAGTTTCGAGGGAAGCATGATCCTTGTGTTGTAAAGTGTGTGTTTGTTGGATATGCTGAATTTCAAAAAGGTTACCGTTGTTATGATCTAATTATGAACACGATGCATGTGTCTTTAGATGTTTTTTTCCGTGAATCTGACCCTTACTACTTAGGGAGAGTTTCAGAGTCTTCCCTTCAGGGAGAGAGAAGTAGATGTGAAGGAAATCCTCTAAATATACCAGAATTTGAGAACTTGGAAAGAAGGCTTGAAGCTGCTAAAAATTAAGTTGAAGACCCGAGAGCATCTTTCGATGGATAGAAGGAAACTCTCGATCCATCGAAGACTGGTGACGAGACTGACCAGGGAGTATCCTTCAATGGATCGAAGGAAGTTCTCGATCCATCGAAAACTACAGAAGTACCGGACCAGGGAAGATCCTTTGATGAATCGAATGGCTTTTTTGATGGATCAAAGTTTCAAGCTAAAACACTATAAATTGAAGTCCAACCCTCTTCTGAAGACCCCTTTCTACTCCATCAATTAAAGAGTCTTCCCAGAATGTCTCTCCTAAGGTACGTATTGATACCAATGAATTAGGTAGTATAGAAGTTAGTGTGCCTAAGAGTTCACAATGGGAAACAAAAGGGGTTCCAAAGAAATAATATGAACCATTCATAGAAGCCAAGACTAAATATTATATCGCTATCTTTGTATCTCACCATAGGTTGTCTGGATCACATGCACTTGTTGTTAATCAATTATCTAAAATATCTATTTCTAGTAAACTGCAGTATGCCTTGGAAAATTCAAAGTGGAAGCAAGCTATGAATGAAGAATTGGAAGCCTACAAAAGAATGGAACGTTGGAGCTTGTTCCTGCCCCACCTGGAAAGAAGACAGTTGGATGTAGATGGGTATATGCGGTGAAGCTGAAGGTAGATGGAAACATAGATCGATATAAAGCTTGTCTAGTTACAAAATGCTTCACTCAGCGATGTGGAGTAGATTATCAGGAGATATTTGCCCCAGTAGCAAAGATCAGCACTTGACGTATTCTCATAGCCTTAGCAACTCGACATAACTGACCATTGCACCAATTTGATGTGAAGAATGCCTTCCTGAATGGAGATTTAGAAGAAGAGGTGTACATGGATATTCCTTTAGGTATTAATTGTAGGCCATGTGATGTTGGGAAAGTCTGCAGATTGAAGAAGTCATTGTATGGATTGAAGTAATCTCCTAGAGCTTAGTTTGGAAGATTTTCTGGAGCCATGAAGAAGTTTAGATATCGGCAGAGCAATTATGATCATACATTATTCATTAAACGCAAGGGTGGTAAGATTACTGCTCTGATTGTATATGTGGATAACATGGTTATTATAGGTGATGATCCAGCTGAGATGGAAGATTTGTAGAAGCGGTTATCCCAAAAATTTGAGATGAAGGATTTGGGTCCACTGAAATATTTTTTAGGAATTGAAGTTGCAAGATCTAAGTTGGGAATCACCTTGTCATAATGAAAGTATATGTTTGATCTTACTGAAACATGAATGCTGAATTCTAAACCTGCTAATACTTTTATTGAGATGAATCGCAAGTTGGAGTTGTGTCATGGTCAAGCTCCAACAAATAAAGGCAGGTACTAGAGGTTAGTAAGAAGATTGATCTATTTATCACATACTAGGCATGATATTGCATATGCTGTAAATGTTGTGAGTCAGTTCGTGCATGATCTAAGTGAAGAACATATGGATCGATGTTGTGATGCGTATTCTCAGATATTTGAAGTTTGCACCAGGTAAAGGCCTCCTATTTTCAAAGGATGGTGAGTTTGGAGTTACAAGTTATTTTGATGCAGATTGGGCAAGAGATCAGACTAATAGTGTTAGTATTGCATAATTAGTTGTACGATTAACATACTTATCCACTTAAGCAGATTAGCAACACCTACTCAACCACATGCAAGATCACCAAGGAAGCACCAACTTCACTCACCGGACCCACCCCTTCCGAGCGCGCACGCGCCCGTGGGGGGCGCGCCCGAACATGCGGATCACACACCAGTAAGTGCACCAAGTCCCACATCGAAGAACACCACCAGGTTCCAAACTCAACCACCTATATATATCAGGTATTTATTACAGGTAAGACTCACTAATTCACATCCCATTGATTCGACTTGAACCCATCGCTATCAATTCATACCACACCACTCGCACGTTCGCTTGACTGTTATATCCAGTACATATTCTGACTTAGGCATCGGAGCGTTGAAGGCGGGCCACCCCGTCTTGACCCCTGACCGCCTGCTTCATTGTTGTACTCTTCTAACAGTTGCTCCCGAACGCCCGACGGAAGGAGGCACCCGCAAGGAAAGCCCGCACGCACGAAGAGAAGGAAGAAGAGGAGAGCCCGCCCATCCGAACAGCCCCACCGTTCGGACGCACCAAGGAGGGGAGATCCGCCGCACGACCGAGGAAGGAAGAGGAAGCTTATTCTTGTTGCTTCTGCCCCATTACGCCTCCGCGCGTAATTCGGTAGAAACATCTGGCGCCGTCTGTGGGAAACTTACAAATTGCAAACCTCGTATAAACACCACTACCCAAAAGACATGTGTTCCATCTGTTGCTGCTAAGGTCGACACAATCACGCACGTTCACCTCGATCCCGCACGATCATTCCGAGCGACATCTCGGCACCCGTCACTCCAAGAGATAAGTATTCTTGATTTCACCAGTCTTATGTTGAAAGTGTATTCGTACTCCACCCGCTCGACCGTTCCGAGGCCTATTCTTGGCGGGCTCCGAACAGCAACACTCGTTCGGGAGTCGCGCGCAAGCGGCTCGGATCCATTCATGCATCATGTACAAGTCCGTTCCGAGGCTTAACGGCTCCAAACAGCAAGATTCGTTTGGGAGTCGGGCGGCTCCAAACAGCAAGATTCGTTTGGGAGTCGGGCCCACAGGTACACCAACGTAGCGCTCGGAACCATCCATGCATCATTCGTAAGACCGTTCCGAGGCTTAACGGCTACAAACAGCAAGATTCGTTTGGGAGTCGGGGTCAGCGCTCGGAACCATTCATGCATCATTCGCAAGGCCACATTCGCTCATTTGCATAGCACGATCATGCAAGTCAGGCATAATACGCAATACTCGTCAGGTACACAATCGAGCGCGCAGCTCCAAACAGCAAGATTTGTTTGGGAGTCGGGCGGCTCCAAACAGCAAGATTCGTTTGGGAGTCGGGCGGCTCCAAACAGCAAGATTCGTTTGGGAGTCGGGCCCACATGTACCCGATTAGGCGCAGGCGCGCGAATACGATCAGGCGTGAAGGCGCAGGCACACAGGTACACGATTGGCGCGCGGGCGCACAGGTACACGATCGGCGCGCGCGCGCAGGTACACGATTGGCGCGCAGGTACACGATTGGCGCGCAGGCGCACAGGTACACGATCGGCGCGCACGCGCAGGTACACGATTGGCGCGCAGGTACACGATTGGTGCGTGGGCGCACAGGTACGCGATCGTGCGCACATGCGCACGGTCGGGGTCACAGGATCATGACCGCTGCTCAACCGGATAAGTATTCTTGTTAATCGCCCACCCTTTTTCAACTCCCCAGTCAAGAAAGTTCTCTTTGACTTGGGGAATTGGGGGACTTGTTAGTATTGCATAATTAATTGTACGATTAACATACTTATCCACTTAAGCAGATTAGCAACACCTACTCAACCACATGCAAGATCACCAAGGAAGCACCAACTTCACTCACCGGACCCACCCCTTCCGAGCGCGCACGCGCCCGTGGGGGGCGCGCCCGAACATGCGGATCACACACCAGTAAGTGCACCAAGTCCCACATCGAAGAACACCACCAGGTTCCAAACTCAACCACCTATATATATCAGGTATTTATTACAGGTAAGACTCACTAATTCACATCCCATTGATTCGACTTGAACCCATCGCTATCAATTCATACCACACCACTCGCACGTTCGCTTGACTGTTATATCCAGTACATATTCTGATTTAGGCATCGGAGCGTTGAAGGCGGGCCACCCCGTCTTGACCCCTGACCGCCTGCTTCATTGTTGTACTCTTCTAACAGTTGCTCCCGAACGCCCGACGGAAGGAGGCACCCGCAAGGAAAGCCCGCACGCACGAAGAGAAGGAAGAAGAGGAGAGCCCGCCCATCCGAACAGCCCCACCGTTCGGACGCACCAAGGAGGGGAGATCCGCCGCACGACCGAGGAAGGAAGAGGAAGCTTATTCTTGTTGCTTCTGCCCCATTACGCCTCCGCGCGTAATTCGGTAGAAACAAATAGAATATCCACTTCTGGTTATTTCACCTTTATTGGTGGAAGTTTAGTAACTTGGGGCAGTAAGAAGCAAAATGTGGTTGCCCATTCCAGTGCTGAAGCTGAATATCGAGTAATGGAAAATGGAGTGTGTGAACTGTTATGGATTCAGAATGTATTGAAGGAACTAGGTTTCAACCTCCATAAGGCCGTGGATCTGCATTGTGACAACACTGCTGCAATTGAAATTGATCATAATCATGTACAACATGATCGAACCAAGCATGTGGAGATTGATAGACATTTTATCAGGGATCATCTTGAAAAGAATAATATACGTGTTTCATTTGTAGCTTCTGAAGAACAATTGACGGATGTACTCACAAAGGGGTTGTCACACCATGCATTTGCAAGATGGATTGACAAGTTAGGCATGATTGACATCTATGCACCAACTTGAAGGAGAGTATATTAGTGTGAATATTCTTTTGTAATTAGAATTAAATTGTATAAATGTGATAGGAATATAAATATCATTTTCTATTAAGATATCACTTGTACATCTTTGTTAACCTCAAAATTAAGATGATTGAATTATTGAATTCTTCTTGAAACATAAATCTACTACATATGTACGTACTATTACTATCAAAAAATGCTCGCTAGCTGCGCGGACGTACCATACACATGTGATGATCATCTAGATCGATAGCTACTGTTCACGATGTTTTTAGGCATTTCAGGTTTTCTAGTAGGGTTTTAATTCGTCTTAAAACGAAGATACAAACGGTACATACCCTAAACGAAGGGTTTATGGAAATTTCGTAGTGATATATTTTCATTGATCAATAAATCCACTGGAATGGGCAATTGTAATATATATATATATATATTGTACATATGTACGTTCTTGGACGTCTCAACAGTCTAAATGTTATATATCCGGCATCTCTAAGATTGCATTAGGATAGGAATCATAGAATTATTGTCCGATGCATACAAGAAAGAGGCTGCTCCATAGTAATTTTCAAGTACACAAGCCCGATAAACAAGCACACAATTAAAGTTAACTATATATATTTCCTACGAACACTTATAACACTAATAATATGTTTCTCGATCAGTAGCTGGATTAGCTTGATGAGATATTTGAGGGACGCTCCATGCCACATGGTCTAACTGTACAGCTTGATCATCATCATCATCAAACTTTTCTCAGAACAACGTACATCTGGTGATCGATTTGGAGTGGTTTAGTACGTGGTAGATCTGAACTTCTGGCCACTACTACTGAATAGATACTTGGCAGCCTAGCTTGATCGATCAGGTTGGATCAGCAGCTGTAGCTTTGCGTTTTTTTGCTTCTCTAAGCTGTAAGGGTTGCACCTCGTACATAATAAACCTAACGACCTCACGAACCGATCTTACTTCAACCCTTGATTTTTCATGTTTAAAGTTCAGCATGAAATAATTCCACTATAATTCATATAATTTACATATAAAAGCTAGTATATGAAGCATAGTACATAAACTGATCTTTTCATTCATTCCGAGTCAGATTTTCAAATAACTAGTGTTTTCTGAATCAATCAACAAAAGCTATAAAAGTTAATCAGATAAAATTTCCTTATCCATGTGAGAAGGGTTGTTGGTTCGTGGAATCCAAACTATTTCCCAGCCACAAAGCCTTTCAGAAAAACTGTACTTCTTACAATCAGCTACAATTTCCCCGACGGTTTCGTCATTGGGCATAAACTGCATCCATCCAAGAAAAAATAAGATCAGGTCCATATTTTACAAAGTTATGTCGATCACTGTTCATAAAACAAAGCAATATATGTACACATATTGTCAATGACAAATAAAATAAATGTTCATAAGCATGCCTTGTTCAATGCTGTGTCATCAGCAACCTCAAAATCTTGAGGGAGTCTAAATGACAAATTGGTAAAAAAGGCCACTAACTTCGGGCCCGTCGGAAATTTCCTGACTTGCAGATTCTGAATATATGAAAATCAAATCAGATGAGATAAATTAATTAGTTACAATCAAAAGAAAAAACCCAACATGTACATAATATTCACAATGAAATAAAAGATTACCACGCTTGGTCTTCCGTAAGTACGTTTCATTCCTTAATTCAAAGACGTCTAAGGGTTATGTGAGTTGTTTAATCAAGGCTTAAGGTTGCCGTAAGCCCTTACTTAAAAAAAAAAGTTAAGTAAGTTGTTATGTAATTAAGTTGATATATATGTTTAAGAACCTAACTAATTAACTAGGTTATATAATACCAGAGTTTTAGTTATAAAAAATACCAGAGTTTTTGTGGCTGGTGACTTATATATGGAAACTACTTATTTAACTATTTCTAGGTATCTATCATGGATGTCATATTGGTTTTCAGGCGGCGGCTGTGTCGGCACCTCCTGGTTTGGGACGTGAATTTGGATTTCCTCCGCCGCTGGGGGAGGTGGAAGGGATTCAAAGACCCTTGACCTTTCCCTTTCTTCTTTGGTGATGTCGGGTACATCTCTCTGCATAAAAGAAATCTAGGTTATATAAGCTGATATATACAACAACATAGCTACGATGTAGTACCGCAGTTTTTGTGGCTAGTGACTTACGGAAACTACTACTTCAACTATTTCTAGGAGTATGTTCTGGAAGTCATCTTGGTTTTCAGGCGCCACCTGGTTAGGGACGTCGACGTTGATTTCCTCCTCTGCCGAGGGAGGTGGAGGGATCACTGCTTCAACCATCTGTTCTGCATGCTGAGGGGAAGGAGGACCATTAATAAGCTCTAGTATGTTTTCATGATCATCAACTGTTGGATAATAAATCCAATTGGTCGTAAACCCTTCAAAAAACGGCCTGTGCATTTTGAGAGAGAAAGAGAGAGAGAGATTTGTGCAGGGAATAGCAGGAAGTTCTGAATGCTGGAGACCAAATTAAGAATGCGCGCAGTGATGAGTATGGAGAAGGGGTGCAGATTATAAAGAACAGGAACATATGGGGAATTCTTCGAGCGTTTCAGTTTGAAAGAAATGATGACATAACTCCATAGAAGCTAGGTCAGATGCATCCACCAAAGGAGTGGCTGTCCTGTCTTTGCATTCATTTTGTAACCTAAATTGAAATGTTGCATCAGCCTTTGACAATATCCCACTCCAGTCTTCATTTAACCATTTAATTTTTTTTTCTTCTTGTATGTATCAATGTATATAAATCCAGGAAAGTAAAGGTTTCTTTGGCTATATATGTTGCATGCGACGCAACAGGACACCATATAGATGGTATCAAATGTAATTCCAGTTTCTTTCAATGTATAAAGGAAAACTCAGTAACAAACCATTTGTATTGATGATCCTTTTTCAGAATTTCAGTGGGCTGGAGTCGTTTTTGGTGTGAGTTTGTTTGACCTCGATGTCAAATATTTAATGGTATATGTACAATTTTCTTGCATAGGTAACGTTCCCTAATTTAATGATCGAGAAGGGATATTCAAACAAAAACGAAAGAGAAAGTGGATTTTGTTGTAATCTACATATTTGTATGTATCTATAGGCACAGGCAACGAGATGCACCTGCATCAAGTTTGAGCCAAAGATTACTCTTGCTATTCAAGTGGAAAAAGAATGACTGAAAATTAGATTTTCTTTAAACATAATTGCATATGATGCATTTTTTTAATTTTTTTTTAAGAAAGCAGGCATTAAGCAAACTCATTGCTCAAATCCGAAAATTTATTAAAATCCGAAAAATGATACATAAGATGGGGGACAAAGGCCAAGACCATCTTAAGAAACAAAACAACAGGATTATACTTGCTACGGAGAACAACCAAGCAAAGAAACATATAAAGAACTCACCAATTAGGAAACATGATAAGTAAGAACTTGGTCTTGAACGAGAGAACAAGCTAGCAAAGATGACAATTTCATACACCAAGCTTCAATAACACCATCGGCCCCTGCTTTTGCCAATGCATTAGCAAGCTTGTTCCCCTCGCGAAACGCATGAGATACATGAAGTTGAGCATGCTTCATAAATAACAAACAATGAGTCCATAGAACTTTTAATCTCTAAGGCACAAGATGAGGATTTCAGAAATAAGATACGAAAAGTGTCGAGTCTGTCTAAAGCCAAAGCTTATGCTACACTCGAGCCCAAGCCACGCCCAAAGCTTCCACAACTACAAGAATTTCTGTATCAACAGCACAACTCACGTCAACCTTGTAAGCAAAGGCACCTATAATCACACCTGAAAAATCCCGAAAAACCCCCACCATAGCCTACAATGGCAGGAGACCTAAAAGATTCATCAATGTTTACTTTCAACCAATTAACTGGAGGAGGCTCCCATAACACCGGGGTAAACTTAGGGGCATAAATCCAAAGAGGAGAAAGCCCTAGAAGCTTGTAAATTGGAAAAACATCACTTAGAATTGAACACGACTTGAAATATAATAATGTTGCATCCCTCAAGCTAGTAACATAGAAATTACGGAACCTGTTTCTAGAGAAAATTCTAGCATGTAATCGAATTTGGTTTCTTTCATACCATATGCACCATCACCCTGTAACAAAGTCCAAAATCTACATTTTCCATGTAGCTGCAGAGTAACCATTTAAAGTACCACGAGAAATGAATTCGCCAATAGAAGCAGGACAAAGCTGATTAAACAATGCAGCAAGCCATCCCAAAAATCTTGCACACACCTGCAAGATAAAAATAAATGACTTGTTGACTACACATCAATACCACAAAAATTACAACGTGATGCCAAATTTGTTCCTCTCCTCTTAAGCATAAAATTAGACATGATCATATGATGCATATACTTAATTAATAAATATGAATTTACTTTTGTATCTAAAACCTTTTTAGCTATGATTTTTGCCTTTCCGTACTATTTGGCAATGATTTCTAATTAATTTTTATCTTTCCGCACTGTATCCGCACTATCTATTTATTCTCCAAAATAATTTCTAATTAATTTATGATTTTCTGTATTGTATCTGTATGTCCTATCAATATTTCATGTGACAGTATATATAGCAACTTATGATAAACCTAGATATGCATGTGGAATGTCCGCGTCATTTAATTAATTAAAGAACAACTCTAGCATCTAGGGTTCCTCGAACAATGTGATATCTCACACCAGGTAAATCCTTAACCCTTCCCCCTCTTACTAAGACTACAGAATTTTCTTGTAAATTATGGCCAATACCAGGTATATAAGCAGTGATTTCAAATCCAGAGGTTAAGCGAACCCTGGCAACTTTACTTAAGGCCGGCAGAGTTTGATTTTTTGGAGATGATAGTGGAAAAGTTGACAGATAAGTCACCCAATTTTGTAAGAGTCGGTTCATCGAAATAGAAACAAGATATTAATATATATAAACCTATTGTGTTATGTCCATGCCATGATAAAAATCGAAGGGTTTATATATATTTTTCTGTACTATTCGGCAATGATATCTAATTAAATTATGTCGTTCCGTTATGTATATGTACTATCTATATGCATGTATTCATATGGTAGTGAAGCAATTTTTTTTTTCGAGGGAAACTACCTTCTGGTGAGAAGGCAATTTTTATTACTTTATACGACTAAGGTCGTAATTAATGGCATCACGGATAAGTTTCGGAGCGGTGTCGAACCATTCCATTCGAATGTTCGGATCATAAGCATAACTTGCTAATTGATGTGCTACTCTATATTACAAGCTCTTAGGGCAAAGATAATGGAAAAATCTGGATTTTCCTTAAGTACCTCTTTTGCATCTTCAACGAGACCACCCAGTAGAGTCTGATCCTCCGAGATTTGAAGAAGTTGGTCTACAATTAGTGAGCAATCTGATTCAACCACAACAGAAGAGATTCATAGATTGCCTAGGAACTCGAGACCATCACATACCGCTCTGATTTCTGCATGGGATGCCGAACCTACGTTCTCATAATGATATGGAAAAGCAGTTACGAGCTACCCTTCTGTGTCACGGATGACACCTCCTCCACCTCCCTTATTCTCTTTGAAAGCAACATCAATATTTAGTTTCAGCAATCCCACGGCATGGGGATTCCATGAAGTTGCCTTTGCCAGATGTTTAGTCGATGACCTAAAAAGTGTAGAATTGGCTAGCATAAATTCATCACACATTGCCATTGCTTACGCTACAATCTGTTTAGCTTCCTTTGCAGTATTCTTCCATAACTTGTCATTCCTATTTAGCCACAGACTCCATATAATCATGAGAATTTGCTCAAATATAGATCATGGTAGCAGTTGTACCTGTTCCAATAACCACTCCTTGAAATTGAAATCAGGAGACATGTAGACATTAAAATCAAAAGAATTTTGAGCTAGTATCTCTTTGGCCGTGGGACATGAACAAAATAGATGTCTCGTAGTCTCAAAAGCGGTACCACACAGCACAAACCTAAGATCACCAACATACCCTTTCATGGTTAATCATTCCCGAGTAGGAAGAATATTGTGACAAGCTCGCCATATACATATACCCACTTTGCCTGAAATTTTTGCTTTCCATAATGTTTTCCACAGCTAAAGCTGTCCCTGGAAGATGTAGATGCCAAAGACAATCAAAGCACTGAGTCCCGAGCAATAAAGTAACCTGTTTTGAGTGTATAAATTCCCCTTTTCTCAAGTTTCCACATCCAAGCGTCCTCACGATTTCTGGAACTTAGAGGGATATTCACAATAAGATCAATAACTCTAAGTTCAAAGATTTTATGTAGAAGCTCCCTATTCCACCTCCTGGTTCCTGGAATAAACAAATCGGAGACTAACTCCAACTGGCAAGTTGCAAGTCATTGGATCGTGTGAGTTGCCACATTCGGCATCCAATATTGCTTCCAAATGCTTGTTGACAAACCATTACCAATTCTCTTCATGAGGTCGGGTTTCAATATCTCCAAAGTCGTGACAATACTATGCCAAGAGTACGAAGGAGAGTCCTCGATCTTTGTCTCCAACAAAGAATTAAATGGGTGGTACTTAGCTTTGTACACCCTGGCTATCAACGAATTAGGATTTTTGAGAATACGCCACCCTTGTTTTGCAAGCATGGAAAGATTATGAGTGTACAAGTTTTTAAAGCCCATCCATCCTTCATCTTTCGTTAAGCACATTCTGTCCCATGATCGCCAACGAACTTTTTGAGTTGTGTCATCATTACCCCAGAAAAACTGACTACATAACTGATGCATGTCTTCACATAATCCTTTTGGAAGAAGGTAACAATTCATTGCATAAGAAGGAATAGCTTGACCCACCAATTTTATAAGTATCTCTTTTCCAGCAGCGCTTATGAGCTTGTCTCTCCATCCTACAAACTTATTTACCAACCTCTACTTTAGATACTCGAAGATTGCCATTTTTTATTGACCAACCAATAAAGGGAGGCCGAGATACCTGCCATGGTCATCCACACACTGTACACCGAGAATCCCAGCCAGATTATCCTGTATATTCAATGTAACATTACAACTAAATACCATGCTGCATTTTTGAAGATTGATATGTTCCCAGAAGCCTTTTCGTACACTGTTAGGAGTCTTTTAAAGGCTATGCATTCACTAATTGTAGCTTCCCCAAAAAGAAACGAATCATCTGCGAACAGTAAATGATGCAAAGTGAGAGCGTTAGAGCACATATGTAGTCCTGTAATCTCACCCGAATCACTAGAAAAGGAGATCAATGATGAAAACCCTTCAGCACAGAGGATGAATAAATACGGTGATAATGGTTGCCTTGACAAATACCTCGGGAAGGAAGAATGTATCCATGAGGCGATCCTTTATGTAGAATAGAATAACTTATTGTCTTTAAGGTACTCATGATGATATTGATCCATGTGGTTGCAAAACTAAGTTTATGAAGCATCATCTCAACAAATTTTCATTCGAGCATGTCATATGCTTTACTGATATCCAGTTTCAAAGAAAAGAAACCCTCACGTGTACTACGGAGTTGATTCAAAAAGTGAGCCACTTTGTTAGCCACTAGTGAATTATCCAAGATTATTCTACCAGGAACGAACGCACTTTATAATGGGGATATGATTGAGGACGAATCAGTTTAAGTCTGTTAGTTAACCCCTCTGAACCAATTTAGTAAGCAACGTTACATAATGCTATTGGTATGTAATCCTTTTCCATTTTGGGATCCTTACCTTTGGGCAGCAGAATAAGGTGAGTATAATTCAGAGCTTGAGGTATAGTTCCAGTTATAAGAAAATGGCGCATTGCAAAGCAAAATCATATTTCACAATATTCTAGTATTTCTGAAAGAAAAATGGGAACATGTCGTCTGGTCCCGGGGCTTTTGATGGATGCATTTGGAACAATGACTTCCTAATCTCCTCATCTGAATAGGGAAGTAATAGTGACTTGTTCATTTCGGGATCCACCTTTGGCGATACATAACCCAGAACTTCATTCAAAGCTTCATCATCCACCTCCTCTGACTTGAAAATGTCTTCATAGTACTCTATAAGAACCTCAGCTATTTTTGCAGGCTCCGTTTGCCAAATTTCGGCATGATCTTCAAAGCCCTTGATGGTATTCCTACTCCGCATGTTTGAACACTTTCTTTGGCAAATAGGTGAGCTCCGATCCCCCCCCCCCCCCATTTGAGATAGAAGACTTTAGAACGTTGCCTCTAGTATGTCTCGATCCTCTTGCAAGAGTAGTTGATTATATCAAACTTGTAGGGCATGATATTCATCGTATTGTCCTTCTTGATACGGAAAGTCAGCAAGCACGTTCTTACTCTGCATGAGGGACATCTCATTCCTACGATGTCTTATAGTCCCTTGATTCCACTGCATTAGGATTCGCCATATCTGTCTGATCTTGGAATCTAGTTGATGCAAAGGATCCCCCGTGGAAGGCAGAGCCCAGCCTTGTTGTATGTGTAATTCACATTCTGAGTATTCTGCCCATATTTCCTCAAAATGGAAGTGTCGTTTAATTCTTTCCTCTATAAATGGATTAGCTGCTACCTCTACCAAGAGTGGTAGATGATCTGATTTTTCTGGGCGAAGTGTAGTAACCCGTGAATAAGAGAACAAATGCATACATTGTGGAGTATAACAAGCTCGATCTAATCTCTCCTTCATTGACTGGGAGAACCAAGTGAACTTTGCCCCTACGAACCCTAGGTCACACAGGTTATAGTCCATTAATGCCTCACGAAATAATTTCATCGGTCCCGATAGCTGACGAGGACCACCTGACTTCTCATTATTGCTAACTATAACTTTAGGCAACGATTTGAGATCGTTGTCTAAAGCAGTTATTCTGGTAGTGTATATATATATAGTTAAATTATTGAATTGGATTAATTATATATATATGTATTGGAAGTTTTATGGAATTATATATTGTTGATTTTTGTGGAATACTTATATATTGAATATATATTGGATTATTGATTTTTAGATGAATTAGGAATTTTTTTTAATTTTAATAATTTTATAGCAACGATGCAATGGTTTAATTGCGGACCTTCCCGAGGGGCCGGGTCGAGTACTTCGAGGGGGAGGTCCAGAGGGAGAGGGAGATCGGGACGTGGGGATGAGGGCTCGGGAGCTGGGGATCCTGATGGCACCGGAAGTCGGTCCGCATCAGGATCCACCAGTGTCCCCAACACTTACAGTGTTCCGCTGACCTCTCGACACCGTCGGCTGATGGGCGAGGGACAACCTCAGCAGCAGCAGCTCGAGCCGGCTCGATCCTCAGGCGCGAGGAGGGTTCAGCAGGTCAGTCGCACGCCGGAAACGGATAGTGCGACTCAATCCTCGGTCCGAATGCCGGACATTCATCGCGAGGAGGGTTCCCCCGTCATCCACCAGACAGCTCCTCATTCTTCCGAGGAGGCTGGTGGATCTACTCAGTCCTCGGCGAGGATGCGACTGTGCCCGCCGCCTACATTATTCTTACCGTTGGAAATTCCGACGATACCTCACGTCGATTCCGACGGGATGCCTATTCCGGGACAGCTAGGGTTCATTACCCCGGAGCAGGCATATGCGTATATACCATTCCCGGCACCTCTCTGGAGTGCAAGGATTCCGGGACAATGCACCGAAGAATCTGGTAAATATTAATTAGTGATATCTTTTTACTCCCTAATATTTAAATTCAATTAGGTGTTGATGTTTACAAAATCGTCTACATATATATGTGATAGGCGAGATCGTGCCCGGTGCCAAACAGAAGAGAACCAGAGGCCCCGTCGTCGGCAAGTTACTGGACGAAGCCATTCAGGCTAGCGGTGGTGGCCAACTTATGATTCCGACCAGGGATAGAGGGCAGGTGATCGAGGGAAAGGTCACTCGAAAGTACGCGGGGATGGCGGGCAGCCTCATACGGGATAGAGTCCCAATGTTGTGGCAAGATTGGAATTCAGTGCCACAAGCCGTCAAACATCAGCTGAATAATGCGTTGTCGGTGAGTTGAATTGTATATATATTCATTATGAAAATTTTCAATAATAAATTTTTAATATTATTGATATATATATATATATATAAAAATATATGCATTGCAGAGGTGGTTCCGCGTGGATGAAGACATTAGACCCACGTGGGCGGATGAAGTGCATGGGAGCAGGTTTGCAGACGACCATTTGTTTCAATTTTTTCGTTTCTTTTGATTATGTTCATACAATGTTGTTAGTTACTAACGCTTGGTTTTATGGGTATATATAGGTATAAGGAGTGGAAGGCCGAGCTGAAGAAGCATTGGAAGAAGTACGGGGACTATCGTGAGGGTACCCCTAGCGAGTTTCGTTATAGGGAGTACGAGTGGCGATGGCTTGTGGTTCACTTCAACAACCCTCGATTGAAGGTACGCAACCTTCAATCGATTTAATTTTGGTTTTATCGTACTTCCCGTAAATTATTTGGCTAATGAGTGTTTTTTTATGTTGACTTAATCGCGCAGGTTCTTTCTGAAATCAACGCAAAGAACCGGGCCAAAAACACAACAAATCATCATGCCGGTACCAGATCATACTCGGGTTGGATCGAGGAGGCGGCCAACCACCCAGAAGATGATCCCCTTGTCTATACGATGCAGCACGCGTATCCGCAGAATCCCGAATATGCTGTAAGTGTCCTTATAACAAAATAAACTTATTTCTAATTTATTCCGTTTGTGTTTTTTAATTAATATTTTATTGTTCTTTGTCAATTAGACGAGAATTCAGGAGGCGATTCCGGAGGTGTTGACTCAAGTGGCGAGAGAGCTCTATCCCGACACCCCCGATGCGGAACTCCCGATTGATCAGATTGATCGATCTGATCTGATCGTCAGGGCCAGGATTACGTCAACTGCGATCCCTCCAGGGAAGAACACATTCTACTGTAGGGGTTCCGGAAAATGGGGTCAAGGGCTGCTGAAGCAGACCCCTGAATTCTCTCGCGGATCGGGATCATCATCATCATCTTCGAGGACTAATGAGCTAAACGACCGGCTTCATAGGCAATCAATTGAGATGGAAGCTCAACGGCGTCGGATAGAGGAGATGGAGCAAGCGCAAGCTGCAAAGCAGAATCGGTTGGCCGAACAGCAGCAGCAAATGGGGACATGGATGCAGCAATGTTATGCACAGTTGCAAGCATCTGGAATCCAGATACCTCCCCCGCCCATATTCGATGAGTCACAGCCACAGCCTCAGCCTCAGCCGCACCCTCAGCCGCACCCTCAGCCACAGCCAGACCAGGACCAACCTACTTATGACGACCCGTTTGACCACATAGACTTAGGACCAGGACCCCCCTACATTTGAACAATTATCGGTTTCATTTTTATTTTCATTATTTACTACGCATATGTATATACATTTGAACTATTTCGGTTTTTTATTAATTTATTTATTTACTACGTACTCTAGTTTCAATGGTTGTTGATTTTCAATTTGAACAATATATAGATAGCGTGATTTTTTGTGAATGCAGGTTTTGGGATGAAACCCAAAACCTGCAAAAAAAATTTTTTATTTTTCCACTATATCCGACGACATGTGTCAATATCGTCGGATATAGTTTTCTCCAGAGTCAACCATTTTGACCATGAAGAAAACTATATCCGACGATGATGTCGTCTGTTATAGTTTAAAACTATGACCGACGCAAAACCGTCGTCGGATATAGTTTATCCTTTTTCCAACGATAACCCTAACTGGTCGTCGGATATAGTATGACCGACGGTCTATTACCGACGCTACTATATCCGACGACACATCGTCGGATATATCTATGACCGACGAGGATCCCTAACAGACCGACGACACCAAGTCGTCGGTCATAGTAATTGTTCCGGTAGTGGAGTCATATATAATGTAAATTATTATACTATTTTTTGAAATATTACAAGAATCTTAAATTCCACAATACTGATAGAGATGTCGTCCGACGAATTGTGCCGCGGCTACGAAATTGGGGTTTTCTTTGGGAGAAAATTTTTATTGGTATAATATGAACTTTCTTGTCTCAGGTTGATATTGAAAATATCATAGCCAAATTTTTTTGAGGTTTTCTTTCCGGTAGTGAAGCAATTTATGATAACCTAGATATGTGGAATGTCGGGGTCATTAATTCAAGAACAGTTTCTATCGGTGCGTTTAGAATATATATATGTGGTCGATTCCAATTTATGTGAAGTAATAATTTATTGGTTAAAAACAGAGTTTCACATTTTAATTTCAAAACGGAACTCCGGATAGATTCTGATATATATATATATATATTTATAGCTCCTATCCACACAAAAAAGGGACCATTTTATGTAATTCTATACAGTGGCTAAACACTATATAGAAAAGGTATACGGTGGCTAGCACCCAAATTAAATCAAGAAACTATTATAGTGGCACTGTGTATTAATATAATACACAACTAGATCATTTCAAATGCGTCAAGTAGTTTTGGAGATTTTTATCGACTGGATGTAATGAAAGAAAAATATTTGGGTTCAAACTTATTTAGATATTATTATTCAAATTATTTATATTTATACAATTTTTAATTTGTAATTTTATAATCGAGATCACCTATCTGATATATAAGATTGTGTGGCAACTAAAGATATAAGGTGAATAAACAGGGGAAATCTATTAGGATTGTATGAATGATTACATAATCAATAGAGAAGAAAGCTTATATACTAACATAACCATACAACTGACATGAGCTGTAACTAACCGTTAACTATGGTTAACATAATCAAATACCATGATTAACATAACTAGAGCTATTATAGTCAATACTATCTTGGGTTGAAGATCATCTCACCAAAAAATGAATCAAAATGAAGATCGTTTGGGTATCTAATTTTATTTTAAAATGAACGGTTATTGTGAATTTTAACATTACATTAACAACCATCTATTTGTTTGCAAGTTTTAATGAGCAAACAATCTCCAATTTGATCAATTTTTCGTATACGTAAGCCTTACAAGGTAAATTCACTACCAGAAAAAAATACTTTAGCCAATAATCAAAACAGGCCGACGACTCTTTTTTTTTCGTCGGCTATACTATACTTAGCCGACGAAAAAAAGTTGTCTTTAGCTTACTGGAAAAAAAATGTCGTCGGGTTTAGTTGAAAAAAATTGTCAGCTAAAGTGTGACTTTAATTAGCCAACGAAATTTTTTGTCTTTAGCCGACGAAAATTATGTAACTTTAGCCGACGACTGGGACACGTGTCGTTAGCTATACTTTAGCAGACAATAAGAAATGTATTTTTATCGGCTATACTTTAGCTAACAATTTTTTTGTGTCATCTGTTAATGTCTTTGGATTTAAATCGATATGTTTCATTCCAGCTGCAGTCTCTCGGTCTCTCACAAAACCCAGCAATATCTCTCTCTGTCCGCCGCCCAACTCTCCGCTCTCTCTCTCTTTGTCCTCCGCCCAACTCGCCGCCCTCTCTCTGTTTACCGTCCAACCGCCTGCCGCTGCTACCGACCAGAAATCCATCGGGTAAAGTTTAAAATTGGTGACTTTTTTATGGAATTTAGGGTTGAGGTGAAATTGTGTTTGTTAATGAAAATGTGTTTTGTTTTCATTTTAGGTGTTGTTGGCTATTATGGAAATAAAATTGTGGAATAATTGATAGATTCTATATTTCTATTCCCAGAACCTAGGTTCTGGGAATAGAAATCCAGAATCTGCAGTTTCTTTTTTATAGAAAAATACAAACTTTTACCGATGATATACAAAGATTTTAGCCGATGATATATAAAGACTTTGGCCGACGATTTATAAAGACTTTCGTCGGCAAAAGTCAAAAAAGTCGTCGGCTAAAATAATGGCCAATGAGCTTTAGTCGACAAAATTTCATCGACTTTTACTTTAGTCGACGAAATTTCATCGACTTTTACTTTGGTCGACGAAAAAGTCTCACAGGCCGACCGGCTAAAGCGTTTTTTCTGGAAGTGATTATATGCTAAATGGTCTTGACTTTGGAAATTATAAACCAAAAATTGTATAAAAGAGAGTAATTTGAACAATGATGTCCAAAGAGTTTCGTCGACAAAAGTCAAAAAAATCGTCGGCTAAAGTAATGGCCAATGACCTTTAGTCGACAAAAGTTCATCGACTTTTACTTTAGCCGACGAAAAAGTCTAACAAGTCGACCGACTAAAACATATTTTCTGGTAGTGATTATATGTTAAATGGTCTCGACTTTGAAAATCATAAACCAAAAATTATATAAAAGAGAATAATTTGAACAATAATGTCCAAAAAGTTTGAACCCAAATACTTTTCGTAATCGAAACAGTTAGAGCTCACAACACACTAGTGGCTCAAGAAACTCTGTAGCAGAGCGAGACTTGCACAACATTATAATCGAGTGGTCAATGTGCTCTCTCAAAAAGAGTGGGTCTATTATGAACTAAATTACTGAATGATAACTCATCTATATTTTATTTTTCTTCATGTGCATATCTGGTGGTTGATGTTTTCATTCGTGTTTAGTCTTATCTATTAATTTCAACCACTGCCAGAGATCTAGTGGCTATTGTTTAATCACAACGTAATCAAATTGGTCATGCACTATGCTACAACACATAATAGTTAGACAATTTCACATAAATTAAGACATCTGTCCTGACTTATAAAGTCTTTGGATTTATCCTTGACAAAGTATAAATGATGCATCGCCTACTCTTACCAATATTCAAAATGTATTTTTTTTTTCAAGCCAAGGAATCTTTAATTTGGTAACCAATTGCAACACCTAGTTGATCGATTGCAAATCCACTAAGAGCTTACATCGATATATAAGTTCAATTTTGATTACTTCTTGCATGTATGAAGAATGATGAACATCACAAACACAAAGCATACAATTTGGCAAAATGTTGGTCGTATAATTCATATATCGCACTGTAGCTATAGAAGCTAAAATATTAAACAACATGAACAAATTAAATTACCAATATTAGCTTATTATTCTTAAAAACTGATATACTTCAACAAGGCTTCTAAGTGTCGTAATTATCCATGCTAAAGTCAACACTGAAATTAGAGTTTGAAAGAACTGTAGCTATTACAAAATGTTTCCTGGTTGAATCAGGAAAGCATTGAGTTTAACAGTTCACATTATTTCTTCTTACAACAATTGTTGCAGAAGCACTGTCATCGAAAATGATGCAAGAGCTAATTAAAATAACCATGGAGTTGTTTTTTTCTCCTTCCCATTGTCTTTAAGGTCCACCAAGGCATTTGCTGTCTCCACAGCTTCAACATCCATGTTGGGTGGTATACCAGACACACCTTCATCTGGTTGGGACTGTGTTGTAATTCTTGCTTCATTCCTCGCAGCCTCAAGTTCTGATTGAGTGAGATTACATGGTTCAATTAACGAGAGCATTTAGATAATTATAGCTGAGAAAGAAAATGAAAAGTTGAAATACCTGATTCTGAAGGTGCCAGTTCTTTCTCGACAGCTTCAGCATTCAGGGTGGGCAAAATATTGGGTATAAAAGACGAGGACCCACCTTCATGTGGTTGGGACTCTGTGGCAGTTCTGGCCTTCTTCCTCGAGCTCGAAGCGTGTGTGGTAACTCTTGCTCTCTTCATCGCAGCTTTGAATTATAATCAAGTGAAATTACATATATTGTTAAACGAGATCATTTATATGAGAGGAGAGAATTAAATGAATAGTTTATATACCTGAAAATGAAGGTACCACCTCTGCAGTGGTGTTCATTAGATTGTTCCAGGCTACCTTCAGAAACAACTTTGTATATTCTTTCTCATGGTTGTTATCATCTACAGAATGACTCCAGGAAACAACTCGTGGAGACTTGCTTTGCCCAGTGGAACTGCCACCTTTTAGTACTCGCTTCCGAGACTTCACAATGTACTGAAAACGAACAAAGATTTCACATGCATATAGTGAGCCGTATATTCAAACAATAATAGAGGAACCTAGATCTCCATGCAAGACTTAACATTTAAACGTACCCCCTCTTCTGTATGTAGTCGTTTGCCGGCTTCCCTCAATTGCTTAGGGCTCACCTCGTACAGGAGAAACCTAACGACCTCGGGAACCGATCGCACCACGATTTTCGATTCGACATGTGTAAAATACTACAGACATGAAAACTTTTCATTTAAATTTACTCCACCATACAAATTTATTTACAACTAATCTAACAAAATTACAAATTATTGAACAAGAAATTATTATATATATAATAAATTTATGACCATTTTTATATCATTTACAGACAATTAAATCAAAATTATAACAATAATTTATTTTAAAGTCAATTCCACTGTAGAATTTTCTTATCTTAATTATCTCGATCAATATTATCATGTATGCATATAGATTAGTACGTCAGAGTTTCTTCAATAATAATTTATCCAAATTACAAAGTTACCTTATCGAGTTGTTTACACGGGGCATTGAGTCTTTCTCTAGTCTCCATTGTCCAGCCACTAAGCCTGTCGGAGAAAGTAAGCCTTCTTGTCCTCTGAGCAATAGCTTCCGTGAGGTCTGCATGCTTGGGCACAAACTGCATCCTCCAAGTAATAAAAAATGAGATCCATATTCACACGGCATTGTTCATAACTTCTTTGTTTAGTGCAGCAATATACCCATGGCCAATAACAAAAGGAGCAAAAACAAAATATAAACCTGATTTACTATTTCATCTTCCACCATGCAGTCTGCGGGAACTATGAAGGAAACATCGGAAATAGTGGCCACTGACTTGGTGGCTAATCGGCTTCTTTTTCGCGAGGCCGCCTGTACATAAAAAATTAAAGCACGTTGGAAGAATTCAATTATTTCTAAGTTTATAACCAGAGAAACAAACAAGGTGCAGAAAACTACTAACAAACTTTCTAAGTACATTGATCATCGCTTTCGACAGGAAAGCAATTTTTTCTTTCTAGTGTGTCATCTTAGAAAAGCGGATAGAACAGCTTATATTGTACTCTCTGTTAAATGGTGTGTCGTTGATTACATAGTTATAGTAGGGTGTTCTGTTCTTATTCGCATTACTACAAAACTGTAGATAGACAATACCACTACAACAACAGATGTGTTGTTTTATGTTGTGTGACATGATAATCGAATTTTTTTGGATAGAAACAACATATAGTTCTGCTGACTGTTATAATTTTGTTATCGAAAAAATGACTCTATCTGAGGACATATTATAACAACAGAAATTATTTTGATCTGTTGTTTATGCTTTGGTATTTTTGATTCACACAATAAGAAAATAGATATGTTGTACGTGTGATAAAGTTGTATGATTTATACCAAGTTTTACTCAGACAACTGATTTCTATATTATGTTGTGTGATGAATAGTGTAAAAATTTGTGCATTTTTGTAAAACAATATATTCAAATGTATTTGTTATCTGTTTACTGAGTTTATAGATTAGGGTTTGACACTTCGAAAAAAATCAATTTTTCCCCTCTGGTAACATGAACCAGACAACATATAACTAATTTTCTGTTGTTAGTTGGTTATCTTAGAATTTTGGCGGTAAAATTTACGAAAAAAATTAACTTTCAATCAAAAAAAAATTGACTTTCAATTTAGCCTAGACGTCAAACACTAACATTTCATTACTCACGGTCTCTCATTTTTGTGAACAAAAGAAACAAAATCGCAACCTCTCTCTCTCTCTCTCTCTCTCTCTCTCTCTCTCTCTCTCTCTCTCTCTCTCTCGCTCTCTCTCTCTCACACACACACACACACACTGACCTAGTTCGGGATTCCACCGCCGGCTCTCCTGACCTCGCCGTCGCACCTTTGCTCCCTGAACGCCGAAGCTCCGCCACAATCCCAATGTCGCGATGCACGCCTCCCCTCGCCATCACGTTGCATCACTACAGCACCTGGCTCGGCATCACGAGCTCGCACCTCCAACCCTAGATCCGCCACCTTGACCTCCCACCTCAGCGTCCGCCTCCGCTTTTTTCGCCTCACCGCACCGCCTCGCTCTCGAGTTCGAGCTCAGCCATCGAACACCGCCACGAGCTCTTTAGGATGTGCTTGCGATCTTCCCCGCCGCCGCCTCTAAGCTCGCTCACGCCATTGGCAACCTCTGCCAGAGCTTCCTCCTCTCTTACGGCGTCCGAGTCGAGATCGGAATCCTTCTTCGCACTTTCAAGCTCACTCGTGGCCACTCTTCTCTCCTCGATCTTAAGGTAACCGGAAAATCAAAGCAGTGGCAGTTTATGTAATTATGTTGCATTTCGCAGCTGCTTGATTTTTCTTAAGATTGTGTATTGCGATTAGTCTATGACTATATAATCGAGAAATGTTGAAGAGACACCGCGGAATGCATGAGTGTTCTTTTGAGTGTCAAGTTCATATATTTGACTTTGTTTTTGTTTCTTGAAGCTGTTATTCCTTATATGTGACTTGGTTAAGGATATGATGGAGCAGAGGAGCAGAATCTTAGCAGGTTTAATTGCCGGTTTGTCTATTTTGGCATTAGATGACACAAATCGGAGGCGTACATTATCTCTCTACTTGTTGGCAAGGTGGATTATCGCATCTTATACCTCTGGTTCTTAATAGTTTGTATCTTCTCATGTTGACAAGGGTAGCACAGCTGGTTGTTGGGGGTTATATATCTTCTCATGTTCATAGTTTGTAGCTTTAGTCAGCTTTAGTCATTGATTTAAGGGCATTCGTCTCGCTTTGTATTGTAAATCAATGTGTGATTTTGTGGATTTATACATGGGGCATTCTTCTCGATCGCTTTGTATTGTAAATCAATTTACAACAGAAACTCTACATTTTCTGTTTTTGCGCCACAAAACTTTATAAACAATTGTAGGTTTAAATAAATTTCAACAATAAAAATGTAATAGTTATGTTGTACATCAGAATTTTTATAATAGTTCACACCAAAAATTGTATGAATATATTGTTTCAGTAAATAAATGACTTCAGAAAATAAAAGGTGAATATTAGTTGGAGACATCAGAAATAACATAAGATAAAATATATGTTGTTCTTCTTGGTCACTGATAAACTTTAATTTCAGACATGATTAATATATGTGGTAAGAACAGACTTGAACCAACATATAGGACCCAAAATATATAATTTTTGGTCACTTACAGACAACATAATTTATAAGTTGTCGTTGTTGGAAATAGCTTTTAACAAAAGAAATTTTTTGTTGTTCAAGGCTCTATCACTCGGCAACGCAATAAACAACAGATTTGAAGCTATTCAACAACAAAACAGTTTTGTTGTTTATCGACCATTTTGGCCTAGTGTCGGAGTGCTGTATGCGAGTTTATTGTATTATGCATGGGGTTCAGGTTTTATGTCACCCCTATGTACTCGACGATTTCATTAATCAAGGTTTGAGTGCTGTCGCACCGCCCTTATTAACAAAACTATACATACAAATAAACTTATAAATATAAATATATTGATGAATTGACGCTTTGATAAAAAAAATCATATCTATGACTAATCAATTGATTAAGAATCACATAAGATAGGAGCTGAAACAAATTAAGTTTGCCTCATGCATCTAGAAATTTAAGTAGAGTTGCTCATAAAATAGCTGGGTAAGGCTAGGTTTCCATTATAATTAATTTCGATCAGTTACGAGTGTAATTTCACTCTATAGTGTGTTTTGGATTCCATTATGGACAATTGGATCTAATCGTATAACAAATTAATTAAGTATCGCGGCTTTATAGTTTTTACTCATAAAACAAATTAAAAAAATATTAATTAAAAAACACCTTGTTTGGCCTTTCACCCCTCTCATTGCCAGCTTCAGGTGCCTGAATCTGCTCATCTACTTCCTTGGCGGCCTCTTCCTGCATAAGATCGGAGCAATTAAAATTTGAATAGAGTTGATAATAAACTAGCCGTGCCTGGGTAAGATTTTGATTCTAATTTTCAGTAAAGAGTGTTTATATATTTTATTTTTTCACTCTAGAGTGTGTTCTGATTGCCATTTTGGACAACTCGATCGGATCGTATAACAAATTTAAGAAGTTTTGCGCCTTTATAGTTTCAAAAATTAAATTATAACAATATTAATGAAAAATCACCATTCCACCGCTCTCATGGCCAACGTCAGGTGCCGGAGTATTCTGCTCATCTACTTGCTCCGCCGCCACTTTCTGCATAAGATCGAGCAACCAAAAATGGGTGATGAGATCCAATTATCAAACAAAAAGAATTACAAGAAACCACCGTATAAATCTAGAGAGATTATAACCAAAGGAAAAGAAAATCACCATGCTTGATCCACTGCCGTCATTTTCAACCTGTTGGCTCATCATGCGCTTACGCTCCTCTTCATCCTTCATCATATGTTGGTTCCTCTGTGACACTTCCAGTAGAAACTTCACCTTTTTCTGCAATACAAGGAGCCAGTAGTTCAGTTTATCTAAAGTTGATATGATAACCTAGGGTTTTTGAAATACCTGAGTACATTTCTAGGGCAAACAGTGACTTACAGAAACTATTTCATTGAGGATGGTTTCAAGTCCGTCCTGGACCGTTTGTCTACGAACAACTGCCAAGGGTCGAGGAGAAGGCGTCGCCTCGTCGTCTTCGCTGTCATCTTCGATGGTGACGATTTCCGTGGCTCGAGGACGAGTCACTTCCGGACCTCGCCAGATGACTAAGGCCATGGATTGAGGAGCCGTCGCTTCACCACTCTGTGTCTGTTCATAGTCCATTTTGTCATCTTGTGGAGAAGATTCTTCTATGGTTTGTTCTGGATCGACTCCGACTAAGGGCGCCATGGTTGGAGGAGTCTGCCCGTAGTCCTTTTTCTCATTATTTGGAAAAATATCTTTTTGTTCTGGATCGACTCCGACTAAGGGCATGAATGGAGGAGGCGATGCTTGGCCACTTTGTGTCTGTTTGTAGTCCATTTTCTCATCATTTAAAGAAGAATCTTCCATGGGTTGTTCATCTCCGCTTGTCGAAGACTCTGTCGTTTCAAATGATATTGATTGACTTGAGGAGGTTGGTGACGGAGGTTCAGGCGATGAGATTAGATAGTCCCCAATGGACAGAGAATCATCAGACTCTGATGATGACATGTTAAACTGATCAGAGAGAGAGAGGGCTTTTCAGAGAACAAGACTCAGATGAATAGGTGGGATAAGGATGGAGAAGGTGCGAAGAATTTAAAGAGAATAGAAGGAGATCTTGTAGCCTCTAGAATAGAAAAACAAAAATGACTATATTTCCATATATAAGAGGTCAAATGCATTCACCAAACAAGTGTTTTGTCTGCTATGATTTTTTTTTCCATAAAAGTGAAAGATGGTGTCCAGAAAAACGTTTCAGATAGGAAAAAAGAAAACTCACACGAACAAAAATCTGAGTACCTGAATTTTAGTTTGAATAGTATTTGAATTTTATCGTATTAATTCTGCCATTTTATTTAAAAATTCTATAGTGCTCGATCTGAAGTACAAAAATTTTCTAATTTTTTAACTTTGGATAACAAAAATCTCACCTTTGTCGACTTACTTGGATAGAACTTTTTTAACATGGTTGCCCGAATTACAAATGCCCAAATTGGGCCGATATTGAATCTACCTTCCATTATACATGCAACATCACATTTTTTTTCATTGCGAATCTGGTAATTATAGGAAATATATTACTGAGTCTTTGTCAATAGGCTCAAAAGGTATGCATTTTGGTGTGATTTCCTTTGACCCCGACTTAAATTCAGTTGCGAAAATCATCAATGTCTGCACCTCTTGATTATATCGGTTATGGCCTAGCTCACATAATTCGAACATAAGACTTGAACTTTAAAAATGAACTAAGGATGGTAGCTAGTTTCAACTAGTTAAATACATACTCAATTACTTTGAATATATATATAATGAAATACACTTGAATTTGAAATACAGTAATTTTACTTGTGATCGTACTAGATCAATCTCTATTAATTAAGCAAAAAGAGGCTTTGACAGTTATCATACGTTAAACATTCATAATACCATAAACTACTCTTTACAATATATAATTTTAATGCAGTGAAATTTAATAAAGAAATGACAATATAGTCAAATAATATAAACATATTTAGGGGGGTGTATTGGATTGAGATTTTAATAGACAATTTTGGAGTGTCAAGATTTTATGGATTTGTAGGATTTTAAAGACTATTAGGATTATATGGACTAGACTTTCAAGATTCTGAAATTTTTAAAAAGAGTCTTTTGACTTTATTTATAGACTATTAGGATTATCTAGACTTTATTTAAAGACTTTTTGGAATTTTTGAAATATGGGCTTTATAAATTTGCTAGCTAACACACAGGCCTGAGTTGAAAAACCCAAACTAGCTAGCAGGCTTAATCTGAAAAAACCCAAACAAGTCTAACGTCATTTTAACAGGTATATAACCTTACGATCAAAAAACCATCATACAGGCCTTATCTAATTTTATTAAAACCATATTGAACTAAATACTTCATCTAATTTTACTGATAATCAAATTAGACCAGCAAAAAACAAAAGAGGAAAAGACGAGCAAATAAACGAACATATTCAAAAGTTTTAAACCAACAAGCAAAATCAATATGCTAATATCTCTCTCTCCACATATGGTCAGCTATGTTTAGTCTCCATGCATTAGCATCCTCTCTCTGCTGCTCCTGAGTTTGTGAAACTAGTTCATCAAGTTCCTCTTCAACAATCGGGGATGATGACAATGCAGATTCTCCTTCAATAGGAAATTCATCAGATCGACATTCTTTGTGAAGAAAGTTGTGGAGCGCTACACATGCCAACACTATCTCTACTTGTGTCTTAAATGGAAATGGAGGTGCCGATTTAAAAATGGTGAACCGGGATTTAAAAATGCCAAATATTCTCTCGATCACATTTCTCAAAGACACATGGCGGAGATTGAACAATTCTTTTCCATTTTCAGGATCATTCCCATTACCTGCAAAATCTTGGAGATGATACCGCACACCTCGATATGGAGCTAAAAATTGACGTCGATTAGCAAATCCACAATCTGCTAGGAAATATTTACCTAATTACAAATACACGACCAGCAGTTATTACCCAACAGTACCACACAATAAAGCATTGGCTATTTAATTATATTATATTTTAAATTTTAAAAAAAACTAACATTTACCTTGTGGGACTTTAAGTCCATTCCTCCTTGATAAAGCATCATTTAACACTTTGGAATCATGAGCTGAACCCTCCCACCCGGCAAGGACGTACATGAACTCCAAATCAAAGTTACATGCTGCTAATACATTTTGAGATATATTTCCATGACGATCACGAAAACTGCTATTATCACGTCCCATCACCGTTGCCGGAATATGTGTCCCATCAATAGCTCCAATGCAATCCTAAGATAACATAAAGCATGATGATGGTAATGATTTAGATACATGAAATACAAGAATAATACAAATGACAATTTACATATAATGAAATAGTATAATACTTACCTTGAAATAAGGGAAAAACTTTGTATTTTCCCTTATTTTAGCAGGCACCATTGGTCCGGGTTTGGCCATCATGTCCTTTGACAATGTATTCAAAGCCTTCAACATTTTGTGAAAATTTTCACTAGTCGCGAACTGTGATCGACGAAAATTATTGCGAATAACACAATAACGATGATTTTGGCCGACAATTTGTTGGAATTGTCCAAGCATTTCTTCAACACAAATAAACCTTGTATCTTCCAAGTGTGTTTTTTCTCTAAGGATGTTGCACAATTTGCAGAACACATCAGGGTACATCCTATATACTCTTCGGAATATTGCAGGATCATCATTCAATGCCCTATGTATATAGTTATATCCAAAAACATTGTTGATTCGTCGCGGGTTTAGTGGACGTTCAATTTGTCTACCAGCCTCAATAACCCTAAGCTCATTCACCACATGTATTACTGCTTGAACTGCCATCACCAAAATCTTGATGGCTTCATAAAACTCATGTATTTCATTATCTTCTTCTTCACTCATTTCATCATCATTCATTTCTTCATCCTCTAAATCATTACCTCTATACATCCTGTGCAAAAGAAAAATGAAATCCATCAATGTATCAAACCAAGATCTAGTTCAACTAAATTGTAGAAAATTCTAAATAACAATTATATCAGCCAAAATATAAGATAAACTAAAACACACTTTCAAAACATTCGAACTACAACAATCCAAACTGGCATCATAGTTCATCAAACCCAACATCTAGTTCAACTAAAGTGTAGAAAATTCCAAATAACATTCCAAAAAACTTTCAAAAAACACTATGTTGCCAACTTCAAGTTGAAGAGTATCCAAGCTGATCGTTCTTCTGGTGTCATCTTAAAAAACATGTCCTTCTTTGTTTTAGTGTTAAGCAACTCGACAGCCCTGAAACGAGTATTGTTGTCCAAATCTGGTATATCTTTTAAAGCATCCCATATTGTAGTTTCTTTCTCAATCTCTCTGTCTCTCTCTCTTTTCTCCATCAGATTGTAGATCCTTTCGAAGTTGGTAGAAATTGAATCAATGCCTATAGAAAGATTATCTAGAACCCTTGCATGATTGTTGGTCCCGTTAGAGCTTGAACTCCCTTCATACTCGGATCTGCTTCGCTTACTTTGACCTGTCTTTTCTTTGTTAAACATTGAGCCTAAAGGGGCCTCAAAAGGAGAAGAAGGTTCGAGGGGTGATGAAGGTTGGAAGGACTCGTCAAAGGTATTATTTGGTGGTGCTATGAAAGCATTGCTAGCAGCATCATATGGAAACTTTTCCATCCCAGAAATTGTATTTTCTTCATTCCCTAATATACTTGCATTAGTATCATCAACACCTAATGCCATTGAGCCATTCCCAGTAGCAGTTCCAACCCCAACAACAAGTTGCAAGTCGTCATAATCAACACTACATTCTGTCCGAAGTTTCTTGTGGCTTGGGTGGGACTAGAAAAAAAAAACATACATTTTGTTAATATATCAGCTACACATAAAATGTTATAGTAACTACAGGGTGCCAAAATTATTGAAAATCATGAACTAAGCTCACCTTCAAGTATTCTTCCCATACTTCATCACTAGCCGTGACTTTCTTTCCAATTGGGTCCCAACCAAAACCAGAGGTGTTACGCACCAGCTCGTTCAATTTGTTATATTGACTCTTGAACCATTTCATTCGGCTCAGGTAATTGTTATAGGTTTTGGGAAACCTAGTTTTCGCATTAAGACGAGGAAGTATGAAGTTTTCTACATTAAGCTTGCTTCAAGATCCATTCGCATCACGCAACCCATTTTTCATAGCTTCAGCCAACAACCCCAACAACAAGTTGCTATCATCCATGGTCCACTGTTGATAGGTATCAGCTTTTCCCTTTCCTTTGCCATTTCCATTTTGTGAATCCCCCATTTCCATCTCAACTAGTAGTACAATATCAATTCATCCAATCATATATTTTTAGTCAATTCTGGACAACAACTAGGACCACAAGCACTAGCTTATAGACAAATTTCTTTTACAATCTCAGAAAAACAACTGCATAATTTTATAGTACATAGAACGTGACAATTGACAGTATATATGCAGGCCAAAAAACTGACAAAGTTCTATTGATATTTGGAAAAGTTGTATACTGGTAACGTGCAAATTAATATGACGAAAGGATTACCAGAAGCCATGTTGTATACTGGTAACTTGCAAATTAATATAACGTGCAAGTTGTATACTGGTCACATCCATGATAAAAAGGGATTGCCAGAAGCCATGTTAAAAGGATTAAGTAATATGTACGGTTTTTGAAAAATGACAATAGGTCAAGATAGAGTTGTTCAAATATCCTGGAGCTATACATTCTTTGATCCCCATGTACATATCAATGATTTCTGAATATTTGTTGGATGTAAATATTTGTAAAAGTTGTTCTTTCTGACAAATATCCCCTAAAATAAGGAAAACAATAATCTATTGGCAACAAAAACATGATGAGATTTTACCTTCAACGTGAATTGTCCTTTGCACTAGATTATTGAGCTTCAACGTGAACAATAGACGTTGTTCTTCAGAAAAAAGAGTCAGTGCCTCTGCGTATGTTCAAAACCCTAATAAAAAAAAGTCTTGAGTGAGTATGAAAAGTCTGATGAGAAAGGGCAAGACAATTTTGGGGTCTTGGTATTTATAGTTATCACTAAAAAGTCTGAAACAATCCATTTTGTCATGAAATCCTATAAATCTTGATCTCAATCCAATACCACCAGACAATTTATTGCCTCTTAAAAATCTGGATCCAATACCAGAAGATATTATGGACTTTTTAAAAAAATCTTAAAAGTCCTAATCGAATACCACCAGACTTATCTAATTTATTAAAAAGTCTCAATCCAATACCACCAGACTTTTACTTTCCAAAATTGTCTATTAAAATCTCAATCCAATACACCCCCCTTACTGAAAAAGAAAATTTATAATATATAATTTTTCATCTCCCAACAAAAAAATTACCTCCTCTCACATCTATTAGGTGTGTCTATCCTCTAGTTTTTATTAATCAAATAGCCCTTCGTAAATTATTACAACAAGCAATACAATAACGATCCCGTCCACTACATACAATCAGAAAATAACCGGTATATAAAATATGTCAAACCTATCAAACTAGTATAAAACCTAGCTAGTAAAACCTCATTGTACTCTGATTGTACGTCCTCCATTAATCAAAACAACGAACAGTACAATAACGATCGGTCCATTACAAAATGTTTGGAACTTGGAAGAAAAGCTCATTACAAATCTATCACACTAGTATAATATCTAAGTAAATAAATATGTTTGAATAGTACACAAAAAGTGAGCAAAACGTAAATCGAGATAAACGATCACAGATTTTATAGTATTACCTCTTATAGAGGTCCCGGGTCTTGAACTCACATCTTTCTCTATGATATTTATTTGTGTATCAAGAGGAAGAGGATGGTCTCGGGAAACCACATCGCCGTTATCGTCACCCGCTGCACTATCTTGTTGCGACAAGACTTCGTCAAGCCTTTGCTTTACTACCGCCTGCTCAATTAAAATATATTAATTAAACAATATTACAATATGGTAAACAAAAATAATTGTAATAACGTAACGTAACATATTTTCGCTCACCACTTTCTCAGCCGCATTCTTGTCCGGCTGGTATACGTCAATCCAAGTCTGGACGGCCGGCGCTCTATGACTCTTCTTCTCCAACACCTCGCTTCGGTATGAGAGGGCGAGGGATCCCAAGTGGTGGTTGAGCTGCTGCTCCTTGTTCTTGTTTCAGTTACCTCGATTCCGTTCGCACAGTTTCTGCCACACTAAGTAATCATTTTAAAATAAGAATAGATAAACATGTAAATTTTAAATCGTTGGCAAAAAACTATGCGGATAGTTTATGAAGCTTACCAGGTAAGCAGGGTCTTCGAAGTGGCCTTTTAACCACGCCTATTCTTCTTCCCTCCCTAAGAACTCGGCAGGAATCTCCTGGCTGATGTGGAGATAATGATGATGAAAATCATGCTTCCAGTCCTTATAGATTGTTTGCGTCGTCGCATCTATAAAGTTCCACATCTCTACATCGATCGTTGGGATGTCATAGTTCGTCTAGCACAAAAATTTAAAATGTGTTAATTAAAAGTTATAATTACATAAACCATAAAGTAACAAACTAAGCTAAGCGCAGTCACTACAAGAATACTGCACCTAGACCACGGACCATTTCCGTCGTCTATGTGCAGTTTTCCGTCGTCTAAGTACTTGGACGATGGAATCTCCGTCATCCAAGGTCCGTGCTCCAAGTGCTGTCGTCCAAGAACCTGGACGACGGAGATTTAGTGCTCCGTCGTCCAAGTTCACTTGGACCGCGGACATTATCCGTGGCCCATGTAGACACCTGGACGACGGAAACTCTAAGTCTCCGTCGTCCAGGTGTCTACATGGGCCACGGATATTGCTCGTTTCTCCGTGGCCCAGGTGTTCACCTGGACGAAGGAGAATTAGTTATCCGTCGTCCAGGTGAACACTTGGGCCACGGATAATGCTAGCTTCTCCGTTGCCCAGGTGTTCACCTGGACGACAGATCCGTCGTCCAGGTGAACACCTGGGCCACGGAGAACGGCAGGGTTTAGGGGTTAGGGGTTAGAGGTTTAGGGTTAGGTTTAGGGTTTTTTACCTGGACGACGGAGAACATAATCTCCGTCGTCCAAGTGAATATTTAATTTAAAAAAAAATTGAAATTAAATATTATTAATTTAATTTATTATTAATTTAATTTAAATAATGAAAAATAGTCGAAAATAATTAATTAAACTAAATTTTTAATATTAAATAATTAATTAATTTGTACATATATACACATCCAAATAAAAAACCCAGAAAAATTATATAATATTGTTCGGAACTCGGAAATAAAGAAACGCGATAATTAATTAACTAGCTAGCTAATACACTGGAGGAGCAGATGCGCCGCCGAGTCCTCCGCCTCCAGCCGGGTCGTTGTCGTCGGGGTGTGGGTTCGGAGGAGGTTGACATACTTCTCGATTTTGTTGCATGAGGGCGATGAGTTGGGCTATTTGTGCTTGTTGTTCGTCAAGTCTTTGCCGCATTGACTCATTCTCCTCTCGTGCCAGTCGAGCCTCTTGAATGGCTGCTTCGACGGCCGCAGCCTGACTCCTTCTCCGCTGCCCCGAACCTCCCGTAGATGATGAGCCGGAGGTCGTCGACAAATCTTGTACCACCCTAGGCCCAAAGTGCCTAACCTCCTTGCCAGCTCTACGACCGTAGACCTCATCTGCGATTGCAATTTGGCTCTCTAAGGATAGAGGAGGCAGGTCTTCCGGCGGCACATCTGGGAACGCAAGCTGAGTGTTAGCCAACTCTTCATGCGCACGCTCTATCGCCCTTGCCTACAAAAGAATAATTAATTTATTATAATGAAATCATATTTAAATAATAATTACTATAATTAAAAGCACATATATATATATCACTTACGCCGCATTGACTCGCTTCATTATCGAGCCCTGGCTTCACGTACGCGCTTACGCTTGCATCAAAATAAGGGTGTTTGGAGCCCTTATCCTTGTGCTCCTTGGCTATTTGAATGAACTGCTTGGCGCCGATAGTATGGTGTTTCTCCTTCTTCCCCCGGTTGGCTTTGTTGACACCGGAGAATTTCTGTTACACAACATAATTAAATCATTAAAAAATGAATAACTACAATTTAAATAATTCAATTATCTTAATTGAAATAAAAAAATAAATTAATACCTTAAATTGTTCATCGGCAAAGTGGTTACACAACCACTCCCACTCATCTTCTCTCTCCCCTTGCAGCTCTACCGGGGGAGGCACGGGACCGACATCTTGGAAGTACTTATGGAGCTAGTACTTCCAATCTTTGTAGATGGAGTTGGCGGTTTGGTTGATATGCCTCAACATAGCTGGTGTCGGATCCACGTCAAATTGTTCCTATCAAAAATAAATAGAAAATTATAATCGTATATATTATGAAATTTTAGGCCGAGATTAACAATATTATATAATAACTAAATTGGACGTATTACGTACCGAAAGATTTTGAAGACTTTCGCCTTCTCATGATCCGACGCCTCCTTCCAAGTAGGGGCAGTGATACGAACCCGGTTACGGATGATTGACCCTATCCCATGCGCCGAGAGACTTGCTAGCTGAGCTGTGGGAGGGCCACCGGTGAATTCGTCGTACGGCAAGTCGATCTTTTTACCAGTCGCCTTGCAAATACGCTCCGCTTTGCCCCCTTTAACGAGACCCCGAGTCCTTTTCGGTTCCGGGTCAGTGGGGGCCCTCATTTGCCTACGGCGGGCACTGTACATGATTGATTCGGCGGTCGAGGACGCCTGAGTACTTCCCGTTGAATGGGTACCGGGCGTCGGATATTGGAAGGGGTCGACGTCATCACCGCTCGAGATGAATGGGGGAGCGGGAATTTCCCCAGAGGGCGCTACGGACGGACCAGATGATCCGTCCGGATTGAGAGCGTCGTTACCCTCCTGTTGAACCCAACCGACTTGGGCCGCCAACATTCGGAGTATGGCATCTTCTGCCTCCTGTTAGGATTTCTTCTTGCCGGATGTCGTCTTTGGCGGAGCCATTTAAACCTAAGAGTACGGTGTTAAAATACCTACTTACCATAATAATTACAACTTAAAAATTTACGCTAATTAATTAAGTACGTTTAAGATTTAAATAGAGTACACTAGCTTGGCATTTTCGGTCGTTCAATGGATGTGCGACCTGCGCGATAAAGTGTAAATTTTCAATTAATCAGCCTTGGTTAAATCGAAAAACATGGCCAGTTAGGGATAGAGATAACGCGAGAGGCAAGACTAATTTCGACAAAAGTCTTTCTTAGTCCAAATCCTGTCACCAGTCATAACCCGTTTCTAGACACCATGTCCGACATTCGGCCAATTTTTCGAAAATTTACACTCCCTCAAGTCCTTTGCAAACTCCGCCCTCAACCTCGTGTCCATAACTTCACTTAGGTTATGGTGTGCGGTGATGAAATCCACACATCACGAGGGGTTAAGGAGATAAACAAGGAAAAGAGGCGCCATCTATTCCAAAGAGTGCGATTTAATAAACCAAGCCTATGTACTAAATTTAAATCGAACACGTACTACTAATTAATTTACTAGAAAATAAACATAAATATTGTCTACTAATTTTTAATTATATGCAATAATTTATATTTATTTATCATGCATTTAATAAAAATTGATTCATTTAATAAATTATGAATAATAATTTATTCATTTAATAAATTTAATAATAAATTCATTTAATCATGCAACTAATAATAAATAATTACAATAATTACAATAATTATGATTTAATAAATTAATAACAATAATTAATAATTTATTAAATATTTAAACTAATTAATAAATTAATTTCTACTTCTAAATTATATTTAGAATTTAATTAATTAATTAAATGAAAATTATTTTAATAAGGGAAAAATAGAAATGTACCGAAGCGGAGTTTTCAGGAATTTCGCCGGAGTTGAGTCGTCGGAGAGGAGGAACCACGCCGGAAAAAATATCGTCGGAGCGTCGCCGGAGGAGGATCGCCGGAGGAGAGGAGAGGAGAGGAGAGGGAGAGGAGGAGATGGAATGATGAGAAAATGAGGGGGGTGCAACTCTATTTATAGAGTTGCACTTAGACGACGGAGCACTATTCTCCGTCGTCTAAGTCCACCTGGACGACGGAAACAGTGTTTTCCGTCGTCTAGGTGGCGGTTTCAAAAAAATTCAAGCGGCGCCAATTAATCGGCGGGACGTTTTGAACCGCCATAATCTTTGACTTAGACGACAGAGAATGAATTCTCCGTCGTCTAAGTGAAAATTCAAGCGGTCTCAAAAACGGAAGCGGTAAATTGAACCGCCATAATTTTGGACTTGGACGACGGAGAATGATCATCTCCGTCGTCCAAGTGAAAATTACATGGAAAAAATACACAAAAATAAATTTGTACCACCATGGTAATTTGAACCTGGACGACGGAAAATGACCATCTTCGTCGTCCAGGTTCAAATTACGTAAAAAAAAATTTTAAAAATAATTCGCTAGGAATTTAGCGATCTGTCATTCGAGTGAAATAGTCGTACAATATCGATGAACGCATCGTATATATGAACAGTTAAATTTGAACCGACGATTAATTTTACGTATTGAAACATGTTAAGATCGACTAATCTTTACGACTTAAGTGTTCATTAGTAGACGCTCATTTGCAGCAGAGTATTAACGAAATTGAATTTGGACAAAACAACCGTTGGATATGTTCGTCGTAACATAATATATAATTGTCTTCAAATGACCATAAAATAATAAGTTCGGGAAGGGTTTGATCGGCACAGTCAACCGCAAAACGGATAATTTCACAAACCGGAAACGTGGATACAAGGCATTTCAAAACTCCGATTTTCAAACCGTCGAAGCTCACACACCAAGAATTGTTTACTCTAAAGTCTTGATGAAAAGACTTTGCATTGGAAGAAGTTCTAGATGGTCGTTGTCTTAGAAAAAATTACGATATCTGCACCTGGACGACAGAAATGAGCGTTTCCGTCGTTCAGGTAATCACCTGGACGACGGATATGAAGTTATCCGTTGTCCAGGTTCTAACCTGGACGACGGAGAATGACGTTCTCCGTCGTCCAGATGTATAGACCCTGAATTCAGGGGTTAGGGCCTTACTGTTTAGGGTTTAGGGTTTGTGAACTTGGACGACGGACAATGACCATTCTCCGTCGTCCTAGTATGTACCTGGACGGCGGATAATGACCATTCTCCGTCGTCCAAGTTCTAAACCCCGATTTCAGGGGTTAGGGCCTTAGGGTTTAAGGTTTAGGTCGTCCCCGGTCATTTGTGTGTCCGTTCAATATTATTCTGATTCAAAAATATAATTATATTAAAAAATTGATCGATCGATCGATCCGAACTGCTAGATTTAGGGTCCAGGATTTAGCTAGGGTACGTTTTATATGAGATTGAGATTTGGCGACAACCTGCAATTAATTTCTCCGTTGTCCAAGATATATAATTCGGATTAATTTCTTACCGTAAACCGGCATCGATCATATATATATTACAATAATTACAGTAATTAATTACCAATTAATCTCCCTCGTCGTATGACCGTATTCTTCGTCATAATCATCATCATCCTCATCCCCGTTAGACGACGGCTCATCCTCGTCATCGTACTCAACATCGTCCGACGAATAACCTGAGTCCTCGTCCGCGTCCTCTTCCTGCTCGTCTTCTTCATCTACCTCATCGATAATCTCATCTTCAGTTAGATCTGTACAACCATCAGGCATGGGTAACCATTCACCATCTTGAACCAGGTCCATTATATCGGAGCGGACCATAAAAATATTAGGCTCTTGATAGGCAGGAATGTCTCTTTCTGGTTCAGCAGCATCTTCAGTCGTCGCTGTCGTCCATGTATGTACGTACATTTTCACTAAATATATATTAATTAAACAAATTTTAACTGCGTACGTACGTACCTGCTGGCCTTCTCGATAACTGTACGTTAATTAAGCTACCTAGCTAGTCAGCGGAGATCCCTTATCGATCCTGATTCTTCTCGGCCTTCTAGCTAGCTAGCTCCCTTCTCCTTCTCCTTCTCCCTTCTCCTTCAATTCTTCTTCAAATGGAATGAAGAGATCGATGATTGAATTCAGTTTGGCATCGGGCTTATATAATGCTTCACTTAGACGACGGAGGTGTCGGTACGTCGTCTAAGTGGAAGTACGTTACGTACTCGGCCGACGGTGTGTCGGTCCGTCCTCCAGGTGATCACCTGGACGACGGAGAAGACTCCGAGGTCCAGGTGATCACCTGGACGACGGATAATGCCGTATCCGTCGTCCAGGTGATCACCTGGACGACGGAAAAGAATCCGTGGTCCAGGTGACCATCGGGACGACGGAGATGGTATTCTCCGTCGTCCAGGTGGTACTTGGACCACGGAGTCTTTTCCGTGGTCCAGGTGTCACTTGGACCACGGAACAATTACGTTTCCGTGGTCTAAGTGATGTTTTCTTGTAGTGAGTAAGTATACCTCGATACCGGCATTGACAATGTCGCATTGCACATCGCTAAGTGACAAAAAGTTAGGTGCAAGCATTGGAACTTTTCCGCGTATGATGCTACCATTGTCTCGGGACATCAGACTTCTAAACTCTCTTGTCGCAGGCCTCCGATGCCTCGTAGAGTAAGCCACCTATAGTCGCTTATTGTTGTTCAGCCGGACGAGGTACTCAGTCTTCGTCCTGATAACGACCCCGCGCTGCATCGTAGTCGGGTTTTTGGTTGCCATGTCCACCATGTTAGGGAGTTTGGTCTTCTTGCACCGGATGCTGAGGGCGGGAGGGCGCTCTGAGGCGGTAGTTGCGTCGCTGTTTTTCACTAATGGAATGGCTTCCTCAAGCATTGGGGCCAGCGTGAAACCCCCTAAACCCTCCAAATGATGTCCCGACGGGGTCCCGGATTGTCCGTGGAGCAGCCCGACAAGGAAGGACCCGCTCCGCTCAATGCTTACCCCGCCGCCACCGCCTCTGCCGCTGCCACCGCCGCTGCCGTTTCACGACGCTGGAGCGCCGTTTTCCTCTTTTGGTGACTTGTACTTCCGGGAGCCATTTTGTTAAAACATTAAAAAAAATGTTCATGTAATACAGAAATGTACATATACCAAAAATAAAGCAACGTATTCCAAAGGCATGCTTGCTTGCTTGTGCTTATATTCCCTCTCATTTTAATTTTCATGTGCCACCTACCCTAACTTTGTATTTTATACCCTGCTTATATTCCCTCTTTATCGATATGGATCTGGTATACAGCAGCGTAGGTTATGGTTCGCAAAGCTAGGGCCTAACCAATCAAGATATATATGTCATGGTAGATTTCCTTCTTATAGTACCAAAATTGTATACACAAGAACAAGAAAATCAAGAAATTGAACGAGGATTTGTACAAATATTGAAAGGCACATAAATTTACTATCTCCTCTTTGCTTCCCTAGAACTCCTACTGCATAAATTGTACAATAAGCATGAATGATTTGACAGAATAATTATGAAATATATATTTAGCATGGAATGCATATTATTTGTGTAAATTATGTACAGGTGTATATGCAGAGTAGAGTATTGTGAGTTGTAACTACTCTTTCATATCACTCAACTATGGAGATTAATAGATTTATGTATATTATATTTATGGATCTATGCATGTTGTTATGTTTATGTTAATTAATCGATGCTATTCTTTCATCGATCAGTGTGTGTTTCATTGAAAAGAGAACTTTAAATTATTACCTGCCCCGACAGAAAAGAAAACTCACTACTGATTGAAAGTACTCATGCAACACTTCAATTCATATACTTAATTTCATCACCGTAAACAACTAACAATATTGATTTTACCCATTGTGGCCTCTTATAAGACTGATGGTCACCCTGAACCAAAGTGTAACGTGCAAGGAATTGGACAGTTTCTGACCATGCTAATTCATCTGTATCACTGTATGATTAGTTAAAATTGTTGAGAAATCCTCAAACCACATTCTTAACCATTCCAACAAATCATGAACTTGTCTACATTTAAGACTCATCTCTATATGCTAAGACTTAAAAAATTTCACATCCAAAAGCCTTAATTCATCATTGTTTCCAACTAAAGTAACAAAAGCACTTGAGTCTAATTGAATTAAATTAATTTCTCAATTCATCACTTTCACTCTGACCATTTTCATAAGCTAACTCTTACGTATTACATCTTATTCATTCATCAACCAAAATGCTCATTAAACAAAACTCAAAAACTTTATTTTCAAAATAATCCCCTAAACAAAATCTTAAAATGTCTATTGACAAACCTCTGTTTAAAGAAACAAATCAGATAAAAACTGGTGGGTTTAACGTTCTAAACAGCGCGTTCGACTAGCTGAGGATCGATGGAGTCCAATCCCTTGGGCTCTTGAAGCTTTCATTCTAGAAATTTGGCCAAAGCTGCCGCCTTGTTCGTGACCAACAGACCACCTGGATGAGCCAATTTATAGATACAAACATACACATCGTGTATAGGTATACAATCAAGTAGCATAGAAACCCTAGAAAGTTAATAAATGAGGGAAGATTAAAAATTGAGTTGAATTGGAAACTTCGGGTGGGATCGAGGAGGAGGTAGAGATGGAAGAGGTGCGAGTTTGCTGCCTCGCAAAGCCTTCTTCTCGTCTTCGTAGAGATGGAGTGGGTCTCGGGTATCGGACCGAGGGAGAAGAAGAGGATGAGATTCCTTTGAGGTGGAGGGTTGGATTAAGGTTGGGGGGAGGGCTATTAAGATTTGATCGAGGGGAATAAGGGTTTAGGGTTTTGATGATGAGATTGGGGGTGGAGGAGAAACGAAGAAGAAGAGAAGAAGAGAATCGTGAAGAGAATGAAAGAAGACATCTGTGATCTGGAATTATAATAACACTGAGGCGACGAAGATTGAAAACTTCGTCGCTTCAATACATTAAAGCGACGAAGAATGCAACATTAGTCGCTTCAATGTATTTAAGTGACGAAGTCTTCAATATTGGTCGCTTCAATACATTAAAGCGACGAAGAATGCAACATTGGTCGCTTCAATACATTAAAGCGACGAAGAATGCAACATTAGTCGCTTCAATGTATTTAAGCGACCAATATTGTATTCACAGGGTTACCTTGGGGAATCCATACTTGGTCGCCTCATTGACTATTAACCCTAATAACCCTAACCAAAGCGACGAAGTTTTCAATATTGGTCGCCTCATTGACTAATAACCCTAACCGAAGCGACAAAGATTGCAATCTTCGTCACTTCAATGTCAACCTAAAATGGCTACAACATTAAATTGGGTTTCAAATAGAGGTTTCTATCATCATTCATACTATATTAAACCAAAAATTTAGGATGTATGAGCCAAACAGCCACTGCACAGTGCTTTATGGAGTTGGCCAAATCGACAAATAACAAGATCCTAATAGAGTTTTGTCCACTTCGATACTATGAAATGTAACTAATTTCAAGCCGCTAGTTAGTTCTCCACCTCAAATTTCAAGTACTTTGGACTAATATATTTAAGATTTGATGCTTATCTGTAAAAGAATATATATTTGATGCTTCAAATGCAAGGTTACAGATTGCTTCCAAACCAGTCAGACGATTGAGTTAGTATATATTTTTCAAATAAATAAAAAAATATGTAGATATGTCTTCCAAAGATGTGTATATGTAGCTAGAAAGATTGATGATTCTTGAAGTATTCTATAAAACCACTCCTATAATATATCTTTTCAAAGAAGAAAAAAACAGTCAGTATTTATCTGTTCCAAAAGATTTGTGATTCTTGAAGTGATATGTAAAAACACTTCTATGATATATCCTCGAGGAAAAGATGAGTTGCATACTTGCATGTAGTGTGCATACATTAGCTAATTAATTGGATGCATATGCAGTGTATATCAATTAGCTACCTTTAAAAACGTGGGCGACGAAGATTGCTCAATCTTCATCGCCCCAGATTTCTCGAGGCGACGAAGACACTCCTCGTTGCTTCATATTGGTCGCCCCAGTGTCATTGAAGCGACGTAGGTCATTTCTGAGGCTACAACTTCTTTCGTCGTTACCTCATTTAAACTGAGGCGACGAAGAAACTTACCTTCGTCGCCTTGGCTCTCTCCTCCAGTAGTGATCCCAAAAGCCTTGCGCGCCACCTTCAGGACCATCCTTTTGCCTCCTCAGCCCTCGCGGTGGGCGTCGCTGCCTCTTCCTCTCCACCTTCACTCACGGTCTCGATGAGTCACGACCACCGTCGTCGCCCTTGCTTTGCCTGCTCCTTGCGCCTCTCAGTCGGAGCAACAACGCACTCGATCTCTACCTTTAACCACGTCTACCTCTGTCACACTCGACACTGCACCATCTCACCTCGGTCTCAACACCACCATCGTCTCAATCTCGGCCTCGACTAGCCACTATCTTAATCTCTCATCTAGTCGTGCTGCTACTGTTTTCTTTTTCTAATGAGTTTTTGTGAATTTTTCTGAAATTTGTGAATTTTTGTGAGTTTTGTGACTATGTTTGGGTTTATTTAGGACGATATATTCTGTTTGTGAAAATTTTGAGACTATAAATAGCAGTAGTACTTTTGTTTTTTTGAATGACAAGATCGGTCCCCTTTCTTTGTCAATAAACAAAATCAGTTTTATTTTTTCTAATATTTAGTAAAAGCCTATATTTCAAACTCATCCAGGTTGCATTGTTTGCATTTATAATGTTATATTTTGCAGTAGCAGTGTTGAATTTTTCAATAGCAAAGCTTACATCTATCCTATTCTTTATTGAATTTTTCATTAGCAGTACGGGTGTCATTTTACAGTAGCAGTTTTTTGAATTTTTACAGTAGGAGTGTGAAAATATCAGCTCCTACTTTGTTTTTTCTATTATTACTGAAATTTACTTTAGATGTAAAATTTATTGGTGCCATTGTTTTTCTAGGGTGCAAGTGCATGTTGTTGAATTAACTTCAAAATATTAATTATTATTGTGTTTTCATATCTTTTTTTCTTCTCTTGTTTTCGAAGAGTGATACTAGATTTTCGGAAACTGATATTGCATTTTTAGAGACTAGTACTTCATTTTCGGAGATTGATACTGCAATATCAGAGACTGGTACTACATTTTCAGTGATTGATACTGGATTTTAGCGACTGGCCTGGTACTGGATTTTCAAAGATTGATACTACATTTTCGGAGACTGATACTATATTTCGGAGACTGATACTAGTTTTTCGTAACTGCTACTGAATTTCATCAAATGTGTTATTGTATTATTTTGTATCCAAATTGCTACTTAATTTCTATTTCTGTTTGCACTGCTACTGAATAACGAAATTTTTATTAGATTTCAGAGACTGATACTACATTTTCGGAGACTGATACAGGTTTTTCGTAACTGCTACTTAAATTCATCAAATGTGGTACTGGATTTCAATTGAAATTGCTACATAATTTCTATTGGCACTGCTATCGAAGTTGATTCTGAATTCTCAATGAATTTGTATATATAGTAATATGAATTTTGTATCATAACTGGTACTGAAATATGTCCAGACTATTACTAAAGTTTCAGTGGGACTGGTAGTAAAATAATTTCTTTGAATATAAAAGGTTGATGAAAAAACATAAAAAAATATTTAATATTTTTGAATAAAATAAATATTAAATACACAAAAAATAAGAAATGGTATAAAAGTACATTGATTCGGGGAGAACATAACACCTTTGCCCCAACTACAAGTACTACTATCCTCATGAAGGGCATCTTGGATAATTAGGAGAGACTCCTCTAACCAAATCTCATCCAAATCACTAAAACTAGCCAAGTGAGCTAATCTATGAGCAACACAGTTTGCTTCACGAAAGATGTGACGTCACATCCCTAGAGAACTAAAGGAAGCCATATACCTCTTATGATGTGACTCACCTCAGAAAAATCATCCACCTCCTCCTGCACCGTTGCCATCAATTCCAAGCAGTCACTCTCAATATCCACCTCCATCCATCCATGAAAGATCACCAATAAGAGCCTTGCTCTACATGCCTCTGCCTTCACATGCAAAGCCGAACATGTATACGGAAGAGGACGAGCCATAGCTGCTACAAACTCACCATCATGGTCTCTTACCACAACACCAATACCACCCTTCTGAGACACAGCCTGGAATGCACTATCTATGTTAATTTTAAGTCTTCCACTAGGAGGGCATCTCCACATTTGTTGCACCTTCCGCAATTTATACATTCTCCATAGGTGAACACTTTGGTACTCTTCAAGGAAATCGCAAGCCCATGTGATCACATTGCATATTGAACCATAACCCCTCCATTCCAAACTGCATGGTTTCTCTCGTACCAAATAATCCATAATAACACCCAAAAAAAATATAATTGCCTCTTGTCTAATAACAGACAAACCTCACTAACCCATTCTACGACATACATTGCTCTACAATGAGATCCAATCATCTTTAAGCAACTTTGACTCTATATCTCCTTCACCTTCGAACAGTCCCGAAAAAGGTGTAACGCCTCCTCTACGTCATACCACACAAACCACATCTAACCTCATCTAACTGGACCTTGCGATTAGACCTTCTCTAGTAGGCAAGATACCTCTCAGTAACCTCCAAACAAAGGATCTAATTTTTGGAGGAACATGCGCCTTCCACACTGAGGACCACAACTACTTCTCTTGATCACCACTTCCTGACCCCGATAGCGCTTCAAACTTTCTTCTCAAAATGCCATACAACCTTATATTACAATCTCGAAGGCTCAAAGGCATACTAGAAAGAAGTTCCACTTTTTCCTTTGTAAACAACTCATTCAACAAAGGAATAATCCACTCTCGTTCATCCACATCAATTAGAGCTTCTACCGTCATATCCTCCATCCCTATCATTGGGGTAGAAATTGGTTTAAAAGAGTGAGATAAAGGAATACATGAGTCGACCCATATATTAACATCCACCCCATGCCCAATCTGAACCCGCAACCTTTTTCGAAGAAGCTCACGTCCTGCTAAGATACTCTTCCAGGCAAACGAGTATCTTGCCTCCCTTGTAGCAAGCATAAAATCACAATTCGGGAAATAGAGTGCCTTCAAAACTAGGGATAACAAAGAATTGGGGTTATGAATAATTCTCCAACCTTGCTTTGCAAGCAGAGCAAGGTTGAACTTGTGCATATCCTGAAACCCCAAACCACCTTCACTCTTCGGACAACATAGTCTCTCCCACACGAGTCAATGTATCTTCTTCACATATCCCTTATCTTTCCACCAAAATCTAGCCATCACTCTATATATGCATCTCATTAGACATATGGATCGGAAGTTCAAAGTTCGTCATAACATAAGTCAGAATTGACTGCACAACCACCTTAAGAAGCACCTCCTTGCCTACTTTAGTTAACATATTTTCCTTCCAACCCTCCACTCGCTTCTTCACTTTCTCCAGAATAAAATCAATACAGTACATACATTTTCTTCCTCTCTCTAGTTTTTAGCTCGTCTTCTTCATCAAGCTTACTCAGAAGCTTTCAAATGATTGGTCTTATCAATAATAATCGTTACATATAATATGTCAAACCTATCAAACTAGCTAGTATAAATATAAGAAATGATTTTAGGCCTTATTAAGGCCATGATGTGTAGGTCTCAAATCTTATATGGCATGCATAATCTTTACACATCATTAATCTACATCTAATAACTATTACTTATATTTAAAACTTATCTATCACAATTATTCCGTATTCTTCTGATAACAACTCATCTCCGTTGTATAATCATTAACAAATCAACAACACAATCTTTGGCCTAACATTCGATAAACCTCAAGGAAATTATATGCATCTCAGAATTTCATCTTATGATGCTTCCAATGGTATACGAGTTGAGGTTCTTCATAAAAATTTCTAATTATGTCAAGAATTTCAAAATTTTATGAGTAAGCTGAGGGAATTATAGAATGACACTTATTTTTTAGGGAATTGAAACAAAGGATTTGAGTCTTCAATTGCCTTATTTTTAAAATGATAGAAATTATAAAATCCTCAAGAAACTTATCCAAACACATAAATTTAAATTATAAAATATTAAAATCTAAATTGCTGGAATTTAATTAAATTTCAAGGATTTCACTCTCATCCAAATACACTATAAACGAACAAGGTTTTGAGAAAAGGGTTTTGAGCAAAGATAAAGGGAAACAACCAAGCATAAATATTAAGGAAAATTATCACCAGCAGAGTCTGTACGTTTGCAAAGTCCTTAATGTGAAACTCACACTTTTAAAACTATTAAAGTGATGCCCAGAGTTTTAAAACAGCATTTTCGTGTTGTCTCTTGCCAATTTCTGTCATGGCTTAGATAAATGCGATGATGTGACAATTTCTTTTTTCAAAAACATAGGCAAAAAGATATTAATGCCCTTATTTTTTTTTAACTTTGTTCTCTCTCTCTCTCTCTCTCTCTCTCTCTCTCTCTCTCTCATTTGACGTAGATTGGATTGGGTGAGAGTGCTGACAGCGTAATCCGGAGGTGTTCCGACGAGGTAAGATTTCTAAATCTTGCTCTGCCGTTTCACAGGTGTTGTTTTTAGTGCGATGGATGTATGAGCTTTTAGGATTCCCGTTGCTTCAGATCTGAGCATTAACAATAGAAACTCTAACCAAAAACCCACTTCTAATCACCAAACAATGCACCTGCCCTCCCAAATCCTTGATCCTCCAAACAACACAAACTCAAAACACTGGCCACACTATAATTTTCATACTCAACATTCATCCTACACATCTCACAGAACAAACCAAAAGCAATCTCTTCAAACCCATTCTGGGCGTAATCATCGCGTTCCAAATCGCCACGTCACTCCTCACAGGCATTTCAACGAACACCTTATATGCATATTTTACATCCTCGATTTCATACAAGCTGACAAAAAGCATCGTCCATGAATAAACTTTTGGGTCTTCAATTTCATCAAACACCAATTTCACAGAGTTCAAATCCTCAGCTTTGGCGTAGAGAGAGAGAGAGAGAGAGAGGGGTTGGCGAAGTGAGGGTAGGATCTAAGGCCGGAGTGGACAGGGTAGGCTCTGAGGCTGGAGTGGGCAGCGTAAGCATGGACTTGGGTCCCTAAAATGATGTCACGGTAGTTCACAATGGCTACAGTTTATGGATCAAAGGTCATGTGCAATTAGCTTAGTTTGAGACCCATTTGTGAGGGGATCCAGGATCGACGGCACATGAGAGAGCTCAAGGAGGAATTGAAGAGGAGGATGAGGGAGATGGAGTGGAAGAGGAAGAAGAAGACTGTTACAACAAATGTAAGAAAGAATACAGATTTACGTGGTTCACTAACGATATGTTAGCTACGTCCAAGACAGAAGGAGAACAAATTTATTATCTTGAGGAAACCAGATTACAGATTACAGAATACCACACTAGGTTAAATAACCTAAAGGATATATATATATATAGACACACACACACACACCCAAATAGTAAGCCCAACAGATAGAAAACTTAAGTCCAACATGACTCAGCGAGGCCCCCGTATGCTACCGGCATACAAACCTGATTCAAGGCATATTAACAAAGACAAAGAGGGATGTGATTTCTTTGTGGACAGAGTTGATTTGATTCTCTTTGAAGGAGATGCGGTTGAGGATGAGCTCTTCTTCTTTGAGCCATTGTTTGAGGAGGAGCTTAAGGCTTGGAGTTGAGGCGATTTGGTGAAGTGGATGAGAAATCTTTGGCTCCATTATGATTGCGACGTTCTCTATTGGCATGTTGCTGCTTCTTCTTTTTTGGAGAAGTGGGAGAACAAATTTTTTTTAAAAAATAAGTGCATTAAAGTCTTTTTGGAAGAAAAAAAAAGTGTCACGTTATCGGAGTTAACCAAGCCGTGACGGAAATTGACCTAAGGCATCACGAAAATGTTGTTTTAAAACTTTGGGCATCACTTTGATAGTTTTTAAAGTATGGGCATCATATTGAAGATTTTACAAACGTTCAGACCCTGATAGTGAATTTTTTTCCAAATACTAAACATAACAACACAATAGGGGCTATAGGCTAGAATCGACAAACATTTGATCCAAAAAGAGAATGAAATAGATCATCCTGATGAATACCATTTTTTCAAAGTTACGTACTTCTCACGATATGTGTTTCTTAGGGTTTATCCAATTGTTGTCTTTATGATTTTATTTTTCATTATTCGTGTAAATTTAATTAGATATATGAAAGGGAATGAATTTGTGGGCTAAATATTTTATCAAAAATGATTTTGTTTATATGACATGTTATGCCATCTACTTGAAACCTACATATCATGACCCTATTGAGGCTCCCTAGCATTACCCTAAAAATATCTAACCTAAAGCGTATTCCAAGTACACTTACCTTTTTTTTGACGTAAGATGGTAGAATTTTATTATAGTAATTTACAAGGAATCAACAGGGTACCGGTACGATAGAAACAATCTCCTAGAGTAAACTACCTTATAACCAATTACGCTCAACTCGTATAACTTGACAAACATGAATGAGACGATGAGGGTCCTAAACCTCTGACTAAAAAAAAATTGGTGCTCAGTCCCTAATCAAGTTACCTACCTAAACCAAAGGACCATGAAGGTCACTTAACACAAAAATTCAACACAATAAACAAATAGGCCCAAGGCTATTCCCCAGACCCAAACTAAGCTCATAGCCAGAATCCAACAATGGTTTAGCAGCCTCAGGAATCTTCACCAATCCAAACTTGTTTTCCTTATGCCAATGCCGAAACTACATGCCCACCACAAACCACCGCAGCCGATCCCGAACGAAGCAGCGCCGATCAAGATTCAAGGTGATCGGACAAATCTGATCTTACAAGAACCAAGTAGCACCACCCAACCCAATAGTTGACTGCCTGTCCGATGGAGGACACCAAAACGACGCAAGACGAGTGCTAGTCGAGATTTGAAAATCATTGACGAGAACTGCCTCACCACTGCTACCCTCAGAGCCTGAAGCTTTATTCACAAACCATCTCGTCCGAAAATATCTGCGACACTGCGCACAGCCTGAGGCCGGCACAAACGAGAGATGTCGTCGGACGAGTGACTCAATCTATCGTTGGGACCCCTAATTTGCTTTTCTTCTGAACTCGATAGAGAGCGGCGCTTTTCTTCTCTACCAATAAGCTATGGTAGCTTAGTACACTTACCTTTTAGATAAAGTCCGAGACAAATCTCGAAGAGAATACTTTTTAGTTTCGGTCTGCTCATCGATTTTTTTAGTTAAGCATATTTATTTTGACATTTCCAAAAATAATAATAATAAAAAATGTTCTTTTGTTTAGTCAACACTTCAGATTAAAATCCTGGATCTGAATTGTGTGTGCCTTTGTACCCCAAGTCAGGAAAAGTAAATTAACTACTAGAGAAGGGGAAGACATGAATTACAGAAACCTTACCCTAAAAATACAACAAAGTGAACTAAGCAAGGAGGACAAATCCCTTATTCTCCCTAAGATATCAGCGCCCTCTGTTGTGAAATATGGAAATCCATATGCGATTTTGTGTTTAGAGGAGAGAAGCTAAATCTCATAGCTACTATTTTTAGAGCTCAAAGTCACAGCTCTGATTATCTAAGTGCCTCAGGCAGTGTCATTAGTTCTCTTGATCTGACTAGGAGTCCAAATTGTTGGACTCGTCCTCCTTTCAGTTACTGTAAGCTGGAAAGCTAATTAATCTACTGCTGACATTGGTGTGATCATCAAAGACGAGTGAGGCTTTTTTATTGGGGGCATAGCTCGTTCCATGAATTGTGTTTTTGTTGAAGTTGTTGAAGTTCATGCTCTATCTTATGGAGTTAATCTTGCTTCCGAGATGGGTCTCAATTCAAAAATGTCATTTTTGAATCTGATGCAAATGGCATGGAATGATAGATTTCGTCAAGAATTTGGATGCTCATCATTGCTCTTGGAGAATCTATCCCATTCCATCGACTATTAGAAAGAGAGCTATTGAGTTCTCAAATGCAAAACGGGATTGGATCCCGCGTGAAGCGAACTCTTCTGCTTATATAGCTGCCTCGCTTAGTTACTGAATGGTGGATCTTTTAAGATTGGTTAGCAGACCACCTTTAATCTGAATTCATGTTCGTAGGAGTAACAGTTGTCCGTGCCCTCATGGCCTGTAATCTAGGTTTTATTGGCATTTGTTTCTCTCTGTTTGGCTTCTCTAGCTTTGCCTAGTCTTAAATCTTAATACTATTCAGACATTCAAAAAAAAAATATCTTAATGAGAAAACATACGGCCGAGAACGGAAATTTGGAGGAACCCATCAAATCCCTTTTGCAAACACAAACGAAAAGATTAGAGCCCAGTACTACCATCTATGGTAGCACCTAGCAACACATAATAATGTGCACCAATTGACGATTGGATGCACATCCCAGCAGGTAATACAATCGTTTATTCAGTATGGTCGATCAATATAACTACTCCCTTGCAAAGTATTAAGATTCGAAACAGAAGAATTGTTTAATGCATCAAGAGCACCAGTGCAGAAATTTAACTTCATAAGAGTAACCAGCATCAAAAGTCACAAGATTCAAGAGTAACAAGCAAAACTTTGATCACCAGGAAGTCTTTTGAAAATAACACAAAACATTGACTAGATATGTAGACTGCTGCTGACACAGATCTCACTTGAGAGGAATGAACCTCGAAGAGTGAGTGGCGCCAATACCAGGACGACCATGCTTGACAGGCTTGTATGAGATTGAGAACTCAGCAAGGTAGTGACTGATCATCTCAGGCTTGATTTCAACCTGATTGAATGTCTTTCCATTGTACACTCCAATAACACTTCCTATCATTTCGGGAACTATAATCATGTTACGAAGATGGGTACGGACAGGCTCTGGCTTCTCACCAGGTGGAGCCTCTCTTTTCTGTTTCAAAGTAAAACAGAACAATCATATAAAAGCCATTCATTAAAAAGCACAAGCTAATTCTTCAGCAAGTTGCAAAAGAAATGCAGTTGATTAAATACCACCCAATCAAGCGAGAAACTCAGGAGAAAAAAATTCTAGATGTATCAAAATCGAGGGATGTCTGAGAAGATCAGACAATCCATAGCTCCCATTACCATACAGTTCCAAGAATAACATAAAACTGAATATGAACCAGTTCTCCAAATGTCGAGTAACAAAATTTAGGGATTGTTTGAGAAACCTTGGTTTTCGGCAGTCAAAAAAAGAGAGCACATATGTACCAACAATATGGCTCAAGGAAGGGAACAAAAAGTAGACATCCAAACACATGAAAATAAATACTACACCGAACAATTTGCCATTATCACTAACTATTCTAATTTTTGCTCAATTTCAGCAGTGCAAACAAAACAAATCACACAGTAGTTTGTTCAAAAGTATACGAATGGGAGATACATATTCATAAATCGAAAACCAAGCACAAATCAAACATTACCAAAAAGAAAAATGTGGAGCACATAGAGCAGAAAAACTACCGCTTTGCGAAGCTTTTTAATCAAAGCCATGGGCTTGCGCTTCAAACCTCTCTGGAACCTATCAGCCAAAATCAAATCCAACCAAATTAATTCAATTCCGATAATAAATCTAAATTAAAAGAGCACAGATCTTAGTGAGTGGTACCTTCTGCGAGCTCTAGCAGGGAAAAGCTTGACGAGCTCATCGGTGGACATGTCGAGAAGAGCATCGAGATCGACACCTTTGAAGCTGAACTTCTTGAACGTTCTCTTCTTCGGGACTCCGGCAGCCGCCACGTCGACCTCAACGTCCGCCTGAAAAATAGAGAGTCAAATTCAGAGAGAGAAGAAAGAGAGATTGAGACGATGGGGCTGTACTGACCATGATTGGGAGATGTGTGAGGAGCTTGAAGAGTGTGAGTCTCTCTCTCTAACTTGGAGGAGGAGGATGTGGGAGGCAGCTAGGGTTTTTTTTTTCCTAGTTTTAAGCTGTGAATTTATACGTGTGGATTTGGCTGGTGGTGATTTGAGGTCTTGTGCTGGCCCAAGAATGGAATTGGGCTGGTGGAGATGATGATTAGGTTATAAAAAAATTTATTTAATGTTGGAGTTTTTTTTTACTCCAAAAAAAAATACAATACTTAAATAGAGATGATTTAAAGTCAATATTTAATAATGAAAAACAATATCATAAATCAATATCTCTCACAAGTCTCAACACTAAATGTCGAGAAAGATCATCTACCACTAGTAGTTCACAAACATCCCTACTCTGTTCAGGCCGTCCGAACATCTACATGCATATAGTGTTCAAGAGAAGAACCGATCTAATATGCGTAATTCGATTATACAGATAAATCATTTAGATGAAAAACTTTAAGGATAAACATTCAAGTCACCCAGATATCTACATGCATATAGCATTCAAAAGAATAGCCGATCTAATATACGTAATCAGACTACACAGAAAAATCCCTTAAATGAAAAACCCTAGAAAATAATGCCGACTTTTATCCATTTACACTAAAAATATACAAAAAGATTTCTATTTATTTTGAGAAGACATTCATTTACGAGAGTAAAGGTCCAATCGATAATAATCGGGATCTATCTATTGATTTAAGAAAAATTGCTATGCCCATTTGCCGTATTTGGGTATGTTAGTCGCTTTTGTTCCTCTATTCTCCTTTACAAAGTTTGTGTCATACTTTGATTACTTTCACCCTAATCTTTATCTAAGAGCATTTGCAGCTGTTCGCCGCTCGAACAGTTGTTCTTCTCCTTTGTTCGTGTTCTCGAACGAACAATCTCTGCTCGTTCAGTTGATTTTTATGAGGGGTCGCTGATGTAGGACCCACCTCCCTCCCCTCTGCTCGGTGCCTCGAACGAACAATCTCTGCTCATCCAGTTGATTTTTATGAGCAGTCGCTGATGTAGGGCCCACCTCCCTCCCCTCTGCTCGTCCTATCGGATGCACCGATACATATGCTCTAATGTCTACTCTGTTGATAAATCATTTTCTCTTTGCGCGTACAAAAGTAGAAATAATATACGGACCGATCAATTGACTTCATAAACAGTAGTTGAATTAAGCTAATGTGTCAACACTACTAGTGTTTATAAGTTCAACTCTTTGAATGCAAGCCTTTAGCTTGAGCTGAATGTTTGGCCTATCGGGGGACAATACAGCTTCTTTCCAACAAGAACCAGGTTCCAATATGATGCTCGGGTTCTGCGGGTAAAGCTCGTATATGGAATCAGCTTTAGGATTCAGATTGCTCAAGTCTGTCAACAATTTGATTTCTTCTGGATCCACTAGCAAATTGTTATCTCCATTCTTCCATCCTATAAGCTGCATTTACATAAAAAATGATGTTAACAATTTCCGATCGAATTTGGTAACGGCTTAGGCAACAAGCTTGATGAAATGTTTCGAAAAATGCTAGGGCAATATTTTGTCACAGTAGGTTACCTTTGGAGGGCCAGAGCCATTAGTGCAGTAGAGCCTTGCATTGTCAACAAGCTGACAATATCCATTAAATGAACTAGCAAATCTCTGGTGGGATTGTAACTGTGATTTCACTCTCACCGCCCTTCGTATCATTATAGCTCTCCTGATCCCTCTTATAACAGCTAAGTAAGCATCACATACCACTCCAACCAACTCTATTCTGTATGGTAGTTTTTTCTTGGGAGATTTTTCATTGTTTAACTTTTGATGCTCGTCGTCTTCTTCTTCCTCATTTACTGGTTCCCAATAAGTTTCAGTGATAGTGCCGTCATCAGCGACCTTGTATCCGACACCCATCCGGTAACGGCAATTGTGAACGTTTCGGGCCATTGCTATTGTCTGCTCGAGAAAGGGCGCCCACGATAGAGTGCCATCCATGATCACATCCCGGCCGTCATTGAGCGCAGTCACTAGGAGTGATGAAGCAGCATCTGTGGATGATTGGTGCACCTACATTATATGAATAAGGTTAGTTGTTGATCAATATATATGTGCCTTACTGTGAGCGTCACATTTTTTTAAGGTGAACATGTCCTCTTTTAAGGCCATTTGACTCATATAATCATTTTGTTAAGGTCGATAACACAATGTCACATTAAAAGTTCTCATTGGCGAGTCATCCTACACAAAAGATGAAAGACTTGAGATATCTTACCAATTCAGCAGATTGAAGCATGTCATGGTGATGACCGTTTAAGCTTAGAGCTCTGTAAAGAACATCCGTCTCCTTGAAAGCGTCGGCCTCTACAACCACCGCATTTTTCTCGGCTCCTGCCCAGAATGGCCTGTAACGCATACACATTAGTCCAACTTAGTTAGAGCGCTATCAACCATTTTCTTTCATCACCAATACATTGCTTGATGATCACCAATATAATGCTTACTCATTGAGAATGTCTTTGAGGACAGTGCTCTTGCCAGCTCCCATTCCACCGCCCATTAGGAGAAGCACAGGACTTCTCTCGCTATGCGCCACAGGCTTCATCACTTCCGTACATTTCGACACTCCTACCTTTGATTTGTTCCCAATTACTTTCATTTCCTCTACCAAAGTAGAGAACACCCTCGTCACCTTTAGGTCCTTGCTTATCCTCTCAAATCTCTGTTTCCTGAAAATCAAACATAGGAGTTAGTTCGCTAAACTCGATCATCTGCAATAATTCTTGCCCTAATGCTCAGTACATGCAGGTCAATTAAGCTAGTTAATTAGCAACATACTTGTGGGTCTCTACTAAAATGAACGCAAAATATTGCCAAAGAAAATGGTCACTACAAAATTTGTCTTATAGTTTCGGCACTGGCCTTTGTTGTGACAATGTCGATATTGATGTCTGTCTATCAATATGTACACCGACCGTTTAGGAAGGACTAGAGTAGTAAAGATGGGTCCTTGGAAGGACAGGGACTAAATTTGACAGTTTGTACTAACATTTAGCCGACGTTTTGGAGTGACTCAATGTGTGCTGCATACGTATCCCTCCTCAAAAACATTTATAAAAATCGAAACACAGACATTAACTTTGTGCATGCAAGGTATAACCATGTGTCCATGTATGAAGAAATTCAGTTCTATGTGTTACCTGGTAGCTGCTAACACGTAGTCTTTAAGCTTTGTTCTCTTCTCTGACTCCACCTCGAAAACCTACAAACATAATCAAATATACAATATAAGATGACAGATCGAATCAATTCAACTTAAAGTTTATTTCTTGACCTTAACTTTCTCTTCGAGCTCTAATCGATAAACTTATTTGCACGTAGTGTATATATTAGACCGAAAATGAACTAATTAAACTAATTTACATTTGTTTTCTTACCCGGCTAATCAAAACGGAGCTTTGACTCCAATGAAAGGCAAAATAACTGAGGATGCATCGATCCAATTCTTCAATGAACTCTATGTACAGCGACTCTGCATCTGCTTCGGAACTGAAGTATTCGAATACGCTATCCTTGCATCCTTTGGAGTTCTTCAAGTACTCGTAAACTAATTTGCACATCTTGGGGCACTCACTTGCGTCCGATAATCCCAGCTGCCTAGCTGCATATATATGATCCAAATTTTCCAAAATTTGATTAAAAAATGCTCTTATCTTTTTAACTTCATATGATGAGGATCGGTATACATATATAGTTACATACCAATATAGTGGGAAAATCTCTCGAGGTCTCCGATACGGCCGGAGCCTGTCCTATTGAGGCGTGGAAAGATGTCGTTCGGGACTGTCAAGGCCGCCTTCTCCGCCTTTTTCCAGTGATAAGTAGTTGAGACCGCCGCCGCGCCTCCGACAAACGACGCCGCAAGAAGGTGTGTCAAATACTTGATCTTTTCCATGTGACCATCTAAAATCAACAACATGGTACGTTTCGATCATCACAACTTCATTAACATAAGAGCGAGAGACAGAGAGAGAGAGGGAGGAAAGGGAAAGAGAGTTTGGCTTACCATGGTGCTGCTGTTGCTGCATCTTGTTTGGAGAAACAGAGAGCAGAAGTGAGTTTTGCTTCACTAATTAGAGTTGAAAGCTATTTTAATCATGCTAACTAGTTTGCGAGGACTTAAGAAGGAGATGGGGGTTTTTGTTACGAACAGTCGGTGGTTTGAATTATTGCGTTTGACGCGTCCATTGTGTCTAAGAAAAGAGAGAAAAATCGAAGTGGATAAAGATGGACGTATTCCATGACCAATGAATAATGCATTAGTGCCATTACTTCACTTTACACTCTTTAATCAAACGGCTCAGAACTCAGAAGGCTAACGATCAACTCCTTCGGTTGATGAGGCTGACAGCAGGCTAGGTATTTGTTCTCTAGCACGGACGGACATGTATGGAGAGGTCTCTGCATGTTGGTATTTTTCTGATTTTCAAACGTGCTTGCATCCACAGCCATTTATTAAAAAATCTAACTAAAAATTAATATCAATATGTATGATCCTGTTGTTTCAGATATGGTGAAGATTTTAAACGTGAACACAACGTTCCGAACAGTTGTTTTAGATCTTAAGCGATCGACCGAGCTGGCTAGCGCTGTCGAAGATGATGAGCTAGGTAAAATGACAGATGTGAAAGTGTAATATTGTAATCTATATGTAAAACACTTTGCTTTGTTTAAAATATAACAGCACGATGACAATTGACAATATCATAATCACCACGAGGAAGACGACGTACTCGTCCAGTCAAGTTGTAGCACTGCAACAACGACTATGCCGATCGATATGCGGTACCATAGCTAGCTAGTGTTGAAAATTCAAGAGTAAATGTATTAAATTTTGATTAAAGGGCCAAAATTGTTGGGTATTTGATGATGAGAAGGGAGAACAGTTTGAGCACTATATACAGCACTACGCTCAAAAGCGTCCACTGTTTCGTATCAATTTGCCTTTGACTTCAAGTAACAATATCTTTTATTCGTGTCACTAAATCAGTATGAATTCGGTATAGAGTTGCAGACCTGGATCACCTGCAAGTCTGCAACCTTCAAGAACGTTGTGCATGACGGCCAGATCGACCTGGTGCGTACGTATAGTAGTAGTCCATGCAGAAATACCGAGCTGTCCCTCGGAGAATATGGTACAGAGTAAAAGTCCCACAGGGGGTGAATAGGCATTTTACTACTTTTTTGCTTAATCTGTTTTCGGGATAGCAAGATAGAGACCTATCCCAAAATACAGGATACGAGTGTTAAAATGTAAAGACAGTAAGTAAAGAATAATACAAGATGTTTTTGTTAACACAGAAATCCTACAACCAGGATTAAAACTGCGTGCCCCTAACTTTTGAGGGACAAACTTTTTCACTATCAAGTAAAACACACAATTTACAAGTCTCTCGTACTCTGGGGATGCATAACCCGTATGCTATCCTAACTAGTCTGACTACCAGTTCTAACAGAGTTACACTACTTGATCTATGTGTTTACACCTTGGAAAATATTCAGAAGCATCAATTCAGATCTTAACTACTCTCAAGTTAAATCTTCTTGATCTACTTCTTTGGGTTGGGCATCTCCATACCTATCTCAATGGAATGCACTATGCAATGATGCATATGAGTTTTGAAAATAGTTTTTATGCTTGAGAATCCATGTCTATTATGCACAGTTATGAGCAACCAAAAGACACAGAAGGGGAAGAGAGGAGAGAAGAGAATCTACACAGTTTTGTGCTCTCAAAGAGTAACCCTAAAAGAATACCTACCCAGAAAATATTTCACTCAACCAACCGAAGAAGTCAAGACAGCTTTGGACTCCTTATATAGGCAAGGTAATTCAGATGTCAAAGACAGCAAGTATGCACGTGAAAAACAGCTTCAAAGTCACCCTATAGCAGACCTAAAACAGTCCCAGATTTGACAAAACACTTTGAACACAATTTGCAAAGCAAAAGCATGCATAAGAGGCAATATGTAATGTCAACATCAGTTTTCCATTTTGGGCAAAGAGTGTTTTAGGAGGGAAAAGTCTTTCAAAGCCTAATACCAGAAATGGCAAAGACAGTTATAGCAAGCACGTGAAGAAGAAAAACTAAGGAAGGCAAAGATAACTTTTCAGCCTGTAAAGCACCATGTATAAAGCAACACACAATCCTAAGAGTCACATGTGAGCCTAAAGAACCTTAATTCAAATGTAAAGTCAACTATCATGAAACAAAGCACAAGTATTCTGAATTAAGGATGACCTAGGCAGCAACAAATCACATGCATATAGAATCAAGAATAACCTAGGCAACAGAAACCATTTATGAACATGTTTCCAGAATGACATCAGAACAGCAAGGATACGTGCATCAAGTGCTATCCTAGATGAAGAGCATGTTATGTAATGCATGAACCACCTGTTTTTCCAATGAGATAAGTATGTGATGCCAACATTTTCAATCTCTTTCCTTGATGATTCTACAGTCTATTGTGTTTTGTCAATTGTCAAGGAGTAGCAAATATCACGTATGCCTTCAATCTCTCCCTTTGGCATTCCTTGACAAAACACAATCTTCAAAGAGTACCTGTATGCAAGAAATATAACACAAACAACACATGCAGCAAAAAGTGTCCAAGTACAGTTCAGTACTCCCCCTGACTGGTTCACCATGATAGGAACACAAGTACCTATCCCAGCCAGGTAGTTCTCCCCATCCAAAAGTGCCTGTCCAGGTTAGCTAGTTCTCCGCCTTTTTGTCTAGGAAAGACAAAGGGTAAAACCACATAAGGATATCATAAAATATGACAGATAATAGTAACATTGTTTGGAATCAAACCACAAAACCAAACCCAAGATGTTTAGGGAAAACAGAAAAAGAACCAAAAAGAGAGAGATCAGAAACAACATAGATTATCAGGTAGTGGATCAAGCAGCATCACCAAAGGCATCCTCATCCTCAGCTCCAATCTCCCCCAAATAGATAGTGGCACCAGAGTCCGAGGGAGAGGAATCCGCGGTGCTATCATCCGAAGGAGAAGAGACAGTAGGCTCCGGAACAGGAACAGGTCCAGCTGAACTTGAGACTAGTACGGAGATCTCTGATTTGAACTTCTCAAATTGTTCCACTAGATGCTCCTTCATATCCTTGATCGCGGAGTTGAGCATGGATTGAACCGCCGCCTTTAGGAAGTGCTGGTCCATGGGCTCCACATATTCGTTGGATTGATGTGCAGATTTGTTAATGGTAAGTGCATCAACCAAGTAGAGTTCAGGTCCAAGAGCGTCGCCCTCCCAGATAGGGACTCCAATATCACCACAAAGCTTGGTGATGAGACAAGGAAACACCAAGGCTTTGGTCAGGGAGCTGCAATGACTCACGTCGGCAGTCCGGATAGCTTGATACATGAAGTATTCTGCAGGAATAGTTGGACGAGAAGGATCATGGCTGAGGTAGGCCATCAACACGGTTTGCTTACAAGGGATTTTGCTGGTTTGGGAAGTCGGATGGAACAGAGTCCGAACCAAGAACCCGAGAGCCTTAAACCATTCGGCCATCTATTTGCTGGAGAAGAAAGTGCCAGAGACCGGTTCCACTGGAGGAGAGGAGTAGAGGCGATTGGCTAAGTCTTGAATGGTATAAGAGTTTGAATATGCAGTATAGCCTTGTAAAACGCCGTCAGTGGTGAGAGGGAGAGCTAAGGCACGTCGGATCCCAGAAGCTGAGCAGTTGACTTCGATACCTCGAACAATGATACAGACTTGTTGTTTAGACCGCAGACGCACTTCCGCTGACACCGTCTCAGGGAAGTTGGCATAAAACTCTTGCACTAAGGTATGATTGTACCTAGGCAGGGAGCTCAACGCCATCACCCATCCCAGACGGGAGACTAGGGATTGCAAGGCAGGGTGCAAGGAAGAGAAATCAATGGGCTGCTCCACAACGATAGGCCGGTTCAAAGTCACATAGCCAAATAATCGACAAGCATCAGAAGAAACAAAGTGAGAGCTGGGAGGTAGTGAAGAGGAGTCACCCAGACGAGGCTTATGAGGCGCTCTGGACTTGGGCTTGGCAGCCACAGACTTGCCTTTGGCAGCCACAGATGGTGCCCTAGCCTTGGACCGGGTAACCTGTTTCCATTAAGGCTCTGAAGAAGACGAGGCCGGAGAAGATGCAGAGGAGCAAACGGTAGTCATTGCTGTCCATTTTCTCTTCCCGACGGGAGGCCAGGTGATCCAGCAGCAGCGGGAGAGAGAGTAGCTGAGGCGGATTGAGGCTGTGCAACAGTATGAGAGGCAGAAGGTATAGTAGCATCCATCGGAGAGACTGGTGGTGACTCAGCAGCAACAGGGGTCGATGTTGGAGGAGAAGGGAGATCAGATTCGTCGGTGACCCGAGGCGGAGAGGGTGGAGGAGATGGCTCCTTGGACATGGATGGCACAGACTGAGGTGCTTTAACTGGCTTGACAGAGTGTTTGGGTGTACGCCGGTGACGTTGATAAGTGGTCATGACTGGAGGAGCAAGAGAGGGCTTTTTGCTTTTAGGTGCTGGGCTTGGTGGATTTCTCTTAGGAGAAGGAGGAGGCAGGAGGATTACTTCTTCAGGGATGAAGGAATCGATATTTTCCATGGGAGAGTTTGGGAGATGGAATGTGTGAGAGGAAGAGATGTGTGGCTTGCCGTTTCTTATCCTTACCATTTAGTGAGAATAAGTAGAGGAGGAATGGAAGAGAAACAATCCAGAGAGAGAGACGCAGCGGAATTGAGACCAAATTCACTTCAGTGTTCTTGAACCAAGAGGTTTCTCCTCTTAAACACACCACCTCCACATTCAAACTTCTGCATAGTTATGTCAGAAATAAAGAGCAATAATGACCTATACCTAGGTAAAGCTCACATGCACCTAGAAAACTCCTCAAAAGCATATAAAAGGTCTCCCATGCACGTATACCCCTAATATCCATTGGGATATCTGAGGTACCCTGAATAACAAAAGGTACCAGTGTACCCACCAATACAAGGACTGCTCCCCCTCACGTGGTGCTTAAAGAAAAACACAAAGAGATTGATTTCAGAAAGATTTTACAGCCTGTCAGCATGAACCCTGGGATGGAAACAGTCAGTGAAATCCCAGACATCAGGAAAATTTAAGCATGATTCACAAAAGTGTGACAACTAATTTTCATATGTCTTGATGGCTCAAATATTTCACATGAATATATGACTATAAAGTAACATCAATGCTATGTTCTGAAAAATCAATCCTTGGAACCATAAGAGAGTGTGTGTGAAAGGTCCATCTAAGGGAGTACAAGTTTGGAGCATCAAATGATATGAGGACATCAAGAGTAACCAAGTGACTTTGTCACAACCTTTTGAGAGTTCTGGAATTTCAGTATATCAAGGACTTTGTCCCAACTTGGCCTTTGGCTATTGTCACTTAAGTTCAAGGTATTTTTGCCAACATTTTTAAATTTGGCCAAGAACTCATCTGAGAAATACGTCCTCATAGATACATGTAGCAGAGTAGTTATCATTATGTCCTGAGCGCAATGCTCGAAAGAATAATGTGTGTTTCAATGACATTCAGTGGATAACTAATCCGAACCCATCGAAGGATAGATAACATCTCAGGGATCCCCACTGGTTCCGATTAAGGTGCACCCAGCAAAAGACTAGCCCATTCATTTACTTTGTTCATTTATCAATAATCACCAGATTAACACTTTTTAGTTCTTCAGTAACCAGTTCAACTTATCTCAGTTCACTAGCTCAAACAGTGTACACCCCACAAGAGTAACTTTAGTGCGCAAGGATTTCTTTTTTTTAATTCCAAGGATGATTTAGACCACATGCACGAACATTCTTAAGAGCATAGATGCATATACACAAGTGAAAGTTGCAGCAAGTGTCTATTAAGAAACATGAAATAAGAACACAACACTTTAGATCAAGTTCAAAAATATATCCAGGGATGCATCCACTGACTCGTATCCCAGTGTGAGCCAACAATTATTTTCAGAAAATTATTTCATAAAGAAAAGTGCTGAAAAAATAAATTTAGACCAGTGAGGGAGATATCTCAAGTGATGGTGCATACACCAATAGCCTTCCTAAGACTTTCAAATCTCAGATTGTCCAAGGGCTTAGTGAACAAATCTGCCAATTGTTGTTCAGTTGGAATAAATGTCATTTTAAGCTGATTATCTTCAACCAAGTTTCGAATGAAATGATACCTAATCTCTATATGCTTGGTCCTAGAATGCAACACAGGATTTTTTGAGATATTGATTGCAGAGGTGTTATCACAGAACAGGGATAGGATACCTTACTCAAATCCATAGTCGCTCAGCATATGCTTCATCCAGAGAAGTTGTGTACAGCAGCTCCCTACAGCTATGTATTCTGCTTGGGCAGTGGATAAGGATACACAGTTCTGCTTCTTGCTATGCCACGACACCAAGTTGTTCCCAACAAAGAAGCAACCTCCCGATGTGCTCTTCCTATCCGTGGCATCCCCAACCCAATTCGAGTTCGAATACCCTGCAATCGCAGTGTTAGTATTCGTTGTATATAGAATTCCAAAGGCACACGTACCTGAAACGTATCGAATGATATGCTTGACAGCCTTCACGTGGGATTCCTTGGGGTTGGCTTTATACCGAGCACAAACACCCACACTAAAGGAGATATCGGGTCTACTGACTGTGAGGTAGAGTAAACTCCCAATCATGCTTCTATAGAGAGTCTGATCAGCATTGATGCCCTCCAAATCGGCACTGATTCTGCATGAGGTTCCCATTGGGTTTCGGATGGAGAAGCTCCTTCCATCCCAAACTTCTTCACTAGTTCTTTCGCATACTTTTCATGTGAAATGAACAAACTATCTTTCATTTGCTGAACTTGTAGTCCAAGGAAGAAGCTTAGCTTACCATAAAGACTCATTTCAAATTCTTGTTTCATTAGAGTGACAAACTCTTCAACAAGTTTTGAGATATGGAACCAAACACCACATCATCCACATATATTTGAGCAAAATCATATGATGGGAAACATTCTTAACAAACATGGTTTTATTAATAGAACCTCGCACATACCCATGGTCAATCAAATGTGTAGACAATTTTTCATACCAAGCTCTAGGAGCTTGCTTTAAACCATAGAGAGTTTTGTCTAATCTGTAAACATGATCGGGATGGCTAGAGCTTAGGAATCCCGGAGGTTGTTCCACATAAACTTCTTCTTTCAAATTTTCATTTAGAAAAGCACTTTTCACATCCATTTGAAAGAGATCAAATTTTAGAAAGCAAGCAATGGCCAAGAGAAGTCTAACAGACTCAAGTCTAGCTACGGGAGCAAAAGTTTCATCAAAGTCTAGGCCTTCTATTTGGGAATAACCTTGCACAACCAACCTAGCCTTGTTTCTAGTAATGATTCCCTTTTCATCCGTCTTGTTTTTGAACACCCATTTTGTTCCTATTACATTCTTATCCTTAGGTCTAGGAACCAAATGCCAAACATTGCTTTTCTCAAATTGATTAAGTTCATCTTTCATAGCTACAATCCAATCCGAGTCTTTCAATGCATCTTTAATGTTCTTAGGTTCAACATTTGAAACAAAACCATAGCATGCAATTCGATTGATAGCTAGTCTATGCATTGTAAGAAAATTTTTAAGGCTAACAAGATTACTCACAAGCATGTTTGACTTACTCCGGGTCTTTCTTGGTTCATCAACCGTGCCAATCACATCCGAGGGAAAGTGATCCTTTTGAACTTGGCGTTTCCCAATGCGATGTGACTTCTGGATAGTCAGAGTCTGATCTATCCTGGCACCTTCAGTGTCAGATTCTGTATCCAAGGATACATCATCAGGTATGGGATTATGTTCATCGATAGGAGTCTCAGCAGCTGTGAGAGATGTCTCAGTACTCATATCCTCATCCTGCACATTTCTTGAAGAGTGGTTGTGAGAGCACACAAGAGAGTCATTGATAGCCACATTTACCGTTTCTATGACTTTGCAAGTTCTTTTATTATAGACACGGTAAGCACGACTATTCAATGCATAACCTAGAAAAACACCTCGATCACATTTAGCATCAAACTTTGTCAAATACTCACGATCTCTATAGATGAAGCAAGGGCTACCGAAAGCTTTTAAGTGTGAGATATTCATCTTCTTACCTTTCCAGAGTTCGTATGGTGTTTTACTAGTACCCGGCCTAAAGATCACACAGTTAAGTGTATAACAAGCATTGAAAATTGCTTCGGCCCAAAACATGTGAGGTAAGTCAGCTGAACTTAGCATTACCCTCCCCATCTCAACCAAGACTCTATTCTTCCTTTCTACTACCCCATTTTGTTGTGGTGTGATGGGGGCAGAAAACTCATAGTGCACACCATTCTCTTCACAATACTCAACAAATAAAGAATTCTCAAACTCGGTTCCATGATCCGACCTAATTCTTATTATGCGTTTGTTTTTAGAAAGCTTTTCATTTGAAATTCGTTTTGCCAACTCTAAAAACTTCCCAAAAGCTTGACCTTAAGCTTTATCACTTAAGAACATAACTCATGTGAATCTAGAGAAGTCATCTACCACAACAAGCACATATTTCTTTTTAGCAATACTTTCAGTTTCAACAGGACCTACTAGATCTAGGTGAAGCAATTCAAGAGCAGTAGAGGTTGGCTTAGCATTTAAAACAGGATGAGAGGTTCAGGATAGCTTACCCATTTTGTAGTCTCCATACATACCTGGTGCTCTCCCGGTCAGTTTGGGCAAATCTCGAGCTTCATCCTTTGAGGACAGCTTCACCACATCTTGATGATTGAGATGGCACATCCTCCTATGCCACAGATTGAGCGAGCTTTCTTGTGTCAAAGATCGAAAGCAAATTTCAGGTTCCAACCTCTTGTTGGCACGAACACAGTAGCAGTGATCCCTAAATCTCTCGCCTTTCATCACGCACCTTCCTTTCCCATCAAGGACAGTGCACTGAGACGTGTCAAATGTTACCGTCTCATACTCATCGACAATCTGACTCACACTCAGCAAGCAAACTTCTAAACCTGCCACCAGCAGAACATTCTTCAAGCCTAGGAGACTAGGAGTGTCAACCATCCCACTTCCAATAATCTCTGCTTTGGCTCCATCACCAAACATGACCTAACCAACTGGATGAGTATCGTCCATGGAAGTGAACCATTTCCGTTCGCCGGTCATGTGCTTTGAGCAGCCACTGTCCATGTACCAAGAGTCGGATTTTCTGGTGGAAAAGGCAGTTAGGGCAACATTGCAAATAGCTTGTGAGTAATCTTGCAACAGTGGGTGAGGTCTTGACTCTTGAGAAGAAACAAATAACATCTTCCTGTTTCTTCTTGACACCAGGTTCTTTGGGAGAGATGACACTTCTGGTATCCCTGTTTTCTCGAAAAGACTTTCTGACCCAGTTTGAAGAGATAGGCTTGTTCTTCTGCTTCGGGATGGCAATGGTCTGTGCAATCCTGGTCAGTTCGTCGAGTGATTTCTGAAAATGGACGAGCAGATCATTGCTCTATGAGATCTTTGCCTGTACAGGGTTCCTTCTTAGCTTGTAGCAGTATCGTCGAATGTGTCCACTGTTCCCACAGTGAAAGCATCTGATTTGTGGGCTTTTTTGAGCTTGGACACCTTAGAGGTTTCAGGAGCATCGATATTCGGTTGAGGCGGAGGCTTTCCCAACACCGAACTGGTGCTTTTTACAAATGTAGTCTTCCCCGAACCTTTGGGTTTGCCATCAGCCTCAAACCCCAAACCTTTCTTGCTGACGTCCAGTCTTCCCATCCCACAGATTTGGGATAGCTTCTCCGAGCCGATGGAGAATTTTGCAAACCGGTTCTTGGTGTCCAACAGGGATTCTTCAGGCTTCAGCTTCGCAGCAGTAAGCACCATTATAGAGGAAGATTGGCGGTCCAGTTCTCCTTAGAGGAAATTCACTTGTTCGTCTAGTTAAGTTTTGGTAGAACTCTGTTATGCTTTCTGGGATATGTACTCTCATTGTAACCTGGAATGTGTCTCCTTACTCAATGATAGCTCATTAGTTAGAGCTTCATTTTTAGCAAGTATAGACTTAGATGCTTTACACAAACGTACATACCCTTCGTCATCAGAATCCTTGTCCTCAAGAGACTCATCTAATGTGACTTGGGTGACAAAAGCAACTTTTTCATCTTCATCTAAATCGGTTTCAGAATTTTCATTAGAATCACTATCACTCCAAGTTGCTTTTAGTACTTTATGAGACTTATTTTTCCTATTAGCACAATCAACAGCCTTATGTCCCACTCCATTACACTCAAAATATTTATTGTCCAATCTTGGGAGAGGAGATGACCTGATATCCCGACCTCTCTGTGAATCCTTATTTCTAAAAGACTTAGAGTTAGATCCTTTTGAGAAGTTCCGGTTAGAGTTGAAAGGTTTTCTTTTCCTTAAGAATTTCTCAAATTGGTTGGTTAGAAACGCAAATTCATCATTACTATCATCTTCATTTTCAAGCACATTTTCAACCTCAATTTTAACCGAACTTAGAGCAATGGATTTCTCATTTATAGGATTTTTCTTGAGTGTCTCATAAGTTGTCAGATTACCAACAAGTTCTTCTAGAGGATAAGTGTCTAGATCATGAGCCTCATCAATAGCATTCATTTTTGAGTCAAAGAAAGGAGGTAAAGTATTCAAAAATTTCCTAACAATTTTCTTTGATTCTATGGCCTCACCTAAGCTACGGAATTGATTTGTTATATTGAGTACATGACCATAGAAATCATCAATAAACTCTTTTTCACTCATGCTTAAACCTTCAAACTCATAATAAGACGTTGAAGTTTTTGTTGCTTAACACGAGAGTTACCTTCATGTGTGTTGATGAGTACTTCACATACCTCCTTAGCAGTAGAGCAATGAATGATCATTTGGCGCTCTGCTTCGGATACGACATTGAAGAGACAGTTTATAGCTTTGATGTTTGCTCTAGCTAAATCTTTGTCGGCTTTCTCCCATTCAGACCTCGGCATTGTAATTTTTTCATTAGATTCATCGCCGTTTGGTTTTGTGGGATGTGACCAGCTTTCCTCCACAACTTGCCACAACATACCATCATCTTGGTAGGAGAGGAAGGCGCTCATCATGATTTTCCATTGTGAAAAATCATGTCTATCGAAAAAGGGAGGAACATTTATGGATGAGCCTTTTTCACGTTCCATTTCTGGCCCCTCAGAGGATCTCACTTGCAAAGGCTAGTGGCCGCTCTGATACCACTTAAAGGTCCTAGAGGGGGGGGGGTGAATAGACCTTTTACCACTTTTTCGCTTAATCTGTTCTCGGGATAGCAAGATAGAGACCTATCCCGAAATACAGGATACGAGTGTTAAAACGTAAAGACAGTAAGTAAAGAATAACACAAGATGTTTTTGTTAACGCAGAAATCCTACAACCAGGATTAAAACTGCGTGCCCCTAACTGTTGAGGGACAAACATTTCCACTATCAAGTAACACACACAATTTAGAAGTCTCTCGTACTCTGGGGATACATAACCCGTATGCTATCCTATCTAGTCTGACTACCAGTTCTAACAGAGCTACACTACTTGATCTATGTGTTTACACATTGGAAAATATTCAGAAGCATCAACTCAGATCTTAACTACTCTCAAGTTAAATCTTCTTGATCTACTTCTTTGGGTTGGGCATCTCCATACCTATCTCAATGGAATACACTATGCAATGATGCATATGAGTTTTGAAAACAGTTTTTATGCTTGAGAATCCATGTCTAATATGCACAGTTATGAGCAACCAAAAGACACAGAGGGAGAAAAGAGGAGAGAAGAGAATCTACACAGTTTTGTGCTCTCAAAGAGTAACCCTAAAAGAATACCTACCCAGAAAATATTTCACTCAACCAACCGAAGGAGTCAAGATAGCTTTGGACTCCTTATATAGGTAAGGTAATTCAGAGGTCAAAGACAACAAGTAGGCACGTGAAAAACAGCTTCAAAGTCACCCTATAGCAGACCTAAAACAGTCCCAGATTTGACAAAACACTTTGAACACAATTTGCAAAGCAAAAGCATGCATAAGAGGCAATATGTAATGTCAATATCAGTTTTCTATTTTGGGCAAAGAGTGTTTTAGGAGGGAAAAGCCTTTCAAAGCCTAATACCAGAAATGGCAAAGACAGCTATAGCAAACACGTGAAGAAGAAAAACTGAGGAAGGCAAAGATAATTTTCCAGCATGTAAAGCACCATGTATAAAACAACACACAATCCTAAGAGTCACATGTGAGTCTAAAGCACCTTAATTCAAACACACATTTTGTAAAGTCAACTATCATGAAACAAAGCACATGTATTCTGAATTAAGGATGACCTAGGCAGCAGCAAATCACATGCATACAGAATCAAGAATAACCTAGGCAACATAAACTATTTATAAACATGTTTCCAGAATGACATCAGAACAGCAGAGATACGTGTATCAAGTATTATCCTAGATGAAGAGTATGTTATGTAATGCATGAACTACCTGTTTTTCCAATGAGATAAGTATGTGATGCCAACATCTTTAATCTCTTTCCTTGATGATTCTACGGTCTATTATGTTTTGTCCATTATTAGAAAATAGCCAATATAACGTATGGCTTCATAGAGCTACACATATAGATCGATGATACAGTTTGTTGGGTTAAAATGCACCTTTTGTTTCATTCAGTGTCGACGAAGGAAACTTTAGCTCCTGTTTCATCTCCGGCTAGCTAGCTAACAAAACCACCCTCATGGACCAGCAGCATTGAACATGCAGCTAATATATAATTAAAGTATGGATGTATGAGCATCATAATCTTGGACCAGCAGCATTGAACATGCAGCTAATATATTAAAGTATGGATGTATGAGCATCATGATCTTGGATCCCACACACACGACCTGTATCTCCCACTTGGTACTAAAATAAGTTACAACTCAAAGAAAACAAAGGCATGCATCTGTTTCTAAATTTTCATTTTTAAAATCTTGCACGCTTATCTCATTTGAACTCGATCTTTCTAATGGCGAAGATGTGAATAAGATACTTTTCTTCGAGTGAGACTTGTTGGTTAGCTTCGTGCGTGACTGTTAGTGGTCTGATGGTCGAGCCTGATCAAGATAGGAGTTATCTGAATGTGGTGATGATCACGATGGCAAACTACACCAAAACGTATTTTCTAAAATCTGTTCTCTTAATTTAATTTAATGGCTAATTAGATGTCACATAAGACTAGTGAATTTCATGACTTTTTTTACAAACACTGTCAACATTCAACCTCATGTCGTTAACGAGAAAAAAACCAGCCAGATAATCCTACTTGAACAACAGTGTTTTGCTCAGGCGTGCGACTGAATCTGGATGAAATAAATGCAACTGTATCGATCTCAAAGAGTTGATGGGAGGAATTAGAGGATTCTAAGGATTCAAATGTCGCAAATCAAAGACCTAAAATTGCCCTGACAGACTGGTTCTTCTTATTTGAGCCGAGAGATGAGATTATAGGTTGGGGACGAATATGTGAGAGGTGGCGAGGAAGGAGCAGCAAAGCTGGCCGATGGACGCCAATTATCTGGGCTCTCTTGACCAAATGGCCGATGTGAGAGAGAGAGAGAGAGAGAGAGAAAGAGATTTGAGTCGAAGAGATGGGAGCATGGGTTGGGGATGGATATGTGAGAGGTGGCGAGGAAGGAGTGGCAAAGCTAGCCGATGGACGCCAATGATCTGGGCTCTCTCGACCAAATGGCCGTTTTGTGTGTGTGTGTGTGTGAGAGAGAGAGAGAGAGAAAGAGAGAGAGAGAGAGAGAGAGAGAGACCCGGTGCATTTTGTACACTGAATATTACATGTCTTGAATTTGCAGATCGAATAAGAGAATATTGGAGATGTTTGGGCCTGAGATAAATATCTCATATTGGGTTTCGAGGGTTGGATTTGGCGAGCGGTCCAAGTAAGATAACATGGTCTAATTCCTTGTTGGGTTATCAAGATGGCTGATCCACGCGGCCTAATAATTATCAGACCTTTCCTGCATCGGTTAGGTTTCCTTTGTGGAAGGAATTGGGATAGCATTGAACTATATAAAGATAAGACCGTGTGCTGGTGAACATTTAGAGTTATATTGAGAATCAAAGAGCTGAAGATGTACAAGTGAACCGAAATACGACTACTGTGCATTATATAAGGAAAACGATAACGATAGTCCTCGATCAAATACAATTTTGCTACACGCAAATACATCTTGTCAGAGAAACCTTGTAACCAGACGATCAAAGTGCTTGTCACCTATCAAGTGAGAGTATTGAGATCAAAGGAAGCAACGCAACTGAAAGATTAAAGAGCTTGTCACCAATCGAGTGAGAGTTTGGAGATCCAAGGAAGCAAAACCCCAGTGTTCTCAACACATCGTCAAGGAGATTGCTCTGCTTTGCACTTACAGAGAGAGTGTGGAGTATCAATTTTCGTGGCTCTGCTAGAGACACGAAAAACTCAAAGTCCTAGGACACTAAGCAAGAAGGACCCATTCAGGCGAGGTTGGTGCTCTCCTCGCCTAAATTTCTTAGTCAAGATGTCAGGCGACACAGGTTTACATTCATATTCCATCATGAGACGGTGACACGCTAGTACACGAAGCAAATTAAGATAAACTGATACCTGCAGTTATATTATCTAGAATCCATAAAAGAGACAGTTTGCAAGAGGCTCTCTACGCATTTCCTCGCTGGAGAGATTTTGGTGTCAAACCGAAGATATTTGAGCTATGGGATGAATGATGTAAGTGGAGTGTAGCCAATGTACATGAAGTGTGGCTGCAACATGGAGGATCGCCGACTTGTCTAGTATCATGTCTGACTGGACAAGACATAACATCATTCCTATTTCTAAGTTAGGTCGACTTTGGTAAATCAAGTGTGTTGTAAACCTGTTGGTCAGCTGTAGATATTGACTTTAGGTGTTGTGATGTTCTGGCTCTCCTTTTTTTATAGGATAGTAAGTATAGTCTTAGTCTTGATTTTGGGAGATCTAGTGTAGTCTTGCTTTCCTTGTTTTATGGGAAAGCAAGTTGAGACTTGCTCCTTACGTAAAGCAGTGCTATAGTGAACTATTGTGAGATGTAGTGAGCTGTTATGTTTAGATATTTGGCTATATATAGCCTTCTCAAGTGTCACATAAGACCCCGTATATTATTGTTCATAGTATTTCATATTATTTTTTTCATTATGAAACACAACATAGCTAATCTACTTCTTCTTCTTTTTTATATAGATGCTTTTAATTTGTTGAGCGAGTCTATACTATTTTTCACTACCCAAAGTCAGAACTCACGGTTAATATAAGTAAGTTTAGTTATACTCTATTTTTTAACTTTGCATGGGAGGGAATGGAGTTTCGTAGGATTCATACATCTTGGAGAGATGTATGTCACAATAATTCATAAATCTATTTAATCTTTGTTCCCATGCAGGCGGGAAAGATTCTGCTTGTCTAATCTTTCTGGCGAGGTCATAAATGGATTTCGTTAGAGACACAATGTCTCTGTCTATCCTTTGAGATAGTGTCGCCGCGTGTCAGCGGTATTTATCCAAACTTATTCCCAAGGTTTGCATGATGTCGATCCATAATTTGTCCCGACCTTCCGCAAGACTTACTACTTGGGCTCCCATTTCCTCCCATTCCTCTTGATCCCTATGGAGTTCTACCCTTAGCACTTGGATTTTGGCCAACACCGAGTCTACTTTCTTGCCTTGAGTAGTGATGAGATCTGCTTGTTGTTCAATTCATTGACCAAGAGCCGTGTAGTAGTTAGTTTGATGTTCATCTCGCCTAGCCGCGTAGGCTAGGTATTCTTGAAACGTAAGTTCCATAATCTCCGCTTCGTTCAAAGATTTAAACATGTTTGAATAGTATTCCTTAGCGAAGATGATGTCAACCGCTTGATTACTTAATGAACAACACCGAGTAGAAGTGTGTTCACGGTATGCCGGTTGTGGATGTTTGCGACACCGAGGGTATTCCCTTCTGTAAGGATCCCCTATTGTCACTTAGAGACACAAAAGATTGTCCCAGTGGGAGTGCCAAAACGTTTGACTCCAAAATCTCTCTGGCGAGGAGCGCATAGAGAATCTCTTGCAAACTGTCTCTTTTGCTGATTCCGGATAGTATAACCGCATATGTCGACTTATCTTGTTTGTGCTTCATGTGCTAGCGTGCCACCGTCTCTCAACGGAATATGAAAATGTAAGCTTCCTGACTTCTTGATTTAAGCGATTAAGACGAGAAGAGCACCAACCTCGTCTGAATGGGTCCTTCTTGCCTAGTGACCTATGACTTTGAGGGTTTTACGTCTCTAGCTGAGCCACAGAAATCGATACCTCACACTACCCTAACGAGTGCAAAGCAGAGCAACTTCTTTGATGATGTGTCGAGAACACTGCTTCCTTTGATATCCGAATTCTCACTCGATATGTGATAAGCCCTTCAATCTTCTAGTTGCATTGCTTCCTTTGATCGCGATACTCTCACTCGATTGATGACAAACACTTTGATCGTCTGGTTGCAGGGATAGAATCTCTTGACGAGATGTCTAGGTGTGTTTGCGTATAGCAAAGCTTTGTATTTGATCGGGGGCCTTTTCTCTATTGCTCTCGCTCTCCTTATATACTGCACAATACTTATCATTCAATTCTCTTGAATGTCTTAAACTCTTAGATTCTCAATATAACTTTGAGTCTTACCAGTACATGGGTCTTATCTTTATATAGTTTCAATGTTATCACAATTACTTTCATGAAGGAAACCTAACTGAAGCAGGAAATCTTCGATATACATTAAGCCGCATAGATCAGCTATCTTAACTTACAGTTCTAAATCGATATGAAGACGGACTCTTTTATACTACTTGACCGCTCGCCAAGCTTCATTCCAAACCGGGCTGCTCGCCAAGACTTCAGCCTTCCAAGCCCAATATGAAATATTTATTTCAGGTCCAAACATTGCCCCTCAAGCCTTGAGCTTAAATTACTGATGCAAGCGAAAAAACTTGAATATTACCCGAATGTTGTGCTGTTATTTCAAACGATAACATCACACGCAAGCGCCACGTTACACAACTCCTCTATAAAGTTGCGTCACTCCGGATGATGTAATATAAAAGCACATGCCCACATCAATCAAATTTCACTTCCCAACAAAAACTCTTTCACTTGCCTTGCTTTCAATCTTTCAGCCTCTCAAAAGACTAAACTCTTTCATTCTCGCCGCAGTCCATCTTTTCGACCAAACCATGCCTCCTTGCAAAGACATGTCCATCTCCTACTCAGAACAAAACGTCAAGAACTTCACCAGAAACCTCAAAGCCATCGCCAGACGACAAAATCCATAGGTCATTATCAATCTAAATGTCGACCCAAGCAAAGGCACTGGGCTGCTTAGTCCCTTTCTGGAATCTCCAATAAATCGAGAACTTTTTCCTTTTCTCTGTCATCCCCTTTGCAATTCAGCCTTAATCTTCCAGAAAAATTCAAAGGCAGAACCCAAAGAGTGGACCAACAAAGGCACTCTTTGTCTAATTGGTAAATGGCCGCACCCAAACGCAGAAGACCTCGCTTGGTACCAGCTCTGTCGTGGAAAAGATATCGACTGATGGGAAGTAGCTAGTATCACCCAACTCATCGATTTATACTTTTCGCTTCCTGCTGGTGGAAACCAAGCTCCGTTTGCCACCGCCGTATGCTTTTGGGATTGCTCCGCCAACTATTTCTGTCTCCCCTATGGCGATGTGAGCATCACAATCCTTGACCTTTATGCTTTATTTGTAGTTGCTGTGTCCAGCAACACCTAGCTTCACAATCACACACATGGGACTTCAATTCGAGCTTCAATAGACCTACATTCCTCCTACTCTGCTTGGGTTGATAGTTTTGCAAAGAAGGAAGACACTACTGACCAAGGAGGCATAGCCTTTCTGGAGTATTAGCTATCAAAATATATCTTTTTTCCTACCTCCACCAAGGTCAACAAATATTGGACCAATCTAGCCGAACACCTCTTCAATCGTGAACAACTGGGTTTGGCTGAATCCGTCCTCGCCTACATCTATTACGGCTTGCGACGAGTTGTTCTCTCAAAACTCTACCTCAATCAACCAGGATCACTCTAAATGGTAGAGTTTTGGTTGAGGATATATTTTCCGTTCTTCTGCCCTTCGAAGAGGACAAACTTCTGGGCCAAACTTTGGCTACTGCGTCTTCTGGGACCAGAGCATGGTCCTATCTAGTCTGCTTCAACTACTCTGCTCGCATAAAGACTTTCCAATCGCAGTAGTTAAATATTTTTGAATCGTCACCATCCCTGCAGCCTCGTGAGTGGATTTATGCCCTCGCCAGAGCAAGATGACTCTGTGAGGAAACTCTTCCTTCAAAGTCACACCTGCAAGGACCTGCCAGTTCCTGATTCCTCGAGCCCCGGGTATGAGCTATATGCCCCGAATAATTTTCGAGACAACTCGGGTTAACCTAAGATGCTCACATGCCTCTCGCCTGTTCTTTGAACAGATACAGCCTTTGGCCTGGGTCAGGCCATCCTTCGGCACATGATCTACAAGACGTCCATTTTGGCTTCCAAACTGTGATAATTCCTGATTTGTTGAAGCCACTTGCCACTTCTCAATCGGTCACAGAGACATACTTGGTATGGCGTTCCCAGTTCTGGGAAAACATACCACGAGTAAGACCGCTTGCTCTCTTCACCACAATCTTCAATGGTTTCGACAAAAGATTCACAAATGAAGAAGATTTGGCGACAATTGGGAAGTTGTACAAAAACACTAACAACACTCCCTGGCCACAAGTATATTTTTTAATTAGTAGCGTTTATAAACTTTGCCACATGTGTTAGCAACCTCTTCATAGCCTTTGATCAATTTCCTCTTTCTTCTAATCAACAGCATGCCCTGGAAAAAGACATGGCCATTGCCTCGCAAGCCCCAAAGAAGAAAAGATCCAAAACTTCTTGGCAGTCAGTAAGTATTAAAATTCTTTCCTATTGTTCAGTGTGTTGTTGTCTTACTGAATATGACTGACTCGCTTATTCTTTATCAGTCTCACAAGAGCAGGAGGACTAATTCTTCTTCTGGAGAAACATCTAGGACCCGAGGCTACAAAGCCGCTCGCCAAGACATTTCCAAGCTTCCTTTGGCTTTGGAAGCTTCCCCAAGTGGTAGCTGGGTATCAACAGAGATCGCGAGTAAAGACAAATAGGCTAGGCTCCAAGCCAACGTCTTCTATGCCTCCTTCGATCAACGAAGTGAGAAAGCATCTGGGGCAAACGCGTGTTCAGCACTGGTCTTCACCATTGCATATTGGCTACTTTCGAATCCAAATGCCATGTCCACGGTGTCCAAATTTGATGACCTCCTTATCCAAGGTTATTCAGAATGGCAGAAGCTCTGCAAGGATGAGGCCCTCGCCAGCTCCTACCTTGATCAACATTTTGATCTTGAAGTGATTCTGAAGGCAAACATCAGACCTCCGAAGATTTCTTCTGATGACTCCTTCATTGGGTACTTCAACCCAGAGAAATTTGCACACCTGAAAGATCTTGCATCGTTTGATGAAATCTGGAATAATATCTGCAAGAGCACCAAACCTCAAGTGTATCTGGTGAGCTGGAACGATCACTTTTTCGTTTTTAAAGCTAAAGTTGTCGCCTATTACATTATTGACTCGCTGGGGAAAGGCTTTTCGAAGGGTGTCGTAAAGCCTACATATTGAAGTTTGATGATTCCAGCAAATGCTTGGAGATGAGAACAATGAAACAGGGCTAGAAATCATAAACAATGGGAAAGAGTGCTGCAAAGATTTCATTACGAGATTCCTAGCCAGAATCATACTAGCGGAACTTGAGGAAGAAGAAAAGAAAAAGGCAGTTGATCCTTTTGTTCTCTTCTAGCGCCTACAGATTGAATTCCAAATTGCTTGCTTCCTTCCCCCTTTGGCGAAGACAACAGCTCCCAGAATGACCAAGTCATTCCGGAACAAGACGTTCAGATTCGGCCCTGGCCAGAGCTCTAAGTCAAAGTTGAGGAACCACAGCAGTTGGTTGAAATCACCCCAGAGCTAGAGGATCAAGCTCCTCCCCGCCAGAGCTCCAAGTCCAAACGATTGAAGAACCACAACAATTGGTCACATCCAAAGACTTGCCCCCTCATCAGGTAATACTTCACTTTATTTGTTCTGTCTATATATTAACTTCTTCTATTTGAACCTTGACACCTCGCCTATCCTTCTAGTCTACGCCTGCTTCTCTGAATAGCGAAAAAATCCTTCCCGAACCACATGTAAATTCAAAGGAAGAGGCAAACTCGCAAAGCCAACTTCAAACTCCAATCCTCCCTCAATCTTCTGAGCTCTCAACAATGGCCGCGGTGGACCAGCCTTCGAGCTCGCCAAATGTTATTGATGAAGAACTAGATACTTTCCATGGAGAAACTGCTGCTCTGTCTTCATCAACATGGCCTTCCACTCAAGCACCTACCTTCCAAGATGAAATTTATGTCTTGTAAGTGCTTTCGACTAGGTTAAGTGCTATGAGTTCCCCTCCAGCCGTCACCATTGCCCTTCAAAAGCTCCTCTTTGCCAACCTGGACTCCCCTCAAGACATCAAACGAACTCAAGAACAAGTCAGGAATGTAAAGGTCACTGCCCCTACTGAATTCCTTCAGACCATATCCGACCTTGAGGAAAAGTTTCACCAACTCTAACATCAATACGACACCCAACAACGCCGGAAACTTGAGGCCAATCACAAGAATAAAGCGGTAGAGACATTCACTCGCCAGACACTAGAAGAAAAACAAGCGAATCCAAACACTTATAAAAAACACTTTATCCCAAAAAGAAACTCGGGCAGCCAAGGAAGCTAAGTTAGTTACCCTCCAAGTTGAAGTGGACCGCCTGCGTACAAACGCTCATTCAAATCAGGCTTCCATTTGCCAGTTTCTGGATGAAAGAGAAACCCAAGCTCAACTGCTGCAGGATGCAAAAGAAGAAGCCGCGAGCGCTCTACACCTGTATAAACAATCTTGGCGAGATTTCAAACTTTCCAAAATGTCTTTGAGGGAAAGAGCCCTATAATTACTGGGCCTCAGAGATTAATCCCTTTCTTTGTATTATGATATTCCAAAACATTTCTATCAACTTAAGTATTTTCTTTGATCGTTCATATTTTTGTTTCAATTGAGCCTGAATATCTTGCTGGGCCTCAGACTTAGGCCTGTCGTGGATTACCTTAGCAAAATTAGGCCTGTTATAGAACCTAACTACTCTCCTATCATTGTCATTTGTCTTAAATGGTCTTTTAGGCTGCTAAATTAGCTTCATTGGCGTTTCAAATCTTCCTTCTTTTGTCTCTTGAGATCCCATTTTCCATGTATGCATATTTGATATGTGTACCCAAGGACCAGCTATCAACTGTTTGAGAATTTGGAAAAACAAGCTGTATTTATCTTTCTGTTCTATTGCTGATTGTAGTCTGTCTTCATATGGTATTAGAGCTTAAGGCCGCAAAGCCTTTGTAATCTTTCATTTTGATGTAATCTGATTATATTCAAAGTAAAAAGTTCCCTTATGCAAAACGTCTTTTGTATTAATAAACTCAGATATAGTTTCAAAAACTTGGCCACAGCGATTAGCGAGCATGAACTCTTTAATCAGAAAATAAAAATTTAGCCACAAGTATAGGCTAAAAATACTAAAAATTTTAAATTTAGCCTCAAGTATAGGCTAACTACACCTAAATATTCCCTATGTGTTGCCCATTCAGTTCAATCACGCGAGCGTCGCCAAGGAGCATGAATGAACTGGATTAAGCTATTGTTGGTGGGTCTTCATACTCCCAGACTGGCTGTATATACTTCTTAAGGAAATGACCATTGATAGGGTTAGTATGAATTGTTCTATCTCGATCTCGTAAATGAACAGCTCCTTTACCTAAGAGTCGATCGATAATGTATGGTCCTTCCCACTTTTCTGACCATTTTCTGTGGCCTTCAGTCTTCTCGCTACCGAGCAATATCACTCACCAACTCAATTCTCCTTCTCCGAAACTTATGCCCCTAGTACATTTGGCATAGGTATGACTCACCTTCCGTTTCTCAGCACATAGACTGTCATAAGTCTGTATTCTCTTTTCATCTAAATCTTCATGTTCCTGCCACATAGCCTGCACATAATCTTCACCGATCAAAGTCTTTTGCTCCATTACTCTTAAAGATTGTACGTTAATCTCCAAAGGCAAGACTGCATCGTGGCCAAATATTAACGCATAAGTAGTGGTGCCTGTGGGGGTCCGTTTGCTTGTTTGATAAGCCTATAATGTGTTGAATAACTCTTCATGCCATAATCTGGCATTGCTCGCAAGCATTCGTTTGAGGATGTGTATGATGATTTTGTTGCTTGCTTCTGCTTGACCGTTGGATTAGAAATAGTATGAAGAATAATGGAGAAAATGTATCCCGAAATCCTTCATGAGCTCATCGACATCTCTAGACATGAATGCTGCCACTCTGTCTGAAACAAAACTCTCAGGAATACCAAACTTGCAAATGATATCTTTAAATAAAAACTGACGAATGACCTTCGTTGATGATACTCTGAGAGGTCTAGCTTCGACCCATTTTGTAAAAAAGTCAGTAGCCACTATGATGTACTTGTGCCCGTCGTATGAATGCGGATGAATCATCCCGATTAAGTCCAAACCCCATCCTTGAGCTGGCCAAGGCTTGATTATAGACTGTAATGGTAGTCTGGGCATGTGGTTGATTGGACCATATTTTTGACATTCTTCACAACCTTTAGCAAACGTGATGCAATCTTTGAGCATACTTGGCCAATAATAACCATGTCTTCGTATCAACCATCGCATCTTTGGATCGGCCTGGTGTGCCCCTACTGCCCATAGATAGACTTCCTTCATCAATCGCTTAGCGTCACGTCCGAAGACACATCTCAAGAATATGCCTTCCTCTCCTCTTCTATATAACTCATCATCCTTGAGTATATAATTAGGAGCTAAGAAACGAATCCGCTTGTGTGCCGGATCATTAGGATTCTGGAGATAGGAAATAATAGGCTGTCTCCAATCCACATCAATGTGATCGAGTATGGCAACGTACCACTCATTGTTTTCTTCTTGGCGAGTAATGAAAGATGGCAAGGATATGGCTCCTGCGTTCTACCTTTAATATATGTTTGCGTACTCCATCTTGCAAGCTTACCCCCATTGTTAGTTGTGCCAACTCATTTGCTGCATAATTCTCCTCGCGAGGGATATGGCTCAACTCTACTTCAGTAAACAACTTAAGTAATTTACAGGCTCGTTTGGCGTAAGGTTCAAAACTGGTCCAGCCTTGTACTTGGTTTCAAGTTGTCGGATTACTAAGAGGAATCTCCGTATATGTGCACATCTGTAACTTCCATATCTAACAAAAGTTCCAAGCCAATGATAAGTGCCTCATATTCCGCTTGGTTATTTGTACACCAGAAATCCAACCTGAAAGAGAAAGAAAATGTTTGGCCGTGTGGAGAGACCAATGCTACTCTTGCCCTAGCCATAGTACTCGTGCTTGACCCATCTAAGTATAAACACCATGGTGCGGATTAATACGAGTTAAGTCTAACTCTGGCCCCTCGCGAGCATCCTCCATTGGATGATCAACCAGAAAGTCAGCCACTGCTTGGCCTTTGATTGCTTTCCAGGGAACGTATTGCAAAGAGAACTCTGACAGAGCCAGAATCCACTTCCCAATCCGTCCCCTGAGTATGGGTCTCGAAAGCATATACTTCACCAAATCAGTTTGCGTTATTATGCACATGGTGAAGGATAACATGCAATGCCTCAACTTGCATCCAGAAAAATACAAAGCTAGGCACAGTTTTTCCATTGGCAAGTATCTTGTTTCACAATCATTCAAAGTACAGCTGAGATAGAAGATGGCACATTCAGTTCCTACTGTATCGTCTTGAGCTAATAAACTCCCAATAGAACGATCAGTAGCTAAAATATATAGCTTAAGAGGAACCCCTAGCCTTGGTGGAACCAAGACTAGCGGGTTCGCTAAGTATGCTTTGATGGTTTCAAAAGCCTCATGATGAGTAAGCTCCCATACAAAGTCTTTCTGATTCTGAAGCTTGAGCAAGGTTGAGAACGGTTGTGTTTTTTCAGCAGCATTGGCAATAAACCACCACAAGAAGTTGATTTTACCCAATAAGCAGTGTAGTTCTTTCTTGATTTTTGGCGGGACTACATTGAGAATTGCTTCTTTCTTGTTATCCAGTATCTCGATCCCTCGTTGATGAACCAGAAATTGCAGGAAATCTCCTGCTTGTACTCCAAATACACACTTAGTTGGATTCATCTTCAACTAATGTTGCCTCATCCGGATGAACACTTGCCTCAAGTCTTCAATACGATATGATCTGCATTTCTTTTTAACTAACACACCATCTATATAGACCTCCATGGACTTGCCAATGAGGTCATGGAAGATCAAGTTCATTGCTCGCTGGTAGGTTACCCCTACATTCTTGAGTCCAAACGGCATGTCTACGTACTCAAATACTCCTGCAGAACCTGGGCACCGAAATGTGGTTTTATGTCTGTCTACTTCTGCCATTAGTATTTGATGATAACCAGTCGTCCCATCCATGAATGATACATTTCTTGACGAGCCACTGAATCTACCAACAAATCAGCTACTGTCATTGGGTATGAATCCTTCGGGGTTGCATTGTTCAAGTCTCTGTAGTCCACACATACTCGCATCTTTCCATTCTTCTTCCTGACTGGGACTACGTTTGATAGCCACTCATTGTATTTGGCCACTCGTATGATCCCTGACTTGAGCATTTTTTTTACTTCTTCTTTGACTATAATTGTTGTTTCTGTATTCATTCGATGCATCTCTTGTTTTACCGGCTTCTTTCCTTCCATGACAGGTAAGCTGTGACAAACCAATTCTTGTGACAGTTCTGGCATATCGCCATACTTTCATACAAAACAATCAGCGTACTCCTGTACCAATCCAATAAGCCTCAATCATTCCTCAGGCTCTAAGAAAGTACTAATAGCCACAGATATTGGCTCTTCTAAACTCCCAAGATTAACCTTTTCAATGGGATCTTTAACTTTATGCTGGTGTTAATCTGATCTCCTCCTCCTCATCTGATTCATTCATTACATCTTCATCCACATATTCCAATGCCATAATCATTCAAACCCTCTCGTTGGCTTGACTCTCCATCAAAAAATTGTGGAAGCGTTCGTACAAAGAATAACAAGCCTCAACCTCTATACTTGATAGAGACCCAATCATTGAGATAGTTTGGCTGGTAGCTCAATGGTATATGTTCTACCACTATCGTGGTCTGCTTGAATAACACCCCATTGAGCTAGTTCGGAGGCCTTAACACCAATTAGGTGGCCTTTGTTATCAATGCCACATACTTCCAGTGGCCTAAGGTCACTGTTGTAATAACTGGCCTCTAAATAATTGGCAGACACAGAGTATGTACGAGGATCTGTATCAACGATCTCTGCCTCTCCAGACTCCATGTTCTAAAGCAAGATTTGTTGGTGAAGGGACAAATGTACACAATAGCTCATGTGGATCCAGTCATATCCAAGAATTGCACTGTACGGAGTTGTGCACTCCGCTACAAAGAACGTGTATGTGCTGGTGGCTGGTCCAATGTGCACCTGTAGAAAGACGATTCCCAAAGTCTTAGATATACTACCCTTAATGTTTCTGACGTTAAGGGTTGTCTCTTGGATAATAAACTTGGGAACTCCTAGTAAGGCCATTGCTTTGACGATGATGATGTTCACCACTGCCCCAGAATCCATTAAAAGCATGTTAATTTGAATTTCCTGGATCATCCATGTCACATATAGTGGTCGCATGTGCATGGCCAAGTTCAATGTGGGTTTCGCGAACATCATTTGTCCCTTGGTTGATGGTGAATCAGTCTCTGATTGTTTGGTGAGCGCTGACTGTTCTGTCAGTATTGGTTCATCCTCTGGCGCTACCAAATTATTAACATCTCTCCTCAAGACTGGATCAACCACTACTGGCTTTTGTGAAGATATTGCATACTTAGAGGATAAGACAAATACCATGTTTATATCAGTGTCTACCTCATCCGCATATTCTTCTATATCATCTACTTCATCTTCATCATAGTCCAACAACTCTTCATCATCTTCGTTATTGTCATCTTCGGGCTTCCCTTCATTAAGATCCATGTTTGCGGTGACTTCTAAGGAAGCAACCTGCTGCATCTGAACCTTGGGTGTAGGTTCTATGGTTGTTGGCATAAATACTCCAGAACATTGTTTCTAAAGTGGGGGGAAAGTCCTGTCCAGGTTGGCCTTCTTCTTTTCCTCTGCAATCAAAGGCTTCGGTCTCCATTATAGGCCTTTAGTCTCGTTTACGGTGACGTGCCCCTTGTCATGTTCTCTTTTCCCCTGTGGACTAGTCAACCCCACTGCTTGCATTGTCTTGTCGTCGAACCTAAGACGCTGCTTTGCTGATTTAAGTTCTCGGACGTCACGATGAACCTCAGGTATAGATTCTGGTGTCTTATCTCTAGCCCATAGTTTTGGGTTATGGTCAAAGACACTTGGTCATTGTGCTCGCACTTTAGGCTCGCGAGACTTCTTCCCAAAAACCACCAAAGGGTTTACTGCAAGTGCATTAAATCGTTTTTGTAGCTTTTCTGAGGAATAGACCAATTCTTCTTCTTTGAGAATGCCCATCTCATAAGCTTCCAATGTCCTTTTAGCTTCTTCAGATCATCGCTGAAGGTTACGTCTCCTGCTTGGAGTCACTTCGATAGTCTTCCCCTTCTCCTTCACATACCATACGTTCTCTTTTGTGATGTTTCTTAAAGCTGGTGGAACATATAGCTTGGCGACCGTGTCAGCTATCTCTGATTTGGATTTCTTTGCCTCACTGACCTTTATTGTTTCCCGCGTTCCTTAGATGTTGAAGGCTCCCTTGGGCTATGCGGTTGATGATGTTCTGCACTTGAAAATAACTCGGGGAAGACCTTGGCTACTTCTGTCAATTCTTCGTAGGAGATCTTCAAACCGCACTTGAACTTACAATGAGCACAAAGAGCCACTGGAGACTCTGCTTTTGGATCCACCTTCTCTTTCCTTGTAGCTGATCTTGTCGGTTGTTTCTTTGGTGGACTTTTGCCAGTGGTATGGGTATCGATAGTCTGCTTTCTCTTACTTGGGTTGCCCCTAGTCAATTCTAACATTCCGACCGTCAATGATTCCTTGATCGCCAAGCTTGGCGAAGGCTCCTCTATCAGTATTTCTCCCTCGTCAATCCACTGTTGAATTCTAAACATTAAATCAATGCAGTAATTCATGGAATGGTGACCCCATTTGTTATGATATCGGTAGTAAGGTAGACCCCTTACATCCTTAGGATGCAGGTCTGGAGTTCCCAAGTTATCGGAAACCACTGCTATCCCTGCCTGGAGTAGTTCTTCAAAAATTTCCTCTCGCCTAGATACATCATAAGTGATCTTAGCTTGCCTAGGTTGGACAAACGCAATATTTCATTTAGGCCTTCGCCTTAATCTTCTGATTCTTTGTGTGGGCTCAAATGCATCGCAAGAAAGGGATGTTTCTGGGGAAGGCAATGGTGTTTGAGGATACCATGCTACCATTCCTTCCTGGTTAACTATAACCACTTCCCAATTGATCAAGCCTTGAATTTTGTCCTTCAAGGTTGAACATGTTGTTGTTCGGTGTCCGAACTTGTTGTGGAATCTACAGAAATGTTGGTCTGGCTGTTCATACCTTAGATGTTTCTGTTAAAATACTGGCTAATAGATGATAATCTCCATTTCGTGCAGCCTATCCAAGATTTCTTCCACCTTATCCTGTGGAAAGGTATAACGTGGAAGGATCAATATGTCTTCCTCCTCAGCTCCTCCTACATGGCTAACGGCTGGCGACCAACCGATATCTATCATATTAACTTGAGGTGCTGGGAAAGGTTGAGAGTCTACTAATGTTGCTGCCTTGGATGTTCCCTCCAGCTCTAACCTACCTTCGTTGATCCACTTTTGGATATGATCTTTCAGCTTGATGCAGTCCTTTGTGATATGATTCCATGCTCCATGGAATTTGCAATACTTTTTACCCTTCAACTGCTCTGTTGTGGGGAGAGGTCCGAAGTTTTCTTTGACAGCTCGCATATTGTAAAGCTCATCCAGGATTTCATGAGCTATATTGGCATCATATGTGTACGTTTTGAACTCAGGCTTAGTGAAAGCCACTGTTGAAAGCTTAATGGGGCCCTTACTCTTCTAAAGCTTGCGGGTTTCAAAACCTTAGTCATTGATAAATCCACTGCCCCTACCTGGTCTCCATCAGAGTCTGAATCTTGGTCGTTTTCTATTTCTTCTACATAATCCATAGTCTTTGGCTTTGGTCTTTCATAAGACCTAGCAGTGTACATTCCCTCGGACGAATTCCTTTTGTTGTCTCGCTTTTGCATGGTACTGTAAGCTTTAGTTACAGCTGTAATAAACTCGTTCAAGGAAAAGTACTTGCTATTCAAGAATAGTTGGTGGTATGTATCCTCCAAACCATTCTTGGCCATCTCTACTACCTCTTCTTTGCCTAGTGGAGTCGTGCATAGATTATATTCTGACCAAAAACGGTGCAGGAAGGTAACTGGACTTACTATCGCCGATTGGCTTAAGGAAGCCAGCTTCCAACACTGGTTTCAGGTCTTGCCGTTCCGAAGTGATCTATGAACAAGGCCTCCATGTCCTTCCACTTGTTGATCCTGACAAAGATGATCCAAAAACTCTTAACTTGAGTCCATCGTTATTGGCAAATTGCCCTAGTTGCAGTGTGAAATATGCTAAATGAGTTGCCGTATTTGAATCATCGTCGCCATAGAAAGTCTGGAAGATTTGATGTCGATAGTATCTTAGCCCTTTCCAAGCATCTGGATTGTCTTCATGCATAGGAGGGAATGGATTTTTGTATGATTCATACATCTTGGCGAGATGTATGTCACAATCATTCATAAATCTATTTAATATTTGTTCCCATGCAGGCGGGAAAGAATCTGCTTGTCTAGTCTTTCTGGAGAGGTCAGAAATGGATTTCGTTAGAGACGCAATGTCTCTGTCTGTCCTTTGAGACAATGTCGCCATGTGTCGGCGGTATTCATCTAAACTTGTTCCCAAGGTTTGTATGATGTCAATCCACAATTTGTCCTTACCTTCCGCAAGACTTATCAATGGGGCTCCAATTGCCTCCCGTTCCTTCTGGTCTCTATGGAGTTCTACCCTTAGCGCTTGGATTTCGGCCAACACCGAGTCTACTTTCTCGCCTTGAGTACTGAAGAGATCTGCTTGTTGTTCAATTCGTTGACCAAGAGCCGTGTAGTAGTTAATTTGATGTTCATCTCGCCTAGCCGTGTAGACTAGGCGTAAGTTCCATAATCTCCGCTTCGTTCAAAGATTTAAATGACATGTTTTAATAGTATTCCTTAGTGAAGATGATGTCAACCGCTTGATTACTTAATGAACGACACCGAGTAGCAGTGTGTTCACGGTATGCCGGTCGTGGATATTTGCGACACTGAGGGTATTCCCTTCTGTAAGGATCCCCTATTGTCACTTAGAGACACAAAAGATTGTCCCACTGAGCGTGCCAAAATGTTTGACTCCAAAATCTCTCTGGCGAGGAGCACGTAGAGAGTCACTTGCAAAATGTCTCTTTTGCTAATTCCAGGTAGTATAACCGCAGGTGTCGCCTTATCCTGTTTGTGCTTCGTGTACTGGCGTGCCACCTTCTCTCAACAAAATATGGAGATGTAAGCGATTAAGACGAGGAGAGCACCAACCTCGTCCGAATGGGTTCTTCTTGCCTAGTGACCTAGGACTTTGAGGTTTTTGCGTCTCTAATAGAGCCACAGAAATCAATACCTCACACTACCCTTTACGAGTGCAAAGCAGAGCAACTTCTTTGACAATGTGTCGAGAACACTGCTTCCTTGGATATCCGAACTCTCAATCGATATGTGACAAGCCCTTCAATTTTCCAGTTGCATTGCTTCCTTTAATCGCGATACACTCCCTCGATTGGTGACAATCACTTTGATCGTCTGGCTGCAGGGATAGAATCTCTTGATGAGATGTCTAGGTGTGTTTGTGTATAGCAAAGCTTTGTATTTGATCGAGGGTCTTTTCTTTATTTCTCTCGCTCCCCTTATATACTGCACAATAGTTGTCTTTCAATTCTCTTGAACGTCTTAAACTCTTAGATTCTCAATATAACTCTGAGTCTTACCAGTACACGAGTCTTATCTTTATATAGTTTCAATGTTATCACAATTCCTTTCATGAAGGAAACCTAACCGAAGCAGGCAAGGTTCGATAAATATTAAGCCGCATAGATCAACTATCTTAACTTACAGTCCTAAATCGATATGAAGACGGACTCTTTTATACTACTTGACCGCTCCCCAAGCTTCATTCCAAACCGAGCCACTCGCCAAGACTTCAGCCTTCTAAGCTCAATATGAAATATTTATTTCAGGCCCAAATAGAACTATTTGATAAATAAGCTGTTTATTTCATTTTTTGTACACAATTAATGAAGACCCCGTTTTATTAGTGAATATTTTACTTTGAATTTGACATCCACCACATTTGATGTTTAGTTTCGGATCTTCGTATCGACCGAAAAAGTGAACCCAGTGAAACAGGTGCATGGAGGCAACCACTAGTTTGGCTAATGTTGGCAATATGGGCAAACGGGCGGGTACCTGCCCATCGAACGGAATACCCAGTGCTGGACGAGTAAAACCCGTTAATACCCGTTATCTGCGAAATGATGAACAGATAATACTCATGCCCGCCCACTGAAAGTTCGGGTAACCCACAGGTACCCGTGGGTCCCCGTTCAGTTTTTTTTGTTGTAATTTACTTACGATTTGTTTATTTCTTTTTTGCAATTTGTATTTACGATTACCTTTTTTTTCTTCTTTTTTTGCTTGGAGCTTAGATATAATTATTTCAACCTTAATAAAAATGGTGGTTTTAGCAATTTTTTTTACAAAAATTTCTCTTCGTACGCAGAAACTAAAAAATACAAATTATAAATTACAACCTGACCAAAACTTTCGTACGGAAATAAAATAAGAATTAAAAGTGATATGGAGATGGTCATCAAGCTTGCCTATAAGTCCACTACAACAAATGATATTGTCAATTACTGTGTCAATTACAAGCAACATACAAAAGTTTCGCACTTGATCCAAATTAGATACACCCCAAAAGGGTTACAAATATAGTTGAACTTGAGTCTATGCCACCAAGGAAAGAAGATCCAAATTAGATACACACCAAAAGGGTTACAATTATAGATTGAACTTGAGTCCATGCCACCAAGGAAAGAAGCTACTAGTGCTCGTCGATCTACAACTAAGTACCCACTCCAACTCATGCTCATGTCATATCATCTGCACTAGCATGACTTGACCCCTACAAAGATAACTATGATAAAAATAAGTCAAAAGCACACAATAACACATCCAATAATACCATTACTTATGTAGTCAGAAATAAAGTATACATGAAAATACCTCATCATCATCATCAACATCATCATCAAGTGTGCTATGTAGGGTGGTATCTCCAAACTCACTCCTTAACCAATCACGAGCGCACATTAGAGCCTCTACAATGTTCGAATGAAGACGGTTATCATGCGGGTTAATAACCCGACCACCAATACTAAATGCCGTCTCTGGAGCAACTGTGGAAATAGGAATAGCTAACACATCACATGCTACCATGTGCAAGACAAGATATGATCCCTGACTTGTTTTCCTCCAAGAAAGAATGTCAAAGTCCTTATCAGTCCTAGGTATCATTGCCTCTTCCAAATATTTCTCTAGATCAGACTTGTCATCCACTCGACTCGTATAAGAAACAAACATGTTATACTGGTCCATATCATCATCATCATCCATACCTGACCATGACGAGCTTCCATACGGTGCATCAGATATGAAACTTGATGTTGGACATGACTTGTACTCCTTAACCAAGACATAGAAAAGTGCCCAGATCTTCTTGATTTCATCAAAATATGAAGTAGGAAAGATTTTCTTGAAGAAAAACTCAATCGCCTTCATCTTATACCTAGGATCCAAAATAGTGGCGATGGCAATCGTCCCAATGACACTCCAATACTTCTCAAACTTCTCTTCCATTTGCCTCGTCATCATTCTCACTTGAGGTACATCTGAATTAAGCCACTTGGTAATCGATAGTCTGATAGTGCATACCTTTGGAAAAAATAAGTTGGAAGTAGGATACTTCGTTCCAAAAAACAATTGCGTGAATTTGTAAAACATCTGCAACTTATCAACAATAATTATCAGTAACTTCCAATCATCCTCCGTTGGTACATTCTTATATCCTCTACACCTAATGCTTAGTAGTGGAAACACTATCTTATACTCTAAAGCTGACTGAATCATCAAATATGTAGAGTTCCACCTCGTCTTACAATTAAGCACTAATTTTCTACTACACTGCGCATGCATCTCACTAGCAACAGTAACAAAATCTTCTCTTTTTGGACCATTCATCCAATAAGCAACACTAGCTCTAATGGTCTCTATACTGTTACGAATCACATCCAAACCATCCTTATCTATCAGATTCCGAATATGTGCAGCATAACGCATATGCAGAAATTTACCATCAAACAAGAATGAACTAGTGTCCAAACTAGTTTTCAACAAGTCATTCATGGCATCATTTGTCGAACAATTATTCATAGTCAAAGTCAACAAATTTTCCTACCATATTGACAATCCAACAATACACTAGATATAGTATCCGCATCATGTGGACAAGGAACATAGACAAACCTAAAACACAAGATAAATTATATAACATTAATTAAAGATGTAAAAAATGTCACTAATAGTTTCTTTTGGTAATGGAATTGAAACAGTACCCAAGTAATCGAAATTAGACAAAAAGGGTTATGTCATAGTTTAGCTAGAAGTAATATAGATTAACATAAATTGTTCAGAAATACAAATGATTAATAGGATTCACAATGTTCTGTAATGAAACCTAGTAGTACATTACAACAAAGCAAGGTTCAGAAATTTTAGTAAGTTATATGCATATACGAATTAATAACCAATCATTGAAATAGTGATCTGCATACATATATATACATAAAGTGATCTGTAATCTGAGTCATGTCGAATACATCTTTTGTCCTAATACATAATAATCAAACACTTAGAACTATATAATATATAACATTGAAATGGTGCAATATAATCCAAAACCACAGCAAAAAGAATAACCTCAAGCTATAGAAATTGACACAATAAACAACATCTTCAAATTGGTTGCTTGTTCTACACTAAGTAGGTTTTAAAGCATAGTATGGAGTGATTCAAATTGTCATAGTTTTTAAAATTGAGTCTACTTTGCTGGAAAAGTATACATACCTCAAAAATCGACTTTGCAAGTTCTAAGAATCATTGATAAAGTGCGCTATGATTGCCATGAATCCCCTCATTTGGTTACTTGCAGTCCACATGCCCGTAGTCAATGCAATTCTACTATGCTTTTTTCCAACCAATGCCATTGTTTTCTCCTTGAATTCATAAATTTTGAAAATCTCCTTCTTGATTGTGTTACGACAAGGAACCACAAAAGAAGGTCTTAGTGCTTTGGAGTATTTCTTGAACCCAACATGATCCACAATGGATAGTGGATACTTGTGCATAATGATCATGCTAGCTAGCTCTTTTTCAGCAATAGATTCATCGAACTTGCTTGAACGAGCAGAGTCTTTGATCCTCGTATTCGGTGTACCTTCTAATCTTTTACATCACTTGATGTGGCTTTTCAAGTGATTCGTCTCATTGCTAGACTTCTCACTCAATGGCTTTTTGCAATGCTTGCAGATTGCTTTATCTTCTCCATTGATGCTTACTCTATCAAAATGTTCCCATACAATCGAAGTATTCCTCTTTCTAGATTGAGTCGATGTATCAGTTCTCTCATTCATATCATGATAACCACTGTTATTCGACATTCTTCAAATAACAAAAACAATACAAATAATTAGATGAGAAGTAAGACTCATTTTTCAGTACTAGTGAAGGTTAGATGAAACTAAACAATGTGAAAAAGACAGAAAGAGAATAGATTTGCTCGGCAAGACATATCCATAAAAAAATGAAGCTAATGGAAAACGTGATTATATTCCAGGTTAGAACTTTTGCTAAAAAATACCTCTTTGTTTAATCATTCCATAATCAAATATGTATATTGGTAGACCAAAATTCAAAATAGAATAGTTTTGATGATTGGACCTCAGTTAGGTAAAGCAAACCTTCAACTTGGTTATTGCTTCAGATATGAAGCAAAACATCCACCCACAACTTAAATTAGATACCAATATTCAAATACAAAAAATATTATGCTTTTTGCATCACACCCACAACTTAAATCCACCCAAAAAATCGCTAACCAACAAGTTAAATCAATTTCTACACAAAACTCAGATCGACCCAAATAGTAAAAAAGCTGAAATCAAGAAGAGATATGAAGCAAAAGAGCAAGGTTGGGTATTTAACGAACCTTGGCTGCGAGCCGGGCGGAGAGTGGCAGTGAGCCGGACGGAGATCGGGCTGAGGCCTGAGCGGCGCGACTGAGGATACAGAGAAGAAAGGGAGACGATGGGGGAGAGAGAGAGAGAGAGAGAGAGAGAGAGAGAGAGTTTGGTGTTGGGTTTTTCTTTTCCTGAAAGTAATGGGTTATGGGTTTTTTTCTATGGGTGATAAGTACCCATAGGTACAGGCAGGTATACTCATACCTGTCCGTTCATTTTTCAGGTATTTTTGAAAATACCCATATTCGCCCGTTAACCAAACTGAATAGGTAAGTACTCGCCCGTGAATTTCGAAAATGGAATAAAACCCGCGGGTACCCATACTCATGGGTAAGAATGCCAACGTTAAGTTTGGCATGTGCTAACAAATGTGTATTATGTCGGGGACATCACACTAGAATTGGAATATGCTGACAAGAAGATTGATCAAGTTCAAGATGGAGCAGCTAAGTTGAAGATCTATGCATAATGTGTGAAGTTGACATAGCTTCTGCGTTCCTATTTTGTGCATGGGTTACTGAGAAACCTGTTTTTTTTTCTAATCTTAACTTTTAGAACTCATAGCTATAACTTTTAAACTCATGGCTATAGCACCTACAGTCCTGATCTGGTGGTCAATCAATTTCGTGTTCAGTCGTGGTCAACTACTATTAGATCTAAATTCAACAATAAGTGATTAAAAAACAGTTGAAACACAATTTATTATCAGCCGTTAAATTTAGATCTAATGGCAGTTGACCACGACTGACCATAAAATTGATTGACCACCAGATCAGGACTGATAGCACCTATTATGTATTTAGTTAGACTTCTAATTGCATGGTTATTGCGTTTATGCATCGATGTAACAAATATTTTTGAATTATAAATGGAATGGTTTCAAATTTAAATCATACAATATCACTGTTATAATTTTTATAATTTTTTGTAGGAAAGGTTTAGTCAAGCTTTACGCTTTACAGAACAGGGAAAGACCAACACAAACAACATTCACTATATAGTATATAACTTCTGAGCATAACTCTTACAACAAGGAAATAAACGTACTGTTGTCTCACATGATATCACACAATAATTTCATAAAATATTCCGTTGTATGCTGGACATAGATACACCTAAATAAAAATATATCTAATGGTGATTATGATTATAATGATGCCTGAACAATTAACAAAAAAAAATGACACAACTATAGAAAGAATAAAAAAGTTAAGTGATGCCATGTTTTTCATCAAATTTGGTTGTCTGATTACAATGTCATGCCATGCGCGCCGAATGTCATGCACGTGCGCTGAATGTCGTGTCGAATGGCAAGCTTGCATTGCATCGCAAACGAACTGACATGTTTCATTACACGAGTTTTAAATAAACATCGTTGTACAAGATTTTTCACACAACCGTTATTTTACCGTTGTTCGATGATTTCAATCATACGACATGTAATAACACAACGATTTTCAACATTTGTTCGCAACAGTATTTACCAGTTGTGTGATGCATCATGTGTAATAGTGATTGATCATTGTTTGATCCAGCCTAGACTAGCTCCATACTACCATCATACGACGTTCTTAGCACTGGCAACACAAACCAAGGTAAGGTACATACAGAATAACTAGAACATAGTCTAAAACTACCCAACCCACCACACAAAATGGACAGAACCCAAGTTCTGTGCACCTATATATAATCTACCTTGATCCCAAGTTCTATTACCCAATCACATTGGGGCTCCAAAACAAGGTCTAAATGAAGGCATTTGACTTAGGTTATAAAACCCTGACCCAGCCCACAAAAGGACCGACCCAAGCCTAAAAACCAGTCCACCAACCATGCAGCCCTAACGCCTAGGTTCGCTCACTCCGCCTCTCAACAGCAGCTATGTTAGCGACCGGAATTGTTGACCATCACCGATCAGCTCGCCCCGTCGCCCTCCAATCCAACTTGTGAAGATGAACTGAGTCAAAAGGAACCGTCGAGTTCCAAGATAACTCCATCCCTCACGCATCTCCTCCGCGACCCAACCACCAGATCTACTACCCCGGTGTTACAATATTAATTGATAAACCAGCACATGTCCTCCACTATCCCAGACTAAACAACATGCCAACAATTTTCGTTGACCATTGCGAAGATCACAAGATGATTTCCATCTTTGAAGAAATTGAGAAGCTGAAGAATGCAACCCAGTACTTGATGCCACACTTGGAACAAGCGCAAGTGAAGGAAGATCCAAATGACCTGCCGGAGTGCTGAGCGTCGAACAAAGAGGGGCCGCTGCTGCCCATGGGTTTCCAGAGCCGAAGAGACCTAAGGCTCTTCACGCTCTCATTCTTTTTACTAGAAAAATATCATTGTCAATTTTCCTCATTTGTTAAATATAACTTCAATTTTTAACAAAATGTTATATATGACTTAATTGTAGGGTACCAGTTGGAGCAATTTTAGCCAAAAAGATTTAAAACTAAAAAAAAAAAAATTAACTATAAGGTATATGTTAGAGATGCCTAAAGACAAGTTGATTGCGCAACTAAAACATCCTTCTATTTGATGAAGTCAAGAAGAGGGTTATGGGGGCTTGGATATGGCCATAGACAGTTTTTTTTTTAAATATTAACATATGGTCATCTAGGGTCTGTTTGGCGTGACTTTTGAAAGTATTTTCAAACTTAAAATTTTATTTTTTTTATCAATTTCATGGTGTTTGGTTACAATCGAAAGTGTTTAAAGAAACTTTAGGGAATCATTTAAAGCATCTGCACATGGCATCTGCACAAGGATGGTGTTTGCTCTAGTAGATGTTGGAGCCCGCGAAAACGTGTTTTGCTCAAGCAAGAGGAGGAGCAAAATTTTCTCAATTGATTACTTGAGCAATTGGCGGAATCCACAGAAATCCTACTTTATTTGCTCTTGCTTCTGCATCCATCCGTTGCATAACCCAGCTTTTGTTCGTGCTCTTCATGTCGGACCCACCTTTTAGTCGAGCAAGATGGCGCAAAGTGCAGATGTTCTTATAAGTCTTAAAAGTAATTTTTTAGAAAACAAATAGGAGGTGCTTCTTCTTGAAAGTGATTTCTTCTGAAAGCACTAATCTAGAAATCATATTGAGAATATTACTTTTAGAAAACAGATGGGAGGTGCTTCTTTTTTAAAGTGATTTCTTCTTAAAGCACTAATCTAGAAATCACATTGAGAATCAATGCCAAACAGGCACATAGTATAGCTCTACGAATTTGCTTTGATAGACGTGGCTTCAATCCACATCAATGTTTCAAAACATGGAGCTTGGGACTCCTCTCCAATCCAAGACTATTCAATTTTCATTAGTTGCCATCCCATTAACAATTCATATTAAAAGGTCACAAAACTTTGGGACTCTTTTCTATGAAACCAAAATGTGTTCTTGTCAAGTATGGAAACATGAATGTGGTTGCAGATATTGCATCAATTTTATTTGTTATTGAATCAATTTTAGCATCTGAATCCTGCAATATTGCAGTCGAATAATATTCGACATTATTCAGCAGCAAAGGCGCTTCTTGTACAAAAAAGAAAATTCAAGAGAAATCAGTTGTATGTACGTACAAGAAACCGTTTAGTGGATTTTCGCTCATGCATTTTGCACAGAAAATAAACAAAGAACCAATTTAATTAAGTGATCGATTATGTTACAAGCCTAACATTGTTTTCAACTTTACCTTCTCTCTCAAGTCTTCTTCAGATGGAATCCCGGAATTATTTTTTGAGGTTGCAGACCACCATTCCCTCAGCTCATCCTGCAAAAAGATCCAAAATATTGAGTGTACAGAAATAAGTAGCATGCATACTAGCCACAATTTTTTATAGGGACCACACTTAGGACGGAGTTCTATGAAGTAGTGAACCGTATAGAGTAGAGCATTATTAATTGTAAATTTCGGAGCTTAGTAGTAGTATGTTTTATGATGGCAGAATCATTTGGGTAACAAGCTAAAACAGCCAACAAATAATCACTTGTTAAGAAGAAGAAACATGCATTTATAATATGTGAAACGCCAAGCATGTTCTCAACTAATCAGATAATAAGGGAAACAACATTAACTTGATCAAAGTTCAAAACAAATGAGAGAATACTTGTAATAGCAATGCATAGACATATACTTCAAACAGTTGAATTGATGGGTTAGAGAGTCGGATTATTACCTCAAGGAAATCATGGTTGGATATGTACTGTGTCTCAACCAAACATCTAATGCCCCCAACAATCACAGATATTGAGTTTTTCACATTCCTCTGAGAACCTATTTCTTCAGCAAATATAGAAAGAAAAAAAAAATACAGGACAATACATTAGCTTACTTATGAGAAAGCACTAAAACCATAACTGATCTGAAAAGAACCAGATCATCTTCCTAATACATATGGATATTCAGGTTAAAAAGAGGTATATTTAGTTATACCAGTTATACAAGACACATAATATCCAGTTCCGCCTCGTCCTGTTTCACATTTCCCAAGCCGCAGGCGCAGGAAAAAACCCTCCAGATTTGAGATCGAGGTATGAGAATCCATCCATCTGATGCAAGAAGAAATAGTTGAATATGAGAACAGATTCAAATAGATAATAAACCTCGCAAGAACAAAAGTAAGATACATTATCATTTTCGTTATATTACCTCTCACTGTTCAAATTCTGCTTAAACTTGTCCAAGGTTGAAAAACTTTGAGACATTCCAAGGGGGGTTAAAGTATCTATAACTACATTCTCAATTTAGTCGTCATCTACTCTATTTAGGTAGAAGCATTATGAAATTGTTAATTTCAGTGGTTCAGCCACTTCATAGTGAATATAAGGAGCCGCAGCTATTCATTATTCACTTACTAAGTAATTCCTGAATAGTCTACTTAATATCGTAAGTTCAAGTGTGCAGGGTGCAGCATGATCGTTCTTTATCAGTTTTTATATAGTCACAATAAGAAAAACCTCCACAGTTTTGTTTTGTCAAAATTCCCTAAAAATCTTTAATCCCTAATTGAACAATGGACCTTTTGCCTTACAATGTTGACAACAATACAATAAGTATATTAATAGTTTTATAGATCAATAACACTATTTAGGTAAGGTATCTTTCTGTATTTTTGCGTGTCTTGAGATTTCTCTAATAGAACAATTACAAAGTACATCAGCACCTATATACTTTATTTGATACTTATCTAAAACGTTAAGATGCAAATACATGTGCAACTGCAAACTATCAGCGTTCAAATAGACTGCAAAAAATCAAACTAAATATCGCATACAAAACATACAAATACAACATGATCTAAAACAGTATAATCAACTAGTGAAATGGTGCTAAACTTACTTCAGGATATCTGTGCGAGACAAGCGAAGCCTGTTTACAGAGTCTGAGATTCCTTTGGGTACGTCAAAAACTGGCATATTGACCAACAGTGACAAAGCCATGATCTGATTTTCTTTGAACTTATTTTGCCCAGAGCTTGAAGCATTGTATCTCTTAACAGAATTCGAAGAAGGACTGGTTTTCTTGGAGGCTGTTATTGATTTCCAGCTCATATTAAGATCTGTCACATCCTGATCCACCGAAGCCTGAAACTGATTCTCTTTACCAATTAGGAGCTTCATATTTCCTTCTGCATTATGGTTCGTTCCACTTGGACTGCAGTAATAAGACAAGTTACTCTCCAATTGAGGTTGTCCCACTGAGGTCGTTCCATTTGGACATGCAATAGCCCAATGATCTTTTCCAAAACATCTAATACAGAATGAAGACATATACTCTGCTCCATTATAAGATTTGAATTTACTTGGTAAATCCTGAAGCTTGGCATCTTTTATGTCCACACACTCTCGCAAATGGTGACCTTTGATGCCACAAAAGAAACAGGTCATGATTTTGTCAGCAGCATTACCTGTTATGCCAGTTGGGGGAATGTGCTTGAGAGCATCTAATCTCCTGGCAAAGACGGAAGTCATTGCTTCTGAACCTCCGGATTTAGGAACAGAGAACAATGGATTCAGTTTGGTAATTGGCTTCTCGTCACTATGGCCTTCATATCTATTAGCAAGTGAGCTTGCACTGTCTGCTGCACAATCCTGTAGCTCCTTACCAGAGACAGCAGCAACATCTTCAACTGACAGTTCCTTCACTCCAACATTGTTCTTTTCAATGGAGCAGTCAAGACCTGCACCAACAGTGTAACGATCTGACACTGTTGATGGACAGGGTATTTTTGGCGTAAAGCGAGTTATCCACAAGTTTCCCAGAAGGTAACTTCTGCGAACAGTATTATCAGTTGTTTTCTGTTTAGACTGTAGGCCAGATTCAAGATTCTCAGCACTTCTTATCTTGCGTTTCCCAAGAGAAAAACTAGAGCCAACTACACCTTTCTTTCTATCATACTCCGAGTTGCTTGCAGTTTTGTTCTCCACAGAATGATTAATGCTTTTCTCCTGACTACCGGCGGCTTCTATGGATAAAACATCTGGCTGAATTACTGAGCTCAATTCATTTCTGCAAGTATATTTATTAAAGTTCACAACTGGAAGCATACTCCGTTTGCCTACTTTATCGGTCTCTTCATGAAAATCTTTAGGACTACTAGCTGGCTCAAGTTCCTCAATTCTTTCTCCTATCTCATGATCACAACTTGAATTTCTTGTTCCTTCGTCATTTGGCAGGCAATATAGGGACTGAAAAATTGACTGGAAACCAATAGTTTTTACTCCAGCATCTGCATTCTTGTTGTATGTAATAAGTTCCTTATCAGAACTCTCACATGCATGATCAGGATGTACAATGGTAAGAGGAAGAGGTAGTGCTTTATCCTGTATCGATTTTGTTAACCCCTTCGTCATGCTTGATATCCAATTCATGAAGGAGCTGCTTTGTTTAACAGAGGAAGGGCAACCTGATGTTTCTTGGATCTGGTTTCTGAACCTCTTACTCCCAACAATAAACTGTTCATCAAAGCCCCCCCTCTTCTTGCTTGATGAAAACAACCTAGCACTGTTACAGCTTTCAACACTCTCATGACTATCATCCTCTTCTTTTGACATTTTACAACTAGTATCTCCATCGGATAAAGCTTTTTCCTTGCCTTTCCTTCGATGTTTATGGATTCTACTGTCAGTTGGAGAGTGTTTACCCCCAGAGTCGTTTGCATGAAGCATCTCTTCAACCTTCTCAAAGCTTTCTTTATCCTGCAGGAGTTGTTCTGATCCTTGTTTCTGACTTGCAGCTCCATGGGCATTTACACTTTTCTGAATTTGTATGTCATTATCAGCAGTTGACTCCAGTTTATCCAAGGGACTTCTGCCCTGGGAAAATTGACCCAACACTAGAGCACCGGAATCTTTACTTTTAGTTATGTAGGATTTGGTATTTAAAAGAAAATTCATTCCCCTCTTCGATTTTCCATCATCAACATGTATGTCTTCACCGACAGGATCACTCGATAATGGTTCATTTTTTCCAACAAAAGGTCTTATTTCATCTGATTTTATCATATCAGCCCTTTCTCCGTCAGTATCACCTGAAGTTGTATAATCACATTAATAAAAGTGCTGTTAGTTAGAGTAAGAAAAAGTCTCGAGTTTATGCAAAGCAACATATATCGAAAATTCAGCTCAGCCTTGGTGAAATAATGTAAGTAATCAGTTCTGAGCGATTTAACCAATATCACTACATTTTGAAAATGAGCTACTGAAGCTGTTTCAATCTGTCTGCCAAATTACTCTCAATTTTAAATATCTGAATAGCAGGATGCACCTTGCAGTGTTGTAAACAGAATTTCTCCAGTTGCTGGTTTCTCAGGTACTTGATCATCTTCGAAATTGATTGGAGAGCAAGTGTCCACCTGTTTATCCAGAATAGAAAGATTGGCAGCTGTTTTCAATTCCTCTACATTAGCATCGGTTTCTGCAAATAATTTTGTCTCAGCAATGAGAGTAACAACTTCAGCAGAGAAAGCAACTTTATTGAAAACTCTGACTACACAACTGATAATATCTTCTTTTCAAACTTAATTAAAACATTATCAAGGATAAGCCAGCAAGATACCCAATTCAATTGTCCTTACTTGTTTCATATACATGGCTCGCCCCACATGCCAACATGCCAGCATTGCTTGTTGGCGAACTGATCAAAGCATCTTTGCCAGCAACTTCACACTTCACATGAAATGATGTATTTGGGGTTACAACATTCTCTTCATCTATAGGCTTATCAGCGGCAGACCTCCCACCCGTAGTGCTTTGTGGCGGTGAAAGAGTCACGTTGCTTGGACCTACATCCAAGATAAGTGAGAGCTTGTATTTGGAAAGATTAAACTAGCTCTCTATTTAGACTCATACCTTTATCTGTAGACCAGACTAACTCTGACAGGGGCTCATTGGCCACAAATGTCATGTCTAACATCAAAACTGCATTTGCACCTGCACCTGAATCACTGTTCAGCATGCTTTGAATACACTGATTTTGATAACTCAGAGCGAGCCCCAGATCACTCACTGGTTCTGTATTCTCATTGTTTGCATCCATTTTTGGCTTGATAAAATCTCTATCCTGAATTTGAAAACAAACAAAGTCAGGCTTTCTCATAATCCAAAGTGTCTCTAGATACATCCCAAACAATTTATCAGCATGTGCAATAGATTCACCCTTTCAGTTTTATTTTGAAAATCTTGAGAACAACGGAAAGAGCCATGCTTAAAAAGTAGTTAGAAATATAGTTCTCTGGACCAATGAGGCATTTAACAATTAGATAGTAACGATTAGATTCCCATATAGACAAAATCAAAACGGGCCCAAAATCAGCTCATCGCAAGGCCCACCATCAACAACATTATCAACTTTGCATCCTTCTCTGTGTCAAGAGAGGGTAGTTTCCATATTTCAATTTGCATCTTAAAGCGCAAGTGACATATCTGACATCTGCATGAGATAAATGTAACCTACGCATCAATCAGTTTCAGCAATGTTGATTCTTATCCGTAATCTGAATCGTCGGCAGTGGAAATCCTTATACCTATCACCTGTGGTATTAATAAAGTAATTAATCAGATTTCATGATTTTGTTCATATTTAGTGTACTTAAGTATTTTGATTGAATCCTTTCAAACCAAGCAGACAACATCTTGCATAAAAGATAATAGACAGCCAAGACATAACTATGGAAACACATCATGACACGACTCTGTTATGGATACAACTACAAAGATAGCAGGACAACTCACATTATCACTAACTAATAAATAACCTGATAAAAGTACCAGGAAAAAAAAACCAAATTGATTTTTGAAAGGAAGAACATTTCCTCTGAGATTTAAATCACAGAACTGATCAGGAGATATAGTAACAGTGAATTTCTATTCCCTTTTACTTTTTCTTCACTGGACAGTATATGATAATTCAAGTGTACAGGTCACACTGCTGAGTGCGGAAGAGCTTGGTAACATGAATAGCAAGTCGACCATTAAAGCAGGAACTTTTAAGAGACATACGTATCAGATTGTTCATACATCACTATGTTCCGGTTTAGTTCAGAAGAAAAATAGTTAAATCGTGATCTTAGCTAGTTAATATGGTGTCTCATTCCAAAGTACCCTTTCATTTCTGAGATACAATTATTACTTCTAACGCAATTGGAATTTCAAGATTATATTTTTCTGCAAATAAGAAGCAACAGTTCATTATCCAAACCACAGTACTTCCATGACAGGCATATGATATTAACTTCTTATCTACTTCTAAAGCATTAAAAACTTTGGAAGCAACATGAATTTTTAGTTCATTGGTATTAAATAGAACCTTCAATATTAATGAGCAATCATTTGACTGAAAAGACATTCAACCCAAGTACTCAAAAAGAAACTAAAGGAGTTCATATGCAAAAAACTGAGAACCTTTAAGAACAAAGTTTTTCTTACAAGATTAGTTCAAAAGGCAACCTTTTTTTTACAATCAACTCAGGCTTCAGAAACTTCAGAAGCAACTGAATTTCAGTTCAAAAGCAATGAGGCTCTAATGAGCAACACAGATGATCCAATACATAAACAAAAAGAGTACACAAAGTTCCAATACATCAAGTTACCGTCCACCAGAAAATGCACAAAAAGCAAGAACCTTGAATAACAGAGTTTGCAGAACAAGGCAATCAAATTTGGGAACTAACCATTAAAGCAAAGTCATTCACAGTGGAGACCCAGAAAGCTCATATCATTTGTCTCACCAAAGAGTACATATTTCCATAAAAAAGAAAGAAACTTTGGTTGTGGGAGAATTTCAGTTCAACAAGAACAGAGGTTTTGCAGTATATAACAAACAAAAATAAAAGGAGCAATCAAATTTGGGAAAGTAAACATTTATATAGTTGATGAGAGGAGAGAATGAGACCCACATACCTGTTGTCCTGGCAATCCATAAATTGCTGTCTAAAATGCGAGGGAGAGTAGAAGAATGAGAGCTCTAGTTTCTTTAAGTGGAACAGAATGCCTCACAGTCTCCTTCAACCACACAACATTTCTAGTATGAATTACTTCAATACTCTGCTTCACCCTTTCTAGCTCAACCTTTTGGACAGATTCTTGAGGCTTAAGGTTCAGGATCCGCCACGTGGACGCAGTGCATGCCAACTATACTCTGCACAGAGTTATACTATAAGTGACAAAGTTACAGAAGAGATGTGGAGAGCCCAAGTTGTTTGGTGTTTTAAAAAAGAGAGATATTTAGAAATGCGAGCATATGATTGACTTTTGGTGTCGAGTACAGAAGAGGAGGAGGAAATGGGGAGAGAGGCGAGTTTCTGTTTTCACTTCCAAATTAGAAAAAGAGATTATGTCATTCGGCAAATCATTATGGGGTCGCTTAGCCCCGAAATGGAGTATAGCCGATGATGTGTGCCTCTCTGTACTCTGTAGTCACTCTGTCCTTCGTCACAAGGGTGAAAAATATATAATATCTTTGTTAAAAGAGACCGCAAGATGTTTGTGGACAGAGGAGGTTAGACTTCTCTAGTGAAGGAACTTTTTGGTACGGTACACATTTCTTTGTCTATGGACTATAAGGGGAGGAGGGGGAGATGAACTTAGGTAGAGAGCGAGTGACACACTAGTTTGGCCAACTCGACTAAACTGATTGCTCAATGTGGTTATGGCACTTGTTTGTTTGGCCGAACTAAGTTATATGTTGACTACTTTTAGTGTTTTATTGTTATGTTTTTATTTTGTTGTTTGATCTCCTGTTAAGCTATTGTAAGCAGTTTATCTAGTCAAAATTTGTGCTTGTTCGTGTGCCGTTGGTGGCCGGTCTGCTCTAAGACGGAGTTGTCTGCCTCGCTCTGACAAAATTGGATGCAATATATCGTCTAGTCTAGTAGCCAGATGATGCATATTGTTATGTTTTTTTTTTCGGGTGGCAACATAGTGAAAAGCTGATTTTATTGTTTTGTCGCTCTTTATGTGTGTTAACATTCCCATCTCTATCATTTACTAACGAGTGAAGGTTATGATACATTATTTTAGTGGGGCTTCTTATATTATTTGAAGTTGATGTGTATTGTATTAACAAGATTAAACTTTATATTCTCCCCTTATTGATTCATTAAGCAAGACTCGAGGGTAGCAACATCAAACCCCTATTAAGAGGCCATTTTACTAGACTTGAGATCGGTCAGGATCAGATCGATATTTGGCTAAAACCGTACCTTACAGTAATAATTCATTCAGTTAGGGTCCAAGTTGGTTTCGTTTCTCAGCTAACACATATCATATGTTTCGGCTCCTAATGAGTTTCGGATCGATATATTTTATTTTTCTGATCGATTGTTTGGTATAACTTCTTAGGCCTAAATGAGGTTTCGAGTTAGTGACACTTTGAGAGAGCCACATCAAATAGAGAAAGGTGGAGTGTGAGAGTATGTGAGTTTTTAATGTTAGTGTTTATTATATATGTCCCTAAAAGATCTGTGGGTGACTTTATTGATTCGTGTTAATGAATAGAGCAGTAAGAGCACAATTTCAACATGTGTATTATTGCAATATAATTAGATTTTATATGATTTTTCTACATATAAAATTGTATCTAATTTAATAATCATGCACGTTAAATAGAGATATGGATTAGATTACATAGAAATACAGAGAATTCTTATTTTATAGGGATATTGATTGTAATAGATTGTATCAACCTATATATAAGACATTCTATCAATGAAAGAGTTACAATTTTAAATCTATCTATTACTCCTCTGCAACACGCTATTATGCACGCTCTGAGTTAATAGTCAGTTATCCCCACAGAAAAAGAAAAGAAAAAAACTTTAAACCTAAAACTAAACCTCCTACCACCGGTAACAACCTCCAACGGCCGATCTCCACTGTTCCGAGAATCTTCGTAGTTCGATCCTCCTTGTGAAGCACGCACTCCAACAAACCTCCAAATTCGACAAGATTGCTCAACTTCCAAAGAACCGCTTTAGACAAGCTCTTCCTCAACGTCGTCCAACTTATGTACCAGTCATACCAAGCATATCACCAATCGAAGTAAATTTTCTAAACCGACAATTTTTAGATCTAGGAATAAAACTTACTTCCTGCAAAACCCTAGATCTTAGGATTGTGATTTGTGATTATTGCATTTCTATTCCCTAGTTCCTATAAACTTGTATTCATAGAGTATGAGTGACAAACCTGGGGGAGTTACGGTTTAGAAAAGAAAAGAAAGAAAGAGAAATCGATCATATGTGATAGTTAATCATGATTTCTGGGTGTGATTTTTGAGCCATCGTTTATTGATGATCAATTTTGTGACCATACATCATGAATCATGTTCTTATTCATTAAAACTTGATGTTAGTGATCGTAGTTTTTCAATCGATACTAATAAAATCTCTTTGTATTTTGTAGATGAGTTCGAATGAGCCGGTTAGGCCAGAGTTCGACATCCTTGATCTTCAAGGAAAGGAATACCGTCGTTGGGTTTTCGATGTGGTTAACACATTTATCGGAAAGAGATTCAGTAGCACCATTCAACCCGTTGGGCCAAACATTATTCCACCTTCAGATGAATCAAAAGCTCAAGCCCTCGTGTTTTTGAGACGTCATATTCATTCAACTCTCAAGAAGCAATACTTAAAGAAAACATATCCCTTGGATTTTTGAGATGCTTTGAAGCAATGCTTCGATAATGTGCATGATGCACGGCTTCCTGAGTTGACTATGAAATAGGAAGCCTTTCAGCTTCTGGATTTTCTAAAGATCGAAGATTGCAATCAAGAGATGTTGGATCTGCAGCCTGAAATGAGCTCCTGTTAGGTGGACAAGTCCGAGAAGGACATGATTGAAAAGTCATTGAATAGCTTCCCAATCTCTATGAGCACTCTTGCTCATCAATACCAGATCGAGTAAGAACAAGGGAAGATTCTTACATTCAGTGATGTCATCAATAGTCTAGCCAAAAAGGAGAGGCATCATGAGATCATCCTCAATAATAACTCAAAACTGACTGGTACTAAAAAACCTGAGAGTTACCAAACTGGAGGAAAGGCTCATAAGGACAAAAAAGAATCTTCGTTCGGACCCTTAAAATCGAGGCAGAGACCGCAACCAAAATTTAACTTGGCATCGAGATCAGAACGCCAACTCCAACAAAAACCAGGCTGGTTCGAGTAATAATGGGCAAAGGCCTTCCAATTCTGGGACATTTACATGTTATCAGTGTGGTTCAACAAAACATATGCACAAGCAGTACCGTGCTAGTATGAAAATCCAGAACATCTATAAGAGGCACAAGTAGTATTTGGCTCAAGAGTCCAACTTTGCTGGAGATTTTAAGATGGATATTGATACCAATCTCGTGATTGCAGAGGACAAGGAGGCGAATCTAGTTACTCTGAATTTTGAATAGCCTATGTAAAAGGTGTTACCTCTGTAATATATTCAAGTTTTTGGTTTGTTTTTAGCTTGTTTTTCTGCCATTTTTTAGACTATTGTCTTGGTTTTTGGATAAGAACATCTATGATGTAACATTTAATTGTTGGCGAGTAATAGAATTTTCTCTATTTTTTGGTATATGAAAGTGTTGAGAATGTTATTTTTATACTAATTCAAAGTATGGTTCGATGTTTACATTAACATATGGCATAATGACAAAATGATATAGTAAAAATGAGACATAAAGGAGAGAATGTTATTTTGATCTTGGGGGCTTTCGATCCATCGAGGACTTGTTCTTCGATCCATCGAAGGCATCCCACGAGTCAGTTTCTAAGACTTTTGATCCATCGAAAATTTGTTCTTTGATCCATCGAAGGTTATTCTCGGGTCCTTTTACTACATTTTTCGATCCGTCGAGGATTTCTTCCTCGATCCATCCAAGGAATGTCTCGGGTCAAGGTCTTTGATCTATCGAAGTCTAATTCTTTGACCCATCGAAAATCAGTATCGGAAAATCAAATTTTATTTTGGGTTTCTTCGATCCATCGAAGAATTGTTCTTCGATCCATCGAAGGTATCCCATGGGTAGGTTTGTGAGATTTTTGATCCATCAAAAATTATGTACTTTGATCTATCGAAGATGCTACCCGGACTATGGTGTTTTTGATGTATTGTACATCAGTTTTACTAGAAATGGATGGAAAAAAAATTCGAACAACCTGGATTTCTGCAATAGATGTGGTTTTATATCGATTCATGTCATACCATATCAGCACTCAACAAGGGTCGCACCCCTATTCAAATCTTTAAGTGTTTACTTAAAGTGTCTTATTAGCCTTTAGTTCAAAGGCTTATTTATTTATATTGATTTTGTAGATGTCTCAAGGCAAGATTGGGTGTCTTGCAGATAGTGGTACTACTCGCACCATTCTGTCGAATATGCAACTATTAGTGGATCTTTTTCCATTCAAATCCTCAATGACTACCATGATAAGTGCAACACTGGTTATTCAAGGGCGTTGTTCAGTAGAGTTTTTGTTGCCTTATGGTACAAGATTGTTTATCACTGATACCTTATACACGCCAAAGGTCAATTGAACCTTACTAAGTTTCAAGGATATTCGCGCCAACGGTTTCCACTTGGAGACATATTGTGAGAATGGACAAGAATTATTGTTTATTACCTCTGTTGAATGTGGCCGCAAGCGTATTCTAGAGAAGTTTCCGGCCATTCATAGTAGTTTGTATCTAACTACAGTTCTAGTTATTAAATCAAATGCCATGACTCACACGACTTCGTGTGACTCGGAATCATACAAGCTTTAGCATTTTCAACTGGGACATTCAGGTCGTGATATGATGATCAAAATATCGAAAAATACTCATGATCATCCATTCTTCAGAGCGAAGAAGCATATGAGAATACATAAATCCATCGGTTTAGTTGGGACGAATGAGACTACTCCACTCAATCCTAACTCGGTCTCCAAGACGAGTGCAACAAAATTCTGATAAAGTACTGTTGTGGCGTCGTGCATTATCCCATCAAATTCATATGTTGCAATCTCTAATGCACATCGCTCGTTTTGCAAAGCTTGCTCCTTATAAAAGTTACAGGTATGTCCTTGTTTTGCTGTTGACAACACCCACAATATTTCATTCTTACAAAGGATCCAATGTGATATTTATGGATCTATCAAATTGGAATACGAACCATTTAAGTACTTCATGGTTTTGGTAGATGCATCAACGTGATGGTCACATGTTATTTTGCTATCCATAAGGAATGCTACATTTGAAAAACTCTTGGCACAAATTATTAAGCTCCAGGCTCACCACCCGAATCATCCAATTAGGTCTATTAGATTAGACAACGCAGGAGAGTTTACATCAAAATCTTTTGATGATAAAACGATTACAGCTTGTGTCTCGCGCGTTGGTAATGCATGCAAATTTATCGATATCTACGTGGGGTTATGCAGTGTTACACGCAGCTATGCTTCTTTGTATTTAACCCGTAGGACGTCAACCATTCCGTGTGCACCAGTTAGTAACTGGATATGAACCTAACATTTCACATCTACGCATTTTTGGTTGTGCGGTATATATGCCTTTTGCGCCTCCACAGCGCACTGAAATGGGTCCTTAACGAAGATTTGACATTTATGTTGGCTATGAAGCACCAACAATAGTCCGTTATCTTGAACTTTCGACAGGAGATCTCTTTACTGCAAGATTTCCAGATTGTCACTTCAATGAGATATACTTCCCGATGTTAGGGGGAGGAAGGCATGTATCTATTCCGGTTCAATGTCAGAAATTGACGTGGTCTAATCCCATTATGATCCTCACACATCTCAGAATGAGATTCAAATGCAAAGAATGCTTGATCTTCAAAAAGTAGCAGACTCAATGCCTGACTCCTTTACTGATATCGCTAAAGTGACGAGATTTTTATCGGTTATAGTTCGTTGGTTAAAGGGGGTCGGTAATAGTATAACCGACGAGATTTTTAGCCATTATCATTGGTTATAGTACTATAACCGACGAGATTTTTTATTTTTTAAAAAAAAAATTAAAAAAAAATATTTTTTCCACTATAACCGACGAGATTTTTATCTCGTCGGTTATAGTTTTACAGATCTCGTCGGTTATAGTGTTTATTGTGGTAGTAGTTGTTGAACATACATGTGTATGCATACTCTTTCCGGCATAAGTAGGCATTCATAATTGTATATGGTTTATCATATCAAATTAAAACGGAACCAATTAGACAACATCAACCTAAAATCCTAACAAATTAGAAACACACCAAGCTTCAATGGACATCAATTTTACTTGAAGAGTAAACTAAAAACGAATCAGAACCAAGACCGGTGGGGTGGAAGTCCCCGTACAACATTTTAGATAAACAACAGTATCACTTGGGAGGATTCCATGGAACATAAACTAAATTCCTTCACAAAATCACCATACTGAAATTTACATCTAATGAAGATTAGAAAATCACTCGGGAGTTGACTGGACACCAACGACAGTGGACGGAGATGGAAACGGGTGGGAACTGATTATTGTTGAAGTTATGGGTTTATAGATGGAGAGGAAGCGAATTAGATTGAGAGTTTGATGTTTAAGATCAGAGGTGTTGAGAAGCAAAATACAAAAGGCCATCAAAGGAAGAAAAATTACAAAAATGCATGTTATGAATAGTGAACTCTACTTTAGTATATAGTAAATTTGATGTGGTTTCTTCACTAGCCAATTTTATATGTTTCGAGCCAACCGAGTTTCAAAATGATTTTGGAATTAGTTTGGATTACAACTTCCAAGCTTATTTAGTATATTAACAATTGTGGGGAGCTTCTTCACTGTTCATAATTCAGTTGCTTCACTTGTGACGACCCAGAACAGAATCAGTAGTGGAATCAGCTTAATCTACGAGATTGCGCGTAGTCGCAGATTGCCGACAGTTATTTGAATCGCCAGATTTGTTAACGACTAAATTATTGGCCGAGAATTGGAGCTGAGTCTCTCGAGAGTCGATGTACGTGTGATTTCGAGTTCGTGAGCGGTTCCGGATCGTTATTTGGACGACCAAGGAATAAATTATGAATATTTGAAGTTTTGGTATAATCGGATTTAAATAGTGGTGCTCTTAGCGACTAAATTACCGGACAAGAATTTGGTTTCGGCTTCTTCATGGAAGTTGTTCAGAATTTAATTTCGAGCTCGTGGGAACTTCCGGAGCATTATTCCGAGTTACGAAGATTAAGTTGTGAATACTTCCGATTGTTGATTATTTAGTCGGTTAAAGTAAGTGTTTGGGTGAACCGTTGACTTTTTATCGGTTTGGTCGATGTGTTTGACTTCGGGTGGTAATTGAAGAATATGTTGAGTCGAGTTTGTTGCCGCGAGAATTATCAGAATCAGAATTACGACGTGAAAGATGCGTGTGTTTGAAGTTTGTCGCAAAATTAAATATGAGAGTTTCCATTTTGGGCAAGCTATAAATAGTGGGGTTGCCATTTATAGAAAGTCAAAGGTGGCATTAATTGTTGACTGGCGTTGACTTGGTCAACGCGGGCTGGAATGGTGGAGGGCGACGGAGCCACGGGCTCGCCGGCGGTGGCGCTCCGTCCGGCCACCGTTGACCACCGCGTTGGTCCCTTTTGGTGCGCCTTGATCTCCCGGTCCCATCCCCAACCACCACGCACGGCGAGGCTCACCGGAGAGAGAGAATTTTTCGGCTAAAATTGGAGGAAAATTGAGGAATTCGAGTTGTTTCATTTCGGCCGATTCAAGCTAAACCAAGGACTGGGTTTTGTAGCTCTCCTCTCCATGATTCTAATCATGTAAGTATGGAGTTCTAATCGATTTGTGGATGGAGAATTTTGGATTTGAAATTTGTGTATCAATTCGGTTTTACATGAAATTGGACTAGTTAGAGTGAGAATTGGCTTTCGATGCAGTTGACAAAGTTGCTCAGTGGGTGATTTGGAGTGGATTAAGGGTTGCTCCGCCGAGAAATTTCACGGTTGGTAGCAGCGCCGCCGCCGCCGGCGGTCAACGATCAAACTTTGACTTTTTGGGGTTTTCGACAAGTTGCATGTCATTTCACTCAAAATCGCGCCCCGATCGCAGTGGGGAGGTTCGTTTTTCAAGTTGAGCGTCCAAAATTACAGTGAGGTATTGAGGTGTAAATATCGGACTTTCGACGATTCGTCGACATTGAATTACGTGTTTCCGAGAACGGTGGTTTCTCGTGATTTGATTTGAATTGTCGAGTTATGAATTTGAGAAATGAACTTTGTGAATATTCAGGTGTTCGTGATCGTTTGTTTGGCGAGGGACTTTCCGCCGGATCACGGGTTAACGCGAACTGCGTTACGCTAGTCTGTGAGTGGACATTTCTTTTCACGGATTGTTTGCGAGCCTTCATACACGTTTTACGAACTTGAGCATGCATATGAGATTTCGATTTACATGAGTATGTGTTATACGATTATGCCTATACCAGTATATATATTACGCATATACACTTATATGTTGTTTCATGCATTTGCATCGAACTATTTATGATTTGGTTTACACAGAGTACAATCGTTATATATGTTGTATCGATACACCCGCATCCCGGCTAATCCCCGAGGATGTTTACCGGGGGAGGCTATGACTCCTGACCCGAGGCCTTTACCGGGGGGAGGCAGACCTCTGACCTAAGGCCCTTTCTGGCTAGAATCACGTGTGGGCTAGGGACCCCGTGGTTCTGACTGTACTAGCACGGATGTGTCCACGAGTGACCCCGTGAGATTTTTATGCATGCTTTGTACGCGTGAGGAGTTAGAGTCTCCCTCGTGTACCATTTGATTATTTATACTTTCGACTCGCATATGTTTTTATAACATATATTACTTGGTGAAAGACATTTATTTTCGTCCACTCACTCTAACGGTTTTCATGTCTTTCCCCTGGGCTTTTCGGTTTTCGTGCCGAGTTTGCAGTTCGGATTCTGGTGTCGCACGTCGTGGTCGGAGGCATAGTGCTCGAGCTACCTTGTTTCTTCCAGTAGGTTTATTGTTCTACCTACTGTGGTATACTTATATGATTATACATTAGATGTCACTCTGAGTATTCTGTTGTATATATTATACGATTTTACTCCAGATTTCAGTAAAGTACATATATATTTATTGTTTTACTTTACTATTGATATGTTGAGAAATCCGGATGGGATTGGTGCCCACGGTTTGATTTTTGTGGCATAGGATGAAGTGTATTTTCAGGGTGCAGATAATGGTAATTCCACATTAGTAACGAAACTCTGCCAAAATTTCTACGGTTTTTGTTGGTTCGTGTTTTCGAAAGGGTTTGATTCCGGTTTAGGGAGCTAAATCGGGTTGGGTCCTTTCATCACTGTTCACAACAATGGCTTTTTGAAATTTTAAAAACTTCGCGGGGGCGAAAACGACTTCCCAATCAACCATTTGTCATTACCTCTCTGATGCCCTGCTCCATCTTCACCGTCATCGCCGTAAACCCTCACTTGTTGCCTCATTTTCTTTCTCTCTTCAGTTTCATTCTTCATCAAAGCTCTCTAATTCGTGCTATTCCAAGGCATCTCTATCAGCTAAAATCTAGGTATGCTTTAACTTGATCTTCACCTATAGCTTCTGCTTCAATTTTCCAACTAAGAGATGAATTTGAATTTGAATTTGTGATATGGGTTCTCAATAACTTGCTTGGTATTATGGACTGTTACTATATATGCTCTGAGTTTTGCAAATGGATGTGGAACTAAACTGAGACTTTTAACTTATTAGGTACATATATAGTTATATTGGTCCATCGAATCATGAAATTGTTTCTAGAATGAATACTAACAATCAAGAATTTTTAAGTTTCTGGGTGTGTTTGTTTTTCACGTTACTGACTTATATAAAAAGTTTGCCACAAAGAAGAAATACATACTCACATAGTTGATAGTTGATAGTTTGAGTCATCCCGAGACTACCAACGCCATGTTTGGTCTGAGACTTTTGTAGTTTGATACATAACTTTATATAATTGGATTTTTAATGGGGTTTCATGTATTTAAACTCTATATTAACTATTAAAGTTGAGTACTTGACTGTGCTTAAGGAATCATGGAGCTAAGGTTCTTAGCTCTAGAGACTTTGCCTATTTTGCAATTTGTTAGATAGGCCAAGGATGCAGATGGAGTTTATACTCTGTCTATAGAGCATCTCGATTTAGCTCAAATGTGATAAGTCTTTGTAAATGTGTTCGTTTAGTATTAGGAAGAATTTAACAACTTGCCCTTCTTAAACCATGATGGACTTATGGTTCTGAGTTCACTTTCTTTGATTTGCTATATCGATACGATCGTAGTTCAAGTGAGGAAAAACTGAGGAAGAGGAAAAGTGTGTGTTATGTGGAGAATCTATATAAAAAGAGAGTGATGATGGTGTGGAGAAATGAAAATTTGTAGTGCTATTCTAGCTGTCGGGTAAGGTAAATTGGAAAGGAGAAAAAGGGTTGTGGAATGGTGGTGGTAACGAGGGTTTTAGGGAGAGATAATAAAGCTATACAAAGACTAAAGGTGAGTGCTTAACTTGATCTCCAAGCAATTTTTAGACTATTTTGGCCATCCTATGTCCTTCAATTTATTCCCTTTTACTTTGTGAAGATTATGTATAATTACTTCTCCTCTAGCTTAGTTTAGCTTGCCTGAATTTAAGATTCTTTCAAGTTAACTTTTAATAACTGAGTTGTTATAGATGATTAAGAAATGGCAAACCTGAAGTTATTAAGTTTCACAATTTTGATTATTTCCGCACTTTGTTAGAGACGTCAAAGATGCAAATGGAGTCTTTACTCTATACAACATGTTAATTTAGCTAAAAATCATGAGTCTTTTTAAATATGTTCGTTGTGAGATTTTGTTTATTTATATGATTTTTTTCTCTTCTTTTCAAGTGAAATTTATTCAGGGTTGGTGTATTACCTTTGTTTAATATTAGAAAGAATTGGCTGGAAGAACTAATTTTATCCATAAGCTCTTGCTTCTAGAGCTTCTTCTACATTTTTCCTCTATATTTCTCTGAGTTTTAGGTTTTGCATTGTACGTGTTATTTTTTATAGGTTTAATAGTTTTTTCATATGCTTGGGAATTTCTTAGCACATTCGAGAATTTGGATTACAAAAAATCATTAGGGTTTTACAGTATGCTTTGTCAAGTCTTTTTTGATTTTGGATTTTGGATTTTGAATTTCTCACTGTGTTTTTTAATTTTGGATTTTATATTTTGACTCTAGAGTTCATTAGCAAGTCTTTTAATGTTTATTTCAGTCACTTAAACTGTGATTATAATTAATTAAAAGCATGAAATTCTTAGTCACCTGCAGCGCCAAATGATATTAAATAATCATATCTGCCTTTTATTGTCTATATCCATATCAAAAAAAATAGTAGTTTTGTGTTATGGAAGAACGAAGACTATAATCCAATTTGCCATCTTCATTGATTTGTTTAACGACATCTCCACATACAATTACCTTAGTGTTATTTCGTTTGTATTATCAATCAGTTTTAAGGTTGGCTTACATGATTAAGCAGCGTTTGTAAACTATGATGGGCATATTCTTCTGCCTTTCTTAACAATTTGTATGTTGATTTGTAATTGATTTTGGGTTTATCCCAGATTTGGGTTTATCAGTTTCTTACAACCTAGCATGCATGCCTCCTAACCAATTGCCAGGCTTATGAACAGTGTCGGCTTATTCCAGCCGAGCTGAGCTGAGCCACTTCATTTTTTTGTAATTTTGTTCACTTTAGGGTTTTCTTCTCCATCTGCACCGTTCTGGGCTCATTCCACACTCAAATTCGCTACGTCTCTCAGTCCAGCAACACTAACATGTTGTTTTCGCTCCTGAATGCTCACACACATCTCTCCAAAACTCGTCGCCTCCTTTCCTCAGCTCCCTCCCGAATTTTATCATTCAATCAAGGGTTTTGGGATTTAGAAATGCTGGGTTTGGATTTCATTATTAGCAGGTGATTATTCGATTGTTGTTTTAATTCAGTTATTGGCTTTATAATTTGTGTATTCGGTTCCTATCAGATAGTTAAATTGGATTCTTATCTTGTTTAATTTGGGTGCTAGGTTTATCTATAATTTGAAATTTTCATGAATAAAGTTGAGCTCATATTATAAAAGAACTGCCAATTACAAGATGTAAAGAGTTCATGGTACAATGAGCTCGATTAAGATTTAGGAATTAACTTGAAGTACAAATTCATTAACAGTCATGTGGTCCTTAATATGAGTGTTAATATATTGATTTCATATAAAGTAGTTTTTAATTCAGGTGCTGGATTCTAAACCTTTGTTTCATGATCCAAGTCTTTATTTCTCATATGTTGTGAGGAATTCGTATGCAAATTTGGTGCATTTTGTCAATTTAGTTCATATAAGTAACAAACATTCTTCAGTTTCGATGTAAAGAATTTGAGTAATTATTACCTCTATGAATTTGGATATTGACTGATCAATTTACTTCCTAGATGAGTGATTTCCTTCATAATCTTTTTCTATGCTTTCTGGGTTCAGCTTTTCATTTCATTGTGGGCTCGCACTTTTGTTATCTTTTAGCTACGTCTCTTCACAATTTATTCTTTTCTAGGTTTGTTGGTTATTTTTTTAGAGATCCTTTTTAGTTTTCCATTGTTTCTTGATGCATGGATTTCGATTTATTCAATTCAATCGATTGATCAACGAAAACTCTTTGGTAAATTAAGTTGTTCATTAGCATTCAGCTGAAAAACCATGGATTATTAACGTGCTGCTTCGTGATCTGTTATTTGTAGGTCTTAGCGGCTCTTTTTTGCTAGCTTAATTTCTAAACCAGGTGTGTCTGCGTCTTAGTTTTAACAATACATGTATTTTTCTCATCTAAATAAGTCCTATAACTCAATACACTACTAACCCAAATACCCAAAATTAACAATGACCTTCTCTTTACCTTTTCAGCAGACAGCGCTACCAAGTACCAATATGGGGAGACAACGCAAGATCTATCCACCTGGAAGGTATGATGAGGATCCAAGGACCTATACTGGTTGTCGTCACAACTTGAAGGATAACTAAATTCTCAAGTAATCATACGGCTATTGTACACATTGAAATCTTATCCTATGAATTGAACCTCATTCTGTCATTGCTAAACAACCTCTATAGTTAAAGCTGTCTTTACTTAAAGCGTCATTCATATCTCATACTACTAAAAAAATACAAACATGTCTTTAGTTAAAAGTAGAGACTATACAGCCATTCTATAGCTACATCGTATGTACTGATCTGTACAATACTTCCAAAATTAATAACTATAGAATATATACTCTCTTTTTTCAGAGCCTGTAGCGCTACAGGGCACAAACCACACATGTGTTATTCTGGATCCTACACTGCCAGACAAAGTAGCATATGAGATAGAGTAAACTTTTGCTGAAATAACTCCACTCCCATATTTATTCTCATCAACACTTGCACATTATACAATTTTTTGCTTTTGCAAATTTTCAAAAAGAGGAGACCGGATCAATATTAGTGGATCATCCAACCAATCAAGCATAGCCCTAAATGAGCTGAATCAAAGGACAATCTCTGAGATAAATGCAAAGGATCCATAAGAATATATAGTAAGCCTTAACTATTGTAGACTTCAGTTCTCCAACTCATTGTCATATTAGACTATTTTTATATTACTTACCTTATAATGCGCACACTTACCACAGAACAAATCGTTCCATTGCATAGCAACAATCAAGAGATTTTTAGACATTCACGGATTGTGGTGTAAATCATGTTCAACACCAGGTTCTTATAAACACTTAATGAAAAGCGAAGAGGCTGATAATAAATACTTTTGTGGATTACATGGCTTGCAAACTCTTAAGAGAAGGTAAATCCGGGCACACCTTTAAAACAAAAATACGGGTCATCTTACTACCACTTCACTGTACTAAGTACTAACACATACACTTGTAATATAGCTATCGGGTCATCATGCTCAATAAAGACATTGATGATCAGGCAATAGCCATGATAATGGGAAGACAGGCGGAACAACTCTTCCAAATAAGTTGCGACGATTTAGTAGACAAAAGAACTTACCAAACAGAGCAAGAGTTGTCACCCGAGATCAGCACCAAAATAGGAGAGAGCTACCACTTTGAACTCAAGATTGGCCCAATTGGTAAGCTTTTTGTCAAAGACATACTCACTGATCCACAATCAGCACCCTCAACCACAAACCAAGAACCAACCATTGATACACCTGAACATCATTACCGCCAGAGGAAAAGAGAAACCGAATCATCCGAAAAAGCACTATTCCAATACGACTCAGAAAGGCAATTACCTACTTATGTCCTCTTTTCATCCATTAAAACACTAACCTAATCAATCATTAACACATTTTACCTTCAGAAAAATGATGGATACATCAACATCAGTGCTAACTTCAAGCATGCAGAAAAAAAGAAGCATGAGTAAATCTGCACCAAATCTTCCCTACTTTTTATGAACATGTGTACTTCAATATGTTGTTCAAAATACCAATAACACAGCTGCCACCTTTGAAACAACAAAAACACGTTGTGGCACTAATATTTTGACTCCAGAAACATGAGCGAAGTGAGCAATACTCAGAAAGCGAATGAGACCACTTTTTTGCAACTATACTAGTGTAGAATCTCATAGTATGAACATATAAAGTCAGTACAAATATGTATACTTACCACTACTTAATCTATATAAATTATATGTTGTTTCTTACCACTAATTAATCTATGTAAATTATATAGTTTCTATTGCACCATACACACCAAAAACCAGAAACACTTCTGCTTTTAATCCCGCGCCTTCTTTGGAATCTTTGCTAGTGTTTTACTTTTTGCAGCGAAAAGAAATTAGAAAATCTTGAGACAATATATTGGATGGACTAAAGTCACCAAACCATCTTCAATTATTATACAATATGGAGCAAGTGTTGTTAAGCCCTACATACCAAACCATTTATTTTGAAGGTCCACCTTCTAATGGGAAGACAAAAGATAAAGCTTAGGCGTAGGACCTTTTATGGAAGGTGGCGGCTTTGATCAACTAATTACCTAATTAGAGCTTTACAATGAATAAGTTTTGCCTAACCCCTCCAATGGTAAGAGCTTCCTCCCACGGAACTTTGCTCCAATACTGAGTGATATTAAGGTTAAACACAATCTATCGACAGTAATGTAATTACATGATGGTGAGTGGTGAAGCTTTAGCATGTTGATGGGAGCAAAGGAGAAACATGTTATGTGCAATTTGGCTGGCCATTCTAGATTATTCTGATCCAAAAGATTTGACTAATAACAAACTGCAGAAGCTTAGCTAATTAGCTTGGGTATATTTTTCCAAGTTAGGCTCAAGTCCATCCCAATTTAATTCTGAAGGGTTGGAACTTTAGGAATCATTGGTCCTATTTCAACCACCACTGTGGACCCCTTTGACACTTAGTAGTGCTTTCACTATGTATTTATGAAAGAAAGCCTCTTTCAAGCTTGTCCATCCATTAGGACAGTGCATGAGGGCATTGCTGCATGTAGCGTTGCTAGCAAGTTTGATGTGGAAGAAGAATTATCGAGCCAGAAAGATATATAACTGGCAATGTTTCTTTCACCACAAAAGGCATTGATAAGATTAGTTTCTGTCAGTGAACTGTGACCACTTTTGATACTTGTGTGGAACTGTGACCTCCGCCAGTTCTAGTCAGAGTTATTCTCTGTTGAAACTGAGACATCAAAAATCACAATGGCAAGTGAAGTAAAATGAAGCTTCACACTAGAACCGGCATCATTCTCATATTACTCGAATGCAGACAAAGTTTACAATAGGGTCTCCTAAACATACAAGGGGCCGCTCATTGCTCACCCATGTCAACAACATATGTTGAAAGCTTGAAGCCAATACCAGTCTGTAAGTTGATGGGACGCTCCAATAGATGTATTGATGTGGCAATAAGACTGCAAATATAATAGCAGATACAAAGATGACCTCCGCAACTGAAGTCAATAATAACTCTCCAAGCGGATAATGTCTCATCTCCTTCGGCCAAATCTTTGCCCTGCACCAAGTAACATTGTTTTCCCTATTACACCCGTGTGAAGTCCACAAACAAGAGCCACTGTTCCGCCAAGAACTATCCATTTCCAATCAATCCCGTTAAAATTATTCTGTCCCACACTGCTGATTGCTCGACTTTTCTCTTCCTCACCCGATGCTGTCTCCAAATAATTCATGCTTCCATTGGAGGATATCTTGGTGGTAATTTTGGCCATAAGGGCGCACTTAGATAAAGAAGTATCCAATGATTTCCTTGCATTTTGGTAACCTCTCATGCCAGAGTGTAATTTCTTGACGGTGCACCACATGCCATGACGGACACCCAACTTTGCCACATCTTTGGGGATTCCCATGTCTTCATAGTGGACAAGGGTGACCTCACATGCAGATAGCTGTCCATCTCCCTTCCGAGACTCAGCTGCATTTATTTCAAATCAGTAAATTTTGCACTCTCAGTTTATCACCAAAAATGGATACATTTTTCTCTGCAAAAAATCAGATGGTGCCTATATATTCTTACCAGGCTTAATAATCCAACTAGAGAAGTAATGTTCTACACGTCTAGGCTTGTCACGCTTAGGCAAACCTGCATATGGAACACCCTGCAATATTGTAGCTAGCATTAAAGATACTCTTAACTTCTAACCATAGCAGAAAAGAAAGTGATCCTGAAAACTGCAGAGCATGTTGAGAGAAGGAAATCCATATTGCGGAAGAGATGCTATATTTCATTGTCCAACTTCCGACTCTAGCTCAAACAAACGTGATTAGCTTTCTACTACTTCTGACAATGCTTGCCAATAAATAAATAAATAAATTTAAAAAAAAACACTTTCTATTAGTTAACTATGGGTGACTCCCTGGTAATCAATTCAGGTCAAACACCTTACTTTTATTTTACCTCTTTCTTCTCTCAATAGAAAAATATCATTCTGCTTGCTACTATAGAACTCCAAAAACTGTACTTCCGTCATGTTATAGAGGACTCGCAGAGACTACTCTAATGGAAAGTAAACAAGCAATTGAGGATCGAAGCTATCTCTGCTGAGATTCTTCAACAAGTACCTTTGTCACACAATAATAGGTTTTTCCAGCCTCCCATATTCTTCGACCAATTATATAATCCCGATCACTGCAGAAGAAAGGGAACTGCACAGCAGAGGAATATAGTGAGATAGCAATTACATTCAACGACTAGGAAGCAATACAATAACAAAAAAATAAAAAATAAAACAGAATCAGCATGCACTCGTATGTCTTACTGACCTTTTTAATCCAGTGAACAATCATGGTTCCAGTATCAGGACATTCCTCCAATATTTTACAATGTGTAAGCATAGGATCCCACTTAGGTCGAAACTCATCATCCCAGAAGAAATCTCTGACCAACTCAGGGGTTGCATCCTCAAAGATGGTTCTACTACGGTAAACAGTGGGCCCTGTCTGGTAAGCAGGACAACTATCAGATACCAGTACAAAATAAAATGTGCCAAATATAAAGTACTAAAACTACAATCTCCAGAGGGAAAGGATCTCCAATCTTAGAAAATGGCTTATTCCATAAAAAGACATATGATATGAAAAGAAAAAATATATTAAAAATACAAATCTGCTGTCGTAACAACGAATTCAATTGGAACCTATAAACTGACGATCAGATTTGTGGAAAAAGAAATGACATATACGGTCTTCTGAAAACAAGATTGGGGAAGATAGTTTCATACATGAAGTAACACACAGATGTAAACTGAGGGTCCAACAAAAAAACCAGAGAGAGAGAGATCTAAAACAAAGAAAAACAGAAATGAATTAGAAACACCCAGCCAACAGTTACTCGTAATAAATTGTTTTGTTTTCTTAGCATCTGATGAAGCATATATGTTACATGATCAACAAGTAATAAACACCAAACTTAAGATTTACCTCAGGATCATGACGCCATGCTTTGTAGGCCATGGTTGGGGTGGTTTTCTCCATCAAACTTTGCCATTCTACTTCTCCATCTCTACCTCCAATTAAACTCACTAGGTGGCCCAAATCACTTTCTGTGACAATATCCTGTAATCTCTCTCCACCATTGTTGCTGAGTCTGAGATAATGAAGGTCAAAAACAATGATTCAATTAACGAGACACCAATCTTGTACCACTACCGAAAGAGAGCAAACTTTCTTATCCTTTATCTAGCCAGTGAAATAATTCTTTCTAATTGCTCAAGTAAATAACTGATCTCATTCACATAGTGATATGAAAAGCCAGGTCTCTGATCAACATAACAGTTATAACACGAAGGATCCCCAGTAACACAATAGTCAAATTCCAAACTTACCAAGCTAAAATCGAAGCATTCCGCACAAATTGAGCCGCTTCTGAAAATAAATGGTTGCAAATCCAAGTCATCAAGCAGAAAGATATTGATTTCTGAGTGAAGTTACTATCCGAACATGATGGAATCAGCTTTAATACAAACTATTTGCATAGTGATCCAAACTTGTTTAGGCATGCTCAAAGAGTCGGCTCTGTTCTTCAGTTTTGTATCTACAAATTCTGTATGGTTGATATGAAGAAACATACAGAGGTTTGAAAGAAGCTAGGGTAGAGTACTTTCTGGAGATGTAAGGGAATACCCAAAGGCTAAGTCCGGATAAATTTGCTACCACCTGGAAGAAACCAAGTTCCTCTTTCTTATCACCTTCACTATAACAATATACACAGAGAACGATTTCATGAGCTTTACCAGACATTTACAAAAGACTGCAACTTTTGGGCATAACCATCATCTAATGCCTTTAGACCAAGCATCTAGCGACTGAAACAGTTTTAAGGCCGTCACCAGATGTCAGTGATAATAGCCATAGAATACTATCAAACTCTGTAACTGTCCGGAAGAGTCTTTGGAGCTCAGAGCGGCTCTGCCTTCCAAAGTTCCAAGTGCAGCTTGATTATCAAATGCATGACAGAAAAGTTGTAACTTATCCAGGTGATAATAGAATCCAAATCCAGATAAGAATTTTCCTAGATAATCATCCAATTAATACCAATTCCTATCACCTTTAATAAGTCTCCATACTCAAACCAACATACAGATCAATATGTGATGCCTATCGAATCCGCAAAGACTCTGTCTCCATGAAAGTAACAGCATGACGCCAAATGTATGCCCTCTTCATCTCTACTCGATGATCACAGTCATTTAACTCTACTCTATTCCTAATATAGGTCCTTCATACTAAAAGTGCTTAAATTTAGTTCACCTGCCCTAATATAGATCTTAAATGTAGGTCAGAAAACATGAATCAATTATACATTAAACCAAACTAATTAGCAATTCAAAGACTTGACTATAATGTTCAACTATGATCTCAATCTCTTATATAAACACAACTCTTATATACACTGAAATTTCAGCTGTTCTAAGCTAAAAAAGGCTAGAAACTCACCCAACAATGTCGCCGCCGCTCTCAGCCGAGTGCTTCCCCGCTGCTTCCGAAGACAAAGCACCACCAGCGGCCGAGTTCGCCGCCGCCGGTGACGTCACTTTACTCTTCCCCTTGAAATTCGACCAAATCGTACGGCAAATGGAGAAAGCTGAGAACGCGAGCCAGAGTCGTCGGGCGCCAAAACCCGGCGGCGCGGTCCAGATGAACCGGAACTTGCTCCGAAGGCCGAGGAAGACCAGACCGGTCCACCTGGGCCGCCAGGCCCACCCGATCACGAGCCCAATCATCACCGCCAGCCATATCGGAACTGCGCAGAGCAAAATGTCGACGAATGTTTCGGTTATCGTAGGGATCGTGAAGAACTCCACCAGATCGAACATCGCTTCCTCCATTGTTGTTGTTCTTCTCCCCCACACCGAAATTATTAAAATTAAATTAAATTAAATTTAAAACAAATTCACAGCTATACAGTTTTATTCAGCTCGCAAATGACTGCCAAACAAAACAAAGAGAGCTCGCTTCTCTACATAATGATCTGATTCGATTTGATTCAAATTTCAGAGATTTTAGAGACGAAGAAAATGTCCAGAGAGAGAGAGCGTCGGAGAGTTTTAGAGAGAGAAGGCCGACGGAGATTTTAGGCGGTTGTTTTATACAGTACGGTAATATGACGTGGCAGTGTCAGAGCCGTTGATTGGGTGTTTACAGTTTGGTAATGATTTGTGCTTTTGTTGGGGGGTACGTATTTTTGAGGCGTGTGGGGAAGCTGTGGCGGGTGTATGCTTTGGAGGTGATTTGCACGCGCGTGAGGGAGGGAGTTGGGGAAAGGGGAGCATGTGAAAATTTTAGGATAAGGTTGATATTTATGGAAAGGTGAAAAAAGCGATATCTTTTGCCTGCTCTGAGGGATTGGGTGTGAAGGAGTATATAGAACAATCCCTGGACCTGCAGTAGAATAGTGACACGTGGGGGAGTGACTTTTGTACTTCTGCTTGCAGGCAGCAGGAGTTGGCCGAATTTATGACAAAAAGTAGAGTATGAGCGTACATTCGTACACTACGTATATCTTTTGCGTACAGTATTAATTGAAATTGTATGTAAATTTTAAAGTGGTTTTGTATATTATAGGTAGATTTGTTTATGACCGTCGGATCCACATGGTAGTTCAGCAAGAACTCGCTTGATCGCAACATCAAAACTATCTATCCTCTTGTCGCAACCTCTTAGGCCTCGTTTGGTTCCCAGAAAGTGGGGGTAAGGAAAGGAAATTGTAGAGTTTCCATTGTTTGGAAGAAGCCAGGAAAGTAATCCAGTTCCAGAGGGAAGAGGAATTTGGGGGGAAATTGCTTCCCTCCACTCCCCCCCCCCCCCCCCCCCCCCCCCCCGGAAATCGTTTCCCTCCCAATTTCAGCAATTATTACTATATTTTGTGGCCAAATTAACTTCCAAACTTCAGCAATTATTACTGTACCAAACAACAGTATTGTAAAACATACCTCATTTATGCTTACTTCCCTGGTTTTCCCAAACACCAGAAGGGAAAGCTTTTGATTTCTCTTCCCAAGGGAAAGGGAAAGGAAGGTAAATGTTTTACTTTCCTTTCCAAATACCAAACGAGGCCTTATAGTTTTCAAAGGCGATAACTTTTTGTTAAGTGAATCTGCGATTTTAAAACGCTATTTATACCCTATCCCTATTAATTAACGAAACTCCGCTTACAACAACAGTTTTCAAGGTAGAATATACAATATTTCTAATTTTGTCCTTTTTGTCATATATGTTTAACTCACAAAAAAATAATTATCGAAGAATAAAATAATAAAACACATAGAAAATCTCACGTCAGAAGAAACTGATTGGCAGTTTGATATTCTTCCAACAACTGCATCTATGGATCAGGATCCTATTAATCAACGGAAAGAAAACAACCATAACAGTTTCTTTTTTCATACTGCACAGAGCCATAAAGATTGGACTTGCTGAGAACGAACGATGTCAAGAACATATCGGTGTGCACTGGCCCTCACACTTGATTTGATGTGGGAAAATTGATTCTGATTTTTCATTCAGTTTAAGGTTTGTGTTCTTGAAGTTAAACATTTTTCCTTGAAGTTAGTTATTTTGCAGCGGAGAGGTGCAGTAGGAGTGCACCTCGGGAAAAGATTATTATTCGACCTCTCAATATGATTTTCTTATTGATTCTGTATTTCAATTTGGTTTAGTGTTGAATTTTTACCTCTACTAGTTCGGTTGTAGTTACCCTTGTAGAAGTTATGTAGAGAGGATGGAAGACCATAATTGTGGAAGCATGCATGAGTGCGTGGGGTGGAGAGGAACATATCTATTGGGGTCCCGAGTGACTCAATTCACAAGAAAAAGGGAAGAAACGATTAGAAAGATGGAGATGATTCTTTCAACTGTGTATGGAATTAATACAAAAATTCTAAGTTCGTTTACTTCAATCATCAACACCAATATGCATGTGTAGGCTAGCTACAAGGTTGAAGTTTCTCTAACTTTATTAATCTCAATTATTTTACAGTAACTTCCATGGATACTTGAGGAGAATGAAATCCAAGTATAAAATTGAGTAGTATTTGAATGTTTTCCATGCTCCATCCATATTTGATATTTCTTCAGTAACTGTACGTTCTATCTTCCATGTTGTTTTATTAAAAATTGTTGTATTTATTCGTAGAGCTTAAGGCCATTTTTTTGTGAGTATGTTTCTTTATTCTTTTAAAACATTGAAGACGCAATATTACTCAAAAACACAGGGAGAGCCTGGACAGACACATAAGATAATTATTTGTTATAGAGAAATCAGGTGGGGGTTTATTAACTTTGCTAATATGAGATTTTGTAGCTTGATTCGATTTGTTTGTGTTTGAATTGATAAGTTGTCAATGGGTTAGGATTATGACATGACGACGTTGGAAGATCAGGCGGGGGAGTGGAAAATGCAGCGGATTATAGTTCAGGTCCGGTGACAAAGGCAAGAAGAAGACATGACTGTATGGTTTTGTATAGACATGATTTCATATTTCTCGACATCATGCATGTGTGCCTTTAAGTTTCATGCGAATGACATACAGTGGTAAACTCTATCAAATAAAACAGGAAAAGTTATAGAATTTGTTTACTTTGTTCTTTTATTTTTTGAAATAAGAGTCTTCTTATGAACCATGTAAATGTACTTTTGCTCTATTTACGAAACTTTGGTTGATCAATTTGATTGCCCTCCTTCGATGGCAAATATACAAATGTAGTATGTACTGTTAAAAAAAAGTATTATCCAAATAGTTATCATCCTTCAAATACGATCGGGCATTTTATAGTAGAGATGTAGTTCAGAACATGGCAAGTCTCATGTAAGATCTTAGAACATGAGTTTGGTGCTATATGAAATCCATCATGCCCTTTCCAACAAAAAAGAGTAAAAGAAATCCATCATGCGTTTGGTGCTATTTAAGTCAAGATGGTACTCAAAAATGGAATAATAAAATTGGTTGATCCAAAAGGGCACTCATGTAGACTGATATTTGAAATTTGGTAATTACCCAAGCTGCTACGATGATATAGAATTGCCCCACTCGCACGAGCAAGCATAACCCTTAGGGGTGAGATCAGTTCGGATTGGCTTGACATTAGGTTAAAACTCGTACCGTACTGTAATAAATCATTCGGTTCTGGTCTTATTCGGTTTGATTTCTCGGCAAGCCCATCCCACGAGTTTTGGTCCCAACGGATTTTAAATCGGTATATTTCAGTTTCGGATCGATTTTTCCATAAAATTTCCTAGGCCTAAACAATTGTTTGAGTTAACTATTATTTGAGAAAGGTGAAACCGTAGAGAGATAGATGAAATGTGAGAGAATGGGAGTATTTTGTGTTGGTGTTTTCTACATATATGTTTAAAAAAATCCAATATGGGTGATTGTGTATATTCATTTGGGTAAGAAATTGAATAATCACAATTTTGACACGTATATCATTTCAGAATGGTTCAGTTTTATTCGGTACCGTACCATAAAAAGTCATTCGGTTCAGTTTCTCGATTAGTATATTCCATGAGTTTTGGACAACGAGTTTCGGTTCGGTTTATTTTGATTTTTGGTTCGGTTTTTCAGTAAAACATCTCACCCCTAATAGCCTTTCTGCGTACTCTACGTTTCGGTAAAGCGCGTGGACTTTATTGGATATTTCCACATTATTAGATATCTCAACTTATTCTTCTTTTATTTCGAGTCATTTTAATTTTAAATGGTAATTAAGGTGACCGAATTTCATAGGAGATCTCAATGTCATTTGGTATCTCAATTTTTTTTGTTATTCTTTTAGTAGCTTCTTTTTATGTGATTTTCATACAATTGAGAGTATCAAGTTTGAAAACAAAAGAAAATTAATAGTGATTGAATTTTATATTTTATAAACCGTATAATTGTACAACTTCAATAAATACACTGATAAATTGCATGGGCGAGCGCGACGACTTCTGCACGTACGTATGCGCGTGCAAGAAGTCTAGTTTTTATTAGAGCAATGTTATGGACCTTTCGAAAGGCCTAAAATTTGAGGTTTTAATCCTACGTGTGGTATCATATTGCTAAATTAAATTTCTATTAAGTCCACATAATACAATTATTTTCATGTCATCTAATATAAATTTTATTATCCAATTAATTGAACTTTATTTAAAGAACTATATCGATCACTTAGGATTCAACAAACAAATGCTAAGAACCCTAAATATTTCCCACTTTTCTTTCTTCAGAAATATATCACTTTCCCTTCATGTTCATCATAAAATTCAGACGGCTTTTCATATGGCTTTCGATTTGGATCAATTAGCTATTCTCATATAAATTAATTATTATAGAGGTCATCGATCTAGACATCAATGGGCAACTATAAACTATATATTCTAACTGTAGTTCAGATACATTGGATGGGAGCAACTAATTCACAGCTTAACTTGCACACTTATTACTTGATTTTCCAAATTGAGATATCATAGAATATGCTAGCTTTGAGATTAATCAATTTTTTTTAATTCGGATAAGTTTTTATCAAATTATAAAGGAACTAAGATCAATTGAAACCATTATATATATAAAAAAAAATCGATCATTTTATATCTTTATAAATATAATTTGATAGCTAAACATCTAGGATAGGATAAAAAAATAAATTAAGAAATAAATATCTTATTATTTGATAAATTAACTTATTTGAAGTAAAAAATATATAGTGACGTGGAATGCCACATCATATTAAGGCCTCAAATCTTAGGTCTTCTAGGAGGCCCCAAATTATTTTATTTTTTTCTCCTCACCCTATTACGTACTCTTTACATTCTATAAGATTCTTTCAAAAAATATAAAATGCTGAATACACCGCAATTGTTTACCTAAATACCTTTTTTGGAGCGTATTTATCCCTAAATATAAATAATTGAAGTTACATCCTAATTCTCATTCTCACTCTATTTTTCTCCCATATAAATAAAAATAAAAACTGGGCGAAGAAAGAAGTCACCGAAGAAGTTACAATAACAAATGCATTTATTCTATTATTCGTTAAGATATTAACAAATAACTTACTTTACTTTGTCAGAAGATAAACAATTGACATGCATATTACTGTTTGTCATCACATAAATAAAAAAATATCACATGTTTGTAAAGAGTTTGACTAATGAAACATTCAATTGTGTTTGTCAAGACCATAACAAATTTTGCACTATTGTTTGTCATAAGACTGACAAATATTATATCAATCTTTGTCAATGCATTGTCAAATATCATCCTATAGCTTGTCAAAAGTTTGACGAACAATTTAATTCTTAATCATCCCTCGTTGATAATGACGATAATAACGACTTCGAGAAAATTGCATAATGACTTGCCCAAGTCCTTTCATGGGCGCACACAATTTAACCAATAACCTGCCCAAGTCATTTCATGACTAAGCATCTGATCCCTTAAAAGTGTGATCCAAGCAGCCGACCCAGATCGAGCAACCCAGATCGGTTTTCCAACCCGCCCCAGAAAAAAATTGTATTTTACCATTTATGGTAAATCAGGAATGTATCGAGGAGAAATTGAGTGCTTAGCTGATTGTGGAACTACCCACACCATTTTAAGGAATAGAAAATTATTCATTGAATTAATTCCCTATAATTCCTCTTGTGACTACTATGATTGGATCATCACAATTAATAATACGGCGAGGAACTGTGAAATTTTTGTCGTCTAATGGCACAATGATTAAAGTCACAAATGCTCTATATGCTTTATTCATGAGAAGACATACTCTAATGTAATGGATGTAATTACATTCCGCTACCTAGTTAGCTTGGTAGTCTCCGAATGATTGGAAATGCAGCTTATGAATGTGGTTATTGCATATCTCTATGGGGATCTTGATTTAGAAATATATATATATATATATATACACACACACACACACACACACATATATATATATATATATGAAAGTGTTTGATGATATTTCATTACCCAAGTCAAGTCACTCTAAACCACGGAGTGCGTTTTCAATTAGATTGAAACACTCATTTTATGGATTGAAATAATTCAGGCTGGTATGATATATCTATCTAAGTGACTACTTGATTGAGAAGAGATATAAGAATGATGAACTATGCCCCTACGTATTCATAAAGAGAACAAGTTCCGGATTTGCAATTGTAGTTGTATAGGTTGATGATATGAACATAATAGGTACTCTTGATGAAATAAGAGAAACTATAAGCAATTTGAAATCCGAATTTGAGATGAAGGGTCTTGGGAAAACTCGGTTCTGTCTAGGTCTTGAACTAGAATATCGAGCTTGTGGAATACTAATCCACCAGATTGCGTATGTCAAAAAGATACTCAGGCGAATTAACATGGACAAAGTATATCCTGTTAGCACTCTGACGATCGATCGAAACTTGGATATAAAGAAAGATCCATTTCGTCTAAAAAAAGATGATGAAGAGCTATTGGGAGCTAAAATTCCGTATTTAAATGCAATAGGTGCGTTATTGTACTTAGCTCAATATACTCGACCATATATTGCTTTCTCAACTTGTTAGCTAGATTTAGCTCATCGCCAATGCAACGTTATTAGAATGGTATCAAGAACATATTCTAATACCTAAAGGGAACAATTGACATGAGTTCATTCTTTCCCTATAGAAAGACAGGTGGGACTGTAGATGGAACTGCAATCCCTAAAGGAAATGTTGATGGAAAAAGCGCTACCTCCTATACCAAAACCCCAAATAATATTTTGGTGGGTTTTGCTGATGTTGGTTACCTAACCCACACAAAGGTCGTTCCCAATCTGGTTATGTATTTACCATTGGGTACACGGCAATATCTTAGAGATCAACCAAGCAAATCCTTGTGGCTATCTCCATAAACCACTATGAGATTATTACTTTACATGAGGCGGTTCGTGAGTGTATATGGTTAAGGTCCATTATTGCACATTTTCGAGGGACTAGTGGTTTAAGATCTACCGTTGAAGAGTCTACTTGTATTTATGAAGATAATGCAGCTTACATTGAACAATTGAAGGAAGGTTACATCGAGTGTGATAATACAAAACATATATCCCCAAAATTTTTCTATAATTAGCAATAACAAGATTTTCTCAAGATTAAGTGAATCAAGTAAGCTATGAGAATAATGTGGCGGATTTGTTTACCAAATCATTGCCTAAGGCCATATTTGAGGGACATGTGAAGAACATAGGAATGTGAAGACTTTCCAAGCACCATGATTGATGTAAAAATTAGGGGAAGATATAGACTTTAGGGAGAGTCTAACACACACATGTTTTCATCGAATAAAATAGGTACGCGTGTTGTACTCTTTTTCCCTTCGACTAAGATTTCTTTTGTCCCATTAAGTTTTTGTAACTTTGCAAGATTTTTAACGAGACAACGGTCCATGCATGCACCATTTCACCTTTGACATTGCACAAGGGGAAGTGTACATTAAAGGGAATTTACTTCAGTGTGCCTTAGTGTTAAGACCATAATTATGCTCTAATTACGCTTCTAACTTTATATTTTTTGCTTGTTTTTCATGAATAAAGCATCATTCTTATGATATTTCCCGTTGATGTTAGGAAATCATTGTTTGGAAATGAAATAGGCTAAAAGTCGATGATTAGGACTTTCCGGAGAAGGGGAGGACGTTTCCAAGGTCGTAGGAGAATATTGAGAAATTTTGAAAAAAAGACGAAAAACATTCGCTGGAATATTCCAAGATTTCGGCCACCGACGGTCAACTTCGGCATTCAACCTTGGGTCAAGTCAACAAGTCATTCATTAAGATATTTTTGGCAAGAGCATGTCACATGAGAAGCACATGCCACGGTGGGTGAGACATTAGGACCACAATATCCATTAAATTCAAAAATCAAATTGTGGAAAATATCTTCTAGCTTCAAATTTTCATATTGGTTTTCTCTCTACACACACCCCCTTCATACCTAACACCACCACATTTTACGACTTCAGTTTTTACACATCTTAGAACTTTAGGATAGCCCTTCTCCCTCTAGTTTTCTCTCTAGAGTTCTTAGTCTAGTTCTATAAAGAGAAGCTAGATTTCTCTTCCAACCCCATCAAAAGCCAAAAAACCTAGCCTTGTTCACAGCTTGGCTGATCCTCTTCCACTTTCCCTCACCATCATCTCTCGATCACTTCTGTCTCTCGTCTTTGCCTCCAAGATTTTGGTGATTCTCTAGAGCTTGAATAAAGGAGAAGTAATTTATCTTCCCCTTGACTTCTTTGAGTCCTAAAGGTTGCCTTTTCCTTCTCTTCAAGTGTTGGTGCAAGTTAGAGTTCAAATGAGTGGAGCTAGAGGCTTGGAGTGCCATTGGTGAAGCCAACAATTCGGTGGAGCTAGCTTGGGACCCTTCAGTTATTTCTCACTCTTTTAATTTCTAAACATGTATCTAAACACATTTGTATAAATGAGAAGTGAGTAGTTTTTATATAGAAGGCTAGGGGTCAAACCCTAGCCACTTGATGTAAAACAATGATGTTTTGGTTTATGTTAATGAGTATGTTTTTGGGTATGAAATGTTATTGGATAAGTTTGATATGTATGTGATATGTTTGTGGTTTGTTTATATGTTTGTGCCTCATATATGGTTCTCTTGAGTATGTTGTAATATTGACTAAGTTATGATATGTGAAAAAGGACCAAGGAATGAAACTTAGGTGAACTAGTCACTCGCTTAGGTAAAGATGAGAATGTAAACATGACTTAGGTTTAACTTAAAGGGTTAAGCTTGTAGTTTTGGTTTTCTTGTGCTTTAGCATGGACTGAAGTCCTCTTGAAGTCCAAATGACTCAAGGAGCTTCAGTCAAGCTTACATTGACTTGAAGGGGATTTGTAGCTAATAATTACTTCTTCTAATTTATTTTCTAACATGTGTGAATTAGGAGAGTTCATTAGAACCTACTTCCATGTTCTCTAAAAGGGACTTGGGAAAGGAATCCATCCACATTCCTCATATATTTTTGCAAATCAAACACATTACACACATAATATGTTTAGTGTTTGAGTGACAAAAAGTTAGACCTTAAACCCGGTTTACCTTATACTCGATAGTTGGGCTGGAAACCTTCTAGAGTCCCAATGGCTTAGGAGTTTCGGTTCAAAACCAAACGTGATCCGAGAGGGCACGATTTGGACATGATTGTATGTGAATTGGACTAAACAACTCATGATCATAAATTGGACATTGTTTGTGCATCAAGTTGGTCAATGGTGATATATCTAGTCAACCGTCCCTTTACCATTGCATTTGAGTCAAAGTAGTTGTTCTTCGAGCTGAGCGTAATCAACCATCATCTAACCGTAATCCACTCATCATAGCTAAACCATCCCATACAATGCTAAGCCTCAAAATGACTTAGTCTTCTGAGATTCACCTCCAATTTGCACTTTGTGTTTGTTGCATCGTGTGTTTGTGTTATACGTAACCAATGTTTTAATCATACAAGTTAGGAAATTAGGTTGGTCAATCATCGTGGGTTCAACACTTGACTTCATTACAAATTATATTACTTTGACACCGTATACTTGCGGTTTTAGAAGAATTACAACTTTTATCTGAGCTGATTTCATAGTTAAGATTGAGGGGAATAAATTTATCTAATAATTTTTCGGTGCCTTTGTCAGGGATTGATTTCTCTTTGATTTCTTAACATAGGTTAGCCTTTGATTGTGGAGTATAGGGACATGCGTATGACATTTGTTTCTTAGCTTAAAGTCTTTGTTCATTGTTCCATTTAGGACTTTGTTTTGAGTGTTTTTGATCTCTCGAATACTTTGGTAGGTAGCTTGAGCATGAACATGTACTAGTTTGAGCATATTGTTGAAAGTTCAGAGCCTTTAAAAAAACTTTCTTCGACCCGTCAAGTCCTAGTCTCGACCCACCAAAATTCGGTTGGTTGCCCGGACAGAAGGTTAGCTTTGACCCGTCGAGAGCATCTCTCGACCCGTCAAAGTGTCCTTTGTTTGAAGTGCTTGATTTGGTTCTTGTTTTCTTGCTTTAGCCTATCTATATCCTTGAGAGCATATCTAAAGTAGTGTATTGATTGTGGTCGCATCAGTATATTGGATTATGTATGTCTACATCAGGGAGTATTCGGGTCTCCATTGCACATGATGACCACCTCGCCACGTACCGTTTGTTTTTTTTCCGCTTTGAGTCGTTTTTAGTATATATAAAGTAGTGTTTTAAAGAGTCTTAGAGTCTTACTTCAAAGGTTGTTGGTGACTCATTGTTGTGAGGCATTACAATCTTTCAGGATTTAATGATTTAGCTTTGTTTTTATTTGTTAGTTTGAATATCTTGAACCATGGATGGATGGTATAATGGTTGGAAAAATTCGAGTGTTTATGAGCAACAAGATCCATACAATGGAGGCTATCAAGATTGGAATTATCAAGACGAGGAGCCGATGTTCTCTCATGTGGAAGCTTGTGTTCTATGTGGTTTTCAATTACATTCACCACTTGAGTGCAACTTGATATTTGAGTACCTAGAATATGTTCAAGTGTATGAGTACAACATGAGGATGCATCATATACATTTGGTATCTCTTCAAGAAGAAACCTCTAATTCAAATTTGGAAGCACTCCTTCACACCAACCTAGCTCAGCATGAGGAGTACCGTGTACAATTTAGGTAAGCATTGGAGCAAGTTAGGGAAGCCCTTCTACCTCAAGAAGAAAGCCATAGTCCAAACTTGGAGGATATGCTTGCCTTTATTCAATCTACTTCTCAAGCGTCTTTTCAATGTTTTCTTGAGGAATCTCAACGTGCCTGAGAGGAGTTTCAAAGGAACATCCATAGATTGGAAACTCAAGTGAGTGTACTAGCCGAGAGAGCAAAAGAGTTTATTCAAGAAGAACCAACACCTCAAGAGCCTTCCATCAATCATGAAGCTTCAACCTCTCAAGGAACTGATCGAGTATGATGATTCCTCGTCCGACGATGAAGAGCTGATACCATATTGGGTGAGAGCTTGTCTGAATGTCGTAGATGATGAGTCTTCATCCGATGATAAAGTGTTAACCATGTATGATGAATCTTGAAATGTTGAGGAAAATGTACTTCGATTCCGAACTCCTCTACACGACTAGTTATGGACTATCGTGAAGAATTGATGAAGTAGCTAGACGAAAGGGATGCCCAAAGTGAAGAGGATGTGTTCGAGCCACCCATGAAAAATCAAGAAGAAGAAGCACCGTTCTTTCTCCTACCACCAAAAGAGTACCACCAAGAACTTCTCATGGAGCAAGAAAAAACATTGAGTTACGATCATGACTATAAGATTGAGACTTAGACAATAACTATCTGAGAGATACGAGGCTGACTTGGTCGTATAACTACTTGAGAGATATTAACTAGATTTAGAGTTATCTCTATCTTTGTAGCCTGTATCACGTTGTATTCTCACCTGTCATTCTCCATTTTCACATTTACTTCAACATTTGATTCATAGTTTAACGGGGAGAACAGTAGTTAACTTAATTACTATGTTTATAATTTGGCAAATTCGTTCTAATGTAACAAATGTTCGTACATATGACATGTGATTTTAACATTTTCAACGTTTCCTATGATACGACCTAATATCTTATATTATTTTGCTTGTTCAACACTTCACTTCAATGTAGTTATTTTGAGGCAGCACAACGATTTCCCACTCATAATCATGATGAACCTTCTCCTTACACCTTCTTCCGTGTTGACTGCCAAACTAGTGCGTGCATGGTTTCTTACTTTGTGTGTTTTGTGATAGCGATGCCCAACAAATTAAATCTTTCTTTCACTCCTTCGAAATGATCTTTCCACAGCAATTTCAACCAGCTCTTGAACACTATATATAGAAGTTTCAAATGGTCAATCACAAAAAAAAAAAAAAAACTGTACATACACAAAAGGATATGAGAAATGACCCATCTTCCATCTAGGTGATCGAGGAATTCCAATTCCAAACTGGCTTTATCGAGCGTAGGGGCTGCTTTAAATCCTACATACTCAATATGTCTCTCTTCTCTTTTGACTCCCCTCGCAATAACGAAGTTCATCATATCATATCACACAATCACATATGATTGGATGTGCGTCATTGATCCATCCAACCTAAGAATCCACTTTCATCAACATTGTTAAGTTATTATGGTTTGTAGGGGTACGGTTAATTATGGTTTGCTAAAAACCAATGAAAAGGCTATATATAGCCTCGTAACCCTCATTAATTAGATAGTGTTAAATAACATTAGAGACTTTGAAGTGTGTTTATGTTGAATCGCCGTGACAGAAACACCAAGGACGACTATGCACTAACGATGATAGAACAAAGAAAACTATTCCACATGGAGTAACTCAATTCCAAACAGGAACCCTAATACTAAGAATTAATGATGAGAAAACAAAGAAAACTATTGCACATGAAGATTCAAGTTGATACGTTGGTATGGTTTTTATGTCTTTGCATGTAAACTTAGGAAGGGTTTGATTTAATGAACCCACATGGAGTCAGGAGTCATGGACTATAGACAATGAGTACATACAACAGTATTAGAAAATTAAGTGTGGTGCATGGGGTGTACGCTAAGAATAATTAAGTTGTCCTCACTCCTCAGCAAGACTAGACAAGCTAGCTAGCTAACTAAGATCTTGACCCACATGGGTTTTAGGTAAAGATGAAGAAGAAGAACATGTATGGGGTGCAAGACTATACGGGGAGCCTCTCTGGTTATGATTGCAGTCATAAGGTGGAAATAAAAGGAGTAAATTCAAAGCTCGCTTATCTTTGGATGTGATCTTCTTCTCATGGCTAGCTCTCATGCAAATCACATAAAGTGAAATATTAAAGCTCTCTCTTGGCAGCTTATATTCTTTGTAACCTCCCACAAGCAAAGCCAAATTGGCAAAAGTTTCAACCACAGAAAGATGATGATGCAGAGTTACATATAGCTTTGTTTTTGCTTGTTCCTTTTTAGGTCACATTTTCACACAACAATGTCACTGTTTTTCAACGGATTTGTTACGCAAACAAGGAAATAGTATGCACAAGGATGGATTTCAAACCAATCCCAGGTGAAGTAGGTTTGTATCACTATCAATGTGTCAAAGAATCAAACCTAGAAAGTTCTCCAACCAATGATGAATAATGTTGCTAGCTGTAGCATGTTGTGTGTACGTTGTTCCATATGTGTATGAGAAATTCTTCTCTTGTCAAACAGTTTAACATGTGTGTCGACGTTCGAACGATGAATCGAGATGGTAGAATGAAGTGTACGTACAGCATGAAATGCAAGACCAGATTGAGTTCAGTCTAGCTTGTTTGGCAGTATAACATATCAGAAAGGTGTTGTGACGTGCTTCATAGTTCGTATGTACAATATAATGATTTCATCTTCAAAACAAAACAAAACAAAACAAAACAAAACAAGAAAAATAAAAACATGATATGAATTGTGATATACCTACTTCTGGGTTGCAATTAACTATGCAGAACTGAGAAATGTAGAAGCGAAAAGAAGTTGCGGCATACCTGCAGTTAGCTCTTGTTTGGTTACAGCTCCTCAGTGGCTGAAAATGAACGAAGAAATATACATACTCGCACTCTAGAAAAGAACAAATGAGATTGATATGCTTCAAAGGTTAGAAGTGTTGGGGGGAATGAAGCCTGGTCCGAGATCATTTAGATGATCAATTGTGTTCTTCGCTTGCTTCAAATATTAACCAATAAATGGTCTCGAACCAGACAGCATTCCCCTCAACTGCATCCAACTATAATATCACAGAGAGAGAGAGAGAGAGAGGTCCATATGACTATATATGGATTTCGTTTTAGCCATGCAATATTAAATATTTTTTCTTCTTTCCCTTGAGCCTTTATATAACGTGAAGAAGAGAAGAGTGCCTACTTGGGGTCAGGTAATGCCACTTTCCAGGGCTTCCCCTGTCAATATTTCAGATTGCTTTTCACAAAGCTTGAAAAATCAACTTCAGGCCTCATTTGGTGTGGTTGATAAAGATGAGCAAGAAAATATAGAGAGAAGCCCCTTTTTTCCTACCTAATTAGTTTTCTTCACAGACAAAAAAGTAGTTTTGTTCCTCTTATGAAGCATTTTTGCTGCCTTATCAGTCACCTATGTTTTATAGACCCCGGACACATGACTTGTTTAAACACAATGTCACGCACCACACATTAACATTTAACTGTGCGTGCGTACGTGTTACTTTAATTTCTTATCATACAAATCATTAATGTGTGTGCCCTCGTGTTACTTTAATTTCTTATTATACAAATCAATGATTTTTATAGGAAGATGATTTGGATGATAGGAAGATTTATAAGAATCACAGGTTGTCCTCTTAAAGCTTAAGCAGATCAACCAATTCAAGAAAGCAGAAAAAGCAACTATGGTTGTGTGTGAAGATCTGAATTTCAACTGCAGAGTGTGGGAATTGTAGATCGTATCAGAAAGATGCAGATCGACCACCATATCCTACACCAAATTCACCATTGATCCATTGACCCTTCCCTAGTATCAGGAAATGCATCTCCTCCTTTAGAAAAGCAAGGTCCAGAATATCCACCAACTAATTTCAAAATACAATTAAGGCATGGCATAGTTCAAAAACAAACGACTCGTCGTAACATGTTTTTACTTGACGTGTATGCAAAGAATAAGACATGTCATTTCATAAAGAATGATTCCAAATGCCATTAAGTTCAAATACAAGTTGTTCAATCAAGTACTATGGTTGAAAGAAAGACTAGTAAAAACTCAATCACATACAAATGGAGCAAAATCTAAAGCCTCTATCCTTTTGACTAGGAATTTTGCTTCCACAAATGGAGCATACTACTTAAAAAGGGAGCTTTCATCTGTTAAATAACAAATACCTTCAACATTATTGATCACTTTATTCTCCAAGACTGTCTTTATCTTTTTACTTTCGAGGACTTTTCATGATGAGGCTTACCATATGAGGAGCAAAATAAAGATTTTCATCCCAACGAAGCCCGAATACACCCCTAAGAAAGCAGAGATCTTTGGGTCCTTACCTCTAACTTCTTTTATCAATTTCTGTAATGGCTAGTAGTACATCACTCCAAAGACATCATCATGTAAACTGGAAATGTAATTGCAAAACCTTCGCTTAAACATACTCTTTTTCTAATGCCACTTTCTACTATCTTGTAGAGTTGTAGACACAAAAATATGGACTGCCAGTAAGAAAAATTGTTTGTTTTTATATAGTAGAAAAGGTATACAGAAATAGACTTTTATTCAGTTTAAACTCAAGTACAGACCTAACATGAAAAGAACCAGGAAGATAATGGCTCATCTTTGTTGCTATTGAAACAAAAATCTAAATATCAAATCCAGGTTTATCTCTAACTATAATTAGACTACTCAAACAAGAGTACAGATGGTGTTCTTGGATAATAAGTTACTCTTCATTTACATGAGTGCATAAAATTACAGAAGATGTACACTTTCACATTACACACAAACAATGCAACAAGTCACTGCTATTAGATGAAACATAAAGTGCATATGCTTTAGAGCAAGTCACGGCCATAAATTAGGAAACTCACCAAACAGCTCAGGATTCAAGAATCATGTCCATATGCTGTCCATTTTGGTTGGATGGAATAAACTTGCTTATCTCATTCCCTTTCTTAGGCTCTTCAGTGAACTTGCAATCAGCACGACCATTTGGAATGTTAATCTGATCCTTAAGCTGCACACATGCATCTTTTTTGACGCTACCCATACTGTGACGATTTGCCTGACCAGTAGCTCCCTTAATTCTGTCTCCTTGGGATACTTTGACTGTATCACTGAAGCTCTTCCTTCGCCCAAGCTTCGGTGATTTTGCACGAGTAGGGGGCAGCTGCTATTGTGACAAGGTCAAAGATTAAAAATTTGAGATACCATGTGTACTTGTGCAGTCATATCATTTGAGTCAGTTTCTTTGCACTTTTTAAAAAATGTGATACTATTCTACGTAATGATGAGAGCCTATATGTTTCAAAAGCATTAAAAAATCTCGCACAAAGATTTTCATGAAATTTGCATTATGACCTTTTTCAGTTCAGTCTTAGCTGGTGGTCCATCATGGTAGAAACTTGGCATCGGGTTTGCCTTGAACGTTAAACTCTTTCTCAGCTGTTTTAGAGCTTCCTCTTTCTCTTCCTAGAAGTTTAAAGATCAAGGCCAGGCAGAAAACAAAGAAAACTATGTATGAGACAAAAGGAAGATCAACAAGACAACGAACTAACAAGCTGACCTATATAATCATGCATAAATAAAAGGAAGTTCAACAAGACAATGAACCAGCAGACGCCCTCCAATCAAGCCTAGTAGAGAGAGATTACTGTAGGTCAGACATAAGTGAGAAAGAATTAATACCTTAGTTCTTGCTTCACTTTGATTTTTCTCCGCTTCGAGTGCATGTTGTTTCTCCTCTAATTTTGAATAAAACTAAATAGAAAAACACAATAGGGGTAAAATTATTAATGGAATAGGTGAAATAAGGGGACCATCACTCATTGAAGCCATGAAATTAACCTCCACATAATAAAAACAAGTTGAGGCACTACCTCCTTTCTTTTCTCTGCACGGTCATTACTTCTAAATGTTGGAGCTGATGCCACAGTTGTCCTTGACCTAATAGTTCGTACAGATGCTACTGTGCTATGCATGTTCAAGAAATCACAATTTAAAAATAAAAAAAAAATATATATATATATAGTAGAAAGAAGAAAAAGAGACACAAAATAGTAGTAGGATACGAGGAGGCAACAGAACAGGTATCTTCCTCATCAGGATGCTTCTTCCCATCAGCTTGAAATTGCTTCCTTGGTATGAGAGGTGATATTGGCTGCAAAATGATCATGGCAATCAGGAACATTTAGAAGTTAAACATGGATTGTGCATGCAATTAAGTCAAACATAAATCTAGGACAAATGTTTCTCATCTTTCAATGAATCAGTGAATGAGTTTGTAGGTGAATGAATGTATCATAGATTGACTTACAACAGATATATAGGGATGACTAAACCATTCTGTACTGTATATTCTTAGCTGCATTAGTTACCTGGGTACGCTTGGTGGTATTATGATGTCGTGGATTGCTCAGGTTTGATGGTTTAGTGACGGCATTACCACATTCCAGTACAGCACTGACTGGACGGGCTCCAGCTGAAGCACGCTTTTCAGTTGCTAAGGTAAATGGCCGCGGAACAGTGTGTTTTGTTCTCATATTTCCCCCAGAAGGTTTTGATGCTTGATTAACAGATGACCGTAATTTATTTCCAGCCTTTGCTTTCTGAGAATCATGCTGAACCTTGTCCACAGGCTTGCCATTATCAGACTTCAAACTTACTTTCTGATCTTCATTAGCTCTTTCAATCTGATTCAGTTGAGATTTGTCAACAGAGTTTTCTGTAGTGCATTCCTTTACTTCATAATCCTTCACTTCAGTGCTCTTGTGCAAATTTTGGGTAGGCTCATATGATTCTGAAATTGCATGATCATTGGGAATTCTTTCAGGATTTGAATCGTGAGAAACATCTTCTGAGTACACTATGGTACAATCTGACTCCTTGTCGATGCAAATATCTGTAACTTCTATCGCCATTGCACTTGCACTAAAGAAGATAAGCATCAGAATCATATCAGCATCGGCATGGAATTAGCTTAAGTTCACTTAAAAACAATTTTCATTCATGTTTGCAGTGTCTGTAGAAAACATATGTCATTTACATCCTGTTAATAAGGAACAAGTTAACCTAAAATCACTTAACTGAAAGAGTAAAAGTAACTTATATTAAATTTGCTGCAACAGGAAAAACAACAACTTTCTTAACTAAAAGAATGAATATGGATGAGAGAGGGACCAGAACAAGCAAGTGCCCTATCAATTGGATTAAAGAAATTAATAAGACAGTATTTCAAGAAGTCTAAGGAATGTTCTAGATTTGAGTTAAATACAGTACTCTCTTGCAAAGAATAAAAGCCATGTTTTGTTGAGTGTATCATGGCACAATGAAGAACTTGACAGTATAACAACAGTGCCACTAAATACAACCCTTCCCAATATCACCAAAGAAACAATAACAAAAACTTCCTTCTTTAAAGTTAAAATCAAAATTTCCTTCATGTATGGGACATCCACTAAATTTGTCCTGCAGATGCAAATTTCATCAACTTAAATTGGGTCCACACTACTTTCAACTAAAATTAGTGTTCTCTCTTTCAACATCAATCCTACATATATAATGAATAACTTGCCAACTATTACCATGGGGAAATAGTAATATGGCTGCATATAATAAAAGATTACTTTGAACCAGCAAAACAGAAAACCAAAAGCTAATGCTTGACCTAACAATAGATTTTTTTTTCATTTTTTATATTTTTTTTGTTCTTAAATATTGACCTAACAATAGATTTTTTTCTTTTCATTTTTATATATTTTTTTTGTTCTTAAATATTGACCTAACAATAGATAAGAACAAGCAAGAAAGATGATAAAAGAATACAAACAACTCAAAAAAGCCTTTGCTAAGTATAATAAGTATGATAAGAGAGGTTAATAGCTAAACAAAGCAAGCAAAGAAACATAAACACTTGCCTTCCTAAGAAGTGCAAACACATTTGACGAGAAGAACACTAAAAGTTCTGAAACGAAACTTAACGACAATGTGTGCTCAATCTTTATTCCTAAAGACAATGAGTTAACATGATGCTCAGGACATTCCCGAATCAAGTTGGGGACGGTAAAAGAATAGCCAAACAAGACGCCAACTTAATTCATTGTTTCTTCATACCGAACTTGAATAACTCGAATATGCTCATCGAGTCTTTGTGCAGTAAGAAACAAGTTACAACACCAGAAGAGCATACACAATGTTTAGATAATAGAATTATCAGTGTCATAGTTAATAAGGCGAAAGAGCCCCCAACCGAATTGAACCCAATACTTACATAATACATTTGCTTCGGTTCTATGTAAAATTAGAAAATTCTCATTCTCTTCAAAAATCAGATGTAAATTCTTTGACACATTCACCTGAAATGGGCTAAATTAAAATAAATAAAAAAACTAACCCCATTTGAGTAAATTAAAGGGCTATTGATTTCTAACATCCCAGATAAGACAACACACACCAAAATCTGAGCTGCATTTTCTCACAAAGATCTAAAGTCACAAACTTTACAAGTAACCAGATAAGTTCATATACGAAATTAACATATTCAAATCCCCAAATGCACAGAGAGAGTCGAACCCAGAAAAATCCACAGATCAAAAAACAAAAACGACGCCGCATTTCAATAATACACAAAGCATGAGAATGATGAAGCGGATCCAACAAAAAAAGCCAGAGACTTTGAAATGCGGTGAATTACTCACCAAGTTAAAAAGGGCCCAATTTTGAAGATGTAGAGGTGGGTTTGTTCGAGCTTCGTTCTGCCTTATCGAAGCTGTGATGTTGTTTGTCTTTCTGAGAGACTCTCTCTCTCTCTCTCTCTCTCCCTCTCTCTCTCTCTCTGCGTTTGTATTTTGTCTTCTGTACTTTCTTATATGCCCAACACACAGTGCCTCGTCCGTGACTTGACGGCGTTACATTGGATTTTTGTATTCATTTTGAAATTTATTTGTTGTGTCAAGAGAGTGTTATTGTATATTTTTTGTACGTATTAAAACGTATTAAGAAATAGCACGAAAAGACATAGAAAGCTAACATTATTCTGTAGTATTCTCTGATATTCTCTTCCCTCATATGTAGAGGTTAACTTGCAATTCAAACCACAACCTTATTAGTCATCATTATCACTTGAGTTTTGTGCTGATCTATTCTTAACTAGTTGACTAGTTTCTCATCTTGTCTTTGAGACTTTGAGCTAACCCCAGAAACATTATCAAAGTAAATTCAAAACTTTCTTCATTAATCTTTTCTTGTTTCTTTTATTCAAGTTATCATTTCAAGTGCAAGAGTGAATTGACCAACTACAAGAATTGTCAACAACTTGGAACTAAAATGATTATCCTTATCCTTATTTAATCATATTCTCCCACCTTGCTTTTTTGCACAAATTTGCAAACTTGTTGGCGCTAAACGTGATGGGGTTAGTGGGGGATATATAGAAGTATAGAACAGAAAGATGGATTGATTTTCATAGCTTACCAAGAAAGCAATAAAAGAAAGAATGAAAGATATCGATAGAGATGTCAGGCCCATCAATTCTTTGATTATTCTTGCTTAACCCTTTTGATAAAGCCCTAACACCCTCTAATTAAAATCTAACGATCAACCTAATTTCAAAACAAAATCAAACAAGTCCAACAACTCCCCTAGCTCTCTTGCTTTAATTAAACATATCCTATGCCACTTCACATATGTTCTTACCATAACCTAAATAATTATAAGAGCATCTATAGCGGAGAGGGGATTTGGCCGAAACCAAAAAACAGTCGTTGGGTTCCGCCAGCGATAAGAATTTTGGGAGAAAAAATTGGTGCAGCGGGGAGGGTGGCAGCCGACGACCGATCTTTGACGAGGAGAAATTCCTAAAATTGATCGCCAGAGAGGAAGACGTCCCTGGTGGAGCCTACATTCGTGGGTGACGCCAGGGTGTGTCGTTTTTCTTTAATCTTGGCGCGTGTAGTACATGTGTCGTAAATCAGTATTTGTTTTACTTCGTAGTTACTAGCCAATGACAGCCCGCCGTGGCGGGACTGTCTTCCAGCTTGTAGCCCAATGGATATGTATCGGGCCATCCATTTCGAATAGAAAATTTGATCAGATGACCCTGATTAAAATAAAACAGTCACTTTGTTAAAAACGACAGATCGGCTCCAACGGCACCAAAAAATACAAAAAAATCCAAAAAATTCTAAAAAAATTAAAAGAACTCTCTACTATTTTCCTATAAATACTAGCCTCATTTTTCACAATCCTCACACTAATTTGTGCACAGCAAATTATCATCCTCCTCCCTCTCTCTCTCTCTCTCACAATCCTTTTACTTTTTTGCAAAAGATGTCCACCAATTGGCTCGTTTTAGAAGATGTACAATTGTGCATCTCTTATTGTTGTCATAGTGTGTGCCCTATCTCCGGCAACAAACAAAAAGTTGAAAAATTATGAAAAAAAATCTATGCCGATTACCAAGAAAATTGGGTGATGGGTCAAGGTGAAGAGAGGGAGGAGGCTAGGACCTAAAATGCGCTTACCTCTCGTTTTTCTAAGTTGAAGCCAAACTTGACACAATAGAAAGAGGCATTTGCATACGCAAGAAGGAATCTGGAATCCAGCAGAAATTTGCAAGATGAGGTAATGATTTATTTACGTTGGTCCTCTCAATTTTAATTAATTTTATGAAATATAAAATGTGAAGTGTGCCTTATTTGATATTATTGTGAAATATTAAATCGTTATTTTTTTTTGTAGTTAAGGAAATCTCAAACACATTATGTGAGAAAAAAATATAAGGAGTTTACGCACTTTGAGTGTTGGGAAGCGGTTAAGGATCATCCTACTTTTAGAGTCATCGAAACTAGCACTCCACCTTCTTACCATTCCAACTTCGAAAGCTACTCCTCATGTTAGTGAAGTGTCTCCTAACGTGAACTTGAGTGAGAACGATGTGATTCCGACACCACAAAGCAACATTGGAGATACCTCAAGTCCGCCTAGACCTCAAGGAGTGAAGGCGGCCAAAGAAGCAAAAAGAATGGGAAAAAAGCCCATGACACCTACGAATAAGGATAGAGATGAGACTTTGAAGAGCATTACAGCTAATCAAAAAATGTTCGCCGATTGGCAAAAGGAAAATGAAGAAAAACAATGAATGCTCGATGAGAAAAACTTCCGTTTAAGGACACAAGATGAAGAAACAAAGATCATGACAATGAATTTCGAGGCTATATTCAAAGAGGTACTTTATGAAGAGAAAAGCATAAATCCTTAAGCAAGTAGATGACGATGAGGAAGAAGTTGGCGATGCAAGTTTCAAAAATTGTTATCGCCCCCACAACCTTGATTTTAGTGATTAGTTTAGTTTGTCTTAATAATAAATCTATGCTGGGCATATCAATATGTAATTTAAATTTTTAAGAAATAAAAACGCAATCTGTTTATTTAGATAAACTTCAAATACATTACATTAAAACATAATAAACAACACTCAAACAACATAAAATGCAAACACACAAAAGGAAAACACACAAAATTAAAACACACAAAGTGCAAACACACATACATCAAACACGTTATTTAGAGTTGTTTACCTGTTTCAAGAAAGTAGTTGTACTTCACTAAGTCATTTTGAAGCTCTCCATGGAGATAAACTGATTGGAGATCGACAAGACGACCGCTAAACCGTTGTTGTTGTTGATCTCTTCCAACCGGCTCAAAGAGAATTTGGTTACCATTTTTATCTACCGGCCTATCATAAACTATAAAACTACTAGATGAGTTTTGTAAATCTTCTTCTTCGTTCTCCTCAAAATCGTCCTCCACAAATTCTTCCTCAACAATCATGTCATGCATTATGATGCAAGCCAACATAATCATTTTCAATGTCAATGTGTGATGACACATAGCTGAATGATAAATAATTGCCCAACGAGATTGTAAGATGCCACAACACCTCTCCACATCTTTGCAATATGCCTCTTGTTTCCTTGTGAACAACTTCTGTTGTTGATTCTGGGGATTGAAAATTGTTTTGAAAAACGAGGAGTGCCTCGGATATATTCCATCAGCTAGATAATAAGTGTGGTGGTACGTCATACCGTTGACTTTATAAGTCGATTGCGGGTTTTTTTTGGCAAGGAGCATATCGAAGACATCCGAGCTGTTGAGCACATTTATATCATTTTGTGCACCAAGCATCCCAAAGAAGTTGTGCCATATCCATGTGCCATATGATGCTACCGCCTATAAGATTATGGTTGGATGAGCCTTCCACCCTTAGTATGACCCTTGCACTACAAGAAAACAGCACTTAGACCACGGAAACATAATTGTTCCGTGGTCCAAGTGACACTTGGACGACGGAGACTTTTCCGTCGTCCAAGTAACACCTAGACGACGGAGAATACCATCTCCGTCGTCCAGGTGGACACCTGGACCTCGGAGTCTTCTCCGTCCTCCAGGTGATCACCTGGACGACGGAGATGGTATTCTCCGTCCAGGTGATCATCGGGAGGACGGACCGACACACCGTGGTCCGAGTAACTTCCACTTAGACGACGTACCGACACCTCCATCGTCTAAGTGAAGCATTATATAAGCCCGATGCCAAACTCTCTTCATTCCATCCGATCCTCAATTAATTCATTACATTCGAAGAAGAATTGAAGGAGAAGGAGAATGAGAAGGGAGAAGGCCGAGAAGGATCAGGATCAGGGATCTCGATCCGCTGACTAGCTAGCTAGCTTAATTAACTGATATCGAGAAGGCCAGCAGGTACGTACGCAGTTAAAATTTGCTTAATATATATATATTTATTGAAAACGTACGTACATATATGCATGGATGTTAGCTATATATACAGATTAAATTACGTACGTACGTAATTGATGGATCGATGTAGATCGAGTACGTATAATTAAGCGTAAATTAATGGACTAATATATATATATGTAATAATTAATTAATTATAATATTTTGTAGCAGTATGGACAAGAGTTGGATGAAGTTGAAGAATAGATGTGATGTCCGGTATATGGATGGAATTAGCGAATTTGTGAATTTTGCGATAGAACATGGTCAGGGAAAGAAGCGTTTCAGGTGTCCGTGCCAGAAATGTCTTAATTGTCAGTATGCGGAGGTTAATGTTATGGTGCAACACCTGTACGAAAATGGTATGATGTGGAGTTACACTACATGGAGCGAGCATGGTGAAGCAGTAGAGTTCAGCGCAGCAGACTTCAGCTCAGGGTACAGTTACCATGGTGCCTCATCCAGCGGCAGTGGTGCCGGACCCCCAGCTTGCAACCCAACTACAGATTTGGTCCATGATGCGTTTCCGGGATGTAGTCATGGTGGAAACCAACACCAAGACGGAGGTTACAGTACCACTAATGAGCATGATGACACATTCCCCGCTGCTAGCTTGGCCACTGACACCAGTGAAATGGATAAGTACAACCGGATGCTACTTGAAGCGCAGACCCCGGTGTTCCCTGGATGTCGAGAGAATGTGTTGCAATATGTGATGGAGCAAATGAAGATAAAAGTGAAGCACAAAATGTCAATGAGTGCTTTTGACGATATTCAGGAGCAAATATGTAAGTTGCTTCCTGATGATCACAATCTTCCTAAATCTCATTATAAGGTTAGAAATATCTTGAGCAGCCTCGGCCTAAAGTACAGGATAATTGACGCATGTCCAAATGATTGTGTGCTATTTTACAAAGAGTATAAAGATTTGGACTATTATCCCGTATGTGGCCAGTGCAGATTCCAGCTGAATAAGAAGAGTTCGAAAAAGAGAATTCCTGTGAAAGTTGTTCGATATTTTCCCTTGATTCCCAGATTGCAGCGCCTGTACATGTCTCTACACACAGCAGAGGTGATGCGATGGTACGCAGAAAAGAGAATAGATGACGATGTCCTGCGACACGCCGCGGATGGGGAGGGTTTCAAACATTTCGACAGAGAATTTGGAGACTTTGCTTCAGAGGTTAGAAATGTTAGACTCGGTCTATCTACAGATGGATTCAATCCTTGGGGAAGTAATAGCTCCGCCGTCAGCACTTGGCCAGTTATTCTGATGCCGTACAACTTGCCTCCGTGGATGTGCATGAACAAGGAATTTAATTTCCTTACCGTACTAATTCCAGGTCCTAAATCTCTAGGGAAGTGCTTAGATGTCTACCTCAGACCTTTGATCGACGAGCTGAAACTGTTGTGGCAAAATGGAGTCCCAACTTATGACAAATTCACTGACACAATGTTCACGATAAGGGCTGCCGTAATGTGGACGATCAGCGATTTTCCAGCTTATGGGATGTTGGCAGCCTGCAGGACAAAATGATATAATGGATGTCCTATATGTTTGGAAGACGTGAACTCTAGTTGGCACGCGGGGAAGGTCTGTTACTTGGGTCACCGTAGATGGCTTCCTCACGACCACCCGTGGCGACAGGATGAAGCTCATTTCGATGGGACGGTAGAGAACAATCCTAAACCCCGTAGTTGGTCGGGCGAAGAGATTTTAGAGAGGTTGAGCTATTTCGACTTTGGTGTGTTGAGCAATGACGCGGATGTAAAGAAATGCAATCCAATTCCTCCACATGATCTGAGCTATTGGGATCACAAGAGTATATTCTTTGAGCTCCCTTACTGGTCGAAGTTGAAGCTGAGGAACAACTTGGACGCGATGCACATAGAAAAGAATGTGTGCGACAGCGTGGTGGGAACAATTCTCGGTATTAAGTTCAAGACTAAAGATACTCCCAAAGCGCGCAAAGATTTGGAATTAATGAATCTACGTCGTCCCTTGTGGTTGAGGAGGGATAGGAAAGGAGTGTACAACAAGATGCCAGCTGCACCTTACACAGTGAAGCCGACGCTTAGACGTTCTGTATTTCACTGGTTTAAGGGCGTTCGTTATCCGGCTACGTATGCAGCTACTCTAACTGGAGCAGTGGACGAGGTGCAACACAAGTTTGTTGGTCTAAAGACACATGACTATCACGTTATGCTGCAACGTCTGATTCCAGTGGTAATTCGACCATACTTGCCTCGTGACGTCGTAGAACCAATTGTGGCATTGTGCAGGTGGTGACAGAGGTTATGCGCCAGAGAATTAAAGAAGTCAGATGTGGTGGAATTGCAATAACAAATTGTGCACATCATTTGCAAACTAGAGAGGATTTTTCCCCCTGCTTTCTTTGACATCATGATTCACCTAATGATCCACCTGCCCGAGCAGGTGCTCATTTCTGGTCCGGTCCAGTACACTTGGATGTATCCTCAAGAAAGGTACGTACAACTAATTAATTTGTTCCACTGGAGATTACTAGCTAGCTATATGTACTTATTCTTATTATACGTTTGATTTTGTAGACAGCTTGGACAGTATAAGTCATTCGTCAAAAACAGGTCGGCCCCGGATGGCTCCATAGCAGAGACATACCTAATGCATGAGTGTGTTACTTACTGCAACAGGTACCTCAAAGATCCACCACCTCCCACTGCCTCCGATCGCAGTGCCCGCATCAATCTTTCTGTCGTCACCAATGTCGTCCGACCGTTTAGAGGAGTATTAAATGAATCGTTAACACGGGAAGAACTTATTGAGGCACATTGGGTAGTGTTGCGAGACTGTGACGAAGTTGAGCCGTACATGATGTCATACAGGGAGAGGCTTCAGGCGTTAAATCAAAACAAGAGTTCGGCGTGGATTGAGAAAATGGTTAAGAAGAAGTTTCCCGATTATTTCTTCCAATGGGTACGTACGTACGTCTCGGTATTTAATTAGTAATTTATATACGTACATATTGATCATGTTTGGAGAAAGCCCAAATTAAACCCTTATATTAATTTGCCCTTTTTCGCAGATGATTGATCTGCAAAAATCTGAAAACCACGGGGGGTGGTGGTCATGGCCAAAGTACTTGCTAGCAGGGAAGCCGGTTAAACACTATATTTATCCCGGATGTTTTGTGAATGGTGTAAAGTTCCATTCATTGGCCCGAGACGAAGGAAGAAGAACACAAAACAGTGGGGTAGCGGTTGGGAAAGACAATGATCTATATTACGGGGCTATTGTATATGTGGTTCAGCTATGTTACGGGAATGATGTCAACATTTTTCTATTCAAGTGCAGATGGTTCAAGCGTACAAAGGAAGACCTGGGACTATTATCAGTCGATACAAACTCTAGCTGGTATGAGGATGAGCCTTTCGCTCTCGCCACCTTAGTTCGGCAGGTGTTCTATCTCGACGATCCGAAAGCCGGTGAAGGGTGGAAAATAGTGAACCATATCTCTCATCGAGGAATATGGAATACAGAGACAATTGAAGGGACACCGGCGACGACTGAAGATGCTGCTGAACCAGAAAGAGACATTCCTGCCTATCAAGAGCCTAATATTTCTGTCATCCGCTCCGATATAATGGACCTGGTTCAAGATGGTGAACGGTTACCCATGCCTGATGGTTGTACAGATCTAACTGAAGATGAGATTATCGATGAGGTAGATGAAGAAGACGAGCAGGAAGAGGAAGCGGACGAGGACTCAGGTTATTCGTCGGACGATGTTGAGTACGATGACGAGGATGAGCCGTCGTCTAACGGGGATGAGGACGATGACGATTATGACGAAGAGTACGGTCATACGATGAGGATTATTAATTGGTAATTAATTATTGTAATTATTGTAATATATGATCAATGCATCATCGATCAAAAATTAATATAAATTAATATTATAAGGAGGAAATGTATGTATGTACGTATATATATATTAATTAATTAATTACACGCGTCCATGCTCGATCAGATATATCGGATCGACCGACGTACGTATACTAAATTAAATTAATTAATTAATCCGAATTATATATCTTGGACAATGGAGAAATTAATTGTTGGTTGTCGCCTTTTGGGTATTTTGGCTATCTCCCTAAATCCTCGACCCTAAATCTAGCAAATCGGATTGATCGATCATTTTTTTTCATTTTTTTTTATTCAAAATAATTGAACGGACACACAAATAACCCTGGACGACCTAAACCCTAAACCCTAAGGCCCTAACCCATGAATTCAGGGTTTTTACACCTGGACGACGGAGATGGTCATTCTCCGTCGTCCAGGTACACACTAAGACGACAGAGATGGTCATTTTCCGTCGTCCAAGTTCACAAACCCTAAACCCTAAACAGTAAGGCCCTAACCCCTGAATTCAGGGTCTATACACCTGGACGACGGAGATGAGATTTTTCGTCGTCCAGGTTAGTACCTGGAAGACGGATAATATCATATCCGTCGTCCAGGTGATTACCTGGACGACGGTAAAGCTCATATCTGTCGTCCAGGTGCAGATATTGTAATTTTTTCTAAGACAACGACCATCTAGACCTTCTTCCAATGCATATTCTTTTCGTCAAGACTTTAGAGTAAACAATTCTTGGTGTGTGAGCTTCGACGGTTCGAAAATCGAAGTTGCGAAATGCCTTGTATCCACGTTTCCGGTTTGTGAAATTATCGGTTTTGCGGTTGATTGTGCCGATGAAACCCTTTCCGAACTTATTATTTTATGGTCCTTTGAAGACAATTATATATTATGTTACGACGAACATATCCAACGGTTGTTTTGTCCAAATTCAATTTTGTTAATACTCTGCTGCAAATGAGGCTCTACTCATGAACACTTAAGTCGTAAGAATTAGTCGATACTTAACAACTTTCAAAACGAAAAATTATTCATCGGTTCAAATTTAATTGTTCATATATACGATCCGTTCATCGATATTGGACGACTATTTCACTCGAATGACAGATCGCTAAATTCCTAGCGAATTAATTTAAAAATTTTTTTTAACGTAAATTGAACCTGGCCGACGGAGAATGACGTTTTCCGTCATCCAGGTTCAATTTACCATGGCGGTTCAATTTTTATTTTATTTTTTTTTCAATGAAAATTTCACTTGGACGACGGAGATGTCGTTTTCCGTCGTCCAGGTGTTTACCTGGACGACGGAGAACGTCATTCTTCGTCGTCCAAGTCGAAAATCATGGCGGTTCGATTTACCGCCTCAATTTTCGGCACCGCTTGAATTTCCACTTAGACGACGGAGATTGAATTCTCCGTCGTCTAAGTCCAAATTTATGGCGGGTGAAACGTCTCGCCCATTAATTACGCGCCGCTTCGAAAAATTTTAACCCTTCACTTAGACGACGGAAAACACTGTTTCCGTCGTCCAAGTGCACTTAGACAACGGAGAATAGTGCTCCGTCGTCTAAGTGAAACTCTATAAATAGAACTGCTCACCCCCTCCTTTTCTCATTCCATCTCCTCTCCTCTCCTCCTCTCCTCTCCTCTCCTCTCCTCCGGCGACGCTCCGACGACCAAATTTCCGGCGTGGTTCCTCCTCTCCGACGACTCAACTCCGGCTATATTCCCGATTACTCCCGTGAAGTAAATTTCTATTTTTTTCCTTATTAAAATTATTTTCATTTAATTAATTAAATTCTAAATATAATTTATTAATTAGTTTTATATATTTCATTATTGTAATTAGAATAATTGTTAGTGGTTAATTATAGTAATTAATAATTAATTAAATGCATAATTGTAATTAGTTGATAATTAATTAAATGAAAAAATTTATTATTGTAATTATTTATTTTTAGTTGATAAAATAATAAATTTATTATTGTAATTAGTTCATAATTAATTAGTTGATAAATAATAATTTATTATTGTCATTATTTATTGTTTTACTTAATTGATAATTACGTGTATTTTCTAGTAAATTGCATGGTAGTACGTCTTCGATTTAAATTTAGTACATAGGCTTGGTTTATTAAGTCGCACTCTTTGGAATAGATGACGCCTCTTTTCCTAGCTTATCTCCTTAACCCCTCGTGATGTGTAGATTTCATCACCGCACACCATAACCTAAGTGAAGTTATGGACACGAGGTTGAGGGCGGAGTTTGCAAAGGACTTGAGGGAGTGTAAATTTTCGAAAAATTGGCCGAATGTCGGACATGGTGTCTAGAAACGGGTTATGATTGGTGACAGGATTTGGACTAAGAAAGACTTTTGTCGAAATTAGTCCTGCCTCTCGCGTTATCTTTATCCCTAACTGGCCATGTTTTTCGATTTAACCAAGGCTGATTAATTGAAAATTTACACTTTATCGCGCGGTTCGCACATCCATTGAACGACCAAAAAAGCCAAGCTAGTGTACTCTATTTAAATCTTAACCGTACTTAATTAGCGTAAATTTTGCACTTGTAATTATAATGGTAAGTAGGTATTTTAACAACGTACTCGTAGGTTTAAATGGCTCCATCCGGCAAGAAGAAAGCCCAACAAGAGGCAGAAGATGCCATGCTCCGCCGCTTGGCGGACCAAGTCGGTTGGGAATTACCGGAGGGCAACGACGCCCTCAATCCGGACCCTTCATCTGGTCCGTCCGTAGCGCCCTCTGGGGAAATTCCCGCTCCCCCATTCATCTCGAGCGGTGATGACGTCGACCCCTTCCAATCTCCGACGCCCGGTACCTATTCAACGGGAAGTACTCAGGCGTCCTCGACCGCCGAATCCATCATGTTCAGCGCTCGGCGTAGGCAAATGAGGGTCCCCACTGACCCGGAACCGAAAAGGACTCGGGGTCTCGTTAAAGGGGGCAAAGCGGAGAAAATTTGCAAGGCGACTGGGAAAAAGATCGACTTGCCCTACGACGAATTCACCGGTGGCCCTCCCACAGCTCAGCTAGCAAGTCTCTCGGCGCATAGCATAGGGTCAATCGTCCGTAGCCGAGTTCGTCTCACTGCCCCTACTTGGAAGGAGGCGCCGGATAATGAAAAGGCAAAAGTCTTTAAAGATCTTTCGGTACGTAATACGTCCAATTTAGTTATTATATAATATTGTTAATATTAGTTATAATTTCATAATATATACGATTATAATTTTCTATTTATTTTTGATAGGAACAATTTGCGGTGGATCCGACACCGGTGATGTTGAGGCATATCAACCAAACCGCCAACTCCATCTACAAAGATTGGAAGTACAGGCTCCATCAGTACTTCCAAATTTACGGTCCCTCGTCTCCCCCCGTAGAGCTGCGTGGGGATAGAGAAGATGAGTGGGAGTGGTTGTGTAACCACTTTGCCGATGACTCCTTTAAGGTGTTAATTTACTTTTTTTTTATTTCAATTAAGATAATTGAATTATTTACATTTTAGTTAATAATTTTTTAATGTTTTAAATATGTTGTGTAACAGAAATTCTCCGGTGTCAACAAAGCCAACCGGGGGAAGAAGGACAAACACCATACTATCGACGCCAAGCAGTTCATTCAAATAGCCAAGGAGCACAAGGATAAAGGCTCCAAACACCCTTATCTTGATGCAAGCATAAGCGCGTACGTGACGCCTGGGCTCGATAATGAAGCCAGTCAATGCGGCGTAAGTGATATATATATGTGCTTTTAATTATAGTAATTATTATTTAAATATTATTTCATTATAATAAATTAATTATTCTTTTGTAGGCAAGGGTGATAGAGCGTGCGCATGAAGAGTTGGCTAACACTCAGCTTGCGTTCCCAGATGTGCCGCCGGAAGACCTGCCTCCTCTATCCTTAGAGAGCCAAATTGCAATCGCCGATGAGGTCTACGGTTGTAGAGCTGGCAAGGAGGTTAGGCACTTCGGGCCTAGGGTGGTACGAGATTTGTCGACGACCTCCGACTCATCATCTACGGGAGGTTCGGGCCAGCGGAGAAGGACTCAGGCTGCGGCCGTCGAAGCAGCCATTCAAGAGGCTCGACTGGCACGAGAGGAGAATCAATCCATGCGGCAAAGACTTGACGAACAACAAGCACAAATAGCCCAACTCATCGCCCTCATGCAACAAAATCGAGAAGTATGTCAACCTCCTCCGAACCCACACCCCGATGACAACGACCCGGCTGGAGGCGGAGGACTCGGCGACGCATCTGCTCCTCCAGTGTATTAGCTAGCTAGTAGTTTATTATCTCGTTTCTTTCCGCATTCCGAACAATATTTTAATTTTTAATTTATGGGTTTTTCGATTATTCATGTATGTACAAATTATTTTTAATTATTTAATAATTAAGTAATATTCAAAATTTAGTTTATTTAATTAATTTTAGCATTTTTCATTATTTAAATTCAATTAATAATAAATTAAATTAATAATATTTAATTACAATTTATTTTTTTTAAATTAAAAAGTCACTTGGACGACGGAGAACTAACTCTCTGTCGTCCAGGTGACTACCTGGCCCACGGAGACTGATACGTTCTCAGGTGACGACGGAGAACGTATCAGTCTCCGTGGGCCAGGTAGTCACCTGGACGACGGAGAGTTAGTTCTCCGTCGTCCAAGTGACTACCTGGGCCACGGAGAACGTATCAATCTCCGTGGCCCAGGTAGTCACTTGGACGACGGAGAACTAACTCTCCGTCGTCTAGGTGTTTACCTGGGCCTCGGAGAACGTCCGCGGTCCAAGTGAACTTGGACGACGGAGAACTAAATCTCCGTCGTCCAAGTGCTTGGACGACAGCACTTGGAGCACGGACCTTGGACGACGGAGATTCCGTCGTCTAAGTACTTAGACGACGAAAACGTCACTTAGACGACGGAAATGCTCCGTGGTCTAAGTCCGTTTTTCTTGTAGTGTTGCCACGCTGTTAGGAAGTCCCTCCATTCCTGGTGCATGCAGTCGATGCTTCCGATCATACCAGAAAATCCCCTCTTTTTTTCCCTTCTTAGAAGTCGAGTGATCTTTGTTGCATGTAGAGCACAAAGGTAACAGTCTTGGTAAAGCAAGACCACTTGTGTGCACTACTTCTTCATGCATTCCAGTGTTGTTGATTCCCCCATCCTTGTGTATTCAGTACACTGATCTGCGGCTACGCCGTACGCCGAGATTTGTAGAGCATTAGTCATCTTTTGTTCGGGAAGAAGTCCTTGCAATCCAGTGACATATGCTCTTTGATGACAAAATGAGTCGTGGTTGCAGAGTTTTGTCTTGATGCGGTTGAACAAGTTCATGCTCATTCGGAACCTCTGGCGAGAATCTTGCTCGTTGAAAACAGGGCGTTCGATGAAGTAATCTTCCATCAAATTTTGTCTCCTTGCTTCCCTCTGCCTTTGTTTGTTTGGATGAATGCGGCGAGGTGGCTCATTGTCAAATGCTACAGCTACCATGACTGCATCAATGATGAAGGAATTAGCAATTGCGGCAACTTGCAGGCGTTGTTGTCGCCTCCTCTTGGAAGACTCTTCGTAATCATTAGGATTCATATTACTGAAGATGAAATGTGAAGAAGTGTTTGAAGATATTTGTTTACGGACGTAGAATATCAAGTGACTTATAGATGTTGTGAGGTTTCAAGGAGCCATAGACAATGTTTTTATAGTAAAGTTTAGATAATCTTATGTTCGAAGATGAATACACGTGTCACATCCTCATTGGTCAGAAATCTTACCGAAAATCTTCATACAATTATTTACCCGATAACGACACATGAATGTGACACGTGTCGCACAATGACAGGTCAGAAATCTTCATCAATAATTTAGCCAATAACGTCACGTGGAAGTGACACATGTCACATTATGACTCGTCGAAAATCTTATCGAAAATTGGTTCAATAATGTAGATGATAATGATACGTGTCGTTATTGGATGAACATAATTAATACTAACAATTAAATAAAATAAGTTTTTATAATTGATGAATAGTAATAGGAATTCCTATTTGTAGCACTGCTGCGCAAAAACATGAATGTAATATCCTATTTGATAAATAGTGACAGAAATTTTTGAAATAAAATTTTTTGAGCCAATAAAACTTTCCGAAGCTGTAAGACCCAACAATGGCCATAGTTGATAATTGATATGTCATATGTCCATCATGTAATTGCATGTAACATCATATATCCAAATCACTATGTAGCATCACCAGTATGTATCTATGTATAAACATATTTCAACTATCACCCCACTTTGATTGAATTTCGGCTTTTTAACGAGAAAAGAACTGATATATAGATGGTTACGTGTTCTTAAATTGCTAAAATACGTTTTAAAAGGAAGAGGGAATTGGAAAAATGTACATATATTCGGTTGCTCTATCTTACATGTCAATCTGCCGGCTACTCAAGACTACATGGTATGTATGTGTGTGTATATATATATATAAAATTGTGGTTGTGTTATGGGTAGGGATTGGAGAATATTTAGGTATGTTTAGAACACGGAACATTGCTCTTTATTATATCATAGAGTGCCAAAAATGGCCGGTTACTGAATGCATGCATGTCACGTATCTCGTATGAAAGTGAAGATTGGTGGCAAGACATGCAATAGTTTTAATTAAACAACCAAACAAGAGTGGATCAAAGTATCTGATATGCTCCAATTTTTCTATACATTCATGCGGTGGGTAGAGGATAAACAGAATTGAGCCAAAATACCAAAACCATATGATAATCAATCGGCCAAATAAATCTGATTGACTGGTTTTTTACAAGTGTGACACTTGGAATCTAACCGATGATGACTGAGGTCGATTAGCACTTTAACATGTAACGTTGTCAAATTCTATAATAGACGGAAATTCATTCTAGTTTTGTATATATTGCTTTGGATAGAGATTATATTATAACGAGCATTGATTATTGGGATGTTGATGAAAACCAATTAATTTTAGAGAATAAAGCTAATTGTATACGTGTGACAGAATTTTGTTGTTGTTGTGGGGTTGTTTTCTCATGATAATTGTTGTTGTTGGAGACTCTGGCTTCGCGGACGTGAGCCCGTACGCGAATGGAAGGAGATATATCCACTCATCATGGCTTAAGAAAACAAAAAGGTACCTACTAAAAGTTATATTTTTTAAAATTATATTTTAAAAATAATTCTTTAATGTGCAGAACATACAAAATGAGATTTTGATCCGACCCTTTATAAGTCTATCCTCTCGATCGCATTTGTAAGTAATAAGGAAACAACATCACTCACAAGGCATCCTTGTTTATATCATGAAGTTTCTGCACAATTCATATGCCAAAAGCATTGTCTTTATTGAAGTGTTTCTACAAGTCATACTAGCACAAAAGAGGGGGTAATGAGATATTTGCATAACACATCACACTTCGAAGACGCTGTGAGGACAACAACGATGGAAGTAATATCACTGCAAGGACAACTTTGCAAGGGTCATGGCCAATACCTTGACCCCATTCGATATATCCTGAGGAGAGGAATACTCTTCAGGTTTGTGGCTGTAACCTGCAAAATCAAGAGTCTACTTAACGACGTGACAAAACTAATTCAGGTCGTAATTCAGATCTCTGAAATGTTCATTCAAAGAAAAGGCCAAGTTCACGATAGGAGTACTTTCTTGGAAATTAAAATGGTTTTGAGATTCTACCTTTGTAACATGGAATGAATATCATACCCATTGGAGATATTCTGCAAGTATATGAAAACACGATCAGAATCTTTTTGTTGTAGAAAAGGAACTGTGGCATTATCTACTTATTTGATGAGGTAAATTGTCAACAGTATTGGCAGCACATCTAACAATATATCTATTTAAAAACAAAACCTTGAATTACAGATTAGACTCTAGATATTCTACGAGAAGTCATGTGTTAATCAAATGTTCAACTTATGGAAGGCTCTCTCTTACCTGGCCATGAACAATGAATCGTGGTAAGCTCGGCTAATCATCAACTTGGGTGTTAAGTTTAGCTCTTTTGATGAAGCTTCCATTGCATCAACTATAGATTTCTCAGATAGTGCTGGTGGGTCCTGATTTACGATTTTGAATTCTGAAAGATTGACCCCCCGCTTTTTTGCTATAGAAATTGCAGATTGATGGATTTTCTTAATCACGGTGTTTCTTCGATCTTCATCAATGTCTCTTGTGTCTGCAGAAATATATAAGGCTATTAACAAACTTCTAAAACATCTTACACCGACATGCACACCACAACATTCAACAAATTTTCCAGTGGCCATTGTGGAAAAGATATTGTGGTAGGTTCATGCAAATAACTAAATTTGTTATAATTTAACCATAAAGCATACCGATTTCCAGATGTGATTTGCTTGGGATGCTGTTAATGGCCCCAGGGTGTAGCTCCAGAATACCTTTGCAAAAAGGAAGCATATAAGTGAGCCAAAGAGTAGGCCACATTCTTACACGTGTATAAATAAACAAACTTACCAACTGTGCCAACAGTATCAATAGATCCAGATTCTAACACATGTGTCTCAACAGCTAGAGCTAGTTCTGCAGCTGCCAGTCCAGCATCATTTCTGGTCCAAGTAAATAAGTGATTCAATCAACAATTACTCAATAAATAATCTTGTCTGACTATATCGAGAAAAGAAAAAAAGAGACCAGGGGTGGGAGGGGATTATGCATCTAATACTTGCTTGACAAGAGAAATTCTTGGATGGGCAGAATATTAGCATAAAAGCAACGCAAAAAAAGCCAGAGAAGAAAAAAGATGAGTTCAAAAGCGTTTAAATTGCTTAAAACCACAGAAACTCTAAACAATTACCAAATATAACCTCAGGCAAGGGAACTGTACATATATCACCACAAATTCATAAAATATTCAGACTTTTGTTTCGGTACAAGAGCCATTTTAATCTTCTTGGGGAAAATATCACACCAAGCACTACAGGAAATAAAATACTAGAAATCTTGAACAAGAAAGGTGTCTTAGTTGATATAGTCCTCTAATAGCCTACTGTGAAAAAACTTTACCGTTTTGGCATTAGGACGGCACCCGCATGGCCTCCATTTCCCTGAAACTCTACTTTAATGCTTGCCGGTGCTGCAATGGCAGTTACTATGCCGATTGGTATACCTAGATAAAAATAAAATAAAATAAAATGAATACATTGTGATGGACGTTGATTTTTCTCGTAATACCAGTAATATATTATGAAAGGCCCACCTTCCTCCTCCAAAATGGGACCCTGCTCAATATGCAACTCCACAAAAGCAGAGTAAGTTCCTTTTTTCAAGAACACACTGGAGATGTCGTTATGATCTTTAGTGTAGCCAGCAGATAGTGAAGCATCTAGGAAGGATATATTTTGACCATCAACTGTGGACTTGAGAGCTTCAACTAGTGCATCACTGCCTGCCATTAGACGGCTGCATAGGGATTATTTTTGCTCTATCAATATCATATGAGGGTAACCCAGAATATTATTGATTTACTACAACAATGAAAATTAAAGGGTATGCATAAACATTATAGCGAAAAATAGCCAAAACATTAATACAGCTTCTACTGACTGAAAACATGATGAGGTTTTGATCCTAACCTTCCCAGACAGCTGATACCAAATCGTGTAGGTTCTTCTGAGGTGAACATGATAACTTCCAGTGATCGTTTAGGTTTGAACCCAGACCTGCAAAACAAAATCACCCAGTATAGTGTAACTGTATAACCAAAAACAGCACAACTATGTTTCATAAGGACATTCCATTCACCAACTTCTAAAGGCTCAAGTCTTCTACATCATTTTCATGTCATTAGTATTTTATGTATAAGAGAACATGTTTGAAGCTTCATCCTTCTGACCTTTCCCAGAGACTGCAAGTAATTTGAATTAAATATGATACTTTATCATCAAGTCTTTAAAACATCATTCTAGACCTAGAAGATGATGTATTGAAATTCTAGTGAGAACTTTGGATGAAGGAGTCTTCTGATTATTACATATTCAATGTATCAACTTCTTGCTGGTTCTTTCGTAAAAAGCATGCTGTAATCAATACCTCTTTAAGGTCCCAACTTATTTCACTTTTGGTGGACACAGATAGTGAGTATCAACTCAGAAGTGTTGATCAGATCAGTTTATTAAGTAATAAGATAAAGACTGGATCACCCATAACTTCAAAAATTCAGTGATGTGCATGGTAATTTCAAATGTCTCAAGGATAACACCATAGAAGTTATATTCCCTAGTGCAGAATTAAACACACTAAGGCTCCAGGCATTCCCACATACATAAGAAGGCAATTCTTGCTTTCATTGTATACATCTATTGACTCCAAGGGTAAATCAAGATCAGTCAAAAAAGTTGCTAACCTTATTAGTACATTGATGGCTTCTATTGCACCCAAAACACCCACAACTCCATCATACTTACCAGAGTAAGGAATAGCATCAATGTGAGAACCTGTTGCAACCGCAGAAAGCTCTGCATCAGAGCCTTCCCTGCATATAGGAAAGCAAGTCGAAATCCGTCGTCAAATAAACTTGAAAAGCAAACAAAGCACTCAGCTAAAAGGCAGAGATGGTGACATGATACAGCAAACCAAGTATATATTATTAGGGTATCAAACATAGCTAAAGAGTAGGAGTTTGTACACTCACCACCGACCAAATATGTTACCAACAGCATCCTCTCTAACAGAAAGACCAGAGAGTCCCATCAAGTTTTTGATAAATCTGTAATGAAAAAATGTCCAAAGAAAGAAAAACAATATTAGCAACATACGTACTTAATGTCAGATACATCTCCATATAAATACAATACCTTGGACCTTACGATTGTGTTCTTATATTCTGAGATTCATTTGATCATGTAAGAGCAACCTCCCAATTAAAATTCTTACTTCAACTCCAACATATAAACTATATGACACTCAACAAAGTAAAAAATGCAAGTTAGTACTTCTTTTCAGTCTATACATTCCACTGAATGCCGGCATTCCACAAATAATCACAGTTAAGTACCTTCTACACAACCAGTTACCCAAAATTTAACGGACGTTGGGTTAGTTGGCATTATATGATCGAAATTTTCGTGTGCCTCAAACCTATCTCCATCCTAACTGATAACCCAATCTGATCCAAAACTTTTAGGAGGTAGAACTTTCGTAGGAAATAAGTGTCGCTACTTCTCTTAGAAGTGGACTTCTTAATACGAGAGGAATAATTAAGAAAGACTAGGGAAAGAAGAAGATTGAAGCTAATTAAGAAACTGGTTTTAATTGCTTGATTGATTCATTACTCTACTTGAGTTTATATACATTGATGATTTCCTAAAATAGAAACTAAAAATAACAAATGAATATAAAACATAAATGGTTTACATTCTTCAATTAACATAAACCTTTAACTTTGAATGGTTTAAATTAATTAAGCATTATAATATGATATATATTAATATCATATTAACATAAAGATCCACTTGGATCATGGCTCCCCCATTTAGGAAGCTTGAGCTCCTGCTCAAGGTATCGTGAGATTAGGGAACTCTTTAGTTGCCCTGTTTCGTAGGTACCATTTAGATTTGTTGGGAAGTTGACCCTTTCTGCCTATGCGAAAATACTCATACTTTCCTTGTCGAGTTTCACGAACTTTTTGCTCCAAAATACAGTCTTCTTTTAGAGGATCTTCTCGCTCTACTTTCAAATCATCAACTGAAGGAAGACGAGTGTCCTCATCATGATCATCATCCAATAGAGATGGTTCAAAGAGCTTCATATTCTCGGCAGTAATTACCGAATACATGTTCATGTATGGTGGTAGATCCAGATGAAAGGCATTATCACCAATTTGTCTAATGATCTTGAATGGTCCATATCTGATAGGCTTGAGCTTCTTGCCTTTTCCAGTTAGATGTTCTTTCCCAAGGTGTAACCATACCAAGTCACCTTCTTTAAAGGTACATGGTACACGATGCTTGTCATGACGATGTTTATATCGCTGTTGTGAGTGATGCAATTGTGCTTCCACTTCTGAGTGAATCTTCCTAACTTGTTCGAGAAATTTTTGTGCTCGAACATGTTCTTCTTCTTCCTTTCCACTTAATGGTTTGTCACTTAGAGTAAATGCCATATCAAAAGGACTTTGGGGCAAGTAACCCAAACAGACCTCGAAAGGAAATTTCAATGTGGAGCCATGAATTGCTCGGTTAAAAGCAAATTGTAAGTAAGGGAGACTTTCATCCCAAGTTTTAGGATGTTTTGAATTATATCCCCTTAATAAATGTGCCATAGTCCGGTTAACGACCTCTGTTTGTTCATCAGTTTGTAGATGAAAAGCGGTGCTACGCTTCAACTTGCTATCCATCATTCCCTATAAAGATCTCCAGAAATGGCCTAGAAATCGGCTATCTCTATTTGATATAATCAATGATGGGAGGACAAAATGTTTCCAAACATATTAGAAAAACTTAGCTGCTCCTTCTCTTGTAACCGTTTTCTTGCATGGAATGAGTATTACCATCTTACTAAAATGATTCACTACTACGTACATGTAATCATTTCTAGACTTGGTTTTAGGTAGTCCACCTAGAAAATCCATCAAAATGCTTTCCCAAGGCCGGCTAGGTACTGGTAGTGGAAGATACAATCCTAATTTTCTGTTTGAAGGCTTCGATATGTTGCACAGAACACAACCTCGTATATATTTGGAAACATCGATATGCATTTTTGGCCAATAGACATACCGGCGAAGATTTAATAAAGTCTTCTCTACTCCAAAGTGCCCTGCTACTTTGGACGTATGGGCTTCTCGAATCCACTGTTGCCTATCGCCTTCTTCTGGTATGCACAATTGTGTTCCTTTGTACATTAGTCCATTATTCAGTTGAAACTCACTAGTCTTTCCTTGTTGTAACTTAGCGTAAGCCAAACAAAAATCAGCTTCACTGTCATACCCTTTTGCATACTCGGAGGGAACAATAGGTTGAATCTGCATGGCCACCAATAATGCGGAACTTACTGGTGTAGGGGGTCGAGATTACATATCTACCAACTTATTAGTCATTCCCTTCTTGTATTTAATAACGATATTGAATTGTTGAAGTTAGACATCCACTTCATATGTCGGGCTTGTTGCAACTTGGACTGTGTAGTTAGATACTGAAGAGGCTTATGATCTGAGTGAACCACAATTTCCTTTCCTAACAAGTAAGCTCTCCAATGCTTCACTGCTCGATGCAAGGCGTATAGCTCCTTGTCATAAGTTGGGTAGTTCAATGTTGGTCCACTAAACATCTCAGAATGGTAGGCAATTGGTTTACCATCCTGAAGTAATACCGCTCCCATTGCATAGTTAGATGCATCTGCTTCAACTTCAAATGCTTTCTGTAGATTTGGCAAGGCTAACACTGGGGCCTCGGTGATCTTCCGTTTTAACAATTGGAATGATTCCTCATGATTCTTTGACCATTCAAACTTTTAATTGGCCTTTGTAAGAGAATGTAATGGTGCCACAATTAGAGAGAAATGTCTAATAAACTTTTTCAAATATTGACATGCATCAATAAAGCTTCGAACTTCGGTCACTGAACGGGGTGTAGGCCATTTGGTTATAACTTGCACTTTTTCGGGATCCACTTTGAACTTTCCAGCACCAACAATGAACCCTAAGTATACAAGTTGTTCCTTCCCAAATTCACACTTCTTGCCGTTCAACCGTAGTTGACTAGCTTGTAAAACCTCCATAACTTGAGCAATATGACGAAGATAGTCCTCCCATGTGACACTGTATATTAGTATGTCATCTAGATAAACAATGACAAAGTCATCAATGAAAGGGCGAAGTACTTTATTCATTAGCCGCATAAAGGTTGCTGGAGCGTTACATAGTTCGAATGGCATAACCAACCACTCGAACAATCCCTGCTTCGTCTTGAAAGCAGTTTTCCAAGTATCCTCTTCATGGATGCGTACTTGGTGATAACCAAATTTGAGATCAAGCTTTGTTAAGTAACGAGCTTCGTGTAATTGATCTAGAAGATCATCAATCCTCGGTAATGGATACCGATTCTTGGTAGTAATCTTATTGAGTGCTTTGTAGTCGACACATATACACCATCCTCCATCTTTCTTTGGCACAAGTAGTACCGGTAAACCACATGGTGAACAACTAGGCTTGATAACTCCTTGTTCAAGAAGTCCTTATACTTGCTTCTTGATTTCTTCACTCTCTGTCAGAGAAGTGCGATATAAACCCAAGTTTGATAGAGGTGAATCTCCTACCAGCTGAATTTCATGTTCTACAGCTCTCCGCGGTGGTAATCCTTGCACATCCTGAAAAAGGTCCTTGAAATCCTTCCGCAATTTTCCAATATCGATACATTGTAAAGGTGTTAGTGTCACTGTTGACAAAATGACAGCATCGGCATATTGCTCTTGTGGTCGAATTATCAGTAGGACAAACTGTCCACAAGAGTTAACCAATCGCTTAGCTTGGTTAACTGTCAGTAAATTTTCTGTATTTTGAGGCTTACAAGCGTTGATGTGGAATTCTTTTCCATGTTTCACTAAACGATACTTGCGCTGCCTTCTGTAGTGGATTGCATCACGGTCCCATAGGTATGGACTACCCAATATAACTTGGCATACGTCTAATGGAACCACCTCGCATGTCACCTCACCTCACCGATATAACGATTAGTGATTGTAAATTTGAAGGTACATTGTTTTGTTATTTGCATGTCAATGTCCTTCTGAATCCACCCTAGTGGGTAAGGCTTAGGATGAGGCATTGTCTCTAAGCCTACCTTCCTTACTAGAGCCTCTGAAATCATATTCTTTTGACTTCCAGGATCGACAATTGTTTGTACAACACTCTGCTTCACTCGAATGTTCAAATGGAACAGCTCTTCACGGTTGTAAGCATCTGCAGTGTCTATTGGTGAAGTCATTAAGGCAAGTGTAGTGTCAGGTTGCTAACTCTAAAAGCTCATCTACCTGTTGTACTGCCAATGTGGCCTTTCTGTCATTTCTTCCCTGGTTGTTCCTGTGGTTCTTTGGTTTCAACTCAGGATGAAGTATCCAGCATTTGTCTTTGACATGTCCGCTGGCTCGACAGTGATCACAATAGTTATTCAGTTTTGAACTCTCCTTGATTTGTTTGCCTTTATTCTTCCAATCAGATCTACCTACAGCTTTTTGCTTGTCGTCCTTCTTGTCATGTCTTTTGTACTTTGCCTCGATAGCGATGGCCTTGATAGTAGCTTCTTCCATTGATTTTACGGTGAACAATTTAAGTTCTTTCCGTATGTAATCGGCAAGACCTCCGATATATTTCATAAAGACGTCATATTCGTCGATATCTATATCCAACACCAAAGCTTGGTTGTGGAATTCAGAGGTATAATCTTGTACTGACTGACTGAATCTTTGATTGAAGTGCTACCATCTGTACCACTTTTCTTCTTCATAACCAACAGGAAAGAATTGTTTTCTTAACAATTTCTTGAATTTGCTCCAAGTCAATTCTGAAACGTTATACCGTTTTCGGTATGACTTCCACCATGTAACAGCATGGCTTGGGAGTTTCAAGCTTGCAAATTGGATCTTTTCAACATTAGAATACTTATGAATCGTGAAATAAGTTTCTAATGTGTCTATCCAATTGTCTAATTTTTCAGCATCTATAACACCATTAAAAATAGGAACTTCAACCTTAAAATCAATTTTAAGGTACCTACAGGATTTTTTTGATCACCTACTTCCTTGGTGTCATTCTCTAATACAACATCCTCCTCTTCTTCACTGTCATCATTAACCTTTCTCCTTGAAGGCGATGCACGTGAAATCTTTAAACCTTTTAAGTTTTCCACCAGCTCACCAATAGATGAGGATAACAACTCAATCTGTTGTTCTAGTCTGGTGATACGTTCACCATCACCATTTGGTTGTGTTGGCTGTGAAACTTCTCCCGTCATTGCTCCTCTCTTTATCCTTGACTTCCGATGAATCAACAAAGAACCTACAAGTTCTTCTTTAGAAGTTTTGCATCGGCCGCGAGATAGGACCATAAACCACTTTTACCCCTTTCTTGATCTGAGGCTCTGATACCACTTGATCCAAAACTTCTAGGAGATAGAACTTTCGTAGGAAATAAGTGTCGCTACTTCTCTTAGAAGTGGACTTCTTAATACGAGAGGAATAATTAAGAAAGACTAAGGAAAGAAGAAGATTGAAGCTAATTAAGAAACTGCTTTTAATTACTTGATTGATTCATTACACTACTTGAGTTTATATACATTGATGATTTCCTAAAATAGAAACTAAAAATAACAAATGGATATAAACCATAAAACATAAATGGTTTACGTTCTTCAATTAACATAAACCTGTAACTTTGAATGGTTTAAATTAATTAAGCATTATAATATGATATATATTAATATCATATTAACATAAAGATCCACCTGAATCACAATCATGCCATCTTCTACTACATTCTCAATCAACACTTAACCCATTTACTAAAACCAAACAAAGAATACAAAGCAAAACCAGCATCACTTTAATTTTTATTTATTGAATTGAGAATCCGAGACAAACATACTTACTTGCGTGCCAATACATCCTTGTCAGTATACAAGACCCTAGTCACTGATGGGGCAGGTGTATCCGAGAAACTCGAAAGTTCATCAATCTAATTAAAGATCAAAATTTAACACAATCAGCTCAACCCAATAAGCCAAAAGTAATTCAAATTTGTTCAGTACCTGTTTCTGTAGAGTTTGAGTGTCAACATATAGTGAAGACAGGCCACCAGAGGAGTGTGACTCATGAATTGGGTAGCCTGCGAAGTCCTCCATTGTTTTGATTGTTGGGTCTCCATTGTTGTTGCTATGAGCTAAGGTTGTGGCAAAGGAGCAGACCAAGATGAGTGATGTGAGAGAGAATCTGAGAGGCATTGCTTTCTGGGTTTAGTTTTAGAGAAGCAAATGCCACCAAGTTGGGTTCTTAACAATTTTTTTGTGAGAGGGGATTGTATATGTAGTCATCTCACACTTGAGTTGTGTTCTGTTCTGGACTTCTGGGCCTCTTCTATTTGTTTATCTCTCTTTTGTGGATAGTGACAAGACTTGACAACTGTCGTGTGTTTTTTAATAAAAAAAAAATTGGGTTTTGTATGTAAAGTTGTAAACTTTATATTCTTTTTTTGGCAAACAGAGCAGCAATTCTGGCCGCGGGAGAAATAAGAAGCGAAGAAACGCCACCACCGCAACCGCCCTTGGCGCCGGCGCCGACGGTAATTCCACTCCCCAATTAATTAAAAGTAGCTTATTTGTGTAGTTTAATTACAAAAGTTTGGAAATTTGAGACCATAGCTAATGCGTATTTCGCAATTGAAACTTGAAAGTTTTAGGAACTGTGTTGTTTATTGTGAATCTTGTTTGAAGAGTAATATAGGATGAACTACTGGTTTAGTAGATACCGATTGCTTTTCTGGGGATTGAAGCCTAGCTAAGTAGGGTTGTATAGGCTGTAGCCCAGAAGCTCAAAAGTTGGAAATTTTTTATGAGAGATTATATATTATAGTTGTAAGTAAGAAAAGAAAAACTCACTAATTCATAGCCCACATATCCTCTCAGCCTCTAATTCTTGTTCGTAGTCGTTGTTGAGGAACAAAGTTCTCTCTTGCACCCTCTTGCCCTAAATCCCCAAATTACAGCTCACTCTGATCATAAGGTACTAATAAATTCACAATGTCCTTATCTCCAGCTCTGTTATGGATATTTTATTGAATCAAAATTTCAGCTTTGCTAGAATTCCCCCAATTTTGGATGCCCTAATTGCAAATATTTGCGTACTTAGAGCTGATGAGTTAGTGTGAAGTCGAATTGAGTTTGCAAGGTTTGAGCTTTTGTATATATGAATGCTGGGTTCTAGTGCTGTAGTGCATTGTAGCTATATTAGTAAGTCATGAGATTCTGTGGAACCTAGTTTCTCATGTCCGAGATAAGACAACTTGAATGTGATTCATGGTTATTTTGGACTTGTTTTATATATTTAAGCTCATAAATAGAGATGTTTATATGCTTTTATCTCTACTGCAGTGTATGAATGAGAGTGTGCAGTAGTTATTTCAATTTGATTAATGGCTTCCGAGCCAATTTGACTAGTATAATCTGGAATAGATCTGCGAATCGCATGGCTGTTTTTTGTCCCCATATGTGTTTTCCAAAATTATGACAAGGAAAGTGTGTGGTATGAGTCTCTTGATGGGTTCAAAACCTCATAAAACCCTGGATCTGCCACGGAGTATAGAGGAGTCCTCTCTTGGTGCCTTTGACTCTGTTATTTTTGTTACTTTGGTGTAATTCTATGAAGTATTATAGTGTAATGTGGTTTGTTTTTATCAGACAAACATTTGGGTTTATATTCTTCACATAGAAGTTACTAGGATCAAGTGGACTATGAAGGTTCATCTATAACAGTGTTGATTGTCATGCTTGAAGAGTAACATATGCTGAACTACTAAATTAGCCAATTCTGATGCTTTTGGGGGTTGCCTAGAGATTATCTAATCGTCCTGCCATCTCCAAATTTAGGCAAATTAATACAATTATGCTTGCCGGAGTGAAATTCATACCTAGAGACCAGATTGATAATGTAAGACTATCCTTCTTTTCTTTTGTTTCAGACATTGCTCTTTTGTTTAGATGTTTTTGTACTTTATATTTGGTTTTCACTTTGTGTCACTTCTATTATGGTAACAGGACACCAATTCTTCTGCGAAACAGAAACAGAAGAAGAGTTCAGGTAATAAAGAGGGTAAGCGAAGGAGGGGGAAAAAGAGTTCTGGATATAGTAGTTCGGATGGTGAAGAGCTTGAGCGAATAAAGAAGGGATCTAAGAAGAAGTGGTATTCATCAGATGAGTCATCATCATCAGATTCTTCAGAAAATGAAAGTGAGGACAGTTCTGACAGAGGTAGAAAGAAGCGTCGGAATAAGAAAAAGAAGAGATCGGCTAGCAGTGGAAAAGATTATCTTTCAGAAGATCTTTCATCTGCTTTAGATAGTTATTCTGATAGGAAAGACAAACGCAAGAAGAGCAGTCGGAAAGATGGAAAGAAAAAGATTAGAGAGAGCAGTGAAGGAAGCATGAAAAATGATGAATATTCTGGTAAGTTTTCTCCTTTGGAAGTTTTTTTATTATTGAATGGGGTATATGTCATGCTCATGTGTGTTCCTCTATATAGATGGTGGTAAAGGAACTAGTGTCGTTAAAGATGGGGAAATTGTAAGGAAGAAAATGGGGTTGGAGTGGATGCTTAGACCTGAAGGAAATGAGAGAACATCTACTATTACTGTCGAGGACCAGCCAAAAGAAACTCCAGTTGAGGAGGTATGCTTTCACTTTGTGTTGGGCAAGCTCTTAACCTCTGTAGTTTTTGTATATTGAGTTGACTTACCACCTGGCTTGTTTGTTTTGGTACCAAGTGTAGAAACAAAATTTATGCACTGAAGAACCATACCTTAAACCATATTCTAAATTCTATGGCCTAGGCTTCTGGTTGGGTTTCGATCAAAAAACTCTGGAAATAAAATTTGGTGCAGATCGGCAATGAATTTCTTCATAATTGAGTAGTTCTGTTAGAATATTTACAAAGAGGTACAATTTTGTCCAGTTAAATGTGATAGTTTAATTTCCCCTTCAAATTCAAGGATTCTAAACTGACTAGTTCTGATAGAATATTTTCAAAAGGGTATTATTTCGTCCAGATAAATATGTGATGGTTTAGTTTGATCTTTGAAATTCAAGGATTCCAGTTCAGACAGCAGTGAAAAATTAGTTGTTTAGCTAGTGAACTTTTTTGCCATGAGTTGGTTGTTTTATATGTGAACTTGTTTCTTCGTGGAGTTGTATGCATAATGATTCTAGTGTTGGACATAAAGTATCTATCCATTCTGGCGTCTTCTTAGATTGTAGGGAAAATTGTAGTCTTGTGAGATATCTTTGAGAAATGTATTTCTTATTAATAACAAATATTTATGGTTATGCTTCTGTTCCTTCAGCTAGTTAGATTTTGTGATAGTTCTTACCCAATAACAGTTTTTGTGTCCTTTTTTAGACAAAAAAGATCAATCCGCGGGAATTAAATCCATACTTTAAGGATGATGGAAGTGGCTATCCAGAAGATAGAAATGAAGCTGAAACTGGCGGGGACCGACTTAAGCCTTCCTCTGTTGTTGGGGATGGAGGTGCAAGTTGGAGACTTAAAGCATTGAAACGGGCAAAAGAGCATGCAACACGAGAAGGGCAAGGGCTCCATGAGGTATACTATCTTGGCCTTGTAGATTCAAGCAAGTACGAACTCCACATTCTTCTGTTGTCACATGCACTGGGAATTGGCATTTTACAGGTTGTTGGAGAGCGTTGGGGTTCTCTCGGTCAACTAACAGTCTCTTTGACATCAAATAGAGCTGCCCCATCTCGTGCTCATCTACATGCAATACACGGTAGAAAGAAAGGGATGAGTGAGGAACAACAGCCAGGGTCCAACAATGACGAGGATAAAAAGGTATATGGGAATAATAGAGAGCTTTTTATATCTGAAAAGTTCAAATTGGGAAGTGTGAAGTAAAATTATAGATAAGTGTTAGTTAGTGATCAATGCTTAATATTCTTCTCTTTTAACATGTTATATGTATGTGACACCCAGGAGACTAGCCGGCACTATCTGCAGGATGTATCTAGCCGACATCCCAAAATGAGGGAGCCTAAAGTTCAAGATTCGTTTTCATGGGGAAAACAGAAGAGTCGAGAAGTCTCCACCAAAGACTCTGGTCCCCTTGCAGATGCTGTTTCAAGCTTAAACAGATTTTCTAATGATGGAAGCTTCCTGAGTGATCTTATTCGTAAGCAGACTATTGATTCTCCCACTCCTGTTAATGAAAATGTACCAGACATCGGAAAACCTAGTGAAGCCAGTGCTGCATCTTATGGTGAACTGAATGCTAATCAGTTAGCTGCTAAGGCTTTTCAACTTCGTATGAAAGGGAAGCATGAAGAAGCTGAGGCACTTCTGGTAAGACACATGCAAATATTCTTTAGCAACTTGGAAAAAGAATTATATTTAATTAATGGTGTAGCGGAAATAGTCTTCCACAGTTATGGCATTTGGTCCTCATGTTTTTTGCAGGGACTGTACTTTTCATTGTTCACCTTTTACTTTTGTCACCTTATTTACTTAGCACAGCATCATTATCCTGGCTTTATCTACTGTCTCTTATATGCATCTATTTAGTAAAAAGTGTTCCTGTTGCTTGCTAATATATTGGAATTTATTGAAATTTGCATATGATCTATGTTGTTAAAAGGTTAGAATTGAAAGACAGTTAGAATTTCACAATTTTTTTTTTTACCTCTGTATCTAATTATTAGTTATTTTTTTGCTTATAGAAAGAAGTAGAAAACCGAAAGGCAAATAAGGGTGGTGGAGAAAATCCTAGACCACAAACTGAAAGAGGTACAAACAGGTAATGCTACTTCTCCGTATTCTTTTTCCAATTTTGGGCAGTGATTCACTAACTTATGATGAAATCATAGCGAAAGCACTTCTAGCAGAAAACTTGATGGACGACTTTGACTGCACACTTTGTAAAATGTAGTTCCCCCAAAATTCCTCAAGTTGTAAAAAGAAATTGTACTGCAATGTAGTATTACAAGAACAAACTTGGTCAAGTCATTTTGGTTCTGTTTGCAGTTCGTTAAAGGGACTGTTCATATGATACTTGGTTCCTGTGTTTAACCAATTGAAAGAATTTTTAAACCCATATATCCATATATAACTATTTTCTGGTGTGTTGTCTCTGATAGGAGCGTTTTTTCTTTTCTTTTTTTATCTAGATATGCTATGCAGGATATGTCTCATAGGCAAAAGAAAAAGGAGGATGATGCTGACTTGCATCTTGCCCAAAAGATTATGCAGAATAAAAAATATAGTATATCTGGTCAGGCAGATGATGAATACGATTATGATGATGGTCCAAGTAGAAAATCTAAAAAGAAGCAGGGGACTGATGATCATAAGGTCAGCCAGAAGAATACTTTTACAAACCGTTTCTCTATTCAGCAAGAACGTTGCCTTTTATGCTTTGAAAATCCAAAGAGACCAGCGCATCTAGTTGTAGCAATTGGAAATTATTCATACTTGATGCTGCCACAGCAGAAGCCTCTTGTGGATGGTCATTGCTGCATTTTGCCTATGCAGGTGAGCCTGATCCAATTTCTTCTCTTGCCTTGTTTCATTGTCCTAGCTAGTCTTTTGGTAGGTAGCTTTAGCCACTTTATCTTTATTTAAATGCACCAGAAGGATTATCATTTACCAGATGTGAGGACCTTATAATTATAGCATCATTCTAATCACATGAAAAGGGTTAATGAAACCTAATCAGTGATCATAAATAAGCATATGGTGTCAATTGTTAGATTTTACTAATTTTGTCCACGTTATCTGAAATTGATTGTGCACCTTTATTTTGATTGTTAGAAAGCAACTTGGTTTCAACTTTATTTTGATTTCTTTTCTATGTGTGAATCTGGTTCTAATCTATTCAACTCTGAACAGCATGTACCGGCCACCAGAACTCTTGATGATCATGTGTGGGATGAAATTCGGAATTTCAAGAAATGCCTTATTATGATGTTTGCAAAGCAAGAGAAGGATGTTGTATTTCTTGAAACAGTGATAGGATTGGCTCAACAACGTCGTCATTGTGTAATTGACTGTATTCCTTTGCCACAGGATATAGCCAAAGATGCTCCGTTATACTACAAAAAGGTAAAAGGCTATAGATTTGTTTCAAATGCTCGAAAAATTCATCAAATCATTTATTCCATTAGTTTGGGGAACATCATGAAGCAATAAATTTTGTAACATACAGACGTAGTTGTATAGATTGAATTCACTACACAAACATGAGGCATGAATTCACTAATAGAAAGTCATGCATATGTGGATTTTATTAGTTTCTCAATTTTCTTTGCAAATACATAGATGTGATTTGGATAATATATTGATATACTGAATGTGTGAATTTAAACAAAAATCTTTCAGGCGATCGATGAAGCTGAAGATGAGTGGAGCCAGCATAATGCAAAGAAACTAATTGATACAAGCGTAAAGGGATTGCGTGGTTCAGTTCCAGCTAATTTTCCATATTTCCATGTTGAGTTTGGTTTGAAGAAGGGCTTTGTCCACGTTATTGATGATGAAACACAGTTCAATAGCAGCCTCGGGCTGAATGTCATAAGAGGCATGCTAGAGTTGCCTGTGGAAGACATGCATCGCCGCGGAAGATACGAACCAGTGGAAGCACAAAAGCAAGCAGTAAAGAGGTTCGATCAAGATTGGGCTCCATTTGATTGGACAAAGCAGCTTCACCAATCCTAATGATCCAATATTATTCTCACTTAGATTTCTTCAACCGAGTTTATCTTGCATGTCATTTAGAGGATAGCTTATATCTGTACTATACTGTAGTGTTGTAAAGAGACGATTGCTAAAGCTACCAGTGCATTTCTGTAGCCATTGGTTAGAACTTAGAAGGATCATTAGAGAATTAGAGGTTTGATCATATTTAGAAACATATATTTGATATTAATTTGTCTTCTAACTGTATTTTAATTAACCATCGTTGCATACAGATTTAACGGTGATTGACCACGATTGATCATAAAATTCATTTAATGGCAAGTGAGTTTGTATTTTTTTTGTTTTTGTTTTTCCTAATAATGATATTGAACCTCCACTGGTTGGTGCTGCCTTAAATCACAAATTACAAAATAAGATGAAGCACTTGTAACTGAAGTTGGACAACAATCACAAGATCACGAGAGGAGGGAAGTGGCCTGCAGGAGAGAGGCGGTTCTCCTTCTCATGCTCTCATTCTCATCATTCCTTCGCAGTCTGAGAAATCATTCGTAGCTACTTCATGACCACTCTCAAGTTTTCTTGATGATCACTCTCAAATTTATATGTAAAACACTAACAAGTTCACTCAATTCGTCGCTTACAAATTTTCTTTGATTTCCATCATAACCCCCAACTAGTGAATAATGCAAATCTCTTGGAAAAACAACTTATGTAAACATAGGGAATTTATCAAGAATAACAAATTCACGCACATATCTCAGCAGTCTTCTAGCCAAACCTGATTGCATTGCCTATCTTGTGAGTAACAAAGAGAACAGTATGAGCAGACCACCACACACCATGACATTAGAGACCCATCTCCACCATATATAACCTTAATCATCACCATTAAGGACCAGAGTGAGTAGTGATTTTTTTTTTTTGGGGGGGGGGGGGGGGGAGGGGGGAGTGAGTTGTACACTTGTAATCCCTATTAATGTTTTGAATCTCTATTAATTAAGCGAATAGTCCTTAAGGTTAAATTTTTGAAATACCGAAAATTACCCTCTAATCTTTGAAGGATTAAAATTGAACTAAAACCCATTTAAGTAATCACCCGCCTTGCAGTTTCATCTACTTCCAACAACTGCATCAGTTACAAACGCTTAACGATGGGCAATTCGAAATTGGAATTTTGAATGGATAGTCTTTGTTTGAATACAACGACGACGACGACGCCGTTTTCCAGATTCTCCGACGATCTCAGCAGCCGATGTTCGAACTCATGTCAGGACGACGACGATGACGCCGTTTTCCAGATTCTCTTTCAAGTTCAAGTATCCTCCTCTCTGTGGCCTGGGGGGGCCCACAAGAGCACTTAAAGCCGCCGTACCTACCTATAACAACGACGACGACGACGACGGCATGATGGCTCTAGATGATGAAGAGGCAACAACAGGATCCGACCCGACCCCAAGTGGGAACTGGGTTTTGAAGATTTTGCATGTCAGGTCTCTATGGGGAGGAGGAGGAGTAGAAGAAGCACAACAACAACAACAATAAGGAGATCACGAGGAAGAAGAAGAAGCAGGACGAAATGACAGAAAAGGGTCTGATGATGATGACGAATGCAAAGAATGTAGGATTGAGCAAGGAGGAGCAGGAGCAGATCGAGTTTGATAAAGATTCGTTTTCAAAGCTGCTTCGGAAGGTGTCTTTGGTCGAAGCCAGATTATATGCGCAGATGTCATATTTGGGGAACTTGGCTTATTGCATTCCCAATATTCAGGTACTACATGATATCCCCCAATTACGCTGCTTTCATTTCATCTGTTCCAATTTCCATCGAAGTCTTATGCTTGCTTTTCTGTGATCATTTCATTTCATCTGTTCCAATGTCCATCAAAGTTTTATGCTTGATTTTCTGTGATCATTTCATTTCATCTGTTCCAATGTCCATTAAAGTTTTATGCTTGCTTTTTTGTGATCATTTCATTTCATCTGTTCTGAGTTCTGACTGACCTTCTGTTCAGATTTTGGCAAATGTTTGTTTGTTTGTTTGTTTGTTTGTTTAGTCATACACTTCTTCATCTTTGTTAAGTTTTGTGATTTGGATATTAAGCATATCTCTAGACATTCTCAATATTGTCGTTTTTGGCAAAACTAAAGTTGAAGACATGTTGAGGTTGTGAAATCACGAACAAATAGTTTGACAGATTCAAATTGTTTTACACCTGCATGTGAGAAATCGTTCTGCCTTCAGTTCATCTTCCTCACTTGAAGATTTTAGTTTCATTGAACCGGTGATGACTTCAAATAGATGACCTGTATCCTCTCATATATATAATATAACTTGCGACTATCATTTGGCTTTGTTACCTTTGTGTAGATAAAAGTATGTCCTGTTTCTACTTTCTAATTACTTTCTTAAGTTTCATGTAAAGATGCATCTGCAAACACTAATTTTTTTTTTCTTTTACCTAACTATATCAAAGCGTAGTCAAGTATGCATACATAGTTATATACTTATATATTTACATGTACAGAAATTAAGATATATATAGCTTATAGGTGAGGTCAATGGCAATCAAAAATAAATCATTTTTCAAATCCAAAAGTACAATCTAATATTTAAAATTCCAAATCGTCACAGTTTCACTCTGAAACGGTTTTGCAAATCTTCGATCCGTCAAAATTATCTTCGACCTGTTGAATGCACGTTTTTGTCTCCGAACTGTCACAGACTTAACCCGTCGAGAAACTTGATCAACCCGTCGAGAAAGATATCGGAAAATCGATATTGGTTTTAGGTTTTTATTCGACCCGTCGAATGTTTCCCACTGTGACAAAATTTTCCAACTTTCGACCCGTCGAAAATCATCTTCAACCCGTCGAGGAAATAGTTATCGAAAAATTAAAATTTGATTTTTGATTTTCTTTGACCCGTCGAAGATATTACCCGGGAATGGTGTTTTTTGATGTATTTTACATCGATTTTATCAACAAATAAAGGTTCAGATGTGGTTTTACATCTGGTGAAAAATTATCAGGTTGGTTGATTTAGATAATCTCTATCTAATGCAGTCACTTATATTACTATATATGTGATTCTGCCTGATATAAGCTTTTGCATTATGATGATCAAGGATATTGAGAAATTCTCATGATCATCGGTTCTTAAGAGCAAAGACGCATGTAGGAATATCTTCAATCATCGGTTTAGATGATGGGGAGTTAGATTAAATTCACTGTCTAGGCTCGGTCTCCAAGATGAGCACAGCACAATCTCGTGCATTTTCCCATCGGATGTCTTTGGGGCAAAATCGACTGCATATCGCTCGATTTGTAAAGCTTGACGTGCATAACTTATCGATTTCTTAGAGTTTCGTGCAATGGCGGATTGAATCAAATGCGTGCTGCGGTATTATCAGTGATTGATTATTTTTTACATAGTGTTGACTTAATATGAAGTAGGCTAATATTATTTTACAAATGAAATCATCAATCATTGGTAATTCTTCTCACATCTCAATTAGATCTGTGTTCGAATAATAGAGATCTCAATGAGATCAGTATTCGAATAATAGAGATAGGCCTGAAAGTGCACGATAGTATCTGTCGTGAGCAATAGACTTGGGCAATTAAGTGAAGACGATATAATTGCACACTTTTAAGTATGCTACCGATAAGTCGCACGCGCGAGCGCGACGCCTTTCGCACTGATCATGTTTTCAGTCATGGTCAATTATATGTGGCATTGTCTAGAGGAGTATCTGAGGCGACTACGAAGGTTCTCATTAAAAGATGGTCTATTACTGGTGAAGATGGGGCATTCACTAAGAACGTGGTGTTCAAGGAGGTTTTACTTCCTCCAGATTCAAATGATATCTATAATTAATAGGTACTATACAAATGGCAGAAATACATATGTACTTGATATCGAAGAAATAATCATGACCCTATTTAATTGTGTTAATATTTTTTGTCTCTTTTGTGTAGGTATTGTACGAATAAGGTTCTTTCGACAAAGGGACGGAACCAGATTTATGGGAGAATAAGATCAATAAGTAGGACTATATATGTCTATCTATTTACGTTTATGTAGGGTATGTAGTAGTGTTAGCCCTTTACTACCTTTTGTAAACTTATTTTGAAAAATAAATATATTGTGTAAACTGAGTGTATAAAAATAAATACGCTATAACAATGCAAATGACATGTGTAAACTGTTCATCACAAACATTCAATTCTCTCTGAAATACGTACGTGTCACAACAAATAGTTCACTATATAGTGCATACACATGAGATACTTCATAAATTTTTACTAATATATGTGAAGTGCTCAATATATTACTAAGTCTATTAAGTAGTAGTATTGTTCAAATTGTTATCCACCATATTTGAGACAATATAATTAATAGTAGTTAAGTTATAGACTGCGTAAAATAATAGAAATACGCATATGCGCGTGCAGGAAAGTTAGTTACATTTAATACAATTTGTCATCGTCTATTTCTCTATATATATCGCGTTCTCTCAAGCGGAACCCTAGCTCCTTCCGTAGCTTCTTCTTCGTCAGCAGCTTTGTCAGTCAGTCGGGTTAAATTTTTGCCCTAATTGATTTGGTTTCTCTTTGTGCTGACGGATGGTGCCCTATATCGTCTGAACCTGGATGTTGGAAAACTGAGAAGACCACATGAAAACCTACTCCCAAGGCAAATGAGCGTCGACCTCCGCTAGTTAAATTTGAGAATATCGAGTTGATTTCGGCTCCTGGTCACAAAGTTCCCTTCGGAATGCATCACATAGTTGTGCCTCAATCTCAATTATATCTAGTCGGAGGTATTAATGTTAACGACTTAACCCGTTAACGTATTAGATGCCTTTGCCATTGATCCAAGCACCACATCTCTGCAACTGCCGTGGCTTCCTATCTGCCAAGAAGTGATCGCATGCTATTATGTTCTTATTCGAGTCTTCTCTCTACGTACTCGACACAAGAGATCCTGCATGCACATATTTTTACGTGGTTGGACCTGAACCTGGAACTAAAAGAATGCTGCCTAATCCCCCCAAATCCAAATGCACCCTCCCATTTTTCCTAACATGATGACTTGTCAAGTGATCAGCCACGCTAGATGGGGTGACAAGTTTCATGTTAACACTTCCCTCTCAAATTATCTCATTTTGACTTGTGCCAAGAGAAATGGGATACATCATTATTGGGTCATTCTAGAGGTGTGGTTGAATACAGGGGCTTTTTTATTGGCCTCTTAGATGATTGTGGAGGACAAGTTATCTCTTCTCGGATGGATTCAGATGGAAATCCGGAGCGCTCGTTTAAGGTGTTACATCAGCTAAATGATAATTCAGGGATACTTGGAATCCTTATTTTATGTTGTATAGTGTATACTGTGCAAATTCCTGATGATCTTGGTGATTTGGAATGTCGTTTTCTGCTGCTTCGACTTATCATACAAGATGATTGCGACGGCAATCCAGCCCTGTCTGCCGTTCTTGAAGCTGCAGAATACTACAAGTTCTCGGGGGACAATTGGTTATGGACGGCTTTTGCTTGCGCCAATTCAGAAGAAACTAAGAAAAGACGTACCAGTGAAGTTCCACTGCCATTGTCAAAGTCATACGAGAGAAGTGCATACAATTGAAGAACGTGGAGAATGCGGTATGACAAGTACACTATTGCCTCCATTCGTGCTTGTAAATTGTGTTTTGTTCTGATACATTGATATTAGAGGTTGTCTAGTCATAGTTGGTTCTTTGTACTTCGATCACTGTGTTTGACACAGTCGACCCTATCTTTTTTTTTTTTTCTGGAAATCAGTTGCAATGTAAGACTATTTATTAGTATTGATGATGTTGAAACACAGTTTCAATAGCAGCCTTGGGATGAATGTCATATGAGGCATGTTAGAATTGAATATTGACGACATGCATAGCCATGGAAGATATGAACCAGTGGAAGCACAAAGCACGCAGTAAAGAGGTTTGATCAAGATTAGGCTCCATTTGACTGGACAAAGCAGCTCCATCAATCCTAATGATCCATATAATTCTCTCTGGGTTTGTCTTGAATGTCATTAGAGGATACTTTATATAGCCATTGGTTAGATGGATCATATATATATACATGTTTATTTCTGTACAAACATTCGTTTAATGAATCACAAAATGGGAAGTGATTGTTTTTATAATGATATTGGTGCAGCCGTAAAGCATAAAAAATATCTGTTACAATATTAGAAGCAGTTTTTACTTGAAGGTGCAGAAGTAGTGCTGATTGCAGAACGTACTATCAGTCTATCACAAGAGATGAGAAGATGACCGGGGAAGAACTGGGGTTTATTCTCTTTCTCATCATTCCCTTGTAGGCTAGGAGATATTCCTAGCTACTTTTTGTTACTTCTCTCTCAAGTTTTCTTGATGACCACTTCCAATTGAAGCTAGAACACTAACAAACTTGGGAGTTTATTTGCATTGCATATCTTGTTTATTATGGGCTCGGCCCGTACGGTCTAGAGTTCTTAAATTTTGGGCTCGGGCCGTATGGTCTAATCAAAACATTCCATGACATCATGTTTTGTGGTACAGTACATGACTCATTAGGGTTTTTGTTGTCTTCTCTATATAACTAGCCCCTTAACTCACCAAAAGTAGTCACATCCTCTCTCACCTTTCGTCCCCTGCGGCGATTCTATATCTAGTTTAGGGTTATATTCTTCTGCCATTCTATAATATGAAGGATTCACTTCATTTGTTTATACAAAGAGATGACTGCTAAAGAGGGAGAGGGTTTGAGAGATTGAAGTTTGTTTTTGAACTCTCTCTTTCGATCTGCAGTCTCTCTTTGTGTAAACAGATGTATTGGATCTATTTATCGACGGACGGACAACTTAGCTCTGATTTTGGATTGTAAACAATGCTCATGGTTCTGGATTGTTCTTATGATGCATCTACTTGAATCGTATCCTTCTGTTAGATCATGTTTTGTTTGGTTTGTTTCTGTCAGATCGATCTAATAGTTCTTTTGTAGCTGTCCACTTTGTCTGAAAGCTTATAACTAACTGCGCATGCTTGTCTCGTCAGAAAACTCGGAATAGCTTAACTTGTCAACTTTGTGATTAAAGTTTGGATACTGATTCAGCCGTTGCTCGCCGCTGGTTAATTACTTTACACAAGTTTTTGAGGATTTAGTTGCTTATGTCTTGTAACTGTTTAAAAGGTTTGGACTTTAGACTATGAACTTCAGGGTTTTGGTTCCATGAAGCTGCAAGATACTAAGATTTGATTCTCCAAGTTCTCTACCTATTTGTTTTCATCTAATAAAGTTCGGACTCTTGAAATTAGCTGTTGTTCCATGATGGTTTGCCAAGTAAATTGACCATGAGAATTGTTATAAAATAGAACCAAAAAGCAACTTATTACATAGAAGCAACGTTTTTAGAAGCGTTTTTGCATTGGGTTTATCTTTTGGGTTTTTCTGCTCTGGTTGAAATTCGTTTGGAAGTATTTATCCTATGCAAAATGGGTACTCAAGATAAAATCTAACTTTTGATGCCAAGTGGATTGTGATAAGGTCCTTGAGACATTAGATACAGAAATGGAGAAAATACAGAAATGGATAAAAGAAAGCTCAAAACCAAAAGAAGAGAGAATTCAAAGAAAGCAAATGAAAAAAGGATAATTTCATTGATGTTCGTAAAATGTGGCAAAGCCACTACATAAATGTTGGACGTAGCTACGGTCTAGCTAATGGTGACCACAATCATAAGAGACTAAATACTAGAATTAAAAGAGATAGTATTAACATAGGACATTTCCTAGTGATCACAGGGATAGGAATCGGTATCCTAACATCTCATCTCCCTTCAAAAACAGACTACTCCTTATTTTCTGCAAATTTAGGGTAAGTCTCTTTGATATACTCAGCTTCTTCCCAAGTGGCCTCCTCCACTGTTGACCCTTCCCATTGTATGAGTCATTTAGTCATTGGACAATTTCCCTTTTTGAACACACTTCTTGCCACATTTGAGGCTGGATACCATTGAGGATTGAATGGATCAAATGTTGTTGGTAGCTGAGCTTGAGCTGCTGTATTACTCCCATTCTTCTTTTTAAGCATAGACACATGGAAGACATGGTGAATCCTTGACTCAGAAGGCAGGTCTAATCTGTAAGCTACCTTGTTGATCTTCTCCACAATCTGGAATGGGCCAAAGTACTTTGGGGCAATTTTGTTGTTGTTTTTAGCCTCCACTGATTGTTGCCTATAAGGCTAGAGCTTAAGATAAACCCAGTCTTGAACCTCAAAGCTTCTTTCATCCCTGTTCTTATCAGCATATTCCTTCATCATGTTTTCTGGCTTGCTCCAAGTTCCCTTTAACTCTAGCTAGGATATCATATGTACTTCTCAAAGCCTTGTCTACATCATGCATAGAACATGAATTTGGAATGGAGGGTTCAACTCTTTGGTGGTGGATAGCCATATAAGGCTTCAAAGGGGCTTATCTTCAATGCTGAGTGATAAGTGGAGTTATACCACCACTCAGCCCAAGGGAGTAGTTCCACCCAACCTCTTACCTTCTCGCTAATCAAGCATCTAAGGAATTGTTCAAGTGTCCTATTTAGATTTTCAGTTTGTCCATCTAATTCAGGATGGTAAGCTGAACTTTTGTTGAGGTCAATCCCTTACAGCTTGAAGAAAGCTTCCCAAAACTTTCTAAGAAACACTAGATCTCTATCAAAAATAATTCTTTCTAGCATTCCATGCAGTCTGAATATTTCACTCATAAACAACTCAGTATTGTTTTTGGCAGTGTAAGGGTGAGAGAGGTACAAAATGAGCAAACTTTGTGAACCTGTCTATGACAACCCATATTACTGATCAGACTTCCCATGATCATTAGGAAGACCATCTATGAAGTCCATAAAGATCCATTTACATTCTCTATCTGGAGTTTGAAATGGCAGAAGCAAACCAGGGGGTGCTACAGCTTCGTAATGGGTTCTTTTGTACACATCACACTCAACACACCATTTCCTGACATCCTTTTTGACACCTGGCCACATAAAGGACTTTGTAAGTTGCTTGTAAGTTCTAAGGAAACTTGAGTGCCCTCCCATCCCACCTGCATGAAATTATTTAAACAGCTTCTCTCTCCAACAGTTCATTGTTGGCACATAGAGTCTGCCCTTGAACTGCAGTTCATTGTTATAGAGTGAATAGTTCTTCTTGGAGTAGGTTCCTTTGATAAACTCGTCCTTGATCTTTATAGCCTCCACATCTGATATCACATCCTTATACATGTCAAAAATAAATTGAGACACAGGATTAGACATACCAGATAATGTCTGCAAGCTTCCCCTCATTGATAGAGCATCAGGTGCTGTATTATTTTTGCCTGCTCTATATTTCACTGTATAGTTATCAAGGAGTTTAATGAGCCACTTTTGTTGAGTGGGAGTAATGATCCTTTGATTGAAGAAGTATTGTATGCTTTTATAGTCTGTCACTATATTAAAGTGATGTCCAAGCAAGTATGGCCTCCACTGTTAGATAGCATATACCACTGCCAACATTTCTTTATCATAAACTGAATAGGCATTGTGTTTTGGTGCCAAAGTCTTGCTTAAGAAAGAAATAGGGTGACCTTCTTGGGACAGAACAACTCCAATGCCCTCTTCAAAAGCATCACTCAATGGTAATTTCCTTTGAGAAATCTGGTAAGGCCAACACTGGTGTAGACGTTAAGGCCTGTTTCAAAGCTTCAAAAGCCTTCTCAGAACTTGCAGATTATTTAAAGTTGTTTTTCTTCAACATTTCGGTTAGGGGCTTGGCTATGATTCCAAAATTCTTCACAAATTTTCTATAATACCCAGCTAGGCCAAGGAAACCTCTCAAACCTTTGATTGTAGAAGGTAGTTGCCATTCTGTAATGCACTGGATTTTAGCTAGATCTACTGCCACTCCATCTCCAGAAAGTATATGGCCTAGGTACTCCACCTTTTTAGCTCCAAATGTGCACTTAGATATCTTTAATTTGAACTCATTCTCCCTCAATCTTTGTAAAACTTCATTTAAATGTTCAACATGTTCCTGCAATGTTTCACTGTAAATCAATATGTCATCAAAAAATACCAAAACAAACCTTCTCAACATGTCTCGAAAGGTCTCATTTATGACTGATTAGAATGTGGCAGGAGCATTTGTAAACCCAAAAGGAATAACTAGAAATTCAAAGTGGCCATCATAGGTTCTGAAAGCAGTTTTGGGCACATCCTCTTCTTTTATTCTAATTTGATGGTATCCTGCCATTAAATCCATCTTTGTAAAGAACTTGGCTCCTCCCACTTCATCCATGCGTTCATCCACTACAGGGTATAGGATATTTATCCTTAACTATGATAGAATTTAAACTTCTGTAATCCACACACATCCTTGTTGTCCCATCTTTCTTCTTTACCAATATTACAGGAGAGGAAAATTCACTTTCACTCAACTATATGGTACCTTCCTTCAACATCTCCTTAACCTATCTTTCTATTTCATTTTTTTTGGTAATGAGCATATCTGTATGCTCTAAAACTCACTGGAGCACTACCAGAAATCAAAGGAATCTTATGATCATGTGTCATTTTGGGAGGTAGGAAAGTTGGGGCTTCAAACAGATCAGAATATTGCTCTACCAGACCCTGTAACTTAGGATGAATAGGTGCTTAGACCTCTACTTTTGGCGTGTATTTGATATGGACCAGAATTGCTTCAATCTCCTTCTTTAAGGTGTGATTCCTTTGTTCACCAGTTAGCACCTCAAATTCGTTTTAGTCTCAATGCCCTGGAAGAAGTAAGTCTTGTCTTTCAGTGCAAACTTCATGTATAGCTTTTCAAAATTTCATGTTATATCCCCAACCTTCTTAAGATAAGCAGCTCCCAAAATGATACCACATCCAGAAATTGGCAGAATGTAAAAGTCTGCAATAATTTCTTGCTCTTGAACCTTCAACTTGATGTTGCTCATTCTGCCTTGAGTGTGCATAAATTTTTCACTTGCCACTCTTATCCTAAGAGGTTTGTCTCTCAAAATTTCACTATTGTAGTGCTTCAACAAACTAGGATGTAAACAATTATGAGTTGCTCCCCCATCTACCAAAATGTGAACTATTTTTGTATTCAACTCCCCTTTGAATTGGATAGTTTTCACTTGGTCTACTTCTGACATAGTGTAGGTTGATCAGAGGTGGCTCTTTTTCTTTTTGGACATTCACAACATCTGTATCCCCTGTGAGGAGATCCCTAAGGTCAATAGGCACAGGCTCAGTATCATCGTTATCCTCCTCTTCTCTAATAATGAACCCTCCAATACTCAAAGCTTTTCCCTTTCTTTTTTACATTTATGTCCTACGGAATAAATTTCAGGGCAGTACCAACACTTTTTGCCTTGCACTGAATCCCCTGAACTCATTTTGAGTCATCACCTTCCCAAGAACTGGCTTAGTTTTGGTATGTTGTCCACAAGAACTAGTGTTGGTCTTGTGTTGTACTTGTTGTTGTTGAGAGGAATAACTTCTGTATTGTTGTTGCCTTGAGAATTTCTGAATATTCAACTGCCTTTCACAAGCTTGAGCTTATTCATAAGCCTCCATCAAGCTCTTAGGCTTCATTAGGTCCACTTTAGCCTTTACTTCGGGTTTCAAGTCTCCCAAAATATATGCTAAACGTAGCTTAGGAGAGAAACTAGGAGCCATAACATACAACTTTGTGAATTTAATTATCAATGTAATCAACCATCCTCTTGACTCAGCTTGGCCAAAGCTGCCTGATGTTGAGCCTTGTCCATTCTCCCAAATTGTTGCAACATCAAGTTGGACATGTTGTTCCAAGTAGGCAAGTGGTCTTGGCAAAACAGTAGCCACAAGCTACTAGCCCTTCTAGTCAAAGACACACCAGCAACAGATGCCTTGTGTTCCTTAGGAACTTGATAGAGTTTAAAGAACTGCTCAGCCTTGCTAAACCACTCCAAGGTCCTTCACCATCAAACTCAGGAAAATCAAGCTTCATTTTCTTGAGGGAGGGTAAAAATAAGTTTTGTGGTTGTTGGGGTCTTTGTTGGTTAAGGTTGGCTTGGAAATTATTATGGGTTTGAACTGTGTGGGTATTTGGTGGGTTTAAGGTAAATGAATTACCTTTGGTATATGTGTTTTGGTTTAGGTAAAAGTTGTTACCTTGAGGCTGAAAAGATGAAGAGAAAGGGTTTAGTTGTTGGCTTGAGGTAATAGTAGAAAAAGAAGGTGGTGTAGAACTCATGGGAATACGAAATCCAAGTGGTATGGGTGTTGAAGGTGTGTATGAAACAGATCTGTTCATGATAGTTGGTGCCTACACTTGAGATATCACAGGTGCCTCCCAATTCACAAACCTGTCAAAGCTTTGTTCTTGCATACTAGATACATCTCCCTGAGTCTCATTTACATCAACACTATTTAGTCAAGCCACTAAACTAGCATGAGAAGGAAATTTAGCTATATAACTCGAGAAGAGAGTTAAAATAGACAAGTCAATATTACCAACCTGGTTCACTGCCTGATGAAATAGAGATGGTGGAGACACACGCGTCATGGTATCTTGATTTGAAGAGGAGCTCCCAGCACTTGAGCGTGGAACCAGGTCCTTTTCCACCTCAGTGAAAGGTGGTTTGGGTAGTGGAGGGGTAGGGGTAGGGGTCTTTGATGCTGAACTAGCTCTCAACGCATGCATCTCAACCATAATCTCGCTTAAGATAGTGTTGATAGAAGAAATCTACTCATTTGTTGTACCTTGCAATGAGTTGATCTGAGTCATAATGTCCTCTTTGAAAGATTGAATCTGTGCTTCCAAGCTCACCATTGCTTCCTTAGGGAGGGAAGTTGAGGACTTAGATTTTTGCCCAACCATGAAATCGATCTAGCTCTTGATACCAGATGATAAGGTCCTTGAGACCTTAGATACATAAATGGAGAAAAGAAAGCTCAAAACCAAAAGAAGAGAGAATTCAAGAAAAACAAATGAAAAAAAGGATAATTTCATTGATGTCCGCTGAATGTGGCAAATTCACTACATAAAGGCTGGACTTAGTTATAATCCAAACATAACAGTTAATGGTGACCACAACACGTAAGTCACGCAATCATAAGAGACTAACTATACTGGAATTAAAAGAGAGTATTAACCTAAGACATTTCCTAATTTCCTAATAATCACAGGGATTGGAATCGATATCTGTGGGGATTTAAAGATTCAAACCATGATGCTCACTTGTAATGTATACAGAATCAATCGTCAATCGTTTACGCCCAACGCTTACGTCAAGCTTAAGCTTTACCCTATATACATATGGAACAATAGAAGTTACTATGATCATGTAATCATGATGTCATGATGACTATCAAGTTTAGTCCATATGATCATCCACCAGCTAGAAAATACATTGCTCTTGCGCTCATAACATACAAAATTTTCTGTTTTGATCATTAGCACCATTAATGTGGATTGAAGCGGCGCGGCAGGGTTTGTACAATATCTCCAATACTTGACAACACGTACCATGTTCATCTCTTCTCCCACGTACAATAACCCCCAACAGGCAACAACATCCTATTAATCATGTATGACATCTTGGCACGGTCCTATAAATTCAACTTCCTTCACTATAAAATGTAGTACGTAGTTCCACAAAACCTACAAGACTAGCTAGGACTCCGGGAAGAACAGAGAGGTGGAGATATATACTAGTAAGTACGAGAGATTTCATGGACTGTGCAGGTAAGACTTCGTGGCCGGAGCTCATCGGAGCCACCGGAAGGGAGGCGGAGGCGCATATTGAGAGGGAGAACGATCGAGTCCAGGCTGTCGTCTTGAAAGAAGGATCCATTGTCACTCAAGACTTCCGGTGTGATAGGGTTCGAATTTGGGTCAACAAACATGGTATCGTCACCAGGGTCCCCAAAATTGGTTGAGCTTAACTAAGCTCGATCGAGAAATTATAATATATGCAAGTTGAATAAGGAGATGTATGATGATCTCCACATGGTACCTACTCAAAGGAATAAGAAAGTATGCATGGTTTGTAATATATACAGTCATCTGCGACTTTTGTGGTTCATTTTAGCCTTGTTCATGTATTTTTCTAGTTTACAAATTCTAGGCGGTAAAGTTTGTAGTTATAGTATTGCCTATATAAAGATATGAAGCAGGCACTTCATATATATAGATATTATCAAAGGGTAAAGTTTTATACTGAAATGTTAGTGTGAAGTTCATGTAAAATCGACAAAATAATTTGAAAATTGAAACCACTCATCATTTAGATACATATGCAAGGATCGTGCTTGTAAAATTTCAGCTCAATCAGAGATGTTTTGACTATTTGATCATTGTCGCATTATTTAAGAATGCACACAGATTGTCCGATTTAGCTTAAAATTTGATGTGGTGATCAAATGGTTAAAACATCTCCGATTGAGCTGAAATTTTGTAAGCACGATCTTTGCATGTATAACTAAAGGATGAGTAGTTTAAATCTTTGAATTGTTTCGTCGATTTTGTGTAAAATAGAACTTCGGACCGAAGTTTCAATGCGAAACTTTACATAGGATCTATATACAAAAACTTTAGTGTGAAGTTGCATTTTACACAAAATCGACAATGTGATCAATAATTGAAGTCAATTATATTTTAGATACATATACAAGGATCGTGCTTACAAAATTTTAACTTAATCGGAGATGTTTTAACTATTTAATCGTCGCATTGTTTAACAATACACATAGGTTATCCGATTTAGCTCAAATTTTGAATGTGTGATCAATTGGTCAAAACATCTTTGATTAGACTGAAATTTCACAGACACGGTACTTCCATATGTATCTAAAAAGTGATTGATTTCAATGATCAAATTATTTCGTCGATTTTATGTAAAATTGAACTTTACACCAAAGTTTTAGTGTAAATCTTCACAATTGATAGCATATATATATATATATATATATAAGCTACATTTTATTTCCAGAGAAAATATGGAGCTGTGACTTCAAAAATAAGCTATATGTAATTATTCAAATATATCTGTTTCTGCCTTTCTAGTTGGCCTTACTGATTGAGAGAGCAGTAGACCACTAATAAATCAGTTTTAGATCTCTCGTTACTCGTCTTCAGAGATTAAGCACAACTAGCTAGGAATAGAAAAGCCACCAGTGATGCAACTAGGTGAAAATGTCAATCATATACATTGGAGACCATGCAATCCATCAGGGTTTCTTGCAACGTACCAGCTATTAACAAAAAGTCCATGATTTATGCTTCTTCTACTCGACCAGAGTACAATGAGATCAATAGGTGTGCAAATATGGAGTGCAAATATCATGTTCCTGCACCTAATTAACAAGGTCAGATTAACTAGACGAAACAAATTTGGTGCAGAATCTACCATTCATCTTGAAATCGAATGTGATAACGATTTGCCAAACGTTTAGCAGTTCCATCCGTTACGACACCGTTTATCATTTCATACTTCTCCTGATTTGCCTTGAGGGCTTCTTGCTGCTTCAATTCAAGCTTCTTTTCGACCTCCAGCTGTTGATTGAGAGCAATGTCAGCTTCGAGAGCATGTTCTTTAACAAGTTGCTTCAATGCATTCATCACTTCAAAGTCAGGATCCTCTGGCTCCACCCAACAGAACTCTATCTTTCTCCCATGCTTTGCTGGGCGATCCTCATACATCTCTGGCTTTGCTTCATGAGCCCTCACAGGCCTTGGCATTCCACCAATCATAAATGGCCTTTGAGATATATCCATGATAATGGCAGTGGCCTGCTTTTGGTTCTCCATCTCAACCAATGCACACACTGGGATGCCATTCCTTGATTCAAGGTAATTTGGAATAAAGTCGACGCTTTTAACAGTTCCAAACTGAGAGATAGCATTTCTGACAACTGGTTCAGTGACATGTGGTGAGAGATTATCAAGGCAAATAGTTCGTTTAACCTTCTCCAGAAATGCAGCATACTGTGGTTCCAAAGCCATTTCTACCAGCATGTAATAGTCTAACAAGATAAAATAATTTTAATAGTTAACTAAAACATTACAAATTTTCATTACTATAACAAAGAAAAACAAACAGGAAGTGCAGATCTATCACAGAAGATCTAATCTTTAAGGAAATAATCCACAAAGCTCAACTAATTTTCTGTACTAGAATCTTCTTGCATCATTTACATACATTAGCAAAAGATTTCGAAACATAAATGTCAAAATGAATAACAATTGCAGCTTCAAGCCCAATGTTCTCATCATGTTTTCTTATAGAAATACTTTATATCAGTCATCACTCATCAGACCAGATGCATGCTAATCGAGAACTGACTATCGTATGGAAAATCTATCAACATAGATGGCAAAAGAATAATGATACAGGAAGCTAAAGAAATACCAGTCAGAAGCGTTTAAACAAAATAAAAACTTCACATATATTGTAAATGATGAGAACTGAAATGATACAAGAGAAGGTGCGTATTACTCTCAAATATCACTGTCAAACTCAAGACAACAAATTGACAACTTACCCAAGCTATGCATCCAAATTTCAAATTTCTTTCATTGTAACAATGTATTTTTAATGCTTAAAATTTGTCTTTCAAGTTTTTGTCTTTCCTACAAATATATCGAGTCACCATTCCTATATGATCCACCTGAAGCCAACTGGTTGAGACTCTTAGGCGATAAAACTTGGCCTACAATTAAATGCATCCAACACCTCAGTACATAATGGCTCACTACTTTTGCTCAATTTAACTCCAGAATGCTCATCACATAGTCTAGTTAGTGCATCAACAGCTATAGAGAAAACAGATCATAGCCACCAAAAAGAACCTAAGGAGAGCAATCACCACAACTCAGAAATGTAAAAACAACACTTTACAGTTTACCTGCCAACCTTTCTGAACACAAATCAATAAACTTTAGTCCTTTACAAGTCAAAACCTTAATTCTTATGCAAGCTTTACAAATAAACCAAGAATCATAACTTCATAGAATTCATAACCCTTTAGTATTTCTAAAGTCATCAACGCAAATGTGGAAGCTTTATGCTCAAAGAGAAAACAAAAACCACACTCCGCAATTCAATTCATTCATATTCTCTTCAAACATCTCCAAAAACCAAATTGGCCAATTCCCAAAACCCTCAAATTTTAGCAAAATTTAACTAATGAGACCCAACAGAGACTACAGATCTAGATTTGCAAACTCAAATCCAATAAGACAAATGCAAACTGGGTTTTATGCAGGCTTAAGCATACCTTTGAGGAGATAAAACCTTGATCAGAACTGAAGCTCGATAGAGGCGTCCGAGCCGAATTGACTCGCCTTGTCGTGTGTGACCGTGTCTGTGCAGAGAGGACTTGCTTATTGAAAGCGCTTTTGGTGACCCGTTTCACATGGATACTTTGTTATTATTAGCAAGCCCGGCCCACCGTCAATTACGGTTATAACAAGATATTTTACCAAAAACTAAAAAAGGTAGTGATACTGATTGGTCCAATGGCTCCAATCAAAGAAATTTGGTAAGAGACACCTAATAAAATTTTCAATTTTGCTTAGCGTTATAGTTCTTCTTCTAATTTGATTATGGTAAAAAATTCTGGAGTTGTGCCTACTAGAGAGACATGTATACTTTGTCGAAATAATTAGATAATACAATGATATTGCTCTCAATTTAATATTCGACTATAGATAAACCTATCTTACATGAGTTAACATAGATTACTAGACATAATTATTAGGTATTTGAATGAATTACTTTATATCTTTACAATATTGAAAGCTATTTATATAGTTTAGTTTTGAAGAGTGGCCGGTTCTTCTGTAAACATGATACAGATGTCGAACCCTAGCGCTCTACTGGGCTTGTAGTGCGTCATCCCAAAACCCAACTTTAACTGCACCTCCTTTCTTGGGGTTGCCACCCTTTCCTCGCACTGTTTGGGAGCCCCATTGGTCTCATACCATGATCGAAGTGAAGTTTGGGATCCATCAACCATAGATCTTCGATGATGGCGCTTGTGTGGTGGGGTATTCATCCCGTTTGGGCTTGGATTAAGGGTTTTGTCGCGGCGGACAATGTGCAGCTGATAGTGATCCGATGAGAGGGTTTTCTGAGTGTTGTGGACTTTAGGCAATGGGGCCATAATGGTGACGACAGTGATTGTGGGGATGGTGGCTGGAGCTGGCTCACATTTGTCAATTGGGCATGTTGGGCCTAAAGTTAGAGTTGTTGGACCTCATGGGATTTGGGACCCAGGTGGGCTATTCTATGGGCCTATTGCATGTGGTGACTTGGTAACTTTGATGCTTCTAATGTTTATAGCTTATTTGAATATCATGTGGATTGCCAGATTTATTAGAGTTGACATACTTATTATAATTGCGTGTTCAGGGGCATTGTTTTTTCTACTTATTTGTGTTTCTCGCGATCATGATGCGATGCAAATAAACTTACATTTGTTGAGCTTTATAAATTTAAAGTTTAGTGTTAGCAACCGTAATTAATAGTATAGTACATAAATTTATGTATGACCGTGACATTCATCATGAATGGTTCACCTCCGCTCCAGAACCTGTTCCGGATATCACCGATTACGACCATAGTCGTATTGTTTAATAAAATTATCTTCCGGCGGGCTGGAATATCGTTTTCCTCGGAAAAAAGACCTATCTTACATTTTTTTTGAAAGATCGCAAAAATCCATTCATGGTTATAAAAGTACAAAGACTCGACCAGATTACTTGGCTCAATAGAGCAAAGTTTCACACATACTACTATGCTAGATCGAGTAATTCTATTACATGCAAAGCCTAAACCTATCTTACATTAAGACTTCAAGAACTTATTTTATCAAGTTAGGTTATTCACGTTTCTAATAATCAAACATACTTTAGAGTAAGGCTATGGTAGAGAGGTTTCACCATAGAAATTTTCTTACAACTAGTACGTTATACAAATTTACAGCTTATTAAATTAGAAATTACAATATTTTGATTAAATTTACAACTATTTTTATATTATTTACAGACAATTGAACCAAAATTACAACAAAAATAACGATTTACTTTCAAATTTGTAAAATTGTGTTAGCTTGCGTACTCACAAAAAAATTGAACAAAATTATTAAAACATAGTCTCATTTTACAACAAAATTACTAAATAAAATTTAGGTAGATGCACTCCACCTTAGAATTAGTTGCATATTTAGCACACATATTCCATGACATTATGACAATTATCAGCAAAAGCAGCTGGGTTGATCTTGTCAAAGTTTGTATTGCGTGATATATTGGTATAATTTGCATGAACTTAATTAGTCCCATAACGATTCAACACGACTAATACATTAATGTTTTTGGCCATAATCTAAGTTAACAAGCTTGAACGTGTTCATTGGGGGTAAGGCCAGCAGGTTCAAAACCATAAATTAATGTCCTGGCCTGAATGGAAATAGGAGGTCTATTCTCTATGCATTTTGAGGTTTAGAAAATGCCATGCAGTGAGCGCATGAGCCCTGACATATATGAATGTAAGTTTCCAAACTGGGTATATAAGGGAAACGAGACTCACAAGAGACTAATGAAATCTAAAGAAGGCAGGCATACAATGAGCTCATTCCTAGTCCTACTGAGAATTAATGGAAGCAAAATGTACTGATCGATGTCAGAATGATATATGGCAACAAATTAAAAAAAGTAGTCTGAAGTAATATTTGGAGATTATATAAATCACTTTATTTGAATATTTGTGACATTGATCCAGCAGCAACTAGCATTACATAATGAAAGGAATAGCAATAACATGCAACTTGTTCCTCCTCTTGGCAGCTAATCCAAACGATTCGGTCATATCAAGCTCTTCTGGTCTTGTGTCATTTGGGAGTTTCCAGCTGAAGAAGTAAAGCAGATGACAAAGTACAAGCTCGATAGCTGCAGTTCCAAACAATATGCCGGGACACATTCTCCTACCGGCCCCAAATGGAATGAACTCAAAGTTGGTACCTCGAAAATCAATGGAAGAACCTTGGAACCTCTCAGGCTCAAAGCACTCAGCATTGGCTCCCCAATACTTGGGATCTCTTCCTATAGCCCAAGCATTGACCAACACTGTGGCACCAACTGGTATGTCATAGCCACCAACTTGGCATTTCTCATTTGCTTGTCTTGGAATTAAAGGCCCAGCAGGGTGCAATCTTAGTGTTTCTTTAATGACCATCTTCAAATAGTCTAGCTTATTGATGTCAGCCTCGTCGATCTTCTTCTTTTCTGTTCCCGCAACAAGTTGGCGTACCTCGGCTTGTGCTTTCTCCATTACTCTTGGATTTCTTAGAAGTTCTGACATTGCCCACTCTAAGGTATTTGCTGAAGTATCACTTCCAGCAACATAAACATCCTAAAGAGTATTTAATCGACAAATGTTATTTTGCTTAGCTAAATTATGAAGACACTTACTTATATTCTAGAATAATCCTCTTTAGCAAATATAAAGGAACTTAGAAGACTAAAGACCAGACCTTTCGGTTTCGAAAAAGGGATGAGGCTGCTATGCATCCTAGGGCTAAATACTCTAAAGGCTAATTTTTACTTTTGACACATGTAGTCATTTAAGAGGCTGATTTTTTCAACTTTAAACATATATGATTGAGCTTATGTTAAGCTCACTGTGTCTGATAACCCCTTTGCCCACCATCACCAAATATATCTCCACTGTAACTACCCAGTCGTTGATAACCATCGCCGCCGCCAAACGTGTGATAGTCGCATATTTATGCGTCTATTCGGTATTTAATTTGTTCCTTATGTTTAGTTTATTGTTATTAATTGACACTACAACATTTGGAGACATTGCCGGCGACTTTTAAGTCGCCGGCAATGTCTTTAGACATTACCGGCGATTTTCGCCGGAAAATCGCCGGTAATGTCTTTTTTTTTTTTTTTTTTTTAACATTACCGGCGATTTTTGTCGCCGGTAATGTCCGTCGCCGGCAATCCCTCGATGGTAATGTAAAAAAAAAAAAAAAAAAGACATTACCGGCGACTTTATTTATGTCGCCGGTAATGTCTTTTTTTTTTTTTTTTTTTTTACATTACCGGCGACATGAATTTATGTCGCCGGCAATGTCTTTAGCTTCGAGACATTACCGGCGACATAAATTCATGTCGCCGGCAATGTAAAAAAAAAAAAAAAAAAAATTACATTACCGGCGACTTAAGTCGCCGGTAATGTCCAAAAATCGCCGGCCTTGTTTTTGGACATTACCGGCGACTTAAAAGTCGCCGGCAATGTGTAAAAATGTTGTAGTGTGAGTGAATTAATTATGTTTATTTATTTTTAGATATTTTAGAAATTAATGAAGAAAATGAGATTAAATAATATATATATTTTGGAGTTATTATGAAAGATGAGGACTTATAATGTGAAAGAATCCTAATTTGAGAAGAATACTAATTGTCCACGTGATCTTGGTGAGGAGAGAGTTTAAGAAAGAGACTTGTATATATATTGCTTTGGCGAGGTGTGTGTGTGTGTGTATATATATATATATATACAGTCCTTTTCAGGTGCGGACGTCCGCACCGTCCGCACCCGTACGGATTCCGGGTTTTGGCCGGCGTTCCGGTCACCAAATCCGATCTCCACCGTTCAGATTATAGGTATGCGTGTATAGATCAACCCTGTAAAATTTTATCAAATTCGGTGATCGTTTGGGTCCTCAAAATCGCGATTTATCAATCGGAATCCGAACGGTTTCAGTTTACTGTTTTTTGTCCGTTCGTGTAAATCGCGATTTTGAGGACCCAAACGATCACCGAATTTGATAAAATTTTACAGGGTTGATCTATACACGCATACCTATAATCTGAACGGTGGAGATCGGATTTGGTGACCGGAACGCTGGCCAAAACCCAGAATCCGTACGGTGCGGACGTCCGCACCTGAAATTTTTTGTATATATATATATATATAAACTTAAAAAAGAGCTTGGCGAGCAACTTGGAGTTGCTGCCTGGCGAGATAGTTTCGACGGTTTGGATTTGGACTTCGAAAAGGTGAAGGTTTGCAAATTGAGTTGGACTTTTGCACGTGTCCTTTGCTTGGTTTATTACTTGGTTAAAGAAGTCCATTTGAAGTTAGGAAGCTTTGCACGTGAGTTTACTAGGTTAATTAGTTCAAGCTAATTAAAGCTATATATATGGATGGCTGGAACAAGAAGGGGGGGGGGGGGGGGGGGGCTGCAGAAACGAAAAGAAGAGAGAGAAGTGCTCGTGCATGAGAATTAGTTTGTTTTCGACGTCGTCAAGAGTTCATTTTTCTCCGTCATTTAATTTAATTTTTATAAATTTTTAAATATTTTTATCTAAGACTATGAGTAGCTAAACCCTTTGTTAAATGGTAGTTTTGAAGCCCCGTACATGAAGTTTAGATAATATACACTTTGACTTAATTTTGTTATGTTCTTGGAAGAGGTTTCTTTGTTAATTTTATATTGATGATTTTTATCTTGTATGCTTTGAGTACACGCTTAGTATGCATGTTTAGGGATCTAAATCTATGAGAATTTGATGCCTGTTGATTGTATTTGATCTTCCTCAATTTCTCTCGAGTAGAAACCGAGATTTTCGGTTATAAGAAATTCTAAGTCTAGCAAGGCACGCCCTTAGTGTACTTGTGATGCTTTGTAGATTCTCACACCTTTTCTAGATCATAATGCTTTTCTCTTAGTAAATTTGAGTCTGTGACTTTTGGGTTCTTTGAGAGATAGTCACCGGTGATAAGCGAACATTCACTGGTGTAATCATAAGGATTAGGTAATAGGTTGTGTTCTAAGCGTTATTGAATCTTCTTGAGAACTTTCATCAATTGGCATAGCATTTTTAGGTTGGGCATATATTGTCTAGATGGAGTGACGGTGGTGGAGAACATTCCCCTTAACTATTTTGTTTATTGATTTTCGTCACTTTTTCAAAGCTGATTTCCTGCATTAGTCTGTTTTTTTTTAAATTTTTATTAGCATAGAAAATCAACTCCGAATCTATTGAAATTTTACGTGGTAGTCCACCACTGTGTCTAGTGTGTTCAGTGTTATTTTCGTAATTTTTAGTTGAGTCTAGGTTAGGTAATTAATTATGTTAGTGTCTGTAGGTCGAGTCTGTCAGGAAATTAATTTTAGTGTTTGTTTGCGTCTAACACTTAGTTTCATCAATCTTTTGTGGGTAATGACCCCTATTTGCCATACTACTATATTGATAAATATTGCATAATAATAGAAATATCTTTGAGGGTGTAAAAAGCCGTATCAACGTGACAAACACCACCGCACCATTTCCGTCCTCCCTCTCATTCTTCCTCCTACTCCCTCTCCCTCGTGATTTCCCTTTCCTCAAGACCTAGACTACTCTGGAAGGCAACGACAGAGACGTGCCATTGAAGAATTATCATAATTCTTACTGTAGCCTTCGCATATTACCACAATTCTCATATAACATCATCATGATCCATACCCAGCTACCACATGCGACTAGTTGTTGGCAAAAGTATAAGCACCGTCCACCTTCCACTGTACCTAGATCCAGTTGCCTTCATTGAAAGTTTTTATTAGCCATAATTACAAAAGAATATTCACATAATTACTTTCCAACAGTCCCCCTCAAATTGGTGCATAGATGTTAATCATGCCTAACCTGTCAATCCATCATGTAAATGTCTGGTGTGACAACCCCTTTGTGAGTACATTCGCCAATTGCTCTTCAGAAGTCACAAAAGGAAAACTTACATTCTTCTCATCAAGGTGATCCCTGATGAAATGTTTATCAATCTCCACATGCTTGGTTCGATCATACTGTACATGATTATGAGCAATCTCAATTGCAGCTGTATTATCACAATGCAAATGTATGGCCTTCAGAAGCTTGAAACGTAGCTCTTTTAATACATTCCTAATCCATAACAATTCACATACTGCATTTTCCATTCCACGGCATTATGCTTTAGCACTAGAATGAGCAATCACATTCTGCTTCTTACTGCGCCAAGTTACTAGACTCCCTCCAATAAAGGTGAAATATCCAGAAGTGGATGCTCTATTTGTCTTATCACCCGTCCAATCTGCATCAGAATAACCTGTAACTCCAAACTCACCATCTTTTGAAAATAGTAAGCCTTTATCGGGTGTAGACTTCAAATATCTGAGAATGCGTATCACAACATCCATATGTTCTTCACTTGGATCATGCATGAACTAGCTAACAACACTCACAATATATGCAATATCAGGCCTAGTATGTGACAAATAGATCAATCTTCCTACTAACATCTGATACCTACCTTTGTTCGTTGGAACTTGACCAGGACACAACTCTAACTTGTGATTCATCTCAATAGGAGTATTAGCAGGTTTACAATCCAACATTCCTGTTTCAGCAAGAAGATCAAGTACATACTTTCGTTGTTACAAGGTGATTCCCAAGTTAGATCTTGCAACTTCAATTCCCAAGAAATACTTCAACGGACCCAAGTCCTTCATTTCAAACTCTAGGGACAAACACTTCTTTAAATCTTCCATCTCAACTGGATCATCACTTGTAACAACCATATCATTCACATATACAGTCAGACCAATAATCTTACCATCCTTGCGTTTGATGAATAATGTATGATAGGAGTTACTCTGTCTATATCCAAACTTCTTCATAGCTCCAAAAAACCTTCCAAACCAAGCTCTTGGAGATTGCTTCAATCCATACAAAGATTTCTTTAGTCGACACACCTGTCCAATATTATATGACTCACATTATGACTCACAACTGACAGATGGAGGAATATCCATGTACACTTCTTCTTCTAGATCTCCATTCAAGAAAGCATTCTTCACATCAAATTGATGTAGCAGCCAATCATGTCGAGCTGCTAAGCAATGAGAATATGAACAGTACTGATTTTTGCTACTGGAGCGAATGTCTCCTAATAATCTACTCCATATCGCTGGGTGTAGCATTTTGTAACCAGACGTGCTTTATATCGATCAATGCTTCTATCTACCTTCAACTTCATTGTATACACCCATCTGCATCCAACTGTCTTTTTTCCAGGTGGAGTAGGAACAATATTCCAAGTTCCATTCTTTTGTTGGGCTTACAATTCTTCATTCATAGCTTGCTTCCACTTTGGATCCGCTAAGGCATCCTGCACATTATTGGGAATAGATACTGTAGACAATTGATTAATAACAAGTGCATGTGATCCAGACAACCTATGGTGAGATACAAAGCTAGCAATGAGATATTTGGCTTTGGCTTCTATGCTAGGCTCATATTGTTTCTTTAGAACCCGTTTTGTTTCCCATTGATATCTTCTAGGCATACTACCACCTACACTACCTGGTTCAATATTATCAGTACGTACATCAAGTAAGATATTCTGAATAAACTCTTCGGTTGTTGGAGTAGAAGGGGGGTCTTCATGGGATACTGCTTCAGAAAAGGGTTGAACTTCAGGCAATGTTGCTTCAGCTTCAGTTCTAGACGGATCGAGGATTCCTCTCGACGGGTTAAGGATATCATTCGGTCTCGTTTCTAGTTCACTCCTCTACGGGTTGAAGGGAGCAATCTGTATGTCCAATCTCGGTCCCATTTTTCGATGGGTCGAGAGAGATTTTCGATCCATCAATAATTCCTCATGTACTTTTTTCTAATCGATTTCAAGCTTCAAGTTTCTTCTCCAAGCTCTCTAATTCCTCAAATTCCTCCAAATTCAGAGGATTTCCTTCACATATACTTCTCTCCCCCTGAATGGAAGACTCTGAAACTCCCCCTGAGTAATAAGGGGTAGATTGATGGAAAGAAACATCCAGAGATACATACATCTTGTTTAATATCGGATCATAACAGCGGTAACTTTTTTAGAACTCAGCATATCCAACAAATATACACTGCACAAGACAATGATCAAGATTTCCTCGCAATTGTTTGTTGATGTGAACATGCATAGTTCACCCAAACACTCTTGGTTCCAAATTGGCCGAAGATGAGGCCTTCAATAGGTCATGCAACTTCTGATACAGAGTTTGAAACTCAATCACAAGAGAAGGGGTGCGATTGATTGAATAAGTAGCAGAACACAAGGCTTCTCCCCATAATTTATAGGAACATTCATTCCAAATAGAGAAGCACGAACAACTTTCATCAACTGTGGATTCTTTTTTTTCTTCAGCTAATCCATTATGTTGAGGAATATAGGCAATGGAAGTTTGATGTCTAATCTCATGAACACCCAAATATGCTAACATGTCCCCATTCACATACTCTCCACTATTGTCAAATTGAAGGACACAATTGGCTGCTGTTACTGAGTTGCCACCATCTTGTGGAATTCAACAAAGCTTTCATATACTTCACTTTTACACTTCATTAATGAGACCCAAGTCATTCTGGTGCATTTATCAATAAAAGGTACAAAGTAGTGAAACCCAGAACGAGAAGAAGTTCTAGCAAGACCCCAAACATCTGAATGAATTTTCATGAAAGGAACAAAACACTTATTCAAACTGGGAGAATAAGTAACATGATGGCTCTTGGCCAATTCAGAAACGTCACACTTAAAATTTGTTTCATCAACAACTGAAAACAACTGAGGTTGTAACTTCCTCAGATATCCAAAATTTAAATAAGCTAAGTATCGATGCCATAACCACACCGCTTCTTTAGCTTTATTCAGACCACTCGTACTATTTGCTTGACTAATCTATTGTTGGCCACGTACTGCTTGTCAGCTTCAGGTAGTATAGTTTCCCCATTCTAACACCATAACCCAGAGTTCTCCTTGTTAAAATGTCTTGAAAAATACAGAAATTGGGATAAAAGGTTACATAGCAAGAGAGAGCTCTAGTGATCTGACTAACATATAAGATGTTATATGCAAGAGAGGGACAATGAGGATAGAATCAAGAGTGAGTTCATGAGAGAGTTGTACAGATCATTCACCAAGAACAGGAGAAGGAGAACCATCAGCAGTAGAAACAATATGTTTAGGAGAGGTTTTAATTGTTTCAACAACCCTAGGATTATTTGTCATATGATCAGTTGCACCAGTATCAATTATCCAAGATCTATCTGCAGATAATGTGGTAAGAGAATATGCCTTACCCCCGTTACCTGTTTCAATGATGAGTGCAGATGGTTGAGCAGAAGATTCAGTGGTGGTTATAGCTACTTTCGGGATGTTCTTGTGAGACCTTCTAGTAAAATTCCACCGTTCAGGGTATCCAACAAGCTTATAACACCGTTCCTTTGTATGAACAACCTCCTTACAATGAGTACATGTGAAGTGTGAGTTTTTAGCGGGAGGTTTTTCACCAGAGCGAAGAGGGCCAGAGAATCCAGGTGGAGGACCTTGGCGGCGCTGAGACTGGGCAATGTTGGCTATTGAAGGAGAGAAAGAAGCCATGATAGAAGCCTCACGTGGAGGAGGTGCAGAGAGGGCGATTGGATTGCTGTGGAAGCGTAAGACATGGGCATATGTTTGTTCAAGGTCCAGCTTATGTTCTCTCCTCAAAATCTCTTTACAAACTTGACTGAATTCAACATCCAGTCCCATCAGAAATATATAGACATGCTGGCGGGTCATGCCAAAAGATTCATTCACAACACTATCAACAATCTCTTGAGAGTGTGTTAGGCATTGGTCCATTTCATCAAGTTATTCAACAAGCTCGTTGTAGTACGTTGAGAGATGCCTTCTATTCTGCTTTGTCGTATAACACAAACGATGAAGCTCAAAAATCTGGTTTCATTAGATTCATCATAGTTGGTCTTATACAAGGCATCCCAAATTGCTTTAGCTGTTGGCAATCTGAGGTACCGTTTTCGCAATCCAAGAGACATATTCTCAATAAGCCAGCACTTCACCTTGTTATTGTCGATAGTCTATGCTGAATACTCAGCAGAGGTAGCAACATGAGGGTCCTTGGTGAGGAGATCAAGCTTGTTTTGACCTTCAAGTCAAATCTTCATGTATCCAGAGCGACTAGAATAGTTGGTTTCAGTAAGAAGCTCACCGATGAGAAAAGCGGAGTTGTCCTGAATTGTGTTATGGAAATGATTGTGAATGAGTTGCATGACGACTGCTCAATTGTTAGGAATGAGTGCTCCATCCACTACAAGAAAAACGCACCTAGACCGCGGAGCGTTTCCGTCGTCTAAATACTTAGACGACGGAACCTCCGTGGTCTAAATACTTAGACGACGGAACCTCCGTGGTCCAAGTTCTGTACTCCAAGTGCTGTCGTCCAAGCACTTGGACGACGGAGAAGGAGAATTCCGTCGTCTAAGTGAGACTTAGACGACGGAGAATGAATTCTCCGTCGTCTAAGTGAAGACTTGGACCACGGAGAATGTCCGCGGTCTAAGTGCTCGCTTGGACCGCGCAAAAGACTTCGCGGTCTAAGTTTGCACTTAGACGACGGAAATGTTGTTTTCCGCCGTCTACGTGAAAACTTAGACCGCAGAAAACGTCCATCTCCGTGGTCTAAGTGATCACTTGGACGATGGAAAACAACATTTCCGTCGTCTAAGTGGTGATTTTGTAAAAAAATAATTAAATGAAAAATTCATGAAATGCTAATTAGTAATTTAATAATTAGCATTTCATGAATTTTTCATTTAATTTTTTGTATATCAATATTCATAATATTGAAAAATTTATTGAATGTTAATTATTAATAATATATAATACGTACAAAATTTATAATGAATCAATAATTTAAATTATTATGGATTTAAATAAAAAATTCATAATATAATAAAATAAATTAATCTAGCCTAAATAAACTAAATTAACCTAAAACTAAACTAATTATAGGCGGCGGCGCCGGTGGTGGTGGCCGGAATGTGGAGGCCGGTGGTGGTGGCCGGAATGTGGAGGCCGGTGGTGGAGGCGACAATGTAGGCGGTAGCTAGTGGTGTGTGGTGGTGGTGGAGGCGACGTTGTAGGTGGTGGTGGTGGCAGTGACGGTGGTGATGTCGGTGATGGCGGCGACGGTGGTGATGTTGGTGGTTCCGGCGACGGTGGTGGCGGTGATGATGATGGTGGATGGTGATGGTGGTGGTGATGATATATGGTGAGTGGTATGATTGGGGGGGGAGAGAGGGAGAGAGGGAGAGGGAGAGGGAGAGTGGATTGAGAGAGGAAAAAATGAAGAGAGATTGAGAAAATGATGAATTTAAAGGGTTTTAACACACTTAGACGACGGAAAATCAGTATTTCCGTCGTCTAAGTGCTTTAAATTTTTAAAAAAGCCGCCAATTATTTTTACTTAGATGACGGAAACACTGATTTTTCGTCATCTAAATGATTTAAATTTTTGCCAAAATTTTAGTGGGAAAAATGCCGCCAATTATTTTGACTTAAACGACGGGATTTCTTATTTTCGGTCGTCTAAGTGAAAATAATTGGCGGCATTTTCAATTTTTTCCAAAATAAATTTTTCAAAAATTTAGTTTGAAAAAAAATTCATTTAGACCACGGAGATGGTCATCTCCGTAGTCTAAGTGAATTTTATTTTTAAACTAAATATCTGAAAAATTAATTTTGGAGAAAATTAAAAAATTTTAAAAATTCACTTAGACCACGGAGATGACCATCTCCGTGGTCTAAGTGAATTTTTAAAATTTTTCAATTTTCTCCAAAATTAATTTTTCAGAAATTTAGTTTAAAAATTCACTTAGACCACGGAGATGACCATCTCCGTGGTCTAAGTGAATTTTTAAATTTTTTAAATTTTTTTTAAATTAATTTTTCAAAAATTTAGTTTTAAAAAAATTCACTTAGACCACGGAGATGACCATCTCCGTGGTCTAAGTGAATTTTTAAAATTTTTTAATTTTCTCCAAAATTAATTTTTCAGAAATTTAGTTTTAAAAAAAATTCACTTAGACCACGAAGATGACCATCTCCGTGGTCTAAGTGAATTTTTAAAATTTTTTAATTTTCTCCAAAATTAATTTTTCAGATATTTAGTTTAAAAATAAAATTCACTTAGACCATGGAGATGGTCCATCTCCGTGGTCCAAGTGAAATAGTCGTAAAATTAATTTTTAAAAATAATTCGCAAGGAAGTTTCTGATCGGTCATTCGAATGAAATAGTCGTAAAATATCGATTAACGAATCGTATATATAAACAATTGAATTTAAGACGACGAATAATCTTGTCTTTAAATTTGTTAAGTATCTACTAATGTGTATAACTTAAGTGTTATTAAGTATAGGCTCATTGCATATCGATATTAACGAAATTGAATTTGGACAAAATAACCGTTGGATACATTCGCCATAAGACAATATATAAACCGAATAATTTTCACAAAATAGTAAGTTCATTAAGGGTTTCATCGGCACAGTCAACCGCAAAACCAAAATTTTTACAAACCGGAAACGTGAATACACGAAAATCCGTAAGTCCTATTTTGGAACCGTCGACGCTCACACTCCAAGCATTGTTTACTCTATGGTCTTGACGAAAAGAATATGCATTGGGACATGGTTTAGATGGCCGTTGTCTTAGGTAAAATCACGAAATTTTCACTTAGACGACGCAACTGCACGTTTGCGTCGTCTAAGTGAGCACTTAGGCATTTGCGTCGTCTAAGTAATCACTTAGACGACGGAAACCTGCAGTTGCGTGGTCTAAGTGAAATTTCCGTAATTTAGGGGTAAGGGCCTTAGGGTTAAAGTACTTAGACGACGGAGATGTCTTTTTCCGTCGTCTAAGTGTCACCCACACCGCAGAGACCTAAATCCTAAACCCAAATTAATTGGGCGCTGGTTCTAAAAATTCAAAAATTTCACTTAGACGACGGAGATTGTTTTTTCCGCGGTCTAAGTGAACACTTAGACTGCGGAAACTTTCTCCGCTGTCTAAGTGAAATTTTTGAATTTTTGAAATTTCACTTAGACGACGGAGATGTCTTTTTCCTTCGTCTAAGTGTTCATTTAGACCGCGGAGAAGTTTCCGCGGTCTAAGTGCATTTTTCTTGTAGTGATCATTGTTAGCAAAAACGTTCTCTTCATTCACGTTGGTCATATCTTCAGGGTTTGCAAAATTCACAATTCAAGTTTCAAGTGCAGATGCAGCAAAAGAAAGAAATTTGGTGGTGATAATTCAGTGTTTAAATTCAATTCAGGGTATTTCAAAATCCAGGAATTCGGCTATGATACCAAGTAGAAAAGTGTTTCAGGGAGAATTCAATGATTTCATTCATCCCAATTTTGGAGTTAATAAAGATGTACAAGTGGTTTCCAAATAGAAAATGATATTTATCACTACCAGCAGAACCATTATATCCGACGAGTTGCCAAAAAACAGACCGACGAGAAGGGATCTCGTCGGTTATAGTTTACTATAACCGACGACAGGATTATCTCGTCGGTTATAGTTTTTTGACCGTCGAGATTTTCTTGTCGTCGGTTATAGTCGCCGGAAACTCGTCGGTCATAGTTTTCGATTATGTCCGACGAATTTTTTGACTATTACCAACGATTTTTTCATATCGTCGGTTATAGTTTCTTATTTCAGATTTGGGCAGCAGCTCGATCTGTCATTCAAAAAACTTTCCATTTTTTCTGAAAATGCTCTGAAATCGATCTTTGGGTGATGTCGAGAATGAGTTCGTGATGATTCATGCGCATTATATATAGGTACGTACGTCGTGCTTAATTAATATATATATATATATGTGTGTTGTGCATGCATGTATTAATGCTTAATTTGTTGAATATATATATATAGATCGATCGATATTAATTAATTGATTTTGAATATATATATATATTGATCGATCGATCGAGTTAATTAATTGATTCTTGAGTTTGATCGAGTAATTGATCGATGGTTGGTTTTGAGTACGTACGCGTGATTGATCGTAAATATATATTAATTAATTGTTGTTAATTTTAATTTGATTATTGTGAATATATATATTTAGCAATAACTAGCTAGCTAGCTAGGGTGATTAATTTATTTAATTAATATATTGCATTATATATATTGTGATTATATATATATAGGATTAAATGTACACTAGCTAGCTAGTACGTGTACGTACGTGCATGGTTAACGTTATATATATATATTTAGATTTTTGTGATCGATTATATATATATATATATAGTTAGGGTGTACGTGTGTGTGTGTATATATATATATTAAAATTATGGGAATTAAAATAATAAATATTTATATCTAGCTATGAAATTTGAATTAATAAGATCATGGGTATATATACATGCAGTTATAATTTTCAGGATGGACAAGAGTTGGATATGTCTTCCAAGATGGGATGTAAGATATCACCGTGGAATTAGAAGTTTTGTAGAATATGTGAAGGTTAATTGTGGAGGGATGACAATTCATTATTGTCCGTGTACGAATGTCAGTGTCGTAGCGAGCGATATCGTTTTCACATCGATAAAGTATTGGAGCACTTGAAGAAAAACGGGTTTTGGGATAAGTACACATGTTGGATTTATCACGGTGAGAGCTCAACAGTTGGTCAACATGATCACGGACAATTTTTTGAGAGTGGCAGTACATCCAATGATCCAACAACAAGGTTGATCAACGATATGTTTCCTCATGAGAGCGGTATATTTGCTCAAGCACCGGATATCGATATCCCTCCCGCCGTTGAAGACTTCCCTCATATTGAGCCGGTCCAGCAATTACCTACAGCTGTCAACACTGCTGGTATGGACAAGTACAACAACCTCATTGCCTTCCAACAGACCCCGTTGTACAACGAGTGTAATAAGACTGTTCTCGAAAGTGTTATGGGAGTAATGAAGCTCAAAGTGGAGAACAAAATGAGTGTGAAGGCTGTTGATGATTGGCTGAAGTGGTCTGGTTCGTTGTTGCCCCCCGGTCATCGTCTTCCTACCACTCATCGTAAGGTGCGACATATCCTTAAACATCTTGGCATTTCCTACATCAAAATCCATGCTTGTAGATATGATTGTGTTCTCTTCTGGGGTGAAGATGCTTATGGGAATGATCTTGAATCCCTTGATGAATGCCCGGTATGTGGTACAGATAGGTATAAGTTGACTCCTGCAGGAAACAAGAAAGCTGTGAAGATACTTCGGTATTTTCCCCTGATAGATAGGCTAGAACGGTTGTTCATGTCTGCACACACGGCTGAAGCTATGAGATGGTGGGCCGAGAGGAATTTGCCCGACGGTGATACACTTATACACCCTGCTGACGGAGAGGCTTGGAAGCACATGGTGAAGGAGTTTTCTTATTTTGCATCAGAGGTTCGAAATGTTTGGCTGGGGCTTTCATCTGACGGATTCAACCCTTTTGGCAACATGAGTCTTCAATACAGTATATGGCCAGTTATTTTGGTATCGTACAACCTTCCTCCATGGATGTGCATGAAGAAAGAATACAATATGCTCACTATGATCATTCCAGGGCCAGGTTATCCAGGGAAGTGTCTCGATGTGTATCTGAGACCCTTGATTGAGGAGCTTAAGTACTTGAGTGAGCATGGTCATCCCACTTATGACAAGTTCAAAAATGAGATGTTCCAGATGCATGCCATGCTTGTTGGCACCATTAGGGATTTTCCTGCACGCGGGATGTTGTCGGGCAACGTTACCAGGGGATACAGGGCTTGTCCAGAGTGCATGACGGTTGAGTGTTGCAGACCTCATTGTAGGAAGATTGTACAGATGCGACATCGTTGTTGGCTTCCACATGATCACCCATTTCGGGAGGATATGGAGGCATTTGATGGGACTGTGGAAACAGGTGAGCAGCCGAGGAGATGGACGGGGGATGAAATCTTAGAAGTGCTAAATGAATACGATTTTGGGCAGCTAAGCAATCATCCTGAGATAGTGGCGTCAATACCTGACAAACCCGACAGATATAAATTCTGGACACATAAAAGTATTTTTTGGGAACTTCCTTATTGGTCCAAGTTGCTGATCAGACACTACTTAGATGTCATGCACATAGAGAAAAATGTGTGCGAGAGTGTGGTCGGCACAGTGTTTAATTGGGAGGGAAAAACTAAAGACGGCCCGAAGGTACGCATTGATCTTAAAAGGATGGGACTGCGAAAACATTTGTGGTTGAGAGATGGGAAGAAAAAAATGCCACAAGCTCCTTATACCGTGCAGCCTGCCCAGAAGAGTGAAATCTTTAGTTAGATGGGTAATGTCAGGTATCCTTCAGGCTATGCCGGAAATATAAGTCGATGTGTTAACTTCAAAGACAACAAGATGTACGGACTAAAGAGTCATGACTGTTATATACTGCTCCAACGCCTCTTCCCTGTTTTCATTCGAGGGTACCTGCCCAAAGAGGTGGTGGAGCCGTTAGTGGCTTTGTCAAGATTCTTTCAGAAGTTATGCACGAGAGAAGTGAAGAAATCGGACTTGTTGGAAATGCAACAGGACATCATTTTTATCATGTGTAGATTCGAAAGGATATTTCCTCCAAACTTTTTCGACATCATGCCTCACCTGATGCTCCATCTTCCGGAACAATTGTTGCTTACTGGTCCAGTACACTACACATGGATGTATCCTATGGAAAGGTATGTAATGCATCTCTGAATCTGGCTATATATATGTCGATCTTTAATATTATTTATTCACTTATATATTGTTGCAATAAGCATAACATGCTCGATCTGTGATTACCCATTTACAGACAATTGGGGGACTACAAAAACTATGTGATGAACAAATCTGCACCCGAAGGGTGTATCGCTGAAGCATATATTGCGCATGAGTGCGTAACGTACACCAAGTTATATTTGGGAGCGTTGGAGGACCCTCCACAACATATGCCCGTAGATGGAGGGCAGTTCAACCTTTCGATCATCTCCGATGATGTTGAAGTTTCTGGAAAGTTGCCCAACTCATACAAGTTGGAACCTTATGAGCTAGTCATTGCCCATTGGTCGGTATTGGTTAACTGTCCAGAAGTTCAATATTGGAAAAATTTGCACCTTTACTGCCCTGCTATTTCCGGTGATGTTGAGTACCACAACAAGACGTTCGCAAACTATTTTGGCAACTGGGTAAGTTGATACTTAAATTGACCTGTATATGATCGATGTTAAGTGCATGTCTCGCATCCTATTTATACGTACTTAATAAATGATTATTTTCAGATGAATCATGTACAAGATGATGGTATCCCTCAGTGGTCACACGAATTGAGGCTCTTGGCGCAGAAACCGGTAACTTCCAGAGTTTATCCTATGTGTAAGGTAAATGGCGTGCTATTTATTTGTAAACATAGAGATGTCAGACGAAAAACACAGAATTCTGGGGTAATGGTGCATGGTGGGCAGAATGGAGTTGACTATTACGGTGTTCTCCATTCAGTTGTCGAATTAATATATGGGGAAGGCATGACCGTGCACTTGTTTAAGTGTAGATGGTTTGATACCGACCCTCAGAACACAAGGACCGATCAATACGGCATTTTTTCGGTGAATACTGCCACAAGCTGGTATGAAGATGATCCGTTTGTGTTGGCCACGGTGGTGAAACAATTGTTCTATCTTGATGATCTTGTGCATAAAGGAGCGTGGAAAGTGGTTAACCATGTTCTTCCACGAAACATATACAGTGCCTCCACCCTTGGTACTGTGACCTCGGATAATGAAGAAGTCAGTGCATACCAAGAGCCGAACGCAACTGGTATTCCTGAAACCTCAACAATTCGCCTTAATAATGTGAGACAGGGCAGTGTGGTACGAATTCCTCAACCAAATCTTCTTGATGTTAATCAAAATGAAGACAATGAAGACTCAAGTCACGAGGACATACACATCTTACCTGAAAGTAACTAGGAAACAGAGTCAGACTCAAGCGATGATTCTGATTATGCGCCTTAATTAGTGTATATATATATGTATGTTATTTTGACTTAGAACGTGCAATGTAAAATGAATTTTATTCAGATTATTGACTGCCGAATCTTCTCGATCGATGAAATTGCTATATCCGGCTCCATCATAAATGAGAGAGCTCGAGAGATCGATCGAAAAAAATACACAACCGATCGATTAATAATTATATCGTATTATTAAATAATAATTTAATAATTTGGTATTAACTATATATATTAATAATTTCGTATTAATTTGGTATTAACTATTAATAATTTCGTATTAATTACCTATTAATAAATATATATATATTAATACACTAAATATTTAATTAGTTTACCGGAATAATCAGAAAATTAAATAGAAGAACTATATCTGACGACATGCATATGAAAATCTCGTCGGATATAGTTGAACTGAAACTATATCCGACGATATGCATATGAAATCTCGTCGGATATAGTTTCGGTTCAACTATATCCGACGAGATTACTTATCTCGTCGGATATAGTTCTGTTTTATATCACGATCTGGGTACGTTTTAGGGCAGAAACGAAACTGCCCCAAACTGCTCCAACGCCTCCGATCGATTTTCTGGGCTTTCATCGTGCTACAAGCAAGCAATCGAAGCTCAAGTGGTTTGAAATCCTTCGTCGATCCTCAAGCCAAATCCTTCGTCGATTAGTTCAAAATCAGGTTTGAAATCCCTAAATTCAAATTTTCGAATTTTTGTAATTTAAGTTAGATTTTGCATGTGGAATGTGTTGATCGATAATGTGGATGCATGTATTGATATAGCAATGAAATTTGTTAATTTTATGCATGTATTGATATATATTTTGGGATAATTTTGATTTTAGGTTAAATTTAGGTTAAATTTCGGGATAATTAGTTTGGGATAATATTTTAGGTTACATTTTATGCATGTATTGATATATATTTTGTTAATTTTATGCATGTATTGATATATATTTTGGGATAATTTTGATTTTTTGGTTAAATTTCGAATTTTATCCATGTTTTTTGCATGTATGTTATATAGTGGAATATATTGGAATTTTAGGTTAAATTGGATTTGTAATTATTGGATTAACAAATTGGAATTGGAATTATCCAAGTTTTTTGTTAATTGGATTTGGAATTATTGTTGAATTTGGATTATTGGAATTATTGATATATATAGTTAAATTATTGGATTAAATATGTATTGGATTTTATGGAATTATTGTTGATTTTTGTGGAATATTTATATATTGGAATATATATTGGATTATTGATATATATTGGAATATGCATGTGCTAGATTTTTTGGATGAATTAGGAATTTTTTTTAATTTTAATAATTTTATAGCAACGATGCAATGGTTTAATTGCGGACCTTCCCGAGGGGCCGGGTCGAGTACTTCGAGGGGGAGGTCCAGAGGGAGAGGGAGATCGGGACGTGGGGATCTTGGCTCGGGAGCTGGGGATCCTGATGGCACCGGAAGTCGGTCCGCATCAGGATCCATCAGCGTCCCCAACACTTACAGTCTTCCGCTGACCTCTCGACACCGTCGGCTGATGGGCGAGGGACAACCTCAGCAGCAGCCCGAGCCGGCTCGATCCTCAGGCGCGAGGTTGGTTCATCAGGTCAGTCGCACGCCTTCAACGGATAGTGCGACTCAATCCTCGGTCCGAAGGCCGGACATTCATCGCGAGGACCCTTCCCCCGTCATCCACCACACAGCTCCTCATTCTTCCGAGGAGGCTGGTGGATCCACTCAGTCCTCGGCGAGGATGCGACTATGCCCGCCGCCTACATTATTCTTACCGTTGGAAATCCCGACGATACCTCACGTCGATTCCGACGGGATGCCTATTCCAGAACAGCTAGGGTTCATTACCCCGGAGCAGGCATATGCGTATATACCCTTCCCGGCACCTCTCTGGAGTGCGAGAATTCCGGGACAACGCACCGACGAATCAGGTAAATATTAATTAGTGATATCTTTTTACTCCCTAATATTTAAATTCAATTAGGTGTTGATGTTTAAAAATCTTCTACATATATATGTGATAGGTGAGATCGTGCCCGGTGCCAAACAGAAGAGAACCAGAGGCCCCGTCGTCGGCAAGTTACTGGACGAAGCCATTCAGGCTAGCGGTGGTGGCCAACTTATGATTCCGACCGGGGATAGAGGGTAGGTGATCGAGGGAAAGGTCACTCGAAAGTACGCGGGGATGGCGGGCAGCCTCATACGGGATAGAGTCTCAATGTTGTGGCCAGATTGGAATTCAGTGCCGCAATCCGTCAAAAATCAGCTGCATAATGCGTTGTCGGTGAGTTGAATTGTATATTCATTATGTAAATTATCTAAATAAATTTTTAATATTATTGATATATATATATATATATATATGCATTGCAGAGGTGGTTCCGCGTGGATGCAGACATTAGACACAAGTGGGCGGATGAAGTGCATGGGAGCAGGTTTGCAGACGGGCATTTATATATATTTTTTCGTTTCTTTTGATTATATTCATAATCAACCATTTTGACCATGGATAAAACTATATCCGACGAGGACATCGTCAGTTATAGTTTAAACTATGACCGACGATAAATTATCCTCGGTTTTAGTATATCTATTTTCCAACGATAACCCTAAATCATCGTCGGATATAGTATTACCGACGGTGTATTACCGACGATACTATATCCGACGATGTGTCGTCGGATATAGGTATGACCGACGATAAACGGAAACAGACCGACGACACCAAGTCGTCGGTCATAGTAATTCTTCCGGTAGTGTATATTCCTATCACATCTATACAACTTTAATTCTAATTACAAAAGAATATTCACGTAATTACTTTCCAACCCAATGTATGGCGGCTAGAGGATTTTGTACACTTAGCTTATCATAAACTCGATAAAAGCTATAAATAGTTGAAAAAAAGACCAATATAATTGTGCCATGTGTAATAGACCTGGGTGTTTAGCCCCAAGGTGCATTGCAGAATTTTCCTCGAAAAAGATTTAAACTTAACAAGTTCATGCAAGTAATTTTTGTGCAAATTAAGTATTAACTGCTTATTTACTTACCAGTGTGATAGCTTTAATATGGTTTGTTGTAAGTTCAAATTGGAGCTCACCGGACTCTTGTAATTGTAGAAGCATGTCCACTAGATCTCGATCTTCCTCACGAGCTCTTCTGTTGCTATGTGCTAGTTTATGATCATTGATGATATCGACAAGAATCCTGTCCATCTTTCGATGTAATTTCTCAAACGAGGACTTGGTCCTCGTGATATGTTGGAGGAATTTGAGGGATGGAAAAAGATCTTCCACACCAAAGCCTGTACAAAGCCTAATCGTTTCGTGGACTAGTGATGTAAACTCTTGTTGATGTTTGCATTTTTTCCCTAATGCTGCCCGAGCAGTAATGCTGTTTATCGTGGAGAGGATCATCTCACTGAGATTTATTACTGATCGCATGGAGTGATCTTGATCAACATGACTATGTTTCTGCTGTGATAAGTTTGTAATTGATTGAACAAGATTCCATGTCTCTTCTTCTCTTAGTGATGCAAATGACTGCACACGTTTTGCGCTTAGGAGCTCCAACACGCAAATTTTGCGCATTTCTCTCCAGTAAGCATTACAATGACTAGAGATGATACCTGAAGAATTGTAAGACATAACTTCAAAACCTAGGAGAGTAGGTCGATCCGAGATAGAAGGATCATGTATCTTGAGCACTTGCTTGGCTAGGTCGGGTGTTGAAATGACAATCATCGATACTTGCCCCAGTTGGAGATGCATTACAGTACCGTATTTCTTGGCCAAGTCTTTGAGGAAATGTTGAGGTAATGATCTAGCAAACAAAGCCAGCTGGTGCAAGTTTCCGATGAGGGGCAGCTTCCATGGTCCTGGTGGCAACCTAAGAAGAAGACCATCATCATTTGGACTGGTATGGCTCCTCTTTTTCCAAAACCGATTCAAAATAACCAGTATCATTGTGACAACCACATAAGTAAAGAACGGAAAACCATCATGGGAATCAAGAAATGCAAAATGAATTTTTCGGAACAAGTTTGCTACTCGATCCATCTAGGACAGGGTGTGTACAGTAAGAATGATTGGGAGATAAATAAATAGAAACTGATCACTAGAGAATAGGAGATAAATAGGTGGGGGCGATGGGATGCCCTTGCCAACTTTTTTGTTTTGTCAAAGTATAGGTGCGGGACGAATTGCCCTTGCCAAACTTTTTTAATTGCCCTTGCCAAACTTTTTACCTAACTATCATTCTCAGAGAGTCAGAGATAACTATGAGTGTGACTATCTTCTCTAGTAAACCCTCGAGATCCCAATTTCGCAATTACCGATAGAGATAACCTAAAATTGGAGAGCCTCTGCAACTCCCGTAATCGGTCGATCATCTTGCTTTCCCTCTGAAAGACTAAAATAACTCTCAAAATTACATTTCCAATGCCTAATGCCGCTCTAGCTGATGCGATAGTTGCAAAAGTAAAGAAGATTAAAAAAACACCAGTAAATTTTTTTACTCTCAAAAACCATGCGTCCACGGAAAACACTTTCGTAGCCCTTAGGCCATCTTGAGCAAAGCAGGATTAAACTCGGCCAGGGTAATAATATACTCATACATATTATTTTTTATTTGCAAGTTAGTGAACTGTCTTCAATAAGACATGGTTAAATGGCTAAATTCAATTTGAGTCAACCCATAACAACTTGACATTTTTTTTGACATGAGGGAATTTTATTAGAATCAGATGTGATTTACATCATAAGCAATGACATCTTGAACAAATTCAGGCGCTACACCAATCCATAGTTGGCTTTGATCTGCATTAAGCCCCATTTGAGCCAATAGATGTGCTACTCTATTCCATTCCCTTGCTCGAAACTCAAGTCGAATCCATGGAGCATTTTGTAACAAAATCTTCGCTCCTTGAACTAAACTATACCAAGTACCCCGATACTCACTCTTATCGAGTACTTGATGCACCACTTGTCTGCAATCCGAAGTCACTACAATTGGGACTTGAACAACGTCCTAGTCAGCTCGCACTACAAGAAGTTTAACTTTTAGTGACCAACTTACTTTGTCATCTATATTAGATATTTCATCACCAATACTTATTAGTGACAAAATTAGTTTGTCACCAAGTTCGTCACCTAAAATTATAACAAATAGTTATAAATGACGAAGCTTCTGGAAAGAGAACAAACACTTGCCCATTGCAAGAGTCGAGTAGAGAGGTGACAGTGACACAATCCGGCGGCAACTGGAAGGGGTGAGCCAGTAGCTTCCGATGGAGTTGTTGTCGCCAAACGACAAAGACGACGTCGTTTCGAGGTCGAGGGAGTGAAATTGAGGGGAGGAGTCTGTAAACAGGGTGTGTCCTTATCTATACTCGTTCAATTCCAGGTTGAAGCCGATATTGTGGAAGGATCTGCTCCTTTCAGAGATGGAGAACAACTGAACAACATGATGAAACTACTTTTAGGTTTAAATTTTTTACGGAAGTGCAATTTTTTTTATAGAATGCGGAAGAGCAGTTGGAGACTTGGGAGGGATTTTACATCATTAACCAACATTAATTCTATATATATATAAGATACTGATGAAAGACCTTTATGAAAACTCAAATTTCATAGGAATAGGTGACAAAAATATTTTTCTTCTATTCTCATTATTTTGTCTCTTAAACATATGGTATATTTAACTACCGGTGGCAACTTACACTACAAGAAAACTGCACCTAGACCACGGACCATTTCCGTCGTCTAGGTGACGTTTTCCGTCGTCTAAGTACTTAGACGACGGAATCTCCGTCGTCCAAGGTCCGTGCTCCAAGTACTGTCGTCCAAGTAGCTGGACGACGGAGAATTATGTCTCCGTCGTCCAAGTTAACTTGGACCACGGACATTCTCCGTGTCCCATGTATGCACCTGGACGACGGAAACACTAATTCTCCGTCGTCCAGGTGAAAACATGGGCCACGGACATTGCTCGTTTCTCCGTGGCCCACGTGTTAACCTGGACGACGGAGAATTAGTGTTTCCGTCGTCCAGGTGCATACATGGGCCACGGAGAAGCTAGAAATCTCCGTGGCCCATGTGTTCACCTGGACGACGGAAACACTAATTCTCCGTCGTCCAGGTGAAAACGTGGCCACGGAGAATGGCAGAGTTTAGGGTTTAGGGTTTAGGGGTTAGGGGTTAGGGGTTTAGGGTTTAGGGTTAGGGTTTGTGCACCTGGACGACGGAGAACATAATCTCCGTCGTCCAAGTGACTATTTAATTTTAAAAAAAAATTAATCGAAATTAAATATTATTAAATTATTTTATTATTAAATTAATTTAAATAATGAAAATAGTCGAAATTAATTAATTAAACTAAATTTTTAATATTAATTAATGTATTAAATAAATAAATAATTAATATTTAATTACATACACATCCAAATTAAAAACCAATAAAAATTATAAAATATTGTTCGGAACTCGGAAATAAAGAAACGCGATAATTAACTAGCTACCTAATACACTGAAGGAGCAGATGCGTCGCCGAGTCCTCCGCCTCCAGCCGGGTCGTTGTCGTCGGGGTATGGGTTCGGAGGAGGTTGACATTCTTGTCGATTTTGGTTCATGAGCGCGATGAGTTGGGCTATTTGTGCTTGTTGTTCGTCAAGTCTTCGCCGCATTGCCTCATTCTCCGCTCGTGTCAGCTGATTCTCCTCTCGTGTCAGTCGATTCTCCTCTCGTGCCAGTCGAGCCTCTTGAATGGCTGCTTCGACGGCCGCTGCCTGACTCCTTCTCCGCTGCCCCGAACCTCCCGTAGATGATGAGCTGGAGGTCGTCGACAAATCTCGTACCACCCTAGGCCCAAAATGCCTAACCTCCTTGCCAGCTCTACGACCGTAGACCTCATCCGCGATTGCAATTTGGCTCTCTAAGGATAGAGGAGGCAGGTCTTCCAGCGGCACATCTGGGAACGCAAGCTGAGTGTTAGCCAACTCTTCTTGCGCCCGCTCTATCACCCTTGCCTACAAAAGAATAATTAATTTATTATAATGAAATAATATTTAAATAATAATTACTATAATTAAAAGCACATAATTACTATATCACTTACGCCGCATTGACTGGCTTCATTATCGAGCCCAGGCGTCACGTACGCGCTTACGCTTGCATCAAGATAAGGGTGTTTGGAACCCTTATCCTTGTGCTCCTTGGCAATTTGAATGAACTGCTTGGCGCCGGTAGTATGGTGTTTCTCCTTCTTCCCCCGGTTGGCCTTGTTGACACCGGAGAATTTCTGTTACACAAAATAATTAAATCATTAAAAAATTAATGTGGCGAATTTAAATAATTCAATTATCTTAATTGAAATAAAAAAAATAAATTAACACCTTAAAGGAGTCGTCGGCAAAGTGGTTACACAACCACTCCCACTCATCTTCTCTCTCCCCTTGCAGCTCTACCGGGGGAGGCACGGGACCGACATCTTGGAAGTACTTATGGAGCTTGTACTTCCAATCTTTGTAGATGGAGTTGGCGGTTTGGTTGATATGCCTCAACATAGCCGGTGTCGGATCCACGTCAAATTGTTCCTATCAAAAATAAATAGAAAATTATAATCGTATATATTATAAAATTTTAACTAATATTAACAATATTATATAATAACTAAATGGGACGTATTATGTACCGAAAGATCTTTGAAGACTTTCGCCTTCTCATGATCCGGCGCCTCCTTCCAAGTAGGGGCAGTGATACGAACCCGGTTACGGATGATTGACCCTATCCCATGAGCCGAGAGACTTGCTAGCTGAGCTGTGGGAGGGCCACCGGTGAATTCGTCGTACGGCAAGTTGATCTTTTTACCGGTCGCCTTGCAAATACGCTCCGCTTTGCCCCCTTTAACGAGACCCCGAGTCCTTTTCGGTTCCGGGTCAGTGGGGGCCCTCCTTTGCCTACGGAGGGCGCTGTACATGATTGATTCGGCGGTCGAGGACGCCTGAGTACTGCCCGTTGAATGGGTACCGGGCGTCGGAGATTGGAAGGGATCGACGTCATCACCGCTCTCGATGAATGGAGGAGCGGGAATTTCCCCAGAGGGCGCTACAGACGGACCAGATGATCCGTCCGGATTGAGAGCGTCGTTGCCCTCCTGTTGAACCCAACCGACTTGGGCCGCCAACATTCGGAGCATGGCATCTTCTGCCTCCTGTTGGGCTTTCTTCTTGCCGAATGTCGTCTTTGGCGGAGCCATTTAAACCTAAGAGTACGGTGTTAAAGAACCTACTTACCATAATAATTACAACTTAAAAATTTACACTAATTAATTAAGTATGTTTAAGATTTAAATAGAGTACACTAGCTTGGAATTTTCGGTCGTTCAATGGACGTGCGACCCGCGCGATAAAGTTTAAATTTTCAATTAGTCAGCCTTGGTTAAATCGAAAAACATGGCCAGTTAGGGATAGAGATAACGCGAGAGGCAGGACTAATTTCGACAAAAGTCTTTCTTAGTCCAAATCCTGTCACCAGTCATAACCCGTTTCCAGACACCATGTCCGACATTCGGCCAATTTTTCCAAAATTTACACTCCCTCAAGTCCTTTGCAAACTCCGCCCTCAACCTCGTGTCCATAACTTCATTTAGGTTATGGTGTGCGGTGATGAAATCCACACATCACGAGGGGTTAAGGAGATAAGCTAGGAAAAGAGGCGCCATCTATTCCAAGGAGTGCGACTTAATTACACCAAGCCTATGTACTAAATTTAAATCGAACACATACTACTAATTAATTTATTAAAAAATACACGTAATTACATGCAATAATTTATTTTCCATTTAGCATGCAATAATTAACCATTTAATTAATTAATAACAATATTTATTTATTTAATTAATTAATAACAATAATTAATCATTTATTTAATTAATAACAATAAATTTACAATTATTCATTTAATTAGTATTAAATAAAAATAATTATGATTTAATTAATTAATAACAACAATTAATCATTTATTAAATATTTAAAACTAATTACTAAATTAATTTCTACTAATTAATTATATTTAGAATTTAATTAATTAATTAAATGAAAATTATTTAAATAAGGGAAAAATAGAAATTTACCGAATCGGAGTTTTCGAGAATATCGCCGGAGTTGTGTCGTCGGAGAGGAGGATCGAACCACGCCGGAGTTATGTTGTCGGAGCGTCGTCGCCGGAGGAGAATCGCCGGAATTTGAGAGAGAGAGAGAGAGAGAGAGGAGAGGAGAGATAGGATTGTAAGGGATGAGGAAAAGAAGATGAGCCGCACTCTATTTATAGAGTTTCACTTAGACGACGGAGCACTATTCTCCGTCGTCTAAGTTCACTTGGACGACGGAAAGAGTGTTCTCCGTCGTCTAAGTGGCGGTTTAAAATTTTTGAAACGACGCGTAATTAAGGGGCGGGACGTTTTGAACCGCCATGAATTTGGACTTAGACGACGGAGAATAGATTCTCCGTCGTCTAAGTGGAAATTCAAGCGGCGCCGAAAAATGAGGCGGTAAAACGAACCGCCATGATTTTTGACTTGGACGACGGAAAATGACGTTCTCCGTAGTCCAGGTGAACACCTGGACGACGGAAAATGTCATTCTCCGTCGTGCAGGTGAAAAATTCATTGGAAAAAAAATAAAAATTTAATCGAACCGCCATGGTAATTTCATCTGGACGACGGAGAATGACGTTTTCCGTCGTCCGGGTGTTCACCTGGACTACGGATAACGCCATTCTCCGTCGTCCAGGTGAAATTTACGTTAAAAAAAAGTTTAAAATTAATTCGCTAGGAATTTAGCGATCTGTCATTGGAGTGAAATAGTCGTCCAATATCGGTGAACGCATCGTATATATGAACAGTTAAATTTGAACCTGAAAATAGATTTTCGTTTTGAAAGTTGTTAAGTATCGACTAATCCTTACGACTTAAGTGTTCATGAGTATAGGCTCATTTGCAACAGAGTATTAACGAAATTGAATTTGGACAAAACAGCCGTTGGATATGTTCGTCGTAACATAATATATAATTGTCTTCAAAGGACCATAAAATAATAAGTTCGGGAAGGGTTTGATCGGCACAGTCAACCGCAAAACCGATAATTTCACAAACCGGAAACGTGGATACAAGGCATTTCGCAACTCCGATTTTCGAACCGTCGAAGCTCACACACCAAGAATTGTTTACTCTAAAGTCTTGACTCAAAGAATATGCATTGGAAGAAGGTGTAGATGGTCGTTGTCTTAGAAAAAATGCCGATATCTGCACTTGGACGACGGATAATGACAAGTTTCCGTCGTCCAGGTGTATAGACCCTGAATTCAGGGGTTAGGGCCTTAGGGTTTAGGGTTTAGGGTTTGTGAACTTGGACGACGGATAATTACTATATCCGTCGTCCTAGTGTTTACCTGGACGACGGATAATGACCATTGTCCGTCGTCCTAGTTCTAAACCCCGAATTCAGGGGCTAGGGCCGTAGGGTTTACGGTTTAGGTCGTCCCCGGTCATTTGAGTGTCCGTTCAATTATTCTGATTCAAAAATATAATTAAAAAATTGATCGAATTCGAACGATCTGATCTGCTAGCTAGATTTAGGGTCTAGGATGTAGGGTTTTATATGAGATTGAGATTTGGCGACAACCCGCAATTAATTTCTCCGTTGTCCAGGATATATAATTCGGATTAATTAATTACCGTAAATTAACCCACATCGATCATATATAAATACAATAATTACAATAATTAATTACCAATTAATCTCCCTCGTCGTATGACCGTACTTTTCGTCATAATCATCATCGTCCTCATCCCCGTTAGACGACGGCTCATCCTCGTCATCGTACTCAACATCGTCCGACGAATAACCTGAGTCCTCGTCCTCGTCCGCGTCCTCTTCCTACTCGTCTTCTTCATCTACCTCATCGATAATCTCATCTTCAGTTAGATCTGTACAACCATCAGGCATGGGTAACCGTTCACCATCTTGAACGAGGTCCATTATATCGGAGCGGATGACAGAAATATTAGGTTCTTGATAGGCAGGAATGTCTCTTTCTGGTTCAGCAACATCTTCAGTCGTCGCCGGTGTCCCTTCAATTGTCTCTGTATTCCATATTCCTCGGTGAGAGATATGGTTCACTATTTTCCACCCTTCACCGGCTTTCGGATCGTCGAGATAGAACACCTGCCGAAGTAAGGTGGCGAGAGCGAAAGGCTCATCCTCATACCATCTAGAGTTTGTATCGACTGATAATAGTCCCAGGTGTTCCTTTGTACGCTTGAACCATCTGCACTTGAATAGGAAAACGTTGACATCATTCCCGTAACATAGCTGAACCACATATACAATAGCCCCATAATATAGATCATTGTCTTTCCCAACCGCTACCCCACTGTTTTGTGTTCTTCTTCCTTCGTCTCGGGCCAGTGAATGGAACTTTACACAGTTCACAAAACATCCGGGATAAATATAGTGTTTAACCGGCTTCCCTGCTAGCAAGTGCTTTGGCCATGACCACCACCCTCCGTGGTTTTCAGATTTTTGCAGATCAATCATCTGCGAAAAAGGGCAAAGTAATATAAGGGTTTACTTGTATTTAAATAATTAATACCGAGACGTACGTACGTACCCATTGGAAGAAATAATCGGGAAACTTCTTCTTAACTATTTTCTCAATCCATGCCGAACTCTTGTTTTGATTTAACGCCTGAAGCCTCTCCCTGTATGACATCATGTACGGCTCAATTTCGTCACAGTCTCGCAACACTACCCAATGTGCCTCAATAAGTTCTTCCCGTGTTAACGATTCCTTTAATACTCCTCTAAACGGTCGGACGACATTGGTGACGACAGAAAGATTGATGCGGGCACTGCGATCGGAGGCAGTGGGAGGGGGTGGATCTTTGAGGTACCTGTTGCAGTAAGTAACACACTCATGCATTAGGTATGTCTCTGCTATGGAGCCATCCGGGGCCGACCTGTTTTTGACAAATGACTTATACTGTCCAAGCTGTCTACAAAATCAAACGTACACATTACATAAGTACATATTGCTAGCAAGTATATATATAATCTCCAGTGGAACAAATTAATTAATTAGTGGAACGTACCTTTCTTGAGGATACATCCAAGTGTACTGGACCGGACCAGAAATGAGCACCTGCTCGGGCAGGTGGATCATTAGGTGAATCATGATGTCAAAGAAAGCAGGGGGGAAAATCCTCTCTAGTTTGCAAATGATGTGCACAATTTGTTGTTGCAATTCCACCACATCTGACTTCTTTAATTCTCTGGCGCATAACCTCTGCCACCACCTGCACAATGCCACTATTGGTTCTACGACGTCCCGAGGCAAGTATGGTCGAATTACCACTGGAATAAGACGTTGCAGCATAACGTGATAGTCATGTGTCTTTAGACCAACAAACTTGTGTTGCACCTCGTCCACTGCTCCAGTTATAGTAGCTGCACACGTAGCCGGATAACGAACGCCCTTAAACCAGTGAAATACAGAACGTCTAACCGTCGGCTTCACTGTGTAAGGTGCATCTGGCATCTTGTTGTACACTCATTTCCTATCCCTCCTCAACCACAAGGGACGACGTAGATTCATTGATTCCAAATCTTTGCGCGCTTTGGGAGTATCTTTAGTCTTGAACTTAATACCAAGAATTGTTCCCACCACGCTGTCGCACACATTCTTTTCTATGTGCATCGCGTCCAAGTTGTTCCTCAGCTTCAACTTCGACCAGTAAGGGAGTTCAAAGAATATACTCTTGTGATCCCAATAGCTGAGATCATGTGGAGGAATTGGATTGCATTTCTTTACATCCGCGTCATTGCTCAACACACCAAAGTCGAAATAGCTCAACCTCTCTAAAATCTCTTCGCCCGACCAACTACGGGGTTTAGGATTGTTCTCTACCGTGCTGTCGAAATGAGCTTCATCCTGTCGCCACAGGTGGTCGTGAGGAAGCCATCTATGGTGACCCAAGTAACACACCTTCCCCGCGTGCCAACTAGAGTTCACGTCGTCCAAACATATAGGACATCCATTATATCCTTTTGTCCTGCAGGCTGCCAACATCCTATAAGCTGGAAAATCGCTGATCGTCCACATTACGGCAACCCTCATCATGAACATCGTGTAAGTGAATTTGTCATAAGTTGGGACTCCATTTTCCCACAACAGTTTCAGCTCGTCGATCAAAGGTCTGAGGTAGACATCTAAGCACTTCGATGGAGATTTAGGACCTGGAATTAGTACGGTAAGGAAATTAAATTCCTTGTTCATGCACATCCACGGAGGCAAGTTGTACGGTATCAGAATAACTGGCCAAGTGCTCATGGCGGAGCTATTACTTCCCCAAGGATTGAATCCGTCTGTAGATAGGCCGAGTCTAACATTTCTAACCTCTGAAGCAAAGTCTCCAAATTCTCTGTTGAAATGTTTGAAACCCTCCCCATCCGCGGCGTGTCGCAGGACATCGTCATCTATTCGCTTTTCTGCGTACCATCGCATCGCCTCAGCTGTGTGTAGAGACATGTACAGGCGCTGCAATCTGGGAATCAAGGGATAATATCTAACAACTTTCACAGGAATTCTCTTTTTCGAACTCTTCCTATTCAACTGGAATCTGCACTGGCCACATACGGGACAATATTCCAACTCTCTATACTCTTTGTAAAATAGCACACAATCATTCGGACATGCGTCAATTATCCTGTACTTTAGGCCGAGGCTGCTCAGGATATTTCTAACCTTATAATGAGATTTAGGAAGATTGTGATCATCAGGAAGCAACTTACATATTTGCTCCTGAATTTCGTCAAAAGCACTCACTGAAATTTTGTGCTTCACTTTTATCTTCATTTGCTCCATCACATATTGCAGCATATTCTCTCGACATCCAGGGAACACCGGGGTCTGCACTTCAAGTAGCAGCCGGTTGTACTTTTCCATCTCACTGGTGTCAGTGGCCAAGCTAGCTGCGGGGAATGTGTCATCATGCTCATTAGTGGTACTGTAACCTCCGTCTTGGTGTCCACCATGACTACATCCCGGAAACGCATCATGGACCAAATCTGCAGTTGGGTTGCAAGCTGGGGGTCCGGCACCACTGCCGCTGGATGAGGCACCATGGTAACTGTACCCTGAGCTGAAGTCTGCTGCGCTGAACTCTATTGCTTCACCATGCTCGCTCCATGTAGTGTAACTCCACATCATACCATTTTCGTACAGGTGTTGCACCATAACATTGACCTCCGCATACTGACAATTAAGACATTTCTGACACGGACACCTGAAACGTTTCTTTCCCTGACCATGTTCTATCGCAAAATTCACAAATTCGCTAATTCCATCCATATACCGGACATCACATCTATTCTTCAACTTCATCCAACTCTTGTCCATACTGCTACAAAATATTATAATTAATTAATTATTACATATATATATATATATTAGTCCATTAATTTACGCTTCATTATACGTACTCGATCTACATCGATCCATCAATTACGTACGTACATAATTTAATCGATCTGTACATATATATATAGCTAGCTAACATCCTTGCATATATATGTACGTAAGTTTTCACTAAATATATATTAATTAAGCAAATTTTAACTGCGTACGTACCTGTACGTTGGCCTTCTCGATATCTGTACGTTAATTAAGCTAGCTAGCTAGCTAGTCAGCGGAGATCCCGGCCCTTATCGATCCTGATTCTTCTCGGCTTTCTAGCTAGCTCCCTTCTGCCTTCTCCCTTCTATCTCTCCTTTAAATTAATGGAATGATCGATCGATATGAATTGAATTCACGATCAGTTTGGCATCGGGCTTATATATAATGCTTCACTTAGACGACGGAGGTGTCGGTACGTCGTCTAAGTGGAAGTACGTTACGTACTCGGCCGACTGCGTGTCGGTCCGTTGTCCAGGTGATCACCTGGACGACGGAGAAAACCATCTCCGTCGTCCAGGTGATCACCTAGAGGACGGAGAAGACTCCGAGGTCCAGGTTATAACCTGGACGACGAAAAATACCGTCTCCGTAGTCCAGGTGATCACCTGGACCACGGAAAAGGCTCCGAGGTCCAGGTGTTAACCTGGACGACGTAGATGGTATTCTCCGTCGTCCAGGTATTACTTGGACCACGGAGTCTTTTCCGTCGTCCAAGTGTCACTTGGACCACGGAACAATTACGTTTCCGTGGTCTAGGTGAAGTTTTCTTGTAGTGTTATAGGTGACAAAAAATAAAAAATTATCACAAATAACACTCATAGGTGACAAATATGACTTCTGTCACCTATAATTTTGTCACTAGAAGTTATTTTTCTTGTAGTGTCGAGGTCTTTCACAAGACTCATAAGCTCCCCTTGTTCCAAACATATCAGTCACATGATTACTAAAACCTGAAAGGAACTGGCATGTATGATCTCGAACTACGCCTCCTAGACCTCCCCTACCTTCTGTTTCTCTATATGCAACATTCACATTTATAAGCAGGCTGCCTACGCTAGGAGCCTTTCAATCTTCTTGAGTTGTCTTCCGTCTTTCCTGTTTCTTTTTTGTGTTTGCTTCACTAAACTGATTGTAATAGGAAATGGTCGTCATCTGGATTTGGTCTGCCTCAGTGCTTGCATCCCTCCATAGTTTCTCGTTTATATTCCTCCAAAGATCCCATAGAATCATTAGCAACTGAGCAAACCTCTCATTGGCATGCTCCTGGCTTCTTCCAATAACCACTCTTTCACATTAAACGATGGCCCTACTTGCAGCCTCAACTTGAAGGGTTCTTCCCTCAACAATTTCTAAACTGTAAGGCATTGGCAGAAGAGATGCCCTATAGTTTCGACTTCTTGGTGGTAGAGAACACAAGAAAGGTCCCCTGTATACCCTTTCATACGTAGATGCTATCTTGTTGGAAGTATGTTGTTGCATGCCCTCCAAGCTAGGGCTGTTAATCGGTACAAACGGTTCAGTTATTAGGCTGATCTGAAAATCGAATCGTATTTTTTAATCGGTTAGGTTAGGTTCGATTCGGTTTTCTTGATTTTTTTACAAAAAACCGAATGGTTTGGTTTGGTTTTTTTTTCCGATTTTTTCGGTTTTTTTTATATTTTTTTTAAATAAAAAAAATTTTCTAAAAATAATATTGTTTCTTTCTATTAGTTTCGAAAATTCGAAGATCTTCATTAGCTACTTTTTTCAATAACTTTGTGAAAGTGTGAAACATATTTTATGTCAAATTGAATCAAACTACAACAAATATAATTAGTCACAAATCACACATCAAAGTTTCAAACCATAGCAAATGACAAAATGTTTACTGAAAGTTTACATCACAAATTCAAAGTTTCAAACATCAACAAACATAAACTAAAGTCCGCACTCCATAGTCCAAGTTTAAAACAATCTACAGTCCATCTAAATAAAAAAACAATCCAAATATCACATAAAAACACTGAATTGAATTCATTCTCAAACCATACTCAACTTGTCCACTATTCTCACTTTCTCAGCTAGGGGACTTTTCTTTGGCAGCTTAGCATTCCGTTTCTTAAACCTACAAGAACCCCAATAATCATTGTTAAGTATCAAACTATGGCACATACCAAATACTACTTTCATATATATGGGACAAATAGAGATACTCAACAACATCAAACTTGATTGACACTTGTAAAACGACGTCGTTTTATTCATTTCGGTTCAAACGATTCAGTTCAATTTTTTTGGAGCCGAAAACCAAAACTGAACTGAATTTTTCGGTTCGGTTCGATTTTTTGTTTTTCGGTTATGTATTTGTTCGATTTTGATTTTTTTTTGTTACGGTTCATTTTCGATTTGATTTTTTTTCTGTTTTCTGTTCGGTATTAACAGCCTTACTCCAAGCTACTTTGCCTGGAATATTTGCTTTCCACAAAGCCTTCCACAACAGAGAGAAAATAGCACCATACGAGGATGATACGTGCTGGTCCCCCAAGACATAATCATGAGCAATCATGTAGGCACTTTGGACTAAGTAGAAACCCTTCTTCTCCAATTTCTAGCTAATTACATCGATCCCTCTCCACTCTTTTGTTCAAAAGAATAGCCTCTATTTTCTGAACCAAGTTTGCTGGAAATATGCTCCTTAATAGCTGTGAGTTCCATTCCTTTGTATCTTGATTAACAAGTTGGCCAACTCTCCTCAAAGAATCATCTTGGATTATAGAACAGTCGATCCGGAATCCAATTATCCTCCCTTATATTCATCTCCTCTTCGTTACCTATTTTACACCAAACCTCTGCTTGTAGTATTGGTCTACTCTCTAAGAGCCTTCTCCATGAATAAGAAGGAGAGTTTCCCATTTCAGCATTCCAAAAGGAGTAGTGAGGGAAGTAGATAGCTTTGTAGATTTGAGCAATCAAGGTATCCAGATTAGTTAAATGCCTCCAACCCTGTTTACCTAGCATGGCAAGATTATGTGTATAAAGATTTTTAAAACCCATACCTCCAGAGAATTATGATTGGCACATTCTATCCTAAGATCTCCATTGGAGCTTCTTTTTCTCTTCTATGTCTCCCCCAAAAAATCCACGCATAATTGTTGTAGGTTCTCACACGTACCTTTAGGTATCAAATAGAAGTTCATCACGTAGTGTGGCATCGTTTGGGCTACTACCTTGATTAGGATTTCCTTTCTTGCTGCACTTAGGTGGTTTGCTCTCCAACTAATTAGTTTCTTGGTCAATCGTTCCTTCAAGAAAACAAATAACTCCGTCTTTGACTTGCCTACATGAATAGGCATACCAAGATACTCATCAATACTGTCAACACAAGCTACTTCTAGTCATTTAGTTAGGTTCTGTTTTCGTTGCTCTTCTACATTCTTACTAAACGTCACACAACTCTTCTACAAATTAACCTTTTGCCCACTAGCCAGTTCATACGTATGTCACTGCTTTGATCTGATCACATTTTTCCTTATTTTCCTTGCTGAATAAGAAACTATCATCAATGAAGAACAAATGGTGTACAACTAGGGCCATTGGACTCATCTTGAGTCCCTTTATTGTTTTATTCTCCACAACTTCTGTGATCATCTTTGACAAACCCTCTACATATAAAATGAATAGATAAGGGGATAAAGAATTTCCTTGACGAATACCTTGAGTAGGTATAATATAACCCGTTGGAGCTCCATTGACCAAGACCGAATACCTCACTAAGGTTAGGCAACTCATGATTATATCAACCCACCTTTTAGCCAAACTAAACTTCACCATAACTGCGTCAAGATAGGACTATTCTAAGCGTTCATATGCTTTATTAATATTAATCTTTAGCGCAAAAAACCCTTCCTTCTTGTAGTTCAAATGGTCAATAAAGTGTGTTACCTGGGCTTCTACTAAAGTATTGTATGAGATCATTCGCCCTGGGACAAAAGCACTTTGAAGAGGCGAGATCACTTTAAGTAGGATGATCTTCAGTCTGTTTGCTAATACTTTCGAATAGATCTTATAAATGACATTACGCAACGCAATTGGTCTGAATTGGCTCGGGGACTTTGCTCCTTTTGTCTTCAGAATTAGGAATAGATTAGTGAAGTTTGACAATTGGTATAGTTTCCTAGTTGCCAGAAAGGTCTTTACAGTAGCACACACATCCTTCCCTACTATACTCCAATATTTTTGGAAGAACATCGGAGACAGTCCTTCTGGACCAGACATTTTTGAGGGTTTCATTTGGAATGAGGAGTGTTGCCATCCCCTTCTCTAAGCCATTGTACACGCATTTCTGCCTAGCTAACAAGTTTTATAAATTTGCATGCAATTTGGCTTGTACTTCATGTTGAGAAGTATCATAGGGAAACACCATAATTGAGTTTAACTGGTCTTGGACAACCTTTATTTCACGCTTTGTTTGCATGAAAACTCCCTCATGCCATTCCATCAAGATCTTCATAGTGTTCCAGACATTCGCATTAACATTACTCATCGAGGCCTCCTTTTGTACTTGTTCTTAACCTTGTTGAATTATACTCCTACACATATCATGAGTAGTCCACATCTCTACGAAATGGAACTGTTTCTTCCTCCGGAACTATCCCAAATTCATCGAATCACCAACCACCATAATAGGGCAGTGGTCAGAGTCACTAGAATGTAAAGTATACACCTTTGCAACCGAGAATAATTCCTTCCATGTATCTGAGCATAAACCTTGATCTAAACATTCTTTTTTGAATTTGTTCGATCGACCAAGTAAAATGGCTTCCAATGAATCCCATATCCTTCACTTCACAGTCAACTAGAGCTTTCTGGAAATCCCTCATTGCTGATAAACTTCTTTGGCCTCCTCCAGATTTGTCAGCTCTGGCTAATAGTTCATTGAAGTCTCCCACGAAGATCTTTGGCAAGTTATTCCGACTACTCAAGCTTCTCATCATATCCCATGTTTTGTCCCTCTTCTTCTGCTTGGCCCATCCATAGATGCCTATCAACCTCCACTGCCCTGTCGAAATAGGGTTTATGATTTCCCATTCAATATGGTATTCTGAGTGAGAAACATATTGAAAACCTAGTTCCTCCTTCCAAAATACCCCTAATCCTCTACAAGACTCCGATCTCGGTACACAGTACATCTCATCATACCTCAGCCTCTTCCTCAACGGATTCAGAGACGTCCCTGAGCCTTCTAGGGTTTCTGAAAGGAAAACTACTTCTGGTCGCTTTTGCTTCACCATGTTTGCTAATGCTCCTTGTGTGTCATCGTTCAAAATACCTCTGCAATTCCATGCAAGAATCTCTACATGCCTCATGGCTCCGGTCGTCTTTCCCGATTCAAAAGATTGATCTCGACTTGGCTATATTGCCGCTATAGTTTTCAGGTTTTCAAATACACACACTCGTGAAAGCAGACTTTTTATAACAACTTGATACTTGTCAATATATATTTTTAATTTAATGAATGGTCCTCATTTATTTTGTCTGTGCTAGCCAAAAGGCTATGTTTATCCCTTTATTTAGCCATTTGGCCCTTTTATGACCATTTGGTTTAAATCTCATTTGTTGCTAGAGATGAAAATAAAACTATAATTTGACATTTGTCCCTTGAATCTCCTTGTTGAATATGGTCTTACTCTTGAAGTACGAACATTTTCATTATGCAAAAGTATTTTTGATAAGACTACAACCTTGATAGTAACAAACTGATATCCTAATTAACCGGTATCACACATTAGTCTAAGTGTTTACATATGATAGATTGAGCAGTATCTCTGTCGCATTCAAGTCAAATAGAACACAAGTATTTGGGAAATTTTCTGATATATTGATCAATCCGAAATCAGGGTATATATATACAAGACTACTTACAATCCTACAACGAAAGTAATCAAACCTAATTACATAATCCTACTTTATTATAGAATATACACCTCCTAATATTACTAGGAGTGTGACTCACTCTAAAACTCCTCCTTAAGTTGGAGTATACAAGTCTCGAATGACCAACTTGTCAAGTGAGTTGCTGAAGGTCTTGGACGAAACAACTTTGGTAAGGATGTCAGCTAATTGCTCCTCTGAATGCACAAATATGAATGAGATAATATGAGCATCTAGTTTTTCCTTGATGAAGTGTTTATCAATCTTCATATGCTTTGTCCGATCATGCTGAACAGGGTTATGTGCAATCTTAACTACAACAGTATTATCACAATAAATAAAGAGGCATTGGTTGCTTCTGCTTAAAACCCAAATCTCCCAACAAATACTTCAACCACAACAACTCACAAACCCATTAAGCCATACCTCTGTACTCAGTCTTTGCACTATAATGAGCTACCATATTATGCTTCTTGCTCCTCCATGTAACTAGGTTTCCACCAACAAATGTAAAGTGGCCAGAAGTAGAATGCCTGTCAGTAATGTTACCTGACTAGTCTACATAAGTGTACCCCTAGTCCCCAATTCTTCATGCTTACGAAATACAAGACCTTTACCAAGAGCAGACATTAAGTACCTCAAGATTCTTATCACAACATTCATATGATTCTCATTAGGATTGTGCATGTACTGGCTCACCACACTAACAACATAAGCAAGATCGGGTCTATTGTGTGACAAGTAAATTAACCTCCCAACTAATCTTTGATATCGAGCTTTATCTGTAGAAACTTGGTTAGGATACTCTGCAATCCGATGATTATGCTTAATAGGTGTATCAACCAGTTTATAGTCAAGCATACTAGTTTCAGCCAATAAATCTAGAACATATTTTCTTTAACTCAACATGATCAGTCCTTGTTCCAAGTCACCTTAATACCCAAGAAAAACTTCAAGTTCCCAAGGTCGTTCATCTCAAATTCAAAAGACAATTGAACTTGTAGTCTCTTGATCTCATCAAAGTCATCACCTGTCACAACCATATCATCCACATAAATAATCAAACCTATCAGCTAACCCTGTCGGTGCTTGAGGAACGAAGTGTGATCTGAATTGCTCTGTCTATATCCAATCTTCTTCATGAAAGCTATAAATCTTTCAAACCAAGCTCTTAGACACTTTTTCAATCTATACAAAGACTTCTTCAATCTGCACACCACCTTTTCACTTGTAGAAGTATCATATCCTGGAGGAAGATCTATTAAATTTCTTCATTCAAGTCTCTATGAAGAAAAATATTCTTCACATCAAATTGTAGCAATGGTCAATCCAAATTAGCTCCCAAAGACATAAGGACTCGAATGATATTGATCTTTGTCACTGGTGCAAACGTCTCATCATAATCCACTCTATATTTCTAAGTCTAACGTTACACAACCAACCTTTCTTTATACCTGTCAATTGAGCCATATGCATTATGCTTCATAGTATAAACCCATCTACACCCAGCGGTCTTCTTTCTAGGTGGCAAAGGTACCAAATCCCAAGTATCATTCTTGTTGAGAACCTCAATCTCAACCTCCATTACCTTGGCCCACTTCTTCTCCTTAATTGCATCATGCACTTTACTAGGAAGAGACACAATAAATAATTGGTTCACAAAGATTATATAGGGTTTAGACAGTCCATGGGTTGACACATAATTGGCGTTAGCTGATAATAGGGGTTCATATTTCTTTGAAGGTTGACCACAGATTGACCTAGCAGGCAAGACTCTTTCAGGAACTGTTTCAGGGATACTACTACATACCTCAAGTGACGAAAGGCCAGGAGAGATTATTGATGAAGAGGGAGAGACTGAGCTTGCATGTACATCTTTAACAACTTGTAGCTGATTACTAACTAATTTTCCTCCTTTCAACGTGTCGGACACTTGTTCGACATGTTGAACACCTTCAGAACTTGGAACATACCCACCAGCTTGGGTATTTTCGACGGGTCGAGCCATATCTTCGACCTGTCGAGACACTACTTCGGGACAATCCAGTGAGCTACCTTCAACGGGTGGAGATTCATCCTCGAAAGGTCAGAGGTCATCTAAAAAATCCTCAATGGGTCGAATGTCAGCTACGGGTTAGTTTTGGGTACCATTCTCCAAGGGCCGAGGTTCTTCCCCGATGGGTCATACAACACTTTTGGCTGGAATACTGTCCATTATAATAGAGACTTCTGATCCTTCAAAATGGTCTTCATAAAATACATTCTTCTCCTCCTCACTCTGAGATATTGTAGGAGAAAAGTAGCACAAGTCTTCACTAAAAGTGACATCCATAGTGACATAAACCTTTAAGGAGGATGGTAGCACTTGTAACCTTTTCGATGGGTACCATAACCAACAAACACACATTTGAGATCTCGGGAATCCAACTTAGACCTCTGATTCTTATAGAAATGAACATATGCCACACAACCAAAGACATGAGCATGAAGTCTGTTAAGAGATGGGATGACAACATGTTTAGACTGTACCTCAAATGGAATCCGATTATGAAGAGATGCAGATGGTACGCGATTGATAAGATGAGAGCCACACAATATAGCTTCTCCCTAAAAATATTTTGGCATGTTGGCACTAAGTAAGAGAGCTCTTCCTATGTCTAAGAGAGGATGATTCTTTCTCTCAGAAACTCTACTCTGCTCAGGTGTCTGAGGACAAGTAGTTTGGTGAATAATTCCACGATGTTGAAAATATTCTTGGAATGAGTGATTGACAAACTCTCCTCCATTGTCAGATTGAAATACTTTCACACAAGAATCATACTGAGTTCGAATGAGACTATGAAAAACAGTAAAGGCAGGAGACTATGAAAAGCAGTAAAGGCAGAAGACACAACATCCTTGTTTTTTAACAGCACAACCCATGTTAATCGTGTAAAGTCATCAATGAATAAAACAAAGTACCTCATTCTAGTCAAGGTTGATTTCTTCGAAGGCCCCCATACATCAGAATGGATTAACTCAAATGGTACTGAACTAGAATGAGAACTAGGAACATAACTGGACTTATGACTTTTAGCAAACACACATATTTCACAATGGAGGCTAGACTCTTTTATTCCCATAAACAAGAATTACATAGACTTCTACATTAAATCAAAGGATGGATGACCCAACTGGCGATGCCATAACCAGATTCTTTTAACTCGGTCAGAATGTAATGTCAAGGCAACATGTCTTGATGGCACTCGTGTCTTCCCGCTATACATGCAATCCAAGTGAAGTAGTCTCCCCCTCCGATCTCCCTTGCCTATAATTGCCTGAGTACATAGATCCTGAAATACCATATACATAGGATAAAAGGTGACAAAGCATTTATTTTGGCAATTCAGCTGAGATACTGACAACAGATGATAAGATAGAGAAGGAATATAAAAGACATTATGTAATACAAGAGATAGAGTAACTTGGATTGACCAAATATCTAAGACTAGAAAATATACACCATTTGTATTAGATACTTCAGGTAGAGGAGAAGTTGGAAGACTAAAAAACAAGGACTTATCAAATGTCATATGACTAGACGCACCATAATCAATTATCCATATATCACCACTAGTAAAGTTAGAAACTTTCAAAGCAATACTAATCTTACCTTGGTGTTTCTACGTTAGAGAAACATCACCTTCCATGTGATCTTGACTCTCCATGCCACAAAAAATAGGTTCTTCAAACAACGAAATATCCAAAGCCGTGAAAAATTCTTCTGAAGCGAATAAGACAAGCAACGAATAGATCAGAAAACTGACGGGTCTATTGATCAGGACAAGATGATCTTTGGACAAGGAATATGAGAAAATCTTCAAACAAATTCAAGCAATTGATCAGATCACCAGAAAAAACAGTTGGGCATAACAGATTTTGATGGGTTGAGAGGTTTTTTCTACACATCGAATAGGTCAGGACAGGATGATTTTGTCAAGAACAGATTCATAATGGAAACATGTCAGGTTAGGTCAGGTCTTCAGGATTTCTAGGACCAACAGGTCAGAATAGATCAAACAAGGAACATGAACAGATTTGCAGTGAAAACAGTGTCAGGTCTTTAAGATTCCCAAGATCGAACCTAAGCTCTGATGCCATGTCAAATAGAACACAAGTGTTTAGAGAATTTTTTGATATTTTGATCAATCCCAAATAAGGGTATATCAAACCTAATCAATTACAGAATCCTCCTTAATTACAGAATATACATCTCCTCATATTACTAGGAGTGTGACTCACTCCAACAATTCAGTCATCACACAACTTATTCTTTATAGACAGAGAAGTTTCTCATCACGGTGGAAAATTGATGTTTTATTATGTGAAACTCCTTGTTGATATCACAGCTGATTCTCTAGGCCCGTTTCATGTGGATACATTCCCACTATTTGAAAACCCGGCCCAACATCAAGGTCATAATATGTAGAAAATTGATTAGAAAGTTTAGTTTTCATTTTGTTTAAGGAGATTTATTCTCCGTAACTTCCGGTATGTGTCTTGTCTTAGTCAGATAAGATTTTGTCTAGATAGAGATAAAGAGAATCCCTATTTTATAGGGATACTGATTGTAACAAATTGTATCAGTCTATATATAATGGATTCTATCAATGAAAAAGTTATAGTTTTCAATCTATCAATTATTCCCTTTAACACGTTATCAGGCACGCTCTGAGTTAATAGCCAACTATCAGCACAGAAAAAAAATCTAACCCTAACAATCAAGCCTCCACCACCGGCAACAACTCTCCTCCACCGTCGATCTCAACAAATTTGGCTCTTCCTCCTTGATTCTGGCGATCCTCCTTGTGAAGCACGCGCTCTAACAAATATCTCAATTTGTCAAAATTGCTCGACCTCCAACAAACTGCTTCAAACGAGCTCCTCCTCAACGTCGTCCAACTTTTGTACCTGTCATACCGAGCATAACACCAATCAAGGTAAATTTTCTAAATCGTCAATCTTTAGCTCTAGGAATAAAACTTACTTCCTACAAAACCCTAGATCTTAGGATTGTGATATTGTGATTATTGCATATCTATGTCGTAGTTCATATGGACTTTTATTCATAGAGTATGAGTGACAGTCTTGGATGAGTCAATGTTTAGAAAAAGAAAAAAAAGAAAAGGAAATCGATGTTATGTGATGGTTAATCATGGTTCCTGGGTGTGGTTTTTGAGCCACCATTGATTAATGATCGATTTTGTGACCATACATCATGGACCACGTTCTTATTCATTAAAACTTGATGTTAGTGATCTTGGTTTTTTTATTGTTACTAATGAAATCTCTTTGTATTTTATGGATGAGTTTGAATGAGCCAGTCATGCCAAAGTTCGACATCCTTGATCGTCAAGGAAAGGAATATCATCGTTGGGTCTCAGACGTGGTTACCACATTCATCGGAAAGAGACTCAACAACGCCATTCAAACATTATTCCACCATCAGAGGAATCAAAAGTAAAAGCTCTCATGTTTTTGAAGCGTCTTATTCATCCAATTCTCAAGAAGAAATATTTAAAGAAAACTGATCCCCTGGATCTGTTGGATGCTATGAAGCAATGCTTCGATGATGTGCAAAATGCACAACTTCCTAAGTTGACTGCTAGATGGGAAGCCCTCCGAATTCTGAATTTTTCAAAGATCCAAGATTGCAATAAAGCGATGTTGGATTTGCAGTCTGAGTTGAGCTTCTGTAGGGTGGAAAAGTCCGAGTACGGCATAATTTAAAAGTCGTCGAATACCTTCCCAACATCCATAAGCTTCCTTGCTCATCAATACCAGCTCGAGTATGAACAAAGGAGGATCCTTACTTTCAATGATCTCATCAATAGCCTAGCTAAAAAAGAAAGACATCATGAGATCATCCTCAATAATAACTAAAGACCGGCTGGTACTAAAAAGCCTGAGAGTTACCAAACTGGAGGAAATGTCTGTAAGGACAAAAAAAAACATTTATTCAGAACCTTATAATCGTGGAGGACAAGCTCCAGTGGCGAGAGAGGGGGACGTGGGTGTGGCCGAAGCCGCAGCCAAAATCTGACTTGGCATAGAGATCAGAACACAAACTCTAACAAAAACCAATCCGGTTCGGCTAATGATAGGCAAATACATTCTAATTCTAGAAAATTCACCTGTTACCTGTGTGGTTCAACAAAACATATGCACAAGCAGTGCTGTGCTAGAAAAGAAATCTAGAACATCTACAAGAGACACAAGAAGTACTTGACTCAGGAGTCCAACTTTGCTGGAGATTTTGAGATAGATGTTGATACCAAATCTCATGATAGCAGAGGATAAGGAGACAAACTTATTTACTCCAAATTTTGAATAGCCTATGTAAAAGGCGTTATCTCTGTAATAGATTCAAGTTTTTGGTTTGTTTTTACCTTTTTTTTCTGCCATCTTTTTTTAAGTACTGTCTTGGTTTTTAGATAAGAACATATATGATGTAACTTTTTAGTTGGAAAGTAATGAAATTTTCTTTATTTTTCGGGATATGAAAGTACGTATTGAGAATGTTATTTCATTACTCATTCAGTGAATGATTCGATGTTACAATTTTATATGGCATAATGACACAATGATACAGTAAAAATGAGACACGCAAAAGAGGATGTTTTGATTTCAGATATTCTTCAACCCGTAGAGATTCTTCTCGACCAGTCGAAGGCTCCTTTCTAGATCAGTTTTTTTTGCACTTTTTTTGACCCGTTGAGAATTTCCCTGACCTGTCGATTGATTGCTTCTATCTCTATTCATGTCCCATTTCGACCCGTCGAGAATACTATTCGATTCGTCGAGGATAGATATCTGAAAATCGATATTGATTTTAGGTTTCCTTCGACCCGTTGACACCTTCGTTTGACCAGTTGAAGGGGTGCTTCTAGATAGATTTTTCAATTCGTTGAACATTTACATCGACCGGTTGAGACTTGGTATCGAAAAATTAAAATCTATTTTGGATTTCTTCGACCCGTCGAGATATTTACTCGACCCATCGAAGGTTATATCTGATTTGTGGTGTTTTTGATGTATTGTACATCAGTTTTACTAGAAAAGGATGATTTTTTTTTCTTCGAACAACTTAGATTTCTACATTAGATGTGGTTTTATATCGGTTCATGTCATGCTATATCAACACTAAAAAAGGGTCGCATCCCTATTCAAATCTTTAAGTGTTTACTTAAAGTGTCTGCCTGATCTTTAGTTCAAAGACTCATTTATTTACATTACTTTTATAAATGTCTCAAGGCGAGATTGAGTGTCTTGCATATAGTAGTACTACCCATACCATTCTGTGGAACATGCAACTATTTGTGGATCTTTTTACATTGAAATCCTCAGTGACTACCATGATAGGTGCAGCGTGATTATTCAAGGGCGTGGTTCAGTAGAGTTTCAGTTGCCTCATGGTACAAGATTGTTTATCACTGATGCCTTATATGCGCCAAAGGTTAATCAAACTTTGCTAAGTTTCAAGGATATTCGCGCCAGTAGTTTCCACTTGTAAACATATTGTGAGAATGGACAAGAACTATTCTGTATCACCTCTATTGAATGTGGTCGCAAGCGCATTCAAGAGAAATTTTCGGCTATTCTTAGTAGTCTATATCTAACTATGGTTTAGATCATTGAATTCAATGCCATGTCTCAAACAATTTCGTGTGAATTGGACTCATACAAGCTTTGGCATTTTTGACTGGGACACCTAGGTCGTGACATGATGATCAAATATTAAAAAACTCTCATGGTCATCTATTCTTTAGAGCGAAGAAGCATGTGGGAATATCCAAATTCATCAGTTTAGATGGGGTGGATAAGACTACTCATTTCACTCTTGGCTCGGTCTCCAAGATGAATGCAGCATAGTCCTAGGAAAGTATTGTTGTGGCGCCGTGCATTATCCCACCAGATTCATATGTTGCAATCTCTGATGCACATAGCTCGATCGTTATGCAAATCTTGTTCCTTAGAAAAGTTACAGGCACATCCTTCTTTTGTTGTTGATAACACCGATAATATTCCAATCTTACAAAGGATCCAAGGTGACATTTGTGGATCTATCAAACCAGAATGCGAACAATTAAATTTTTCATGGTTTTAGTATATGCATCAATGCAATGGTCACATGTTGTTTTGCTATCCACAAGGAATGATCCGTTTGTAAAACTCTTGACACAAATTATTAACCTCTGAGCTCACCACCCGGACCATCCAATCATCTGGTCTATTAGATTAGACAACGTATAAGAGTTTACATCGAAATTTTTTGATGAGTACTGCATGTCTGTTGGGATTGAAGTTAAACATCCCGTTCCCCATGCTCATTCTCTGAACGGTTTAGCAGAGGCTCACATCAAGCAGGTATAACTTATTTCTCGTGCGTTGGTACTGCATACAAACATGTTGGTAACCACGTGGGGTTATGCAGTGTTACGCGCAACTATGCTTCTTCGTTGTCAACCCGTAGAATGCCAACCATTCAGTGTACACTAGTTGGTAACTAGATATGAGCCTGACATTTCACATCTATGCATTTTTAGTTGTGCGGTATATGTGCCTGTTGTGCCTCCACAGCGCACTAAAAAGGGTCCTTAACAAAGATTAGGTATTTGTGTTGGCTATGAAGCTCCAACAATAGTCCGATATCTTGAAACATTAACAGAAGATGTCTTTATTACAAGATTTGTAGATTGTCACTTCGATGAGACAGACTTCTTGACGTTAGAGGGAGGAAGGAATGTATCTATTCCGGTTCAACGTCATGAATTGACGTGGTATAATCTCACCATGTCTCATCATGATCCCCGCACATCTCAGAGTAATATAGAAGTGCACAGAATACTTGATCTTTAGAAAGTAGCAGACTCTATGCCTGACTCCTTTGCTGATATAGCTCAGGTGACGAGATCGGATATACCTGCTGCAAATATTTCTGCAAGGTTGAAAATCATGAAAATGGATTGGTTAATACCAACACTAGGCAAGAAAACGTTCCTCTTGCCCATGTAGAAGGTGTTGCGTCGACTTCGGCTCCCATCAGAAAAAGGGGGAGACCAAGAAAATTTACTGATGGCACAAAATAATCCATTTATCATCAACATTGTGAATCTTTCACATGAGATTGTCTCTGACTACAATTATGTCCTTGAATCATAATTTCCATGTCTAGGGAACACCTCAGAACCTCTTTTGATGTCAGAGAACAAATAAATCTCGCTTAGAACAAATGATGATACATTTGCTTATTCTGTTGCTCAGGAGATTAGAAACGATGAAGAAGTGGAACCTCGCTCTGTGGCAGATTGCCAACGAAGAGCGGATTAGCCAAATTGGAAGGTAGCAATCTAGGTCGAACTAGACTCTCTGAATAAAATGCAGGTTTTCGGTTCGATAGTGTTATGCCCACCGAATGTTAAGCTGGTAAGACATAAATGAGTCTTTGTTCGGAAGCGTAATGAGAAGAATGAGGTCTTGCGTTATAAAGCTTGACTTGTGGCGCATGGTTTCTCTCAACCCCCTAGAATTGATTATGAGGAGACGTATTGTCTAGTTATGGACATCATCACCTTCCGCAACCTGATAAGTTTGGCTGTGTCTGATAAACTAAACATGTGGCTTATGGATGTGGTTACTGCATATCTTTATGGGGATCTTAATTTAGAGATATACATGAAAGTGCCAGATGACATTGTTATACCTAAATCAAGTAACTTTAAACCACAAAGTGCTCATGTAATCAGTTTGAGACGTTCACTATATGGATTGAAACAATCCAGTAAGATGTAGTATACACATTTTAGTGGCTACTTGATGATTGGGAGGGATACAAGAATGATGACTTATGCCCGTGTATGTTCATTAAAGAGCAAGTTCATGATTTGCTATAGTAGTAGTCTGTATAGATGATATGAACATCATCGAGACTCTTAATGAGATCAATGAGACTGTTGGCTACTTGAAATTTGAATTTGAGATGAAAGACCTTGGTAGGATTCGATTTTGTCTCGGATTAGAGCTGGAACATCAAGTTGGTGAAATCTTTATTCACCAGTCTTCTTATGTCCAGAAGATACTCATACGATTTAATATGGACAAAGCACACCCTGTTAACACATCAATAGTTGTTCGCAGTCTGAACCCCAAAAAGGATCTATTTCATCCGCTAGATGAAGATGAGAAAGTCTTGGGAGCTAAAATTCCATATCTTATTGCTATTGGAGCTTTGTTGTATCTAGCTCAGTGCACGCATCCAGATATTGCTTTCTCAGTGAACTTGTTGGCTAGATTTAGCTCTGCGCCTACGCAACGTCATTGGAATGGAGTAAAATAAATCTTCAAATAATCGAAGGGTTTCATTGACTTGGGCTTATTCTTCCCTTACAAAGAATACAGAGAGAAGCTTGAAAATCTCAGAAAAGGGATGGTTCAATCGTAGCATGCAGGTTCTGGGTCCTTCGACCCGTCGAGTAGGTCTTCCGACCCATCAAAGGTAGTGAACTGTGATAATCCGAAGTTGTCATTCAACCCGTCGATGAATGGTTCGACCAGTCAAAACTGGTACATTGGATTGAACAGAACCATTCGTTCGACCCGTCGAGTAAGGACTTTGATCCGTTGAATTCCTCCCCTGATGCAAGCAGTTTTACTTCAATCCCCTATTCTGAAACACCGGTTGATGAGTTAGTCAGATTTACTGATGTTAGGTACCTCTCTGACCCACACAAAGTTCGTTCACATACTGGTTATGTTTTCACTCTGGAAAACACTGTGATTTCTTGGAGATCAACTAAACAAATCATTGTTGCTACTTCCTCGAATCATTCAGAAATAATTACTTTGCATGAAGCGGTTAGAGAATGTGTCTGGCTTAGGTTAGTCATTCATCATATTCGAGGGTCAAGTGGATTACCATCTACTACGGCAGCTCACACTTGCATCTTTGAGGATAATGCGATATGCATTGAACAGATGAAGTTGGGTTACATTAAGGGTGACAATACAAAGTATATATCGCTAAAATTCTTCTTCAATGAGCAACAACCACAACTGTTGAATATCCATGTGAGCCAATTGTTGTTTTAGTGTGTGAGCCTAGTTATTTCGGCAGGTAATGCTGTAGACTTGTTTACCAAATCACTACCTAAATCTACATTTGTGAAATATGTGAGATGCATTGGTATGCGCAGGTTATCTGAACTCCATGACTGAGTTTATAGTCAGGGGAAGTTACATTTCTGTAGACATCAGGAGGAGTCTATGTAATATGTAGAAGTATTTGTAGTTGATGCGTTGTACTATTTTTCTCTTAAACCAAGCTTTTGTTTTATCCATGACGTTTTTATTTGTTTGGCGAGGTTTTTAGAGAGGCAATAGATCATGCATCATTCTTGAGGCCATCGACACAAGGGGGAGTGTTTAAGGAGATTTATTGTTCGTAACTTCTGGTGTGTCGTGTTCTAGTCAAATAAGATTTGGTCTAGATAGAGATAAAGAGAATTTATGTTTTATAGGGATATTGATTATAACAAATTATATCAACCTATATATAATGCATGCATTAATTTTATCGATGAAAGAATTACAGTTTTAGTTTATTAATTATTTTTCGTTGTTCTATGACACAATCAAACTTGAATGTAGAGTTCTTCTAATTTGATTTGACTGGTAAAAATTCTGGACTTGTTCCAATTAATTGACTAGATAGAGACACGTAAATATGTTAGTCCAAATCCATAATTAGTTGATACAGTACATGATATTTTTCTCGGTTCAACATTATCGGCAATAGACAACAAACCTATCTTGCAAGAAGCTTTCAAGAATTTATCAACCCAGTTCATTCGAAATAAACAAAAGGAAATTTCTATTCACGTTCTTGATAATCAAAATTTAGTCAATTAATTAGTTGTAATATGTGTCCAAGGTTGATCTTGTCAAAGTTTGTATTGCATAATATATGGTCTAATTTGCATGAACTTAGTCCCTCACCAATTCAACACTACTAACACATTCATGTTTTTGCCCAGAAAGTAAGTTAAGCTCATTGGGGCTAAGACAAAGAAAAGTCTCCAGAGAAGGACTTTGACATACTTAATTATATATTAAGCTCAATCAAAGTCGCTTATGGCCGGCGAGCCATAACAAATCAATTCAAAATGCTACTCTTATACTCTATAAATACTCATACCATTTTATCACAAAAACATATATATAGACACAAAGAGAACAGAAGTACAATATCGATTAAGCAAGAAGTATGGGTTCGGAATGTGAAGGTAATTACACATTTACGCTTAAAATAGATTTCTGTATATATATATATATATATATGTATAAATCAACATTGTAAAATTTCATCCAATTTGGATCATTTGGGTTCTGAACGATGGAAATGAGATTTGGTGATTGGAACGCCTGCCAAAAGTCAAAATCCGTACGGATTGGTTTGGTGCCGACGTCCGCAGCTGAAGCTCATTGTATATGTATATGTATATGTGTGTGTATATATATTCTATATCACTTAATATAATTTATTTATTTTTTCTCTGTTTAAGGTAAAAGTTCATGGCCAGAGCTAGTTGGAGAACATGGGGAGGTTGCCAAAGGAAAGATTGAGAGAGAAAACCCTTATGTTACAGCTAGAGTTGTAGTTGATGGAGAGACGTACGTTATCACAGACTACAATTGCTTTAGGGTTTGGGTTTGGGTTGACAAAGATGATGGAACCGTCGTGAGAGTCCCCATTATTGGCTAATGAATCCGCTATTCTCCTATCGATCGCTTAATATATGACGTTAATTTGATTGACGATTATATTTTGCTTCTATCTATTTAGTTCCCGTCATGTTAATTGAAGAAGATTATGTACTCCTTGAGCATGGATCAATTTGTAATATACACTACAAGAAATTTGACTTCTAGTGGCCAAACTATTTTGTCATCATATTTCGTCATCGATATCTATTGGTGACAAAATTAATTTGTCACCAAGTTCGTCACTGAAATTATAACATATACTTATAAGTGACAAAACAGTAAGTTTGTCGATCACCAAAAAATGTTTACGTGACAAACTTAATTTGTGACCTAATATTCCATCATGTTTGTCACCTATTTTCATATATACAAATTTTGACTATTTTCTAGAATTAACTCTAAATATATCATGATTTTAATGCTACAGTGAGTTAACATATGCCATGCATCAACTTGGAAATTTATTCAAAAAGTTGTAAAATGAGCATTTTTCTTGTAATTTTAGTTCAATAGTATTAATCATTTGATCAAAAATATTTTTACAACTTTTAGGACAAAAACACAAGTTAAACTATTCATTTTACAACTTTGAGAACTAATTAAAAATTGATGTATGTCATGTGTTAAAACATACTAAATCTTTTCCTAATAATATATATGTGACGACCCGGAACAGAATCAGTAGTGTAATCGGCTTAATCCACGAGCTTGCGCGTGATCGCAGTTTTTCGTAAATTGATAGAATTGCCGACTTTGATCACAACTTAATTATTGGCCGAGAATTTGAGTTGAGTCTCTTCTCGAGAGTTATTGTACGTGTGATTTCGAGTGCGTGGGCGGTTCCGGATTATTATTTGGACGACCGAGGAATAAAATATGAATATTTGAAATTTCAGAATATTATCGAGTTTATCCGTTCGTGTTCGAGTCTATCCGAATCGTGGTTGTGATCCGTTTTGGACCGTTGATCGACCCGAACTGTAAATGTAATGGTTATCGACTTGATTTGCGAGTTTCACGATTTGTCGTGATTTCGACGTACGTAATCTGCTAATATGGCGGCTTCCTTAGCGACTAAATTATCGGGTGAGAATTTGATTTGGGATCCTTCGTGAAAGTTGTGGAGAATTTAATTTTGAGCTCGTGGGAAGTTCCAGAGGATTATTCCGAGTTACGAGGATTAAGTTATGAATATTTTCGACCGTTGATTATTTAATCGGATAAGCTTGTGATGGATTGAACCGTTGACTTTTTATTGGAATTGTCGAAGTGTTTGACTTCGGGTACGTGGAAATTGAAGAACTTGTCGAGATAAGTTTGTTGACGCTAGAATTGTTGGAAACAGATTTACGACGCGAAAGTTACGGGTGTTCGAAGTTTGTCGTAAAATTAATTATGGTAGTTTCCGAAAAGGGAAAGTATTTAAACTAGGCTTCTATTTTGGGAAAGTCAAACTGGGCATTTATATTGTTGACCGAGTCAACTCGGCTAGGAGGAGGAAGTGCGACGGTGGAGGAAGCTCGCCAGCGGTGAGCTGCCATTCGGCCACCTCCGGCCTCGGGCCTGGTCTCGTTCGACTCGCCTCGGCTTCCCCGTGGTGTTGCCGGCCACCATCAGCGGCGGGGATACCAAAGGAGGAGCAATTTCCAGTTGGAAATTGGTGGATTTTGGGGTTTTTGGGGTTTTTGGTTGACATTTTTTCCGGCCAAATTGAGAGGCATGAAGCAATGGGCTTTGAAGCCCTCATCACCACGAAGCTAACTATGTAAGTATGGTGTTCCAATTTTGCTTGTACATGGAGAATTAATCGATTAAAGTTTGTGTGAGATTTCAGTTTTGCTTGAAATTGAACTAGTTAGAGTCAAAATTGATCTTTGGTGTAGTTATGGAAGTTGTTTGTTGGATGATTTTGAGTGGAATAGGACTTGGTTTGCCGGAGAATTCATGGTTGGGTTGCGCCGCCGGCGGCGGCGGCGGTCAACGGCGGTCCTCAGGTCAAAGTTGAATTTTTAGGGTTTTTGACGAGTTATATGTCGTTTCACTAGAAATCGCGCCCCGATCGCAGTGGTGAGGTTTGTTTTTCGATTTGAGCATCGGAAATTATAGCGAGGTTTTGTGGTGTGATTATCGGATTTTCGACAATTCGTTGTTATTGGATTATATGTTTCCGGGAACAGTTGTTTCTCGTGATATGATTTGAGTTGTCGAGTATGATTTTGAGAAATTGATTTTATGATTATTCAGGGGTTCGTGATCGTTCGTTTGGCGAGGGATTTTTCGCCGGAACACGGGATTAACGCGTATCGTGTTACGCTCACCTGTGAATGGACATTTCTTTTCACGTATTGACTTCGAGTCTTTTATATACGTTTTACGAACTTGAGCATGCAGTTATGATCATGATTTATATGAGCATGTGTTTTACGATTATGCATTTACGAATATATACATACATATTTGCATTAAGTTTTATTCATGTGCATGGAAATGATTTATGATTTGGTTTACACAGAGTACAGTCTTAGTTATCAGGGTTGTATCACATTGGCTTCTCGGCTGATCCCTGAGTACGCTCCAGGGGGGAAAGATATCCTGACCCAAGGCCTTTCTGGATAGGAATCACGTGTGGGTCTAGGATCCCGTGATTCAGACTGTTCTAGCACGAGGGAGTCCATGAGTGACCCCGCGGTATTTATGATGCATGCTCTGTACGCGAGTGGAGTCAGCGTCTCCTCGTGTACCATTTGATTTTTTATGCATTTAGACTCGCATATGTTTTTATAACATATATCATTCGGAGAAAGACATTTATTTTCGTCCACTCAGTCTAACGGTTTTCATGTCTTTCCCCTGGGCTTTTTGGTTTCCGTGCCCAGTATGCAGTTCAGATTCTGATGTCGCACGTCGTGGTCGGAGGCATAGTATTCAAGCGATGTTTCTTTTATGGTAGGTTCTTAGTTTGGCCTACTATTTGTATATATATACTAGAAGTCACTCTGAGTATTCTAATGTATACTTTTATACGATTTTTCCTCGGATTTCTGTAAAGTATAATTATATTTATTACTTTACATTACTGTTATGATATTGAGAAATCCGGATAGGATTGGTGCCCATGGTTTGATTTTTGTGGCATAGGATGAAGTGTATTTTTCGGGTGCAGGTAATGGCATTTCCACGTTAGTAGCGTTACTCTGCCGAAATTTTGATGGTTTTTGTTGGTTCGTGTTTTCAGAAGGGGTTTGATTCCGGTTTAGAAAACTAAATCGGGATTGGGTCCTTTCAATATATGTTTAATTTATTTACATTGTTGTTTTATATCTTTATTCTCAGTATATATATTAATAAAATGAAAAATCTTATATATGTATATATATATATATTTACAAAAGAGCTCCAACGAGAGGATCGATCAATTAATATAGATACGTACAGTACATGCAATCTACACTACGCCAAAACAGGGTTCGGACAATGGTTTTAGACCATTATCTGATATAGGGCTGGGATGTTGTCTATTGATGTGACAACCCGAACCGAAAATAGAATGTTTATCGACTTGATTTGCTAGTTTCGCGATTAGTCGCGACTTTGTCGTAATTGGTTAATATGGCGGCCTCGTGAACGACTAAATTATTGGGCAAGAATTTGATTTGAGATCCTTCATGAAAGTTGTAGAGAATTTAATTTCGAGCTCGTGGGAACTTCCGGAGGATTATTTCGATTTACGAAGAATAAATTATGAATATTTTTGGCCGTTGGATTTTGTCGTATTTATCCATTTGGTTTCCAATACGTGTACGGTATAAATACGGGTGAATACGTGACGAATTGGGAAAGTTTCCAAAAGGGGAAAGCAGGTGTTGACATGCGTTGACCATGGGTGGGTCGACCCGTTTGGAGGCCGAGATGTTCTCGCTGTCGTGGAGCTCGATTCCGGCCACGGTTGGCCGTTGTCTCTGCATGGAAAATGTTGGGCTCGTGCCCCTCTTCAATTTGGTAGGTGGATGACCTTGTATGGTGGCCGGAGGAGAGAGTATTGATGCGGCAAAGGAGGGCGATTTCCGGCGAGAAATCGGTGGCGACGGAGGCGGCGTTTTCGACGGCGATGGAGCTCGGGGTTTGAGGGGTTTTGTTAGCCTTGGAGAGAGGAAGCTTTTAGAAGTGGTTTCAAGCCTTGCCGTGGCCGGACAAAGGAGATCAGAGGTGGTGAAATTCCAGCGAGTGTTTTGATTTTCAAGATGAGATTTGGACCTTTTCCGGTCAAAATTGGCCTTAACTTTGAACTAGAAAGTTGTTGGAAATGTCGAGATCTTCAAATCCATGTGTAGGTCGAATTTTTCTGGGCCAATGACATTTTCCGGCGGCGGCGTCAGCGGCGTCAGCGGCGGCAGCCGGCGCGCAGCCGTGCTCGACGGCGATTTTTCGTCCGAGGTGTTTTTAGACAAGTTTTATGTCGTTTTGCTCAGAATCGCGCACCGATCGCAGTGGTGAGGTTTATATTTTGAATTTAGTATCGAAAATTATAGCGAGGTTTTATGGTGTGTTTATTGGATTTCTGACGATTTCGTCGATATTGAGTTATATGTTTCCGGAAATGGTTGGTTCTCGAGATGTGGTTCAAGGTTTCGAATTATGATTTTGAGCAGTGGAATTTATGATTATTCAGGGGATCATGATCGTTCGTTTGGCGAGGGATTTTCCGCCGGATCACTGGATTAACGCGTATTGTGTTATGCTTATCTATGAGTGGACCTTTTTATTTACACTATCGTATGTAGCGAGTTCTTGATTTCCGTATTTATTTACAGTATGATGTTGAGATTATTTATTGCTTTTGGAGGTATTGTTTTATATTTTATATGGTGATGGTATTTACCTAGCATCGATACATTGGCTACTCGGCTGATCACCGGTAGTCCAGATCCAGGGTTGAGAGATTCCCCTGATGTGCCCACTAGGCTTGAGAGATTCGCCTAGTTTATCACCGTCGGATTGAGAGATTCACCTGATCGTCGGGCTTGAGAGATTTGCCTAACACCTCCATTCATTTTATGAACTCGCTTTGCTTTGTTTTATGATATATATATATAAATGGTGAAAGACATATGATTATTTTCGTCCACTCACTCTAACGATTTTATTGCCTTTCCCCTGGGCTTTTCGGTTTCCGTGCCCAGTTTGCAGTTCGGTTTCTGGTGTCGCACGTCGCAGTCGGAGGCTTAGTATTCGAGCTATATTTCTTTTATGGTAGGTTATTAGTTTGGCCTATTATTTGTATATATGTATATACACTAGAAGTCGCTCTGATTATTCTACGGTTATACTTTCATATGATTTTTCCCCGGATTTCTGTAAAGTACAGTTTTACTTATTACTTTACATTATTGTTATGATATTGAGAAATCCGGATGGGATTGGTGCCCACGGTTTGGCTTTTGTGGCATACGATGAAGTGTGTTTTCGGGTGCAGGTTAATGGCAATTCCACGTTATAGCGAAACTCTGCCGAAATTTCATGGTTTTTGCAAGCTAGTGTTTTCAGAAGGGGTTTAATTCCGGTTTAGGACACTAAATTGGGGTTGAGTCCTTTCAATTGAGCTGAGGAGAGAAGTTATATCAAGCAATGGTTAAATTGCCAATGTAAGAAGAGATATCCATCAACAGTTACCATGAAAAAAGTATTTTCTGAAGTCCAATTAGTCATCTACATATAAAAAGTGTTAATGTATGACTGTTCTACACACAATTTTTTTTTACGTATTTAACATTGTCAATTGACAATTGTACAATGACATAATCATCAAAAATAGCATTGTGTCTAATAGTTTATGGCATCAATTTATATATTGTTTAGATATTGTTGTATTGGTGTCACACAATACTTTTTTTCAATGTTGTCTTGTGCACAAATACAATTGTCTGAACTAAAATCTACATGTCACCATAAATATACAAAAAGCACATCATTCAAAAGCATTCACATAAAACAAATGTCCATTTTTCATTCATACTTATGGAAGTATCCATAGCATATATTACAAGAATCTAAAATTGCAATATACTCATTATCTTGTAAGAACATAGTAGTTTATACAACCAAATATTCTACTCTATGTCAGCTAAATCCTCCACTTCTTTCCCAATTGCACCATCGAGAAGAAGATCATCTGATTAAGAACCACAAATCAATAGCAAGTGTTACAACATGTATTTTATCCAATAATGAGCTGAACAAAAGATAAATACACATATAAGATATCACACGGCAAGAAGAGTAAATGTAAAGTAGGCTCACATATCCTATTGCAAGTAATCATTTGTCAACGAAGAAAACCATTAATTCCCATGAATGAGAAAAGCACACCAAATCCTCTCAATCCCAGTCCAATCTCCACCACATATCAAAAATTCATCCACTAGCAATGACACCAAATAATTAAAATAGAGAAAAATACCATTACACTAAGCTATGTGGTCAACAACGTAAAACCTATTTGATATGATCATAAAAGCTGAAATTTTACAAAAACAGTTCGTCTTCAATAATTTTGATCTCTTCTTCAAAAACGGCAGCACTATAGCACAATGGCCTTTTAGATCATGCGTCTCATGTTCTTCTTGTACATTCAAAATCACAACATAACTTCAGATACTTCACCAACAACTAACACCAATACGATTTGAAACTACCACCAACATATAACATAAAACAAAGTATTAAAACTTCAGTATCCAAATCATAGCAAAGCATTATCAGCATATATGTAACTAAATCAATTTCTTAGCCAATATCTACAAGAATGCTAGCTAGGCGTATGCAGCCTCTCCGTCTAATCCTCACATATGTTGCAATTCAATAATATCAAATTATCAAGTGTTCTATATAAGAATGACGATACTAACCTGCACTACCGGACTCCGATCTTTGGTCTTCGACAAACCTCCAAGCTTCTTGTTATCCAACTACAAAAAAACCACAAAAAGACACACATAATCAGTATTCCAAATAGTTCAAGCCTAACAAAACAATGGAACTATAAACAAAGTTCCATTTTCATTACCAAGAGCACAGCAACTTGAGGAAGATCGCCTACATTCTTAGTAATGCCTCCGAGCTCTTACATTCTTCATATTGCAGCGTCTGTACATGTCTCTATACACGACAGAGGCGAGGCGATGATACACAGAAAAGAGAATAGATGACGATGTGCTGAGACACACTGCGGATGGGGAGGCTTTCTAACATTTCGACAGCGAATTTGGAGACTTTGCAATAGAGGTTCGAAATGTTAGACTCGGACTATCTACAGACGAATTCAATCATTGGGGTAGTAATAGCTCCCGTCAGCACTTGGCCAGTTATTCTGATGTCATACAACCTGCCTCCGTAGATGTGCATGAACAAGAAATTTAATTAATTTCCTTACTCTGCTAATTCCAGGTCCTAATTCTCCGGGGAAGTGCTTAGATGTCTACCTCAGACCTTTGATCGATGAGCTGAAACCGTTGTGGGAAAATGGAGTCCCAACTTATGACAAATTCAGTGACACGATGTTCATGATGAGGGCAGCCGTAATGTAGACAATCAGTGGTTTTCCAGTGTATGGGATGTTGTCTGCTTGCACGACGAAAGGATACAATGGATGTCCTTTATGTTTGGATGATGTGAACTCTAGTTGGAACGCGGGGAAGGTGTGTTACCTGGGTCACCGTAGATGGCTTCCTCACAATCACCCATGGTGACAGGATGAAGCTCATTTCGACGGGACGGTAGAGAATAATCCTAAACCCCGTCGTTGGTCTGGCGAAGAGATTTTAGAGGGGTTGAGCAGCTTCGATTTTGGTGAGTTGACCAATGACAAGGATGTAAAGAAACTCAATCCAAAACCTCCACAGGATCTCAGCTACTGTAATTAAAGAGGTAGATGAAGAAGAGGCGCATGATGACGACAAGGACTCAGGATATTCGTCAGACGATGTTGAGTATGTAGATGAGGAGGAGCAGTATAATGACGATTATGACGAGGAGTACAATGTAACGACGAAGAATATTAATTGGTAATTAATTATTGTAATTAAACTTTTTTGACGAAATAATGCATGATTAATTATATTATGAGGAGGAGTACATGCAATTATTATATTTGAACTTTAATAATTAATTAATTATAACTCTTAACTTTTTCGTATAATTAACTTCAAATTAATTAAAGAGGTCGCTTCGACGGAATATTTAATCCGTATGACTAAGTGTCACATTTTCCCTAAATCTTGAAACCTAGACGGCGAAACGACCTTTCGTAGTCCAAGGTAAACACAATTATATAACCCTAAATCCTAAACCCTTTAACTTAGACGACAAAAACGTGTCATTTCTTCATCTAAGTAAACCCTAAACCTTAACCCTAAACCCTGACCCTTTTACCTTAGACAACCAAATGACATGTTTTGGTCGTCCAAGTAATCACTTAGACAACGAAAATGTGAACACTTCATCGTCTAAGTCATGTTATCGTAATTTCACATCTAAGACAACGATCATATCGACCATGTCCCAATGCATATTCTTTTCGTCTAGAGCATAGAGTAAATAATTCTTGGAGTGTGAGCGTCGACAGTTCCAAAATAGGAGTTACGAATTTTCGTGTATCCACGTTTTCGGTTTGTAAAAAATTTCGGTTTTATGGTTGACTGTGCCGATGAAACCCTTAAAGAACTTACTATTTACTGAAAATTATTCTACTTATATATTGTCTTATTGTGAATATATCCAACGGTTGTTTTATCCAAATTCAATTTTTTTAATATTATGTGCAGTGAGCCTATACTTAATCACACTTAAGTTATACATAATAGTAGATACTTAACAACTTTGAAGACGTGAATTAATTCATCGTCTTAAATCCCACTTTCTATATATATGATTCTTTAATTGATATTTTACGACAAAAAATTGAATGACAGATCGGAAACATCCTTACGAATTATTTTTAATTATTATTTTAGAAAAATTGTAGTTAGACGACGAAGGAGGAGGACTTTTCGTCGTCCAGGTGCGAACTTGGCCAATGGACACGGCCAACTCTGTCGTCTAAGTTCAAATTTTGAGTCCAAATTCCACCGCCATTTATTTTGGGAACCGCTCAAAATTAGAACTTAGACGACGGAAGTTGAGTTTACGTCGTCTAACTCATCACTCGGACGACCGACAGGTCTCCCCCGTTGTCTAAGTTCAAAATTTTAAGCGCTTCCAAAAATAAATGGCGATCAAATTCCACCCACCAATTAATTTGGGGAGAAACCCGAGATTCACTTAGACAACGGAAGCTCAGTTTTCGTCGTCTAAGTGGAAACCTAGACGACGTAAACTCATCTATCCATCGTCTAAGTTAAATCCACCTCACCTAGATGATGAAATCAAACCCTTCATCTTCTAGTTTAAACAGTATAATTCTAAATTCTGGACAATTTCGATCGATATCTCTTTCTCTCTCACACAATTCTCTCTCTCTCTCTCTCTCTCAAACTCTGGCGTCTTGCTCTGCCTCCTTCTGGCGACTCCCACCGGCCCCTCCACCTCTTCCACCGCCTCTTTCTCTCTCTCTCAAACTCTGGCGTCTTGCTCTGCCTCCCTCTGGCGACTTCCACCGGCCCCTCCACCTCCTCCACTGCCAGCTTCCTCCCTCCTATCAGCACCGACCGGCCCCCTCCCACCGCCCCTCCACCGCCGGTATTCTTTTTACGTACATGTGTATTTATAATTTCTTTTTAATATATATTTAGGTATAATACGGTGTATTTTTTTTAATTGTAAATTAGATAAATTGGTAAAAAAAAATTAAATTAGTAAAAATAATAAATTGGTAAATATTTTGTAAATTAAGTAAATATTGTAAATTGGTAATTATTGTAAATTAGTAAATATTAAAAAATGGTAAAAATGATAAATTGCTAAATATATTATAAATTAGGTAAATATTATAAATTGGTAAATTTTGTAAATTGGTAAAAATTATAAATTGGTAATTATTGTAAATTGGTGAATATTGTAAATAGGGTAAAAATAATAATTTGATAAAAATGGTATGAATATACAAATTGAAGATAAATATTAAAAATGATAAAAATTAAACATACTAAATATGAAAAAATGGTAAATAGAAACATGATAAAACTAAATAGTAAATAATAAAAATGATAAATTCTTAAAAAAGTACAAATTAAAAATAGTAAATATTAAAAATTGGTTAATATTAAAAATGAAAAAAAAATTAAAAATAGTAAATTTTGTGGTAAATTAATATGAAAAAGAATAAATATTGTAAATTGTTAAAAATAGTAAATGGTAAAATATGTTTAATAGTTGATTTTTACAATTTTTAGGTTAAAATGACCCAATGGAGTAAAAAAAAAAGCACAAAAATAGGCCGAAGATGCTCAGCTCCGACGCTTTGTAGAGCAAGTGGGTTGGCAGAGCTTGAAGGACAACGTTGCGGCTCCTCCGGACCCTTCAGCTGGTCCCTTGGTTGCAAGGACTGAGGAAATTCCTAATACGCAAGTTATACAGAGCGATGACAATAACATCCTTTCCGCCTTATCATCGATGTCAGAAGGTACTCAGGAGTTGGCCTCCGAGTCTATTCTCTACACCGCGCGGCGCAAGGTCAGGAGGGCCCCGTCAAACCCGCAACCGAAGAGGACCCGAGGACTCGGAAAGGGCGGAAAATCCAAGAAGTTGTTCAAGGCGACCGGGCAAAAGATCTAGTTGCCGTACGACAATTTCATCGATGGCCCTCCCACCTCGCAGCTAGCTAGTCTCTCATCGCACAACATCGGGGCAATTATTCGCAACAAGATCCGTATAGTTGCGGCTAGCTGGAAGGAGTTGCTAGACTTGGAGAAGTGGAAGGTGTTTAAAGAACTCTCGGTAATACAATTTTAAATTTATTTTCTAATAACCAATAAAAATCGTAATTTTATAATATACACGATTTTAATTTTTTATCCTTTTCTTTGTATGAACAATATGTAGTGGATGGCACACAGGAGATGCTTAGGCACATCAACACCACTGCCAACACCATGTACCATGATTGGAAGTACAGACTTCACAAGTATTACCTCCAATTCGGCCGCTCACCTACCCTTGTTGAGCTGCGTGAGGATAAGGAAGATGAGTGTCAGTGCTTGATCAACCACTTCGAAGAAGAATTGTATCGGGTTAGTCTTTTTTAATTTAAATTGAATAATTTAGTTTTTAGTCATTTATTAGTTTTTTAATGATTTATGTTGTCGAACAGACGAAATCAGACGTAACCAAGGCCAATCGGGAGAAGAATGACAAACATCATACCTTCGACTCCAAGCAGATGATACAAATCGCCAAGGAGCACAGAGATAAGGGCTTCAAACACCCTTATCTGGATTCTAGCGTCACCGCTTACGTGACACCTGTGCTCGACAACGAAGCAAATCAAAGCGGCGTAAGTATCGTATATATTTCCTCTCAATTAACATATTTATTATTTATTATTTATTAAACTCTCATACAAATTTATAATTATTTAATTTTTATTACTATTTTCAGGCGAGGTTGGTAGAACTGGCGCAGGAGAAATTGGCCAACACGCCGCTTGCACCTAGGATTTGCCACCGGAAGACCTGCATCCTCTATCGAGGAAGAGCCAAATTGCAATCGCCGATGATGTATACGGTCGTAGAGCTGGCAAGGAGGTTAGGGGGTTGGGACATAAGGTGCAGCGAGATTTATCTTCTGAATCATCTATGGCACGCTCGGCGAGGACAAGTGCTCAGGATGCGGTGGTTCAAGCAGCCCTTGAGGTGGCTTGACTCGCACGGGCGGAAACGCTATCTATGCGTCAGAGGCTTGATGAGCAACAAGTGCAGATAGCCAACCTCCTCACCCTCATGCAAAACAAGATTCAACAAGATTGTCGTCCTGCTCAGACCCCACACCCCGACGACGACGACATGGCTGGAGGCGGGGGACTCGGCGGCGCGTCTACTCCTGCTGTATTTACTTAGTTTGTACGTAGTTTTTAATATTTTATTTTTTTTGAACGACATTGATGTACGTACAATTTTTATTATTTTAATTAATTTAACAATATTTTACTTTAAATTCAAATTTGAAGGAAATTTTTTTTTTTAAAATTAAATTCACTTAGACTACGAAAGCATATATGATTTCGTAGTCTAAATGATGACTACGAAAAGCATATACAATTTCGTAGTCTAAGTCATCACTTAGACTACGAAATCATATATACATTCGTGGTTTCAGTCATTACTTAGGCTACGAAATAGTTTCATGGTCTGAGTCATCACTTAGACTACGAAATAATTTCGTGGTCTAAGAAGTGACTTAGACCACGAAATTATTTTGTAGTCTAAGTGATGACCAAGACCACGAAATAATTTTATAGTCTAAGTTGTACTTGGACGACGCAAATGCTATTTGTATCATCTAATCCTCACTTGGACGACGGACCATTTGCGTCGTCTAATCCTCACTTGGACGATGAATCTTTTGCGTCGTCTAAGTGATGTCTTAGACGACGGAATGACATATTCTCGTCGTCTAAGTAATTAGACTACGTCACTTGAACGGTAAAGACTTTAGACTACTGAGATTCCGTCGTCTAAGTACTTAGATGATATGGCCTGATTGATTTTTAATTAAGTTGTTGGGTTAATTTAGAATAGATGACCATAATTTGCAAGCCAGCACATTGTATATTGACTTAATAAGAATATCCATCTTCTAGCTCCAGCCAAAATGAAGCATCTTGACGATCTCGTCAATCAATTAATCCCTGCCGGCTTTCCACACACAAATCCAAAGGAATTAAGGCCAAAACATTAATTCTCTGCCGCATCCCTATATAATTACCTCCATTACTCTCACATATGACATACCCTGCAATCGATCTGCACAAAAAGCTTATAGTACGTGAGCATCAAGATGACAAGCTCTACTTCTGTTGGTGAGTTTGACGTATATATGATCAGAACAATTAGCTCGCATGGCTTTCAGTTTACTCATCTAGTACGTTTTGTTTATGTATACTGGATTCGTGATTTTAATTACTGCAGAAACAAAGAGTTCGTGGCCGGAGCTCGTAGGCACCAAAGGAGAGGAAGCAGCAGCCACCATCATCAAAGAAAACCCATCTGTCAAAGCGCACACAGTAAACGAAGGATCCTTTGTCACCTTTGATATGCGTAGCGACAGAGTTCGAGTCTGGATTGATGAGCGAGGCGTGGTCACTAAGGCTCCTAAGATCGGTTAATCAGAAGATTGATTTTGGAGCTTAGTGATGTTTCTGTTTGCGAATTTCAAATGGCAACGAAGGTGTTCGATCTTAGACTATATATGATCATCATAGACTATGCATGTTTATGTATCTTGATTTTGTACTGTAATTCGATCATCATACTTGCTCTATATATGGATCCATCCCAGATCTATTCTATATAGCCCCTACGATTACGACTCTATATCACATAATTCATTAGGTACTATCACACTTCTTATATATTTATATAAATTGAATAAGATCCTGTAGTTAGTTAGATTTCATTTTATGACTGTAAGTATATATGCTTGTATATATACCCAATTCAGATTTGATCAATATATCAGTGCTCGTTCCCGCTCACCACCCAAGTTCAAACCTCAATAGCTCCCAACCTTTCTATAATCTCGTCCAAAAAAATATATATATCAGAAAATTTCCAAATACCTGCATTCTATTTGACTTGGCATCAGAGCCTAAGTTGATCCTAAAAATCTGACCCGACCTGAATTCCGCTATCTGACCTGAATCTAAACCCTATTCGACGCGTCGAAGACTGCCCTCGACCCGTCAAAACCTGACGACCTGAATCTATTATTCTGACAATTATGTTATCTGATCTAACATCTGAACCTGTTTGCAATGGATCTTGCAATCTTGGAACAATATGAAGTCACTCATGAACAATTGATAGCTCTTTAGATTGGGAACACAGGATGTGGAGTACAACTGGATAACACAAATTATCAGTTATGACGAAGATTGATGAAAGTGCATCTTAGAGGTGTTCACACATCTGGTAACCAAAGTTAATTGACAAATATCCATATATAGATGCTTTGGCAAGTAATGAATTTTATTACGTAAATGAAATATGGAACAAGGAAAGATGAGCAAAGCAGATAATATAAACGTCACTTCAAGACTAATCCCCACATTGGTAGTTTAATGCGCATCGCATATGCAAGTAAACTTCTTTTTTTAAGGCAAACGAGAACTACTTCATTACGAGAGTAATAGATATTATCACTACTTGAGTTAGCCTAAATTAACTTCATACTACTATCATATGACACTTTAGCACTGGTAAAACCAATCAACCACAAGAAAAACATAAGAACTAAGCCTACAACACGATCAAAGCCATACAAAAGGAACATGACCCCCCCCCCCCCCCCCCCCCCCCCCAATTCTGTTACCCATCTAATTCGGGTCTTCAAAGCCATGCCTAAGGACAGGCAACATACCCAAACTAAATAACCATCCATGCCCATAGCACTAACCCAAATCAGCTAGGGTTTCACGAAGTTGCATCCGCCGAGGGATCTTACATCATGACCCACATGTAGCAAAACCACTAATCACTGATCGGACTCCCCGATTGAAAGGACCCGACTCCGATTTAGTTGCCTAAACCAGAATTAGACCCTAACAACTCTGCTAATCAAAGTGTCCACACATAATACACAAGAATCAAACTGGAGATCCAAAACTCAAGTGTCACGAAATAAAGAACTCACATATTGGTTCACTATTAAAATATAAAAGATATACAATAGATTTCGACATCAGAGCAGTAAGACAAATTAAACTGACTATGTAAAGTAAAATACAAACTCGCAGGATCAACATTGGATCCTGCGGTAGATACTACTATGCCATGAACTACGTGCATGCTCGACTTCAAATGAACTCTGTAAACTGGGCAATTTAAACCGAAAAGTCCAGGGAAAGGCATATAAAATAGTAAATCTGTTAGAGTGAGTGGACAAAAATAATGTTTTGTTTTAAACTGAAAAATATCTCAATCATGCCTTTCTCCAAAGAGTATATATAAAAAATGATGCGAGTCTAAAAATATATACATGCTCAGGTCAGTTATTTTTCCTAACTCTTCTGGGTACTGTGTGATATGTGGAGGCAGTGACTTCATTCAATCATCCTCAAGTCCCAAGAAGCCCCAGGTCAGGTGTTTGTCCTAACCCTCTTGGGTGCTGTGTAAATCACTGGTCAGGTCGCTGGACCTCCCGAAATATCTCGGGGATCAGCCGAGAAGCCAGTGCAACGATGCAACAACTGTGAATATGCTCTATGTAAAACAATATCTTGTATAGCTCTAAGCTAATGCATAACTGTAAGAATACATAACTGAAAAATGCATAACTGCAAATCAATAATTGTAGACTCGCAAATCAACAGTGAAAAATAAAGCATCCACTCACAATACTATGGAGTGATTTTCACCAAGCTGTAGCCTATCTGTCGGCGTGTCTATACGTCTGACACTGACAACTAATACATCGTTCTGAATTGAATCAACGATCAATATTTAACAACTAATCATCGAGAATAATATTGAATAACTAAGCTCGTTCACCTAATGAGCCATACCGTCGAGAACATCCCATTCTCAAATATCGTGTTTTCCAAACTTCTCACAAGCTTAATCTCAATTCTAATTTGTGAACCCTTAATTCTCTTTAAAAGTTGCAATACGTTCCTTAACGTTGCAAGACTCAAGGTCGAATCAACGTTCAATTCGACTGAATAATAAAATTGCAATTTTTTTAATTAATATTCAATTAATCACACATTTTAACTAACCATATCCAAATCCATTCAATAACCTATTTATTACATTCGGTACGTAATTACGAGTAAAATGACACAAAACTTATGCCGAAATTCCTCCATGTCGGAGCATCGCCGGTGATATTTTTCGGCGACCTGAACTCCAACCTAGGAAAAATCAACTCAACAACAACTTTTATAATTACAACAATGTCCAATTCCAACAACAACTGACCAAATTTTGTTTTGAACTCAAGAACACAAACTTTTTCTAAAAACTTCAAATCATCGATTCTCCTTACTCAGGATGAATTGGGGCATGACCTTGGTGTCAATAGTTTCATGTTAATGAGGTCTACAAAGTCCAGTGCTTCACATTGATCAATTTGGCCAAGAGAAGATCGACCCCCAAAAATCAAGGGTTTCACCTTGGGTTCGAGTTTCTCGAGCTCATTACCCCTCAAACAACACGAAAATAAGATTGAGACCATGTTGGTTTGAAAGAGGGAGGAGAGACGAAACTTTTAAGATCAGTCTCGCCGATTTTGGTAGCCAGTTCTGCGAGCTCCGCCGCTGGCAAGAGAGAGACACGAGAGAGACAGAGAGGCGTGGGGGAGGAGAGAAATAAATGGGAGGAGAGAGAAGAGGTCTAACCCAAATTGACCAAAAAAGAAATTTTTGACTTTCCATTTTCGGAAATTAAGTCACATTTATATGTGTGAGTTGCGACTAATTGATTATGTAAAATTGTACAAAACTTTCGTTGGCCACAAATTCTTAATTGTAACTATGATTTCAACACTTGACATGGCCACAAACCCATCTCGATAAACTCAACGACTTTCCTCAATATAATTTTCCGAAATAGAAAATCCTATTTGTACTTGTCAATTTACGACTATTACATTTCCGATGAACTTTTGTTGATCATAACTTTCTTATCGTAACTCCGTTTTCGACATTCTTCGCATCTATGGAGTCGTCTTGATGATTTCTACAACTTTTATCTGAAGTCAACCAATTTTGACAATATGATAAAAAGTCAACTAAAAAAGTCTCAATATTTACCGACGGTGGCAAAACTAACTACATTTCTTGATTAACCTTAAATAAATCATAAAATAAAAAATCTCAGGACAGGGTTGTTACACCAGCAATTAGTCAAATGCTGCCACTACTTCACTAACCTTCCCAACTCGCTGGCATGGCCAATCTCTAGCCCCCAGGCGATGCGTTGATCTCCCAAGAACAAGACTCGTGAACTCAGTCGCTCTGGTAGACCTACTTGAGAAAACTGGACCCCAAATCCAACACATGCAGTCTTGAGCCCAGTATCTTCAAATGCGCGTGGGCAGGTCACAGACTATGCTGCAAGCCATGATTGGAAAACACAGTCACCCACCACGAACCTCGTCGCCAAAACCCACCACAGTACACGACCTTAGAAAAACCTCCTAAGAAGAGGCATGATGGTACGCCACTGGAAGGTGACATCGAGCCTGTTGGATTGCATACGACGATAGAAGGTTAGTTCAGACGACAGAGCTAGTGAGAGGCAGCCGCCGTGAGAACCCTAAAGGGTTTAAAGAGAAGAACGCTCTTTTTTTAAGATTGATAAGATTATGTGAGTTAACTTTATAAATCGTGAAAAAAATGATAGTTGAATTATGATACTGTCCCTAAACATCGATAGTTCGCACGTGTATGCAAAGATGTTGGAACTCAAGCTTTCGGAGGAGGTAGCTATGGATTAAACAGAGATGACGAAGAAGAAAAGAAATGTTAGAATGGATGAGATTGGATCTGAAACAGGTGTTCCTATATAGCTATATGCATCTGGATCGAATTATATTATCGATCGTAATATAATTATTATGTTATTTTATTTCGTATGGCTATATTGCTCGTATAACTAGATTGGTGACTGCTCTTGCAAATCCTAGACGGATACAGGCAGTGGCAGCAAGCCCATCATTGCAGCGTCCTTCCCAGGTCCCGCACTCAAGACACCATTATAGGCCGTGGAAACCTCACTTATCTGGTGGCCCTTAATCCATGAAGCGTAGTTGGAACATGCCTTCGTTCGGACGTCACAAACGAATTCGAAAACTACAAGTAGGCATTGGCATGCTCCATTCCGTACTTGGGATCCGGGTGGTGTTCGCATGGACTTTTGACGGTGGGACGTTGCGATGGAGATGAAGCGAGTGTATAATCTTCCTAGTTTGGATTTGTAGTTCGGGATGGCCTTGTTACAGGGGCTCGATAACCACGTTGTGGTCTCAAGCTATCCTTGTCTTTTGTGGAGGGACTTGCGACTTGAGCAAAGGCGACAACTCATGATTGACAGTCGACGGCCTCGGCGACAGTTGACTTCCCAAACCCTAGCCAGGCTGTCTTTAGTGCCAAGTTTGGGCTCTTCTATGGATTAGGCCTGGGTGGGCTTCCTAGATCTCCGGCCTTTACTTAGGGCTGGTTTTAGAAACCCAACATGGTTTGGTGATAACCAGGGTTTGTTTTCTCTCGGGCTAGTTTTTGGAAGCCTTATATGGTTGGACAATAGAATATGTGATCCAGGGACATTTATTATTATTTTGTAGAAGAGGGTCATGTCTCTTCTGCACCGTCTAAACGGGTATATTGACTTATATGGCTTTGTCAGTAATTTGTCTGGATTATTAGTGCTAAAGAGTGTCACAAGATAGTAGTATGAAGTTAGTTTAGGCTAGCTTAAACAGTGATTATTATTGTCGTAGCCGCGTTAAAGTGATCATTGTATACTCTACCTATTACTCTGGTAATGAAATGGTTCTCGTTTGTCTTAAAAAAAAATTGGTGACTAAATATTTTTAGTCCACATTTTTAACTTTTGACTATACTGTATATAACTTGAACAGTTGACATGTATTGTTGTATATGTGAGCAGTGAGCAAAACTTATGTTTCCGCTGCTGATCGATCGATATCCAGTATTTTGGTACAGAAACAAGAATATTAATAGCTTGAAATAGAAACAGATCGATTTCAATCATATTTAAACCACTCTGATCGATGCTGCTATTTTCTCACAAATTTCTGGCATGAACGGTTAAATACTGTGACTGTTCAACTTTCAAACTTCAAACCCTTACGTAACTCAAAATTGATATCGTGATGGAGTAGATAATAACGTCAATTACGAAACTAGTTAAGAAAATTAGAAGCACCATTAACGAATCGATTGAATGAAGATGAACAAAAAACCTTATATATTATGAAAGAAAGAAAAAAGTGCAGAAATAAAAACAAACAAAACAACAAAACATCTGGTCCCCGAGAAAATCAAATCTATAAAGAAAAAAACCTAGCTAAATCTAATCATGGCGAAGAACCACAATTCGGTAGTGGTCCATGAGCATTCAGAGAACTACAATGGACAATTGTAGCGAAAGCAGTACAACAATCTTGATTTACATGATCCGCATCACCACCATGAAGTAATATATTAAGAGCTTCAATTGCACAGTGAGGAACAGTGTGCAATAGGGCCACCAAACACTTTTCAAAATCATGTATTGTTGGCGGCTCCCATGCTGGTGGAGAAGTTTGGCTCGATGGCGGCTGCGTCGGGGTGGCTGCAACTGAAGTTGATGGTTGTGGAACCGGTGTTGATGGTTGTGTGGGTGGCTGCATTGGTGGTGGAGAAGATTGGTTAGGTAGTGGCTGCTTTGGGGCGGCTGATACCGGTGATTTCGGCACTGGTATTAATGGCTGCAACCATGGCGGCAACGGTGGCAATGGAGGGAGATCAATTTTCGGCAATGGGGGTAGTGCGGGCAATAATGGTAACGGTGGCAATGGTGGTAATGGGGGAAACGAAGGAAGATGAAACCAAGGTTCAGTGTCTACTTTTCGATCTGGGTCATCAGCAAGAATGTATCTTCCGGCGGATGCTTCTTGCATCAGTAATGTGTTGCACATGATAATCAACAGAATACTAATGGATGTCTTCATTCTGTTATTAAGGAGTTCCTTGCAGGTTTTCCCTTCGTGCTCTGTAGTTTTGTTGTTTGATCTCCCATGTTTCGATCTATATATAGAGATCGATGTGATTGAATGAGAGCCATATACTAGTTGGCAACTAATTATTTTACTTTGAAATCCAAAAGACAGTTTGATTCTAAGTTCTTAATCAACTAGAATTAACATGACATATCATAAACTGTCGTGGCATGGGATTACAAAGGCTTAGAAGAGCTGACCACATGCAAAACTAATTTGTGGGTTTGCAAATTTTGCATTAGTAGCCTTTGTATGGAGACACAGACATACTACTTTGATCAAGGTCCACGGTCAAATCCTATTACGTGTTGAAAATGAACTTCCGAAAGTCGCGTACGTTCTCCAGATGAGTACCTCAAAATCTTGGAATACATTTACACAATGGCTTTGAACACAGAGACATAGTTATCCTATGGGATTCAGGAATTCCATCAATCAATAATATCTCTCCCAAATAATTTGCAATTGGGGATAATTAAGAAAGTAGCTGGACTCGAGACAGAACTTACTTTTGGGACCAATTATGCAGTCAACTTTGAAAACATCAAATCCGTTTGAATTCATGGCTGACGCGTATCTCATGGTTGACAGTATATATATGCAGAAGACATGCATCTTTCATGATTCTATGTGTTATGAATTAAGGAAACAAGCATGATTTTGAGCCATCCTCATGTTTAGGGTTTAGACGTTCATGAGTAATATAAGAAGAATTTGCTCAATTATGAGTCAATTAAATAAAATTATAGACATACGTACTCTTTTGAACTCGTTTTAAATCACATTATTATCCTCATAAAATAATAACATTTCAATTGATCATGATTAAAAATGAAGAAAATAGAGCGCGTACCATTGATGCATGTGTGTTCTCCCTCCACACACACAAACACAAAATAATTCTAAATACATGAGATTGAAATCTACAAATTAATGGGAAAAAACACAATACAATGCTCGTATTGAATTCTTTTGGATTATATTATACGCACGTACGTGGCTAGAATAAATAAGATGAATAATTAAGAAGACTACGTGATGTTTCGTACATCATCAACATAAACAGTCGAAATTGTTTGCCATGTTGGAAATGCATGTAATATAAAATGGATAGAAAGCTAGAAGATAAAAGGAGTAAATATATGTTTGAGGAGTAAATACAGGTTTGAGTTGAATTTTTGCCCAGCTAAAAATATTTTTTCCCATAAGTTCATAAAATTTCTCACAACGGGAGCTGGGTCTACTTCCACATAGATCCACCACTAAGGGCCAGTTTGTTGGGCCGGATTGGATTAGATTGGATTGAACTATTTCAAAAAATAATTCGAATCCTGTGTTGTTGCCCAACAGGTACCCAACCTGGATTATTTTAAATTTCTTAGCTAATCCCGATGGTGTCGAATTGGAGTTTCGTACCTCCTTACATAACGAGCTCCAAAACCACGTCTACAAATAAGGCACTCTTCGACAAGAGATGCTCTTTTCATCTCTCCTTTTGGGAATCAGGTTCATCTTCTTCTCCTTATTTTGTTTTAGATTTCTGGGTTATTTTGAATTTTGTACTCGATTTGGGTGAAAATTATGAGGTCATTTAAATTTCGTACTGGAATTCGGTGAAATTTGAACTCATTGAAGGTTGTTTTTGTTACTTATTCTGGTTTGTACTCATTTTCTGGTTTCGTTATGGGTTTGGATTTGGCTCATGGATGATTTATATGTTAAATTGGATTACTGTTCTGATGACTTTGTTCTATTTGGTTGCGATTGATGGATGGTGTTGAAAGCTTTGTTTGATTCGAATGTTTCTCTTTTTATGTGAATGATGTCGTTTTGGATAATGCAATATACTGGTTATGCTCCAATAGTGACCTGACCTTTGATATTGCACGTGGTCTTGCTTCAACAGCAACCATGTCTTTTTTCTACGATGTCCTATCCATCTGTTTATGTGGATGATTGCAACCTGTCTTAATGGCTTGCTCAATTCATCTCATTGAATACCTTAAAATGTGTTGTGTCCATTTTTTTACCCTCTAATCCTACGAATCTTTTGCGCCTTTGCTACATTGATATATGATCCTTTCATTCACCTTTTAGTTTTATGAATGTATGGTGCCTTATGCTGAAATGATCCTGACAAGATGGAATCAATGTGTATACTGCGTTACGGGATTGTTTTTGCTTTCATTGTTGATACTTATATTCATGCTCTCTATATCAAACTTATATCAATCAACCGATATAGTGTACTACATTAGATCATTTGGACGAATTACCTGATACATGCCTTACTGTTGTGTTTCTTTTATTGTTGTTAATGCTAATATCTAACACATATCTCTGCATATGTACTGATTGGCCATCTTCCATTGTCTCTTTATTACTCTGTGTTACACGTCACTCTGTTGTGATGCTAACTTGGTTTGGGACTTGGACCGTTTGATTATGAATGAGATTATACAATGTAGTTTATTGTGATTTGCTTGCCTAATTTGTGGCCATCGTTGGATTCGTATCACTAGACTTCACTAGTGTCTGGTTGTGAAAGACTTGGGATTGATAAATGAGGTCTAATAATTATCATGTGAGACTGTATGTAGCATTTAGAAATCGTGTACATGGCAAGTAAAATATCCAGATTCACAACTTAATTATTGCTTTTTTTTCTTTTCTCTTACAGCTTGGTAGTTTTGACCTGCAAGTCCTTTTCTACCTGCCTTCTTCTTAAGTTAGAGAATTAATGGGTAAGAGAGTGGGAGTTATGTCTATATATACACATCCTATTACTTACAGGAGAGAGTAGTGAGTTAAACTTAACCTTAGCTTAAGTTTGTTTAACTGGTTGGTTATCTTGTTAAGCTTTGAGAGGTTTAGGTAATATTTACACGATTTAATTCCTAAAATAAAAAGGTAAAAAATTAAAAGAGTGGTGGCATGGAGGGTAGTTTTGATTTTGGCATGGATAGAGCTAGATATTCTGACAGAAACGGAATTAAAGGGGCAGTGAACCAAAAGCTCTAAAAGAAAGAAGAGCAGTTATATAAAAACACCCAACGAATTTGGAAAGCCTCTATTTATTAGTTTCTTCTTCTACTCAATATCTATCCTTGTTTTGTTTTCCTCTCTTTCTTTCTCTGCGTTAAGCTCTCTGTGTGTTTTTTTTTAGCTTATGTGTGCTTAGTTTGGACTCCTAGTTTATTTGCTGAGTTGTTTGAGGTAGCTGAATGATCAAATCTTTTTTTTTTCCACCTTAGTTTTCATAATCCGAGACTGAGATTGTTGAATGAGGCTGAGATCATTATTTAATGATAGTTGTAGTCACTGTTTTTTGTGGGTGCAATCCTTTTGTGTTTGAATTTGTTGAGTTTTAATTCTATGTTTTGTGAAATGCTACATATGGATCGAAGACATATTTTGGTATTCCTGCTATTGGAGTTGTACCACTTACAAACAATACTTGCATGCACAATTATAGTGCAAGTTATCTCAAAACTAAGACAAACACATGCTGAAATATGTACTCTAGATAACCGTTCATTTATTAAGCGTGAGACTTGTTTGAGTTATTTGGATAGTATCATAGGTAATCGTGATAGAGAGTGCATCAGTAAGTTGAGAATGGAAAGGAGAACCTTTGGTTTATTATGTGAGTTGCTCTGTACTGCTGGAAATTAATGTTAAGAATGATGGCTTGGTGTCGGTAGATGAGCAAGTGTGCTTGTTTTTACATATACTTGCACATCATGTGAAGAACCATACAATTAGAGGTAGATTTTTTCAAGGATATCCTTGAAAATATATCTTTTGTTTCAACAATCATGTTAATCTGTTCAAATTACTTAATTATAGTACTGCTAAATAGTACAAGGGTATCTATACATGATCTATTTGCATTGTCTTTACCTATTAATTACTTCAGTATGTATGGTGAACTGGATTGACATGGAGTCAAAAAAAACTTGACTTCATGCATTACCGCCTGCCAAACTTTTTTCTTACAGTAGCTCATCCATCCAGAAATTATTATATTTGGTTGCGGGGAAATTTGAAAAGAAAAAATAGTTTCACTTTCAAGTTTTAACCTCACATGCTAACTAATTGTTTCTTTGCATGAACCCGACCCCGATTTAGTTTCCTAAATCGGAATTAGACCATAACGACTCGACTAATCGAAGTGTCTGCTCAAATTACACAAGAATCAAACTGAAGATCCAAAACTCAAATTTCACGAAGTAAAGAATTTCCCACATATTTGTACACTATTAAAATATAAACGATCTACAACGGATTTCGACATCAGAGCAGCTAGACAAATTAAGCTAACAAGGAGGTCCGAGGCCTTGGACGGACGGTCCAGAGAGATTTGTCCCAGTCATCCGGATCGTCGACTTGGCGCGGTGGGCGGATGCCGAGACGCTCCGAACCTCCCAGGAGCAAGCATGATTGGCCACGGAGTCGGCCGATCGAGCCTGGGAGTAGACTAGGTCGATGCAGGATCAGCTTCACTGACAAAATAGTAAGATGGTCGCCTTCTTCACGATGTGCAAGAGCATGGGGTTGTCCATTCCTGATGACGACCCCCCACTCCTAGCCCAACCAACGACAATCCGAGCGACGGCGGGGGAATCAGCGGGATTTCTACTCCCAATTTAGTTTACTAGTTTATTTCATTATTTTATTATTATTATCGATGTACGTATACTTTTATATTTAATGAATATTTTATTACTTTAATTAATAAATTATTATTTATTTTAAATTTAATTTATAATTCATAAAAAAATTAATATAACTTATTTGTTAAATCCTATGGTAGATACTGCTTTGCATAAACTGCTTGCGTGCTCGACCTCAAACGAACTTTGTAAACTGGGCAATTTAACCCGAAAAGCACATGAAAAAGCATATAAAATAATAAAACTATTAGACTGAATGGGCGAAAATAATATTTCACTTTAATCTAAAAACTATAAATAATATGGGTTTCACCCTAATGTACATAAAAATGATGCGAGTCTTAAAATTTACAAGCCCAGGTCAGGTGTTTTTCCTGACCCTCTTGGGTACTGTGTAATGTGTGGAGGCAGTAACTTGAGTCTGTTTTCCTCAAAGTTACAAGAACGCCCAGGTCAGGTGTTTGTCCTAACTCTCCTGGGTACTGTGTAAATCCTCGGGTCAGGTCCCTAGCCCTCCAAGAGTGTCTCGGTGATTAGCCGAGAAGCCAAAACAACGATGCAATAATTGTGACTATGCTCTGAGTAAAACAAATCATATGTGCCTCCAAATGGAACTGCATAATCGTAAATGCATAGCTGCAAATTTTATAACTGGAAAATACATATCTACAAATGCATAATCATAAACTCGCAAATCGATAGTGAAAATAAAGTGTCCACTCACAGTGATTTCCACCAAGCCAAAGTCTGTCAGTCGGCATTTCTATACGTCTGCCACTAATTGCTAATACATTGCGGCATTTTTATTATGAGTACGTATGTTTAATTAATTTAAACCATGCATGCATATAGTAGGTAAGTGATTAATATTTTTTTGAAATTGAGAAATCCGGATGGGAATAGGTGCCCACGATAAATTGGTGCTTATGCGAAGTGTGTTTCCTTAGTTTGTGCATGTAAGCTTTTTTCTTCCTTTATTTTTAAGGAAAAGTGTGTCAAATTTTTTGTAGAAATTAAATACGCGTTCATATATATTCTTCACATTTTGGCCCATAAGCCGGTTAAGTACTATATTTACCCCGGCTATTTTGTGAGCGGTGTAAAATTTCATTCATTGGCCCGAGATAAAGGTTGAAGAACATAAAACAGTGGGATCGCGATTGGGGAAGGCGATGATGTCTATTACGGAGTTCTTGCTAATGTCTTTCAACTACTGTACAAGAATGATATCAAACTTTTGCTATTCAAGTGTAAATGGTCTAAGCATACCAAGGAAAATCTGGGCATTTTATCAGTCGATACAAACTCAAGCTGATATGAGGATGAGTCATTCGCTCTTGGCACCTTCTAGCACCGGGCAGGTGTCAGACTCTATACATCATGTCACCACTTAGCAGAGTCTTGTGGTTTTAATAAACAGTCGCAACCTCCTGGTACGTGCCGAAAAATTTGGCAGTTCAATTTTTTGGGCTATTTTTAAAAACGTCTTAGATGACGAAGAATTTTTTTTCATCGCCTAAGTCAACTTAGGCAAAAAAATTATTTTTTTCGACGCCTAAGTCGATCGATATATTCCCAAATCGATAGACCTTATTTCTCTATCTCTCTCTCCCCCCGTACCTAAACCCTAGCCGCCTCCAAAATTGATGTCGCCGACCACTTCCCCTCCTCGCTGGATTCTCTAGCACCGCCGCCACCAAGTTCAAGTTATCTCTCCTTTCGTCGGATCAGACTGTTTCACACTGCCGCCGCCGCCACCTCTCTGGTCTCTCTCTCTCCTCTATCTGGAATCTCTCTCACCGCCGTTGTCTCAGGTCACTCTCTCTCTCTCTCTTCCCCGTGGCCATCCCTCTCCTCCTCAGGACTTTGTCTCCCTCCCCAGGTCTCGCTCTCTCTCTCCCTTCCCCGTCACCTCCGTAGCCCCATTGGGTCCACCCTGCTGCTGCCTTCTGGTCCCCTCCACCACCCCGTCAGTATAATCCTCTCCTCTTTGTGTGTGTGTGTGTATATAAATAAATGAAATTAATTGTATGTGGATATTGGATATGAAATTACAATTTTATAATTTGGGAGGCAAAAATAAAAAGTGATGAGAAAATGAAACTTCAAGTAGGAAATTGAAAAAAAAAAAAAAAAAGCTTAGGTAATAACATGCATGAAGAAAAATCCAAATCGTAGGTAATAAACTAAAAAATTTATAACCTCAGGTAGCGACATGAAGAAAGACCTAAACCTCAAGGTACTAAACTGAAATACGGACGAGCCAGACACGGTTAGATCATCGGCGGCGTCAGAAGGTCTGGAAGAGTAGGTCGACAAATCGATTCTCAATAGCGCCCGACGCAAGGTCATGAGGTAGTCTTCAAACCAACTCCTCAAAAGGACTCGGGGACTAGGAAAGGGCGTCAAATGTGAGCTCATGGTGAAGTTGATGGCGTAGAAGATTGATGTATCACTAGATGATTTCACCCGAGACCCTCCGTCCTCGCAACTCGGGAGTCTGACCTCGTACAACATCGACTCAATTATACGAAATAACATCCTTGTACGTGGTTGCCCCTTCGTGGAACAAACTGCCCCAAATCGAAAAGTTTAGGGTGTACAGTGAACTATCGGTAATACTATTTTTTTATAAGTATTTAAAAAGCATAAATGCATAATGTCTAGGATTTTAATTTTTAATTTTTGTTCCTAGACGCATTTTGATATCGCCGGCACACCGAGGATGATGGAGGATATAGAAGAGATGGCTGCCCGCATTTTCAAAGACTAAAAGTAAGACCTCCACAAGTATTATCTGAAACACGCCGCCTCGCCTACCCCACAGGAGCTGCAGAACGAAAGGAAAAAGTAGTGGCAATGGTTGGTCAGACACTTTTAGTCTGACAAGTATAAGGTTCATCCTCATTTTCTTTATTGTAATGAAAATTGAATAATTTCTTATTTTTAACCATTATTTTGTTATTTAATTATCTTTGTTGTGAAACAAACAAGGTCAAAGGCCAACAAGGCAAATCGTGACAAGAAGACCGCCAACCATTCTTCGAGCTCCAAATGGCTCATCTACATGGTGAAGGAGCACAGAGATGCGGGTTCGAAGCATTGCTTCCTGAATGCCAGCATCTCCGTTTATGTCAAGTCCGAAGTCGTCAATGAAGCGAGTGACACGAGGTAAGTAACTCATCTTTTCAAAATTAATTTAATTTAATCGTACTTTCGAAGCATATCAAAATTTAGTACAATGCTAATTACATTTTTAAGAAATTGAATTATAATTATGATATATTAATTAGGTTGTGCTCTTGTAATATGATTTTGAACTTTAAGTTAGGTTATGTTTTAGTTGGTTAAATTATGATTTTCAACTTGAAAAATTCAGATGGAAATCGGTGCCCAGGGTATAATTGTGGTGTTAGAATTGGTTATTCGAAGTGTCATCTTTCCTGCAGGTTTTTAATTTCCTCCAATTTTAGGGGAAACTATGACAATTTTTTTTTAGAAATTAATATTTATGTATTGTTCACATGATTAATTTCAGAAGAGGTTGATACAAATGGGCCAGGAGCAATTGACGAACACCCAGCTGGAAAACCCGGAGGTGACGCTTGAACAGTAGCCTCTCATATCGATGGAGAGTCTGATCGCTAATGTCAATGTTGTTTACGGCTGAATTTCTACTCCCGGTTTAGTTTAGTAGTTTGTTTCGTTATTTTATTATTATTATTATCGATTTACGTATATTTTTATATTTAATGAATATTTATATTAATTAATTTAATTAATAAATTATTATATATTTTAAATTTAATTATAATTCATAAACAACAAAAAAATAAAAACAAAAATAAACATTCAACTTAGACGACGAAACATCTTTATTTCGTCGTCTAAGTGAATTACTAAGACGACGAGTCGTTCGTCGTCTAAAGTGTAAACTGAGACGACGAACATTGATCTTCGTCGGCTAAGTGGTTGAACCTAGACGACAAAGACCAACTTGTCATTTAAATGAATCACTTAGACGACGAAGATCCCACAACTTGCACGACGAATAGTGTTGATCGTCTAAGTGTTAATACTTAGACGACGAATTCAATTATTCGTCGTCAAAGATTAATCTAAAACGACGAACACTTTCGTCATTTGGAGGTATAAGTTTTCGACGTCTAAGTACTTAGGCGACGAAACAAAAAAAAATTGTCATCTAAGTACTTAAACAACGATTGTTAGGCGAGGAACGTTTCGTCGCCTAATTTTTTAGGCGCTGAAAAACACCATTTAGGCGACTAAAATGTTTCGTCGCTTAAGAGCGTTATTCTGGTAGTGTAAGCAAAATCTATGTTTGCGCTGCCGATCGATATCCAGTACGTTGATACAGAAATAAGAATATTAACAGCTTAAAAAAGAAACTGATCGATTTCAATCATAGTAAACGACTGATGCTGCTATTTTCTCACGAATTTCTGGCATGAGTGGTAAAATATTGTGACGTTGTTCACCGTTCAAACTTCAAACCCTTACGTAACTCAAAGTTGATTTCATAAGTTTGACTATTTTCAAGGAAGATAGTTTATGCATGCAATAGAGATCTTTGATTATATGATTCTATGTGTTGTACATGAATTAAGGAAGGCGATCCACATGTCTAAGGGTTAATTTACAGACGTTCATGCATGAGTTCGATCATATAACAAGAATATAACAACCAAGATTCAAAAATTCACAATAGAACAGTCTTGTGATTGTCCTGCGCCCAGTAGGAAAGGATTGAGTCTTCATTGGATGTGAAGAATTTTTCACGATTAGCGGGATTTGTGAAGTTCATGGTGGTTGCTCCCCTAATCTCGTCAATTACAAAAACTAGTTAAGCAAATTAAAAGCACCATTAACCAATCGATTGAATGAAGATGAACAAAAAACCTTATATATATTATGAAAGAAAGAAAAAAGTGCAGAAATAAAAAAAAACAAAACAACAAAACATCTGGTCCCCGAGAAAATCAAATCTATAAAGAAAAAAACCTAGCTAAATCTAATCATGGCGAAGAACCACATTTCGGTAGTGGTCCATGAGCATTCAGAGAACTACAATGGACAATTGTAGCGAAAGCAGTACAACAATCTTGATTTACATGATCCGCATCACCACCATGAAGTAACATATTAAGCGCTTCAATTGCACAGTGAGGAACAGATTGCAATAGGGCCACCAAACACTTTTCAAAATCATGTATTGTTGGCGGCTCCCATGCTGGTGGAGAAGTTTGGCTCGATGGCGGCTGCGTCGGGGTGGCTGCAACTGAAGTTGATGGTTGTGGAACCGGTGTTGATGGTTGTGTGGGTGGCTGCATTGGTGGTGGAGAAGATTGGTTAGGTGGTGGCTGCTTTGGGGCGGCTGATACCGGTGATTTCGGCACTGGTATTAATGGCTGCAACCATGGCGGCAACGGTGGCAATGGAGGGAGATCAATTTTCGGCAATGGGGGTAGTGCGGGCAATAATGGTAACGGTGGCAATGGTGGTAATGGGGGCAACGAAGGAAGATGAAACCAAGGTTCAGTGTCTACTTTTCGATCTGGGTCATCAGCAAGAATGTATCTTCCGGCGGATGCTTCTTGCATCAGTAATGTGTTGCACATGATAATCAACAGAATACTAATGGATGTCTTCATTCTGTTATTAAGGAGTTCCTTGCAGTTTTTCCCTTCGTGCTCTGTAGTTTTGTTGTTTGATCTCCCATGTTTCGATCTATATATAGAGATCGATGTGATTGAATGAGAGCCATATACTAGTTGGCAACTAATTATTTTACTTTGAAATCCAAAAGACAGTTTGATTCTAAGTTCTTAATCAACTAGAATTAACATGACATATCATAAACTGTCGTGGCATGGGATTACAAAGGCTTAGAAGAGCTGACCACATGCAAAACTAATTTGTGGGTTTGCAAATTTTGCATGAGTAGCCTTTGTATGGAGACACAGACATACTACTTTGATCAAGGTCCACGGTCATATCCTATTACGTGTTGAAAATGAACTTCCGAAAGTCGCGTACGTTCTCCAGATGAGTACCTCAAAATCTTGGAATACATTTACACAAAGGCTTTGAACACAGAGACATAGTTATCCTATGGGATTCAGGAATTCCATCGATCAATAACATCTCTCCCAAATAATTTGCAATTGGGGATAATTAAGAAAGTAGCTGGACTCGAGACAGAACTTACTTTTGGGACCAATTATGCAGTCAACTTTCAAAACATCAAATCCGTTTGAATTCATGGCTGACGCGTATCTCATGGTTGACAGTATATATATGCAGAAGACATGCATCTTTCATGATTCTATGTGTTGTGAATTAAGGAAACAAGCATGATTTTGAGCCATCCTCATGTTTAGGGTTTAGACGTTCACGAGTAATATAAGAAGAATTTGCTCAATTATGCGTGAATTAAATAAAATTATAGAGATACGTACTCTCTTGAACTCGTTTTAAATCGCATTATTATCCTCATAAAATAATAACATTTCGATCGATCATGATTAAAAATGAAGAAAATAGAGCGCGTACCACTGATGCATGTGCGTTCCCCCACCACACACACAAACACAAAATAATTCTAAATACATGAGATTGAAATCTACAAATTAATGGGAAAAAACACAATACAATGCTCGTATTGGATTCTTTTGGATTATATTATACGCACGTACGTAGCTGTGAATCTCTAGCATGTTCGTCAAAGACACCTTTTAGTTGTTTAATGATCGAGTAGCCACACAAGTACTAGAAAAATGAGCAATTCACACAGAATTTAGCCCAACAAAATTTGTAAAAAATCACAGATAGCTATCAGTAATAGAAATTAATACTGTCAGATATCCGTCCTATATAAATTTATTGGGTTCCACATTAGAGTTGGTTGAAAACGGACTAACAATAAAATATTTGTGATAAATGGTAGAGATGCAGACTTTCGTATATAAAAGATAAATAATAATTACATATTTTTGTGTGAAATGTTGTTGACACGGAATATTTACAGTTAAACAAAAACTGTACAAAACGTGTTTGTAACAGACATCAATGTGATCAACTTTGATTTGACAGGGGCCTGTTATCGAGATTGGTTGGAACGGATTTCTGACAGATTAAAAATTTATAACCACAGATTTCTGTCTCAAATGCTCTTAAAACAAGAACCTGTTCATTGCAGTCTTCAGTTTTTGCTAGTAGTGGTGATCAAAAACTCTGCTTCATTTTGGAGGTGCAATCGAAATTTATCGACACTTCAGGTATCATCTAAACCTCTTATATATGAAATGCTTTCAATATATCTATTATGTTCATATCCAGTTCTCCATTGCGGCCAATTTGCAGAATATTTTCCTCTTCTCGAACATATATCCTTCACTAATCGAAGGATCTCAAGTAAACCTAAACTCTTTATCTATAAAGTATAATTTTTTGTCCCAATTTTTTCTGAATTTCTTTCCAAATGTATCAATACTTATGCCTAAACTCTAGTGAGCTGTACTTGAATATGGACAATGTTGATATCACTGTCGCATACTATCTAATATCCTACAATGTATAAGCTCTTTGAACTCTATTCTAAAGTTGGATTCTCATCTAATCTTCTTTCATTCTTCCTCTTTTCTCATATAACTTAGTTGCCATCTCCTCTTGGGAACATATATCAACCATCAGCTTTGATTTATAAGTGATTTAATATCTAGTCACACATAATTAGCAAGTAGTAAGTGATGGTCTTATCCAGAACTGCCTCGTTTACTTTTACCAAGTCTGACAGCTTGGCTAGGATCGTTGTGTGTGTATGTATGTTTTTGGTTGGTGGGGAGGGAAAGAGATCTGAGGTTCGAGTTTTACAAAACATTCTTGCCTATTTTTTAGAAGGTTTTTTTGTGTATTTTTTATGAGCTTAAGAGCTTTATTTCTCATTACCATTATAGCGCTAAGTGGCGGATCTAGAGTCTGACAGTTAGGCAAGCGAAAAAATATATATTTCAGTTCGAGAAATTGACTATGGATAGTTGATTTCTTCTTCTTAATTAGCAACTTTTTCCGTTTGAAGAATAGATAAGATGAATAATTAAGAAGACTACGTGATGTTTCGTACATCATCAACATAAACAGTCGAAATTGTTTGCCATGTTGGAAATGCATGTAATATAAATTGGATAGAAAGCTAGAAGATAAAAGGAGTAAATATATGTTTGAGGAGTAAATACAGGTTTGAGTTGAATTTTTGCCCAGCTAAAAATATTTTTTCCCATAAGTTCATAAAATTTCTCACAACGGGAGCTGGGTCTACTTCCACATAGATCCACCACTAAGGGCCAGTTTGTTGGGCCGGATTGGATTAGATTGGATTGAACTATTTCAAAAAATAATACGAATCCTGTGTTGTTGCCCAACAGGTGCCCAACATGGATTATTTCAAATTTCTTAGCTAATCCCGATGGTGTCGAATTGGAGTTTCGTACCTCCTTACATAACGAGCTCCAAAATCACGTCTACAAAGAAGGCACTCTTCGACAAGAGAGCACTACAACAAAAAATTAGTTTTGCTTCGGTTTTTTGCTACGGCACCAGTTGCCGTAGCTATAGCCTAGAATTTACTACGGCAACGTTACCGTAGCAACAGATATGACTTTTAGCAACGGCAAAGTGATGCCGTGGTAAAAACAGTGGCCAATTGCCACGGCAATTTGATTACCGTAGTAAACCCTGAATACTGGCGCCAAAACGAAATTTAGCTTCCCTCTCTTTGTTTCACTCTCTTTTCATTTTTCCTATCCCTTTTCATCTGTTTCAATTTTCAAGTTTTCCCGCAGAGAAGCTCGAATGAAGCTTCAATGGAGGTCCATACAGTAAACTCTAACCACTCTATCTCTCTACATGGTTGAAGTGGAGTCGATCCTCATCTAAGTTTTCCAGTAAGGTCAGGTCTAGATCTCACTCTCTTTTCTCTTTAATCTGTTTGTTGTCTGTGATTATCGTTTATATATGTTTAGCTCTCTGATTTGATGAAGTATATTGATTGGGTATTTGGTTGTGGTGTGTTGGTTCGATGTTTCCAGGCTAGCTTCTTCTTCTTGTGTTTGATTTTTGATTGGGTATTGATTGTGATTTGGTTTGGGTTGCTGCTCTTTCTTTTCCTCCTCTTCTGGCTTTAACTATCTCATATCTGCTCTTCCCGTATAATTTTGTGTTGGCTAGCTAAGTAGCAAACCACATATGTTTTCGATTTGATGATACTTTGAATTGGATTGGGGGTGCTTGAAATCTGTGGTATATTTGGTGGCTGTCCGAAGGAATCACTTGTCTTTGGTAAACCTGGTTCTTGAAATCAAGCTGGTAATTTTGTAGCAGTCCAAGGGATGCATGTTTGCATGGATGTACTAGTTAGAAATGTTTATACTGAATACCTGAAATAATTTCTGGTTCTGGACTGATTTTATGTCTGTCTGTTATTATGTTTTTGCGTTGGTTTGGGTTTGTTCCTTTCTGTTTCTTTTGAAGGAAACAAACAAAGAACATCTATACTGTACTAACAGAAAAATGAACTCTTTCGCTGCAACAAAGAATTTATCAAAATTCAAAGCGATGAGCAGAAGCTTTTCTAGCTTATTTTTAATTTTCTGAGATGGAAAACTTTGGGGGTAGCATGGTATGTACCTTTTCTGGTTTGTTAACAGATCAGAGCCATGGTCATCTTTCTTTTTCTTTCTGTTGGTCTTGGACTGCTCAGTTGTAACCCACCATTATCAAATACTTTTTTCTTCATTATGAAGAGCAATAATGTAGTTGTGGGAACTGGTGATTAAAGATTTTCCACTAAACTTCTCTTGATGATTAAGTAAGTTTAGATTAGCAGTTGGCTCGATGGTGGTTGTCCAGCAAGATTTGGACTTCATGTCTGCCTTTGTTGCATGACTCAGCCTTTTTTTCGTTACTTTGTTGATTTGACATAGCTGAGTTCGTTATATGTTCGTCATTTTGCTTGCTTACTAGTTAAAAGATGTTTAACTAGTTATATTTTAAAATAAAAACATTCAATTGCTATCCAAATTGTCATCAGAACTTTCCCTGTGCGCGTGATGGCACTTTTGTTGATTTTTATTTTTTTTACCATTAAGTTATGCCACTCCAATCCACTCTTCAGACTTTGTTATCCATTCTTATCTCGTACAAACACTGGTCCGAGTTTGATCTAGTATTGTTACACTATGAAAGTTCCCTTTAATTTTTGCTATACAGGTATTACATAGGTCAGAAAGGTTGTTTCCTAGGTACATATACTACAAATATGTTTAGTTAATTCAGCAGTATCGATCCTTATATGCAAGTACTCTGTAACTGACGCTTAGGGTGTTGAACATTTGATGGTTTATCGCATTTATCAGATTTTGAGGCTTTCACTAATTTATTTGCAGCTATAATTTCCGAAAAGGGAAGTGATGCATGGTGGTACATGAAGGTAGAGGATCTTCTCCCTAGTGAATATCGTGATAAAGCATCTGAATATGAAAAGGGAACTGACACAATGGATGTATGGTTCGACTCAGGTATTATAGCTGTCAAAATTGTTTAAGCTTGCTAAGAAAGATTCATTTTATATCCTCCGTAGCCTGATAATAATATGATTACTTCAATGTGGAATATTATTTCTATCGCACAGAAGGAAGTCTTGCTTAATTACTCGTGACTTGATTGACTCTATTGTTCACCTGTTTAATAATTTTTTTTTTTTGATATCTGTCTCATTTGATGCTAACTTCACAATTTTGTTGTAATAGATGTCTTCTCGTTTTAGGTATAATTGATGATTATTAGTAAATGTATCTGGATTGATAGTTCTGTAACAGCTAATTGTTAATTGGTTGACTCTTGTATGGTTTACATGGAATTAAATGGCTACATTCGATTTCAGGCTCTTCCTGGGCTGCAGTTTTAGGAAAAAGAAATAGCCTTAGTCTCCCTGCAGACTTGTACCTTGAAGGTATGGATCAGCATCGTGGGTGGTTTCAGAGTTCATTGTTAACAAGTGTGGCTACAAAAGGTAATGAGCACCTGAACACATTCATAACTAATGTTTTGTAGCTCGAAACGTAACAATATATTGTCTTTGTTTGTAAGTTTAATTACCTCTAAAAATAATATAGGAAGCTGCGAGTATAGATTATACAGGTGATGTTATGATAGGTGCTCAAGTTCTCCGTCAGATGTCTGATATATATAGGAAGCTGCGAGGAACATTGAGATACCTTTTGGGAAATCTGCATGATTGGCATGTAAGTTTGGCAATCCCAAGCAGTGCTTATAAGTTCAACTTTTTGTATCAATGGGGTTGGTTACTCTTCTTAAGCTTCCCATCTATAACACCATTTCATACATATGTTATGACTTAAAAAGCTGTTTCTTTTCAAAAAAAAAACATATGGTATGACTTATGAATAAATTCCCTTCCTCCTCCACATCTTGCATAACATCATAACAAAACATAGATAATGTGCAGGGACACACTACTCCTGTACTGTATCCTCAATTTCCTTACTCCGTTTTTTATTCTCTATATGAGTAGATGCTGGTTTCATTTGTATCTGACCACATCCTATTGGCAGGCTGATAATGCTATTTCATACCCCGATCTTCCCAAGATTGATCAACATGCATTGTTTCAACTTGAAAATTTTATAAACAACAGCAAAGAGTGCTATGAAAACTATCAGTTCTTCAAGATATTTCAGGTACATGTTTTCCTGGTATTGTGATATCTTTACTTATATTTGAGCTTTTGTACTTTATGATCATTTCATTGATCACATAGGCTTTTTTGAGCTTTTGAGTTAAATGAATTTTAGATTTTTATCTTTGATGCAATACCAAGTGGATAAGTCTCAATTCATATAGTTTCACGAAAGAAATTAGATTTCCCAGCCATTTGAACTTAGGAGTGAGCCGATGGAAGTGTATGTATTTGGTCTATAAACGAGAGAGAGAGAGAGAGAGAGAGAGAGAGAGAGAGAGAGAGAGAGAGAGAGGAGGCTCAGTTGCTAATATCTTTAATGGGGTTGTTTGTGCTAGTAAAGCCTGCAAATTATGTGGATTTAGGTGGAGAAGTTTTCTGACAACATCTGATTAGCTTGTTCTCTTTTTCAGATCGTACAGCGGTTTGTCATTGTTGACTTATCAAATTTCTATTTCGATATTGCCAAAGATCGCCTATACGTTGGGTAATTCTATTTTCTCTTCCCAGGATAGACATGCCTTATTCTATTATTCCCAGGGTGCACACGTGTTTACGACACAAATTCACGTTTTCTGAACAATTACTTATGTCCTGCAGTTCTTGATTGTATTCACACGGATACATTTATTTGGTGTTCATACTTGTGTACAATTTTGCTATTTCTCAGTCATTGCTCTTTCTTGGATACAAATGGGAACGAAAAGCTACAGATACTCTAATAGAATCATAAAACACCTTTCTTTGCAAAGGATGCTTCATATTCAGCTTCTGTGGATTCTTAACAGCTCATTGTGCTTCATTTCTTAACTTTATATATATATTCTCTGTGATGGTTTGTGATCTCGTATTTAGTCGCACAAGTTAAGATAGAGCAATATTTATTTTCTCCAGGGGCTCATCAAGTTTTACTAGGAGAAGTTGTCAGACAGTTCTTTCTGAACTTCTCCTTTCTATTGTGAGAGTGATTGCTCCAATATTGCCCCATTTGGCGGAGGATGTTTGGCAAAATCTTCCTTTCGAGTACACCGATAAAAATGGCTCTGTTGCTGAATTTGTTTTTGAATCAAGTTGGCCAGCATATCCAATGAAACATGGCTCTCTCTTTCTAAAGAGGAAACCGATCTCTGGACTAAGATTCTGGAGGTAATTACCATTCCAATAATGCAATTTGAAAGCATGCCCTAATGAGATTCTTGGAAATCTGAAACTATAAAAACTGGACCTATAAGTATCAGTTTGTTGCTGAAAGAAAAATTTATTGATTGATAATATAAACTTATTGCTCTCACTTGTACATTTTTTTTAACTCTTGTCCAAAAATAGTGTGCAAATTCAGATGATTGACGCAGCTAGTTAAATACATTTCTCGTTCTCCAGTTAGCATTAGCTTAAGGTGCATGATGTTTGTAAGAAATCAAAGTGTGGCATTTCAAAGGCTGGAGAATGTGTGTTTTGAAGTAACTGAAATTTTGTTGTCCGACTTCAGAGTTATTTTGTTTAATTTTTTTGCAGCAAAGTCTGATTGATCAGCTTACTGATATTACAATTGAAACAAAGGCAAATAATCTGGTGTTGCTTATTGTAGAAGTCATTTCGAATTATTATCGTAGAAGTCATTTCTAATTATTCTTGGAAGTCAAAGCACTTTGATATTGAAAAGAAACATGTCAGGCATCAAGTTACTTGGTTTGAATATTTCCACGTTTTTGATCAGCTGAGAACCGAGGTAAATAAAGTGTTGGAGGTTGCTCGTACAACAAAGTTAATTGGCTCTAGCTTAGACGCCAAGGTCTACCTTCATACATCTGATTCTGGTCTGGCCTCCAGATTGATTGAAATGTCTGAAGCCAACAATGATGCAGACACGCTGAATCGGGTATTCATGACTTCCCAGGTATGTGCATATTCCTAACCAGTTACTGTTGGCTATACTCATGAATAGATTTCAGTTTTCATCTATTCTACACATCATTGTCTTAAGTTTTGGCAAAAGAGATGTGTCGGGATTTTATTTTTTAAATGTGGTGGATTTTTCTAATGGTGAATAATGTGATTTGCATGTTCTGTATGTTAGTCTTTTTCCTGTTTGCATTGGTGATTGGGCATATTAGCGTAGCCTCTTTAGTGTGAAGCTGAAGAATCTCAGGAGTCAAATAGTCAAAGTCTGTTGAGGCTTCTCAAATATTGCTCAAAAAATGGATGATCTATCTTCAAAACCACCTCGGCTGTTTATCAAACCTTAAATTTCGAAGTTGCTGTGATTAAAATAATTTAGTTTAATCTTCTGGGATGAAAAAAGAAAAGAAAAGAAAGGTGAAAAATTTCAACTTTGAACCCAATGCAAGATAAGTCGCAGAAAAGTTTTTCCCAACTTGTCACCTTTTAGCTAAAAACTGTACCTTTCAAGTCATATTCTGAAATAGCTTTCTTCATAGAAGTTATAGTATACATGTTAAGGGTCGCTTCAGTCTTTGAATCATTTGGATGCAATTTTTCTAAATTTAGTTATGATTTTCCAAAGTTCAGGGTTTATGCAGCCTAAACTCGTTTTTCTGGATTTCTGAACTTGTCACCTTTTAGATAAAAACTGTACCTTTCAAGTCATATTATGAAATAGCTTTCTTCATAGAAGTTATAGTATACATATTAAGGGTCGCTTCAGTCTTTGAATCATTTGGATGCGATTTTTCTACATTTAGTTATGATTTTCCAAAGTTCAGGGTTTATGCAGCCTAAACTCGTTTTTCTGGATTTCTGAACTTGTCACCTTTTAGATAAAAACTGTACCTTTCAAATCATATTATGAAATATCTTTCTTCATAGAAGTTATAGTATACATATTAAGGGTCGCTTCAGTCTTTGAATCATTTGGATGCGATTTTTCTACATTTAGTTATGATTTTCCAAATTTCAGGGTTTATGCAGCCTAAACTCGTTTTTCTGGATTTCTGAACTTGTCACCTTTTAGCTAAAAACTGTACCTTTCAACTCATATTCTGAAATATCTTTCTTCATAGAAGTTATAGTATACATGTTAAGGGTCGCTTTAGTCTTTGAATCATTTGGATGCGATTTTTCTACATTTAGTTATGATTTTCCAAATTTCAGGGTTTATACAGCCTAAACTCGTTTTTCTGGATTTCTTAACTTGTCACCTTTTAGCTAAAAACTGTACCTTTCAAGTCATATTATAAAATAGCTTTCTTCATAGAAGTTATAGTATACATGTTAAGGGTCGCTTCAGTCTTTGAATCATTTGGATGCGATTTTTTTACATTTAGTTATGATTTTCCAAAGTTCAGGATTTATACAGCCTAAACTGGTTGTTTTTGATTTCTTAACTTGTCATCTTTTAGCTGAAAACTGTACCATTCAGATCATATCCTGAAGTAGCTTTCTTCACGAAAGTTATAGTATATATGTTAAGGGTCGCTTCAGTCTTTGAATCATTTGGATACGATTTTTTCACATTTAGTTATAGTTTTCTAAAGTTCAAGTCATTTGCAGATTTGCTATAACTTCTGTTGCACTGTCATTAGGTTCTGAATTTCTTTCTTTGCACAATTCAACTGATGATTGTGGTTTCTTAACTAATGAATGTATATTAAATGTACAGCTTATTATGGCAAAAAAAGTAAAAGCAAGCAGATGTATGAAGACTATTGAAGCAAGCAACAAGAAGAAGTGATGCATGCCAAGCACACAATATTTTGGTAGCTAGAGTGCATTCCAAATAGAGATGTTTCTATGCACTCATTGAACTTATTTATGTTTTGTTTTCCAAGCTAGAATGCTCTCCAAGAACACAATATTTTGTTAATGAGAATGGTACTTGGTGTAAAGTGAACATGTATGAATTTGTGAGCATTTGAATTGTAATGAGATGTTGAGTTTCTATAAATTTTAGCACAAGAATATTGTGTTCATCAACTCCAGGTTTCAACTGTTTTGGCACAAATTCTGGAACCTAAATGCATTAGAAAGTTTGCTATGGACAATGAACTAGTTAGCTACGGCAAAGTGCCTTATTTGCTACTAAAATTATGCAGGCAAATTGTCCCTTTTGCTACGGCAAATTTGCTGGATTGCTACGGCAATTTAACATGATTGCGACGGCGAATTTATATCAATTGCCATGGAAAATTTCCGTCGCAAAAAACCAAATAAAGTCAACAGTCAAACATGAATTTGCTACGGCATGGACTGTAGTTAAGTGCCGTCGCTAATAATAAACATAATACTACGGTGAAAACTTGCCGTAGTAATAGCTTTTAGCTACGGCAGTGTCCGTAGTAAATATCAATAGCGACGCCTTCAATAGCTACGGAAAAATTGCCGTCGCCAATGTAATTTTTGCCGTGGCAATTAGCTTTAGCTACGGCATTACAAGTATTCGCGACGGTAGATTTTCGTCGCAGAACTAATTTTTTGTTGTAGTGGAGATGCTCTTGTCATCTCTCCTTTTGGGAATCAGGTTCATCTTCTTCTCCTTATTTTGTTTTAGATTTCTGGGTTATTTTGAATTTTGTACTCGATTTGGGTGAAAATTATGAGGTCATTTAAATTTCGTACTGGAATTCGGTGAAATTTGAACTCATTGAAGGTTGTTTTTGTTACTTATTCTGGTTTGGACTCATTTTCTGGTTTCGTTATGGGTTTGGATTTGGCTCATGGATGATTTATATGTTAAATTGGATTACTGTTCTGATGACTTTGTTCTATTTGGTTGCGATTGATGGATGGTGTTGAAAGCTTTGTTTGATTCGAATGTTTCTCTTTTTATGTGAATGATGTCGTTTTGGATAATGCAATATACTGGTTATGCTCCAATAGTGACCTGACCTTTGATATTGCACGTGGTCTTGCTTCAACAGCAACCATGTCTTTTTTCTACGATGTCCTATCCATCTGTTTATGTGGATGATTGCAACCTGTCTTAATGGCTTGCTCAATTCATCTCATTGAATACCTTAAACTGTGTTGTGTCCATTTTTTTACCCTCTAATCCTACGAATCTTTTGCGCCTTTGCTACATTGATATATGATCCTTTCATTCACCTTTTAGTTTTATGAATGTATGGTGCCTTATGCTGAAATGATCCTGACAAGATGGAATCAATGTGTATACTGCGTTACGGGATTGTTTTTGCTTTCATTGTTGATACTTATATTCATGCTCTCTATATCAAACTTATATCAATCAACCGATATAGTATACTACATTAGATCATTTGGACGAATTACCTGATACATGCCTTACTGTTGTGTTTCTTTTATTGTTGTTAATGCTAATATCTAACACATATCTCTGCATATATACTGATTGGCCATCTTCCATTGTCTCTTTATTACTCTGTGTTACACGTCACTCTGTTGTGATGCTAACTTGGTTTGGGACTTGGACCGTTTGATTATGAATGAGATTATACAATGTAGTTTATTGTGATTTGCTTGCCTAATTTGTGGCCATCGTTGGATTCGTATCACTAGACTTCACTAGTGTCTGGTTGTGAAAGACTTGGGATTGATAAATGAGGCCTAATAATTATCATGTGAGACTGTATGTAGCATTTAGAAATCGTGTACATGGCAAGTAAAATATCCAGATTCACAACTTAATTATTGCTTTTTTTTTCTTTTCTCTTACAGCTTGGTAGTTTTGACCTGCAAGTCCTTTTCTACCTGCCTTCTTCTTAAGTTAGAGAATTAATGGGTAAGAGAGTGGGAGTTATGTCTATATATACACATCCTATTACTTACAGGAGAGAGTAGTGAGTTAAACTTAACCTTAGCTTAAGTTTGTTTAACTGGTTGGTTATCTTGTTAAGCTTTGAGAGGTTTAGGTAACATTTACACGATTTAATTCCTAAAATAAAAAGGTAAAAAATTAAAAGAGTGGTGGCATGGAGGGTAGTTTTGATTTTGGCATGGATAGAGCTAGATATTCTGACAGAAACAGAATTAAAGGGGCAGTGAACCAAAAGCTCTAAAAGAAAGAAGAGCAGTTATATAAAAACACCCAACGAATTTGGAAAGCCTCTATTTATTAGTTTCTTCTTCTACTCAATATATATCCTTGTTTTGTTTTCCTCTCTTTCTTTCTCTGCGTTAAGCTCTCTGTGTGTTTTTTTTAGCTTATGTGTGCTTAGTTTGGACTCCTGGTTTATTTGCTGAGCTGTTTGAGGTAGCTGAATGATCGAATCTTTTTTTTTTCCACCTTAGTTTTCATAATCCAAGACTGAGATTGTTGAATGAGGCTGAGATCATTATTTAATGATAGTTGTAGTCACTGTTTTTGTGTGGTGCAATCCTTTTGTGTTTGAATTTGTTGAGTTTTAATTCTATGTTTTGTGAAATGCTACATATGGATCGAAGACATATTTTGGTATTCCTGCTATTGGAGTTGTACCACTTACAAACAATACTTGCATGCACAATTATAGTGCAAGTTATCTCAAAACTAAGACAAACACATGCTGAAATATGTACTCTAGATAACTGTTCATTTATTAAGCGTGAGACTTGTTTGAGTTATTGGGATAGTATCATAGGTAATCGTGATAGAGAGTGCATCAGTAAGTTGAGAATGGAAATGAGAACCTTTGGTTTATTATGTGAGTTGCTCCGTACTGCTAGAAATTAATGTTAAGAATGATGGCTTGGTGTCGGTAGATGAGCAAGTGTGCTTGTTTTTACATATACTTGCACATCATGTGAAGAACCGTACAATTAGAGGTAGATTTTTTCAAGGATATCCTTGAAAATATATCTTTTGTTTCAACAATCATGTTAATCTGTTCAAATTACTTAATTATAGTACTGCTAAATAGTACAAGGGTATCTATACATGATCTATTTGCATTGTCTTTACCTATTAATTACTTCAGTATGTATGGTGAACTGGATTGGCATGGAGTCAAAAAAACTTGACTTCATGCATTACCGCCTGCCAAACTTTTTTCTTACAGTAGCTCATCCATCCAGAAATTATTATATTTGGTTGCGGGGAAATTTGAAAAGAAAAAATGGTTTCACTTTCAAGTTTTAACCTCACATGCTAACTAGTTGTTTCTTTGCAAGAACTCGACTCCAATTTAGTTTCCTAAATCGGAATTAGACCATAACGACTCGACTAATCAAAGTGTCTGTTCAAATTACACAAGAATCAAACTGAAGATCCAAAACTCAAATTTCACGAAGTAAAGAAATTTTCCACATATTTGTACACTATTAAAATATAAACGATCTACAACGGATTTCGACATTAGCGCAGCTAGACAAATTAATCTGACAAGGAGGTTCGTGGCCTTGGACGGACGGTCCAGAGAGATTTGTCCCAGTCATCCGGATCGTCGACTTGGCGCGGTGGGCGGATGCCGAGACGCTCCGAACCTCCCAGGAGCAAGCATGATTGGCCACGGAGTCGACCGATCGAGCCTGGGAGTAGACTAGGTTGATGCAGGATCAGCTTGACTGACAAAATAGTAAGATGGTCGCCTTCTTCACGATGTGCAAGAGCATGGGGTTGTCCGTTCCTGATGACGACCCCCCACTCCTAGCCCAACCAACGACAATCCGAGCGACGGCGGGGGAATCAGCGGGATTTCTACTCCCAATTTAGTTTACTAGTTTATTTCATTATTTTATTATTATTATCGATGTACGTATACTTTTATATTTAATAAATATTTTATTACTTTAATTAATAAATTATTATTTATTTTAAATTTAATTTATAATTCATAAAAAAATTAATATAACTTATTTGTTAAATCCTATGGTAGATACTGCTTTGCATAAACTGCTTGCGTGCTCGACCTCAAACGAACTTTGTAAACTGGGCAATTTAACCCGAAAAGCACATGAAAAAGCATATAAAATAATAAAACTATTAGACTGAATGGGCGAAAATAATATTTCACTTTAATCTAAAAACTATAAATAATATGGGTTTCACCCTAATGTACATAAAAATGATGCGAGTCTTAAAATTTACAAGCCCAGGTCAGGTGTTTTTCCTGACCCTCTTGGGTACTGTGTAATGTGTGGAGGCAGTAACTTGAGTCTGTTTTCCTCAAAGTTACAAGAACGTCCAGGTCAGGTGTTTGTCCTAACCCTCCTGGGTACTGTGTAAATCCTCGGGTCAGGTCCCTAGCCCTCCAAGAGTGTCTCGGTGATTAGCCGAGAAGCCAAAACAACGATGCAATAATTGTGACTATGCTCTGAGTAAAACAAATCATATGTGCCTCCAAATGGAACTGCATAATCGTAAATGCATAGCTGCAAATTTTATAACTGAAAAATACATATCTACAAATGCATAATCATAAACTCGCAAATCGATAGTGAAAATAAAGTGTCCACTCACAGTGATTTCCACCAAGCCAAAGTCTGTCAGTCGGCATTTCTATACGTCTGCCACTAATTGCTAATACATTGCGGCATTTTTATTATGGGTACGTATGTTTAATTAATTTAAACCATGCATGCATATAGTAGGTAAGTGATTAATATTTTTTTGAAATTGAGAAATCCGGATGGGAATAGGTGCCCACGATAAATTGGTGCTTATGCGAAGTGTGTTTCCTTAGTTTGTGCATGTAAGCTTTTTGCTTCCTTTATTTTTAAGGAAAAGTATGTCAAATTTTTTGTAGAAATTAAATACGCGTTCATATATATTCTTCACATTTTGGCCCATAAGCCGGTTAAGTACTATATTTACCCCGGCTATTTTGTGAGCGGTGTAAAATTTTATTCATTGGCCCGAGATAAAGGTAGAAGAACATAAAACAGTGGGATCGCGATTGGGGAAGGCGATGATGTCTATTACGGAGTTCTTGCTAATGTCTTTCAACTACTGTACAAGAATGATATCAAACTTTTGTTATTCAAGTGTAAATGGTCTAAGCATACCAAGGAAGATCTGGGCATTTTATCAGTCGATACAAACTCAAGCTGATATGAGGATGAGTCATTCGCTCTTGGCACCTTAGTTATGCAAGTGTTCTATTGGGATGATCTGAAAGATATTGAAAGATGAAAAATAGTAAACTATATGTGTCACCGAGGAGTATGGAGTGCCACGACACTTGAAGGGACATCAACGAATGATATTGAAGTGCATAGAGACGATGCATATCAAGAGCCTAATACTTCTGTCATCCCCGACATAATGAAATTGGTTCGGCCCAACGAACTCTTACCCATGTCTGAAGGCACCACAGATTTTACTCAAGAAGAGATTAGAGAGTTAGAGATGAATGTCCATGAAGAGGAGCTGGAGGATGACGACGAGGATGTCGGATACGATTCACACGATGTTGAGTATGATGATGAAGAGCAATAAGATGATAGTGAGGAGGATGATTCAAATGATGATTATGAGGATAAGGATTGATATGAGGATTACTATTTATATTAGAAATTAATTAATTGATGCCACTATATTTAAAGAGGTTTATATTAATAAATTAAATTATGTATTTGATGATTTTTGTATCTTTATATATATATATTAGTTATAAATATGAACATTATAGCTTAAATGGTTGTGTGTTACATGTTTAATCAGGGGAACAAGGACATGGTTGACCATTTTGACACAATGAGGTTCCCTTGTCATTTGAAGGATGTTTTGTCGGTTTTCTTTACTCTGCCCCGAGATGGATCGGAGAAAACTGTGAAGAAGACTCTAATTTGGGGGGATTAAGGGAGGCATGGAACACGACAGGAGTCATAAGACTGAGGCACAAAGGAGGGCTCAAAGGGTATGTGTGATGTTGTGATGACGTAATGTAATTAATGATCAACTCTACTTTTTAGTGCATGGTTTGGTATGTAGTTTGTATATTTGATAATTAATTAATATATTAATATATAATTAATTTTCAGATATATAATTTTTATTTGAAAAAATTGCAGCAATTGCGTTACTAAATTAATTAATGTGTTTCGATACATATGTTGCTTGAAATACAATTACATTTGGAATTGAAAAAAAAATGACCTCTTAGACGACGAACATAGATCATTCCGTCGTCTAAGGTTCACTTAGACGATGTCTATATAATTTCGTCGTCTAGGTCAACCCTAAACCCTAACACTAACCCCTTTATCCTGAACCCTAAAATCTTTAGATGAAGAAGGTGTTTTGTCGTCTAAGTGACACTTTAACGACGAAACGGTATGTTTTCGTCATCTAAGTGCAACTTAAACGATGAAAAATAACCTCTTTCGTCGTCTAAGTAGGTTTTAATAATAGGAGCTCTAATTTTGTGTTCAAAGTTCGAAATTCGGATTTACAAAGCTTCGTAAATTAATCAGCGTAGGTACTTTTACGTTTCAGTCAAAGTAATTAATTAATTCCGATTTCATACATGGTTGATTACATAGATTAAGCCCATAATGAATTTTGTATTAAATAAAATTTCATCTATTTACATATTAAGTTTCGACGTATTACAAAATGCTCATCACGTTGGATCAAAACGCTTTTACAATTATTGTAATTTACAATCGGTTTCGTCTTTGTCGATATTCACAAAACGTACGTACTGTATCGATCGAATACCCAACTCTACAGAATTTCCAGCAATTTTTTTAAAAACTTTTATGTAAACGTAATGATTAAATCTGACGGCTAACTTCTTCTTGTTTTTAAGCAGGTCGACAAAATTTAATTTTAATTTATCTCAAATAAATATTAAATAAAATATCAAGTTAGACGACCAAATTAAACTACATCGTTTCATCGTCTATGTGTTTTCTTAGGCGGCGAAACAATGCATTTTCATCACCTAACCCCTTCCTTCCGACCTTCTAGCACCGGGCAGGTGTCAGACTCTATACATCATGTCACCACTTAGCAGAGTCTTGTGTTTTTAATAAACAGTCGCTACCTCCTGGTATGTGCCGAAAAATTTGGCAGTTCAATTTTTTGGGCCAAATTTTTTGGGCTATTTTTAAAAACGACTTAGACGACGAAGATTTTTTTTTCATAGCCTAAGTCAACTTAGGCAAAAAAATTATTTTTTTCGACGCCTAAGTCGATCGATATATTCCCAAATCGATCGACCTTATTTCTCTATCTCTCTCTCTCCCCCCGTACCTAAACCCTAGCCGCCTCCAAAATTGATGCCACCGACCACTTCCCCTCCTCACTGGATTCGATCTCTAGCACCGCCGCCACCAAGTTCAAGTTATCTCTCCTTTCGTCGGACTGTTTCACACTGCCATCTCTCTCACCGCCGTTGTCTCAGGTCACTCTCTCTCTCTCTCTCTCTCTCTCTCTCTCTCTCTCTCCCATCGCCGTCACCTCCGCAGCCCCATTGGGTCCACCCTGCTGCCGCCTTCTGGTCCCCTCCACCACCCCGTCAGTATAATCCTCTCCTCTTTGTGTGTGTGTGTATATATATATAAATGGAATTAATTGTATGTGGATATTGGATATGAAATTAGAATTTTATAATTTGGGAGGAAAAAATAAAAAGTGATGAGAAAATGAAACTTCAAGTAGGAAATTGAAAAAAAAAATAAAAGCTTAGGTAATAACATGCATGAAGAAAAATCCAAATCTCAGGTAGTAAACTAAAAAATTTATAACCTCAGGTAGCGACATGAAGAAAGACCTAAACCTCAAGGTACTAAACTGAAATACGGACGAGCCAGACACGGTCAGATCATCGGCGGCGTCAGAAGGTCTACAAGAGTAGGTCGACAAATCGATTCTCTATAGCGCCCGACACAAGGTCAGGAGGCAGTCTTCAAACCAACTCCTCAAAAGGACTCGGGGACTAGGAAAGGGCGTCAAATGTGAGCGCATGGTGAAGTTGATGGCGTAGAAGATTGATGTATCACTAGATGATTTCACCCGAGACCCTCCGTCCTCGCAACTCGGGAGTCTGACCTCGTACAACATCGGCTCAATTATACGAAATAACATCCTTGTACGTGGTTGCCCCTTCGTGGAACAAACTGCCCCAAATCGAAAAGTTTAGGGTGTACAGTGAACTATCGGTAATACTATTTTTTTTATAAGTATTTAAAAAGCATAAATGCATAATGTCTAGGATTTTAATTTTTAATTTTTGTTCCTAGACGCATTTTGATATCGCCGGCACACCGAGGATGATGGAGGATATAGAAGAGATGGCTGCCCGCATTTTCAAGGACTAAAAGTAAGACCTCCACAAGTACTATCTGAAACACGCCGCCTTGCCTACCCCACAGGAGCTGCAGAACGAAAGGAAAAAGTAGTGGCAATGGTTGGTCAGACACTTTTAGTCTGACAAGTATAAGGTTCATCCTCATTTTCTTTATTGTAATGAAAATTGAATAATTTCTTATTTTTAACCATTATTTTGTTATTTAATTATCTTTGTTGTGAAACAAACAAGGTCAAAGGCCAACAAGGCAAATCGTGACAAGAAGACCGCCAACCATTCTTCGAGCTCCAAATGGCTCATCTACATGGTGAAGGAGCACAGAGATGCGGGTTCGAAGCATTGCTTCCTGAATGCCAGCATCTCCGTTTATGTCAAGTCTGAAGTCGTCAATGAAGCGAGTGACACGAGGTAAGTAACTCATCTTTTCAAAATTAATTTAATTTAATCGTACTTTCGAAGCATATCAAAATTTAGTACAATGCTAATTACATTTTTAAGAAATTGAATTATAATTATGATATATTAATTAGGTTGTGCTCTTGTAATATGATTTTGAACTTTAAGTTAGGTTATGTTTTAGTTGGTTAAATTATGATTTTCAACTTGAAAAATTCAGATGGAAATCGGTGCCCAGGGTATAATTGTGGTGTTAGAATTGGTTATTCGAAGTGCCATCTTTCCTGCAGGTTTTTAATTTCCTCCAATTTTAGGGGAAACTATGACAAATTTTTTTTAGAAATTAATATTTATGTATTGTTCACATGATTAATTTCAAAAGAGGTTGATACAAATGGCCCAGGAGCAATTGACGAACACCCAGCTGGAAAACCCGGAGGTGACGCTTGAACAGTAGCCTCTCATATCGATGGAGAGTCTGATCGCTAATGTCAATGTTGTTTACGGCTGAATTTCTACTCCCGGTTTAGTTTAGTAGTTTGTTTCGTTATTTTATTATTATTATTATCGATTTACGTATATTTTTATATTTAATGAATATTTATATTAATTAATTTAATTAATAAATTATTATATATTTTAAATTTAATTATAATTCATAAACAACAAAAAAATAAAAACAAAAATAAACATTCAACTTAGACGACGAAACATCTTTATTTCGTCGTCTAAGTGAATTACTAAGACGACGAGTCGTTCGTCGTCTAAAGTGTAAACTGAGACGACGAACATTGATCTTCGTCGGCTAAGTGGTTGAACCTAGACGACAAAGACCAACTTGTCATTTAAATGAATCACTTAGACGACGAAGATCCCACAACTTGCACGACGAATAGTGTTGATCGTCTAAGTGTTAATACTTAGACGACGAATTCAATTATTCGTCGTCAAAGATTAATCTAAAACGACGAACACTTTCGTCATTTGGAGGTATAAGTTTTCGACGTCTAAGTACTTAGGCGAAGAAACAAAAAAAAATTGTCATCTAAGTACTTAAACAACGATTGTTAGGCGAGGAACGTTTCGTCGCCTAATTTTTTAGGCGCTGAAAAACACCATTTATGCGACTAAAATGTTTCGTCGCTTAAGAGCGTTATTCTGGTAGTGTAAGCAAAATCTATGTTTGCGCTGCCGATCGATATCCAGTACGTTGATACAGAAATAAGAATATTAACAGCTTAAAAAAGAAACTGATCGATTTCAATCATAGTAAACGACTGATGCTGCTATTTTCTCACGAATTTCTGGCATGAGTGGTAAAATATTGTGACGTTGTTCACCGTTCAAACTTCAAACCCTTACGTAACTCAAAGTTGATTTCATAAGTTTGACTATTTTCAAGGAAGATAGTTTATGCATGCAATAGAGATCTTTGATTATATGATTCTATGTGTTGTACATGAATTAAGGAAGGCGATCCACATGTCTAAGGGTTAATTTACAGACGTTCATGCATGAGTTCGATCATATAACAAGAATATAACAACCAAGATTCAAAAATTCACAATAGAACAGTCTTGTGATTGTCCTGCGCCCAGTAGGAAAGGATTGAGTCTTCATTGGATGTGAAGAATTTTTCACGATTAGCGGGATTTGTGAAGTTCATGGTGGTTGCTCCCCTAATCTCGTCAATTACAAAAACTAGTTAAGCAAATTAAAAGCACCATTAACCAATCGATTGAATGAAGATGAACAAAAAACATTATCTCTATTAATTACTGTGGAAGGCCTTAGTGCGGTTGTGAAGGTAGAACTTTGATATGATCATAAAATGTCCTCCTTCACCATATCATCTATCCCTCAAATTTAATCAAGAAGGGATTTCACGCCACATACACAAGACCTTGGCAAAATTTGCAGACACAAAACCAATGACTCCGGGAGAAAACCAACAGCTCGAGGAGAGAAAACCAACACCTCAATTCTTCATCACCCCTCTTTCAATTTTAGGGTCCGAGTTTTCTGTTTTAAAACAACAACATCGAGGAATCGAGCCCTCTTCTGTTGGACCTCTCAAGTAGAACAGAAGAAAAAGAAACAGTTTCAATTGAGTAAAGCTGCGCAAGGGAGAGAGAGATTAGTGGAGGTACGCAAGGAAGAGAGATTGGGAGCGACACGAGGTCGAGTAGGTGAGAGGGAGGGTGACTAAACCGAACGATTCGACCCATAGTGAAGGAGCGAACGAGGGGCGGGAGAGGACTGACGAAGCAACGGTGGAGACGCGAACGAGAATACCGGAGTTCGACGCGATTCGGATAGCTAAGGGTTGCCTTTGTGCTGGCCCTCTTCTGTTCAAGGAGCCTCAGAAACCGGCCAAGGCGGCTGAGACCGACGAGAAGTCTCCGGTTCAGACGAGAAGTCTCCGGTCAATGGTGGTGGTAACGGGTGCGGTTAGACCACTGATGGGTCTTGTTGACTCACGGCAGCGTTGTCGGTGAGCCCATGGGCCGGAACCAGTGATCTTGAAGTTTGTGAGTTTTCTTTTCTGAGTTTATCTCTTAAGTTTAGGTTTTTCATTTATTGGATGATTTGGAAGTAATGAGTTTTTTGGGTTTGATTCGATTTGTTCCATTACGAATTTTCACCTGACATAGCAGAGCTATTCCGTTGAAGTTTGTTTGTTTCATGAGAGTCCTAATTAATAGAGATGTGTTGTATCCTGTACGAGGTTGTTTAGTGTGTTTGACACAGTCCTATTCTATTTCAAGTTACAAACAGTCCTGTTCTGTTTCTAACTTCGCTAAACAGATGCACTCATAAATGGTTATGAAGTCTCTATAGTTCTACAAATAGGACGGCATTCCATCAGCTTTCTCAGTCGTGTAAGGAGTCGTCAATTTTTTTTGTTTCTGAGGTAAAACCCACCATTTCAATGCTTTTGAATTCTTATGCCTTTGATTCTCATGTTTACACTGTATTTTCTGTATTACGGCTGGGGTTCGACTGCAATTGTGTTGAAGAGAATTACAGCTGGGGTTCGACAACTGTTTTCATACCCGCTGATAGCCAATAGTGTTTAGAAATGTGATTGCAACCAATATCATCAACATTCTCATGTTTCAAATGCTTTTGTATTCTTTTGCTTCTGTTTATAGATGCTACAGGCTTCTGTCCTGTTTGTCTTAATAAATTTTGATTCTCATGTTTACATTGTAGTTTTTGAATTACTGTTTGGTTCATCTGCTTGCTGGACCTAAAGTGAGCTCGCTTTCACCTGTTTTTTTAATAGCTATCTCCCAATCCGGCATCATTTTTTGTACAAGGCTCTCCTCCAATTGGTTCAGGTACTCATAAAAAATTTCTTATGTACTCAAATCTACTTTCTCTGTAGTCAGTGATTTACTGTAACTTTATCAAGAACTGAACAATGTCGAGTGTCTTCGGTTCGGAGTGTAAGCTTTTCACATTTGGTTGTAAGAGTACGATCAATTAGTGTTTGATGTCAGCAATTTCTATTATTAATTCATGGCATGGAGAGGCTTGCTTGGTTAAGTAAGGTTTTGGATTGTTGGATAGTCTTTGCATGTAAACTAAACTAAACTATTTTATATGTGGGACTTAGACAACTTGGTATTAAACTGCAGGAGATATATAGTTGAAAACATAGTCATGTGCTTATGATTTATGAATAAATAAGAACAAAACAAGTACTTCACATGCAACTTGATATTAATCCAGCTTGACCCTCATTTTCCGAGAATCAAAATCTCAGAAGCCAAGTTTTTGATTGTTTCTGAGTTCTGATGAGCACTTCCTCTCTTAGCTTCCCTGTGATATTTTTAGTTTCTCGCATAACCTTAAATGGCTCTGCAGTTATTTGGTGGAGCCTTTCTCTCTTCATTTTTTCATATGTTCCACGATTGCATGGATTTTGGGTTTGTTTAAGGATATATGTTTACTGTTGTGTTTGGTTAGACTTTAGGGAGTGCTTAGTCTGCAGTCTTTGCACCACTAAAAGCTCACTTCCGTTTGAGCAGTCCTACCACAATATGATCCTTTACTGACTCATTGTCATGGACTCATGTCATATGTATATGTATATGTATATATGTATAGCTTTATATTCAGTTTATTATAATAATAGTTCTAATTGTGATGCAGCTTTTTGAATATCTCAAAACTAGAGAAGGGAGGAACCATAGGCAATCCAGATATTGTTGATTTGTACATTAAGCTCTTAGTTTGGCTTTTGGATACTGGAGGAAAACTAATGGTGGTATGAAGTTTTTTATATCTTACTTTATCTTTCTTTTAGTAGAGTTACCAAACTCATATCGTGGAAGCTTTTGTTCCTTAAGATTAGTATACTCTACTTTACTTATATTGCTATAGTTGTGTTACTAGGCTGTTCTACAGTTAGGCATGAACGCTAAAATAAATAAATTCAACCATTAAAGTGCAAGTTGTCATCAAAACAAATAGTAAAGAAACTTATATAAGAACTAAACTCCAAGTAAATTCTGTGAAGGGCACTTCTCTGTCATCATACAGTCATAAACAGTTGGTTTTCTTGCATTCTCAGGCTCTCACTTGATTAGGCAATAAACTGAAATAGTTAATAACTTTTTGAATTTGATTACTTGCTTAGTTCGGACAAGTTTGGTGTTATTATTGATACAGTTGAAAATAAACAGTCTCCTTATCTTTTGTTTTTGTCTCACGGTTGATGAGTAACATCGTGTTCGAATTGAATTAGCTGGATCTGATTTTAAATTTGAGGCTGATTCGTAGAAATTTATTTCCTGGATTGAGATTCTCCGCCCGATTTGAGCATTTGCTGTTGGTATTCACACAATTAGTCTATGTAGATTCTTATGCTTCTGTTCTTAAGCAAAATAAAAAAAATGCACTTGAGCTTCGACGCGGCTTCAAAACCGTTTTAGATATTGCCTTGGCTCAAGGAGTTGGGTTTCATCAAATACTAACCACAATATGCATTTGATGAAGTACTTCTGGTATCAATTGGTTTATGGGATTTCCTCTAATTCATACAATAACACGGATGGTGAAACTGCTTTTGTACTGATGTCTGTTCCCATAAGCAAATTCTAGACTCTGTCTTAGATAACCACTAGCATTATGCTACTGCATTTCAATAGGCTTAATAACTAACAAGGTTGTTGTATGATGTTGATTATAGGAACTAAGCTAATCCAAGTATTAAGTAAGCTTAATGCTCATTTCCTTCTGATTTTGGGTATTTAACTCCACATTCTATGATAGTTTAATCTCCGACAATAAGTCGTTTGTACAGAACTTCAGTGATATTCTTCAACATCATATGCAAAGTACCATAGATTTCCTTTCTTCAATTCATGTTTAGGTGGAGTATTCTGATTTTTATTTGCCCAGTTGTCGTGTTTTGTTGGATGAATGCTTCTTTAGATTGTTTTGTGTATCGACTGTTAGTGCTTTTCTGAGCTTCCTGTTAATATCAGTACATATGAGTTTATGGTATTTCCTATCATACGTGAGATAGTGCAGGTAGAAATGTCTAATAAATATGTCACCAGCTTGAGTGTATATGCCACTGTTTTGTTTTTCTTTCTGTAATGGACTTTGGGTTGTTGTTGTTTTATTTATTCCGAGAAGTTTACTAGAAATAAGGACCACTGTTTTCTTTTTCTTCCTGTTTTGGAATTTGGGTTGTTGTTTTGTTTATTCCGAGAAGTTTGACATGTTAAGTTCTGTTTATTACCAGTTGTGGAGTGGGCTGTGATTGTTTTGGGTATCGACCGTTAATGCTTTTTCTAAGCTTCCTGTTAGTATCAGTACATATGAGTTTATGGTATTTCCTATCATACGTGAGTTAGTGCAGCTAGAAATGTCTAATATATATGTCCCCAGCTTGAGTGTATATGCCAATCCGGACTGCAGTTTGGGTTTCGTTGGGTTATGTAGAGTCTGTACTCCTTTTTCCATCAAACGTAGTGAATTTAGTGCCTTAACAAATAGGAATATATCGTTGGGTTCTGGTATTCTTCACGGTATATGCTAAGTCATGCACTGTATCAATGCATATGAACTAATTTGTACGTTAGCTTCACATTTAAGTCAGTTAGTACAACCCAGAACCTGTTGTCCGTTCCCATAAAGCCACTACATTTTTTTGTTTCTTAGTTCTTCAATGCAATGTCGATATATCTGTTTACTTTTTTTTAAGCTCACTCGAACCTAATGGTTGAATTTTCGGATACTGTATACTGTTCGTTGTTGATTGACATACAGTATATATCCTAGATCACCATGCATTTTTCCGATTTCAGTTATGCTTTTTTATTGGTTCGTGATTAGTTGCTTTATAAAAAAACAGGGGTTTGTTGAATGCAGTAGGTGCAAACCCAACTTTTTAGGTCTCACTTTGTGAAATGGTGATGGGCAGTGCTCAAGAAATCAACATTTCCAGATTGCGCAGCTGACATAACCAGCGCTCATAACTGGTAAGTCAAAAGTTCCTTACACTGTAATACATGAGGTTTCATTCCATCCCTAAATGGCTTTGTGTTTTTCAATATAATTTGGAGGTGATTTGTTTGTGGTTGAAAGGGTGAGTGGGTTGGAAATATTGCAATTGTTGTGTTCTTTTATGATAACTGATCAAACCTAATTGCAATGCAGCTTGCAGGGGCTTGCTATATACAGCTCATATATTTGCGATACTCAACTTTCCACCAAAGAAGGGCCTGCCTGTTAGAGGTAGACCAAAATTCGACCATTGGATGTATCTTTTGGTTTACAAACTTGAATTTCATTGTACGAATAATATAAAATCTCTATTAATTAACTTCTTTTTATCCACTACGACATCTGTCATATACGGAATGAAAATGATGTTCTTAATTTTTCCCTTATGCGTCATATAATATGAACCCACAAAATAGTAAGACATGCCTCTTTAGTCTCACACACCATCCAACAAAATCACCAAAGAACTAGGAATTATATTATCAACAAAATAGTAACACTCGATAATTAATTATATCATCAACAAAATCACCAAAACAAAAAATGACTTCTATTTTTAGGTCATATATCGAATATCTTATGGATCAAGTAAACAGTTCGCGTACTCGAACGAGTCGACAATGGCGAGAGACGTTGACTCCCGAACAATATCAAACTTATTTGGCCCGACGACGAGACCATGCTCGAGGAAAACGACATGTTGAATCAGTTGATGATGATCCAAATTCACAATCAGAAAATGTAAACGGACCAACTAGAGGTAATGTTGATTATGAATTGTTTTTGAATTAGTAGTGTTCATAAATTTTCCTACATATTGATATTTTTTATTTCATTTATTTATAGAAAGAGTGGGCTTAACTCACATTAGACAAAGAGCACGTTCGGAAGGGATACGGATAAATGATGGTAATCTAGTACAACCCGTTACAAATAATACAAATGAAGAGGTTTCAGGTACTGTATTATTTTACTTTATATATGAGATGTTAATACAACTTAAATATTATCTATTTTGAAATTTTTTTTCAATATGCACTACAGTTGAATAATAACAAAAAAAAATCTCTATTAGATTATCAATTTCATTATTATAAATCAGAAAATCTCGATACTACAATGATTATTGCAACAGAGCAAAATTGATGAGGAAGTAAACGAAAATGGGAACATGCTTATTGGCGAAATGCAATGTCGAGTCCGGCATGTGCCACGAACAAGGAGAGCAAGGATAAGGTCTAAGGATGCAAGAAATTTTCGTGAAGATATTGGAGTACCAATATGTCAACTGCCACAACCGAGAACATGCCTCAAGTGCAATGCGCAATTGTTTTATAAAGAAACATCAAGTTTGTGTTGTTTGAACGGGGGAACTAGTCTACCTCTAATTCATTGTCCCCAAGAAATGCTTGCTTTATTCTGTGACCAAACAACAATGGGAAAGAGATTCAGACAAAACATTCGTGCATATAATAATGTTTTTTCATTCACCTCAATGGGCGTTCATGTTGATGAGAGAATTAATGTTCGATCACATTACACCTTTCGTGCTCAGGGTTCTATATACCATAAGATTGGTGGCCTTATGCCGAGTGATGGAAGAAGACCACGATATCTACAAACTTATATATACGATACCGACCATGAACTCGAGAATAGATTATCAGAAAGTAGTGTTTTAGAGAGGGAAACAGTTGAGAGGATACAACATATATTGAACCAATATAACCCATATGTTCATACGCTATGAAGTCTTGGACAACGTGAAGACTTGCCTAATTGCAGATTGATTTTGAGAGAACAACCTTCTCATCGTCGTCAATACAACCTACCATCAGCTGATCAGGTTGCTGCTATTATAGTAGAATGGGATAGTATAAATCCAAATGGAAGAGACTTCGTGATTCAAACCGCTTCTGGACAACTTCAAAATATTCAAGACTCCGTTGGATATTATGATCCTATGCAGTATCCGTTATTATTACCGTATGGGTCATATGGTTGGGACATTAACACTACAGACAATAATGGAAAGTCTATGAGTTGTTGTGACTATTACTCATATGTGTTACAGGTCAGTGTCTATTATTTCTTCTTTCCCTTCATAACATAGCCAACATGCCTTAAAACATAGTTAACAATCTAAATTGTGTAGATACGCCGAGATCATGACAATCTCTTACATCGAGGTGGACGTCTCTTTCAAAAATATGCAGTAGATAATTATGTAAAGATTGAGTCACAGAAACTTAGATATTTTCGTATGAATCAAGACAAGTTTCGGAGAGAGGCCCGTCAAGGACTTCAAGACTCTCTACATGCAGGAGAAAATAATGCAGGTGTGAATGCATATTTATCATTCAACTTAAAAGTATATAACACCATATATGTCGTAATCAAAATTTATTAAATGGCCAACTCACCATCGCAATATAAAAATTTCAGGTAATGTCGGTAAGAGAGTCTTTTTGCCATCTTCATTTATTGGGAGCCCGCGGGATATGTATCAAAGGTACCAGGATGCTATGGCTTTGGTTCAAAAATATGGAAGACCAGATCTTTTTATCACCATGACTTGCAATCCTAATTGAAAAGAAGTTATGGATGAATTACTCCCTGGCCAAACACCTCAAGAACGCCCAGATTTAGTCTCACTAGTGTTCCATGCGAAACTTGAACATTTAAAAGAGGACATCATAAAAAAGGAAGTGTTGGGAAACGTGGTTGCTCATGCTTTTGTCGTTGAATTTCAGAAGAGAGGTTTGCCGCACATTCATATGTTGATCATGCTAGAAGATGGTGATAAGCTTAATAATCCAGATGAATATGACCTCATTGTTAGAGCAGAGATACCGGACGAGCAAAAAGAACCCTTACTTTATGAAGCAGTGTGTACACATATGATTCATGGTCCATGTGGAGTTGTAAACAGAACCCTTTCATGCATGAAAGGCGGTAAATGTAGTAAAGGATACCCTAAATCATTTTCAAATTACACTGTTCAAGGAAGCCTATCCTGTATATCGAAGACGATCAGATCGTTTACCTGTACCTCTTAGAAGACGAAGTCATGTAACAATTGATAACAGTTGGGTAGTTCCCTACAACCCGTGGTTGTTACTACGATATAATTGCCACATCAATGTTGAAATATGTGCGAGCATCAAAAGTGTCAAGTATTTATATAAGTACATCTACAAGGGTCCTGACAGAGTTGCACTACAGCTCCAGTCTAATCCAAATTTTGATGAAATTCGACAGTTCGTTGATGCTAGGTGGGTTTGCGCACCTGAAGCCTTATGGAGGATATTTAAATTTTTGCTCAATCGAATATATCCAACAGTAGAACGATTGCAGATACATCTCCCCATGCAACAGATAAACTTCAATGCAGATGAAAGCGTGGAGGATATTTTAGAAGATGAAAATGGCGAAAAATCGATGCTTACTGAGTTTTTCCATTTAAACCAAACGGATGTGAATGCAAGAGCGTATTTGTATCGAGAAATTCCTGAAAATTATAGGTGGGATAGAAAAAAATATTGGGCTAAAAGAATAAACAACTATAAGTCTCTTGGGCGAATATACAGTGTGTCACCGTCAGATGGTGAAAAGTTCTACCTGCGGGTTCTGCTCAATCATATTAGAAGACTGAGATCCTTTCATGAATTACTTACTGTGGACGATGTACTCTAACTTTCATTTAAGCAAGCGGCTGAGAGACGAGGTTTGCTAGAGAATGATAACAGTATTCGAGATTGTCTGTTAGAGGCCTCAAGAGTTAGAATGCCATCGGCCTTGAGAAGATTGTTTGTCACAATATTGGTTTACAGCCAACCAACTGGTGTTCGAAGATTGTGGGATGAGTTCTATCCTTTCATGATGGAAGATTATCCTTCATCCAATAATTTGTTCAATATAAACAAGTTACTACGTGATTTAGACAAAATGATGGAACAATTTAGAAAAAACATTGGACAGTTCGACCTTCCTGCAATGACGAGTGGACTAGAAGAAAATGGAGGCATCCCACGATGTATCGAAGATGAAATGTCGGTACCAGTCCCACAAGTAGACATTGATGCAATAGGTCGCCTTAACAACGATCAAAAATATGCATTCGATACCATAATGCTTGCTGTGGAAAATGACGGTGGTGCATTATTCTTTCTTGACGGTCCAGGTGGAACGGGAAAGACATATATATACCGTGCGTTACTGGCTAATCTAAGAAGAATGAATCATATTGTCTTAGCCACCGCATCATCTGGAATAGCTGCAATTAATATGCCTGGTGGCAGAACGGCTCACTCAAGGTTAAGTATTCCACTTCATGTCGATGCATCGACCCCGACTTTCATAAATAAACAATTTGATCTAGCTGAGTTGGTCAGAGCTGCAACTGCAATCATTTGGGATGAGGCACCCATGACGCATCAATATGTCTTTGAAGCACTTGATCGAACTTTCAGGGACATAACAGATGTTCAATTACCGTTTGGTGGAAAGATAATGATTTTTGGGGAAGATTTTCATCAAGTGCTTCCAGTTGTTCCCAAAGGAACCAGGTCTCAACTCATTGAAGCTTCAATTGTGAAATCTTCGTTTTGGGCACAAACAAAGATTTTAAGGTTGAGACATAATATGAGATCCATCAATGACCCTCAATTTTCTGATTTTTTACTTCGTGTTGGCAATGGCAATGAGCATGCATTTGATGGTGAGAAGATAAAGCTACCGCAAACCATGGTGATTCCGTGGGTAGGAGCTCAATCGATCGATCAAATCATAGATGCCATCTTTCCCAATTTGGGTGATCATGTATATGATACCGGTTATATGGTGGAGAGAGCGTTGATTACTCCTTTAAATGATGATGTGGATATGCTAAATGAAAAGATCATCAACATGTTTCCTGGTGAACAAATCACGTTTTATTCTTTTGATTCAGTCCAAGACGACACCAGGAATTTATACCAACATGAGTTCTTGAACTCAATAACAATTGGAGGACTCCCGCCACACAAGTTGACCATAAAAATAGGTGCCCCGATCATGCTTTTGAGGAATATCGACCCAAACTTGGGATTGATGAGTAGAACTCGATTGTTATGTCGTGGTTCATATTTGCATCTCTTGGATGCTGAGGTTCTAACGGGACAGTTTGCTGGGACTAAAATTTTTCTACCTCGAATCCCGTTGAGCCCGCCGGATAATGTTGGTCTACCTTTCAAACTCATAAGAAAGCAATTTCCAGTCAAATTGAGCTTCACCCTCACTATAAACAAGTCTCAAGGTCAGACAATTCCTTACGTTGGTGTGTACCTCCCAGATCATATTTTCAGTCACGGCCAATTGAATGTGGCATTGTCCAGGGGAACATCAGAGTCAACTACAATGATTCTGGTTTAAAAAGGCTCCATATCTGGTCAAGATGGTGTATATACTAAAAATGTGGTGTTTAAAGAGGTTTTGTTGCCTTGAGACACAAATAATGTTGCATCTCATTAGGTATTTTAATATCGTTTATGTTTGACATATCAATACTTGATATTTACGTAACTATTTGCAGTTACTAATTTGATCGAAAATTCTTTCTGTCTGTTCTTAGGTACTAAAACTATTCGAATGGACAAAAGCTCTACTCGGCGTGTTTCAATATTTTCGGTCGGTTGGCGAATGGGAAAGTCGATAAAAATGAATACCAGTTATCTCAGTAGCTTGGTTTTAAAAGAATGGAACAAGAAGAATTGAGCATGAACAGTATTGACCTTTGAGCACTTTTGTTTTTGTTATATTCCAAGTTATGTTCTCAACTTAACTGTAATTTTTGAATATTATTATTAGTTGGTGCTATAAAATGGCACGGAAAGAGTTGATGACAACAAAACCGTTATCTGAAGTCACACTAACATGGAGAAAAGTTTTGCGCTTAAGGTATACTAGCCATATATTATCTGAGATATGTTACAATTTATGATTTTCCTTTTTGAATTTAACAGCTGCAAATATTGTTACCAGGTCGCAACGTCATCGCCAACGAAATAGCTTCTTATATAAGGTCTTATAACTTTTTACTTATACGAGACATAAGTATGGATGATCAACATCAATTTATTTGAAAATTACTAAAAGTTATTTTATATCTTTTACAGTTCTACAAAAAAACGTAAAAATTTGAGACAAATTGATCAGGTAATTACGTAACACATTCGTGTTCAACATATACATATATGTGACCATTTATTCATTTGTTTTAACTCTCCTATATTTTATTTATTTGTTTTAACTCTCCTATATTTTATTTGTAGTTGGAGTGACAAGTCTTTCTACATGATGATTAATGTGGTTGGACTTCGTTGGACATATCGACGTCAACATAGTTAAAGTTTTTGCTATTTTTTTTATGGTTTCTATTTGTGTGTTTTTTGTTCTATTTTCATATGCACTTGCACTGCATTTATTATCAGTGATTGATTATTTTTTACATAGTGTTGACTTAATATGAAGTAGGCTAATATTATTTTACAAATGAAATCATCAATCATTGGTAATTCTTCTCACATCTCAATTACATCTGTGTTCGAATAATAGAGATCTCAATTAGATCAGTATTCGAATAATAGAGATAGGCCTGAAAGTGCACGATAGTATCTGTCGTGAGCAATGGACTTAGACAATTTAGTGAAGACGATATAATTGCACACTTTTAAGTATGCCACCGATAAATCGCACGCGCGAGCACGACGCTTTTCGCACGCGCATATGCGCGTGTAGGAAGGCTAGGATATTATGAAAGAAAGAAAAAAGTGGAGAAATAAAAACAAACAAAACAACAAAACATCTGGTCCCCGAGAAAATCAAATCTATAAAGAAAAAAACCTAGCTAAATCTAATCATGGCGAAGAACCACATTTCGGTAGTGGTCCATGAGCCTTCAGAGAACTACAATGGACAATTGTAGCGAAAGCAGTACAACAATCTTGATTTACATGATCCGCATCACCACCATGAAGTAACATATTAAGCGCTTCAATTGCACAGTGAGGAACAGATTGCAATAGGGCCACCAAACACTTTTCAAAATCATGTATTGTTGGCGGCTCCCATGCTGGTGGAGAAGTTTGGCTCGATGGCGGCTGCGTCGGGGTGGCTGCAACTGAAGTTGATGGTTGTGGAACCGGTGTTGATGGTTGTGTGGGTGGCTGCATTGGTGGTGGAGAAGATTGGTTAGGTGGTGGCTGCTTTGGGGCGGCTGATACCGGTGATTTCGGCACTGGTATTAATGGCTGCAACCATGGCGGCAACGGTGGCAATGGAGGGAGATCAATTTTCGGCAATGGGGGTAGTGCGGGCAATAATGGTAACGGTGGCAATGGTGGTAATGGGGGCAACGAAGGAAGATGAAACCAAGGTTCAGTGTCTACTTTTCGATCTGGGTCATCAGCAAGAATGTATCTTCCGGCGGATGCTTCTTGCATCAGTAATGTGTTGCACATGATAATCAACAGAATACTAATGGATGTCTTCATTCTGTTATTAAGGAGTTCCTTGCAGTTTTTCCCTTCGTGCTCTGTAGTTTTGTTGTTTGATCTCCCATGTTTCGATCTATATATAGAGATCGATGTGATTGAATGAGAGCCATATACTAGTTGGCAACTAATTATTTTACTTTGAAATCCAAAAGACAGTTTGATTCTAAGTTCTTAATCAACTAGAATTAACATGACATATCATAAACTGTCGTGGCATGGGATTACAAAGGCTTAGAAGAGCTGACCACATGCAAAACTAATTTGTGGGTTTGCAAATTTTGCATGAGTAGCCTTTGTATGGAGACACAGACATACTACTTTGATCAAGGTCCACGGTCATATCCTATTACGTGTTGAAAATGAACTTCCGAAAGTCGCGTACGTTCTCCAGATGAGTACCTCAAAATCTTGGAATACATTTACACAAAGGCTTTGAACACAGAGACATAGTTATCCTATGGGATTCAGGAATTCCATCGATCAATAACATCTCTCCCAAATAATTTGCAATTGGGGATAATTAAGAAAGTAGCTGGACTCGAGACAGAACTTACTTTTGGGACCAATTATGCAGTCAACTTTCAAAACATCAAATCCGTTTGAATTCATGGCTGACGCGTATCTCATGGTTGACAGTATATATATGCAGAAGACATGCATCTTTCATGATTCTATGTGTTGTGAATTAAGGAAACAAGCATGATTTTGAGCCATCCTCATGTTTAGGGTTTAGACGTTCACGAGTAATATAAGAAGAATTTGCTCAATTATGCGTGAATTAAATAAAATTATAGAGATACGTACTCTCTTGAACTCGTTTTAAATCGCATTATTATCCTCATAAAATAATAACATTTCGATCGATCATGATTAAAAATGAAGAAAATAGAGCGCGTACCACTGATGCATGTGCGTTCCCCCACCACACACACAAACACAAAATAATTCTAAATATATGAGATTGAAATCTACAAATTAATGGGAAAAAACATAATACAATGCTCGTATTGAATTCTTTTGGATTATATTATACGCACGTACGTGGCTGTGAATCTCGAGCATGTTCGTCAAAGCCACCTTTTAGTTGTTTAATGATCGAGTAACCACACAAGTACTAGAAAAATGAGCAATTCACACAGAATTTAGCCCAACAAAATTTGTAAAAAATCACAGATAGCTATCAGTAATAGAAATTAATACTGTCAGATATCCGTCCTATATAAATTTATTGGGTTCCACATTAGAGTTGGTTGAAAACGGACTAACAATAAAATATTTGTGATAAATGGTAGAGATGCAGACTTTCGTATGTAAAAGATAAATAATAATCACGTATTTCCGTGTAAAATGTTGTTGACACGGAATATTTATAGTTAAACAAAAACTGTACAAAACGTGTTTGTAACAGACATCAATGTGATCAGTCTCGCCGATATTGGTTGCAAGATCTGCGAGCTCTGCCACCGGCAAGAGAGAGACACGAGAGAGAGAGAAAGAGGCATGGGGGAGGAGAGAAATAAATGGGAGGAGAGAGAAGAGGTCTGACCCAAATTGACCAAGAAAGAAAGTTTTGACTTTCCATTTTCGGAAAGTCACATTTATATGTGCGAGTTGCGACTAATTGATTATGTAAAATTGTACAAAACTTTCGTTGGCCACAAATTCTTAATTGTAACTATGATTTTAATACTTGACATGGCCACAAACTCATCTCGATAAACTCAACGACTTTCCTCAATATAATTTCCCGAAATAGAAAATCCTATTTCTACTTGTCCATTTACGACTATTACATTTCCGATGAACTTCTGCTGATCATAACTTTCTTGTCGTAACTCCGTTTTCGACATTCTTCGCATCTACGGAGTCGTCTTGATAATTTCTACGACTTTTATCTGAAGTCAACCAATTTTGACAATATGATAAAAAGTCAACTAAAAAACTCTCAATATTTCTTGATTAACCTTAAATAAATCATAAAATAAAAAATCTCAGGACAGGGTTGTTACGCCAGCAATTGGTCAAATGCTGCCACTGCTTCACTAACCTTCCCAACTCGATGGCATGGCCATTCTCTAGCCCCCAGGCGACGCGTTGATCTCCCAAGAACAAGACTCGTGAACTCAGTCGCTCTGGTAGACCTACTTGAGGAAAACTCGACCCCAAATCCAACACATGCAGTCGTGAGCCACTACTGGAGGAGGAAATCGGGGCGACGTAGAAAGGTCGTCGCCTCGTATGCATTTTACGTCGCCTCGATTTCTTGTGACCAAAACGACGTCGCCTCGTCTTGTCGCTTCAGATTCATCACGCCACCATTGGGGCGACGTAGATACAATATACGTCGCTTCGTTTCAGATCACGTGACGTAAATAATACTACGTCGCTTCAATTGAAGCGACGTAGATTGATCACGTCGCTTCAACTTAGGCGACGTATATTGATCAATCTACGTCGCTTAATTTTATTTATTTTTAATTTATTTTTCTTTTTTTAATAAATTTAGGCGACGTACATTGATCAATATACGTCGCCTCAATTTATTTAATATTTATTTTATTTTATTTTTTAATAACTGAGGCGACGTACATTGATCAATGTACGTCGCCTAAATTTATTTAATATTTATTTTATTTTATTTTTTAATAAATTAGGCGACGTATATTGATCAATGTACGTCGCCTAAATTTATTTTATTTTATTTTTTTAATAAATTAGGCGACGTACATTGATCAATGTACGTCGCTTCATTTATTTAATAATTTATTTTATTTTATTTTTTAATAAATTGAGGCGACGTACATTGATCAATCTACGTCGCCTCATTTATTTAATAATTTATTTTATTTTATTTTTTAATAAATTTCGGCGACGTATATTTATCAATGTACGTCGCCTTATTTATTTAATTTTTATTTTTTTTAATTTTTTAATAAATGAGGCGACGTAGATTGATCAATTTACGTCGCCTTATTTATTAAAAATTTTCATTTTTTTTATTTTTTTAATAAATGAGGCGACGTAGATAGAACAATATACGTCGCCTCATTTATTAAAAAATTAAAAAAAATAAAAATTAAATATTATTGTACCAAGTCACGACCTATCGCAATTTACAAACACAAAAACGTATTCAAATTGCAGATACGCATTCAACCAAAAAAATGCATTCAATCACAAATCAAAACGTTAAAAGTTTATACAAATCAAGTTTACACAAATCAAGTTTATACAAATCCTATATACAGTTTACGAGCCGGGAGGTGGTGGAGGAGCTTGCGGTTGTTGATTCGCAGCCTGGAATGATCGCATCATGGCCTCCATTTCTTGCATCCTTTGGGCGATCGCACTCGCTTCCGCTATAGCCTTCTGCGCCACCTCGCTTGATCTGCGCGCCGCCTCTTTGGCTTCATCGATCTCCTTTTGCATTTGAATTTGGCGTTCCTGGTTTACCCGGGCCCCTCCTCTCGGTTTGGGGTCGCGTGTGAGAGCGCGCCCCACCCCTGTAACGTCGAACAAGAACAAATATTAGTAAACTATATCGTAAACCAAAATGAAGCAAAACGTAAATCGAGATATGCATCGACGGAATCGTTTTGGAGATTTATTACCTCTTATAGAGGTCCCGTGCCTTGAACCTACCTCTTCCTCTATGATATTTATTTGTGTATCAAGAGGAAGAGGCTGGGGTTGGGAAACCTCTTCGCCGTCAACTGGGCCCGCAGCACTATCTTGTTGCGACAAGACTTCATCGAGTCGACGCTTCACTGCCGCCTGCTCAATTAAAATAGATAAAATAAATAATATTACAATTTAGTATACAACAATAATTGAAATAACGTAACGTGAACCTATTTGAGCTTACCACTTTCTCAGCCGCATTCCTCTCCGGCTGGTATACGTTAATCCACGTCTGGACGGCGGGCGCTGGATGACCCTCCTTCTCCAACACCTCGCTTCGGTACGAGAGGGCGAGGGATCCCGAATGGTGGTTGATCTGCTGCTCCTTGTTCTTGTTTCGGTTCCCTCGGTTCCGTTCGCACAATCGCTGCCACACACACACAAAAATCATTTTAAAATAAGAACAGATAAACATGCATATTGTTCGAACATTTGACCAAAACTGTAGGTTCGTTTATGAAACTCACCAAATAAGCAGGGTCTTCGAAGTGGGCTTTTAACCACGCCCATTGGTCTTCCCTCCCGAGAAACTCGGCCGGAGTCTCCTGGCTGACGTGGAGATAATGTTGATGGCAATCGTACTTCCAATCCTTATAGATTGTTTGCGCCGTCCTATCAATGAAGTTCCACATCTCCACATCAGTCGCCGGGATGTCGTAGTTCGTCTAGCACAACACATTTAAATTCCGTTATGTAAAAATTATATTTACATTTACTACAGGTATGTAAGTAAGCTCGGAGTCCAGCAAGTATACCTCAAGACTCCGGCCGACGATATCGCGATGCAAATCGCTAAGTCCCAAGAAGCTAGATGCAAGCATTGGAACTTTTCCGCGGATGATGCTACCGATGTCTCGGCACATCAGACTCCGCATTTCCCTCGTCGCCGGCCCCGCATGCCTCGTAGAGTAAGCGACTTGTAGTCGCCTATTGTTGTTCATCCGAACGAGGTACTCCGTCTTCGTCCCGACAACGACTCCGCGCTGTTCCGTCGTCGGGTCTCCGGTTGCCATGTCGACCATGTCGGGGAGTTTGGTCTTCTTGCACCGGATGCTGAGGGCGGGAGGGTGCTGTGACGCCGTAGTGGCGTCGCTGCTGTCATCCGCTCCTTGCGGAATCGCATCCTCAAGTGGAGGGGCGGGCGTTAAAATGGGAGCTCCTGCAATCGACGGGGTCGCCGATTGTCCCGTGGGGCAACCAGACCCGGAAGCCCCATCTCGGCTGAATGCTCGCCACCCCGCCTCCGCCGCCTCCGCAACTGCCGCCTCCGCAGCTGCCGCCGCGGCCGCCGCTTCCGCTTCACGACGCTGCATCAACGCTTTCCTCCTCTTGTATGCAGTATCTCCGGGAGCCATTCTTTTATTACTAAACTGTTATTTTTAATTAGATGTTAAACTCGTTTGTACTTCTATAATGCTTATCATCACATATAAACATTCATGCTTATCATCACATATACGCATATGTTTTCATTATCACAAAACACATTCGAAATCATCATCATCACAAAACACAATACTTACAGGAAGCTAGATTGAAAACACATTCGGAATCATTATCATAATACACATTCGGCACAGTATAAAACACAAAGCAATATAGCTTATCAACACACAAACTACGGATTGCATTCACTCACATGTTTGAATTCAAACTAATGCCTTAAAATAAGCAAAACAATTGATGAATTCACAATCAAAAACTGAGGCTTGAAATCAACAATTGCGAAAATACCAGGGAAGGGATTCTTACCCAACAAGTGGCACTGCTTGTGAAGTAGACGAAGTATTGTGTTCAAGAAACTCGCAGGCTGTGATTACAATCGGCTCAGCAGACAAAACCTAACACCGAAAATCAACTTCGCGATGAGTAGTGAGGAACAATAAACTGACAAAGTATAAAACACATTCGGAATCATCATTATCACAATACACATTCGGCACAGTATACAAACACTACTCTACAAGATAGAAGTAAATGGTATCACAATTCAATCCCAAACTTTTTCAGTCTTGAACAGAATCCCTTTTCGATACATAACCTCACTCTAACTATTCTCTACTTCAACTGAATCAAACCCAAACTTTAAAGGCACAATGTCAATTATCTTCCTATCCTTGTAAACTAGCTACAGCCATATAAAATAAAAAGCCGTCTTGATCACAACCAAATCAAACCAGATCAAACAACTCATTAACTCAACTACCAATCATTTCCAGCAACAACAGTAGTACAGTACATTGAAACCAAATACAGTACATTGAAATCTAACTCACTATCCTCCATTAATTAATACACAGAACCAGCTTCCCTATCTAGCTCTGCAGCAACACTACTGCCCCTTGAAACTCATGATCGATCTAACCACCAGACAATGACATCTCGGTTCCCCCCCCCCAATTGAGAAACACCCAATTCGTCAAAACAACATAACTTCATTTCATACCAAACATGCTCACGGTATTACTCAAAAATGCTCACGGTATTCAATTCAAAATAATGCTCACATATAGGCAGTAAAGTACACACAAACTTTATGCATCTATATGCTTCATTGGATGACCTATTCTATTCATAAACACCAAACACAATTCAATGACATAGATAAGACGAAGTGAGACCAGTCCCTAGCTCAATTACTCATTCATACACACAATTTGGTCGGCAGCACTAAAGCATTCGGCAAAGATGATTTGTTCAAAATGACCACCTGATTGAAAATTATTTTGACTGGAGGAAACTCACATAGCAACAGAGATACACTAGTGATTATATGTAAAAGCCAGACTCTCATTACCGAGAAAGAAACCTATCAAGAATATAACATTGCAGTAACGCATCATCTTAACTCAATCAAAATGAAATCTTGAAATAGGAAATATGAGTGATCCCCTAAAAACAGTAAAAAGTCTGATACCATGATCTCAAAATTAACTTACAGATAAAAAAAGATATATTTGAAGAGAGACAAGTGCTGATACAAAACTGGGATCGATGCCAAATTACCTATCTAGTACTACGATTTCTCTTCTCGAATAATTTGATCAGATTGAGTAGTGTTCACCAGCACAATCACCGAACCTGTGAACAATGAAAGCACAATCAAGAAGATGGTTTCGAAATGAAGTTACTGAAATAGAATGAGAATGGAGAGACAGTGAGAAAAGAGAGAGAGAGAGAGAGAGAGAGAGAGAGAGAGAGAGAGAGAGAGAGAGAGAGAGAGACGAACTTGTGATTGCAGAGATTAGGGAGGGGGAGGAAGAAGATGGTTTCGGGATTAGGGATTAATTAGGGATTTGGGTTGAGATGGAGGAGTTTAGATGAGGATAGGTCGATTAGGGGTTAGGGATTTCTGGGTTATCGATTTGGGGGCGCGGCGCGAGGAAGAAGAAGAAGATTGGACGAAATGAAAAGAAGAAGAGAGAAACTGTGATTCTGGGATTATAAAGCCAACGAGGCGACGTATATTGGAATCTATGTCGCTTCGATTAATAAATGGCAATGAGGCGACGTAGATTGATCAATCTACGTCGCCTCAAGGGATTTAATTTATAATTAAATTAAATAAACTGACGCGACATAGATTGATCAATATACGTCGCCTGAAGGGATTTAATTTTTATTTTATTTTTGAATAACTGAGGCGACATAGATTGATCAATCTACGTCGCCTCAAGGGATTTAATTTATAATTAAATTAAATCCACTGAGGCGACATAGATTTATCAATATACGTCGCCTCAAGGGATTTAATTTTTTTTTATTTTTGAATAACTTAGGCGACATATATTGCTCAATATACGTCGCCTCAGTTTATTTAATTTAATTATAAATTAAATAAACTGAGGCGACATAGATTGATCAATCTACGTCGCCTCAAGGGATTTAATTTATAATTAAATTAAATAAACTGAGGCGACATAGATTGATCAATCTACGTCGCCTGAAGGGATTTAATTTTTATTTTATTTTTAAATAACCTGAGGCGACATAGATTGATCAATCTACGTCGCCTCAAGGGATTTAATTTTTTTATTTATTTTTGAATAACTGAGGCGACATATATTTCTCAATATACGTCGCCTCAGTTTATTTAATTTAATTATAAATCAAATAAACTGAGGCGACATAGATTGATCAATCTACGTCGCCTCAAGGGATTTAATTTTTTTTTTATTTTTGAATAACTGAGGCGACATAGATTGATCAATCTACGTCGCCTCAAGGGATTTAATTTTTTTTTTAATTTTTGAATAATATGAATTTAGTAACTATGCTTTAAAGAAAATACGAATTTGATCGTATACATACATTATGCTTTAAAGAAAATACGAATTTAGTAACTATGCTTTAAAGAAAATACGAATAACTATGCTTTAAATAAAATACGAATTTAGGTTTCAAGAATGTAATAATATTAGTTTAGTCCTCCTCTTCTTCCTCCTCCTCCTCGTCCTCGTCTTCGTCCTCGTCTTCGTCCTCGTCCTCGTCCTCCTCCTCCTCCTCTTCGTCCTCGTCCTCGTCCTCGTCCTCCTCCTCGTCCTCCTCCTCCTCCTCGTCCTCGTCTCCTTCTTCGTCCAAAAGTAGTTGAAAATCTGGGTAAAATTGTATCACCGTGGGAGTGTCCTCTTGGTAAGGCTCGAAGATATGATCTTCTGTACGCGATATGTTTTCATCTATGGCCAGAACTTCGGCGCTGTAGACATTGCGGTGCGACATCTCTTGTACTACCTTCCAAGTACCACCAGCCTTTGGATCGTCTATGTAGAATACCTGTTTTGCTTTGGTTGCAATTATGAAGGGTGAATCCTCATAGTAACTGTTGTTTGTATTCACTGATATCAGTCCATGATCTTTTATAAGGGTGTCAAGATCTTCAGGGTCCTCGGAGTTGTGCCATGTGCACTTAAACAACACCACTGGCATACGGCCTGCATATAATACTTCGACCACGTAGTTAACATGGCCGTAGAACTTGGATGAACCCATGTCTATCATGACACCGCTGTTTTGAGTCACGGTTCTTTGATCTCTATCAAACGATGTGAACTTGACACCGTTCACATAACACGACTTATAAACCCGACATTGCTGAGGTCCTTGAGCTAATGATTTTATTCCTGCAACCAAGCTCGGATCCGAGTTTTTTTCTTTAAGGGACACCTGAGAGATAAGTGTTAAGAGGAGTTAAAGATAAGTGTTATAAAACCTGCAAAGAACCTTACAAGAATTAATAGGCATATGTACCCATGTTAAGAACCATCGAAGAAAACTCCTCCTCCGCTGCCGGTCGTCGAAATCTTCACCATTTTTAGCCTCGAACCTTCTGAGATGTTCTTCTAGGTAAGGTTTGACTTCGTCTGTTTCCACCAAGACTTGCCAGTGAGCCTCAGCAGTCTCTGACTCAGTCAACCTGAACTGGCGACGAGTCTCGATAATATCTGGTCTTACTAAGAGTGAAACACAGCTGACATTCCACCCAGATATGGAAGTGTCGATATCTTCGTTGTCCATCCGTCTGAGATAAGCCTTACAATACGTCACCGACTCATGTACGAGGTACTGTTCAGCAATACTACCTTCCGGGTAACGTGTATTCCTCATTGACTTTTTATATTTTCCTAATTGCCTGCAAAAACACCACTCAAGATTAGTACAATATTTTCATAATTTCCGACATATTACACAAGATTAGTAGGAATCAATATTAGTACAAACATATTTTCCTAATATTAGCAATAACAAAAAACTTTACCTTTCAATTGGATACATCCATGTATAGTGTACTGGACCTGTAAGGAATACTTGTTCGGGCAGATGAACCATAAGATGAACCATAGATGTAAAAAAATGTGGAGGAAATATGAGCTCCAAATTGCAGAGAATCATCACTATCTCAGTTTCCATGTCACGCACAACCTCCTTCTTAAGCTCCCTACTGCATAGTTGACGAAACCAATTTGACAGTGCTATCAATGGCTTGACAACGTTTTCTGGCAGGAACCCTCTTATAACCACAGGCAGAAGACGTTGAAGCAAGACATGGCAATCATGCGTCTTCAATCCATAAAACTGTGACTGGGAACTTATTTTCACCTTACTTCTCAAACTACCTGCATAACCAAGAGGATACTTAACATCCCTGAACCACTGGAACACATCTTCTAGATCATCCTTTTTAACTAAAAAAGGTGCATGAGGAACTTTCCCCGTAGCCAAGTCACCTGCTCTTTGCCACTGGTTTTTTCGCACATTCCTCTTCTTCAAAGCAGCGCGAGCTTTTGGACCATCCTTAGACTTCGATTCAATCGAAAAAATGGTTCCAAGGATGTTGTCACACACATTTTTTTCAATGTGCATGACATCTAGGCAATGTCTGATCTTCAATGATGACCAATACGGCAGCTTCCAAAATATGCTTTCGTGAGTCCAACACTGTCTGTTATTCGGATTGTACGGCACCTTCAAGTCTTCATGTTGGCTAAGAATAGGGTAAACGTTTGACCTAACGTCCTCCAAAATTTCATCTCCACTCTTACGATAGGGTCTTCCGCCAAACTCCTCCTTCCCGTTAAATGCCTTGCTCAATCTCCAAGGGTGATCCTGGTGGAGCCATTTTCGATGACCTTCATAAACTATCCTCCCACATATATGCTCTGAAGTTAGCTCATCTAGACAGATTGGACATGCCTTGTACCCTTTCACAGTTGACCCCGCAAGCATCCCTAAACCTGGAAAGTCGCTAATAGTCCACATTACCGCTGCCTTCATCAAGAATACCTCATTGTCTACTCGATCAAAAGTATGGACTCCAACGACCCATAAATGTATTAGCTCCTCGATCATCGGCTCAATGAGTACACTAAGGCACTTTCCGGGAGATTTAGGGCCTGGAATCAACACTGATAACATGTTATATTCCTTCTTCATGCACATTGATGGTGGTAGATTGTACGGCATCACAACAACGGGCCATGTACTATGCAAAGTTCCCATTGTTCCGAATGGATTGAAACCGTCTGTTGCTACTCCAAGGCGCACATTCCTGCAGTCCCGTGCAAAACCTGGAAAAAATCTGTCAAAATGTTGAAACGCTTCTCCGTCAGCTGGGTGGCTGAGGCTACCAGCCACGCATATCCGCTCCCCCAGCCATCGCATATGCTTGGCAGTGTGTGGGGACATAAACAAGCGCTTCAACCTTGGTGTTAGAGGGAAGTTACGAATTATTTTTTTGGGAATATCATTCGTATTTGGCTTATATCTTTCAGAATAACACACTGGACAAATCCTCTCGTTTACGAGCGCCCCCCTGAACAACACACAGTTAAACTCACACGCATCAATTCTTTCGTAACCCAGTGAAAGATCACTCAAGATTTTTTTTATTCTCGAGTATGAACAGGGGAATGTGTGCCCTTTAGGAAGAAGTTTATTAATGTAAATACATAAAGAGTCAACACTTGTGTCCGACCATCCATTTTCATTTTTCATTTCCATTGCATCTAATATAGCACTCAAAACAGTTTCCTCACTGCCTTCATATAATGGGGTCTGTGACTCCTTCAATAATCTATCGTACTTTTCATAATCATCGTCTACCATGTCATTGAAGTTCATGCCCGAATTATCTTCCACAAATTGTTGGGGTGCATCTGCATGGTATCCAGGATAATAGGGATATGCATCATGTAGAATCTCCAACTGCGGGTTCACTGAAGGACCGGCACCACTAGAAGGACCGACTCTGTCTTGAAGCCACTGTCTTCGTTGACTGAGCATTGCCGGTTCACCAGAAACTTCCCCGTGAAGGTGCCAGATTGTATAAGTAGGACTCATACCACTGTGTGATAAGTGATGATACATGACATCCATAGTAACCTTGAACGGACCGTTCTTACAACGTTTGCACGGGCAGAAGTAATAATCGGCTCCGTTACTATGTAGCCGGGCAAAATTCATGAACTCGAATATGCCGTTGATGTACCTTGGATCAGCACGATGATATGTCATCCAAGTTTTGTCTGGGAGTCCGTCCATGTTTCCTGTCAACATAAACAATCAATATGAACAAAGTTACCACGCCACAGTTGCGATTCAACCAAAACCCCACACTTCTTCGCCTTATGCCTCCGGGTTGGGTCCTATCCCCTTCAGGGGAACACGACATTTGTCAACACTTTTGCACCCATGCGTTTCAGCTCCAGTTTAAGGAAATTTCGGCAGCATCTCCCTACAGTTCCCCGAGTGCACACATATCTAAACAACCTAATTTGCACTCGGGGAACATTTAAAGGAGACACTGTCGAAACCATATCCCAAAACTGAAACTGAAATCACACGAATAACAAAAGGATCAACAAAGTCATGATCACCTAAAGTGTCCAAAAATGGGACAATTCGAGAATCAACAACTCAACTCGATCAACTAGATGAGTTGTTGATTCTCAAACGGGAGTTCTAAGTTGATAAACACCACAATTATATATAGCCATAATACTAATAACACTACTAATTAAGGCTCGAATACACATAATCTACACTAATCATCAATTAATTTCACTAAATTTAACCAAATTTCAAACATTAATCATGAACCCATAACATGATTTATCACAATTCAATGCTTAACACACTAAAACTACAACATAACACCAAATTCAATTCAACTTCAAACATTTCACCAAAACTTCAATTTCACTTCTAATCATCAATAAATTTCACTAAACTTAACCAAATTTCAAACATTATTCATGAACCCATAACACAATTCAATGCTTAACACACTAAAACTACAACATAACACCAAATTCAATTCAACTTCAAACATTTCACCAAAACTTCAATTTCACTTCTAATTTAACATATTATGGTCATAAAGAGGGTTAAAGAGATACAAATCAAACTAACCTTACTCAAGAATCAAATCAATGGCAAGAACAACCTTCTTTCTCAATTTCCTCTAATTTCTCCCCAAAATCGCCCAAAACAGCTGCAGAACGAAATGAAACTGTTTTTCTAAACTTTTCACTTTATGAACGGGTTGACTTTAAGAAGAAGAGTAGATCCAGATTTTAAAAAAACTAGGCGACGTAGATTGATCAATCTACGTCGCCTCGTTTTCTTTCCAAGTGACCAAACTAATCTACGTCGCTTCGATTCAAAACGAGGCGACGTAGATGGATCAATCTACGTCGCCTCGTTTTGAATCGAAGCGACGTAGATTAGTTTGGTCACATGGAAAGAAAAACTAGTCGCCTCAGTTTTTTGAAGCGACGTACTTCAATATACGTCGCATCAATTTTTTAAGCGACGTACTTTTTATCAAAGGAATTTTACGTCGCTTCGTTGAAAATCGGAGCGACGTAGAAATGTAACTACGTCGCCCCGATTCCTTCCTCCAGTAGTGAGCCCAGTATCTTCAAATGCGCGTGGGCAGGTCACGGACTATGCTGCAAGCCATGATTGGAAAACACAGTCACCCACCACAGTACACGACCTTAGAAAAACCTCCTAAGAAGGGGGATGATGCTACGCCACTGGAAGGTGACATCGAGCCTGTTGGATTGCATACGACGATAGAAGGTTAGTTCAGATGACAGAGCTAGTGAGAGGTAGCTGCCGCGAGAACCCTAAAGGGTTTAAAGAGAAGAACGCTTATTCTTTAAGATTGATAAGATTATGCGAGTTAACTTTATAAATCGTGAAAAAAATGATAGTTGAATTATGATACTGTCCCTAAACATCGATAGTTCGCACATGTATGCAAAGATGTTGGAACTCAAGCTTTCGGAGGAGGTAGCTATGGATTAAACAAAGATGACGAAGAGGAAAAGAAATGCTAGAATGGATGAGATTGGATCTGAAACAGGTGTTCCTATATAGCTATATGCATGTGGATCGAATTATATTATCGATCGTAATATAATTATTATGTTATTGTAAATTCGGATTTACAATGCTTCGTAAATTAATCAGCATAGGTACTTTTACGTTTCGGTCAAAGTAATTAATTAATTCCGGTTTCATACATGGTTGATTACATCGATCGAGCCCTTAATGAATTTCATATTAAATAAAATTTCATCTATTTACATATTAAGTTTCGACGTATTACAAAATGTTCATCACGTTGGATCGAAACACTTTTACAATTATTGTAATTTACAATCGGTTTCGTCTTTGTCGATATTCACTAAACGTACGTACTGTATCGATCGAATACCCAACTCTACAGAATTTGCAGTAATTTTTTAAAAAACTTTTATGTAAACATAATGATTAAATCTGACGGCTAACTTCTTCTTGTTTTTAAGCAAGTCGACAAAATTTAATTTTAATTTATCTCAAATAAATATTAAATAAAATATCAAGTTAGACGACGAAATTAAACTACATCGTTACATTGTCTATGTGCTTTCTTAGGTGGCGAAACAATGCATTTTCGTCACCTAACCCCTTCCTTTCGACCTTCTAACACCGGGCAGGTGTCAGACTCTATACATCATGTCACCACTTAGCAGAGTCTTGTGTTTTTAATAAAAAATCGCTACCTCTTGGTATATGCCGAAAAATTTGGCAGTTCAATTTTTTGTGCCAAATTTTTTGGGCTATTTTTTAAAATGACTTAGCCGACGAACATTATTTGTTTCATCGCCTAAGTCAACTTGGGCAAAAAATTTATTTTTTTCGACGCCTAAGTCGATCGATATATTCCCAAATTGATCGACCTTATTTCTCTATCTCTCTCTCCCCCCGCACCTAAACCCTAGCCGCCTCAAAAATTGATGTCACCGGCCACTTCCCCTCCTCGTTGGATTCTCTAGCACCGCCGCCACCAAGTTCAAGTTATCTCTCCTTTCGCCGGACTATTTCACACTGCCGCCGCCGCCGCCTCTCGGGTCTCTCTCTCTCCTCTATCTGGAATCTCTCTCACCGTCGTTGTCTCAGGTCACTCTCTCTCTCTCTCTCTCTCTCTCTTCCCAGTGGCCATCCCTCTCCTCCTCAGGTCTTTGTCTCCCTCCCCAGGTCTCGCTCTCTCTCTTCCTTCGTCGTCACCTCTGCAGCCCCATTGGGTCCACCCTGCTGCCGCCTTTTGGTCCCCGTCGGCATAAACGGAATTAATTGTACGTGGATATTGGATATGAAATTAGAATTTTATAATTTGGGAGGCAAAAATAAAAAGTGATGAGAAAATGAAACTTCAAGTAGGAAATTGAAAAAAAAAATAAAAGCTTAATTAGGTAGTAACATGCATGAAAAAAATCCAAATCTCAGGTAGTAAACTAAAAAACTTATAACCTCAGGTAGCGACATGAAGAAAGACCCAAACCTCAAGGTACTAAACTGAAATTCGCCGTTATAATTTTTATATAATTTTGGTGAATATTAAATATTGGCCATGGATATTGGATATGGTTTGATATATGTATATATGAAATTGAATAAATTTGGTGATTATATATGTATATTAGACATATAATTTGGTGATGATATATGTATATGGATAAAATTGGATAAATATGGTGATATGTATATGAATCTGTAAAATGACGTAATTTTGATGAATTTATAAATTATGCAGGATGCCGATGAATATTATATTGTTAATCTATCAAATTTTTAGTTTAATCAAGATGTCGCCAAGGAAGAGGCGCACAACAGCAGAGAAGGAGGCCGAATTCTAATCCATTCTACAACAAATGGGTTGGAGGTAAACCTCGGAGGAGACCGTTTTAGCTCCTCTGAATCCTTCATCTCCGGCGACTGGCCCAATCCCTCATGTTCCACATGAGGCAGCCTCAACCTATACGGACGAGCCAGACACGGTCGGATCATCGACAGCGTCAGAAGGTCCGGAAGAGTCGGTCGACAAATCGATTCTCTATAGCGCCCGACACAAGGTCAGGAGGCAGTCTTCAGACCAACTCCTCAAAAGGACTCGAGGACTAGGAAAGGGTGTCGAATGTGAGCGCATGGTGAACCTCGTACGAAATAACATCCTTATGGTTGCCCCTTCGTGGAACAAACTGCCCCAAATCGAAAAGTTTAGGGTGTACAGTGAACTATCGGTAATACTATTTTTTTTTATTTTTTTTATAAGTAATTAAAAAGCATAAATGCATAATGTCTAGGATTTTAATTTTTAATTTTTGTTCCTAGACGCATTTTGATATCGCCGGCACACCGAGGATGATGGAGGATATAGAAGAGATGGCTGCCCGCATTTTCAAGGACTAAAAGTAAGACCTCCACAAGTACTATCTGAAACACGCCGCCTCGCCTACCCCAAAGGAGTTGCAGAACGAAAGGAAAGAGTAGTGGCAATGGTTGGTCAGACACTTTTAGTCTGACAAGTATAAGGTTCATCCTCATTTTCTTTATTGTAATGAAAATTGAATAATTTCTTATTTTTAACCATTATTTTGTTATTTAATTGTCTTTGTTGTGAAACAGACAAGGTCAGACGCCAACAAGGCAAATCGTGACAAGAAGACCGCCCACCATTCTTCAAGCTCCAAATGGCTCATCTACATGCATGGTGAAGGAGCACAGAGATGCGGGTTTGAAGCATTGCTTCCTGAATGTCAGCGTCTCCGCTTATGTCAAGTCCGAAGTCGTCAATGAAGTGAGTGACGCGAGGTAAGTAACTCATCTTTCCAAAATTAATTTAATTTAATCGTACTTTCGAAACATATCAAAATTTAGTATAACGCTAATTACATTTTTAAGAAATTGAGTTATAATTAGGATATATTAATTAGGTTGTGCTCTTGGAATATGATTTTGAACTTTAAGTTAGGTTATGTTTTAGTTGGTTAAATTATGATTTTCAACTTGAAAAATTCGGATGGAAATTGGTGCCCACGGTATAATTGTGGTGTCGGAATTGATTATTTGAAATGTCATCTTTCCTACAGGTTTTTAGTTTCCTCCAATTTTAGGGGAAACTATGGCAAATTTTTGTTAGAAATTAATATTTATGTACTGTTCACATGATTAATTCCAGAAGAGGTTGATACAAATGGCCCAATGATAAGTGCATAATTATGCAACGTTCTATGTATAATATTACCTTATATTTAGTTCTTTCGTTACGTTTTTAAGTAAATTAATTATGTTTATTTGTTTTATAGGTTTTTGGAAGAAATAAAGAAAAAGAAATTTAAAGGAGCTTTCCTAGTGCAACAAGGAGAAGATGGGCTTAATTATTCCAAGTGGGAATCATAATCCAACGTGGAGATCGACATGGTGTACGTGATGAACCTAGTTATTTAGCTATATATATTTATATAGCTGGTAGAAGAGACGTGAGAGAGAGGGTTGGCATGCATATTTATATGTATATATTTAGATAGTTAAGAATTTTAGGAAGAAAAAGGATACGTACGGGGAACAGATGTGATTGATTGCTATATTTCAAAAGAAAAGGGAGAACCAAACTGCATGCCTGCGATCTCGACGTCGTCAAGAGTTTATTTCTTCTCCTTCTTTGTTCATCTTTCATGAATTCTTCAATAATATTATTTAAAACTATGTGTAGCTAAATTTCCATTGTTAGTGGCTGATTGAAGCCCTAGATATGCTTACGATTTTGAACCCCTTTTGATTCTTGATAGTTGCATATTTATGCATCTATTTGGTATTTAATGTGTTCCCTATATTTAGTTTATTGTTATTAATCGAGTGAATTAATTATGTTTATTTGTCTTTAGGTGTTTTGGAGATTAATGGAGAAAAGGAGATTAAATAATATGTTTTGTAGCTGTCTGGCGAGGAAGTGCCTAGCGAGCTCGATGGGTTTAATGACTGCAATCATATATGGCTTGGCAAGGTGATTACGTACGTTGGTGCCAGCGAGCAAAGTTGGTGAGAGAAGAAGTGGACTTGGAATTCGATACATATATAATGAAGTCCTTGGCGAGGAAGTACTTGGCACGTGATATTGCTTGCATGCATGTGGATATATTTGCAAGTGGGATTACGTACGTAGAGCCATTGAGCAAAGATGTTGAAAGAAGAGAAGGTTTGCATGTGGATATTTATATATATTTATATTTGCAACTTGAGATTAAGAAGGAGTCCAGGTACAATGTGGACTGTGCTAGCACGTGCTCCACTTGCTAGGTCAATTAACCTAGCCTAAACATATATATATAGCAAGTGGGGGGCTGAAGTTACGTACGCTGGAGAATAGAGAACAAAAGACGTACGGCTGGAGAGACAAAACAGAGGATTCAAGCGAAGCTCGATCTCGACGTCGTCAAGAGTTCTTCTTTCTCCATCATTTATTTATCTTTCATGAATTCTTTGATGTTTTTATTTATGACTATGAGTAGCTAATTTTCCTTTGTTAAGGGGCTGCTTGAAGCCCCGTACATGAAGTCTTTTTAATACATACACTTTAATCTAGTTTTGCATATTCTATGAATGGGGTTTCTTTCTCTGAATGATCACCGTATGAATTCTTGTATGTTTGTTTTGGTGCGCAACTTAATATGCATGCTAGGGTTCTAGTTTCATGATATACGGGCGACTGAAGATAATTTCTTCCACCGGATTCTCGATAGTGATACACCGATTTTACCGTCGGGAGATTGAAATCCATAGGTCTAGCGAGACACGCCTATAGTGTACTTGTGAACCCTTGTAGCTTCTCAAACCTTTTCAAGAACTTAATGCTTTCTTCTTTGTAAACCTTGGGGTCCATGACTATAGGTTCAATAGAGGGATAGATGTAGGGGAGGTCCATGACAAACCTGCATAGGCATAAGGATTAGGTAATAGGATGTGGTTGTAACGATCAACTCTTCCTGGGAACTTTCATTCATTGGATATGTGCATTAGATTAAGTATGTGTTAAATAGATGGAATGACGGTGGTGGATTGCATTCCTCTTAACTCTTTAATCATATAGTTTAAACCCAATTGCATTCATTAGCATATTTACTTTCAGCATTTATTTTCTGCATTAGCTGTAACTTCGCTGATTTATTTCGGTAACCAAATCAACTCCGAATACCCTCAAATTTTGTGTGGTAGTCCACCACTGTGTTTAGTTTATTGTGTCAAAATTTCGCTGCATTTGAGTCTGTCTAGCTTAGGTTCGATGACCATTAGTGTTCTGTAGTCGAGTCTGTCAGCATAGTAGTTTGTTAGGATTTAGTTTCACCAATTCCTCGTGTTCGATAACCCCTATTTATTTTACTACATTGATATATCTAGGTTGTGAATAGGGTATCTTTGAGAGGTGTTAAACCGCCTTGTCAATTCTATTAATTATTTGGATGAGTTTTGTTTCACTGTTTTCTCACCGTATGTTTTCTATGTTCATGTTTCTTTGAGTGCACGCTTAGATGCATGGCTTAGGATCTATAGTCTTGATTATGTATATGACCACCTTATCATTGCATATTCTCTAGAGACAAACATGAATTTGTGTGAAACAAGCCTTAGTGATGAAAGGGTGACCACCTTATCAACCCTTGAAGCTCTGTTATTCTTCAAACATTCTTAGAACGTAATGACTTCAGTTCTCTAAGCTTACATCTGAACGTTCTTTTGCGAGACACTTGCTAAATATTAACACAGAGTAGACACTTAACACATGTTTCACGCGTACGCAATTTAAAACCCTTTTTGTGTAGATGTAGCATTGGTAAATAGGGATCGTTCTTACCGGAGATTTGAGGGATGCATGCGAAATTTGTGTGAATAAAAATAAGGGGGGTTGTAAAAGTTGATTTTTAATTTCCTAAGTTACTACCTAAAAATGTCACAAGCATAAGTCAAAATTCTTAGGATTCTAATATGCAAAAACTCATAGACAAGCCACACATAGAAGACTCCTAAAAAATCTAAATCATGCTTAAGACGAAAATGAACCTAACTAATTATATACAGGTGATCAACTTATTCTACACTCAGCTCAATTATTAACATATACAAATAACAATACTACCGAAATTCCATAACCCTAGATTTCGATTAAACATGGATAATTCAAATTTTGTGCTAGGTACCCCCTAAATCTAAATCAAAGCATTA